>BSBM01000713.1:17500-1442500 GCA_027924585.1 Larix kaempferi
AAGCTTCCAACATCCTTCTAATCCCTTGACCCTTTCTCATCCCTATTAAATATTAACCATAGATTCCCTTGACCCTTCCCCACCCCTTCTCAAATATTAACCAAAAATACCCTTGAGTCTTTCCCACCCCCCCTCTCTCAAGTATTAAACATATATTTTATGATTTACATAACGCGAGCGCGTTTTGGAACTACATAACGCGTACGCGTTATGTAGTTATATAACGCATGCGCGTTATGAAATTCTAAAAGCGCGGCAATATTTTTTGAATTTAAACAGAACGTGCTCGTGTTTTTAAGAGCCTAAACCAAGCCGAATCACTTGCTCACATGTCAACAATAATCCTATGTGTATGCTTTGGAGTTTGCTTCGGTAATTCCAAACCTGTGCTATGTTAATGAAAAACCAAAGCTAATTGGGTATTTCTTCCAATTTCTGGAGAAGCCTGTGCTTAGCCACTCGTTACAGTATGCTACACACAGTCATTTTTGACGAAATCTTAGACACAAATAGCATTTTTTCTGCAGATTCCAAATATGTAACTTTTATTTTGAAATATTAATTTTTCCTATTTTCTTTCAATTTCTTTTCTGTCCTACTTCCTTAACTCGTGAAACACACTGTTAGTGTTTCTTCCATAACTTTTTCAATTCTCGATCATTTTAAAAAAAAATTGTATGGTGCACAAGAGGACACTAACCTCCACGTTCTATGAAAAACCCATTTTAAGATTTTTGCATTAAGACCTTCAAAGGCTCTACCCACAAAAGAGGTATTATTTTCGAGGTTTGATCACTTACAAAATTATAAAAAAATTATAAAATTACTAATTTAATTTTCGAAAAATAATGGCGCACAAGTGCTATGTGTTCTCTACATGCATGCCGATTTTTGTAGCTTGATTCCATCATTTAGGCCCTCAAAGGCTCTACCCACAAAAACATATACCTTATCATTTTCCTGAAAAATAAAAAGTGTCTGTTAAGAAAAATGAAACTTGACATAGCTATGCAAATTTTCAATACATAAAAGTTATATATTCGGAAACATGATTTAATTTCCTACATTTCATCTTTTTTACTCAATGCAAGATATTTTGCGTAAGTAGCTCAAAAAATCCAAGTAAGTTGAGGGATCCCTGCTTTTTCAGTTTTCTATTGCATCTAACGCGCCAAAAGTGACCCTCATTAGCTTGCACTGACCCATTAGGGTTTAGGGGTTTAGAGAGAGAGAAATTGGGGGTTAAGGGTTTAGAGAGAGAGATATTGGGGTTAGGGGTTTTTTAGAGAGAGAGATTGGGGGTTAGGAGGCTTTAGAGAGAGAGAGAGAGAGAGAGAGAGAGAAAGAGATAGAGAGATTAGAGGTTATGAGTTTAGAGAGAGAGGGAAAAGGGTTGGAGATTATGGGTTTAGAGAGAGAGGGATAAAAAGAGAGAGATTATGGGTTAGGGGTGTAGAGAGAGAGAGAAAGAGAGAGATGAGGGGTTAGGGTTTATAAAGAGAAAGAAAGATAGAGAGGTTGGAGGTAAGTGGTGTAGAGAGAGAGATTAGAGGTTAGAGTGAGAGATCAGCTTGGTGTTAGGGGTTTTGAGAGATATAGAGATAAAATGAGGGAGATTGGAGGTTAGGGGTTCAGAGACAGAGAAAGATTAGAGGTAAGGGGTTTAGATAGAGAGAGAAAGAGAATTGTGGTTATGGTTTAGAGAGAGAGAGAGGTTGGGTGTTGGGGGGTTTAGAGAGAGAGAGAGATATTTGGGGTTAATAGGGGTTTAGAGATAGAGAGAGATCATATTGGGAGTATGGACTGTTAGTAGTCGGGGGGTGGAGAGAGACATAGATAGGGGGAAGGGTAGGTGGATGAGGAATGAGGGTTTGAGGGGAGAGAGAGAGAGAGAGAGAGAGAGAGAGATTGGGGTTAGGGGTTTAGAGAGAGAGATTGGGGGTTAGGGTTTACAGAAAGAGATATTGGGGTTAGGGTTTTAGATAAATATATATACACAGAGAGAGATTGGGGATTATGCATTTAGAGAGAGAGAGAGAGAGAGAGAGAGTGGGGTTGGGTGTTAGGTTCTTACAAAGAGAGAAATAAGGAAAGAGAGAGAGAGAGAGAAAGAGAGTGAATGGACGTTAGGGTTTTAGAGATACAGAGGGATTGGGGGTTAGGGATTTAGAGAGAGAGAGAGAGAGAGGATGTTTAGGGTTTGGAAAGAGGGGGGAAGAGATTGAGGGTAAGGATTTTAGAGAGAGAGAGAGAGAGAAAGATTGGGGTTAGGAGTTTAGAGAGAGAGAGATATAAGGGTTAGGGGTTTAGAGGGGTTAGGGATTCAAAGATAAAGAGAGATATTAGAGGTTGGAGGTTTAGAGAGAGAGAGAGATTGGAGGTTAGGGTTTTAGAGAGAGATAGAAAGGGAGAGATTCGGGGTTAGGGGTTTAGAGAGATAGAGAGATTGGGATTTAGGGATTTATAGAGAGATAGAGAGATTTAAGGTTAGGTGTTTAGAGGGAGAGATAGAGAGAGTGAGAGAGAGTTTTTTTGTTAGGGGTTTAGAGAGATAGAGATCATGGGTAACTTATGGGATTAGAGAGAGAGAGAGAGAGATTGGGGGTTAAGGGTTTAGAGAGAGAGAGATAGATTGGAGGTTGGGGATTTAGAGAGAGTAGAGGGATTGGGGGTTAGGGGTTTTAAGGGAGAGAAAGAGTTAAGAGAGAGAAATATATTGGTGGTTAGGGGTTTTAAGGGAGAGAAAGAGTTAAGAGAAAAAAATATATTGGGGGTTAGGGGTTCAGAAAGAGAGAGAGAGATTAGGGTTTAAGAGTTTAGAGAGAGAAAGAGAGAGATTAGGGGTTGGGGGTTTAGAGAGGGAGAGAGATTAAGGGTTAGGGGATATGAGAGAGAGAGAGAGAGAGAGAGAGAGAATTTTTTTTAGGTTTTATTGTTACATGGGTTAAAGTAGTTAATATATTTTGGTGTTATATAAATTTACAAGGTTTTAGGACTTACAAATATTAAAATTTGTATGATTTATAAGTTTGATGTTCTAAAAGTTAGTAACGTTGCAAGTTATATGGGTTGGACGAGAGTGGCTAAAGTAGCTAAGGTTTAGATGAGGTTAAAATTATAATTACCAAGGAAAGAGATCCTAACTCCTAGGTTGCATGAATAGAGTGTCAACAAAGGGGGGTCCCTCGTTAGACCACTTTAAAAACCTTGTGTATACATGGTTGACCACCCAACTTGGGGCGTACTGGGAGGGCTTCTCTGGGAGTTATCTCCCTCCACCTATTACTAGCGCAACGGCGTCCCAGTTTCCAGCTACAACAAGGCACATGTGTCAAGATACCGAGTTAGAAAATTGTTTCCAAGCAATTTCCCAAAATGTTCCTTTGAAAACACTCTATCCAAGACTTTCAATAGAACCCCTATGGTCAACATACTAATGCAAACAATATAAAAAAAATGTATACAATTTAATATTTACAAAACACAAATATTTTCTACAATCTTATTCTCATTTAAATATTCAAATTATATATATATATAAAACTATGAAAAAAACATTAAAAACCAATTTACCAAAATTAAACAACATAGCAATTTATAATCTAACAAAACTTTAAACTAAGAAAAAACTCTAAACTAAAACTTTAACTTATTTCAACAAATTTATCATTATTAACAAGTATTTCAACAAACTCTTTATTATTAACTGAGCTATTTTAATATGGAAAAAACTAAATTAAGTACTAATTATAAAAAAATACAATTCATATCTCATAAAATTATAAACATAAAATCAATATGGAAAATGAAGTATTCATTTTAAATTACTATAAGAAAATTATGAAAATTTCACAATACTTAGTAAAAATATGAAAAATTAACAAAATTTAAATAAACATAATATTTATTTATTGAATTAAATAATATAAATAAACTAAATTTATAATTATAAAAAAAACATAGAAACAAACTAAATATAAAATATATAGAAAAATTATATATATATATCTCTTGAGTATCTGTGCACACTGCAATAAAGCCAATCCACACGGATCGCTCTGTTTTCCTCCCCAATAAACATCAGTGTCAGCATACAAATACTTGGTCACATTATAGCTATTACAGTAATACTGGGAATCACGCTGCATTTCCCAACTATGGAACAATTTCTCTGGGCTATACTTACACCCACCATGATCATTCATGGAACAATTTCTCAGGGCTATACTTACACCCACCATGATCATTCATGGAACAATTTCTCAGGGCTATACTTATAGCATAACTCTGCAAAACCACCATATCTGAGAATCTCAGCTTTCAGAACTGGATTAATTCCCATTCTACGAGTTTGGGCCATGAATATCTTTCCACGTATCCGGAAGCGCTATATTTTTGTACCCGGTGGGGTTCATCAACTCTTCCGCAAATGAGGGCAACTTGGAGTTGTGAAGGACAGAGGGCTCATCCTTCGTAGTATTGAATACAAGTGATTTAGGATTCGAGTGATTCTTTTCTTCCTGAGAGTTAAAGCACCAGTCTCTCTATAATATTTTACCATTATATACGCACGCTTTTATACCCACAGAACCTTAGTCTTTGTTCATTGGACTACCCCCAAGCACACACCTAATTATATAGGATCCCTCAATCTAGCTTTCACAAAAAGTAGTTCAATAATTGTAAGTTTCCTAATACAGTCATGTGGTGAGCCTAGACCAATCAAATAAGCGCTAATGATGCGACGAGAAAGGGAGACGAGAATTCGGAAAGATTATATGAATCCCCTCCTGAATTTGTTGCCTTGCCCACCGAACAGAAGAATATGTCTAATAAATCTCTATGCTATGTCTAGTTGCAAGAAATGGCTTAAAATTTAGAGCTGGGGCGTGAGAAATGTTATACGTCTATTAGGTTATGCCTCGAATGGTGACAGAATAAATGTCGCTAACTTAAAATTTAAAGCTCCGACCTAATAATAATACTTCTAAGTTGTCACAGGCGGAGCTAAGTGCCAGTAGCATGACCACGTGTACATCGCTTCCACCAAATTGACTTTTAATTAACTAATATGTAGCCATGATTGTAATTTCACGCCAATTAAAAATAAAACCAAAGAAAGAAAGTAAATAAAACCAGAGAAAGAAAGTAAACTCGAGAAGGGAAGGAATTTCAAAAAGATCGGTAATCAAATTCAGCTGATGAATTACATTTTTACCAGGGAAAAGGGGCTTCCCAGTCAAAATTTCAGGAAAGATGCAACCAATATTATAGATATCAATGGCAGGTGTAGCTAATTTCCTCAGAAACACTAAAGATATCGGAGTTCATAAAAATAATCCATGAAAAGCAATGAATAAAAAAAAGAAGGGCAAATATTACAAACCTGACTACTCTCAATCAAGCACAAATGATCTTGTAGTTTCTTCATAGGAACTGAAAAAGAACAGCAATAAATAATAATGATATCCTAAACATCGGTAGCTTAAAATTTAATGCTCTGATTTAATAATGATATCCTAATAATGAGAATTTCAACGCCTCGGTGGCTTAAAATTTAATGCTCCGATTTAACAATGATACTTCTAAGCTGTCACAGGTGGAGCTAAGTGCCAGTAGCATGGCCACCTGTACTTCGCTTCTGGTTCAGTAATGGTCACGTGACAAAGGATTCAAATCCTCTGCAATAACAAAGATATAACTGGTGACAATTTCAACGCCTCGGTAAACATCGAGACAAACATAAACTTGTGCAACGCCATTGTTGACAGTAGTATTCAATGGTACAGTGTCGTAGGGGAACCAATCCCCTTAGAATTCAATGGTGAGGTGGTGTACCGGTTCTAGGTCTTAATGGATCTTCAGGTTAAGTGGTTCCAATATGTGCCCGAATATATACCTGCCCTTAGTCAGGACCTAAGGGTGCCTATAATAAGGTGGGGAAACATAGGGTTGACCACTATATGTACTGCAAACGAATAATAAGACCTCTCTCTCAACCCGACCAAAGCAAAAAATGATGAAGCTACTGGATACGAAAGCATAAATGGATGAAGCACATCCACATAGTTTGCAGCTGGATCACGCCAACAGATATCAAATAGTTGATATCAAATGGTTGAGAGACAGTCATGCCGATAGGGATTAAATGGTTCAGAGATAATCATGGAATAGAAGACACTTTGGAATAACTCAATAGTTGGATGTATAATAAAACAATGAGATCGTCCAATTGAAATCCATTTTTCAATTGAAACGAGAATTGCGCCACCGGTGCTTCTTAAATTTTCTCCTACTACTTTACTGGCAGTCAATGTCACTGTAAAGAATTTGATTTGAATGGAACTCATACTTTAGGTAAGTAGTCTTCTCCTTCTCTACATTAATGCTCCTGGAATTTCTTACGTGTCATCCTGAAACATTGCTCCTTGAGTAAATTAGTCTGTGTTGATCACCATATCTTATCGGTCTGAACAGTAAATAGCACTCATGCAAATGGGCATGAGAAAGAGCGTTATAAAGGATGAATGTTCAAGGGCCATGGCAGACGTATGATTTATGAACGTAACGCTTGGTAGATGGTAGCAGTGGCGGGTGCATGGATAGGATGATGTATTGATTAACAAGTTAATCACATTTCTAATCCACGTCACTTTGAAAAATCAATCGACATTTACCTGATCCATTGATGCTTGTAGATAAGCATTACACGATAAAGGATGAGGAAGCATGTCCGTCTATCGCTAATTCTGAGATTAATCGTTGGAGGAGTTGAAATAGGGACACCTCTAAGCGTAATTATGATGGATACGAAAGCGTAAATATAAATGAACCAATTGGTTGAGCAGTACAAGCAACATGTAGAGCAATTAAAGAATTAGCTATGTGATGCACATGATGAACATTTCTAGGAGATTGAGCAGTTAGAAAGAGTGCACGAGATTGATGTTGCTTTATTGGTTGTAGAACATCAAGAAAACATGTATCTGTTGAAAGTGGAAAAGGAATATGCAGAGTTTAACCTAGGCTTGACAAGTGGAAAAGGAATATTGGTTGTCCAAACAAAGGCTTGACAGGCCTCCCAACATTATTTCTGAAGATGAGCTTCTAGTATCATCTCGGTCTCTCAGTCTGGACATGTTTTAATGGCCTGTGGCTGGTTTCATAAACTTCTGTTGCGACAGCTTAGTTTCAAGGTTTTCCGATTGTCTCTTTTGTCTCCAGCCATACTTTCAGCCGTTTTGGGGGATGGAAGGCCTCCGGCCTGAGGAGGATATTTTGTCACTTAAGGAAGTTGCATCTGAGGATACATTTCCTCCTCCACCCACTGCGAAGAGGCAAATGCCAACACTTTCTTCACTCTTCTTGAGTGTATCAGTCTAGAAAAGACACTTTAAAAAGCTATTATTGATGGTGGTGGGTAGTCTAGAAAAGGGGATTGACAACATGATTCAAAATATAAAGTTTATCATCTATAAAGACACCTATGTGTATTGATAGTATGATTGGAAAGATAAACCTCATAATCCATCAAAGACAACTATTTTTTGAACTTTTAAAATTGTTTATCCCTCTTCATAATGACTTCAAAGACAACTATTTTTTGAACTTTTAAAATTGTTTATCCCTCTTCATAATGACTTCAAAGACAACTATTTTTTGAACCTTTTAAATTGTTTATCCCTCTTCATAATGACTTCTTATGCACTTAATTGCAAACTAGTAGATAGCCATGTTGTCTACTTAAAGGTAGCAGGTAACAAAACGATAGAGTAATAGAGGAAGTAAATGCAATCAGGAAAGCTAGAAAATCATATAACATCTCATCTTTAAAAAGAAATAATAACAGGACTAAACTTCAAAGCCTATCTTTATAAAATGTCAATTTCAAGAGAGATCGTCATGAATTTGGTTTTGATGTAAAATATTTTATAGCCACAGATGGAGGTTTCAATGAGGGATCACAACAGCTTTTATACTCTATTATTTGTTTCAAATAATTTAAGCTATATTCAGGCATTATTATTTATGCTATATTTAAGCATTATTTTCTTGCAAATAATTTGGAAAGACCTAGCTACAGTTAATACCACTCCACCATCGTCAAATTATTTCCCAATTCATACCTTCCATCAATTAAAGAGCATAAATAAAGAGGCAAAGAAAATATGCAACCAATTAAATAAAATGAATTATATGTACCTGGCTGTGTCAAATCCAGAGGAAAGTGACGAAGTAGTTCTTTCCCAGCTCCAAATTTAAAGGCCAAATCACACCCCTCACGACCCGGGTGATCATTGGGATTCCTTTCAACAGAAAGCAACCCCGAAGTCTCTGGAAAAATATGCAGCGAAGAGGTTAAATGTCACACAGCATTTTAACATGAATTTCCAAATATATGCCTTAAAAAGGATAATTTCTGTTTGAGATTTAGCAAGCCATTGTCGATACCAGCACATTTAATAGGGTAAATACCTAATACATACAATAAATTTAACAATACCTCCTAAAATTAAACCAGGTATGCCAATGTCACCACGACAAATTAGCTGGCACATATAAATGAATTAGGTCACTGTACACCAGTAATTATAAATAATTATACCTTTCTAAAAATTGATCCCCACCATCTACTAGCACACCTTAGTAGCTGGGCTTTGCTGCGTGCGTTGTGAGTTACCTGCGTGCGTTAATTCTCTGGAAAAATATGCAGCGAAGAGGTTAAATGTCACACAGCATTTTAACATGAATTTCCAAATATATGCCTTAAAAAGGATAATTTCTGTTTGAGATTTAGCATGCCATTGTCGATACCAGTGCCTTTAATAGGGTAAATACCTAATACATACACCAGGTATGCCAATGTCAACACGACAAATTAGCTGCCACATATAAATGAATTAGGTCACTGTACACCAGTAATTATAAATAATTATACCTTTCTAAAAATTGATCCCCACCATCTACTAGCACACCTTAGTATTCAATGGTACTGTGTCGTAGGGGAACCAATCCCCTTAGAATTCAATGGTGAGGTGGTGTACCGGGACTAGGTCGTAATGGATTTTCAGGTTAAGTGGTTCAAATATGTGCCCGAATATATACCTGCCCTTAGAACCTAAGGGTGCCTATAGATGGTGTGGGTAAGTATGTACCGGCCGCATAGCACAAACATGGGCTTAAAGAGTGGGTATTCGTATGAGTTAAGAAAAATCTGTGAAATTAGTGTTTGTCTGTGTTAAATAACTGTGCTATCTAACAAGTCTATAAGACTGTGCATACATAGTTGATAACTTTCTCATCTTTCTGGTTTCCAAAGCTAAGAAAATCCATTTGGTCTCGTTAGCAAGATGAATAACACATCAACTATATCTTGAAAAACTACGTTGTGGGATGTTGAACCATCTGATCTCATGGCCAGATGGTAATTACTATGGTGCTCGCTTCCACTCTACTTGCAATTCCTCGAATTCTTCACTATTCAATTTAATGGAACATTCTAATGTGGCAACAGATTTTTTCCTAGATCAATATATTTTTTTCCTCGATCAATATATGACCAATGAATGCCATGGCGGCTAATATAATATGGCCAAGAATGCAGTGAACTCTGAGTATCTATTCACAACTGACATTTCCAGCCCGATACTCAGAGTTCGAGTTCCCGAAGACGATCAGAAAATCATTAATTCCCTCAAAGAAAAAATGTGATGGCCCATTAAGGAAGCTGCAAACTAGATCGATGTTCACCTCTTCTTTATTAGCATCTGAGGATACATTTCCTTCTTTATTAGTATCGATGGATTAAAGACTCAGTAATTGAGGTGCTTATCATTAGTTAAACATAAACATGTTGAATTTAAGTGTTTCTTATTCACGCTATTCATATATGTTTTGTGTATTTGCTGTAATTGTTTTATTGAATTCTATCGGTGGCACTGTGCAGATCGTGAGGCTTATGGTTTGCCACCTCCATTTATGAAGGAAATCATAAAAGCATCCTGGATTATGGTTTTCCTCATTTCTTTCCGTTGTTCCTCCGGGATCTTCTGCAGAGTCTCTACTACGTTTATCTCAACAAAGACGGCCAAAGATCACCCTCACTTCAACGATCTTGATAAATCCCACTTAAAAGAATTCCTATTTCAATTATATTTATGATTGTTCAAGCCTTCCAGATTTTTTATGTTTGTATATTTAATTCACTGAATCGTCTTGATGGAAATCTTTTGTTACTATAAATTGAAAGTATATAAATCCTACAGCCTATAAGAATAACTGAAATTTACAATTCATTGCAATGGTGCAGTATATAAATCCTACAGCCTATAAAAATAATGGATCTATGGTCGACCGACCTTCCTTATTACTCCTAGTAGATGAACCAGGATTCGTCATATCGCCTTCCCTCCAGAGAACCGATTTGCTCCAGCATTCCTCCTATCGCATTCCTCATATCGCCTTCCCTCCAAGAACCAAGAAAGAAAGAAACCAAAGGATCGACAAAGTCCGCAGGGCCACGGTCGATCCTCGTCCAATAGCCTACTAGGGAGATCAATACCGGGATCAGTACAATGTACAATGTAAAAGTATGATGATAAATAACTCCATTAAGTAAGAAAAATCCTTTGCAAATAGAAATAAACATAACCTTTTACCTTTGGAGCAGAGTCAAGAGCCTAGCTCGACGGAATGACCAAGGGCGTCTCCAACATGACCACAACCGACCCACTGAGTTGGGGAAGAGAGGAATGGACAGTTATTGGGTTCCTCGCAAGAGTAAAGAGGAGCCATCATCAAACTATCAACCATTGAAACCATAATCCAAGTAAACTGAAGACCCTGTGCGGAAACAAAACCAAAACTAAACTAGAGGTCAACCATGTACAATGACCAAATCGCATACCAAAACCTAATCTCGAGCCCAAAACACTATGGCAGTCAGTAAAGTTAATGTTTAGAATAATCCAGGATGAGCTCCAAGTGAAGCAATAATCCATTAACTGCGCGATCATCGAAGGTGGTGAGGTTAGGTAACTGCGCGATCGGCTAGCGGAGATGTTAGAGACGAGTGAGCGACAGCTCCGCACCTCCTGACATCGAAACCTACATCTAACGGGAATGAGAGCGACTTTTTCGCTTTTTCAGAAACCTACATCCAACGGTAATGAGAGCGACTTTTAATGAACCTTCTTTTAAAATGAAATTGGAAAGATACGTACGTAATGGTTTATAAGGAAAGATTTGGATTCCATAAATGGAATTATGAAAAGTGAAATCTAAAGGTAATCCTGATTTCTTTTCAGGTTTTTTTAATATTGATAATGATTAATCTTGTAAGGAAGCTTTTGAGATTTTATAAAATGTTAAATTAAATTATATTTTTGAAAATGTAATTTTGTTTTAATTATAATTATCAATTTGTAAATATTTGTAATTTAATTGTTTTTATTATATTCATTTATTTATAAATATTTATATTTTATTTGTAATTTTATTTATATACAATGGTTGGAAACTTTTTAAAATCTCTTAAATTAGCCTTTTAAAGGTATTTTAAGTGTATTATACAAAATTAAAAAAAAAAAAAGAGTATGTGAACAAAAAAATATTAAAAAGTAAAACATTTAGATAATTTTTAATCCAAAATTTATATACAATAAAAAATCAAATTAAAATGTAATTGATGTTTAAAAAGATATTATGTATATAATTGTTATAAAACTATAGTTCTTCGATCTATTTATTACTCCAAAGTAAAATAGAAAAATTCTTTATTTATTATAGAAGATTTCCTTAAAATATTCGACAAACAATCCATTTTGTACATTAAGTATTCGACAAACAATCTCCATCTGCAAGGAGATGGCAGAAAGTACCTTCGATGGCATGATGGCATGATCTACCTGCAGAAATTGAATTACAATACAAGAATTGAGTTGAAGGGTATTTTCAGATCGAACCGATCGACAATACAAGAAGATGCATATAAAGTGAAGAACAAAACCCTAGTCTGACTTATCTAACTTAATGTAATCCAAATTCCCGTGAAGAATTCAAGTATAATAATCGCAGGTTAAAGCCAGGAAATTATGAAAGAAAGAACCGGAAATGGATAGAAATTATGAAAGAAAGAACCGGAAATCGTAACTAATTTGAAGCGTGCGAGGTCCAGCTATTAGAATATACATCTCATTTGCTCCTTCAAAAAATCTTATTCGCTTAGTACAGAGCAATATTTTCCTCCTATGCAAAAAGACTCAAAGCCTTTGAGTACCGAATGACTTGAACGAATCGAGTTTTCCTCATTCTAAAAGAGACGTCCACATAATGTAAGTCTACACTCAGCAGGGCTGATTGACGTTCGTGAGTATGGAGTGCAGATAGCAAGGATTGGGAGGGCACAATCTGTCCACGAATAGGAGTAAGTAGAAACCTACTGTTCTGTGGCAAGGATTGGGAAGTGTACCATACATTATAGTTGGTCAATATGAACTTCTTGAAGGCAACTAAGTCATTTAGTGAAATTTATGTGAAATTTAAGTTAAAAAAAAACATCCATTATCTATGCCAAAATCAATAACCAAGAAAAACTACCGGAGAGATTAAATGCAAACTAACTTTATCTGGAATTACCACTGGATTGAAATTCCCTTTCAGTCTGAAATCGAAATAACAGTAAACCCTTGTGATTTCCTACAGCAATCTGAAATCGAAATAAAAATAATCTATTTAAATTTCATCTGGAACATAAAAAAAATCTTACTGCTGCAAAATCTGACTAGGTAATCCACCAAAAATATCACCTATCAGGCTCCTCCATTCCCATAAGTTTCCGGTGTACTAATCTCAATCTTCGGTTCTGCTATATATCCTGCAACAAAAATAAATTAAAAGAAACCTCTATATAAAACAACAAAGTGTTTAGAATTATGAAAATGATTTACAAAATTATAGAAATGATTTACACTTAAAGTAAAAAATCCAAGTAAATAAAAAAGGACTAACTCCAAGAAATGAAAATAATCCTGGATAAAATTTAACTAATGATAACAACTAATCTTGTCTTCGCATCGGATATGAAACCCACTGTAGTCTATACACAATAAACATATAGATTTATAAATCGAGAGACTCTTTACATTGTAATAGAGACATAATCATATAACAATTTATGATGTAAAGCTAAAATTAAATTCATCCTTATTCAATGCAAACAAAAATGAGATAAATAAGAATGGTGTTAACATAAAATGTAACTAGCATTCTCAAAATAACAATCTCAGGACATAACAGTAGTATAATATTTAGAAAAATCTGAAGCACATTCAAAGTTTCATCTAAAAATAGAACAATGAGCATTTAATATTAAAGATAATTGTGAATCCAACTTTGAATGCCACATGTACGCTATCACCATCACAGTAAAATCAAAGATAACCGCACCTCCAAATCTAAAGGAAGAAGTTCCAGCAAAATATTCACCATGAGATATGAAATGGACACCTGTTACAACCAATGCTAACAGAAAATATGAATAGATTTTCTACTTTTAAAAGTGGCTACATAATTTTAATTCTGTAGTTGCTCTAATAAAATATTTTACGAATAAACAAACATGAAAATAAAAATAAAAACAAAAAAATTTACCTGTCGAAAAATTTCCTTCACATTAAGCTGGAAAATATATACATATATGATAATAGATTTACTATGCACAGTATTGAAAAAAAATTGTGTGATTGAAACCGAGTATTCACTTTTTAACTCTATATTTATCACCTATCCTGCTGGCGGCCTGCTGTATATCCTGCAACAAAATTAAATTAAAAGAAACCTCGAACAACGCGAATAATGCACAAAACTAACCCTCTTCCATGAAATCACAGCTAACGCTACTTCGAGAATCATATTTAGGAAAATCCGGTGAATCAGACTTTAATAAAATCATTTTATGTCCCATTAGGGAAATCTGGTGAAGTGGTTTAAACTTTAACCCCAAACTCTACATTACGAGAGGAAGAAAGAATGAGGGAAGGCTGTACGAACCTGAAGCCTGACATTGGACGTACCTGACAAACGAACCTGAAGCCTGCGCCAACTTCAGACAAAATGACAAACGAAAGACCTCCCTACTTCAGATACAGAAATCACACCTCAAATACTTCAGACTCGATGTCGAACCACATTTTTACCTGTTTCAAATCAATTACCAGTCAAAACTAAATTGCAAGTTTCAATAACAAATGTTAGGGCTCTTTATGCAGAATCATAATTGACCAGATGGCAGCCATTCTGTACCTGTCACTTCATTATCTTCACAGAATCCAAAATCACGGTTCTTATCATATTCTCCGTACTTAATCCTTCATCTCATCTCGGCAACTTGTCTGCAACCCAAACCATTTGTGAGACAGCCGAAGCTTTTAGTGTATAACTTCTTCTTTGATGGCAAACCATCCTCTTTACCTGTTGCATATCAGAGTTCATTTCAAATCATTAACCAAATGACTAACTCTATCACTATAGCTAAAACGAAAAACAAAAACATACCTGCTGGCAAACAATGCAAAACCAAAGGAAAAGAAACGAAAAAGAACAGAAAAAACAAGAAAAAGCACCAATCACAATCCAAACAAATGGAAAAATCAATAAAGAAAATGCACTGTAACAGACGCCATGCATGGCTATGCAGTAAACTGAACAAACATGGACCACAAACAAACCAAACCAACGCAACTATTGAAAAGAAATCCTTTCAAACGGTCACAAGAGCTTTTTGGTAGTGGGAGCGGGCAATCCAACCGTATCCACTTCCATAGCTTTTTGGTAAATCCATCCGAGATTCCGAATCCACATATACTTCAGGACAAAATTTGAATTCGCCAGTTGACAAGGAAGCGGTTGGTAAATTTTAAGTATTAAACATGAAAGGTAATTTAAATGTGAAGGTTTAAGAATTTTTAATATATATATATATATATATATATTACATTGCTTTACTATTATATATATATAGTTTTAATATATATAGAGCTAACATATATATATTACACTGTTTTACTATTCCGTTCCATAAATATAGGTTAAAAATTATGATTTGTGCTTCATAAATAAACTTATCATATCCATGCGAATATAATAAACTTTACACTTTATGATGATATGGTAAGATATAATCTAAGTTCTTTTTATTACTCTTTCTCAATGTGACAACATCATAAGCTTTAATAGAAAATAAATATTTAAAAAAAAAATAAGTACAAACCAAAGTCTAACTTTAATTAGTGTAATAAGGTAAAAATAATATTGCAAATTGATTTTTATATGTCTCACACAAAGAAAGCCAAGCTTTTTATATGGTTTGCTGCAAGGATAAAAGTACCTACCTAAGATTATCTAAAGAAGTTTCAATTTAATGGTCCAAGGATATGTTATCTATGCAAGGATAGCAATGAAGACATAACTGATCTTTTTCTACTTGTCCTTATACCAAACAAGCTTGGACTGAGGTTGGGGATTGGATTGGGATTAATGATATTTAGGTGGGGATGCAATGGAAGATGGTCTTCTAAATTGGTATCATAAACTAGTTCTAAAAAAGCATAGGTGAGTTCCTTTCCTAACCATATTGAGTATTTGGCTAGAGAGAATTGCAAGGAGTTTTTACAACAAGCACTGACCCACTTTTCACATTTTTGCTCAAATTTGTGTTCTTGATAAAGATTATACATTGCATGATAAAGACAAGAAAGGAAGGGTTTTTGGGTCATCTTGTGATTGATCAGTTAAAACATTGGGTTTTTTTCAATGGGGAATATCATAAGGATTCTCATAAAGGCAGGATTGGTGGGATTATCTACTTAAGGGATGACCATTTTATATTGATCATGGCTAATGTGGGGCCTGGAAGCAACAATAGAGCTGAACTATTTGCGTTGCGTGTTGTTATGAGGGAAGCACATTGTAGAGGGATAAGAAATCTTCAGGTACGTCATGACTCTCAGCTTGTCATTAATTGGGTGAATGATTGTCTTTCCATATAAGCTATCAACATTAGAAATTTGGCCTTGGATCTGAAGAAGGCTAGCAAAGCTAGTACCGTAAAGCACTCAATCCCTAATCCCTATGGGCATATATTTCTTGTTCTTTCTTTCAAATCTAAAATAGCAACAGATCTTTTACTCCTTTCTTTCACATCGTAACAAAAGAAACTAAGCTACAGGGATTAAAAGTACACACATTAATTCCCTGTTTGAGAAACTAATGTGTTAAAACATTAAAACGTACAGGAATTAATTCTTTCTTTGAGAAACTAATGTATAGGTGGAAAAATGTAAAAGAAGAAACTAAGCTATAGGGATTAAAAGTACACACATTAATTCCCTGTTTGAGAAACTAATGTGTTAAAACATTAAAACGTATAGGAATTAATTCTTTCTTTGAGAAACTAATGTATAGGTGGAAAAATGTAAAAGAATTTAATCCTCTTCGTTCTGTCTCTAGGTATGAAAACCTTCTACCTTCCGGATCTATAAGCAGGAAAATGTTTATTTAGTACCTGAATAAATATTGACCATAGTCCAAGCCATATTATCATCTGCACACGAGTTTACATTGGAGTTGGACATTAATCCATTCATTGTAGAAACTGCTTCCACCAAACGTGGCTTCCCCATTCCACCCTGTGAAAATGGGCAAATATCACATTCAAGAAATCAGAATTTTTTATCAAAATAGAAAGGAAATAGATCTAGATCAGAAGAGCATATAATATTACAAATACAAATCTGTTCCTCACTAAATTGAAATAAAATTTAATTTTAGCAGACTCTCACTGCCATGTTTGCAATAGCTGGAGATCACCTCAATGATTCAACAATACCACCAAAGGAAAAGAAACAAAAAAAAGAGAAAAAACAAGAAAAAGCACCAATCACAATCCAAACAAATGGAAAAATCAATAAAGAAAATGCACTGTAATAGACGCCATGCATGGCTATGCAGTAAACTGAACAAACCAAACCAACGCAATTATGGAAAAGAAATCCTTTCAAACGGTCACAAGAACTTTTTGGTAGTGGGAGCGGGCAATCTAACCGCATCCACTTCCATAGCTTTTTGGTAAATCCATCCGAATCCACATATACTTCCTGACAAAATTTGAATTCGCCAGCTGACAATGAAGCCGTTGGTAAATTTTAAGTCCAAAACATGAGAGACAATTTAAATGTGAAGATTTAAGAATTTTTAATATATATATATATATTACATTGTTTTATTATATATATATATATATATATATATATATATAGGTAACATATATATATTGCATTGTTTTACTATTCTGCTCCATAAATATAAATTAAAAATTATGATCATAAATAAACTCATCATATCCATGCGAATATATTAAACTTTAAACCTTATGATGATATCCATGCAAATCATGGTAAGATATAACATAAGTTCTTTTTATTACTCTTTCTGAATGTGACAATAGTCTTTAATATAAAATAAATATTTAAAAAAAATTAAGTACAAACCAAAGTCTAACTTTAATTAGTGTAATAAGGTAAAAATAATATTGCAAATTGATTTCTATATGTCTCACACAAACAAGTCAAATCTGGAGCAATATTCGGTGATGTTTTGACCAAGCACGATGAATGGGAGAAGAGATGGCGGTGGAAGCAAATTTGGAAAGTTAAAGCATCAAAGAATCAAAGAAAACCAAGCTTTTTATGTGGTTTCCCCGAAGGATAAAAGTACCTACCTAAGATTATCTAAAGAAGTTTCAATTTAAACATAACTCATCCCTTTCTACTTGTCCTTATGCCAAACAAATTTGGATTGAGGTAAAGCATAGGTCAGTTCCTTTCCTAACCATATTGAGTATTTGGCTAGAGAAAACTGCAAGGATTTTTTACAAGAAGCACTCACCCACTTTTCAAATTTTTCCTCAAATTTGTGCTCTTGATAAAGATTATACATTGCATGATAAAGACAAGAAAGGAAGGGTTTTTGGGTCATCTTGTGATTGATCAGTCAAAACCTTGGGCTTTTTTCAATGGGGAATATCAAAAGGATTCTCATAAAGGCGAGATTGGTGGTATTATCTACTTTTGGGATGCCCATTTTATATAGATTATGACTAATGTGGGGCTTGGAAGCAACAATAGAGCTGAACTATTTTCCTTATGTGTTGTTATGAGGGAAGCACATCGCAGATGGATGAGAAATCTCCAGATACATGGTGACTCCTAGCTTGTCATTCATTGGATGAATGATTCTCTTTCCATATAAGCTATCAACATTAGAAATTTGGCCTTGGATCTAAAGAAAGCTAGTAAAGATAGTATCGTAAAGCACTCAATCCCTAATCCCTATGGGCATTATATTTCTATGGGCATATATTTCTTGTTCTTTCTTTCAAATTTAAAATAGAAATAGATCTTTTACTCCTTTCTTTCACACCGTAACAAGAGAAACTAAGCTACAGGGATTAAAAGTACACAGATTAATTCCTTGTTTGAGAAACCAATGTGTTAAAACCTACATGAATTAATTCTTTCTTTGAGAAACTAATGTATAGGTGGAAAAATGTAATTTAGAATTTAATCCTGTTCGTTCTGTCTTTAGGTATGAAAACCTTCTACCTTATGGATTTTTTCATTTTCTTTCTTGAAACTAATATATAAGCAGGAAAATGTTTATTTAGTACCTGAATAAATAATGACCATAGTCCAAGCCATATTATCATCTGCACACGAGTTTACATTGGAGTTGGACATTCATCCATTCATTGTAGGAACTGCTTCCACCAAAAGTGGCTGCCCCATTCCACCCTGTGAAAATGGGCAAATATCACATTCAAGGAATCGGGATTTCTTATCAAAATAGAAAGGAAATAGATATAGATCAGAAGAGCATCTAATATTACAAATACAAATATTGTCCCTCACTAAATTGAAATCAATTTTATTTCAACAGACTCTCACCGTTATGTTTGCAATAGCTAGAGATCACCTCAAGGATTCAACTATACCACACCATGCCTCCGCCTCAAAGACTCTTTGGCCAAAAGTTGTTTGTCTCTCTCAGAACCCTTACAATCACAAACCCATACCAACAAACACAATTAGGACAAAAAATAACACAATCCTATAAACATAAGGATTTTAATAAAAAATAACAAAAACCCCCGAACAAAATACCATTTATTACATGAGACAACCTATAGCTGAGGTTCTAATATTATAAAAACAAATATTAACAAAGGATGTCTAATATTGTAATCTTAAAAAAATGAATACTCTTCACAAAGGATGTCTTCCATGAGAAGTCCCATGACGAAGGTTTGATCGATTCCAGGTTGCACAATAAGGCTGAGTACATCGTCTCCTAACATGATCCCAGATGCAACTTGTTTTCGTGTTTCCTACACCATGAAATGAATAAATGAGTGAGGGAATTCCTCAAATAAGTTAGATTCTAGGAGAGCAAACCTGAGTGATAATATCTCAAGAGGTGTCGAGTACTGTCAATGAGTAGCTTGGCTTGCAGTGGGATCCCTCAATTTCATAGTCACAAAGATTCGTATTCCGTTTCATTGCAGGGTTTAAAACTAGTACTTTGGCTGAGGGTTTGCTTGAAAAGAGTGTCCACACCGACTTTCTAACGCTGAATGCTGGTTTAATCCCACACCCATAACAATATCAATCATTAAAACTCGATCTCTTCTACACCCATAAAAAATTTCAGTCAACATAAGCAAATTTGAAATTTATGTTCTATGTACAAGATATTGGAATTCATCAAATGAAGTAAAACTACCTTGCGGAAGATGGTTAGAAGAACGATCCCCACAGCATCCATGAGAAAGAGTTGTTGTTTGGCAGGAGATGAGTAGTTATCGACTCTAAAGACCATATTTCCAAATGAATCAAGATTGTGAAACCATTGGCATTGAAGATGAGAGACTTCTTCCAGACTATGAAGGTCACAGGAGAGCGAGACGAACAATGGTCTGCACAAATCTTATCATTGTTGTTGGATTAAAAGCTTATCTAAAGGGTTTTCAAGATAGACCTGGGTTCTTCTCGGTTTTACTTAACCAACAAAACCCCTTCGCACCGGCCCTTTCAGCATTAACCTGCTAACAGGTTGAAGTCTCACCCGAGGTGTAGCTATGGGGGCACTACGGAACCAGGTTTCCACAGTGGGTGATGAGTTGTTCAACCAGACTAAGTGCACAACACACGCTAGACTGGCGTTGTGAACCCTGGATGACATGACAGATAGACTACGTCGCGGTCTCCGGTACTCCAACTGACTACTCTGACACCCGCGAGTCTAAGGACTGCGCGGTTCAGCCACAACAATACTAAAGGGGCAGCGTTACTGACTTACATGCCTGTTGATGTATATGTAACTTCGAAATGTATTTCACATATATGTATATTGTATTCCTATAGAGATGTTATTATTCCTCTATACGAAAGTGTCGTCATTTATATTGTAAGTGTTGTAACTTATACTTGATGGGTTATTAGACCACCTTGTTGGGGTCGTCCCTATATAAGTCATGTGGGTCAAAGGGTTATTAGACCACCCTATTGGGGGTCGGCCATGTGGGTCAAAGGGTTATTAGACCACCCTAGTTAGGGTCGGCCTAGTCAGCATTATGTTAAGTGGTTAAGTTGAGGCCGACCTAGTAGAGTAAAGGTCAAGACAAGTTAGTGTATAAATAGAGAGTATGTCTCTCTCATTTTACACATTCTATTCTCTCACTCACACTTTGGAGAGTGGCGCACTTGTGGAGGAGGAGGCTCTACTTCTAGGAGAAGACTATCTCTTGTATTCTGGTTGTATCATTGCTCTATCTATCTCTGAGGAAGTTATTGGGGTTTTTCACCTTTATGGTTTTCCCCAAGTAAACTCTGTGTCTCTTGTGTGCTTGCATTATTGTGTCCATGATTGATATGCTGTAGATTTGTTGTACATGTTGTTCTCTTAGTTAAGATCCTAGATTAGATTAAAGTAAATTCTGAAAATTTAACATGGTATCAGAGCTAGCCTGAAAGAAGGCATGATATGGCAAGTATGACACTTGTTGCACTTACGATGTTAGGGCTTGATATAGCAAAAATCAGTCATCGTAGAACTTTCTCTTTAAATCCATTTTGGAGAAGTTTTCGGATTTAAAACTTTTACAGGTTGAAGATCAAATCCCCATGTACCTTGTGTCCAAAGGAAAACCTCTAATTCGTTGTAATTTATGATTTATGATCTGTACAATATAGGGTTTCTGCCTCTTCCAGATCTGAGTCAAAATCAGGTGACCTTGGGAAAAAGGTCATAACTTGGGATAGGAAGCTCCAAATGAAATTTCGTAAAAAGTGACAGGTAGTACACAGATTGTACTATCTCGGGAAAATTGTTCAGAGGCCGAAATTGAACCAATGACACGTGCCACGCCATACAATTTTTCTCTCCTGTATTACCCCATAAACAGGTCACGTTGTGACACTTGGCATAAATCTCTCTCAGAGAATCCAATTGAGGTCAGACCTATTGGGATGGAAAGACAACAGGTTGGGATATCTCAGAAAAAAAACTTTAGAGGCCGAAGTTGAACTAGTGACACGTGGAACGTCGTACAAGTTCGCTCTCCTGTATTATCCCATAAACAGGTCACGGTGCGACACTTGGCCTAACTCTCTCTCAGAGAATCCAATTGAGGTAAGACCTATCGGGATGGAAACATGACAGGTCGAGATATCTCAGGAAAATTTTTTCAGACCCTGTGGATCGAAAAGTTCAGAGTTACACCAGAAACAATCAGGTACATATTTCTATCAAAACATAATTATTTTTGAGCACCTTCATTCATGGCTTCCGGAATTTAGGGTTTCGGATAAAGTTGGAATTTTTGTAATAGGAGACCACGGTTGAATGCTACTCATAAAAATCAAAATTTAGAGACCAAGATCAGAATTTTTGGTTAGGCAGAAGGCCGGGCTTGATCAGACCCTAGTTCGGGACTTTGATAAAAAAAGTGGAAAATTAGGGCTTCTGCAAAAATGAGAATTTTTGAAATCTGTGACCACGGCTGGAAGCTCCTCATAAAAATAGAATCTTAGAGCTTTGGATCAAACCTTTTGATTGGGTAGAAGAGTGGGCTTCATCAAACCCTAGTTCGGGGTCACGTCTAGTGAATCCGAAAGTTTCAAAGGCAAAATTGAGGAGTGAAACTTTGCAGTTTTCAAATTTTGAACATACCAGCTTGATCAGCTCATCAAGGCGCATATTTCTATCCTTTCAGAAGTTTGAAATTCAAAGTTTGAATTTTTGGGGTTTTTCTGACAAACCCTAATCCAGCTCCAGATCCACTTCTTGCAAATCAAGTGGATTGGGTTAATCCTAGAAGAAGATGGATTGGTCACCTGCATGAGTGAAGAAGTTCCTGTTTCAGAGGGAGATGAGGCTAAGGCCTTACATAAGAAGATTACAAGCAATATCGACACGTATGACTTATCCAGGTATGTTTCGAGATTTGTTCATGATTAAGTTTATGGTATATTTGTCTTCATATTATTACGGTTAGTACAATCTTGATTATATCTAGACTTGTCGTATCACCTTAATAAAATTATGAATGCATGATAGAAGATATTCATTGATTAGGGTGTTGACACTTATGATTTTACTAATGCATTATGGTGTTGTATGATGTTTATGTTGTCTGCTAACACAAAAGGTACACCAAGAAAGTCAAATCATGTTCTACTTCAAGAACATATAATCATGGTGACATGAAGACAAAGATTCATCCATTGTCATTGATCACATAGAAGATCTACTTTCGAGGTATGTATAACTTGGTTCTATAATGGTTAACTTATGAGACATGCAGGTTACTAGCACAAGTCACTGAAGAGAACCAAAATACGTTATGCAGGTATGTTAGACATAACTAGCTAGCATGCTAATCCAGGTATGTTTTTCCTATATCAAGCTAGAATCCTACCTTGTGTTAGGATCTTATACTATTGTGTTGTTGATAATGATTATTCATGAAGTCATAGGTTTGAATAATCATGGTTGTATGCATATTATGTTTCTTACCATAATTGATGATATGACTAACCAGAAGAATCATGAAGGTATAAGTTTGAATAATCATGGGTTTTATGCATATTATATTATTTTGATTGATGATTCAACTAACTAGAAGAGTCTTATGATCAAATAAGAATATGTATGAGTAAAAGAAGACTGCCCTGAAACCTTGAATACTGATGTTTATTATCTGTGAATGATCATGAATATACATGTTTAAGATTATTGTGTTTTGATAGTATTAAGATTATACTAATAAATGTGTGATTATGTATGAGACCTCAAGGATAACACAATGATGATACTAATAAGCATGCATAGTGATTAAGGATGGATGTAAGTTCAAGGACAAGTAATCCAGGAAGCAAAGATCAAGAGGGAGCACACTCCAATTGTTCCTGTAAGAAAGCAAAGGAGCACACTTCAATAGTTTCTGCAAGGATACAGATATTCAGAGGGAGTTGACCACTTCTCACAATCCACATAAGAATGGAGTTGCAGAAAAGAAGCAAAGACTGAGAGGGAGTCAACCCAACAAACAAACAAAGATAAGTATTTGAATTGTGATTACTTGCATATTTTATTGTTTAAATAATACTATTCAATAATGTATATACTGATGTTCCTAGAATTAGGTTGTGTATTATGCATATTAGAATAGTTGCATTGATGAACAGTATACTACTAATATGCATGGGTAAGTGGCCTATGGCACTGTAAAACATTCCATTGCTACTTATCTAGAATGAAACCTCTTTGCTGACATGTTGGGAGTTGTGCACACTCTTAACAATGTTCTGGTAGAGATTGGAAGGCATCTAGAAAGTTACGGGATATGGATAAATGTTATATTGAAGCATTGGCTAAGATAATTGCATGACTGTATGACATATTTCTTTATGTGTAAGAATTTGTTTTGAAAACTATGAGATGTTTTCTAATCATGCAATTTAACTTGTTGTGTAGGAAAGATTGTATGCCATCACCTACAAAAGAAGAACTACAACATTTGTTTAGCAACAAAATTATCTATTGAAGATATTGAAGTTCCCAGGATATGGGAAGAATGCCATGATCCGTCGATCATTAAGAACGATGTTTGGGATGCGGTCCCAAGAGCTGAAGGGAATCCTGTTGTGACTTCCAAATGGAACTATCAAATCAAGCATGCTGCAGATGGCAGCATAGAGAAATATAAAAGTGATGAAATAGAAGATACACCAGATGGATTTCAAGACAGCCTTCTTGAATGGTGTAGTCATATATGTGTACAGAACTTGGTAGGATACACAGCTTTCTATCCATTTTGGGCTTTACCAAGAGTAAAGTGGATTCCAACTTTTACTACAAGGTTGAGGAAGGCAATCCAGTGATACTACTTTTGTATGCGGATAACTTGTTTGTTACAGGTGAAGATAGATTGATTGCCGACACGCAGCGGAAGCTTGCTGCCGATTTCAAGATGAAGAACTTGGGGATGATGCACTATTTGTTTTTGGCATGGAGGTGTGGCAGAGTGCAAATGGAATCTTCCTTGGACAAGGGAAGTATGCAGTAGAGATCCTGAAGAGGTTCAGGATGATGGATTGCAAGGCCATGGCAACACCTATGGCATCGAATCTGAAGCTTCTTTGGGATGCTTCATCTGAGCCGGTTGATGTCTCTATGTATCGTCAGATGATTGGGTCCTTGATGTACCTGACGAACACGAGACCAGATATTTGCTTTGCAGTGAACACATTGAGCCAGTTCCTGACGGATCCGAGGAGTGTTCACCTGGTTGTTGTAAAGCATGTTCTGAGGTACCTGAAGGGTATAGTTGATTATGGGATCACGTATGATGCAAATCAAAAGTTTAACCTGCAGGGTTATGTTGATTTAGATTGGGCAGGCAGTGCTGCAGATAAGAAGAGCACTTCTGGGTGCTGCTTCAGTATGGGATCAGGTTTGATCTCTTGGTTTAGCAGGAAGAAGTCCTACGTAGCACTGAGTATGGCTGAGGTAGAGTGTGTTGCAGCCTGTTCAGCTAGTTGTGAGGCAGTATGGCTACGGTAGCTACTACCTAAGTTATTTGATCTCCCGTTGGAGGCTACTAGTATCTTTTGTGACAACCAGAGTTGTGTGAAGCTGTCCGAGAACCCGGTGTTCCATGACAGGTTGAAACGCATAGAGATTAACTATCACTATATCAGGGATATGGTATAGAGAGGAGCGGTGAAGCTCCTATATGTTGCGATGGACGAGCAGATTGCAGATGTGCTGACGAATCCACTAGATAGAGTGAAGTTCGAGTACTTCAGAGAGAGGCTTGGTGTTCTTCAGATCGACGACACTTCGAGGAAGAAGTGATGGACACATTTGCTAAAGCCTCTCCAAGCATGTTTGAAAGAGGATCCTTCACATGGCTATTGATGTAAGCACTGGATGATGAGCATCGGGATGATGTTCTAGTTTCTGCTTTGTATGATTAGTTGGATGCTTGATATGATCGGTTGGATCATTTGTATGTATTTTGTATATGCATCATGTCGGATGCTTGGACCATGTATCTGTATATGTATCAGGTGGATACATTGTATGATCAGGTAGATCATGTATGTTGATATGTATAATGTATTTGTATTTGTATCAGGTGGATACATTGTGTGATCAGGTGGATCATGTATGATGATATGTATCAGGTAGATACTTGGTATGCATCAGGTGGATGCATTATATGATCAGGATGATCAGGACGATGAGCTTCAGGATGTTGCTCCAGATGATATGTACCAGGATGGTACAAGTGATGATGATCAATATGATCATGGGCATCAGGATGATGCCTCGTGCAATGATGATCCATTGGATCATGAGTATTAGGTTGATACTTGGAGGTCAGAGATGGTATCTGGCAGGTTGTGCAAATAGCATGTAATCAGTCCTGGGAGATCTTGCCGGTCGTGCTGCGGCACATAAATGTTCCTGGGGTACTCTTTCTTGTATTGCTATGTAGTATGTAATCATTCCTGAGATATCCGATGGGTTGAGCTGTGTGCTCGTAATCAGTCCTGGGATGAGGTATTACTACGGAGACATGTTATCAGTCCTGGAGATCTGAGAGGTTGAGCTGTGTGCTCATAATTAGTCCTGGGATGCTCTTTAAAGGTTTTGTCTATCCACATGTAATCAGTCCTGGAGATCTGAGAAGTTGAGCTGTGTGCTCGTAATAAGTCCTGCGATGCTCTTTAGAGATCTTCCCGGTTGTGCTGTGGCACATAAATGTTCTTGGGATGCTCTTTAAACGTATTGTGGAGGAGATGCACGTAATCAGTGCTGGGAGATCTTGCCGGTCGTGCTTAGGCACATAAATGTTCCTGGGATACTCTTTCCGGTATTGCATCTACACATAAAATTAGTCCTGAGAGGTCACCTCTGTCAGACCATTCGTACAGATGATGAATACCTGCAGGTGGTGGGCCTACATCCAGTATGAAAAAGGACTGGCTCTGTAGAACTTCCTATGATGAGTAGATTCAGAGATTGATTGAGATAGCAGCAATAGTGACGATGATGATGAGTCGATGACGATTATCCAGTGATGATGATCCATAGAAGAAGACTTGTGCTAGAAGACCTGTGTTGAGAAATACCTTCCTAGTTAAGAGGGAGTGTTGATGTATATGTAACTTCATAATGTATTTCACATATATGTATATTGTATTCCTATAGAGATGTTATTATTCCTCTATACGGAAGTGTCGTCATTTATATTGTAAGTGTTGTAACTTATACTTGATGGGTTATTAGACCACCTTGTTGGGGTCGGCCCTGTATAAGTCATGTGGGTCAAAGGGTTATTAGACCACCCTAGTGGGGGTCGACCCAGTCAGCATTATGTTAAGTGGTTAAGTTGAGGTCGACCTAGTTGAGTAAAGGTCAAGACAAGTTAGTGTATAAGTAGAGAGTGTGTCTCTCTCATTTTACACATTCTATTATCTCACTCACACTTTGGAGAGTGGAGCACTTGTGGAGGAGGAGGCTCTGCTGCTAGGAGAAGACTATATCCTGTATTCTGGTTGTATCATTGCTCTATCTATCTCTGAGGAATTTATTGGGGTTTTTCACCTTTATGGTTTTCCCCAAGTAAACTCTATGTCTCTTGTGTGCTTGCATTATTATGTCCATGATTGATATGTTGTACATGTTGTTCTCTCAGTTAAGATCCTAGATCAGATTGAAGTAAATTCTGAAAATTTAACAATGCCTGCACACCAGACTTGAAAAATACTCAATGTCTATACTTGATATTCTTAAGTAATCACCTACTGTCTTAAGCTAAGTGACATTACCAACGCTACCAGTAGATAAAAGATATAATGTTGTGCGTGGCCTGCGTGTGTGTCACAAGAGTATACGATCCAACCTTTCATACACTACTGGAATTGTTCTATAAACTGATACTTGTGCAAACTTGAGTACTAGGCATTCAACATCCATTCATTCATACAATGCTTAACATATTATTCCCATATCTCTTTCTTATGGAAAATACATACAAAAGCATTCATATAGCATAGGTAAATGAAGATCCAACACTTAATATAAGCAAATAAGTAACAACACATACATTCAATCACATTACACAAGATTTAACGTGGTTCACCCCGCGGATGGAGGATACATCCACAAGAATGGTTATTAATATTGGTCTTTTTGGGAAGGGTACAACCGTTCTTAGTCTGCGCACTCAGGTGCAGACTCTCTTCTCTCTCAGGTAGGTCTCTGTGCACTCATCTGTAGAGCCTTTACAATAGCTTCTACCTCAATAAACTCTAACAATATGCAACAATGACAAAAGTGAAGATTAACCCTTCCCTTACAAAATCGTGCCTTACTTATAGATAATGCTCGTAGGTCATGTCTTTACATTTCGCAGGCCAAAAAACCTTAGGGTTTACAAAACAACTATAGCTTCCAGCTCATCGAGCTAGCTGGCGCATGGTAGCGAATCTTCCATCGTGGCCTACCCTTCGTGCATGCCCACGTCGCTATCGACCTTCCTATCGCATGTGTGCCAATAGGTCGCTTTCACCGAGTCGTTATTCCTCTAACGGCCTCATGCAACGGGCTCAGGTAGTGGTATCTTTCGCATGTGCGACTAGTCACTTTCTTCCCCAACTGCTCCTGCCCACCGCTTGGCATCCCTTGAGCATCTTTGCCAAAAATAGACCGCCGACGGTCTAACCGGAATACATGCCATCTTCCTGTCCAACACTCTGCCTTGCTAGATCCTTGTATACTAGACACTTCGCAGTACTGTATCCTCGTTGCACTGATCTTCACAGCACTTCCTTTATCGTGCTGCGCCCATCTTTGCAGCATCCCCAAACATGTACAAAAGAGTACTCTATCTAAACTAGACTCTGCTTTGCAGTTCCAAAAGTCCTTGCTCAAAATTGCACCACTTGGGCCAGGCCCAACAGGCCCCTAACACTCACATGTGGCTCGCCCTTGAACCACTTGCAACTTCAGCTTCCCCGAGCTGTGCTTCCTGCTACAAAGTTAGCTTCACAACGAATTCATTGTATGTAGCAGTCAACTTCTGGTCTTCCTGCTTCGTGTCTTGCTCAATCTGATTAATTGTCTCCAGCATTTCAGATGTGATCTCCTCACCTATCTTTCGTTCCACTTGCTCATGATTCTCGTGCATCTCCTTTAATTTTTCCTCGATCTCTTGCGAGATCGTACTGGCATCTTCCAGTAATGGCTACGATTTGTCTCCCATTTCTGTTTCTTTTTCCCTCAATGCCTGCACTTCCTTCTTCAGCGCGCTAATTTCTTTATACCTCTGCAACCTATCCCATGGTGGAAGTGCCTTCACTTCTGTGTCCAACTGCTCTAATGCAGCTTTCTTTTCCTTCACTGCATTCTTGACTGCTAGTAGTCCTGGGTCTTCTTCGAGGGCAGTGAATGCCTTCGACACTACTTCCAACAGATTTTGGCACTTAGCCACTTCGGCAGCAATGTTCTCTGCTGTGGTCTTTACTACTTTTGCTCTCAATTGCTGTTGATCTGGTGGGGTCTGTGGGTTTACCTGATCCTTCAAAGCAGCAATGTCAGCCTCATGGAGAACCTCTATGTCTTGTATTTCTATCTTTAGATGGGTCACCAGCTCGCCAATCTTGATAATAGTACCCACTGATTCTGCTTGTACTTCAAATTCATCTATGCCATCGACAACTGCGGTGATCATGGATTCTAGTCTTAACCGACGATCCTGTTCATTCTGCAGCTGCATAACTCTTCGTGAGCTATCTTCCTCCAACTTCCTGTTAGCTACTTGCAGTTCAACCTGTCCTTTGATCGCATCAATAGTTATTTCATGCATCTCTTCTACGCACTACAAGTGTAAATCATGCAAGTCAGGTAATGGTATCTTCGCTAGATCCAACTCCACGCACTCTACATCCTTTGTATCCAGCAATAGCTGCTCTGGAAATGGTAAAGTTATAGTACTTGTGTCTAGATGGACAATGCGTGACTTTGCAGGAATGGTCATAGCCAGCTGCGGTTGCTGCGAAGTCCCTCCTAATTTCCCTTCGGACTCTGAGTCGCGCGGGGGGGTAATATCTTGTGTGCTTTGTCGATCTTCAATGTGATGCCCTCCAACGCGATCATATTCTTCTATAGAGGATCCTATATGGCTTTATATTTTTTCTCCTTGTCCATCATCAGATCTTCTATTTGATAGTTCAATACTACACCGATCATTTCATAATCATCGGTCTTGAGGACAGTGTCCAACTTGCGTTTATAAACCCTTTGCTTCTTGCATGCTCCCTTTTGCTTCATGGTGCTCTCCGTTGGCTCCTTTCTTTTCACTGAATCTTTTTCTTCAACTATCGGGCATGGACTTGGAATCGGCTCGTCCTCCTCAGAGTCACTGGGGACATTGACAACCTCTACGCAAAACTCAATAGGCCATTCCTTCATTATATTGTCAATGTCCTCTTCATACATGTGGTAGCTTCCTGCGTACCACTCCAGCTTCTTCTGCTGTGCTTTAGGTGAAATATGGATGCTATGCATGTCAGCATAAAAATCCACAATGCGAATGTATTTTCTAGTTACCTACTTTGTGATCTTGGGGGTTGCTATAATCGCATCGTGCAGCTAGTGATAGTATTGGTAGAACACTTCTGTTGTCGTGTGCTACCTCTGTGAGTTGAGGTTGGCCCAAAGGTTTGAAAAATGGGGCCCCTTGCAATCCTTGGAATCCATGATCACACCAACATAATCCTTTAGCTCTTTCCATCCGACAAGAGTGATCAGTACTATAAGCCAAATATAGTGAAAATTTCCACCACTGAACTACGTATCATTGAGTTCCTCCATGAACTCGTTCAAGAGATACTGCGACCAGTTGAATTCTTCTCCTTCTGTTGTCGCGACACCAAGTATAACTATGCCTACATTTACTTCTAGAGGCCTACATTTCCTCAGGATTTTTCCTACTAACAGCTACATGATGAACTTTGTCGCTCGATCCTCAATGTCTTCTGTTTGAAAACCCCTCTTCCCTTTGACAATAGACAGGGTTTTCTTCATCATGGCCACAGCTTCTCTATCCTTGCTCTTCCCTTGGAAAAATATCTTTGGATCTTTACCCCTCTTACGCGGTCCCATAACACGGTGGATTAAATCAATCACTAGTACAAAATGAGAGATAAGTGACTAGGTGACTAAAAAATTTAGTCACCACTGTTTTTTCAAGGGATAAATGACTAAAATTAGGCAATTTTAAGTAAGCCAACTAAAAATGACTAAGATAAATGACTACTTTAATCACGGGATAAAATATATGACTGGATAACAAGTGACTAAAGTAAAAATGACTAACATAAATGGCTAATTTAGTCACAAGAATATAAATATGACTAGCTAATAATGATTAATGTGAATTAGTCATTTATGTAGTCATTTTTAGTTATGTCACACTAACAATGGAAAATTGCAATTTTGATAATGAATTTGTACAATATTTTACTAAATTTTAGCAAAGCAGATGGATTTAGAGATCCTACTATGGGGGTCATGGTCCATGTGTGTGGTCCCAAACCACCATATTATCCCTCCACAGGGGATATTTGGCTTGGAAGTGGGATGTGGTGCTCATTTTGAAGTCTAAAACACTAGATATGGTTTCCAACACCACATAAACCTATGGCCCTAACAGAATCTTCTAGCCATCCAAGGCTAAGAAGATCACCTCAATCAACCATACATGGCCTCTTGAGGGTATCATTGGCCAATGATTGAGGATATTCATGCTATTATGTGGTTTTGAGAAGTATATAGGTGTCTTAGGGCCTTGGGAATGATGCTCTAGAGAAGAAGACCATGCCTTTGGCTCTAAAAAACCCATTGAGCCATATAGAACCATGAACAATGCCTCAAAGAACCACACATGAGTTTGCAAAGGTATCCATGGAGCTTTGTATCTAGGTATCGCGGCCTTGAGGATTTGGATATGGAAAATAGAAGATACATGAACCTTGGGCCCTTAAATATTTTAGCCATCCAAGGATAAGAGGGTTTCCTTCACCACCCACACATGGAATCTTGAGGGTATCATCATCCTATAATTAAATATGGTGATTCCATTAGGTAGGTTTGAGAAATATGTATGTGTATCAATGCCTTGTGAATGACATTCTAAGGGAAATACCATGCCATTGGCCCTAAAGAAACCACCGAGGCATCCAAAACCATGAACAAATCCTAATTAAGATACCACATATGACTATGCAAGGGTATCCATGGCACTATATATCTAAGTCTTGGGGACTTTGGGGCTTCAACATGGTCATGGGAAGAGGATCATGACGAAGATGTTGACGATTATGAAGATGATGAAGATGATGATGAGGATGATGAGGATGATGATGATGATGATGATGAGGATGAGGATGATGATGAAGATGATGAAGATGATGATGATGATAATGATGATGATGATAATGTTGACAAGGAAGAGGGTGACAATGCTGATGATGAGGATCATGACAAAGATGTTGATGATTATGAGGCATTGATTATTTTGCGAGCTTCATCACAAAATAGAGCAATGATATATAAGAATTTTTTCCAGTCCTGCACTATTCCATTCCCAAACAAGAATACATCATCTAAAAATAACAAATGAGTGATATAAAGAGATGTGGAAAACCTTAACCCTTTAAGAAATCCATCTCTCATAGCCTTTCATATAAGTCTTCTTAACCCTTCAATCACAAGCATTATAAAGAGGAGATGGGATAAATGAAATCCTTGTCTAATCCCCCTTCCAACTTTGACAAAATCAGTTGGAGAACCATTTAGAAGAAAATGTTTTTCCACCACCCTGTGAATTCCAAATAGATTTGTTCTTTAAACACCGTGTTTCTTCCTCAACACTTAGTATATCTGCTTTCCTAGCTTCCAATTCTATAGTTTGTTCCTTGTCCATTGTATTATAAAAATCAAACAGGATATTCTTATAAAGAGGCTCCAATTTCTCTTCCACTTCCAGCAATTCCTATCTGAGATGTTCCTTCTTAACTTTCTCTTTCTTAACGTCTTCTTCGTCTGCTTTCTCTGAATTCCTATGAGTATTCCAATCACTGGTTCGACAACCACTCCGATTGTCTACATGAAAGTATTATGATCTTATAATAATTGTTGTGCTCCTCGTGTTTCAATTTCATGATGTCTTTGGCTGCCATGGTTAGTTTTTCTATTGCTTTCACTGATTTTGATTTCTAGAGCATCCATCTCCTCACTATGGACAAGATTCAAAGGAAACCTAGATTCAAAAAGTCATAGAAATTAAGGATTTGTAGAAGAGGAGAACGAATAAAATTGACAAGAAATTAAACCCCTTTCCTTCACCATATTAATATTCCCCTCTCATCATCAAGCAATTATGAGTAGCCATTATTAATGAGATGATTAGATGGAAGGGTTTTTATCTTCGATCACATTTTGTCCCTTTTCCCCAACAAAGTTTGCATCTATTCCTAGGTAAATTCAATTGAAAATAAAATGGTCGAGTTAGAAGGGTTCATCTTTTGTCACATTTGAATATTTTCCTTAACAAAGCTTGGAGTTATTCATGGGAATTCCTTGTGCACCTTGGGGAATTAGTGACAAACACAAGAGACAACAAAGAGGGAATTGATGGCCTAAGAGGCCAATATGTGCCCAAGGTTAGTGATTTTTCCATAAAGCCTTTTGAAGTCACAATTTTAGTCTGACAGGAAAATCACTCACCATGGAGTGTTGTTACCATACCTCTTCAAGAATTTGGACCTCTTCAACATTTTACTCAACAATTAGACTATCTTTGAGAAAATCATTCATCTAGCAAAGTTGTATTCTCTCTTCCTTAACAATTTGAACTTTATCACTCTTCCTAAGTAATTTCATGTGTTGGTTGAGTTCCCATCAGCTTGGGAAATGAAGTTTTTGGGATTTTAGAAGGTAGAAGGTTGCCTTTCTTCCCTCATTTCTCCATTCTATACTTAAGCTAACTCCATTTTTTTTGTAATGCTCGCACCCATGGAGTTTTGAACCGATGACCTTATGCAAGGAGTGTCTTAACATTACACCCATTCACTGTCTATTCTACACCTTGTGGGTAGCTAACTCCATTCTTCTTCATTGTTGGTTGTGCTCTCATATTTTTGTTTTGTAGGAATGTACATAAATATAATTTGGAAGAAATTAAAACAAAAGAGCTAACAACTTGCCAAGAAATGCATAGTTTCGTATGCACGAGGAACATAATGGGGCTTCAAAAAAATCCTTTTCATTTCCAAAATAAACCTCCCATAGAATTTCAATGATGCCTACCTTACATCATCCACATTTCATGTGATGTCCATCTATAGCCTTCACCTCATTGTTTATTTAATTATCCATTGTAGTGGTGGAAATATAATAGTTGCCAAATTGATTTGTAGCTTTATCTTGTTTTGTGAGTGTTATAGCCACCAAAAGCTATCCATTAAACTTATATTTAAAATTGAAAAAAACTAATTACATTAAATTAAAAAAACAAAAATCCCAAACTCTAGGTGGCGCCAAATTTTGTCAAAATTGCCTTCCTTTGTCATCTTTGTGGAAGAGATAGGATACAGAGTCACAGAGTGAAGGGAAATGAGGGTGATGGAGTGTTGGCCATGGGGTTTGTATTGTCTTTGGTAGATTCTTATGGAGAAAACTAACCAGCCCTCTATGGTCTCAAGGCCGACGAATCTCAACTCGTCATTTGCTTTGGTAGTGATGCAGAGCCCCTACGTATAGTTTTTGGAGGCTTAATGACTGGATATGAGTTTACCTTCGCCAGCGTGCTCCCAACATGTGCAAAGCTCGCAACTCTGGAACATGGTATAGAGAGATAAAATTTTAGGGCTTAGTAAGGGGTCCAATCAACTCAGATCATATTGGCGTTGGAGAGATAAAGTGTAATTATAAAATTGTAGGGCTTAGTAAAGGGTTTTATTCATTAGCACCATCGAGAAGAAGGGATAAGGAGTGTAGTGAGAAAGAGACAGCAATCCAGACGTGGGAAAGAGAAGAGCTTCGTCAACAAGAAGAACTCTGCAACATTTCGTCTGGTTTGCAGAGATTCATCATCAATGTTCTCTGATCCATTCGGATTTTTAGGCAACGGTGACAGGGTTTTCAAGCGAGTCGATGATCGCACAAACTATGTTCTGGGATTCACAGATGATGACCCTCGCACCAATTCAGAAGATGAAGAAACCAACTCCATCTTCGCAGACACCGATGAAGATCCAGATGTGGAACCCAATGTCAAGCCCAAGAAAGATAAATATAAGGACATTCATCTGAAGCCCCATGAATCGAACAATGGGAAAGGACAAGGCCCTCTGCCTGATAATATCACCAGAGATAATGATGCCTCTATCTCATATTGAAGGGCGTCACCCATATTTCCAGTTTGAGGGATCCTCTTCTGCCCCTTCAGCTGCAGGCCGTAAATTCCTACAAACAATCTTGGCATCTGGAGATCAATGGCTAAGAAGATTGGCTAGGGTCTGGAGGTTGGTGGTGGATAGGGTAAAATCCTAGCCACATACTGAAATACAAGCTCTCGGCATCCTTGTGTTTATAATTCTGATCTTGATATATTATTCCTATTTTCTCTATCATCAGTTTTTTGATGTATTATCTCAACTTTCTATTTTACAGACCCAGTATGTTTCATACTTGTTTACTATGATTAGGTACAGGTTGGTATGAAACTCCAATTATTTTACAAGAAGTTAGCGCATTACTTGAGTTTTTATTTTTCTGGTTTTAAATCCCACTCAAATGTTTGAGCTCTAATTCTTATATATGCTCATTATTGCTGTAATGGAAAATTTTATGAACTTTTCTGGTAGAGAGTTGCACAAAAGAGAAATATCTTCAAGGGCCTAGACTGGTTTGTCTGTGCAAATAACATTCAACTGGTTGCTGTGTTGTTATTTTGTACTTTTGTTAAAGAAACATGCTCCAAATTACAATTGATGACTTACCTGGTCTCTTAGGTCAATATCTGTCATTTTCCTTAGATTAGTGTATATGTAGTTAAATGCAATCACATTCATGGTATCACAATATCTAGTAAATAGCAATTTCTTTTGCAAATACAAGTGGCTACTTTGCAATTTAATAGAAGTCAGAAGGAATCTTATATCTTCATATTACTTAGGTTCTTTGTCTTTCAGGGATGGACAACCTTACAAATGACTAGGGAATTGGCAATACTGGATGGCAGACGACCATTTTCTGCAAGAGAACTCATGGGCATCTTATTTGATATGTGGCCTGCTGCTGCTGATAAAGTTGGAAAGATTAAATCATATGATAGTGGAAAAGTGAGTAGCACATGTTCCAATCTCAGTTTCATTATTGTGATATGAAAATTTACTGCATATTGTACACAAATAAAGGGTTGTATTTGATGTGCACCTATTTCATATTTGCATGTTAAAGTTTTTCTTATTTCCATATTTTTTAACTTGTTCTTGGTCAGGGGTACTTGTTTCTCACCATCTACATTATAATCTTTTCATTAATAATTTAAAAAAAATATTGTGAAGATCCAATAGCATACAAAAGTCTGAGACACAAATGGTTACAGCTTGGTTGGAACCTAATTCAAGATGCAAAATCCCACTATGGTTTTATGGCTTTACAGTTGGAAGACATGGCCGTCTACTTGTCCAATTGGCAATTGCCAATAAGTAATCATTTAGTCTACGTGTTCTCTGCTGCAAACTTCTGTTTACATTTGTCATTAGTTTTTTGTTTATCATCTTAGTTTGTCACCGATTCTCATGATTGAGCATAGTTTTATGTTTGAGAGGAACAATTGAAGAGATAGGATCTCCATCACAAATATTCACTTTTGTGCTATCATTGAAATTTGAAGAGGCTAGAAAAAGGCCTTTAAAGTTTAAAGGTCTACTGCTGATTAATTGACTTTTGGAAGATCTTTGACACTGTTCCAAACTCCGAGGCACTTACTCATCTAGCAAATTCATGTCCCTGGAGTACCTGGTTTTGATTTTGCTGTGATTCGGATTTTTGAGACACTAGTGGGCAATTTCTCCACATCTGACAGGCTTTTCTGGCAATAGATAATAAATTTCAATATTCACTGATATACAAAGAAAAGCATATCAAGGGTCAAACCAGAACGGGAGCGATTTGCCTTTGCATTTTCAAGCAGTTTGTTTTTCAAGAATATAATTTCTCCTTCTAATTCATCTTCTAGTGCCATATTCAAAACCTCTATATCCCTTGCCTCAGCGAGCTGCTTCCATTGAGAATCTTTTGAGATCATTTCAATATTGGGCGAGATAAAAGAAGCATCCATTTTTTCCTTGTTATCTAGCATTGTTGTATCTAGATACATCAAATGTTTGAGCTCTGATTCTTATAAATGCTCATTATTGTTGTAATGGAAAATTTTATGAACTTTTCTGGTAGATAGTTGCCCAAAAGAGAAATATCTTCAAGGGCCTGGACTGGTTGGTCTATGCAGATAACATTCAAGTGGTTGTTGTGTTGTTATTTTGTACTTTTGTTAAAGAAACGTACTCCAAATTACAATTGATGACTTACCTGGCCTCTTAGGTCAATATATGTCATTTTCCTTAGATTAGTGTATCTGTAGTTAAATGTGCAATCAGATTCATCGTATTACAATATCTAGTAAACAACAATTTATTTTGCAAATACAAGTGGCTAATTTGCAGTTCAATAGAAGTCATAAGGCATATTATATCTTCATATTACTTAGGTTCTTTGTCCTTCACGGATGGACAACCTCACAAGTGACTAGGGAATAGGCAATATTGGATGGCAAATGATCGTTTTCTGCAAGAGAACTCATGGGCATCTTATTTGATATGCGGCCTACTACTGCTGATAATGTTGGAAAGATTAAATCATATGACAGTGGAAAAGTGAGTAGCACATGTTCCAATCTCAGTTTCATTATTGTGATATGAAAATTTGCTGCATATTGTGCACATCTAAAGGGTTGTATCTGATGTGCACCTGTTTCATATTTGCATGTTAAAGTTTTTTTTATTTCCATATTTTTTAACTTGTTCTTGGTCAGGGGTACTTGTTTCTCACCATCTACATTATAATCTTTTCATTAATAATTTAAACAATAATATTGTGAAGATCCAATAGCATACAAAAGTCTGAGACACAAATGCTTACAACTTGGTTGGAACCTGGTTGAAGATGCAAAATTCCACTATGCTTTTATGGCTTTACAGTTGGAATACATGGTTGTCTACTTGTCCAATTGGCATTTTCCAATAAGTAATCATTTAGTCTGCGTGTTCTTTGCTGCAAACTTCTGTTTGCATTTGTCATTAGTTTTTTGTTTATCAGCTTACTTTGTCACAGATTCTCATGATTGAGAATAGTTTTGTGTTTGAGAGGAACAATTGAAGAGCTAGGATCTCCATCACAAATATTCACTTTTGTGCTATCATTGAAATTTGAAGAGGCTAGAAAAAGGCCTTTAAAGTTTAAAGGTCTACTGCTGATTCATTGAATTTTGAAATATCTTTGACATTATTCCAACCTCCCCGGCACTTACTCATCTAGTGACTTCATGTCCTTGGAGTACCTGGTTTTGATTTTGCTGTGATCCGGCCTTTCGAGACACCAGTCGGTAGTTTCTACACATCTGGCAGGCTTTTCTAGCAATAGATAATAAATTTAAATATTCACTGATATACAAAGAAAAGCATATCAAGGGTCAAACCAGAACGGGAACAATTTGCCCTTGCATTTTCAAGCAGTTTGTTTCGCACAAATAGAATTTATCCTTCTAATTCATCTTCTGGTGCCATATTCAAAACCTCTGTATCCCTTGCCTCAACGAGCTGCTTCCATTGAGAATCTTTTGAGATCATTTCAATATTGGGTGAGATAAAAGAAGCATCCGTTTTTTCCTTGGTATCTAGCATTGTTGTATCTAAATATTTCAAATGTTTGAGCTCTGATTCTTATAAATTCTCATTATTGCTGCAATGGAAAATTTTATGAACTTTTCTGGTAGAGTGTTTCCCAAAAGAGAAATATCTTCAAGGGTCTGGACTGGTTTGTCTTTGCAGATAACATTCAAGTGGTTGTTGTGTTGTTATTTTGTACTTTTGTTAAGAAACATGCTCCAAATTACAATTGATGACTTACCTGGTCTCTTAGATCAATATCTGTCATTTTCCTTAGATTAGTGTATCTGTAGTTAAATGCAATCACATTCATGGTATTACAATATCTAGTAAACATCAATTTATTTTGCAAATACAAGTGGCTACTTTACAGTTCAATAGAAGTCAGAAGGCATCTTATATCTTCATATTACTTAGGTTCTTTGTCTTTCAAGGATGGACAACCTTACAAATGACTAGGGAATCGGCAATACTAGATGGCAGATGACCGTTTTCTACAAGAGAACTCATGGGCATCTTATCTGATATGTGGCCTGCTACTATTGATAAAGTTGGAAAGATTAAATCATATGATAGTGGAAAAGCGAGTAGCACATGTTCCAATCTCAGTTTCATTATTGTGATATGAAAATTTACTGCATATTGTGCACAACTGAAGGATTGTAACTGATGTGGACCTATTTCATATTTGCATGTTAAAGTTTTTTTTATTTCCATATTTTTTAACTTGTTCTTGGTCAGGGGTACTTGTTTCTCACCATCTACATTATAATCTTTTCATTAATACTTTAAACAATAATATTTTGAAGATCCAATAGCATACAAAAGTCTGAGACACAAATGCTTACAGCTTGGTTGGAACCTGATTCAAGATGCGAAATCCCACTATGCTTTTATGGCTTTACAGTTGGAAGACATGGCTGTCTACTTGTCCAATTGGCAATTGCCAATAAGTAATCATTTAGTCAGTGTGTTCTCTACTGCAAAGTTCGGTTTGCATTTGTCATTAGTTTTTTGTTTATTAGCTTATTTTGTCACAAATTCTCATGATTGAGCATAGTTTTGTGTTTGAGAGGAATAATTGAAGAGATAGGATCTCCATCACAAATATTCACTTTTGTGCTATCATTGAAATTTGAAGAGGCTAGAAAAAGGCCTTTAAAGTTTAAAGGTCTACTATTGATTCATTTACTTTTGGAAGATCTTTGACATTGTTCCAACTTCCCAGGAACTTACTCATCTAGCGACTTCATATCCTTGGAGTACCTGGTTTTGATTTTGCTGTGATCCTAGTTTTTGAGACACCAGTGGCAGTTTCTGCACATCTGACAGGATTTTCTGGAAATAGATAATAAATTTAAATATTCACTGATATACAAAGAAAAGCATATCAAGGGTCAAACCAAAATGGAAGTAATTTGCCCTTGCATTTTCAAGTAGGTTGTTTTGCAAGAATAGAATTTGTGCTTCTAATTCATCTTCTGGTGCCATATTCAAAACCTCTGTATCCCTTGCCTCAGCGAGTTGCTTCCATTGAGAATCTTTTGAGATCATTTCAATATTGAGCGAGATAAAAGAAGCATCCATTTTTTCCTTGGTATCTAGCATTCCATGAAAGTAATTTTCATTGGTTACTTCATCTCCTTCTGAATGATCTGCTCCAAAAACACGAATCCAAGAAAGCAAAATCTCAGTAAGCAACATTTCAAAGATGACATTGTTAAAAGAAAAATGAAATGGCAGAAGAAAGAAATGCAGACTCTACAACTATAGTAGGTTATTTGGTCTCCTTTTGAAAGGACCAAACCCCCCTTTTGGATCTGCAGAATTGTAATGTCCCTTCGTAGAAGGACATATAAAGTCTTGACCTTGCTAAGCACCTAGGGGGTCAAAGTGGAATTAATCAATCTACCTAGGAAAATTTTAATTATTAAATATGAAGAAGGCATGTACTAAGTTCAATTTTATTTATTAATTATGTTATTTTAATAAATATTGGAATTAAGTGTGCATAGGTGACTTGGAGGGCGCATGGATCCAAGTGGACCATGAGTTGGCATTCATTAATGGCAACAATCAAGCAAATCAAGAAAATTACCAAAAGCACTCAAGCCAAAAAAGATGGAGCATACCAATTCAGTCAGAGAGGAAATCTATGACAAAAGAGGCAACTACAGAAAAGCTGTCATAGTTAAAAAGTAGGAAACTTTGAAGGTGCAATTTCTAAAAAGGAGACAAAGCATGTCATCCCCAAAAGCAAGTAAGATGAGGGCGTAGTTTCTAATTCAAACCAATTTTATCAATAAAGGAAACATCTTGTGTTAAGATAAAATTTCTATTTTCTCAAGGAGGGTGCACTTTCCATTCTAGATGAGCTAAACTTGCTAATTATCCCAAGGTGGCATCCTCATGGCTTTGGAATAGAATGGGCAAGTGGGTAACCTACTCTCACAGGTCACCAATCCAAGTAACCTTCTCAGTAGGTCATCATGAAGTTTATAAAAGAATCCAACTAACTCCCTTAAACAATTTTTTTCATTGTGAAGTTTGTATGAGAACTTTGAAGCTCCTCTAGGTTTGGTGATGTGCCCAAGCCACTCTATCGGTGATGTTCCCCATTCTCTCATTCTCTCTCTTTCTCTCTAACAGGTATTGAAGAATATTGGGCAGCCATTGAAGATCTATTTACAGCCACTGAAGATAATTTTGCAGCCATTAAAGTTCTGATATCAGTCTAGGGTCGAATTGCTTCAATAGAGTTTAAAAGTTCAAGAATAATCCTTCTCATTATCCCCTCTCTTCTTCCCCATTCTTCAGTATTGCAGGGTGTTGGTGGAAGGTTTGCTCCATTGAAAGATTTTCAGTGATCAATGAGATGAAGGATCTGATGTGTGATGGCCATATTCAGAAATAAAGTTGAAATTACAGCCATTCATTCAACTTATATCATGTCCAAGTGATTCTAGTTCGATATTCCCCAAGGGTGTCATGTTTTGTACTCAAAGAGGTGAAGAACTGAGGGATTGAATCTTCTTTCCTTATGTCATTGGAGAGGATGGTTTGCTGCTGTTTTTCCAGCCATCAAAGCTCTGTAATAAACATCTAAACTCAGTCCTAAAATATTCTATCCTTCTCTACTCTGTTCTCTAGCTCATGTAAGAAGAAAATAGCTTGTGAGGCATTGTCCATTGTAAAGCAAGTATTAGAAGTTCAGATAACTGTTATGAACTCTATATTTGATGTTTAATGGTTATAATAATTCATATCAGATCTAATATAATCATCAGAACAGAGTTTGTATTTCCTTAAGACAGTTTATCATGTTAAAATCCAAGACTAGCTAGTTTGATGCCTAAATTCGACTAGTTTTTCCATTTTGTCTATAAAATTCATTTTGTGCACTCTTTTGTTGATCTGTCAGTTGGAGCAGGTCCTTGACACATCCCAGTATCCATATCAGTCCAAAGAATCAGAGTTTGAAATACTTTTGACCTTGATTGGAAAGTTAAGAAAAAGACTAGCTCCACAATCCCGGAAGAGACCAAAAGCCCCAATTCTTTGCAAACTCTTCCAAGACTGATTATTTATTATTTTGAGAATAACCAGAAACCCATTGAATATTATAAACCCTGTTAGCCTTCCCGATCTAGTTTGTATATGCGGATGTACGCAGGAAGCATTACGGTAGGCTTCAGCGGTAGCTGATGTCCGAAACATAAATGGTCTATGTGCTTTATACAAAGGATCCAATTACCCATTGTCTAATTTTCTGCTGCACATTGTCCCATATAAATTCCAGAACTGAAATTTCATCTTACTAAACTCAGTTTCAAGTCTCCTTACCCGTCACTTACTTCCTGCTCTGTTCGGTGAATTTATAAAAAATAGACCAGTAAATTTAATTTAAAATTATCAACTTGAGTTAATATCTGGGTCAAATATTTCCTAGGATATTATAGTGGTATCAGAGCACTTTCCTTGGCTCAGGCCGTGGAAAGTAACTCTCAGTGGAAAGGTAGCTCAACACTATCTTCAAGTTGCAGTTGTGGCATTAGTTCGATTCGTGGAAGATTTAGAGTTTGAGTTGCATGAAGAAGAAGATTATTTTTATGAGCAATATGATGATGAACTTGTTGAGCGGTATGAAGAGTATTGTAGAAAGTATGAGGAAGAAGAATTCCAAGAAGTACCCTCTACATGTATGACCCATGAAATCATGATTTCCAGAAGAGGCTATGCTTATTCCGGTAGTGATATGCAGGAAAAGGTTGCATGTTCCAAAGCCAAATATCAACCTACTTCTGAAGAATACCTAAAAGAAGCAAGAGCTTCAGTGGATGCATGTTATTTACACCTCACAAGATTGTTTGGATCCTTTTCCAAAAGAGCCTCCAAGAATCCTGACCCTAAAACAACCAGGGTAGAAGCTTCATTATTTTGTTAGGGGAAGCAAGACCCAAACACTAATCATGAGGTTATTGATAGATTGGGAGCAGAATCTACTGCAAGATTCTATGTAGAGGATTCCAAGATCACCTCAGAGGAGCTTGGTAAGATTAAGGATGGTAAGACCTACTTTGGATCAGATCCAAAAGAAGAACCTAAATCAGATCCAAAGTCACCACATGAGCTACATAGTGAAGCAGAAGATGACCACACATAAGTTGGATGTGAACCCGTAGATTGGGTGGAAGAACAAGGCACCACAACTCTGTCGTTTGAAGGGATAAGTATGATGAAAAGGTATGGACCTCAATCAGATTTTTGTACCCATGTTCCTTTTGGCAATCAACATAATAACATAGAATACATTGCCCATAAGGTGTGCCATGATGTGGAGAAACTAGTTCCCCATAATGAAGCATTTAATTCTCATTGCTTAGCTCCTCAAAAACCAGTGACTGTGGGAACATCAGGAGACCCTCAAAGTGTGGAAGAAAGAGGGAATACCATGGTTAGATATCAACATGTTTGCAGTAGCCATGAGGATGATGAGTCACCAAATCCTTTGTCAGAAGGAGAGGAAAAAGATCCATGCACAACTAAAGATCCAACAGTCAAACATTCGATTGTTGGCAATGTGGAAGGTGAAATCACTCCCAATTTCTTCGTGGGTGTTTTCAAGATAAGTGCAGAAGATATGGGGAATATTGATGATGGTATGACATATTTTGGATCAGATCCAAAAGAAGAACATCAATCAGATCTGAAATCATCATGGGAACTTCAGGTTGAGGTGGAAGACAAGCCCAAATCAGCTAGGTGTGAATCAGAAAATTTGGGAAAACATCAGGATGCCATAAACCTGTCTCATGAGAAGGATAATTGTTCACAGAGGCATGAATACCATTCTAATTTTTGTAGGCCTTTGTTGCAGCCCCACATGGAAGCCACTACTAATGGGAGGATTGGTCTAGTTGATTCCTCTAGTATTTGGGTTCAAGAATCACGGGAGGTTGAATTGAAAGAAGTAGAAGAGGAGGTTCACCAGCTAGAACTTCTTGCCCTGATTGGACCATTGAAAATGAGTGAGAGAAAAATAAAGGAGGCACTAAAAAATCTCCATGAACTTAATGTTTTGATCTCTCACTATTGTTGGAGAACTGCATCAATCGAGCAGCAACCTTCTATTGAAGATTTTATGCACATTAGGGAAGTAGTAGGAAGCCTACGAGGAAATTTCTCCTAGCTGCTTTTTGATAGAGATCACTTACTTGAGCTTGTGAATCTGTACTATAATGCTGCAATAAGGAATGATGTGGGTACCAACATTCTCACTCATATATTGGAAGCCACCTAGGATTCTCTAATTGGTACTCATGGTGCATGTCAAGAATCTGAGAATCAGATTAAGCAGCTTAATGAGAAGTTTCCAGAATCACTTTTTATCTCCCAGCTTTCGCAAAGTCACAATAACATGGCTGAATTATTTCATGTTCCAAAGGAGGAAACTCATGAGTTGGTGGATCATGAGGAAAAATCTGCTTGGTATGTACTTGAGGACTGTGTAGACAAGGTTGATGAAAAACAAGCACTTGACCTTTTCTAGAATAAACTTGAGAGGTTTATTGAAGAAAGTCACTCTTCCAAGGAAGAGCCAGATGAGTACACCATAGATGGATCAGCAATCAATGGAGAGGATACATCCACAACTTCAGTGGATGAAATGTTCAGAATCATGGCTCACCATCCTTCATTCCCCACTTCAAATTCAGCCACAAATTTTGGGAATGAAAATTGGGTAAAAGGATTCTTTGTCTTGGTGTCACATGATGAGCAGGAGGATCCCAAAATCGAGGCCGATGACATGTTCCTTAAAACGCAGTAGTGGAGGCAGCCCATGCAAGTGTGTGCAGCAACTTTTGATAAGGAGGAATCAGATCTACACTTACTTCCAAAGTGTGGGTCATTTGATTGAGATTTGCACCCTTGGATCAATGGCAGAGATTTGAGCCATTGGATGAAGAGGGGAGCACCGATGGAGTTCCATAGAGATCATGAGATCTATTCATTTGAGGAGGAAATACATATGGCTGATCACATTCCATATGTTTCAGCAAATGAAAGTGCTTGTCCATCCATTGGCTGGATGGGTAGATGTATCATTGCATTAAAGACCTTGGAAGGTAAAAGGTTCTTTTATTTATGCAATAAATTTTTTGTTATAATTGACATTTTCCTAACATGTGAGCAGCAGCAAAAATTTATCTTGCAGCCATTAGATATCTTCTGTACACATGCACATGAGGTGCATTCTGATTGGCATGATTTTGAGAAGTTTGAAGACAAGGAAGATGAAGACCAAGCACCCTTACATTGTCAAAGAAGTTATGAGTTGCCACTAGGAGGTTGTCAGAAAAGGTTGGTTCATTGTTCATCATACCACATACATATGGCAGCCATGACATATAGAGAAGAAGATTGGGTAAGGGGATACTTTCTCTTGGGGCCACATGAGGAGAAAAGGGATCCACCTTTTTCTGTTGATGACTTGGAAAAAATTATTTGGAGTCAGCCTCACTTTGGGGACATGTATTTTATGATGAAGGACCTCTCTATATTTCAGCCTAGTTTGAAGAATGACAAATTTATATGTCACTTACATGATTCAGACATTCTTCATGATTCCACTGCTAGCATTCATAGTACCTTTCATAATGGTGGGTTCTGCATGATATGGATGATGCTTAGGAGGATGCACAATGGACCGTGGGATCCTGGAATTCCTTGGGATGTTAATTTTCCACCCTTGACACTACTAAATGGATACTTGCAATTGAGGAACTGGGATCCATGCATACTTTTGTTTGAGGGCTAGTTTTGGATGGCATTCTCACCAATGGGGATGCAAAACAAGCAATGGGACCCTGGCATTGCTTGTCTTTGGAAGAACTACTTACATGTTGGCCTGATGGAGAAAGTCAACCCTTATTCACATGAGTTCATCTATATAGTCAGGTTCCAGCTTTCCTACATGGGGAGCACCTTGGGTGAATTACTTTTGCTTGAGGACAAGCAGTTTTGGGAGGGGAGGACTGTAATGTCCCTTCCTAGAAGGACATATAAAGTCTTGACGTTTCCTAAGCACCTACGGGGTCAAAGTGGAATTAATCAATCTACCTAGGAAAAATTTAATTATTAAATATGAAGAAGGCATGTACTAAGTTCAATTTTATTTATTAATTATGTTATTTTAATAAATATTGGAATTAAGTGTGCATAGGTGACTTGGAGGGCGCATGGGTCCAAGTGGACCATGAGTTGGCATTCATTAATGGAAACAATCAAGCAAATCAAGAAAATTACCAAAAGCACTCAAGCCAAAAAAGATGGAGCATACCAACTCAGTCAAAGAGGAAATCTAGGAAAAAAGAGGCAACTATAGAAAAGTTGTCATAGTTAAAAAGTAGGAAACTTCGAAGGTGCAATTTCTAAAAAGGAGACAAAGCATGTCATCCCCAAAAGCAAGTAAGATGAGGGTGTAGTTTCTAATTCAGACCAAGTTTATCAATAAAGGAAACATCTTGTGTTAAGATAAACTTTCAATTTTCTCAAGGAGGGCGCACTTTCCATTTTGGATGAGCTAAACTTGCTAATTATCCCAAGGTGGCATCCTCACGGCTTTGGAGTAGAATGGGAAAGTGGGTAACCTACTCTCACAGGTCACCAATCCAAGTAACCTTCTCAGTAGGTCATCATGAAGTTTATAAAAGAATCCAACTAACTCCCTTGAACAACTTTTGTCACTGTGAAGTTTGTATGAGAGCTTTGAAGCTCCTCTAGGTTTGGTGATGTGCCCAAGCCACTCTATGGGTGATGTGCCCCATTCTCTCATTCTCTTTCTCTTTCTCTCTAACAAGTATTGAAGACTATTGGGCAGCCATTGAAGATCTATTTGCGGCCACTGAAGATAATTTTGCAGCCATTAAAGTTTTGATATCAGTCTGGGGTCGAATTGCTTCAGTAGATTTTAAGAGTTCAAGAATAATCCTTCTCGTTATCCACTCTCTTCTTCCCCATTCTTCAATATTGCAGGGTGTTGGTGGAAGGTTTGCTCCATTGAAATATTTTCAGTGATCAATGAGATGAAGGATCTGATGTGTGATGGCCATATTCAGAAATAAAGTTGAACTTATAGCCATTCATTCAACTTATATCATGTCCAAGTGATTCTAGTTCAATATTCCCCAAGGGTGTCATGTTTTGTACTCAAAGAGGTGAAGAACTGAGGGATTGAATCTTCTTTCCTTCTGTCATTGGAGAGGATGGTTTGCTGCTGTTTTTCCAGCCATCAAATCTCTGTAATAAACATCTAAACTCAGTCCTAAAATATTCTCTCCTTCTCTACTCTGTTCTCTAGCTCATGTAAGAAGAAAATAACCTGTGAGGCATTGTCCATTGTAAAGCAAGTATTAGAAGTTAAGAGAACTATTATGAACTCTATATTTGATGTTTAATGGTTATAATAATTCATATCATATCTAATATAATCATCAGAACAGGTTTTTTATTTCCTTAAGACAGTTTATCATGTTAAAATCCAAGACTAGCTAGTTTGATGCCTAAATTCGACTAGTTTTTCCATTTTGTCTATACAATTCATTCTGTGCACTATTTTGTTGATTTGTTAGTTGGATCAGGTCCTTGACACATCCCCGTATCCATATCAGTCCAAAAAATCAGATTTTGAAATCCTTTTGACCTTGCTTGGAAAGTTAAGAAAAAGACTAGCTCCACAATCCCGGAAGAGACCAAAAGCCCCAATTCTTTGCAAGCTCTTCCAAGACTAATTATTTATTATTCAGAGCATAAATAGAAACCCACTAACTATTATAAACCCTATTAGCCTTCCCTATCTAGTTTGTATATGCGAATGTACCCAGGAAGCATTGCGGTAGGCTTCAGCGGTAGCTGATGTCCGAAACATAAATGGTCTTCGTGCTTTGTACAAAGGATCCAATTACCCACTGTCTAATTTGCTACTGCACATTTTCCCATATAAATTCCAGAACTGAAATGTCATCTTACCAAACTTAGTATCAAGTCTACTTACCCGTCACTTACTTCCTACTCTGTTCGGTGAATTTATAAAAAATAGACAAGTAAATTTAATTTAAAATTCTGAACTTGAGTTAATATCTAGGTCAAATATATTTGCAAGAATATAATTTCTGCTTCTAATTCATCTTCTAGTGCCATATTCAAAACCTCTGTATCCCTTGCCTCAGCGAGTTGCTTCCATTGAGAATCTTTTGAGATCATTTCAATATTGGGCGAGATAAAACAAGCATCCATTTTTTCCTTGGTATCTAGCATTCCATGAAAGTAATTTTCATTGGTTACTTCATCTCCTTCTGGATGATCTGCTCCAAAAACACGAATCCAAGAAAGCAAAATCTCAGTAAGCAACATTTCAAAGATGACATTGTTAAAAGAAAAATGAAATGGCAGAAGAAAGAAATGCAGACTCTACAACTATAGTAGGTTCTTTGGTCTCCTTTTGAAAGGACCAAACCCCCCTTTTGGATCTGCAGAATCTTCCGTTGTATTTAGGGATGCACATAGTACTTGGGTGCCTCCTTGCCACATCTGCATATTGGTGATAGAAGTTTCAATGTCTTTGAAGCAATCTCTTGTTCTCCAAACATCAGTAGGTCAAAATACCAAAGCATTACATTTCACATTAAAATATAGAACAACAGTGATTGAGGATGGTACAAACTCTACAGTCAGACAATTTATAATTTAAGCATGAGCAATTGCTTACTTCCTACTAGACTCTTCTGGTATCCTATGGTTACAATTTTTTGCTTGATCTCCTACCAAACTTGAACCAGCAATATCTCTTTCCATTAACACATCCAACTCTTCTTTAATTGATCATCCCTTCAAAGAAGCATTGCTACAATCTGCTTCAGTATTCCCGAACTGTGCAAGCTCCATACAATCAGACACCTTCATAGCCTGTATTTTGAAGGAAGCATGCTTTGAATTACTGTGAATTGCAAGCACCTATATTATACAATTGTGATGTTAGATGTTTGTTTGACTCCCTAATTTTAATTGTGTGTAATGGTGTAAACCTGTGCTGGCAAATCCTAATGAATCTGATTGAGATTCTACTTTTTCTATGATACTGATGTTTTATGATAAAGTTAAGTGGTGATACATAATTCAAATTACATGTCGCAACTATTGGTAATCTTGTTGGTTTGAGACACATTCCTATTGTCTATTTTATTGGGCATAGCTGATATAACATTGGGAAAATACTGGTTTTTTCAGGTCGTGATAGAGTGTTGTAACTATATACCTTGTCCATTCATTGCTTTGAAATCAACACTGTAGATGAACTCGCAAATTTTTATGGCCAAGTGAATTGTATATAGAAGTTTGTATTTTGCAAGCATATAAATACTCATGCCTATCATGTATTTATTTGAAAATTTTGTTGAATATGTATCGAACCTTCATCTATATTCTATTATTGTTTGCTTGTTTACTTGTGTGGGCATTAACGTATGACTTGTATATGTTATAGTGACTTATATATTTTAACATCAAATTTGATAAACCTCATTGATTGCATTTGAAAAGAGGCATTAAAGAACTACATCCCACACTCTACTTGTTATTCCTAAACAATTTCTTGTATGTCTTGTCTCCATAGAGCAACAGTTCCAATGATTATGCCATTTTCAGTTCCTGAACCTGGACATTTTAATTTCTAGGTTGCATGCATTCACATCACTAACCCTTCTTCATAACAATTTTGGTCAGGCTCTAGGCTCCAGGCTTCCAGGTTATAAAATATTGCAAGCATCTTGAGCATATCTATCAATATGCTCAAGATATTCATGCCCAAGTGAATTGTATCCAGAAGTTTGCATGTTGCAGGCATATAAAATTATAAATACTCATGCCCATCATTTATTTATTTGAATTTTTTTTTGCATATGGATTGAACCTTCAACCATATTCTATTATTGTTTGCCTCTTTACTTGTGGCAGCATTACAATATGACTTGTCCCTGTTTGAGTGACTCAGATATTGTTCCCATGCAAAATTTGTTTGAATATCATCATTGTCAAGAAATAAAAACTTCTTAAAGGGTGCTAGCTCAATGGTAGAGCACCTGCCTAACTATAGGCAGAAGATTGGTGGTTCGATTCCTCCGTACCCTATCATAAATTAGTGACTAAAAAAATGACTAAATTCACATATATACGACTATTAGTAGCTAATTTCCAATATCTTATAGTGCGACTAACGTTTAGTCATATTTATCTTAGTCATTAATATGTTATCATCTAATAGTTTATTTAGTCGTATATTTGGTCATTAATTGTGACAATCAATGACTAAATCAATGACTAAATCAGTGACTAAAACAGTGAGTATCATTGACTAAATCAGTGACTAAATCAGTGAGTATCAATGACTAAATCAATGACTTAATCATTGACTATCAATGACTAAATCAAAGACTAATAAGTCAACCAATTAATGACTAGTGAAATACGACTAGAGATAAGATAGTGGAAATCGGATACTATTAGTCACCGACTCAAAAGTAGTCATTTATAGTCGAATTTCAGTCATTTTTTTAGTCATTAATTTCTCATTTTGTACTAGTGAATGTTTAGGTACACGTTGCAGTCCAGCCACAAGTAACCTTGATGCATTCTTTCCATCATCGTCCTTACTACCATGTTTAGTTCTGGTGTTCTATCAAAATGCAGCAACCTGAGTAGGTTGAGCAGCCCAGATTGGACTACTCCAGACAGCCAACTTTTGGCAACCAAGTTAAGCTCACCCTTCGTGTTCTTATTCCAGCACATGTACTGGTCAGGATGGAACTATGGGAGCTTCAGATTATTAGGTTCCTCCTTATGAATTGCCAACAAATCATAGTCCTCCCATTTACAGTCTAGTATTTTTCCCAGTAGATTCTTATCTACCTCAACATGCTTAGAGATCGGTGATAGCGGAATATCATATTTTGCGTTCTTTAGCAACTTAAAGACCGGTGTGTCTAGTGCACGCAGTGAGATGTAATTCGGAGTCATGGTCAGTGGTATCTCTTTATCCGCTATTGGTGGCTTCTGCACTGTGGAACCCCTTTGGTGGACCTTCATTCTTGGTTGGATAGGAGTTTTCCTCTATCTTCCATAGCTGGATTGTGCCTCGGTGACCTTCGTGATGCTTGACCTTGTTGGAAAGAAACATTGTTAACTAGGGTTCTCATTAACCCTTCGATCCCTTCGTGCTTGAAAATCCTCACAGTCTCCTCAACTGTGAATTTGTCTTTGGTTGAAGAGCTCTTAGGAATCCACTGGTTAAAGCTCACACAGAAATATTTGTTGAAAATTCTAACTATTTGGTGATGTCCGCGAAACGATAGGCAACATTATTTATAGCTGCAGTGGACCTCCTCCATGCCCCTCAAAATTCGGTTTAGAATGACTATTTTTGAGATAATTGTCCAAGCGGTTGTTGGCAACGGCTATATAACGGCTATTTTTCCGACCGACATTGTAACGGCTATTTTTGTGAAAGTTGCATCAAACTGCACGGTAGGTCATTCTTGGTCCTGCGCAGTGACTTTGCGGTGTCGGAACTCGGCCTTCTGAATTAAGTCTCAGCCTCATGTGACTTGATCCTTGCAGTTGCATTATTGAACTTCGCAACTGCGCTGTTCTTATTTCCTTTTTCATTTATATATATATATATATATATATATATATATTTCACAGCAAAACATTCTAACCATGTTGTGCGGTATATACATACTCCCTAATATAGATTGCGTACAGAATCACTCAGTTTTTCAATGCCCAATTTCAACTGCACTTGGCACTTAGAACTTTTTCTTTTCCGGATCATTACTAGTTCGACGGAGCAGGACTATCCCGATAGGGTTTTAGTCTGCTTCCATTGATCAAAGTAGGCAAGGTATCTCCGACTAAGGTGGCTAATTGAATTGCGCCACCATTAGTAACATGCAATATAGTATATGGGCCAAGCCAATGCATTTTAAATCTTCCAAGAAATTTCATGAACTTGCTATCATAGAGGAGGACTGGATCACCTACCCGAAAGCTCTTGTTTTTTATGTGGCGGTCATGCCATGATTTTTCTCTATCCTTTTGCACTTGTTGGTGAAATCCTGCGATGAAGCGATCCTCCTCCAAACCAACCAAGTGTAAGAGCCTCTCCTGTAGTGCTTCTTGATCTGCCATGTCTGTAAAAGCGGCTATTCTCAAGCTGGGAACAATATACTCCATTGGCATTATGGATTCCTATCCATAGGCCATTCTAAACGGTGTGTGGCCAGTCAATTTCTTACATGTCATTTTGTATGTCCATAATACTGTGGGAATGTGCATGTCCCAGTCATCTCTATTTACATTGCATACCTTAGTAAGCGCATTCTCCAGTATCTTATTGAATGCTTCCACGGTTCCATTCACCTGAGGTGGGTAAGGTGTACTGTGCTGATGGTGAATGTGGAACTCCTCTATCAATGCTTCAATAGTCCTGTTCAGAAAGTGAGTACCCTAGTCACTCATCAGAATCTTTGGACATCCAAACCTTGTAAGGATGTTTTAAAAAATGAACTGTGCTGCTATAGCTGCATTACAATCTTTCACTAGCTTTGCTTCTGCCCATCTGGTGAGGTAGTTAGTTGCAGTGATAATGTACCTCGCACCAGTTCTTTTCCCTGGTGGGTTGGTGGGTCCCACAAAATCAATGGCCCATTTTTCAAAGGCCTGCAATGTCAGTTGTAGATTTAGTGGCATTTCATCTCTACACGATGGTCTTCCTATCCTATAATAGACATCGCAGTTCTGGCAGTGTTCCTTTGCATCTTTATGAAGAGTAGGCCACCATAGACCTGATCTTAGAATCTTCTGCGTAGTGGCCTTTCTTGCATAGTGACCACCTGCGACTCCTGAGTCTGTATCTGCTAATACAAATGGTTTCTCATGCTCTAATACACATCTGCGCAGGACTTCGTCCAGTCACAACTTGTATAGCTGACCTGCGATTATAGTGAAGTCTATGGCACGCACTACCAGCTGCTTCTTCTACTGGGTAGTGAAATCCAAGGGTACGAATCTAGTAGTTAGAAAGTCTATGATGTATTTATAGTAGTCATCAGCAACCTATATAGAAAACAACTGCGCATTAGGAAGATTTTCCGCAAGGTTCATCGGCTCTTCTCCTAACTCAATTCTCAATAGATGGTCGGGTCCAAAATTCAACCTTCCTGGCTTAACTACAATTTCAAAGTCATACTCTTGGAAGAGTAACAACCATCGGCATATTCTCCCCCCTGACACTAGCTTATTAACCAGGTATTTCAGCGTGGAATGGTCAGTGACCATGGAAAAGTGCACACCAAGTAAGTAATGTCGGAACTTCTGTAATGCATAGACCATAGTGAGTCCTTCTCACTCAGTAGTCGTGTAGTTCTTCTCAGATGATGATAGCTTCCTGCAGGAAAAGGAAATGGGATGATTAATACCTCCCCCTCTTGGTTTTGCTAGAACTACCCCGAGTGCTATGCATGATGCATCGACATGCACATGGAATGGCTTCTCCCAATCTGGAAAAACTAGGATCGGTGCAGTGACAATCTTCTCTTTCAGTGTATCAAATCCTTGTTCGCATTCTTCGTTCCAGATGAATGATGCATCTTTCTTTAGTAGCTTTTCCATGGTTGCAGTTATCTGCACATACCCTTTTATGAATTTCTTGTAATAGCCTGTATGCCCCAATGTAGTGCACAACTTCTTGACTAAATTTGGTGTAGGCAAGTTTATAATGACTGCGATCTTAGCAGAATCAACCATCAAGCCCTATTTGCACACGATGTGTCCAAATAAGATTCCATAGGGAACACAAAAAACACACTTCTTCAAGTTGAATGAAATATGATGCTGTTTGCACTTTTCCAGCATCATCCTGAGGTTTGCGACATGGTTCTTCAATAGACCAAAAATGGTCCAATCATCAAATTAAACCTCTAAAAACTTATGTATGAAATCCTTAAATGCTGCAACGACTACTCGAAAAAATATGGCAGGTGCATTCTTCAAGCCAAAAGGCATTACTGTGTACTAGAATGACCCCCATTCCATAGCAAAAGTAGTATTGTGCCTATCTGCTCGATCAATCCTGATCTGATGGTATCCTGAAAATCCATTTGTAAAATAATACGCTTCATTCCCTCCAACATTATCTAGCACTTCATCTATAAAGGGTGTAGGAAATGGGTCATGCATTGAAGCGTTGTTCAGCTTTTCGAGATCCACACAAATCCTAATCTCACCCTTTGTTTTCTTATCCTGGATAACCATCGGTCTTATCCACTCAGATTCTTCATCTGGATCAATGATCCTGGCATCGAGCATCTTATTGAGTTCTTCCTTAACTCGTTCTTTATAGCACGGGTTTAGTCTATATGGTCTTTGCTTCACAAGCTTCGTGCCTGGCTTAAGAGGAATTTTCGTCACTCCTAAGTCTCCCAAAATACCTTTCATCTCTGTGAACTTAGTCGGGAATAGTTCGCGATACTCCTGTAGTATGCCTGTGACCTCCTTGACTGTGTCTTCATCCCAATAGTCTCTGATAGTTGCGAACTTTGGCTCTTCGCTAGTGCTAATGTTAACTTTTCTTGTTTTTGCCAATGGAGGTCCTTCTGCCTCGCACGCGCCCTCTGATTCAGGTATCTTTATGTTTCACGGGTCCTCCTCATCATTGTCTTCCTGAGCTGTAGATTCATCAGCGAGGTTATAACAATCAAGAGCAGGCTCTAATTGCTCCTCCTAGCCTGGGTGTAGATGGGTAGGTATTCTCTCTACGCCAAAGAATTCTTCTAGGGTCATATTTCCATCAGTGCACTCTGGTATGAATATTTGTTTCTTAAGAACCTGCAGTGCATCATTGATGCTCGGATGTTCATCTTCGAAACTGATATCTATCTAGAAACTCACAGTCAGGGTAGACCAATCTATTGTGCCCCTTCACAGTTCCAGGTCTAGGTACCACTTCTTTGGAATCGGTTCTTCTAGTGTATGCACAAACAAATGCACCCATTCTATTTTTGGCCTTTCCATCCAAGCTTGTGAACAAATTTCAATGTGATCCCTTGGATCTGTCTGTCCATTATATTTTGCAAAAGGTAATGTAACCTTCTCAGCAAATCTGATTTTGCATCTTAATTATGCATTGATCCCATGTAGTCAATGTCTGCTTGTGCACAGCCCACCATCTGGCAGGTGTCTCGCGTAGTGCCACATCTAATGCTTGTAAGCGATGTTCATTCGCAAGTGTTCCAGTATAATCTCTGATGAAAGAATAAACGCTAGACAAACCATCATATGTGGGGATCGGGCTTACCTGCTTCCCAATCCATCCTATTGAATTCACGACCTACGCGCATCTCCTTGAAGATACTTCATGCATGCGGCTTCGCCAGTTCTCCAAACCTGCATCTGAATCTGAAATGCAAGAGCTATCGCATCTCCAGCTAAGTGTACCATCTGCAGTAGGATTGATATAAGCTTCCTGGTTCATGGTCAGTTTGTACAATCGGTCCAAATCCTGAGCTTGGGATTCTTCTTGAATCGGCTCACTGTATCTATCTCCGTCCACGGGGTACAGTGGCGCAATCACCCTGAGATGTTTTCCTTCAAAGATCATTTTCCTGGTCTTCATATTTATGATTGTGAGGTTATCAATAGCCTAGTCAATCCCCAATAGTGCTGGGAAAGGCTAGCTATTGTCCACAATCTCAATAACCTTGAAATTGGTGCGACTCTGTACTCCATCAATGTCAACACATTGGCCAGCAGTCCAAACAGAATGACTTTTTCCTGATTGGCCATTCTCATCTGGATAGGTGACCATGATAGCTTTGGTCGCCCCATCTACTACCATGTTTACTTAGTCAAGACATTTACCTCTGATCCCAGGTCAGGAATGATTTCATCCATTTCATAATCTCTTATCTGTGCATTGAGTCTCAGTACTGTCCTCTCCACTGCGCGGTTCATACTGGTCGATAACCTTCTGCAGTTCTGCTATAGCATCTGGGTTCTTTAACAATTTCATGCAGCTTCTAAGGAACTACGCAACAGAGGTGCATGTCTCTACTATGGCGCTTGTGTTGTCATAAGCAGCTAGCATGTCTTCGACATATGGTATTTGGCTGCGCAGTAGGATCCTCAGTCACCTAGGTGCCAATTCTCTAAGGATATCACACTTCCATAAATGCTCCTTTGTTCTTCGCCAGAATGAAAGCAGGTGTTTTCTCAGTAGCTTTTCTTATCCATTATGTCTCAAGGGGTGTTTTCTTAGTCCCAAAATCTCCAGAAGTTGAAGCTTCCGCTCCTCGATCTTGCCCTATCGCAGCACCACTGCGCATTACTACATTGATGCTTGGATCCTCGGGTCTCCTCTCTACTGCAATCCACTGAATGTTTGGAGTAGGTGGGTCTATCGTTCTACGTTTCTGCATCTCGACCTCTAGTACGGGGAAATCCTCAATAGCATGCCCAAAAGATTTATAGTAATTGCACATAGTGCATGGGTTGGTACAATCTCGAGAAACATGACCTGATTGGCCACAATTATAGAAGATTACCTGACCACAACCTCTTCCTTGCGTTGGGCCTCTTCCTTTTCCATGGTATGCACCACCACGGCCTCTATATCCCCCCTAGTCATACTGTGCATTCTCTTGCTTCGACTAGTTGTCTTCTTGGATGCGATATATTCTAGTACCTCGCATCGCTTTCATATCTCGCTTCCTTTCATTCATGAGCTCATATGCATGGCAGTTGGAATCATCATGTCCAATTGATTTACAAAAATTACAATACAAGATCCTAGGTGTTTTTACATATTTCTATATGAGATAATAGTCCTTTGGTCGGTGTCCTCTGCTTCTACATATTTCACACCAAGGTGCCTGGTTCTGATTAATCAGGTTGGGTGCACCACTGTTAAGATAGTCTTGAAATAAAGGGAAATGTTCTCTGGTGTGGCCTTCTCCCTTACAACTTGTACACCAGACTTCATGCCTTGGTTCATATATTTGTTCCTTTACATTCTTCATGCTTTGCAACTCTAGTGTCAACATGGTCAACTGGTTTTGGATCTGCGACATCCCAGAGCTAGTCTCGTCGATCAATGAAGCCTCTAACTTCATCGCGATCTCTAAGGCCTCCGCCTACGGTGCAACCTTCTGCTACATCAATGGTTTTCTAATGTGGGGTAGCAGTGTAGCAATGAACCATTAGTTATGCTGTTGTGGAGCTATCACAAATGTTACTTGGTCTAAGAGTGTTTTGAACTTCTAGTCAAACTCCCAGACCATCTCATTAGGTTTCTGTTTAATCTCTTTCAGCTCTGTGATACATTGGGATTCAGATTTTGGTTTCTTAAACTCTACTACCATCGCAGCCTTTATTTTTGCTTGAGAATATTTCATAAACCAATGAAGGGCTCTGTCTCTGAAAGTAGTGATGAGTTTCACTCTCTGCACAACATCATCCTGAATTTTCTTTATGCTCCAAACGGCTTCACATAGAAACCAATGTTGATCAGGGTCTTCCAGAACTATTCCTTTGAATATCGGCAGTTTTATGACGTTATATTTCATTCTCCTTCCCGGTGGTGTATTGGTGTTCTGATTCTCGGGAGGGTTTTGAGCAGAAAAAGCAAAGGGGGTATTCGGAATAGTGCTAGGGATACCACTCTGCGGACTATTATGAGGCTAGGTGTTCTGGATTGGAATGTTCTGAGTTGTATTGGCCTGCGCACCCGTGCTTGCGGTGCTTCCAGTATTAATATTCTACGGGGTGGGCTAGGCGACGTTCGCAGCGGGTGGGTTCTGAGATAGGGGTGGCGCGGTATCTGTAACTAGTGGGTTCTGTGGTGTAATAGGATGGATGGTGGCTAATGACGGTGCGGTTTGATTATTAATGTCACACGGGAGTTTGGTATTCACACGGAGTCCAGGTCCTCCAGGATTCTTTTCTTTATTAAACTTATACCTCTTTCCACTTCTCAGGTTATGGGTTTCTTCATCAAAGTCACTGTATATACTTTCTACCATGACAGATACAGAAATATTACTGCATTCTTAAAACACCTTTCTCAGCTAAGAGTATTTTAATGTATAGAGTGAGATTTTTTAGAAAATTACCTCTGAATTGTTCTAAAAAGTATGCTTCGTCTTGACTATAGGACTTCAGTGTGTCTACAGCAAATTCTATTACAAATCCATCAAGTATGCTATCAACCCAGAAGTCGACTGCTCATGTCAGTGGGCTGTCTATTGCTTTAAGCTGCACCGTGAGCTCTGGAGTCCACTCTGTAGGAAATCCTCCTTGGAAACAGGTTTTCCTTTCTACAAGTTGTGATATCCACGCGTGTAGCTCGTTCGGAAATGAAGCCCAAAAGATTTCGTGAACATCTCTCCACAAATATCTGTTCAACCACTGTACATCGGTAAGACGTGGATGTCTATTCTCTTTTCTTGCAAAATCTCTTTCAATCTTGTTGCACCAATCCCAGATCTCTTTCTTTTCAAGATGCCAATTGTCTGAACCCAATGGGAACTGGTATTTTTCTTTGCACATTACTGCGTCAACTCATCACAGATACTTAGCGTGGCAACAGAACCATTTGTTGGCTTAAAAGCTGATCTAAAGGGTTTTCAAGATAGACCCAGGTTCTTCTCGGTTTTACTTAACCAAAAGAAACCCTTTGCACCGGCCCTTTCAGCATCAACCTACGAATAGGTTGAAGTCTCACCCGAGGTGTAGCTATGGGGGCACTGCAGAACCAATTTTCCACAGTGGGTGATGAGTTCTTTAACTAGACTAACTATGCACCGCACCGTTGTACAGGCACTGCGAACCCAAGACGACACGACAGATAGACTACGTCACGGTCCGCGGGACTCCAACTGACTGCTGCGATACCCGTGAGTCTAGGGACTGCGTGGTTCGACCACAACAATACTAGAGGGGCAATGTGACTGACTTACACGCCTGCACACCAGACTTGAAAAATACTCAATGTCTATACTTGATATTCTTAAGCAATCACCTACTGTCTTAAGCTAAGTGAAATTACCAATGCTACCTGTAGATAAAAAATATAATGTTGTGCGCAGCCTGCGTGTGTGTCACAAGAGTATACGATCCAACCTTTCATACACTACTAGAATTGTTCTATAAATTGATGCTTGTGCAAACTTGAGTAGTAGGCATTCAACATCCATTCATTCATACAATGCTTAACATATTATTCCCATCTCTCTTTCTTACGGAAAATACATACAAAAGCATTAATATACCATAGGTAAATGAAGATCCAACAGTTAATATAAGCAAATAAGTAACAACACATACATTCAATCACATTAAACAAGATTTAACGTGGTTCACCCCCCGGATGGAGGCTACCTCCATAAGAACAGTTGTTAATATTGGTATTTTTGGGAAGGGTACAACCATTCTTAGTCTGTGCACTCAGCTGTAGACTCTCTTCTCTCTTAGGTAGGTCTATACGCACTTAGCTGCAGAGCCTTTACAATAGATTCTACCTCAACAGACTCTAACAATATGCAACAATGACAAAAGTGAAGAGTAACCCTTCCCTTACAAAATTGTGCCTTACTTATAGATCATGCCCGTAGGTCATGTCTTTACATTCCGCAGGCCAAAAACCCTTAGGGTTTACAAAATAGCTATAGCTTCCATCTCATAGAGCTAGCTGGTGCCTGGTAGTGAATCTTCCATCGTGGCCTACCCTTTGCACATGCCCACGTCACTATCAGCCTTCCTGTCTCATGCGTGCCAATAGGTCACTTTCACCGAGCCGTTATTCCTCTAACGGCCTCGTGCGACTAGCTCTGGTAGTGGTACTTTCGCATGTGTGACTAGTCACTTTCTTCCCCAATTGCTCCTTCCCACCGCTTGGCATCCTTGGAGCATCTTTGCCAAAAATAGACCGCCAACAGTCTAACCGGAATACGTGCCATCTTCCCGTCAAACACTCTGCCCTGCTAGATCCTTGTAGACTGGACACTTTGCAGTACTGCATCCTCGCAGCACTGATCTTCGCAGCACTTCCTCTACTGCATTGCACCCATCTTCATAGCATCCCCAAACGTGTACACAAGAGTACTCTATCTGAACTGTACTCTGCTTCACAATTCCAAAAGTCCTTTCTCAAAATTGCCCCACTTGGGCCAGGCCCAACAATTGTCCCACCGGAAACTGAAATTCCCTTAGCGGTGGGGCAAGGTAGAGTCTCAACTTAAAAGAATCCCAAAAATATAATCAGAAAATAAACAATCAATGTTTTCAGAATTCGAACCAACCTTATTCGATAATCAGAATTCAAACACACCAATGTTTTCATAATTCAAACCAAAATAAACACACATAATGTTTACAGAATTCGATAAGAACATTCCCTTTACATAATTCGATAAGAACATTCTCTTTCTTGTAGTTGCTTATGGGAATCTTCTTCATCTCTGTCTCATCCACGAGACAAGCCATCGAAATGTTTTACAATGTTCTGCACCCCTATTGTGTCTATCACCGGAGGGCTGAAAGCAAGTTGGGTTTGGTTGGCTCCCATTCATCAGCATGCTCTAATGGCTCGGATCTCATTTCATTAAAGCTTTTTTCTTTTGATAATGGCTTTTTGGATGAAGAATGCGTTGTCATATAACGGCTACTTCGGATTTGGACTCCACAACAAAGAAAGTTTTGAATAAAGTATTCAAATTAATGAAAGTTTTGAATAACGTATAGAAATTATGTTAGTTAACTCACTTATGGTTTAAAAGTTTAACTTTAATTTTAAATTATGTGTCCTAAATTTATTAATAAATTTTTTAAAAAGTTAATTATATTATATGTTTCATAATATTTAGTTAGTTATGTTTTAATTTTAAATGGGTCCTAAATTTATTAATAAAAATGTTTAAAAGATTAAGTATATTATATGTTTAAGAATATTTAGTTGGTTAGGTTTAAAGTATTTTTTATTTTTATTTTATTACATTTTAGAATAGAAATGAATTTATTTGAATTTATAAATGTGGTTGTGATGATGATCTCATGGTTTTTATCCTAGCATATACATGTTGTCCAATGTAATGTACATTGTAACAAAAAAAATGTAATTAAACTAAGATCTATGGGCAATGTGAGGTCTAAACTTTGCAATTAAGAAATAAAATTTATAGGTAATGTGAGAGAATTCCTAGGTTTTAGGTTAGACATTAATTCTTAATGTGGCATTGAGGATAAATGTTAGTATAAAATTAGTTGAATCAGCGTGTAACCTTATTAGAAACACCAAAGTAATTTAAATTATTTTATAAAAAAATCATCCATTAAAAAAACTCCTTGCTAGTGCCCATCATATTAAACCTTAATGTGCAACATAAATTTACTAGCACTAGTGTGTAAGTTATCTTAAAATACTTTTTAATAAAATATTAAGAATTAAAAAACTTAATTATTAAGGTACTGAATTATTAAGTTTAGACATTAGTTCTTAATGTAGCAATGAGGATAAATGTTAATATAATACTAGTTGAATTAATGTGTGTAATCCTATGGGAAGCACCAAATTAATTTAACATATTTATAAAACACTCGTTCATTTATAAAACAACATTTTTTAATAAAATATTAATATTTAAAAAAATGTTTCTTATGCAATTGATATATTAACTCACATCCATATGTAACACTACTATGCATATGATAGTTGTCTAGTTTGCTTGAGCGAAAAACTTGGAGCGAAAACCCTAGCATATTGAGACGTTTTTTTTGCTGTAGTTTGGGCGGCCAGGGCTTGGCCCAGCTGCCCCTCCCTCCCTGTACATAGCTACTGGTTTTTTTGCAGGTTTCCTGAAGGAGGGCGATCGGTGGAGGCATCGCAGATTCTGTCTGAGCCTCTCGGCAGGTCCTATTGGAGGTCCTAACTACTTCGCGGGCATACTGCAAATTGCAGTTACAGGCGGATTACAGGGATGCACATCGGCGGTGCTCAGGGTTACTGGAGGGCTACTCTCTTTCGATGGTTTAGGAGGCCGCTGAGTCTGCTGCGGTGTCCACAGCTGCGGATCTACTGCACATCTGAAGGAGCTACATGTTCGTGGAGGGCGCAGTGCTAATTGCGGCTGGTCTCAGGCGGCGGTCACCATGGGTTTCCGTTTCTTGATGGCCGGCGGTTTTCTTGAAGAGCTGTGTACCCATCTCCGGATCTTGAGGCTAGCTGAGTACCCATTGAGGACTACGTTCGGCTTGGAAGAGCTGTCTTTTTTCTTTCTTTTCTTGTTGGCTATCAAGGGTTTGAGCGTTCAACCTCGGCGACGATGGAATCTTGCATGGAGGCCTCTCCTCTTTCCTGCGTTTTGGCTTACAGGCATTGATGGAGCGTGATGGATTATTCTGAGTATGGAGAGAGGGCGGTGCCTTTGCGTGGCGACCCATTGGGTCTGAGCACGATCCAGTGGCGGCGGCGGCGGTTTCAGGGAGTTCTGAAACCGGTGGCCCTAATTTCACCTACTGTTCAAGATATATCTGTTCTTCTTCTTGTTCTTGTGGCAACATTCTCTGGGTTTCTCTTTCTTTTTTGGTTCAGCTCATTATAAGCTGTTGTTTCTGCTTATATGGGACAGAAATATGTGAAAATGTAGGGATCCTTGTTGATTCTACTACATGTGCAATATGTAATTTTGATCAACTTTTTGAAATAAAATTACGGACATTTTCCAAGGAAAAAAAAAAACACTACTATGCATATCAATGTACACTATATATATATAAAAAGACTAGTGTAGTAGAGTATTAGGTATGAGAAGATTGGGTTAAAAATAAAATTTAGGGAATTAAAATTTCATTCAATGTGAATCCCTTTTTTATTACAAATGCGAATGATTTTTACATATTTATTGTATTTTTCTTTAAACTTTTTATCGTTTTGTGTCATTATGGTGAAGTAATATTAAGATTAATGTCAAATGAAGGTAATGTTTATCTATGAACATCACATTTATGATTTTTTATTGTTTTCCAAAGTAGTATATCAAATTTCAATCATTTACAAATCTAAGTAAATATATAATTTCCAACTCTCACACTTATATGTTTTTTCAAATGCTTTTTATAAATTTTCTTCAAATTCAAGTACTAAGTAGCTAAATGGTTGTGACCCCACTTGTTTGTTAGGGTTTTATTTTCTAAATTTATAGAATTTCACTTTTCTTAAATTAGGTTATGTGATTTGGGTGATGTATTTTTATGCAAACAATTCAAGATTAAAATTATAGTATGTGTAGAGTTTTTATATAAAAGAGAAAGTGTTTTACCTCCTAAAATAAATCTCTCTTTAGCATTCAAATCCATTTATAATCAAAATTTGTGTATACTAAACTACATTGATCTAAATAACTCTTAAATTTGAGTAAAACACTTTATTTTATTGAATATTTATCAAAATAATTAAATAATTAATAAAATATAAGTTTTTTTAAGAAATAAATATAGGATGATGATGATGATGATAGTAGTTAATGTCCATTGAGACAATGCCATCATCATGGGTTAAGATAGAGTTATATGCCAAAACCTAGATTTGATATACCATTTAACCTATTTGATTTTCCTTATCCATTCTTTATGATGAGAAAAGACTTAAAACCCTGATTTGATGTAACATTATTGTTAGCTATTAATTGGTCTGATTTCTTTCTAGATTCACCCTAGCTATACTTGGTGGCACATGTTGTCCAAGATGTGGTTTGGTTAAACAAGTTCAGTTACCTTCTTGGGTTTTGTGCCATGCCTCTTTCTATTCAATGGGTATAAACCAATATTCTGCAACAGGTCTGGGCGAGGATTATGCCACAAGTGGGGTTACCATCAAAACACAACACTGTACCTTTTTCTTTTTACAAATATGAGGAATAACTATAGTAGCATCCATACCATGTGATGGTCATAATAATAATATGCATCACTGTATAATTCTTCACAACAGGTTTATGAATATGCCCAATTGTAATAATCATAGTTTTCACAACAGCATTATAGTGTTTTTCGCAAGCATATTTGGGTTCATATTAATAAACAATAGTTGTAACAAAGGGGTGCTCTGTGCCTTGTGGTTACAGTACTAACAAGGAGATTATGAGTAATGTTTTCCTTAAGGACAAATCGGGAACAATGCCCATATTTTCTATCATGTAAGGTATTCCATCATGGGATATTCAAATGGAAAGAGTTTGTGATGAACTAAAGGCATGCCACAACTATAGATAGGTTCACGTTGATAGATAGACCATCCCAATGATCATCCCACCACTTAGGAAGAGGAGTAGTTCTTTGCATTCCTGTTGTTGTTCTATTGCTTGCTTTGTGTAGAGCTAGATTGGAATTCACCAACCTATAAATTCACTACCTTGTCACCCAACCTACTCTTCCCCATCTTCTATCTCCTATTGAATAGTTTCCTACTACACCAAGCTAAGAATCACACTATTCAGATTCGAGCCAATGTGAAACTATATCCATCATTTTGGAAGGCTCTATCAGCTAAGTGCACATGGAGGCTCATACTAGATAAGGTTTTGTGGAGCCAAGCTATCCTCCAAAAATACATTAAACCTAATTCATTAGAAAAATGGATTAGAAGGCCTTCAAGGAATACTCATAATGTGTCAACATGTTGGAATTCCATTGTCCTAGCCTTCCCTCTTGTGAGGAATTGGATGGTCTATAAGGTTGGTAATGGAGAAAGAGTAATGATAGGAGATAACCTTTGGGTTGGAAATGGAGAATATTATAAACTTATAAAGAAGCCTCCCCATAATTCTCATCTATATGGCATCAACAATGGAAGAAATAAAAGTTCCTAGGCTTGGATGGTGTTGAAGGAGAGTTATGGGAGGCCTATACAACAAAATTGAAAGTGATACATGTCAACATTACAAAGGTAGATGATGAATTAGTCTGGTAAAAAAATCCAACCTTTGGGATTTTTATACCGCTAGATTAGGCTACAAAACTATGTTTGTCTTTTGGTGGCCTAAGGATAGTGAGAGGGGGTGGAAACCACTCTGGAAGATCATGTATTCACTTAAATAAATAATTTGTATGTTCATATACATAATGAACAAGGCCCTAATGTGGGGATCTCTCCAAAACAGGAACACGCAAGAGCCTAGCAGATGTATACTTTGTAAGGAGGAGGAGGAAACACTAAGCCATGTGGTTAATATTTTGTGCTTATTCAAGATAGGTATGGGATGATATATAAAGTATGATAGTGATTAGAGGAGTTTGGAAAGGGAAGACAATCGAACAACGTTTGAAAACCTGGCAGATGAAGCTGGAAAAATAATAATTTAAAGCCCTTTCCTTTGTGGTAGGCTAGGCATATGGCTTGCCAGGAATGCAGTATTAGTTTAGGACAAATGCATTCCCTCTTTCCAATGTGTTTCTGAAAGAAGATATATCCTTTTCTATTACTAGTTTCCAAATTAGATGTCCATTGATAGAATTCTCATGAGCATATTGATAAATCTAGGGCATGGGGCTATTTCAATTGGGTGGGACAAAGTAACCCTCCCTGTTTTGGAGCAAGTCGAATCATATACCTGACTGATGATCATTATATTATATTCAAGGTAGGGTTGGGAATGGGGAACAAATAACCATGTTGAGATTCTAACTCTCAAACTGATTTTAATCCTATCCATTGAGAAAGGGACATCCAAACTTCAATTTTTTGGTGATTTAATGGTGGTCATAAATAGGATAGAAGGGGGAATTTGAAATGGGAAATTTTTTCTCGGTTCTTTCGAGGAGGTAAATCAAATAAAATTAGTTTAATTACAGCTCCTTTTATCATGTTTACAAAGAGCTTAATGCTAATGTTGACATCCTTTTCAAAAAATGTTTACAACTTGAGGTTGTATTTGGTTAGTTCTAGAATCAAAGGATGGACAAGTGTCTGAATGCATTAAACTAGTCTATTGATTATGCAACTCTTCAACTGAAAGTGCAGATCTTTACAAAAGTCTTGATCCTCTAAATTCTTGTTTCAGATCTATTTTGGCACCTATGTAGTGTTGAAAACATTATATTAGGGATTTTTTTATTCAATAATTGTTATGTAATTGTTTGAGACACTTCTATGACTGTAAAAGACTCTTTTGTGTAGTTGTATGAGATTTTAAAAAAAATAGATTTTAGTTAGGAGATCCTTTGTTGTCTATTTGGAGATTTATTTTAAAGGGCCAATATTTTTGGATGGTCTTGGAATGTGAATGCTTATGCAAAATGCATTTTATTTTCTTCTTGAATGGAATATACAAATTTTTTCCAATGATTTTTTTTTTAAACAATCAGGATATAATTACAACTAGTTGGTTAGATCCTTGGACATGAGTATATAATATGAATAGTTGAATCGATGGGAGGTAAATTAGGGAAGAGAGTTGCAAGACTTGAGTGGAAAGATAACAAGATAAGGATTCATATGTATACTCGTAGATAAAGGGAAGGACAACAATACAAAAATATATAGGAGATGAAGATTTGAAACTGCCATCACTCTGATAGGGACCTAACATTGTATTACTGTCTTTACATAAAGAATAGAGAAAAATCCATTTTTTTGAATATGGGTTTATTTTTCTCCAGTGGAAAGCTTGATAAATCTATGTATGCTTTCTCATCATGTGAATTCTTATCGTTTGTTTGTCTATTTCCTATCTATAGCGTGAGAGTCTATTATTTGGTTGCATTATCATTATTAGAGGAGTAATTAAAAATACAATGCATTGTCTCATGTTATGTCATGTGTATCTATTATAAATACGTCAAAAGGATTTTATCTATAATATCATTGATTCTTTGGTTATTAAGGAGAATAGCATGGTTTACAATCTCTATATGTATTACCCAACTGTCACAGTGCCAATGATACCTAGTAGAATAATGGTAGTGGAGGGAGCCCTGAATATAAGCTAAATCTTCTAAAAAATATATTGTCCAATATCCATCTATGCTAGGGCTTTTATCCTTAATAAGTGAACTCAAGATTTGAAAGATATTTGCTCGCGACACTAGCTATATAGCTGAGTACATACCTCATCATCAACCATTTGAGTAAATTGAGTGGCCACTTTTAAAATATCATCTATCTTATAAACTTCTAGATCTATAAAGAGAGTTCCAAAATGTTCAACTTCCATTGTTGCAAAACCTTGAAAATCCCTGACTCGAGTACCATATGCTTTTGGCATTTCCACATTGTGTTTTGGTTCTTTTTCCGTGTTGCAAATTTGTGAAATAATTTTGTATTGTTGTCCCCCACAACCAACTAGGTGGATCGACTCTTCATTCTCTAATCCCTTTCATTGCCCAAAAGAAGTTTGTTTTTGGTATTTTCCAACTCTTTTATCCTTCTAAGGTCTTCCACACTCGAAACCTTTCCAACCTACATAGTCAAGGAGTTCAATAATCCTTCAACTTATTTTGATTGAATACCCTACTTCTAAATATTTTAGGATCCAAATCCAAAAAAAATCTCTTTACTTCCTTTAAAGACTAGAAAAATGTTCACATGCGGAAGATTTTGAGGCAGGGTTGAAAGGAACCCAAGAATTCTTAAGAAAATCTATGAATTCCTCTTCCACACTTAACCCAAGATTATATTTAAATGGAGTAACGATTTTATTTGTGGAATTCCTAATTATAGGAAGAATGGCAAGTGATCCAAGAATCTACATTCTTGGACCCACAAGCAGATCTAGTGAACTTGTAGAAGAAAATTTCCATTGATCATAATTTTTTCTAGTCGCTTGGGGATCAAATCCCCCCGCTTCTATTGTTGGAACAAGTACATGTACAAATTCTAGGGGTTCCACATCTACCAAGTTCCTTTCTTCCAATCAGTTTTGAAAATAATTCACCAAATTATCCATCCTAACATTTTTTCCGAGAACTCCGAACTAAATAAGGTGAAATTAAGGTCACCTCCCAAAATCATATTGTCACAAGTACACACATGCATTTGAAATATCTAATCCCAAAAACTTTGTTTTTAATTCTAGGGTCTGTAAATGTTCAAAAACATAAAAGTGAAACCTTGGCTTCTACTGAGAAAGCCTATGCAAATACTTGAAGGAACAACTAACGCGTTAAGGAAACTCATTGATTGATTCCAACCGATCAGCAACCCTCTCGAGACCCATTGAGTCAATGGTAAGAAATTCCTATCCTTGAAACATTTTCAATAAATTCCTTTCTAAAGGTGCTCCTATCACCATAGTCTCCTTGATCAAAATAAATTCTAGTTTTCAAGTCTCCACTAGTAATTTGAGGGCTATTTTCTTAGCTTGTCCCCCCAATCCTCTAGCATTTATGGAGAGTATTTTCATAGTGGAACCCTGGGAATTTCCTACTCTAAGGGCCCCTAGAATATATTTTTGATGTCCTTCATTAATTTTTTTAATTACTCATTCCAAGGCATATGGAAAGGCTTATTTTACAACTGCCCCTAATACTCCATGATCCACCAATTTGACGACCCTCAAGCCCTCAAAGTAGACATATTTATGAACTAGATTCCTAACCATCATCCTTAAATGATAATGCTACCCCCTATAGATGAATCCCAAGGGATATTGAGCTAGGCTCCTAGGAAACAAGGGTTACCATAAGGCAAGGTGTTTCAGAAATTTCCTCCAGACCTTTGATATGACTAAGATTGTCCAAATACCCCCCCTTATTGGGGTCGACTTCTAACTAGGGAGTCTTATATTCATTCGGCTCCTCAGGAGGCTGAATCCTTTCGATGAAACAGAAGTGCAAGGGAAGGAGAATTACTCATACCTGTATTATTAGTGAGGTTGGTTAGCTTAATTGAGGCTGAACATTGCTCCCATGAAGGTGAAAATGATGTTATCCTCAATCCTTTCTCCTCCATTGGATCTAGTATGTTGTACCTTCAACTCTTTTCGATCCATTAGATAGATACATCTCCAACTAAAATTTTCACTAGCTTCCTTCCATCAATAAAGTTATCACAAGAGGGAGGATCAACAACTAGCTCCTAAGGAGTCTGAATCCCTTTTAGTGAACCATTCAATACATGAGATCCCACAAGTGGAAGGGAAGGATAAGTACTCATACATCTATTATCAGAGGAACTATATAGCTTGAATGAGGCTGAATTGTGCTCCCATGAAAGTGGAAATGATGTTATCCTTGCTCCTTTCTCCTGGATTAGATCTGGTATGTTCCACCTTGAATTGTTTTTGATCCATTTGGTAGAGCCATATCTAAATAAAAAGATCACTAGATTCCTTCCATAAATAAATTTATCACAAGAGTCAGGATCAACAACTAAGGCCACCCTTCTGACTTCTGATACTTTCCCTATTGAAGTCTCATGAGGCTAAGAGGACCAATCTTGGATTTTTTCAAAATTGTTTTTTGGAATAGTCTGAAAGCATGTGACCATATACATTGCAATGCACACAAATAAATGGCACATGCATGTAGTCTAGGGTTTGAATGTATTTATGAGCACTTACTATCAGCTCCACGCATTCATAGAGGCCATTCGTGAGTTCTAGTTCCACCAGAACCTTGGCCACTGACCACTTCCTATCAATTTAAAAACTTTCATATGTTAGGATGTAGGATACTAACTAGTTACTTGTTATCACTCATATTATAATTCCCACTAGAGATGATCCTATTTATGACAATAGAGGAAGGGACAACTAAAATAGTGGCACTTCAAGGATTCCAATCATCACTAAATGAGATGGTTGTCATACCAAAAGGGATTCTTGTCACTTTATTCTATTAGATAGAAAGGGGGCCTGAGATCCTTTATAGCCTAAGGAGACTAGCAGAAAGCCAATAAATAAATCAAGGCTATGAGAAAATGGGAATAAGTAGTTCCTATAAACCATAGATCCGAAAGATAGATAGAAAGAGAGGCTTAAGGGGATGGATAGTGATTAATATAGATTAAAATGATCCCAAATAATTTATTTCTTGCTATATTAGGTAATTAAAGTGATCTGGGTTGGCAGTGCTAGATGCAAAATGATCAAGTCTATACCTTGTGGGGATCTGAAGTAGAAATTATAAGAATACCCAAGATGAAGACTAGACTTAGTAATTAGGATTACTAACACCTAAAAAGATTGCCTGGATGACAAATCTGATAATTTTTTATGATCACAAGTAGCATGACCAACATAACATAGAAAACAAGCTTCAAGCCAAGGGAGGGCGAATTGCCTAAAGAGACAGTGCCTGATCTATATGGGAAGATGGATTCCAACCAAGATTCCTAGGATAATATTGGGTTTTCTTGGGTTTTTCGCAAATACCCAAGTGCTAGAATTTTGATTTTCTAAGTGGTGTCAGCCAGGGTATTTTTTAAAGATTCTAATATTATACTTAAGTATAGTATCATAGGTGATTATTTTGGATTGAAAAAAACTTGTTTGTAGATAGGTAGACGAATATTAAATATGAAACGTACAATTTACTACTGAAACGTGTAAATTTTGGCGAATATTATGATAAAAAAACATAGTTTATGTAAATATAGGCAATATTAGAGGCTAAAAATGACCAAATAGTGAATTTATTTTTTGAAAAAAAGCCTAAAAAATAGCCAATTGGCGAAATTTCGCCCCTAAAAATTACCCTTGTGTGAGCCCTCTAATTTTCCTAGCTACTAAAATGAGGGTTTTAACATTTGATTTTTATGACTAATGGATCAGAAATTAAAAAAAAGATATATATATATAGGAAAATCTTATAGATGCATTGCAAATGATGATCTATCCCTTTTCGATCAATTTGATGTGAATTGGATGTGTCTTCAAGTGAAATCGATTTTCCTAGTGGAGGTAGTGTGCCCCTCTTCCGTGCACAAGAAGACTTCTGTAAGATTTTATGGACACGAAAATAGAAACTGTAGATGCAAAAGAAATAGAGAGTGTATCAAATATCAAACGATGCTATTGAAAACCACCTGATTGTATAATGTCTTCAAGTGAAACGAGTTGGGGAAACCGACAAAAAAACCTAAGTGAAGTCGCCCTCCTACATACAAACACTATCTTTCCAAAAATATTCTTGAATCCATAAGAAATTACTCAAATGCTAATAGAAATAGACTTTCCAATCAAGTACAAGAACATCCCACAAAGAAGATCCAAGAATTTATGCAAAAATCTCTTTTATTGAAATTGTCTCAGAGCCAAAAGTCACTTTACAATGAGGGGTCCTCTCTCCTAAATAGATCTGAGAGAGACCAAATACCCAAAAAAAATTGAATGAGTGGTTGATATTAAAATACGCAATAGAGATCTTCAATAATGGAGATCTTTTTTATTTTACAATACATGGATCACAATGACTAAGTCAAAGGGGAGCACACTTTTTCCCAATAACGCCTTATGAAAGGCCAATACAACATAATGTTAAGATATAACATGTGGAAACATTGTAAGGCAGGGTGGGAAATATGGAATCAAATCACCCTAGGCATCCCCTTTTACAAAGATACAATGATATAGCATGGAAATACATGAAGTGACCAACATGAAGTGCACCCCCAAGTAGGACGTCCTCCCTAGGACCAAGATAGAAACATGTGGAATCCTACTTATACGAATATAACACATGAAACATGTATGTAGAGCCTCATCTCATCATAAAACATCATCCCCAAGTCATTTCCTATCCCTCATTAGCCAAATCGATTTTTCTAGAGAAGCCATGCTCATTTTTTATGAATAAACTGTCAGTTCATCATGCTGAATAATAAAACCATCGATAAGACCTTTTCCTTTGCCCAAAATAAACATATGAGTGCACCACATGAATAAGAGACATCAAATTCATCAATAGGGACTACAAATACTCCATATATCAATCAATATACACATTTGAAGCCCAACACCACACCGAGTAATAAAATTATGGCCATAATAATAATAATAATCCATGGAATTGCTGCATAATGGCCAAAAACCACAAATTGAGCATGGAAATGGTGTACTGGATACATTTGGAGAACAAATGTATAATCTAAAACACTGCAGTCACTGCCTTGGGAAATGTGTTGAACAACTAGTCAAACCAGGTTTGACCAAGTCAAAATACTCAAACTGAAGGATGGGCAATACTCTGGATAAGCCTACATGCACACTGGAGGAATAATGCTCACAATTTTATGTTAATAACCAAACTAAAACATGCAATACATAACAATGGCCATCAAAATCACATAATAATATACATGTATCATAGAAACCATCAAGTCTTTCATGAAGCCCCCTACATATGCTCTCTCACATACTTAGGAAAAATGCTAGGATGGGTGAGGTGGATGAAACAAGTCTAGGAAAAAGCGAATTTACTTGATAACTTTGACACTATGATCTCTTATACATAAGGTAAAAGGGAAACCACTTAGTCATATGAAGGACAAAATACACTAGGGAATGGTGGTGCCTCACAAATGGGTAGAATGCTTGTAAGTTTCCCAATAGAATCTAGATAAGCATCCTTTATTACATTTATTTTGCTATCTTTTTGCAACAATTAACATTTAAAATTTAACATTTTATCTATCTTTCACTAGCCAGCCTCTAAGGGAAGGCACCCTGAATATCCTTGTGGGCCTCAGATAATGACTCAGTCCTACCACTATTTCTCGCCACCATCCATAGGTGCGATGGAGTTACCATGCTATTTCCCTATAGGGGAAAATGGACTTACATCATACAAAGGATGATTGCTCATCCCTTGGCCACTAACTAGATATAGAAGATATTAATTTATTAGTTTTTAAAAACACTTTATTTGTAGTTGGCTTTGCATTTGATTAGATATAACATTTATGCGTTTTGATGCTTTTAGGGAAGTACTTACATTCGAGATCTAAATGAAGAAATTCTGGTGACATTGGCTACACAACCGATCCATAATGCATCATACAAGCAGAATGGAAGGGACCCAGGCACACACTCCAGATCTGAGACATAAAGTAAACATGGAGTCCATCCAACATAGATGCCTAAGTGGGGGGGGTCCTCAATCTCACTAGTCTAATTCCACGACAGGGTCAAAATCAAATACTGGAAGTGACATATGAATGGAGAAAAGTGAAAAGGTGATTCCATCAAAGCATGGGTAAGAGTAATTCTATGTAAGGTAGGAAGTACTAGCAAGCATATATAATGTCCTTGCATTAAGGAATCTTTGACCACTCAAGACACAAGTCTCAAATAACATAGCTCAAATGCCGCTATCAGTAGAACATGCATAGTCACAGTAACTAAAATAAACTATAGAGATAGATATAACATCCATATGCAATATATACCTTTGCTCAACCATATACCTGCCTTTGGAACCATCTGTAACTAAAAATGGGAAAAAGAACATCATTGGCCAACTACTATGCTCAATATGTCAAAATGAACCATGACCAAACTATAATCATCTCAATGGGGTCATGCAGGATCAGTCATGACAAGGGGGAAATCTGCTACTTCTAGCTCATCAATAACTGCATCACCGATGATCAATATGCTCATATCAAGAAAAGGACTAGCTCATGGATATGAGAATTCTGATATGCATCATGGTATCTCTAGCTACAATGGATGTGACAACATTACCTACAACCCGAACGGCCTCTACATACAAGAATTCCACCAGTATCCCTAGGATTTTCACCTATATTGGTAAGGTCCCCAAAGATTCTATAGTAGCATCAACATAGGGTGTCGAGGCTTTAGTGAAAATAATGAGTTTCCAAGGAACCATAACCATTTAAGGATATTGTTAGAATCCTCCATTAAGCAGAATATAAACTCACACTAGACTTTTTCCAGGAAGTAGAAAATCAGAGAATAGGCCAACACTAACCCCGAATTCTGTGAAACCCTTGAATGAAGTGAATCCAATGAAACTATTCTTCCTATAAATTTACCAACCAATGAGTTCTTTGAGAGATACAAAATCTAAATGAATGATACATCACTCCCAAAAACCATTGAAACACCCCCACCTTAGATTCTAATGAATTTATGCCTCTACTTTGTAATCTAAGATGTGGGATGTGCATTTGTCCCTCCCTGAATATTTTCTAGTCCTAACAGAGAACCCACAAAGCTAGACCTGAGTTCATTTTCTATGGAAATACCTATTAAATACATTCCTATTACCAGATGATCAATGCAAACCTCTAATGGGATATCTAGAATTTTAGTAGGTACCTCTGAATCAGTTGTCAATTTTGAACCTCCTTCTAAATATTGCGCCCCTCGTGCCTTGGGACCAGGGTAATTTTTAAGGGCGAAATTTCGCCAATTGGCTATTTTTCGGGCTTTTTTTCAAAAAATAAATTCGCTATTTGGTCATTTTTAGTCTCTAATATCGCCTATATTTACATAAAATATGTTTTTTTATCATTATATTTGCCAAAATTTACACATTTCAGTATTAAATTGTATGTTTCATATTTAATATTCGCCTAGCTATCTATATACATGTTTTTTTCAATCCAAAATAATCGCCTAGGACACTATACTTAAGTATAATATTAAAATCCTTAAAAAATACCCTGCTTGGGACTTAATGAATCTAGTACTACATTTGGAACGCCAATTGAAATGTCTATTTTTTAGCACATCTCAATCATTCTCTATGATGAGAAAAGACTCAAAACCCTAATTTTATGTAACATTACTGTTAGCTATTAATTGGTATGATTTCTTTCTAGATTCACCCTAGCTATATTTGGTGGCACATGTGGTCCAAGATGTGGTTTGGTTAAAGAAGTTCAGTTACCTTGTTGGGTTTTGTGCCATGCCTCTGTGGGATCAATGGGTATAAACCAATATTTTGCAAGAAGTTTGGGCGGGGATTATGGCACAAGTGGGGCTTACCATCAGAACACAACACTGTACCTTTTTATTTTTGCAAATATGAGGAATAAATACACTAGCATGCATACCATGTGATGGTCATAATAATAATATGCATCACTCTATAATTCTTCACAACATGATTATGAATATACCCAATTGTAATAATCATCGTTTTCACATGGGAATTATAGTGTTTTTTCACAATCATATTTGGGTTCATATTAATACACAATAGTTGTAACAAAGGGGCGCTTTGTGCCTTGTGGTTACAGTCCTAATAAGGAGATTATGAGTAATGTTTTCCTTAAGAAAAAATTGGGAACAATGTCCATATTTTCTATCATGTAAGGTATTCCATCATGGAGTATTCAAATAGAAAGAGTTTGCGATGAACAAAAGGCATACCACAACTATAGATAGATTTAGGTCGATAGATAGATCATCCCAATGATCATCCCACCACTTAGGAAGAGGAGTAGTTCTTTGCATTCCTTCTCTTCACCATCTGTTGTTGTTCTATTGCTTGCTTTGTTTAGAGTTAGATTGGAATTCACCAACCTATACATTTACTACCTTGTCACCCAACCTACTCTTCCTTGTCTGTTATCTCCTATTGAATCTTTTCCTACTACACCAAGCTAGGAATCACACTATTCAGAACTAAGGCAACATGAAACTATATCGATCATTTTGGAAGGCTCTAGAAGCTAAGTGCATATGGAGGCTCATACCAGATAAGGGTTTGTGGAGCCAAGCTATCCTCCAAAAATACATTAAACCTAATTCATTAGAAGAATGGATTAGAAGGCCTTCACGGAATACTCATAATATGTCAATATGTTGGAAGTCCATTGTCCTAGCCTTCCCTCTTGAGGGGAATTGGATGGTCTCGAAGGTTGGTAATGGAGAAAGAGTAAGGATAGGAGCTAATATTTGGGTTGGAAATGGAGAATATTATAAACTTCTTTTAAATTTTATTGCTTCCCTTCAAGGGAAGGGCATCTATAACATCGCTTAAGAAGCCTCCCCATAATTCTCATCTATATGGCATCAACAATGGAAGAAATCAAAGTTCCTTGACTTGGATGGTGTTGAAGGAGAGTTATGGGAGGCCTATACAACAAAATTGAAAGTGAGACATGTCAACATTACGAAGGTAGAGGATGAATTAGTCTAGTCAAAGAATCCAACCTTTGGTATTTATATACCACTAGATTAAGCTATAAAACTATGTTTGTCTTTTGGTGTCCTAAGGATAGTGAGAGGGGGCAGAAACCACTATGGAAGATCATGTATTCACATAAAGAAAGAAATTGTATGTTCATATACATAATGAGCAACGCCCTAATGTGGGGAGTTCTCTAAAACAGGAACAAACAAGAGTCTAGCAAATGTATACTTTGTAAGGAGGAGGAAACAACAAGCCATGTGGTTAATATTTTGTGCTTATTCAAGATAGGTATGGAATGAGATAGAAAGTATGATAGTGATAAGAGGATTTTGGAAATGGGAGACAATCGAACAACATTTCAAAACCTGGCAGATGAAGTCGGAACAAAAATAATGTAAAGCCCTTTCCTTGGTGGTAGACTAGGCATCTGGCTTGCCAAGAATGCAGTATTAGTTTAGGACAAATACATTCCCTCTTTCCAATGTGTTTTTGAAAGAATATCTATCTTTTCCTATTACATGTTTCCAAATTATGTGTCCATTGATAGCATTCTCATGATCCTATTGATAAATCTAGGGCATGGGGCTATTTTGATTGGGTGGGACAAGGTAACCCTCCATGTGTTGGAGCAAGTGGGATCATATACCTAAATGATGATCATTATATTATATTCAAGGTAGGTTTGGGAATGGGGCACAAATAACCATGCTGAGATTCTAACTCTCAAACTGCATTTAATCCTATCCATTGAGAAAGGGACATGCAAACTTCATTTTTTTGGTTATTTAATGGTGGTCATAAATTGGATAGAAGGATGAATTTGAAATTGGAAATTTGGTCTCGGTCCTTTTGAGGAGGTAAATCAAATAAAATTAGTTTGATTGCATCTTCTTTAATTATCATGTTTAGAGAGAGCTTAATGCTAATGTTGACATCCGTTTCAAAAAATGTTTACAACTTGAGGTTGGAATTTGGTTAGTGCTAGAATCAAAGGATGGACAAGTGTCTGAACGCATTAAATTAGTCTATTCATTATGCCACTCTTCAACTGAAAGTGCAGATATTTCCAAAGGTCTCGATCCTCTAAAGTCTTGTTTCCAGTCTATTTTGGCATTTATGTAGTGTTGAAAACATTATTTTAGGGATTGTTTCATTCAATAATTTTAGGGTATTCGTATGAGTTAAGAAAAATATGTGAAATTACTGTTTGGATGTATTAAATAACTATGCTATCTAACAAGTCTATAAGACTGTACTGCATACATAGTTGATAAAGTTCTCATCTTTCTGGTTTCCAAAGCTAAGAAAATCCGTCTGGTCTCGTTAGCAAGATGAATAACACATAAACTATATCTTGAAAAACTATGTGGTGGGATGTTGAACCATGTGATCTCATGGCTAGATGGTAATTGTGCCGAAGAGGCGCATTCTACAACCCAGTAGGGGAAGATGTGTAACTCCTTCGGTGCTCATCCTAGAGTTGACACATGTTCTTTTTAAAAAATTATAAAATATTATAAAAAATAACATGTCAGCTATTTAAAACATTTACAAAGGCATATATATATATATATATATATATATATATAAATATAGAAATTAGATAAATTAAAAAGCTTCCTCAATATTTGGACTCTAAAGAGGGGTTTGTACTGAAAAGGGGTTTGTATTTATAGAGATTTGATCCCTCTGGGTCCTTGGTAGATCCCCTTTAAGATGAATCTATGCTAGTTATTATAGTGTCGGCTTCCACTCTACTTGTGATTCTTCTAATTCTTCTCTATTCAATTTAATGGAACATTCTAATGTGGCCACCTAGGTCCATTTGTACATATTTTTTTCCTCGATCAATATATGACTAATGAATGTCATGCCTGATAATATAATATGGTCATGAATGCAGTGAAATGCAAAAACATGTATCTAGGTGTTAACACCCAAAAAGTGCTCACTACCTCATCTACCCCATTGCATGACTCATTTGTCCATATTTCCTACCATATTTGCCTCCAAAACCTTAAAATCCCACTAAAAAGCCTCCAAAAGGCCACAAAACCATTAAAAAAGCCTCCAAAAGGCCAAAAAACCCCTTTTCTCCCCAAAATAATCCAAAATTCCTCCAAAATAGCAAAAACCCTCTAAAAAGGGAATAAAAAATATAAAAAAAGAGGAAAAAGAGGGAAAAAGGAGGGAAAAACCCTATACAACTGACCTAAACCATATGGTTCCCAAAACCATGGGCTAGAACTCCACCACTAAAAACCTATAAATAGGTGATGGAGGCCCCTCATTTCATATCCACAGTCAAATACACCCTTACTCTGCCAAAATCACTCTTGAAACCCTAGCTCACCCTTGAGCTACTTTCACCCTTGAGTGCCCCTTTGGCCCATTTCCAACCCTTTGGAGAAAGAGAAAGGAGCAAAGCTGGAAGATTCGAAGTAACCCTCCTGGACTGCTGCAAGAGCTTCACCGTCCTCTACACTTGAGGTAATCTTTAATACAAAAAGAGAAATCTTTTGCCATATTTTCATGTCTTGTTATTTATGTTAATGCTCATGCTAGGTTAAATTTCATATTGTTTTACTGTTTTTATTTATTGTTTCATTAGAGAGATTTTGAGGTCAAAAAAAGGCCTCCTAAGAGATATACTACACAAATATGAGATATATTAAAATATTATGAATTGGGGGTTTTATGGGGTAGGTATATATGACAAGTCACCTCCCACACTATTTTTTATGCACAATATAAATAACCATGGTTGAGTTACTTTTCAAAATTCACTAGAAATAAAATTAATAAAATAAGACTACATTGATGTGACTAAGATTCATTGTAAATTCCCAAAAATGTATTGTCCTTTAACATTTATTTGTCTTGAACTTGCAAATGAAATTAAATAATAAAAAACATTTTTAAGAGTTTTTTTTTAATTTTATGTTGACTTTTTATATTTAGTACTTTTCTCATGAATTTAATAATGTAATTTAATTGAGAATTTATTTACATGTAAAATGTCAATAATATTATTATAATCCACATTGCATTATTATTATTATTATTATTTATTAAATCTATTATTATTCTTTATTAGTTTAACATTATGTTATTAAATAGAATGGAGTGAATATATAATTTAAAATTAAAAACATAAAAATGATAATATATTATTTTATAAAAAAATGTGAAAGGACTTTCTTTATGAATTAAGAGTACTTCACTTGAAAATGACAATAATATTATTTTATGTGAAAGTGTGAAAAGACATTCATTATGAGTACTTTACTTGAAAATGACAATAATATTATTTTATGAAAAGACTATCATTATGAGTACTTTACTTTATGACTTAAAAGTACTTACACCACTACCTTGGTTAACTATGTGTTTTCATCCACCATAGAAAATTTGACAAATAAGCATTCTTAACTCATGCAATGCCACCTCACCAAGGGGGATGATGTCATCTACTAGAATGTGATTGGTTGTATTTTATAGTACATTTTCTTTGTTTTGAGGCCCTTTTTTGACCTCAAAATTTCTCTAATGATTGAACTGCTACTGAGGAGTCCCTTCTCCTTAGTAGGTGCTCATTTGCACAAGCTGGGGTGAAAACCCTAGCCATAGTTTTGGCGACTCCACTGGTGTTCCTTTAAATTTCTGGTTATACTTTTAAAGTTTTAAACGTTTTTAAGTTTCTGCAATATTTTCTTGTTTTTTCCTTTTGGCCGTCCCTTTCAGCTGCCGTAAATCGCGTCTTTTACTCCTCGCAGTTGCGTTCAGATCGCATCTTTCAGGAATTTACCTGTGATCCGTCCGCGGCTCTCAAACTGCTTCCAGCGACCTACTGGCGGATTCCATTATGTTACCTGCGATCCGACCGCGGCTATTAGCTTATTTGGTGTGATCTGACTGCGGCTGTTAACCCATTTTTCTATGGCCCGCTTGTGGCTTTCAACCATTTTTCTGCAACACGCCTGCATCTTTTGGCCTTTTTCCCGCGTCCCGCTTGTGGCTTTCAACCATTTTCTTGCAACCCGCCTGTGTCTTTCAGCCTTTTTCCCGCGTCCCGCTCGCGGCTTTCAGCCATTTTTCTGCAACCTACCTGCGTCTTTTGGCCTTTTTCCCGCGTCCCACTTACGGCTTTCAGCCATTTTCCTGCAACCCGCCTGCGACTTTTGACCTGTTTCCCGCAGTCCGAATGCATCTTTCGGCCAAAATCCCGCAACCTGTCTTCGACTGTTGAGCTTTTTCCCGCGGTCCGACCGCCCAGATTTGCCACAGACCCGTAGTCTATTTTCTGCACTTTTTCCCCTGTTTTGAACCCAGCACTTTGCTGCAATATTTTCTACACCTGCACAGCCATCTGTCCTACCTGCAGCCATCCTTCCCTATAGCCTTTTCTGCAGTATTATTTCCGTTCCATTTATAGAATATTTTTTAAAATTTCAGCATTTTAATTGAAAAGAGAAAATTTTGCATTTCAAAGTTTAAATTCTGTATTGTTATTTTTAGTTAGAAAGTTGTCCACCCCATGGCACTTTTACTTGGGTTCATCATCTCACACGCACACACTCTGTCACCTAATTCAAGTGAGCCCTAAAATACTACTTAATACAACCAACATTCTAACCCCACTTGGGGAACACATAAGAATTTTTGTAGTTAGGTAGGATCGAGGGGATATGCATCCAAATAACACCCCTCGGTTGCTTACACTTGAGACATAGCTGTTGTCCATTAGGGAACCAAAATCCCCTAGTATTTTTTGGCACGGTCACAACCAGTTTATTAGAGGGCCTCTCCCCTAGGAGGGTTGAAGTCGCCAGACTGGTTCCGGAGTCCTGAGTGGAATACCGCAATCCATTCAGTAACCGAAGGCTACCTTTTGTAGTTCTCGGTGTATCACCCGTATGGGGATACAGTGGCGATATAACCAAATGGCAAATTCACCTTTTCTGGATGTGTCATGAACGGGGTATCTTAGTTTCCTTTCTTCTAGGATTGACTACCCAGTGTCCCTCTTGGTAGGGGGATATCTTTAGCCACTTGGCTCTACTATCCATATTGTCTGACTTGGATTTCATCACCTTGTAGAGGATATGTGTAGTTGAGTCAGAATACTATTTAGCTAGGTGTTTGCATGCTCCCTTAACTCCTTTTGGTCTAGCGAGTCCACTATTTTTATTTTTTAGGAAACCTGCTGCTTGTTGGTATTCTGACCATTTATGTTGATACTCCACTTATTGTAGCACAGTTGTTACAGTAAGTGTTTGAGTTGGTTGTTGGCCTGAGTGCCATATTTTTTGAGCTCTCCTTCTGCACACTCGGTTGCATTAGGGTTTTTGAGATGTTTTTCACTCAAACACAACCCCCAGATATTTGACACCATCTGTCACCATTGAGTTCCCGAGACATTCTCGGCGCCTCCGGGGTGAGCCCCCACAGCACAGTTCACTTGACACCACCCATCATAGACATAAATCTTCATCATTTGATACCACTCATCATAGATCTCGAGCCTTGTCACTTGACTCCACTCGTCAATGGCATAGAACTCCGTCACCCGAGATCGACTCCCCTTATTTTACCTCTGATTCTGAGGCAGAGTCCGAGAACCCCATTTACACTGTACCAACTAGCCCCATGGCTGGCGTGACTTCCACCACTTTCTTTATAGGAACCATTGGTGGAGCATCCACCATCACACCAGCTACCACACATGCTTTGGGTATGCCCTCGATGGGGCCCACATCTACCTTTCCAATCACTGTACCCATTCCAGTAGCTGGCATACCTATCGCTACTCCACCAGTGACTCACACTACCCTTGGCAATGCAGGACTGTCCCATACCACGTTCGTCCCTCCACTTGGGGGAAACATCCCAAACCCTGCCCCTCCACTTGGGGGCATTAGCCCAACATGGTCACACCCACTAGTATGTCACATCCTTCTACTAGTTTTCCATTCATGGCTAGTCTCAACCTTCCTGACCTAGCTAGACTAACTAACGATCCCATCAGACATGACCCTGCATGGCCTCACATGCCCACCAAGCTCCCCTCCGACATCCCTAAGTTTGAGGGCAAGGCCGGTGAGGACCCCCAGAACCATATTATGTCCTTCCATCTATGGTGTTCCTCCAACTCTATAGTGGACGACTCAGTCCGCCTCCGTTTGTTACAGCGCACCCTCACTGGCTCTATAGCTAAGTGGTACATCGAGCAGCCCCATGGGACCCATGCCACCTTTACCTCCCTTGCCTCGAATTTCCTGTAGTTCTTTCAGTTACTTGTTTGCTATGACGTGGGAGTTGAGATCTTACTGTCTTGTAGACAGAACACGGCTACCCACATCACTGATCACATTCATGAGTGGCGTCGACGCCGCAGCCTCTGCAAAATCAAGTTAGAAGACCGTATCTTCTTAGATTGGTTTCTAAAATCCCTCCTTCCTATCATTGCCAAGGATGTGGCATCCAAATGACCCCAGTCCAAAGAAAAGGCCATCCTCAAAGCCCAGCAATTTGACCTCATTTACGCCCAGTCGGGTTATCTATATACCATCATACCTGACGCCCCTCGCGGTGATTCCTCCCAACATGATGTGCCAAGGGCATCCCATGCCGTAGACAACATCATTGGCCATGTTGCCTCGCATCCCCAACCCTTTTCCATAGCACGTCCTAGCCATGGTCTCGACCTTTTGCGGGCTACATCTCAATCCGGAGCAACCAATTCGTATGCTCCCATGGCACATCACCACCATTCCCACGGACCGTCCTGTCCACCTCAGTGCTTTGGTCATGCATCCCCCACTTATGCCCCCCCAGTCGCACCTCAGCCATATTACCACACACAGGCTGCACCAGCTCCTGTGTCCTCTCAAACCCAACCTGCTTATTACTCTCCACAGGAAGCCCCTGCGACAAACCCACAACCCGTTTCACAGACGTATCAGCAACCCCCACAAGGTTCAGCACCTGCGTAGCCTCCCCCTACTTATTATCCACCGCAGCCTGCTCCCGCACCTGCATAACCCCAGAACCCACCTGCTGCCCAAGGGCAAGTATACGCCCAACAGAATCTGTAGCAGAACCAAAATAACCAGCACCAACAGGGCCAACAAAACCTTGGAAAAGGCCGTAACCATGGGGACAACCCCCCTCTAGACTAAGCCGGTCAACCTCCCAATCCCCCAAACAACAATAACGCAGCATCTGCCAACCAGAACCCTGATCGGCCACCCAAGCAGGCCAAAAATCCTTATTTGCGAACAAACCACCCTTGTTCTATTTGTGGGGTCTATGGCCACCACACACATGCTTTCCCACATTTGGAGCGAGCTCGGAAACTCTGGACTGATGATGCCCATCGCCAAGGGCATGCAGCTCCTCAGGCGCCACCCAACCCCCCACCCCCTCAGCATCAACCTTTGGTGCTGCAAAATCCCTTACCAACCCAAGGAGTAGTGAACACTCAGCCGTTGGCTCCCCCTCAAGGCAACATGCCACCACCACAACAGATCACTTATGCCACTCCTAATCAACCCATGTTAGATTTAGGTACCCACAACTTGTTAATGATGTCTTATGCCGATGTCAGCCTCCCAACCCGTTAGAACCAATATGGCTCCACCCCTGAAGCCTCTCCCATCGACAAAAATGCCAACGTTCATCCCACTGATCAGACGTTACGTATACCCCCGGCTCCACTCGATGGCGCCTCCAAAGCACCTCGCTTCCCACTTCGTTGCATCAAAAATAACCCCAATGCTCACGCTGCATCAAACTACAACATTGTAGATGACTTAGCCCAATCTCCCGCAGCCATGTCTGTGTTAGAATTCTTAAAAAACTGTCCTTCACAGCGCAATACTTTGCTCTCTGCGATTGGTGCTATTGACCCAAATGATTCATGACTGATGGCCTTCGATTTGGACCAGTCTGAACCACACCTTCCTTCCACTTTAGTGTTCCAAGTTTCTGTTTCCACTTGGACTCTTGTCATCCATCGATGCATTATCAATGAAGGTGCCTCTACATGCATTATGTCTACATTCGTTTGGTAGAATTTGGGATCCCCTACCCTCCAGCAGTCCACCACTGCATTGCGAGCCTACGACGGCTGTTTGGCTCAACCCCAAGGTATCCTAGGTAATGTCCCCATCTAGTTGGCTGGTAAAACCGTGCTCATTGACATAGAGGTCATCAATGCTCAACTTGATTATAACCTCTTACTTGGCCGTAGCTACATGTATGCCATGTGGGCAGTTGCCTCATTCATTTTTCGTACCATAATGTTCCCCCATGACGGACGCGTGGTCAAGGTCGACCAACTCACCTATTATGATCCCAATGCCTCCGCTGCACCTGAAAAATGTTCTCCCCATGGGTGAACAACCTGTTTGTGGTGCAACTACCTCATTTTTTTCCTCCGTGGGACCCGGACTTTACTCAGATACGCCGATGACCTCAAGATTCCAATCCATTCCACCCCCGTCACCCGCAATCGAAGTATCTGACCTATGTACCATTTCCCACAATACACAAACACCCAACAATCAACCGCCCTTGTTACCCAAACCACCATTAGTACCTAGTCACATTGGTGTTACACCCATCCACACAATCCCCTTCCTATTCCCTTGCTCGGGCATTGTAAGCGCCCCGGTTATGGCTACTCTTAGCCTCCCTGGGTTAACCTTGGGATTACCCGTGTGGTATATTTCACCTCCCGTTCCCCCGCCGACACCAAATGTCATCCTACAACCAATGCAACCCATTGCCACTACTAGTCAACCACCTCCCAGTGTCACTACCCCTTCATCATCTACGAATCCCCCCCCTCTTATCAAGCACACTGGGGGTAGAGGCCCACAACCATATACTGCTGTACCCCAGCCCAAAACAGTTAAACCCCCCCCTTGTGTTTCGTGCTCCCCCCAAATGCTTGTTTTGTGATGAGTTAGGCCATCCGAATCATCAATGTCCACACTTACCTGCATTACAGGAACACATTCAAATGCTTGATGACGACCCCAACATCCCGGTTATCGAACTCGATCCAACCCCTAAGCCTCGTGATAAATCACTGTGTACCAACCACCCTTGTGCAATATGCGGTATTTACGGCCATTACTCACATCACTGTCCTGATCTCCCAGATTACAGAGCAGCTCTCTATGAGATGAATAATTTGGACCTTGAGACGGCACCCCCCACAATCGAGGAGATCCACCCCCCAATATCACCCTCATGCAGAGAGATTAACACCATTTATATGATCTCTTCGACTACCACTCCCTCGTCAACCGATTTGACAACTCAAAGTTTCCGCAATGATGAGGAGATTCTAGAGGCTCTCACTGCCCTAGATTATCCCTGGGAAGACATCCACCATTGTTCCTATTTCCTCCCAGAAGAGTCCTTCTCCACCACAGCCACCCAATTTGTGGTTGAGTCCAAAGATTTCCTTCCCACCAAAGTCGACTGGTTTAAGGATCCCATTCCCGCTCCTGATGCCTTTGACGAAGGTAACATGGCCAACATCTCACCCACAATCCAAATCGATATCTCTAACCCACCTGGTGCTCTTGAAATCATTACATTAGGAGGCTTTTGCAGTGAGTATGAGATTGAAGAGTACAAAATTGTTTTCCAAGAGTTTCGCGATGACTTTGCCTGGTCCTATACCGAAATGTCTGGTCTTGACCCCGCTATTATAGAGCACCACATTGACACCTCTGAGTTAGGGGGCATAATAGATTACCTCGACCCTGGGATAGGGGGCATGATCAATCATTTTGACCCTACCCCATCACATTTATCTCAGCATGTCAATGAACCCATCGTTCCAACCAACACATATGTGATCCACAATCACAAACCCTATGCACAAAGCATGGGGGCAGGTCATTAACCCTGCTCACTTTTTCACATGCTTGATCTCAACCATTTTTGAGGTCACATGTCACTTGTATATATGATTTGATTTGATTTGATACACCTAGTATTCTTCCCCCGCGGGTAATCATTTCTCCCCACCAGTACATCCTTGGCTTGGTGGGCTCACCTTTATTTGCAACCATTTTTTAACCTAGTTATTTCCTTTGACCATTCTGGAGTCCTTACAACCTCCGTTTTCGCACCATTTGCACCGTTGGATTCATATTCCCATGCCCATGATGATGCTTGAGATCATTTCTCGCTCTCACCAAAAACGTTTTGAGCATTTTTTCTAGACACCACTAGTCACCTCGGTTTGCGTGCCACTTCGGCTGCTCTCCGTTTTTTATATATTTGATATCATCGGATTCATTTTTCCGAGCCCATGATGATGCTTGAGATCATTTCTTGCTCTCACCCCCATATTTTTTGGGTATTTTTCCAAAACGCCCCCTATCACCTCGGTTTGTGTGCCACTTCAACCGTTCTCTATTTTTGACACTTTATATATCACCGGATTGATTTTTTCGATCTCGTGATGATGCTTGAGGTCATTTCTCACTCTCAACAATTATAATTTCAACATTGTGTCTCGACACCTTACTGCCTTGATTTGCGCGCCACATCGGCCGCCATCGGATTGTTCCACATTTTTACATGAGCCAGTCACTCCACTCATACTGCAATTATTTCATTATTTTGCCATCATTCATTATCCCGCAAGGAGGCCCACCAGTGTTCCCCCTACCCTCGTTCTTGGTCATCATCAATGTTCCTTGATTGAGCACTTCCTCCTTGCCTGACCATTCCTTTTGTTTGGTATAATTTTATCCCTTTTTCGGGCCAGACATGTCCTTTACAAAAAAGGCACGTAGGGAGTTCCTGTTAAGCTCTTTTCTGACTCCTAAAGAAATGAAAACATCATCGAGCAATCTTGCTTCCTTTCATGCCCGTTAAAGTACCTGAAAGGGCGTATATCTGGTATAAGTTTAACCCTTTTCTGGACCTAGTAGACTAATTACGAAAAAGGAATACTCTAGTCACATTGACTAGAAGAGTTCTTCATTGCATCCTTTTATGCTTCTTCGGGCCTTGGAGACTAACACACGAAAAAACAACCCCGTGGAGTCTTCTTATCACTTTCAGACTCTCTAAAATTGAAAGCAACCATGAGCATGAATTGTCCTGAGCTTGTACAAATCCACACGATAGTACCATTCCATTATTTCAGAGTCTTCTTATCGCTTTCAGACTCCTTAAAATTGAAAGCAATCACGAGCATGAACTATCCTGGGCTCGTATAAATCCACACGAAAATACCATTTTACACACACTTCTTCTAGTTCCTTAACCCGTGAAGAAGTTCCCCCGTGCCTCTTGGCACTATGATCGATCATCTCGGCAACACCCCCAAGCAGGTCGCCTTTGTTAGAGTAGTCTGCAGTCTCCTACCATTTTACACCAGCTTGTGTATCCCTCATCCCAGTCACTATCCTCGATCCAGTACAGCTATGATCCCTTTCCCACCAGTCAGTTTCATATGCTTCCCGATCGTCCTTTCCATCATACTCTGAACAAAGGAAGTTTGAGTCCACCGACTGTACTTTCCCAGTTATCCCCCACAGTATGTCAGTCCTACCATCAGTACTCTCACACTTTGGTTCTCCACCTCACGCTCCTGTCAAGGAAACATCACTGCCTTGATAGTTGCTGGTCTCCCTCTGTCGACGATAGCCCCTCTATTCCAGAGGATAGACCCAGAGGTCCCTGCACCTTGGACCCACCACCATCATTGCCTCTCTGAGTGGTTGTTTCTCACATGCTCGACTTCAACACCTTGATCGCATCGTTGAGAATCGTGTAGGGTTTATATCCCTTCAGTAATTGGTTGAAGACCCCGGATTTCCCCCAACTCTAGCACATTGGTGAGTCACTTCGGAACACCCAGTTATATGTTCCCGTGGATGTTTGGGTTGCATTGGCGATTGTATTCGAAATCCATCTAGTTATATGCTTCCTTGAGTACCCAGTTCAGTTCCAGTTCAGTGTACCATTGAGGACATGACTCCCCGTCACTATGCTCCAGCAGCTCATTAGTTCCTCTAGTACCACACTCAGCAACACTGTTGAGAATTCCCGCCTCGTCCATATGTTCAGATTATTCCTCATTCATTATTGAGGTCATGTACTTTCAGTTTTTGCAGTTTGTTTGGGACCGTTGTTCCGAGCTCTAGTTTGTTTCTTCTCTTCTCCACACCCCAGGAAAACCATACAAGACTTATGCTGTCTATCGGCCATACGATGAGCTCCTACCCTCACACGTTAGGGGGCAATCTGTTAACACCCAAAAAGTGCTCACTACCTCATCTACCCCATTGCATGACTCATTTGTCCATATTTCCTACCATATTTGCCTCCAAAACCTTAAAATACCACTAAAAAGCCTCCGAAAGGCCACAAAACCATTAAAAAAGCCTCCAAAAGGCCAAAAAACCCCTTTTTCCCCCAAAATAATCCAAAATTTCTCCAAAATAGTAAAAACCCTCTAAAAAGGGAATAAAAAATATAAAAAAAAGGAAAAAGAGGGAAAAAGGAGGAAAAAACCCTATATAGCTAATGTAAACCATATGGTTCCCAAAACCATGGGCCAACACTCCACCACTAAAAACCTATAAATAGGTGATGGAGGCCCCTCATTTCATATCCACAGTCAAATACTCCCTTACTCTGCCAAAATCACTCTTGAAACCCTAGCTCACCCTTGAGCTACTTTCACCCTTGAGTGCCCCTTTGGCCCATTTCCAACCCTTTGGAGAAAGAGAAAGGACCAAAGCTGGAAGCTTGGAAGCAACCCTCCTGGACTGCTACAAGAGCTTTACCATCCTCTACACTTGAGGTAATCTTTAATACAAAAAGAGAAATCTTTTTCCATATTTTCATGTCTTGTTATTTATGTTAATGCTCATGCTAGGTTAAATTTCATATTGTTTTACTGTTTTTATTTATTGTTTATTGAACTGCTACTAAGGAGTCCCTTCTCCTTAGTAGGTGCTCATTTGCACAAGCTGGGGTGAAAACCCTAGCTACAGCAGGCATGAAAAGAGGGTTTGGATTAACTCCTTATGGAATATGCATTTCACCTGAACCTTAAACTAACGACATTTTGACCTGGGGCCATAAGATAGTGTCGTTTATGGATTGTGAGTGTAATAACGATTAATTATTATGATGTTTTTCTCAGAAAAAATTGCTAAACTTTTTTTGTAAATAAAGTATATTTTTAGAAAGAGATTTTAAACAGAATATTTTTTTTTAATTTTTAAATTTAATTTTAATTTTCAAAATATATATATATATATAACTAGGTTGGGTGATTTCTTTGCCTTCGAATGGCATGCTTCAGGCTCATGGACGGGAAGCCATCGGGTAGGTTTCTCAAATCCCTTTGTCAGTTTCCCCTCCAGTGGGTGCATGAAAAGCATCTTCTCACAGCATGGTAATCAGTCTGTCAATCAAAGATCGGTGTTACAGTTCCAAATCCAGAGACGTATTAATGGCCTCACAGTGCATTCAATCTATTCACAACTATCATCTCCAGCCCAATACTCAAAGTTTGAGTTCCCGAAGACGATCATAAAAGTCATGCAGTAGAATAACTAGAGCCAATTTGTCATTAATTCCCTCAAAGAAAAAACTCTACCCCGAGAAGAAATGTGATGGCCCATTAAGGAAGCTGCAAACTAGATCGATGTTCACCTCTCATTTATTAGCATCTCAGGATACATTTCCTCCTCCACCCACTGCGAAAAAACTTGATTAACGGATGAAAGACTCAGTAATTGAGGTATTTATCATTAGTTAAACATAAACATGTTGAATTTAATTGTTTCTTATTCACTCTATTCATATATGCTTTGTGTATTTGGTGTAATAATTTTATTGAATTCTATCTGTGGCACTGGGCAGATCATGAGGCGTATAAAGGATGCCCCTTTTGTACATTAAGTCCATCTGCAAGGAGATGGCAGAAAACAACTTTGACATGGCATGATCTACGTGCAGAAATAACGCGTGTATCTCCCATGAAGAAGAGAGTTGGGGTATAACGCGTATTTGTCCAAATGGCATGATCTACATGTAGAAATTGAATTACAATACAAGAATTGAAGTTCAAGGGTATTTTCAGATCGAACTGATCTACAATAGAATAAGATGCATATAAATTGAAGAACAAAACCCATATGAACCGATCTACAATTGAAGAAGATGCATATTTCTATGGGCATATATTTCTTGTTCTTCTTTCAAATCTAAAATAGCAACAAATCTTTTACTCCTTTCTTTCACATCGTGACAAGAGAAACTAAGCTACATGTATTAAAAGTACACAGATTAATTCCCTGTTTGAGAAACTAATCTATGGGTGGAAAAATGTAAAAGAATTTAATCCTATTCGTTCTGTCTTTAGGTATGAAAACCTTCTACCTTACGGATTTTTTCATTTTCTTTCTTGAAACTAATCTATAAGAAGGAAAATGTTTATTTAGTACTTGAATAAATATTAACCATAGTCCAAGCCATATTATCATCTACACACGAGTTTACATTGGAGCTGGACATTAATCCATTCATCGTAGGAATTGCTTCCACCAAAAGTGGTTGCCCATTCCACCTTGTGAAAATGGGAAAACATCACATTCAATAAATCAGAATGTATTATCAAAATAGAAAGGAAATAGATCTAGATCAGAAGAGCACCTAATATTACAAATACAAATCTTGTCCCTCACTAAATTGAAATCAAATTTAATTTCAGCAGACTCTCACCATCATGTTTGCAATAGCTGGAGGTCACCTCAAGGATTCAACTATACCACACCATGCCTCCTCCTCAAAGAATCTTTGGCCAAAAGTTGTGTGTCTCTCTCAGATCCCTTACAATCACAAACCCATACCAACACACACAAGGACAAAAAATAACACAACCCTTTGAATATAAACATAAGGAGTTTAATAAAATATAACAAAACATCTGAACAAATTACCATTTATTGCATGAGACAACCTATATTAGAGGTTGTGATATTATATAAGTGAATATGCCAAAGGATGTCTAATATTCTAATATTAAAAAACAAATACTCTTCACAAAGGATGTCTTCCATGACAAGTCCCGCGACAAAGGTTTGATGGATTCCAGGATGCACAACAAGGCTAAGTACATCGTCTCCTAACATGATCCTAGATGTGGCTTTTTTTCGTGTTTCCTACACCATGAAATGAATAAATGAGTAAGGGAATTCCTCAAACAAGTTAGATTCGAGGAGAGAAAACCTAAGCGATAATATCTCCAAAGGCGTCGAGTACTGTCAATGAGTAGCTTGGCTTATAGTGGGATCCCTCAATTTCATAGTCGCAAACAATTTCAATCGACATAAGCAAATCTGAAATTTCTATTGTAAAAGTAAAAGTACCTTGGGGCGGATGGTTGGAAGAACGCTCCCCACAACATCCATGAGAAAGAGTTGTTGTTTGGAAGGAGATGAGTAATTATTGACTCTAAAGACCATATTTCCAAATGAATCAAGACTGTGAAACCATTGGCATTGAAGATGAGAGACTTCTTCCAAACTGTGAAGGTCGCGGGAGAGTGAGACAAACAAATCTTATCATTGTCCCACCGGAAACTGAAATTCCCTCGGCGATGGGGACGAGGTACAGTCTGAACATAAAAGAATCCCAAAAAGATAATCAGAAAATAAACACATCAATGTTTTCATAATTCAAACCCTACATAATTCAAACTAATCTTATTCGATAATCAAAATTCAAACACACCAATGTTTTCAGAATTCAAACCAAAATAAACACATAGAATGTTTTCAGAATTCCCTTTCCTATAGTTGCTGCTGGGAATCTTCTTCATCGCCACCTTGTCCAGGGCACAAGCCATCGAAATGTTCTGCAATGATTTGCACCCCAATTGGGTCTATCACTGGAGGGTTGAAAGCAAGTTGGGCCTGGTTGGCTCCCATTCATCAGCACGCTCTAATGGCTTGAGTCTCATTCCATTAAAGATTTTTTCTTTTGATAATGGCTTTTTGGATGAAGAATGTCATTATCATACAACGGCTGCTCAGGATTTGGAATCCACAACAAAGAAAGTTTTGAATAAAGTATTCAAATTACATATAGAAATTATGTTAGTTAACTCGCTTATTGTTTAAAAGTTTAACTTTAATTTTAAATTATGTGTCCTAAATTTATTAATAATTTTTTTAAAAAGTTAATTATATTATATGTTTTATAATATTTAGTTAGTTAAGTTTTAACTTTAAATGCCTCCTAATTTTTTTAATAAAAATGTTTAAAAGGCTAAGTAGATTATATGTGTCTGAATATTTAGTTGGTTATGTTTAAAGTATTTATTTATTTTTATTTTATTACATTTTAGAATAGAAATGAATTTATTTGAATTTATAAATGTGGTTTGTGATGACTGTCTCACGTTTTTATCCTAGCATATACATTTTATCCAATGTAATGTACATTGCAACAAAAAAAATGTAATTAAACTAAGATCTATGGGCAATGTGAGGTCCAAACTTTGTAATTAAGAAATAAAATTTATAGGTAATGTGATGGAATTCCTAAGTTTTAGGATAGACATTGATTATTAATGTGGCATTGAGGATAAATGTTGGTATAACATTAGTTGAATCAATGTGTAACCTTACGAGAAACACCAAAGTAATTTAAAATATTTTATAATAAAATCATCCATTAAAAAAAATCCTTGCTAGTGCCCCGTCATATTAAAACTTAGTGTGCAACATAAATTTACTAGCACTAGTGTGTAAGTTATCTTAAAATACTTTATAATAAAATATTAATAATTAAAAAATGTGAGGTACAAAAGTTATAGACATATAGAAACATTGTCGTAATTATTAAGATAATGTATTATTAAGTTTTATATTAGACATTAGTTCTTAATGTAGCAATGAGGATAAATGTTAATAGAATACTAGGTGAATTAACGTGTGTAATCCTATGGGAAGCACCAAATTAATTTAACATATTTTATAAAACACTCGTTCATTTATAAAAAATCATTTTTCAATATTTTTAATAAAATATTAATTTTTTTAAAAAGGTTTCATATGCCATTGATATATTAACTCACATTCATATGTAACACTACTATGCATATCAATGTACACTATATCTAAAAAGACTAGTGTAGTAGAGTATTAGGTATGATAAGATTGGGTTAAAAATAAAATTTAGGGAATTAAAATTTCATTCAATGTGAATCCCTTTTTTATTACAAATGCAAATGATTTTTACATATTTATGAAGAAATACTTGAATCACATATAGAATGTATTTTGCTTTAAACTTTTTATCTTTTTGTATCATTGTGGTGAAGTAACATTAAGATTAATGTCAAATGAAGGTAATGTTTATCTATGAACATCACTTTTATTCTTTTTTATTGTTTTGCAAAGTAGTATATCAAATTTCAATCATTTACAAATCTAAGTAAATATATAATTTCCAACTCTCACACTTATATGATTTTTCAAATGCTTTCTATCAATTTTCTTCAAATGGAAGTACTAAGTTGCTAAATGGTTGCGACCCCACTTCTTTGTTTGGGTTTTATTTTCTAAAATTTTAGAATTTCACTTTTCTTAAATTAGGATATGTGATTTGGGTGATGTATTTTTATGCAAACAATTCAAGATTAATATTATAGTATGTGTAGAATTTTTATATAAAAGAGAAAGTGTTTTACCTCCTAAAATAAATCTCTCTTTAGCATTGAAATCCCTTTATAATCAAAATTTGTGTATACTAAACTACATTGATCTAAATAACTCTTAAATTTTAGTAAAACACTTTATTTTATTGAATATTTTGTTAAAATAATTAAATATTTAATAAAATATAAGCTTTTTTGAGAAATAAATATATGATGATGATGACGATGGCGGCTAACGTCCATTGAGACCATGCCATCATCATGGGTTAAGATAGAGTTATATGCCAAAACCTAGATTTGATACACCATTTAACTTATTTGATTTTCCTTATCGATTCTTTATGATGAGAAAAGACTCAAAACCCTAATTTGATGTAACATTATTGTTAGCTATTAATTGGCATGATTTCTTTCTAGATTCACTATAGCTATATTTGGTGTGACATGTTATCCAAGATGTGGTTTGGTTAAAGAAGTTCAGTTACCTTGTTGCGTTTTGTGCCATGCCTCTTTGGGATCAATGGGTATAAACCAATATTCTGCAATAGGTCTGGCCGAGGATTATGCCACAAGTGGGGTTACCATCAAAACACAACACTGTACCTTTTTATTTTTGCAAATATGAGGAATAACTACACTAGCATCCATACCATGGGATGGTCATAATAATAATATGCATCACTGTATAATTATTCACAACAGTTTTATGAATATACCGAATTGTAATAATCATAGTTTTCATAGGAACATTATAGTGTTTTTTCATAAGCATATTTGGGTTCATATTAATAAACAATAGTTGTAACAAAGGGGCGCTCTGTGCCTTGTGGTTAGAGTACTAACAAGGAGATTATGAGTAGTGTTTTCCTTAAGGACAAATCGGGAACAATGTCCATTTTTCTATCATGTAAGGTATTCCATCATGGAATATTCAAACAGAAAGAGTTCTTGATGAACTAAAGGCATACCACAACTATAGATAGATTCAGGTCAATAGATAGATCATCCCAATAATCATCCCACCACTTAGGAAGAGGAGTAATTCTTTGAATTCCTTCTCTCCACCATCTATTGTTTTTCTATTGCTTTCTTTGTGTAGAGGTAGATTGGAATTCACCAGCCTATACATTCACTACCTTGTCACCCAACCTACTCTTGCCTGTTTGCTCTCTCGTATTGAATCTTTTCCTACTACACCAAGCTAGGAATCACACTATTCAGAACCAAGCCAACATGAAACTATATCCATCATTTTGGAAGGCTCTAGTAGCTAAGTGCATATGGAGGCTCATACCAGATAAGGGTTTGTGGATCCAAGCTATCCTCCAAAAATAAATTAAACCTAATCATTAGAAGAATGGATTAGAAGGCCTTCAAGGATTACTCATAATGTGTTAATATGTTAGAAGTCCATTGTCCTAGCCTTCCCTCTTGTGGGGAATTGGATGGTATGGAAGGTTAGTAATGGAGAAAGACTAAGGATAAGAGCTAATATTTGGGTTGGAAATGGAGAATATTATATAAACTTCTTGAAAATTTTATTGCTTCCCTTCAAGGGAAGGGCATCTATAACATCGCTTAAGAAGCCTCCCCATAATTATCATCTAGATGGCATCGACAATGGAAGAAATCAAAGTTCCTAGGCTTGGATCGTGTTGAAGGAGAGTTATGGGAGGCCTATATAACAAAATTGAAAGTGAGACATGTCAACATTACGAAGGTAGAGGATGAATTAGTCTAGTCAAAGAATGCAACCTTTAGTATTTATATACCACTAGATTAGGCTACAAAACTATGTTTTTCTTTTGGTGGGCTAAGGACAGTGAGAGGGGGTGTAAACCACTATGGAAGATCATGTATTCACTTAAAGAAATAAGTTTAATGTTCATATACATAATTAACAAGGCCCTAATGTGTGGAGTTCTCCAAAAAAGGAACAAGCAAGAGCCTAGCAGATGCATACTTTGTAAGGAGGAGGAGGAAACAATAAGCTATGTGGTTAATATTTTGTGCATATTTAAGATAGGTATGGGATGAGATAGAAAGTATGATAGTGATTAGAGGAATTTGGAAAGGGGATAAAATTGAACAACGTTTCAAAACTTGGCAGATGAAGCTGGAAAATAATAATTTAAAGCGCTTTCCTTGGTGGTAGCCTAGGAATATGGCTTGCCAAGAATGTGGTATTAGTTTAGGACAAATACATTCCCTCTTTCCAATGTGTTTCTGAAAGAAGATTTGTCTTTTCCTATTACAAGTTTCCAAATTATCTGTCCATTGATAGCATTTTCATGAGCTTATTGATAAATCTAGGGCATGGGGCTATTTTGATTGGGTGGGACATGGTAACCCTCCCTGTTTTGGAGCAAGTGGACTCATATACCTAAATGATTATCATTATATTATATTCAAGGTAGGGTTGGGAATGGGGCACAAATAACCATGCTGAGATTCTAACTCTCAAACTGCTTTTAATCCTATCCATTGAGAAAGGGACATCCAAACTTCAAATTTTTGGTGATTTAATGGTGGTCATAAATTGGATAGAAAGGGGAATTTGAAATGGGAAATTTGCTCTCGGTCCTTTTGAGGAGGTAAATCAAATAAAATTAGTTTGATTACATCTCCTTTAATTATCATGTTTACAGAGAGTGTGATGCTAATGTTGACATCCTTTTCAAAAAATGTTTACAACTTGAGGCTAGATTTTGGTTAGTGCTAGAATCAAAGGATGGACAAGTGTGTGAACACATTAAATTAGTCTATTGATTATTCCACTCTTCAACTGAAAGTGCATATCTTTCCAAAGGTCTTGATCCTCTAAAGTCTTGTTTCCAATCTATTTTGGCATTTATGTAGTGTTGAAAACATTATATTAGGGATTGTTTTATTCAATAATTTTTATGTAATTGTTTGAGACACTTCTATGACTGTAAAAGAATCTTTTATGTAGTTGTATGAGATTTTAGAACAAAGTAGATTTTAGCTAGGATATCCTTTATTGTATATTTGGAGATTTATTTTAAAGGGCCAATATTTTTGGATGGGGTGAAAACATAAAGTTGGGAAACAATTTTGGCTTGTTTTTTAGAAACAAAACTGCTAAATTTTATGGTTTTCAACTTCAACCTCTTCAAACCCATATCTCCCTTAGGAATTTCAACTTGAAGTAAACACAAAGGTTTTAGAGAATTGAATTAGCTTTCTACTCATATTTTTTTAAATTTTTTTTATGGACATATCGTGGGACACATTTGTTGTCAACCAACGGCATATACTTGAAACGTTTAGGTATGGATAATGAGTGACCTATGTTGACGTCGATTTTTTGATAGATGGTTATTCATTTTAGGGGAAAAAATTGTAGGCTCATAATATACACACACTATACTTGATCTTGGACTATATTTTGAGATTTTTAAGACTTGGGAACTATTTTTTATTAATTATCGAAACAACGTATGTTAAGTAAATGGTGCATTATCGATACATGTTTTTGTCTTCGCATTTTCTTTCAAATGTGACTCTTATTGGAAAACTTAAAAGTACCCTTTTGAAGAGGACGAGCCAATTATGATCTCTGTGAAATTTCAAATTTTTTGGTGTTGTCTTTTTTATGATATTGAATTTTCATTTTGGGTGATTTTCAGAGTAATAAAATTCTTAAGGGATAAGGTTTAGAAAAAAATTATTAATAAATAGTAATTAAAATCGAAATGAAACAATTATTTTATAATTGGAAACTAGATTCAGAGATGAATCCATTGCTACCAAGTATGACAAATAATACTTAAAATTTGTAGGGGTTTGGGGTTGCTGAAGTTGCAGGTTCCAGAATGATGCCTGATATTTTCGCAGGTTTTGTTGACCATAAAATCTTGGTTGAAAAATACCTTCCAAAATCTCGGATGAAAGTTGAGTTCAAACTCTCGTCCAAGAGTTTTTTTGAGAATACAGCGCGGCGATTAGTTCAAACTCTCGGCCTAGAGATTTTTTAAACTCTCGGCCTAGAGTTTGAACTCTCAAAACTCTCGACCTAGAGTTTTTTAAACTCTAAGCCTAGAGTTTGAGGTTGAATTTTTTTTCCCTGTTCATCCGCGCGCCCTCTTTTTTTTTCACTCCATTGTCATGGAATTGTTTCCCAGCTTCGCGTTTTCACCTGATGGTCTTGGAATGTGAATGCTTATGCAAAATGCATTTTATTTTCTTCTAGAATGGAATGCAAAAATTTTCCAATGATTGTTTTTAAACAGTGAGGATATAATTACAACTAGTTGGTCATATCCTTGGACAAGAGTAGATAATATGAATAGTTGAATCGATGGGAGGTAAATTAGGGAAGAGAGTTGCAAGACTTGAGTGGGAAGATAAAAAGATAAGGATTCATAGGTATACTCATAGCTAAAGGGACGGACAACAATACAAAAATCTATAGGAGCTGAAGATTTGAAACTACTATCACTCTAAGAGAGACCTAACATTGTATTCATGTCTTTATATAAAGAATAGAGCAAAATCCATTTTTTTCAATATGGGTTTTTTTTTCTCCAGTGGAAAGCTTGATAAATCTATGTATGCTTTCTCATCGTGTGAATTCTTATCATCTGTTGTTCTATTTTCTATCTATAGCATGATAGTCTATTATTTGGTTGCATTAGCATTATTAAACGAGTAATTAAAAATACAATACATTATCTCATGTTATATCATGTGTATCTATTATAAATATGTCAAAAGGATTTAATCTATAATATCATTGATTATTTGGTTATTAACGATAATAGCAAGGTTTACAATCTCTATATGTATTCCCCAACTGTCGTAGTGCCAATGATACCTAGTAGACTAATGGTAGTGGAGGGAGCCATGAATATCAACCAAATCTTATAAAAAATGTATTGTCCAATATCCATTTATGCCATGGATTTTATCCTTACCAAGTGAACTCAGGATTTCATGGATGTTTTCTCGAGACACTAGCCTATATAGCTGAGTACATACCTCATCATCAGCCATTTGAGTAAATTGAGTGGCCATTTTTAAAATAACATCTATATTAGCAACTTCCAGATCTCTAAAGAGAGTTCCAAAATGTTCAACTTCCATTGTTGCAAAACCCTGAAAATCCTCGACTCGAGTACCATATGCTTTTGGCATTTCCCACACTGTGTTTTGGCTCTTTTTCTGTGTTGCAAAGTTCTGAAATAATTTTTTATTGTTTTCCCCCCAAAACCAACTACGTGGATCGGCTCTTCATTCTCTAATCCCTTTCATTGTCCAAAAGAAGTTTGTTTTTTGTATTTTCCAACTCTTTCATCCTTCTAAGGTCTTCCACACTCGGAACCTTTCCAACCTACCTAGTCAAGGAGTTCAATAACCCTTAACTTATTTTGATTGAATACCCCTACTTCTAAATATTTTAGAATCCCAATCCAAAAAAAATCTCTTTACTTCCTTTAAAGACTAGAAAAATGTTCACATGGGAAATATTTTGAGGCAGGGTTGAAAGGAACCCAAGAATTCTTAAGAAAATCTATGAATTCCTCTTTCACACTTAACCCAAGATTATATTTAAATGGAACAACGATTTTATTTGTGGAATTCCTAATTATAGGAAGAATGGAAAGTGATCCAAGAATCTACAGTCGTGGACACATAAGTAGATTTAGTGAACTTGTAGAAGAAAATTGCCATTGATCATAATTTTTTCTTGTCGCTTAGGGATCACATCCCCCCTCTTCTATTGTTGGAATAGGTACATGTACAAATTCCAGGGGTTCCACATCTACCAAGTTCCTTTCTTCCAAACAATTTTGAAAATAATTCACCAAATTATCCATCCTAGCATTTTTTCCCAGAACTCTAAACTAAATAAAGTGAAATTAAGGTCACCACCCAAAATCATATTGTCACAAGTACACACATGCATTTGAAATATCTATTCCCAAAAATTTTGTTTTTCATTCCAAGGACTATAAATGTTCAACAACGTAAAAGTGAAACCTTGGCTTTGACTGAGAAAGTATATGCAAATACTTGAAGGAACAACTGACGAGTTAAGGAGACTCATTGAATGATTCCAACCTATAAGCAACCCTCTCAAGACCCATTGAGTCAATGGTAAGAAATTCCTATCCTTGAAACATTTTCAATAAATCCCTTTCTAAAGGTGCTCCTATCACCATAGTCTCTTGAATCAAAATAAATTATAGTTTTCGAGTCTCCATTAGTAATTTGAGGGCAAGTTTCTTAGCTTGTCCCCCCAATCCTCTAGTATTGATGGATAGTATTTTCATAGTGGAACCCTGGGAATTTCTTACTCTAAGAGTCCCTAGAATAGATTTTTGATGTCCTTCATTAATTTGTTTAATTGCTCATTCCTAAGAATAGGGAAAGGATGATTTTACAAATGCCCCTAATACTCCACGATCCACCAATTTGACAACCCCCAAGCCCTCAAAGTAGACATATTTATGAACTAGATTCCTAACCATCATTCTTAAATTATAATGCTACCCCATGTAGATGAACTCCTAAGGGATATTGAGCTAGGCTCCTAGGAAACAAGGGTTACAATAAGGCAAGGTGTTTCAGAAATGTCCTCCAGACCTTTGATATGACTAAGGTTTTCCAAAGACCCCCCCTTATTGGGGACGACTTCTAACTAGGGAGTCTTATAGTCATTCGGATCCTCAGGAGGCCGAATCCTTTCAATGAACCACAAGTGGAAGGGAAGGAGAAGTGATCATACCTGTATTATTAGTGAAATTGGATATCTTAACTGAGGTTGAACATCGCTCCCATAAAGGTGAAAATGATGTTATCCTTGATTATTTCTCCTCCATTGGATCTAGTATGTTGTACCTTCTGCTCTTTTTGATCGATTGGATAGATACATATCCAACTAAAATTTTCACTACCTTCCTTCCATCAATAAAGTTATCACAAGAGGCGGGATCAACAACTAGCTCCTCAGGAGTCTGAATCCCTTTTAGTGAACCATTCAATACCTGACATCCCAGAAGTGGAAGGGAAGGAGGAGTACTCATACCTGTATTATCAGAGGAACTATATAGCTTGACTAAGGTTGAACTGTGCTCCCATCAAAGTGGAAATGATTGTATCCTTGCTCCTTTCTCCTCCATTAGATCTAGTATGTTGCACCTTCAGTTGTTTTTTATCCATTTGATAGAGCCATATCCAAATAAAAAGTTCACTAACTTCCTTCCATCAATAAATTTATAACAAGAGGCAGGATCAACAACTGAGGCCACCCTTATGCCTTCTGATACATTCCTTATTGAAGTCTCAAGAGGATGAGAGGACCAATCTTAGATTTTTTCCAATTTTTTTGGATAAAAGTCTTGGAACAGTCTGAAAGTATGTGACCATATACATGGCAATGCACACAAATAAATGGAACATGCATGTAGTCTGGGGTTTGAATGTATTTATGAGCACTTACTATTAGTTCCATGGATTCATAGAGGCCATTCGTGAGTTCTAGTTCCACCAGAACCTTGGCCGCTGACCACTTCCTATCAATTTAAAAACTTTCATATGTTAGGATGTAGGATACTAACTAGTTACTTATTATCACTCATATTGTAGTTCCCACTAGAGATTATCCTATTTAAGACATTACAGGAAGGTACAACTAAAATGGTGGCACTTCAAGGATTCCAATCACCACTAAATGAGATGGTTGTCATACCAAAAGGGATTCTTGTCCCTTTATTCTATTAGATATAAAAGGGGCCCGAGATCCTTTCTAGCCTAAGGAGACTAGAATAAATCCAAGAACTCAATTAAGGCTATGAGAAAATGGGAATATGTAGATCTTTCCTATAAACCATAGAGCCAAAAGATAGATAGAAAGAGAGGCTTAAGGGGATGGATAGTGATTAATATAGATTAAAATGATCGCAAATAGTTTATTTCTTGCTATATTAGGTAATTAAAGTGATCCGGGTTGGAAGGGATAGATGCGAAATGATTAAGTCTATACCTTGGGGGGATTTGAAGTAGAAATTATAAAACTACCCAAGATGAGGACTAGACTTAGTAATTAGGATTACTAACACCTAAAATGATTGCTTGGATGACCAATATGACAATGTTTGATGATCACAAGTAGAATGACCAACATAACACATAAAACAAGCTTCAAGCCAAGGGAGGGAGAATTTCCTAAAGAGATAGTGCCTGATCTATATGGGAAGATGGATTCCAAGCAAGATTCCTAGGATACTATTGGTTTTTTTTTTTGGATTTTCGCAAATACCCAAGTGCTGGAATTTTGATTTTCTAAGTGGTGTGAGCCCTGTAATTTTCCTAGCTACTAAAATGAGGGTTTTAACATTTGATTTTTCTGACTAATGGATTAGAAATTCAAAACAAGATATATATAGTATATCTTACCTACAAATCTTGTAGATGTATTGCAAATGATGATCTATCCCTTCTCGATCAATTTGATGTGAATTGGATGTGTCTTCAAGTGAAATCGATTTTCTGAGTCGAGGTAGTGTGCCCCTCTTCCTTGCGCAAGCAGAATCCTGAAGTAAGATTTGATGGAAATGAAAATAGAAACTATAGGTGCAAAATAAATAGATAGAGTATCAAAGATCAAACAATGCTATTGAAAAGTACCTGATTGTATACTGTCCTCATGTGAAACAAGTTTGGGAAGCCCAAAAAAAAACCTAAGTGAAGTCGCCCTCCTACATACAAACACTATCTTTCCCAAAATATTCTTGAATCCATAAGCAATTACTCAAATTCTAATAGATATAGACTTTCCAATAAAGTACAAGAACATCCCACAAAGAAGATCCAAGAATTTATGCAAAAATCTCTTTTATTGAAATTGTCTCAGATCCAAAAGTCACTTTGCAATGAGGGGTCCTCTCTCTTAAATAGCTCTGAGAGAGACCAAATCCCTAAAAATATTTTGAATGAGTGGTTGAGATTAAAATATACAATAGAGATCATTGAACATGGAGATATTTTTAATTTTACAATACATGGATCACAATGACTAAGTCAAAGGGGAGCACACTTTTTCCTAATAAAGCCTTATGAAAGGCCAATACAACATGATGTCAAGATAAAACATGTGGAAACATGGTAATGGGGGGGGGGATATGGAATCAAATCACCCTAGGAATACCCTTTTACAAAGATACAATGATATAACATGGAGATACATGAAGTGACCAACATGAAGTGCACCCCCACAGAAGACGTCCTCCCTAGGACCAAGATAGAAACATGTGGAATCCTCCTTAGAAGAACATAACACATGAAACATGTATGTAGAACCTCATCTCATCATAAAACATCATCCCCAAGTCATTTCCTATCCCTCATTAGCCAAATCGATTTTTCTGGAGAAGCCATGTTCATTTTTTTATGAATAAACTATCAGTTCATCATGCCGAAGAATAAAACCATCAATAAGACCTTTTCCTTTTCCCAAAATCCACATATGAGTGAACCACATAAATACGAGACATCAAATCCATCAATAGTGACTACAAATACTCCATATATACATCAGTATACACATCTAAATCCCAACACCACACCCAGTAATAAAAATATTTCCATAATAATAATAATAATAATCCATAGAACTGCTGCATAATGGCCAAAAACCACAAATTGAGCATGGAAATGGTGTACTGGATACATTTGGAGAAAAAATGTATAATCTAAAACACTGCAGTCACTGCCTCGGGAAATGCATTGACCAAGTCAAACTAGGCTTGACCAAGTGAAAATACTCAAACTGAAGGATGGGAAATACTCTGGATAAGCCTGCATGCACACTAGAGGAATCATGCTCACAATTTTATGTTAATAACCTGACTAAAACATGAAATACATAACAATGGCCATCAAAATCACATAATAATATACATGTATCAGAGAAACCATCAAGTCTTTCATGAAGACCCCTACATATGCTCTCTCACATACTTAGGAAAAATGCTAGGATGCGTGAGGTGGATGAAACAAGGCTAGGAAAAAGGGAATTGACTTGATAACTTCGACACTATGATCTTTTAGACATAAGGGAAAATGGAAACCACTTAGTCATATGAAGGAAAAAATACACTAGGGAATTGTGGTTCCTCACAAATGGGTAGAATGCTTGGAAGGTTTCCAGTAGACTCTAGACAAGCACCCTTTATTGCATTTATTTTGCCAGCTTTTTGCAACAATTAGCATTTAAAATTTAAAATTTTATCTATATTTCACTAGCCATCCTCCAAGGGCAGGTGCCCTAAATAGCCTTGTGGGCCTCAGATAATGACTTGGTCTTACCACTATTGCCCACCACCGTCCATAAGTGTGATGGAGTTACCACCCTATTGCCCTGTAGGGGAAAATGGACTTACATCATACAAAGGATGAGTGCTCATCCCTTGGCCCAATGGCCACTGACTAGCTATAGAAGATTTTTATTTATTAGTGTTTAAAAACACTTTATTTATAGCTCGCTTTGCATTCGTTTAGATATAGCATTTATGCATTCTGATTTCTTTAGGGAAGTACTTACATTCGAGAGCTAAATGAAGATATTCTAGTGACATTGGCTACACAATCGATCCATAATGCATCATACAAGAAAAATGGAAGGGACAAGGGCACACACTCTAGAGAAGAGACATAAAGTAAACATGGAGTCCATCCAACACAAAGGCCTAAGTGGGAGGGGGGGGGGTTCCTCAATCTCACTAGTCTAATTCCACGCCAAGGTCAAAATCAAATACTGGAAGCGATAGATGAATGGAGAAAAGTGAAAAGGTGATGCCATCAAAGCATGAGTAAGAGTAAGTCTATGTAAGGTAGGAACTACTAGCAAGCATATAATGTCCTTGCACTAAGGACTCTTTGACCACTCAAGACACAAGTCTCAAATAACATAGCTCAAATGCCACTATCATTAGAACACGCATAGTCACAGTAATTAAAATGAACTATAGAGATAGATATAACATCCATATGCAATATATATCTTTGCTCAACCATATACCTACCTCTGGAGCCATCTGCAACTAAAAATGGGAAAAAGAACATCACTTGCCAACTACTCTACTCAACATGTCAAACTAAACCATGAACAAACCATAATCATCTCAATGGGGTCATGCAGGATCAATCATGACAAGGGGGAAATCTGCTACTGCTAGCTCATAAATAACTGCATCACCGATTATCAATATGCTCATATCAAGAAAAAGACTAGATCATGGATCTGAGAAATCCGATATGCATCATGGTATCTCTAGCTACAATGGACGTGACAACATTACTTACATCCTGAATGGCCTCTACCTACTAGAATTCCATCTGTAGCCTTGGGATTTTCACCCATATTGGTAAGGTCACCAAAGATTCTATAGTAGCATCAACATAGGGTGTCAAGGCTTAAGTGAAAATAATGAGTTTCCAAGGAACCATAACCATTTAAGGATATTCTTAGAATCCTCCCTTAAGTAGAATACAAAACCACACCAGCCTTTTTCCAGGAAATGGAAAATCAAAGAATACCCCAACACTGACCTCGAATCTTGTGAAACCCTTGAATGAAGTGAATCCAATGAAACCCTTCTTCCTATAAATTTACCAACCAATGAGTTCTTTGAGAGATTTAGAATCTGATTGAATTATACATCGCTCCCGACGACCATTGAAACACCACCATCTTAGTTTCTAATGAATTTATGACTCTACTTTGTAATCTAAGATGTAGGATGTGCGTTTGTCCCTCCCTAAATATTTTCTAGTCCTAACAGAGAACCCACAAAGCTAGACATTAGTTCATTTTTTATGGAAATACCTATTACATCCATTCCTATTACCAGATGATCAATGCAAACCTCTAATAGAATATCTAGACTTTTAGTAGGTGCCTGCGAATTAGTTGTCAATTTTGAACCTCCTAAATCTTTCGCCTCCCATGCCTTGGGACTTAATGAATCTAGTACCACATTTGGAATGCCAATTGAAATGTCTATTTTTAAGTACATCTAAAAGAAGGAGATAATCTGCATGAATATTTTCAACCCTTGATATAAAATTTCCAGTACTCTCATTTTCCACTATACTCTCATACATTTGGTGTGAGACCCTATTAACCAACATGGCAATGTTGAATTGGGAGGATAAAATCTTATCTTCAGTTATGAGGTCCTACGAGTAATCAACCATTAGAAGGTAGGGGTCCAGATCATCCATTGTACTACCCAAACACACCGTAGAACCATATTCCAACACAGATCTCCCAAACCCACCACATATGTCAAAAACCTCAGTAACTAATCATAGGATAAAAAAACCAAGCAGATTAGATGGACAAATTTTCTACCATAATACTTCTTACTTAACCATCCTCCACCAATAGATCAAGATATAGATAGTCAATCCTCCTTGTGACCGAGGCTATAATTTGTATGAGACCACTACGTTAGTGTCCCAATGGGATTGTGGTACACCATTTGATATTCAAGGAATGAGAAAAATCAAATCATTCCCACTAGAAACCAAGTGGGAATCCTCTTGGCCACATGATTAAATCAAGAAGACAGTTTAGATATGCTCCAACACCACTGAATAATATCTCTAACATCCTATATTCTGGTCTCTAACATCCTATATTCTGGTAAAAAAATCAACAAGAGAGTAAGCATATTTAATCTCCTCCATTGAATTCAAATGTGATCAAATGAATCCAAACCTCTCCAAACTCAACTCCCTTATCTCCTTTGTCAATGTTGGATCTTGGCTGATCCAATGGTCCAATTTAATACTAGGGATCAACTTACCAAATGCTTTAATTGGGACAGACCAAGCAATGAGATCCACAACCATTATGTCTAGGACGAATCAATGGATTAGATCATACTCACTTAATACCACTGGGGCCAATAAAAAACCTAAATATTCCAAACATTGACATCTCATAATAAACCATATATTCCACCATATCACTCCCACAAGTACCCAATATGGAAGCCTTCTAACTATAAAATCAATCCAACTAGATGATCTAGATTTATATCCAAACCCACCTGAAAAGTTCTACAACAACTCAAATTTTGATAAAAAAGTTTCATGGTAGAGTAAGAAGATTTGATCTTCATCATTAAAGTCCAAAATGATCTAACAAATAAGAATCTCACCAGGTTCAAGCCCACAATCTCCTCCTACACCGATGGATCTTGGTCGATCCAATAATCCAAATTTTGGTTGGGGCTCGCACTTCCAAATATATTTATCCGTATCTATCTTGCGGTATTAATCACAACTATTGGATCTAAAAATATATCAACAAATCAAATTCATCCTTTTAATCAAACCCTGGGGGGGAAACAAAAACCATTGATCTACCAAGCATCGAATGCTCCTAAGTAAGCCCTGAAATCCATCGGAGTTTGAATCCCCTGCGACTCGGTAGAAAAACCTAATCCTTATCTCAAAACTTTGACCTGATCAAAATCATAACCAAATGGCTCTACAAAACCTCCCAAATTGCACAACCTATACTTGCAATAGAAACAATATGCCTCTCAAGCTTCCTTAGACCTCATCGACATATTAGAAAAAACCCTAGCTAGTAAAATCTTTACTGGGGGCTTGCCACTTGTGCATAGGACCCACTTAGGGAACCTTGAACACTGTCAACCAAAGGATTTCCTTAGCTCAGATAGTTCCTATACATCGACCAGCATAGAAGTGCTTTGAAAAATATTGCATCGTCAACCGAGCTTCTCCATATCGGCGCTATATAGGAAAATACCTACCACCCAATCACCCACAACCTTGATCTAAGGTTTGAGAGAAAAAAACCCTATCTTAAAATAGAAACATGCCACTTGATCTTGAAACGAAATCAACGGAACCGATGCATGTACAAATAAAAAAATCCACTAACTATTGTACCATGATTAAAAAAATAAGGAAAATTTAATTCTCATGCAAAGAATTGATTAAATCATAACACCTGAAGGCCTAAGAAAATTCAAAAAAATAAATGATCTATGATGTGATTAAAAAATACCCACACTCTGACCCCCAAAAAAATTGTTTAGGGTTCTTGAAGGAAACCTAGCTCCACCATGACCACTCTAACTCCGTCAACCGCTCCACTAAAACTAGATCTATAAACAAATGACTGATTGAAACCCTTGACACTGGTAAAAGGGTTTCTCCAAAAACCCTAATCCCTTCACTCTACATGTCTCCTCCTTGGTAACCTGTGTTTATATTGGGCCAACATACAGGAAGGGAGGTTTGGTACATATTTCCTAATCATTGAGATAATGAAAGTATATTAGGATATGAACATAATAAAGTGTGATTTAATTCCATTTGTATATAAAAGTGTTGTAAAGAAACCATATTATGTATTGTTTCAATATGGTGACCATATCATTTGATGAAATTTGGTTGTCATTGATGTCAACTAATGTCAAAGAGGTTGTCAACTAATGTCAAAGAGGAATCAATATTCCTATGGTAGTTTTAAGAAGTATATGGAATCCATTTTGAAGAAGTATATGTGCAAGAAAGATGAAGAAATGTATGGCTTCCAGTTTAAAGAAGTATATCCAGAAGTACATCTAGCATATCCAGTTTGAATAAGTACACAAGCAATGCATCCTACAACATGTGGTACATGCATAAACATCAAGTCGACCAAGTCACACTCCTTCAAGGTAAAATAAAAAGTGTTCATTGTAAAAATATTCAAGTGTGTAAGCAAGCCAAAGAGTTGATTGGACAAGTTTTGGGAGTGTGTAAGAAGCTTGGAACAAGAAATGGTCGAGCAATTATGCAAGTCTTGAAAGCTTGCAAAATTCACCAATCGGAAGAAGCTTTCATTTGTTGAAGCATGCACAAGTACCAAAAAGGGTGTATTGGTTGAAGATATCATATGCACAAATGATGTAGACAATGATACATCAAGCGTGCAAGACCCACAAGTGACAGTATCACACAGGAGCAAGTCCCACTAGCCAAAGGATCAAGTGTGAACAAGACCCACAAGGGATGATAAATTAGAGGCACAGAAGATGACAAGTGAAGGAAGCATAAAGTAAGAAGAGCCATGAAGCAAGGAACAAAGGAGGCCACAACTAACTTGTGGACATCACCATCCGCGCAGATCAAGTATAAATAAGAAGTCGGGATGGTGAATGGAGGCAAGCTTGAAGCTTGAGAGTAAGGATGTAGAGCTTGTAGGAAAGTTGGAAGATACAGATGTATAGATTTTTGGGGCATCAAGGGATTATTGAACCAGAACAGGATGACCGAGATGAAGAGCCAAGTATAAACAAACATAGGAATGATATAAATAAAGATGTGTAGAATGATACCGTGAATCTATGACGGTTGCGCAAAGATAGAAAGGAAGAATTAATGAAGATGCACAAGTGCATGAGGACTAAATGAGAATATCACAAATAGCATGCAAATAGTCACATATGATCTAAGACAGAAGCACAGAGATAGATTTGAGGTATGATAGAAGATGCACGAAGTGAAGAGGTTTAATTGATGCATGAAAATTGAGTCGATGTGTGGGAAGTGAGGTAGTCCATCAAATGCACAAAGGCAGAGTTGCAGCTCATTCAAGGATGCACGTCATGATGAGGATGATCTGAGACAAGTGCGCTAAATAGAAATGACATATCACAGATGATGGACAGTTTGTCAAAGATGATATAAAGGCTATTGCACCAAGACAGAACATACATATCTATTAAGGTGAGTAGTTTCTATCTGATACTGATGTGTGAAGATAGAACAACATGTTATCAATTGATGTGCAGTATTAGTTGAAGTTGCAGAAGTGAAGTAGCGAAATGATATATTGAATCTTGGCATAGACTACTGAATCAATTAAAGTAGCACATAAGATATGAAGTGAGACATCAGTTAAAGTGAAGTGTTGAGTTGAATGTGAAGTCAAGTGGTGTATGCAACAAAGTGACATCAATGCTACAACATATAGAAGGTGCGCACAACAAAACTAACATCCAAATATATGAAGTGTGTGCGTATCAGAAGTAAAGCAAGGCAATATCTTATTTTTCGATATCAGGGCGACATGATGGGGCAATGAGTGGGGGGTCATAGCCTCCTTCCAGTTGGTGCTGGAGAAATCAAGGAGTTGGTGCTTCCTTCAGGTCATTTCCTGTAAAACCAAGGGGTTTGTGTCACCTTTCAGTTGGTGATGGAGAACTTAGGAAGTTGGTGCTTACTCGAATGTAATATTTTATTATAAAGATCATTTTGTGGTTTTATGCCATTTTGGTTTCCACTTAAAAACATTCTGTGTGTTCTGCATTTTTGTGCATATGTGGATGAATTTTTTATTTATGATGGATGCATAATTGAAGATCAATATTAAGTCTAGATTAATATGTTAAGAATTTAAAACTGCTCATAACTATGCTAATACTGATTCACCCCCCCTCTTGGTATTAAATGGAAGAAAAACAACAGACTTTTATTAATCATAAGAACCAGAATACATGAATAGATAAGACTTTTGCAGATCGTCTTCGGAGGGCGAAGATCATTACTGCGACACACAGACGATGATATCTCTATACAAAGTGTTGAGCCCTTTTAGGTTTCAGACATCAGCTAGGCAGAAGCTTAATACCAAGCTACCTGGGGGACATCAACATATATAGACTAATATTAGGAGACCTTTATAGATAGAGAATTTATGATGCAATGTTATACTCAGATGAGCAACTTGCAGAGCATACTCTTCGACTCAGACTCAGACTCTGGAGCTCTAATTCTGAATTCTGAATTCTGAATGCCTAGAATGAACCCTCAACCACCTATATATACAAAAAGAGAGGAGTGCATCAAAAGAAAGGAATCGATGACTCATTATTAAGGACAGTTAAACAGTAGAAGATGTCTATACCTTAAGTTGTGACTCATGGAGGATGGATATGCTTTTCTCTTGATTGATAAGGCATCTTTGGTTTTCGGGTAACTCACGAAGAGACATCCGCACCATGAGATGACTTGTTTGTACAATTTGGAGATTCTTTTCAAAGGACCCACTAAAGGAAATAATGCAGAAGGCATCTCAAATATATAGTACAAATTACATTGTACTAAAGGTTTTTACACAGTGGAGATTCGTAAAAGAACCCACGAAAGATAATCATAAGGAAGATACAAAAATTAGACATGATCTGTAAGGCATATTTATACAAAGTGGAGATTCATGAAAGAACCCACGAAAGACAAAATTAAACTTGCTAACCATAGTCAGGCGGACTATGATCTGAATCAAATCCCTCGGACCCAAATCCATCATGGTCAACTTCGTTTTCTTCTGAAGAATCATGTAGAAAGTATTGGCGGTGATAATCAGTACCATAATGTATTACATTCTCCATCCAATGAGGGGCATCTTCTCGGAAACATGCAAAGAAAGGGGACTGCCTGAAAAGTTCAAGTCTCATGTAGCTGGGAGAAGAAACATCACCAAAGAAATAGTGTTTGATAATGAGCCTGAATTCTTGTCCTGGAGTAACTGAGGGGTGGATAGTAGCACCTTTCCAAAGGATGTCTAACTAGAAAATACCATAGACGAGAGAGGCACCATATATTTCATCTTTCAAGACAAGAATGAAAACTTGAGGAGAGGCATGTTCTAAGGCCGAGATTCTGGGAACATATAAAAAGAATAAAATCTTCATCCAAGGACTCCACTAGCGAGTATGAAGATCATCACAAAAGAAACATACAATAACTTTGCCATTTCCTCAGGCAAGCTGGTGAATGGCATAAAAATCTATCCATCTAATAGCAGGGTCAAAGATATAAACAAAAAATATTGTTCTCCTGAAAGCAAATGAAAATGCCCAATAATCATATTAACATGGTTAATTCTGAGAAGAGGATTATTAAAATTGATATTGTAGCTGCGGCGTCCTTCTGGAGAATTTAGCCGATCTTGGAGTATCTGCTATTGGATTTCGAAAGGAAGAGTTTGGATCTTGTTGTGAAAAAAATCGTTGCAATAGCAGTAAATACATTCATGAAAAACAAGGACTGAATTATCTACTGCTGCTAAGGATGAAGACTCTACTTTTTCAAAAACCTTAATCTCTCAGCACTGTGATCCTTCTCGAGTGAGCATATCAACAAGATGGTTATCTTTGTCGGCTTTGTAGACAATCTCAAAGTCAAAACCTTGAAGCCAGAATACCCATCTTAGAACTCTGGCATTGCCATGTTCTAGTAATCTTCTATTAGTGAGCATGCCCTTCATGTGCTTGAGATCTATCCTTACTGTAAAACAAACACTCTTGAGAAAGAGTCAAAAACGATGAATGCCTTTCTTGACTGCTAAAATCTCTTTATGCGAAGATGGATATTTGAACTCTGCTTCAGAGAATGTGCCAAACGTATATGCAGATACGTCTTCTTTTTTAGAATGTTTTTGTAGCAAAACTGTTGCCCAAACCTAATTGGAAGCATCAGTCTCTAGAATGAATGGGAGATCTGGAATGGGAAGAGATAGGGGAGGAATCTTCTGAATATGTATTTTGATTCTTCTGACTGTATCAATGATTTTTGTTGTCCATTCTGTCCCGGGACTTAATCTTTTATGCAACAATATTGTGTATTTTTCATGTGCTTGATAGAACTGTTTGATATAGTTCAAACAACCAAGAAAACGTTGTACCTATTTGACATCTTGCAACTTATCAGGAAATTCTAAAAGTTTCTGCAAAACATGTGGTTGCAGAATTATTTTTCCTTGGGAAATTTGGAGACCTAAGAACTCAATAGAAGTTTGTGCAACAACAAATTTATCTGAGGATGCTGAAAGAGAAATCCCATGCTTAAACAAAAATTTATAAAACTGTTCTAAATGCAGCTTGTGCTCTGCAACATCCCTACTAAAAATGAGCAAATCGTCAATATATACAAGAATAAAATCTAAATGACAGAAAATATCTTCCATCCTTTTTTGGAATTCTGATGGAGCATTCTTCAGGCAAAATGGCATGACTGTCCATTGATATTGACCATGAGGGACTACAAATGTAGTCTTATATCTGTCTTCTCATGCAATACCAATTTTCCAAAATCCGCTTTTAAGATCAAACTTACTGAAGAAATTTTCCTTTGCAATTCGAGACAGAATTAAATCTTTATGAGGCAAAGGATACTTGATTGGTTCTAAAGCTTTATTCAGTTCTCCATAATTGAATACCAATCTTTTCTTTCCTTGTTTCTGTTCAGAATGCTTATCGATGTAGAATGTTGGGCATGCCCAGGCACTTTTACAAGGTTCAATCAGCTTTCTGTCTAATAGCTGTTGTATTTCCTGTTTGCAGGCTTGCTGCTCTGTTGGATTCATGTTGTTTGCTGAATATTTTTGGGGCTTTATTTCTACATTTTGCTTATATGGGAGAGTGACATAATATTTTTCTTGTCTCCAAAGAGCATCTGGATGATCAAAAGTACAATCTATTTTCAACTTATGTATTATGTCTGCAAGGATCTCTTGACCATGGAGATCTGCATGTTTGACTATCTTCTTGATTTTTACCAAATCATTGACTGTTTCTTCAATAGTATCAGGCTTTTTAGGAGAGATTCTGATAATGAAATCATACTTTACTGGAACAGAAGTCACATTTCCTTGAATGGTGAAATCAACTGAATCATCCTTGACTGCCATGGGCAGGTGTTTCTTGACAAAATCTTGTCCTAAAAGAATATCTGCTCCTGTGGCCAAGCAATATAAAATGACAAATGTTTTAACCTTTCCTAATAAGATAGGAAAATCTGGAGCAATAAAATTAATTTTGATGAGCTCTTTATTGACTGCTTTGAAATGGATGGAGATGGGTTGCCAAAAATATTGTGGGATAGATTTATATTTGCAACAACTATTCATAGTGCCTGTATCAATTTGAGCATCTATTTCATAAGCTTTATACCCTTCTGTTTTGATATGAATGGGGATGACCATTCTATTGCCTAAACGTTTTTGTTCAGGAAATAGTTCTAGTTCAGGAGTAGGTTCTGAAACTGGGGTAAAGCTGTGGGATTTTCTCAATGTAAGTTGAATATATTCAGAGTTTAGTTCATCTAGCTAGTGTAGAGATTCTTGGATGCTAGAAGTGAGATTTGCTAATTGTTCCCTATCCTTTTTGACATTATTTTCATAAAAGACAATTTTACGAAGTAACTCGACTTCACTGGGATCTGAACATTCAGGGGCATGATTTGATTGCTGTGAATCTGGAAACTTTTTTATCAATTCATCAATATTTTCATGTATTTGTCTCCGAATAATTACGAGACCAGGAGAAATGTGTGCTTTTCTTTCTTCTAGCTCGGCTATCTGACTTTTGGTAGAAGCAAAAGAGAACATAAAACAATTACTGATAAATGTTCTGTCATCATCAGAACTGTCAGAGTTAATAGAAAGCTTTTGAATGTCTAACTCTTTTGAGTCAAATTCATAGTCAGATCCACTAGTTGACTCATGAATAGAGAAACCTTCATCATTGGATTGTAATGCTGGAACTAACTCCCAATCAGCAGGATGATAATCGGTGGTAAAAATCTCACAGAGCTTATTCTGTAATTTTGTCTTTTTATTGGGACATTTATTTGCTCAATGTCCTGGCTTGCCACAAACATAACAAGTAGACTTTTGGAGTGGATGGGATCTCCTTTTGAAAAAAAACCTATTCTTTTTATGTGGAAAGAAAGGTTTCTTCGGATAAGAGGAGATTTTCTAAGAGGAGGATCTGAAGTTACGACGGTGTTGGGAAAAAAATTTGCTGACCTTTTTGGAGTGGCAATTGCAAGTGGCTATAGATGATTTCTGAGGCCGTGGTCTGAAACAGCCGTAGCTGGTAGTTTCATGAAACTGCTAGCAGGCAGACTGGAAAACAAAAATTTGTTTTTTCATATTTTTTTGTGTTTTCAGGGAAACACACTCTTTCTGGAGGGCTATCAGGATATGTTGGTGTAGACTAGCAAGGGAGAGGTCTTCAATATTTACCTTATGATCTGACAAGTAATTATTTACAAGGATGGGGATCTTGCCAGGAAGGGAAGCAAGATAATGACGGAGATATGCTACATTTTGGTGATTTGTTATTTTGTACAACATAGATGGCATAGTGTAGAAGTATTCTTGAAGGAGATTAATGTCACAAAGCTTCTGAGACATAAACAATTGGGCTGTATAGGATGCATCAGGAGGTAAAGATTCTAGGAACTCATGAGCTAAGGATTGAAAAAGAGCTTCTAAAGGATCGTTATCCTCAAGAAGATGTGCTTTTTCTTTGTCAGATAATTTTTCCCACCATAGCTTTGCAATACCAGTGAATTCCCATGTGAGATATGTAGCAATTTATTTCCATGATGCTTTTGTTTCTGCTTTTCACTGAAATGCCCAAGTATTAATCTTTTGGAACAGATTTAGAATCTGATCGTTTTCCATGCAATCAAAATTTATAATCAATGTATTTCCAAATCCTTTGGACAGATCTTTGGAGTCAATCTGGATATCAACATTTTTTAACTCATTTGTCCATTTGGTGAATGGACTGCGGAACTTATCATGGATGATGTCTCTGCCAGAAACTCTTCGTGCTTGATTCTGCAAGAAATGAGATTCATATTGATTTCTTTTAGGGTTAGAGGTTTCAACCATTTCTGAGTCCATAGAAATAGTAGATGAGGCCATTTTGATATCATGATAGGCAAGAGAAGCTGTCCACTGCTTTAACATTTCAAACTTTTCTCTTGCTAACTCAGCACTGTGATGAACTATTTTTAGTCTCTCGGGACTCAACTGCTTGATATATTTATGAGACTCAAAACTAGCAAAATGATATCTAAAATTATAGCCTTCTTGATTTATTTGGCTATAATCTGGTGGATAAGGAGGAGACGGGAGAGGTGTTTGTAGATTTTCAACAGACTTAGTGATTATATCTAGACTGGACTCAATTTCTAACAGCTGAACTGTTTTTGCTTTTTGTTGTTGGACTAATTCACCAACAGTCTCGAAGATGTGGTTTATAGAACCATGCAATGTTTGGAGACATGCTTTAAGTTCTAAAACATCTCTAGCCACATCATCTAAGTTTTGGGCAATGCAAATAGATTGAAAGTTTGCATAATTCTACAACTTGATTTGTTTTGCAAGTTCGAGATCACATGGACTTCTTAACTTGAGAAATTGGAGATCTGACTGGATTCCTTCTTTGAAATAAGGACTGGAATTACCAGTGTCGAGATGTCGAGGTGAAAGGTAATACAAATCACCCTTTTCTCTAGGAAGAGATAAACTTTTGATTTCTCAAAATAAAGATGAACAGTCAGGACAATTAGAATGTTGACCCTTATGTTCAGAAGAAGTAGAAACTTCAGCAAAAGATGAACCATCTAAAGACTAAAAGGTTTTTGGATTTTTTTTTCAACCTGTTTATCTTTACAAAATATACAAATGGCCGAAGGCAGCTGGCTATGGCTAACCATGTGCTGTCGTCGCTGAGCATTATAGGGTTGCGGATGCACAGAGGAACGTAAAGGACCATGTACCAAATAGGGTAAAAACTGGGAATGAGAAGCGGATCTAGATAGTGAATTTAAAGGTGTGAATGACTATGCAGAACCAAACCTAAGAAAAGTGTTCCCATCGGGATTTCGTATAATACGAAACTGTTTAGTAGAGCTATCATGGAGTTCTGGATATTTCTGGGATAAGGGTTGGTATGAATTGTTCCATTCTTCAGGCAAGGTAACTTGTGAAAAAACAAGCTGAAGGGGAGTGGTATTTCCAAGACCAACAACAACTCCTTCATGTAATGCTCTTTTCTGCAATTTGGGATTAATTGCAGGCATGGTAGTTGACATAAAATGAATACACATAGAACAATGTAATTGAGCGATCTGGAATTGTGGGGCAATGTCAAAGGCTGAAAATTGGATATAGGCTTGCAAAAACTCATTGATATATGGATCTGTAAGAGAAACTTGATATCTGGGAACAAGAGATGACCATGCAAATCCATTGTTCAGAGGGCTCTGAAAACCTCCTAACAAAGAATCTTCAAATTTGTTAAGACGTGAATCTAAAACATATGATAGACAAGAAGTATTTAATCTAGGATGGACAAGAGGGTTGATACCAAACTGTATTAAACCAATATGAATATATTTATATTCATGTTCTAATCCCCAAGCAATATCTTTAGATTTGATTAACGAGATCTGATATACAGACTGACCAACATATATAGGAATATTCATAGATGTAAACCGAAACAGCTGAGCAGCACGAAACTTAAACATAGGAAGATCATATATTTTATCAACATCAATCTCAGGAAAAGACCAATTTGGTTGAGGTTCATATTCTTGAGATACGACATGAGTATCATACAGAGTATCAGAATCAGTCTTGATTAAATATTTGTTTAGCCATGACCATCGCTTAGTATGTTTGTCTTTTCTAGAAGAAGCAGATTCAAGGAAGTAAAAACTGCTATTTGAAGAATCCACAATGGAAGAGATAAATTCAAAGTATGAACCTGGAGAAATGTAGCACAGTGCAGAAGAAGAACACCAGAATACCCTTGATGGCTGACAGCGCCGAGCGGGTCAATGCGTATACCAATGATATGCTAGTTACCAGACTTTGAATATAATAACTCTTCCCACCTTAAAAGGGAATGAAGTGCAATAGAGAAACTGTAAACGATAGCAATAGATCTCAACACAGGCTATGATACCAATAATATGCAGAAACACAGAAGAAAAACAACAAACTTTTAGTAATCACAAGAACCAGAATACATGAACAGATCATACTTTTGCAGATCATATTCGGAGGGCGAAGATCATTACTGCGACACACAGACGATGATATCTCTATACAAAGTACTGAGCCCTTTTAGGTTTCAGACATCAGCTAGGATGAAGCTTAATACCAAGCTACCTGGGGACATCAACATATATAGACTATTATCGGGAGACCTTTACAGACAGAGAATTTCTGATGCAATGTTATACTCAGATGAGCAACTTGTAGAGCATACTCTTCGACTCAGACTCAGACTCTAGAGCTCTAATTCTGAATTCCAACAATTGGTATCAAAGAAGGTGTCTTTAGTAACAACTTAACATCTGGAAGATAGATCTTTGCATAGAGTTGGACATGTAGGAAAAACTATTCCTAGCTAACAAAGAGAAGCGAGCAAACATGAGTACAAGATATGAAGAGATGGAAGAAGTAGACTTCGAAGGAGAACTGATCAATGCTCTGTATGAACTGAATAAATCAAGGAATAGAAGTAAGTAATTGCAGGAATCATTGTTGAAATTAGAGGTAGAAACCACCAGGCAGATGCAACTAAGAGAATAAATGTGTGAAAAAATGGAAGTTGAAAGCATTTCTCTAAGAGAAGAATTACAGATTTTGAGCAGCCAATTGGAGCATGGACAAAGATTCAGAAATAGCACCAATGTAGATTCAAACTTTGTAAAAATTTATGCATATGCACTCAGAACTCCTTTTTCAAAGAACAATCATAATTTTGAAGAAAAGCACAGGGAGTCACTTCATATGGAAATTGAACCTACACAATTCAGGAGAGTTCATCCAATCAGGTATCAAAATCTCTTTTTGGGAAATTGTTACCTTCTTCATAAATTTGGTTATAATCCAAGAAACTGTAAGGCATGTGCAATTGTGTATGTTAGGAGAAGTGGATTTCACAATTAGATGAATCATAAAGAAAATGGCCTCAAGAAAATAGATGAGACCCCAAAAGAATATCTAAATCCATTTAGTATTCTGAATCTAGATAATGAGTGTTGCAAATGTCACAACCATGGTCATGATAGTCAGAACTGCGAAAATCAATTGCTATCTACGCAATCGGAGGATGACAACAAAATATAACCAGCAGAATCTCAGAAGGATCTAGTTTATCAGGAAGGATGCAACCTAGATTTACATTCACAAAATAAAAGGGGGCAATGGTATATAGATAGTAGTTGTTCTAAGCATATGACAAGAGATAAAAACACTTTTCTAAAATACAGGTAAGAAAAGGGAGGTAGTGTCTACTTTGGGGATAATGGATCTGCCAAAATCTTAGGAAGAGGCTTAGCAAGTCTGGGAAACAAAAGGACTAAAGCATAACATGTATTACTAGTCAAAAACATGAAACAAAATCTTCTCAGTGTCAATACAATGTGTGATCAAGGGAACACACTCACCTTTGACTCATAAAAATGAAAAATAAAAAATAGCAATACAGGAAGGTTAGTGGAAACGACCTCCATAACTCCGAAGAATGTATACATTTTGGATGATGAAACGAAAGAGACAATATGGTTGGAATTAGTAGGAAACAAGCAATAAGATACATTCCAAGGATTATTAAACCATTAAATTCATTTTGCAAACATTGTGTGTGCATACAGAAAACAAGGGTTACATTTAAGACAAAATAGTATACTACTTGAAAACCTTTGGAAATGGTACATTCATATCTTTGGGGTCCAATGAGAACCAAAGGATTAAACAATGAATCTTATTTTCTTATTTTAATTGATGATTATACTAGAATGACATGGGTGTTCTGTTGGTTGTGGAGCCTGATCTTCCAGTCTCATAGATGATGATTCAACCATGTTTGTACCCCAGGTTTGGTTATGATCCCGGTACATGCAATAGGGGGTCCGGTGGATCAATTTTGATACTATGCAGCTCACACAATAAGAAAATATCTTGATCAATTGAGAAAGGATTAATGATTTGATGATGATTTTATGACAGGAACAGAAGATCGAGATAAAAAACTTGAACTAGGATGGTTATGAAAAAGTGTACAGATTGTAGGGTATCTGCACAAAAATCCCAGTGAAAGAAGAAAGCATAAAGACATGGGGAGTTATCTCAGTATGTAGATAAGTGGAGGCCAATGCAAAATAGAAGAAAGGAGAACCTACAATTGTGCAGTAATGGAACCTCTTTTGCATTGATGCCAAAGGGGGAGAAAGAGCATGAATCTGATCACGAGGAGCATGAAGCTGATCACAAAGCATGTGATCCATGCAGAAGTAACAAAAAGCAGAGCATGAATATGATCATGAAGCATACGATCTGCGTAGAAGTAATAGAAAGAAGAGCATGAAGCACATTATGAAGCATGCAACATGGGATCTAACAGGAATCAGAAATATCATGAAAACATAATGCATAGATAACAAAGGATCAAAATAGCAAAGAACATAGGGGGAGTACTGTGACAAGCACATATGAAGCATACAAACATCATTAGATAATCATGCACAACTTCATAAGGTGTTGAAATCAATGAAAAAGGGGGAGATGATTGAACTTTGCCAGTCATTGATGTCAACTAATGTCAAAGAGGATCTCAAATAATGTCAAAGAGGAATCAATATTCATGTGCCACTTTCAAGAAGTATATGGAAGCCATTTTGAAGAAGTATATGCGCAAGCAAGATGAAGAAATGTATGGATGCCATTCTAAAGAAGTATATTCAGAAGTACATCAAGCATATTCAGTTTTAAGAAGTAAATAAGGAGTGCATCATACAGTGTGGTACATGTGAAGACATCAAGTCCACCAAGTCACACTCCTTCAAGTTAAAATCCAAAGAGTTGGTTGAACAAAGGTTCAAGTGTATAAGCAATCCAAAGAGTTGATTGGATAAGGTTTGAAAGTGTGAAAGCAACTTGGAACAAGAAATGGTCAAGCAGTTATGCAAGTCCTAGAAGTGTGCAAGACTCACCAATTGGAAGAAGTTTTCAGTTGTTGAAGAGTGCATAAGTACCAAAAAGGGTATAGTAGTTGAAGATATCATATGCAACAATTACACATATAATGACACATCAAGTGCATAAGACCCACAAGTGATGGTATTGCAAGGGAAAAAGTCCCACTAGCCAAAGGATCAAGTGTGCGCAAGACCCACAAGAGATGAGACATCAGTGGCACAGAAGATGACAAGTGGGGGAAGCGTAAAGTAAGCAAAACCATGAAGCAAGGAACACAGGATGCCACAACTAACTTGTGGACATCACCATCTACACAAATCAAGTATCAATAAGAAGCCATGATGGTGAATGGAGGCAAGCTTGAAGTTTGAGTGTAAGGATGTAGAGCTTGTAGGAAAGCTGAGATGTATAGTTTTTTGGGGCATCAAGGGATTGTGGAACTAGAACATGATGATCTAGATGAAGAGTCGACTGTGTACAAACAGAGGAATGATATAAATAAAGGTGTGCACAATGATACTATGAATCTGTGATAGTTGCGCGAATATAGAAAATCGGAATTAATGAAGATTCGCAAGTGCATGAGGACTAAATAACAGTATCACAGATAGCATGTAGACAGTCACAAATGATCTAATATAGAAGCACATAGATATATTTTAGGTATATCATAATATGTGCGAACTAAAGAGGTTTAACTGATGCACGAAGGTTGTGTCGATGTGTGTGAAATGATGTAGTCCATCAGATGCACAAAGACAAAGTTGCAGCTTGTTCAAGGATGCATATCATGATGAGGATGATCTGAGACAAGTGTGCTAAATATAAAGGAGATATCAAAGATGATGCACATTTTGTCATAGATGATAGAAATGTTTTTGCACCAAGATAGAACGGACATAGCTCTTAAGGTGCACAGTTTCGATTTGATACTGATGCATGAAGATAGAACAACAAGTTATCAATTGATGCACAATATCATTTGAAGTTGCAGAAATGCAGTAGAAGAATGATATATTGAATCTTGGCATAGACTGCATAATCAGTTGAAGAAGCACATAATATATGAAGTGCGACATCAATTAAAGTGAAGTGTTGAGTTGGATGTGAATTCAAGTGGTGTATGCATCAATGTGATAGAAATTACAACATACAGAAGGTGAGCACAACAGAACGAATATCAGAAGATATGAAGTGTGAGTGTATCAGAAGTACAACAAGGAAATATCTTATTTTTGTATATCAAGGCGACAGGATGGGGCAAGGAGCAGGGGGTCGTAGCCTCCTTCCAGTTGGTGCTAGAGAGCTTAGGGATTTGGCGCTTCCTTCATGTCAGTTCCTGTAAAACCAGGGGGTCACTGCCTCCTTCTAGTTGGTGTTGGAGAACTTAGGAAGATGGTTCTTCCTCAAATGTAATATTTTATTATAAATATCATTCTGTGGTTTTCTTCTGTTTGGGTTTCCACATGAAAAACATTGTGTGTTGTTTTCTGTATTTTTGTGCATGTCGATGAATGTTTTTATTTATGATGGATTCATAATTGAAGATCAAGATTAAGTTCATATTAATATGTTAAGAAGTTAAAACTATTAATAACTACGCTAATACTTATTCACTTCCCTCCCCCCTCTTAGTATTAAATAGATTCCAACAATCATCACTGTGATGGGAAACCATTGGAGTTAACTTTAATATGCATATTTAAGTCGACTTGTATATATATTTCAAAGCATGATGTTTTTTGTTTTAATGTGACCCAATGAGATTAAATTTCCATCCTAGTGATTATATATGCTATTGAGTTTAGATGCATGAGAACCGTTATTAGTTCTTTATAATTGATTATTCAAAATATATTAGATAATATTATGAATGTGATTTGCTTATCTCATATATTTTCTTGTTTATGTTTAAACATAGATATTGCATATTAAAAAGATAACAAAATTAATTTAATAGTATTTAAGAATATAAATTAATTTGTAAATTTAGATTCAATTCTTTTTTTAATTCTTTATGCTACTTAAGTTTTATTTATATTTTGTGAGGTGGTACAAGTGGTGTTGGGGTGGAAGGGTTGTCCTTATTGACCCTTAAGGGAACATAAAATTCATCTACTAGTGGTGGGTTGGAATATGCACTAATAATTAGGATAAGTTTTACACTTTGTACATGGGAACAAAATTTTTAAAACTCCAACGAATTAACAATGTGATGATCTTTGGAGATTCACTTCTAATGATAAAGAAAATCAAGCATAAGCCTAAAGGGAAACAAAAACTCTCCATAGTAAACTCATTGAGCGAATCAATTGGAATCTCAACAAACTAAAAAAGAGTTAAGATATTTCATGTTAAAAGGGCCAATAACACTTTAGTTTATCGGAAAGCTAATGACATTTTTTATCTTGATAAGGGGGTTCTTATTAAAAATGGGGACCCCATGGAGCGATAATGGATCCCTTAATTTCATTATGAGTATGATTAACTTATTGAATTATATCCCACCATTAGCTATGAAGTTAAGTACTCCCCTAGCATTAATTCATGCCATTAAGGATGGGAGGGATACATTTATGCCTTTTCCTAATCCCAATCATGCAATTCATATAAATTGAAAGGCACATAAAGGAGCAATAGCACCCCCACATGCCTTGAGTTCCTTTAGTCATTTGAAAGTAGTTCGGTGAGGTCTCTCCTTTGTGGCTTAGGTTTTCTAGTTTCGTCCCATGAATGAGATTTTTCTTGGAATATTGGAGGTATGTGATGGTAGTTTGCTTAGAAATGGAAGCAATGTATATTGGTTTGATGGCTCACATTTAGAGTCAAGTGCACTCATAATATTCTCCCCATAACTAGCACGTATCCTATTTAATTAGTAACAATGCCAAAAGATGCTTTCTTTGTAAACAAATCCTTTCTTTGTAAAAAGATCCTTTTTTTATTGTTTAAAATTCTCCACATGGTTGAGGAAATAATATTTTTTATTGTGAATACTGTGAGTGAGTCAACTAATCACAAAAGTATGTGGCCATAAAATTTTCAATGGGCACCATATCCCGGAAAATAGTTACATTGTCCGGCAAATAAAAGAGTTAGCGCAGGTTCAACATCAGTTAGGAAGCTATGAAGGTGGGTGTAAGAGTCTTGAAACTCTAAATTGCATTCAATAACCAGCGTAATCCATGAGTGAAACCTGAAAATAAAATAGTTTTTAATTTGTAATTATTTAAGAAAACGGTGGCGCAATTATGTGATAGGAGTGGTGTAGCATCCATTCCTGAGCATGATCTGAATGGTCATAAACTGAGAAACGTATCTTAAATTGACATTGGTTGAGAATTCAAACCCAATCACCCATTTGGCGGAGAACCGAAAAATAATCCCGGGAAGAAATTAAACTGATAATGATTTAAAAAAAAATCACGGAAGAAATAATATTGGGAATGTTTTTCGAAAAACATTTTTTTGGCAGTGATATTCAGCATGGTGATGAAAGAATGAAAACATGCCATTGTATCCATCCTTACCTTTGGACATCAAGACAACTCACACCAAAGACAATTCCTAAAAATTCATTCAAGCAAATTTTTTTTTTGAAAATTTCATTGGGTTGAAGGTATGCCGTGCAGGCTAGAAAATTCATCTAAATTCTGAATTTAATAGTGATTATATAAAATGATTGGTTGACTCTCTAAATTTATGGAAATGATGTTTTTATGAAATGAAATGAGCTGTTGGTTACTTAAGCCCTTTTTTTCAACACTTAACCAATTTTTCCAATGGCGAGCATGGTTCATTTAGGATACAAAACAGGAAGAATGGTTGTTTTGGCAGGAAAATATCTCCTTTACCAAAGAATTTCTTGCACATGCAACTATCCGAAAGTAAACTAAAACCATGACTAGATAACTACTTCAACAAGGAACAAGTTCATGTCAACTGATGAATTTATCCCCACAAGGACACTTCTTGGTGGGCATTTCCAAATAGCCCCTTAACCTTGTGATTTTAACACAGCCAAATTTCACTTGTTCTTAATATGCAAAACAATTTTTTTCTCACTTTGGTAGGTTAATTTCTTGCACATGTGACCATCATAAGGAAAAATGAAAGCATGGCTGGATAACCAATTCAACAAGGAATAGATCCATGTCACCCTTTAAATTTTTTGATACACACACATCATCTGGTGGGCATTTGAAACTAACTTTTTAAACTAGTAATTCAACACTTAGACAAAAAATTGCCAAACCCTAGGGTAACATGAGATTTTTATTTTCATCAAATTGGAAGTGTGAGACACCCAATAGATAGAGGAAAACAAGGTGATTCCATATATACCAATTTCATCCTTTGAAACTTCTTTCTCTCTTCTGGGCAAGCATTTTTCTAGAGCAGTGCAAATCAAGCTAGGAGGCACTTTTGGCAGATCTATATATTCACCTAAAGAAACTCTTTGGACAAACCAATGATATGGTTGGATGCACCAATCAATAGTCTAGAGACCCATACCCTCAAAATATTTTAATACATCAACAATAGGAAATGGATGGCATTTTATTGAGGTCACTCAAGCATTTTTACCAGTAATTTTATACTTATACAATTTTTGCATTTTCCTAGACTGGAGAAATCTGCCTGAAACACTATTTTGGAAGACCCATAAGTTCCTTTTAAAATATTCTCAAGACAATATAAGACCATGGTCAAGTAGACAAATCAACAAGCTACAGCCTGTTAAGTTTAAACCAAATAGACAAGCAAGATCACTGAAAGAAACATAATCACAAGATAGACACAGAATATACCCTGGGAAACCCTCATGGGGTAGAAAACCCAGCAAAGCTTTCCTCAATAAGATGATCAACCAAAATACAAGATGTGCTCCTTCCTTCTTTGTCTCCTTAGCATATCTCCCAGACAAGTGCGCACTCTTCCACAAGTGAGTGAAATGATCTAATGAGGAGTTCACCTCTCTTATTTATACTGACTCCCAACTGACTAAAAGGCCTAATGGGGCCGACCTCTCCTGGAGAAGTCTAATAACCCCAAAAATATAACCATAGGGCCGACCCCCACATAGTGGGTCTAATAACCCTAGTTAATACAAACCCTCGGAGGAATAAACATCTTCGGATACATAATAGGGTTACCTCGGAGGGATGAAACATCTCCGGAATAATAAAGTACAAATATAATATTCTTTGAAGTTACAATATTCAACACTCCCCCTTAACGAGAAGGATATTATAATAGCATCTGCAGGAGCAAGGAGTCACTATACATGATACATCTATAAATCATCGGAAGCTTTCTTCAATTTGTCTTCATCAGTAACTCAAACAGTTACTGGTACATCAATGTCAACATCAACATCAACATCACGATCATCAGCATCGTCATCACAAGATCATCAGCATTGTCATCACACGATCAGCAGTATCGTCATCACACAATCATCAGCATCGTCATCACACGATCATCAACATCGTCATCACACGATCAGCAGCATCGTCATCACACGATCAGCAGCATCGTCATCACACGATCAGCAGCATCGTCATCACACGATCAGCAGCATCGTCATCACACGATCAGTAGCATCGTCATCACACGATCATCAGCATCGTCATCACACGATCAGCAGCATCGTCATCACACGATCAGCAGCATCGTCATCACACGATCAGTAGCATCGTCATCACACGATCAGCAACATCGTCATCACATGATCAGCAGCATCGTCATCACATGATCATCATTAGTACAAGTATTCATGCCAATACAAGTAACCATATCAGCAATACGAGTATCCTACCGATACAAGTAGCCACATCATCAATACAAGTATCCTACCGATACAAGTAGCCACATCATCAATACAAGTATCCTACCGATACAAGTAACCACATCATCGTTACAAGTATCCTACCGATACAAGTAACCACATCATCAATACAAGTATCCTACCGATACAAGTAACCACATCATCAATACAAGTATCCTACCGATACAAGTAACCACATCATCGATACAAGTATCCTACTGATACAAGTAACCACATCATCAATACAAGTATCCTACCGATACAAGTAACCACATCATCAATACAAGTATCCTACCGATACAAGTAACCACATCATCAATACAAGTATCCTACCGATACAAGTAACCACATCATCAATACAAGTATCCTACCGATACAAGTAACCACATCATCAATACAAGTATCCTACCGATACAAGTAACCACATCATCAATCACTTTCTCAGATACCATACGTCTATGGATCAATTCAGGGACCGAAGTCCGGGGATGATACAATCCCCACTTCTCGAAGACCTCACGTCTACGGATCAATTCAGGGACTGAAGTCCAGGGATGATACAATCCCCACTTCTCGGAGACCTCACGTCTACGGATCAATTCAGGGACCAAAGTCCGGGGATGATACAATCCCCACTTCTCGAAAACCTCATGTCTACGGCTCTCTTTAGGACTGAAAGTCCAGGGATGATCCAATCCCCTCAACTGTCCACTAAGGACTTCATTCTCGGAGACCTCACGTCTACGGCTCTCTTTAGGACTGAAAGTCCAGGGATGATCCAATCCCCTCAACTGTCCACTAAGGACTTCATTCTCGGAGACCTCACGTCTACGACTCTCTTTAGGACTGAAAGTCCAGGGATGATCCAATCCCCTCAACTATCCACTAAGGACTTCATTCTCGGAGACCTCACGTCTACGGCTCTCTTTAGGACTGAAAGTCCAGGGATGATCCAATCCCCTCAACTGTCCACTAGAGACTTCATTCTCGGAGACCTCATGTCTACGGCTCTCTTTAGGACTGAAAGTCCAGGGATGATCCAATCCCCTCAACTGTCCACTAGGGACTTCATTCTCAGAGACCTCACGTCTACAACTCTCTTTAGGACTAAAAGTCCAGGGATGATCCAATCCCCATCTATATTCTCATTTATACAGGTACAAATATCCAAGAGCATGTATCACATCAAAACATGTATACATCATTAATCAAAACATGTACACATCACACCAAAACATGTATACATCTAGCATGTATTCTCACTAATACATCTAATCATCAAAACATGTATACATCTAGCATGTATCAAAACATGTATCCATAAAAAAAAATAGAAGATATATAAGAGTTCTAAATCTAAATAATTATAAGTAGCTAAGTGCAACAAAACAAAATTGTTATCAAATACTATACTACTCCCCCTTTCGAGGAGGGTCCTTCTGGACTATACCAAGCATGTCTCGGAAGTATTCAAACTTTACTCGAGACAGAGGTTTAGTCAGGATATCGGCAATCTGATCCTCAGTGCTTATATACTCGAGCTTGATGGCTCCTCTCTGCACCATGTCTCGTATATAGAAGTAACGGATCTCAATGTGTTTTGACTTATCATGGAACACAGGATTTTCAGTCATCTTAATGCAGCTTTGATTATCACACATAATCACAGTGGGATCCATTTCTAAGTCAAAAATTCCAGATAAAAGTTTCCGAAGCCACACTATTTCACAGCTGGCAGAGCAAGCGGCTATATATTCTGCTTCAGCAGTACTGAGGGCCACACTAGATTGTTTCTTGCTGAACCAGGAGATCATGGCAGATCCAAGACCATAACATCCTCCTGAAGTACTTTTTCTATCTGAGACACTACCTACCCAATCAGAATCTGAGTAACCATGTAACTTGAGTTCATTACCTCCAAGATAGTATAGGCCAAAGTCCACTGTACCTTTTAGGTACCTCATTATATGCTTTGCAGCTATAAGGTGAACCTTTCTAGGTTCTACTAGATACTGACTTAGGGTATTTACGGCAAAGCATATATCCAGCCTAGTATTTGTCAAATACATCAATGATCCAATAATTTGTCTATATAGGGTTATGTCCACTAGTTTTGATGAATCATTAACTAATAGTTTCAGGTTCGAGTCCATGGGAGTGGCCATGGCTTTACACTCCAACATATCAAATCTTTTGAGAATCTCCACAGTATACTTACCTTGATTTAGAAAGATTCCTTTTGGCTCTTGCCACACTTCTAGGCCTAAGAAGTAGTGCATTAATCTGAGATCTTTCATTTCGAATTCTGAAGAGAGCTTCTTCTTGCTTTCAATAATTTGATTCTCATTTCTGGTTAGAAATAGATCATCTACATATAATAGCAATATAACAGGTTCATCATCCATCACTTTAAGGTAAAGATTGGGGTCAGCTTTACTTTTGGTAAATCCCATGCTTGTTAAGAAACTGTCAATCCTTCTGTACCAAACCCTGGGAGCTTGCTTCAATCCATATAATGCCTTTTTCAGTTTGCATACATGGGTCCTTCCGTCTTTGACCTCAAAACCTTGAGGTTGTTCTATGTATACTTCTTCTTCAATTACACCATTCAGAAAGGCTGTCTTAACATCCATTTGATGCAATTTCCATTTCATCATGGATGCAAGCGCCATGATAGTTCTAATTGAAGTATACCTAGCAACAGGTGCAAATGTTTCTTCATAGTCAATTCCCTCCTTTTGAGAGAATCCTCTGGCTACAAACCTTGCCTTGTATTTTTCAATGCTACCATCTGCAGCATGTTTTATCTTGAAAATCCATTTGGAAGAAACCACACTTTTATCTCTTGGTTTGGGGACTATATCCCAAACATCATTTTTCATTATCGACTGATATTCTTCTGTCATTGCTTCTACCCATTCTTTCTTTTGAGCTGCCTCTTCATAGCTAGTAGGTAGTTGATCCACAAGATCACACATCAAGGCCATATAGTTGGACACTAGCTTTGGTTTCTTTCTTTCTCTAATGGAGCCTTCAGGAGCACCATATTTTTCAGCCCCTTGGATAATATCTCTAGCCCATGCTGGCCTTCTTTTCTTTGATAAATCTGAGATAGGAGGTTCTTGTGGTTCCAACATGTCATGATCCTCTGGTGGATTGTCTTCAGGGATGTGAACAACCTCTGAGTTTCTAGAAGAAGGATCTTCTTCATAGATTTCTTCAAGTTGGCATTTTCTTGATTTCTTGAGAGCTGCTTCTTCATCAAAAGTTACATCTCTACTAATTTCTATATGATGAAAGCCTGGTATGTAAATCCTGAAAGCTTTGGATGATTCACAGTAACCAACAAATATTCCTTTCTTACCAGAAGGATCCAATTTGGTTCTCTTTTCTTTTGGAATGTGGATGTACACAGGACACCCAAATATTTTAAGATGGATTACCTCGGGCTTCTTTCCAGTGAACACTTCTTCTGGAGTTTTGAAATCAAGAGCACTATGAGATAATCTGTTTTGAACATATACTGTTGTCTTGGCTGCTTCAGCCCATAGATACATGGGAAGATCCTGGTCATGTATCATAGTCTTCACAGCTTCCATGATAGTTCTATTTTTCCTTTCTGCAACCCCATTTTGTTGGGGATTGTAGGGAGTGGTTAGTTCTCTCTTGATTCCAACTTCTTTACAAAATTCTTCAAATTCTTTTGAAGTATATTCTCCACCATTGTCTGTTCTGAGAATCTTGATTTTCTTTTCTGAGAGATTTTCTATTAGAGCCTTGAACTCTTTGAACTTTCCAAAAACTTCATTCTTTCCTTTTAGAAAGTATATCCAGGTTTTCCTTGAATGATCATCAATGAATGAGAGATAGTATTCAAATCCACTCAGAGAGGTGGTGGGAATAGGACCACATACATCTGAGTGTATTAACTCCAAGATACCCTTAGTCTTTGTTTCACTCTTTGGAAAGGGGTTCTTGATATTCTTCCCTTTCTTACATCCTTTACATGAGCCATCATGATCAACCTTCAAATCTGGTAGTCCTATGACCACCTTGCTTACATAGGGTAAGGCTTTGTAGTTAATGTGAGCTAGTCTTCTATGCCATAGCTCACTGGGACTAGAGGTTTCATGAACAAAGGCAGCTTCTGGATGACCCTTGAGTTTATACAAACCTCCTTCCTCTTCACCAATAACAATTGCATCCTTAATAGATTTGCCTTTGGACCACATTAACACTTGTCCATCAATGAATGCAACTCTATAGCCTTTCTTGTCTAATGTTAAGATTGAAAGCAAATTCTTCTTCAATCCTGGAACATACAAAACTTCCTTCATCTTCATGGGGGTTCCAGAATCGAGTTTGTAGTTTGCTTCACCAATTCCCTTAATGGGATATTGATAGTCATCTCCTAGAGATAGCTTTTGGGGAGAAGTCTTTTCTTCAAGATTTGAGAGAGTCCTTTTTTGACCCGTCATGTGCTTTGAAGCACCACTGTCAATAAGCCATGTACCTTCTCCAGGGGTTATAGATCCAGAGAGTGCGGAGAAGAGAACATATTCTTCTGCATCTTCTTCTGTATTTCTCCTTGACCTTCTTTTGAAGAAAGTCCTTTCTTCTTCTTCCTCTTCATTTCTAGGTCTTTTATTGTGAGACCTTTCTTCCTCTACTTCTTCTTCTTCACTATCATCTTCTGCAAGATGTGCTTTGTGTCTTTTGTAGTGAGTACCCTTTTTCTTTTGTAGAGGGCAATCTCTAGCAATGTGTCCTATTTTGTGACAAGAAAAGCACTAGAAAGAACAGTAATCTCTTCTTTGAGTAGTTCCTCTTTTCTTCTGAAATCTGTGTGGAGGATGAGACTCCTTGTGACTACCCTTTTTAGAGTAGGATTGATTCCTTCTTCTTTTGGTGTGGGTGGCCAAGGCTTGGTCATCCTCTTTGAGCAAGGCTTCTCGATTTGCAACCCTAGCCTCCTCTTGTACACAATCCTCCCAAACTACATCAAACTTCATACTTTCTTTTCTGGCACACATAGTTTGAATGAATGACTCCCAAGGTCTAGTGAGACCATTTAGAGCTGTCATCACAAGTTCATCTTCATCAAGAGTGTCACCAATGGCATCTAGTTTCTCCTTGATTAGAGAGACTCTTGAGAAGTAGTCTTGAATGGATTCTCCTTTGTGCATCTTGGTACTCTTCAACTGAGTCCTTAGATTCATCTTCCTATTGATGTTCTTTCCTTCATACATTCTTCCTAGGGCATCATACATTTCCTTTGGAGTCTTATTGGAAGCCACTTGGGGAATCAAGTGGTCTTTAATGGAATCAGCTATGATTCTCTTTTCCCTAATCAAATCCTTCCTGTGTTTTTCTTTGGCTTCATCTTCTTCTGGTTCTGCAACTTCCTCCTTGATATAATGAGCAAGATCATTCTCCTCAAGAATGAGACCAATTTTGTATTTCCATGCCCGGAAATTTTCTATACCTTCTAGCTTGTCTTCAAGCTTAGTGTTTGGAGCCATCTTCTCTTGGGGGAGTCCAAGAGACAGAGTAGACTTACTTGGAAAGTTACTTTTCACTTTTCCGGAATCTGGAACAGAATTTTATCGCACTTTTGGTAGAATTAGGGTTTGACTTTCCTGGAGTTCTACCCAACCAAAAAGTTCGATCTATAGCTCAAAAGAATGCTCATGAGAAGGGCTATCCAGCCATGTAATCAGAATTCAAAAATTCCAACTTTTTTCTGAAACCAAATTCTAACGTATCGCACTTTTGGTAGAATTAGGGTTTGGATTTCCCGGAGTTCTACCCAACCAAAAAGTTCGATCTATAGCTCAAAATAAAGGTATTAAAAAGAGCTATCCATCCATGCAACCAAAAATCAATAATACCAACTTTGGGATGAAACCCTAACTTCACCGGAGAGAGAGAGAGGTATTCTTACCTTGTGAAAGATGTCCTATTCAGTCTAGCTCTGATACCATGTTAAGTTTAAACCAAATAGACAAGAAAGATCACTGAAAGAAACATAATCACAAGATAGACACAGAATATACCCTGGGAAACCCTCATGGGGTAGAAAACCCAGCAAAGCTTTCCTCAATAAGATGATCAACCAAAGTACAAGATGTGCTCCTTCCTTCTTTGTCTCCTTAGCAGATCTCCCAGACAAGTGCGCACTCTTCCACAAGTGAGTGAAATGATCTAATGAGGAGTTCACCTCTCTTATTTATACTGACTCCCAATTGACTAAAAGACCTAATGGGGCCGACCTCTCCTGCAGAAGTCTAATAACCCCAAAAATATAACCATAGGGCCGACCCCCACATAGTGGGTCTAATAACCCTAGTTAATACAAACCCTCGGAGGAATAAACATCTCCGGATACATAATAGGGTTACCTCGGAGGGATGAAACATCTCCAGAATAATAAAGTACAAATATAATATTCTTTGAAGTTACAATATTCAACACAGCCTGACACTATGGGGTGGGCATTTAACTTAACCTATGAATTATGGTGGGCATTTTCCTGAGGCCACTTGGGAAGTTTTACTACCATTGGTGGAAAAACAACATGAAACCTTGTTTTGGCAGGCCTTTAACTTTGCCATCAAACACTCTCTTTGAGAACTGAGGCCTTTAAAGTAAGCCCACAAGGTGCTTAAGGTAGAGACCCATGTGTGTATGAAATGCCTATAGGTGAAGGACGTGAGAAGGCCACATGCCCAGATGAAGGAAGCTCGTAGCCTTGAGATGGATAAAGCCCGCAGGCTTGAAGGATGATCAAATGAAATATTAATTAATTAATTAAACTTAGTAATAAACAAATATTTGAAGAGGCACAAGGATGAAAGATCATGAGTTCATTTTGTAAACGTGCAATGGTTAAATGATAAAGAAGAATATATAAACAGAAGTATGAAATGGAAAGAAGGTGTCTCGGTAGTTCAAATTGAAGGTTCCGTAAGAAAAAAACTGAGTGCCTCTCTATATTAAAGATGAATATATGAAGCTGCATTGAGACTAGAGGAAGAGACAAGGCCGGTGCACATTCAAGATGAAGAAGTGCAGAATAGAAGACAGAGTATAAAGGAGAAGAACTGAAGTTGTATGCAGTTTAGATCTATGTAGCAGCATGAGGAGACAAAGACCAACAAAGTGAAGAAAATCCAGTGACAGAGATAAAGGAAGATATGCAAGATTGATTTAACAAGATTAGGGTGGCAGGGTGGTGCTAAGGCATGCTACATGCCTATAAGATGGTTGTATCCTCCTTCCGGTCGTAGCTGGTAAATAGGGTTTCGAAGCATCTTTTCAGTAGAAGCTGATAAAACCAGGGGTGCGTAGCCTCCTTCCATTAGTGGCTGGAAAAGAGGGTGTTGAAGCATCCTTGTTTGTAGGGGAAGGCAAAAACTAGGGTCTTGGTGCATCCTTCAGTTGTGGCTGAGAAACTTGGGGATTGTAGTCTCTAGCAAATTGTAGCTTGCAAACTATTGTAAATATAATTTTGCAGTATAGAAAGAGTTGGTGGTTTTCCCAATTGGGCTTCCACGATAAAAGTATGTGTTCTGTGTATCTTGTTGATTCCATGTTTTAATTAAGTTTAATAAGTGGTTAAAATGGTAAAAAGTTAACAATACTGATTCACCCCCCCTGTCAGTCTTGACCAATATTCTAACAATTGGTATCAGAGCAGGATCCTTCACTACTGTCTAAACCACTGGAAGGAAGATCCTAATTAAAACCACTATGGATCAACAAGAAAGGATGGCTTCCAATAGAGCTCCTGTACTTAATGACGAAAAATATGAACAATGGAGCATAAGAATGAGAGTTTACTTACAATCATTAGGATGTGGTGTATGGAATGCAGTGATATCTGATTACATCCCACCAAAGACAATATGGACTACATCTCAAAAAGAGTGCAAGAAAAATAATTCAAGGGAAATAGAGTCTGTATTCGATGGATTACCTCAATCTATCAAAAAGAAGATAGGACAATGTATCTCAACAAAGGAACTCTGGGTCAAATTAAAGAAACTTTACTCAGTTGAACAAAGAGGAGAAGCAAGCTTTGTTATTCTCAAGGATGATAGTGAAGATGAAGAGATAAGTGAATATGAAGAAAATATATTCATGGCGACAATACCCTCAGAAGATGATTTAAATTCGGAAGGAGAGGTGGACCTAATGGTAGAACTCATAAGTGCCATTGAAGAATTGAGAAAGCCCAAAATGAAGAACAATTCTTTGAAAGAAAAATTTTAAAATACCAAGAAGAGAATAAATCAAAAGAAGAGGAAGTAAAGATCGTCCAATTAGAGCTGCACAGTTCAAGACAACAAACAATGACTAGCATGAAAGAGGTCGAGAACTTAAGATAGGAAGTTGATAAATTCAAGAAAGAATAAAAGAAGCTAGAAGATAACATATTGAAAGAGGCCAAGAGCTTAAAACAAGAATTTGTTGAATTCAAGGAAGAAGTAAAGAAGCTAAAAGATCAGCTGATTGTTAGTGAGAAGTTCAAGGAAAGTACTAAAGCACTTAATAAAGTCCTCAACTTACAAAGATTCCCCAGGGATAAAACTTGTCTTGGATATAATCAAGAACAAATAATTAAAAGATCAAGCTCCATCACTCAAGAAGATGTTGAAAAGGTTAAATGTTGGGATGATGCTTCAAAAGATATACCCAGGGAGTAGAAGAATCAAAAGAAGATAAATTCCAGTCATCAGAATTCTGTTCACTATCCTAAAATCATGAATTTCAGAATATATGCCAATAAGAAGAATCATTACAAGAAGAAAGATCAAAGATTCTCCAAATATAAAGGAACATTATATGGATATTGTCATTGTTGTCACAAGTTTGGTCACAAGGCTGCTGATTGTAAAATCAAAGAATAAGATCAAGGTCTAAAAGAGGAAGAAGACACTAACATCTCAAATGGAGAAAGACTTATTACATGTTTCATATGACACAATGTGGGATACTTTGCAAAAGATTGCAAGAACTGTACACGTAGACAATCTAAGGAAACCAAAGAAAAGGTATGGAAGATAAAAACCAAGAGACAAAGAAATGAAAGACCGGTAAGGAGAGTACCTCATGGGAATATGTGGAGAAGAAAGGAAGACTCTAGATATTTAGAAGAAAATGCCTGCAGCATATGGTCAGGCTTTAGTATGTTGATTTTTCTACCTTATCATGGTATCAGTATTCCTTAATCATGTCTGAAGAAAAAGTTCTGGATTTTCCAATATTGGGTTTCAAGATAAACTTTGGATAAATTCCTGAAAATGACTGTGTTGTAAAACTGGTCTAGGTGGATTTGGGAAAATGCCCACCGTACCTCATGGGAGATTGATAAAAATTATCTGGAACTATCATGCTCTAGATTGTCAAGTAGGATATCTTTCCATGGTCTTAGTTTGCAAAAAGGGTGTTTGATGACAAAGTTAATAGCCTGCCAAAATAAGGTTGCAGATTGCTTTTACACCAAAGTAGCGAGTAAGCCTGAGTGACCTCGGTAAATGCCTGCCATGTCTTCTGTTTGATTTATTAAGTCATTTTAAGAGTATGGATCTCTATAATGATGGTTGGTGCATCCAACCATGGTATCAGATTGTCCAAAGAGTCTCTGAGGAGGAAGATATTAATCTGCCAAAAGTTCCTCTCAGCTTGATTTGCACTACCCAAGTAAAATGCCCGCCGAGGAGAAAGAAAGAAGTTTCAAGAGGTGAAATTGGGTTAGATGAAGTCACCTTGTTGGCCTCTATCCACTGGGTGTCTCACACTTCAAAATTGGTGTAAAGAAAAATCTTATCATACTAACCTAAGGTTTGACAATTGTGCCTAAGTGTCAAATCAGTAGTTTGGAAGACCACTTTCAAATGCCCGCCCGATGTTGGGCGTGTGTCAAGCAGGTCATCAATGGACATGATCTTGTTCATCATTGAAGTAGCTATCCAATCATGCTTTTATTTTTCTTTATGTTGATCACATGAGGGAGAAATCAATTTGCCAAAGTAGAAGAAAAATTGTTTTACATATGAAGACACAAAGTGTCAAAAACACCTGGTTGAAGAGGCATTTGGAAATGCCCGCAAGGTGGGGTTATTTTTATGATAAAATTCATTGGATAGCATGGTATTGTTGCTTGTTGAACTAGATATCTAACCATGAAATCAGATTCCTATTTGGTGCTCTCACATGCAAATTATTGGTCTCCCAAAAACAGAGAAAAACATGGTTATTTACGAAAGGGCTTAAAAGTTAAAAGCTCCCAAAGGATTAAATATGCCCGTAGGAGCTTAGGAATTCCTCCAAGGGCTTAAATATGACCACAGGTGCTGAGGTTAAGTACGCAGGGGCTATGTGATACCTGAAAGGGATAAGAAGTATGCTCGTAGGCCCATATGCCCACAGGAAAGTGAAAATGCCCGCAAAAGGGTTCAATATGCCTGTAGGTGCTTTGCTATGCCCACACGTGCGTAATGGATAAGCTCACAAGAGCTTGAAGATGTGCGCAAGGGCTGTTAAGATGCCAGCAGGGGTTAGTAAGATGCCCGCAAGGGTTTAAAGTAAGCCCACAAGGTGCTTAAGGAAGATACCCATGTGTTTCTGAAATGCCCTCGGGTAAAGGACATGAGAAGGACGCATGCCTAGAGGAAGGAAGCTCGCAGCCTTGAGATGGATAAAGCCTGCAGGAGTGAAGGATAATCAAATGAAATATTAATCAATTAATTAATTAAAATCAGTAATAAACATAGATTTGAAGAGGCATGAGGATGAAAGAGCATGAGTTCATTTTGTAAAGGTGCAATGGTTAAATGATAAAGAAGAATATATAAACAAAAGTATGAAATGGAAAGAAGGTGTCTTAGGAGTTCAGATTGAAGGTTCAGTAAGAAAAAAATTTAGTGACTTTGTGTATTAAAGATGAATATATGAAGCAGCATTGAGACCAAAGGAAGAGACCATACTCAGTGCACATTCAAGATGAATAAGTGCAGAATAGAAGACATAGTATAAAGGAGGAGAACTAAAGTTGTATGCAGTCTAGATCTATGTAGTAGCATGAGGAGACAGAGACCAACAAAGTGAAGAAAATACAGTGATAGATTTAAAGGAAGTTCTAAAAGATTGATTTATTAATATTAGGGTGGCAGGGTGGTGCTAGGGCAGGCTATAGGCCTGCAAGGGGGTTGTAGCCTCCTGCTAGTGGTAGTTTGTAAATAGGGTGTTGAAGCATCCTTTTAGTAGCAGCTGATAAAACCAGGGGTTCGTAGCCTCCTTCCAGTAGTGGATGGAAAACAGGGTGTTGTAGCATCCTTGTCTGTAGGGGCAGGCCAAAACTAGGGTGTTGGTGCATCCTTCAGTTGTTGCTAAGAAACTTGGGGATTGTCCTCTTCATAAGTGGTATCTTGCAAACTATTGTAAATATAATTTTGCAGTATAAAAAGAGTTAGTGGTTTTCCCAATTGGGCTTCCACGATAAAACTATGTGTTCTCTATATCGTGTTGATACCATGTTTTAATTAAGTTTAATAAGTGGTTAAAATGGTGCAAATTAAAAATACCGATTCACCCCCCACTCTCAATATTGACCAATTTTCCAACACCCTTAACCTTTTGATTTTAACACCTAGCCTAATTTCACTTGTTCTTAATATGCAAAACAAGTTTTTTCTCAGTTTGGCAGGTTAATTTCTTGCACATGTGACCATCATAAGGAATATTGAAAGCATGGATGGATAACCACTTCAACAAGGAATAGATCCATGTCACCCTTTAAGTTTTTCGATAAACATACATCATCTAGCAAGCACTTGAAACTAGCATTTTAAAATACTAATTCAACAATTAGACACATAATTGCCAAACCTTAGGGTAACATGTTATTTTTATTTTCATCAAATTGGAAGTGTGAGAAACCCAATGGATAGAGGCCAACAAGGTGATTCCATCCAAACCAATTTCATCCTTTGAAACTTCTTTCTCTCTCCTCGGCAAGCATTTTAATGTAGTGCAAATCAATCCTGGAGGCACTTTTGGCAGATCACTATCTTCACCTACAGAGACTCTTTGGATAAACCAATGAGACGGTTGGATGTACCAATCAATAGTATAGAGACCCATACCCTCAAAATATTTTAAAACATCAACCACAAGAAATGGAGAGAATTTTATTGAGGTCACTCAGGCATTTTTACCAGTAATTTTATACTTAGACAACTTTTGCATTTTCCTAGACTGGAGCAATCTCCCTGAAACACTGTTTTGGCAGACCCATAACTTCATTTTTAGACACTCTCAAGACAAGATGGGACCATGGACAGGTAGAAAAATCAACAATATACAGTCTGACACTATGGGGCAGGCATTTACCTTAACCTATGGATTATGGCGGGCATTTTCCTGAGGCCACTTGGGTAGTTTTACTACCACTGGTGCAAAAACAACCTAAAACCCTGTTTTGCCAGGCCTTTAACTTTTTCATCAAACACCGTCTTTTAGAACTGAGACAATGGTAAGATATCCTCTTCAACACACTATAACATGATATTTTTAGATAATTTTTATCATTCTCCTATGAGGTATGGAGGGAAATTTCCCAAGGCAACTTGGACCAATTTCCAACACTTAGCCATTTTTCAGAATTTCTCCAAACTGACAAATCTCTATATAACTAGGTCAAATTGTAATAATGACATCATGAAGGTACTAGAGCACAATTAGGTGGATTTGCATCCTCATCAACCATGCCACATCATCATACATGCCATGTCATCATATCTTTTGTCATTAATGAATACTTTTGTCAACAATAAAAGAACAGGCCAAGAAATGAGGCTTAGTGCGCAGATTGGAGACTATGAGATGGACAAGATCATCCTTGATCTAGGATCTAAAGTCAATGTCCTAACTAAATAGACATAGAAGCAGATGGGGAGACCAAAGCTGTTATGGCCAATCAGGAGAAAGTCATACCATTTGGAAGGTTAGCCAATGTTATTGTTGACATTAATGGAGTGCAAAGTGATGCAAACTTTGAGGTTATCGAGATTGTGGATGATAGTCAGCCTTATCCCGCACTGCTAGGAATTAACTGGTCTATGGATAACCTCACCATCATAAACTTGAAAACAGAGAATATGATCTTTGAAGGAAAGCATATTAGGTTCATCGCACCACTAGACCTTGCAGACGAAGAAAGATACAATGAGCTAGTTTAGGAAGAATACAGAGCATAGGATCTTGAATGCCTTTACAAGATGACTGTGAATCAAGATGACTATGTTAACCCTACTGCGGATGGAACACTCAGTTGGCGATGCAACATCTCTTGCATCTCAGACTGTGACATAGGACTGGAGAACTGACAAGGCCGTATGCATGAAGTATCTGCAAGGAGATGCTCGCAGATTACAAAGTCACTATGCTGGATTGGAAAGGAAGTAATTCCAATCCCCACCTATGATGGTTCATCTAATTTTTATTCCTTTATCAAAGAATATACTGTATCAGTTGTAGCCGAGCATTGTATACCACCACTAGACATGGCACTACGCGAGACACATGTCAGATGGTGGGCTATGCATAAGCAGACATTGACAACATGGGATCATTGCAGAATCAAGATGCAGATCAGGTTCGCTAACAAGGTTGCACTACCCTTTGAGAAATATAATGGACAGACGGATCCAAGGGACCATATTGAAATATGTTCGCAAACATGGGAGGAGAGACCACAGATACAAAGGGTTCATCTGTTTGTGCACACATTGGAGGAGCACACTCCAAAGAACTGGTATCTAGACATGGAAATGCGCAGATAAGCTATAGATTGGCCTACCCTAACTGCGAACTTCCAGAAAAGTTTCAGTTTTGAAGATGATAGTCCGAGTATAAATGAAGCTTTGCAGATCATTAAAGAGAGAATATTCAGACCAGAATTCCCAAGTACAAACGAGGCATTGGAGGAACTCAAAGAGAGAGTGTTTGAAGATGTGAAAGTACCTGTGAACCTACAGCCAGAATGGGAAAGAACTATAGAACATGTCCTTGAATGCTATAACCTTGCTGAAAATGGTGAAGAAGCTAAACAAGAAGAAAGCGATAAGGAGGATCCACGCAACATCAATATACCTGTGTCAAAAGGTGCGCGTGATGTAGAGGGACCTTCACTGGAAATTCCAGACATGAGTGGACCTATGAAAACAAGAATAGTGAACATTGGCACAAGTGAAGAGCCGAAGTTCGCATCTATTGGAGACTACTAGGATGATCAGATGATCGCGGAGATCGCAGATCTGCTACACGAATATCGGGATCTATTTCGGACAAAATTTACAGAAATGAAAGGTATTCCTAATGACTTAGGGGTCATGAATATACCTCTTTAGCCAGGCGTGAATCTTGTTAATCAAAGGCCATATAGATTGAATCCTAGATATAAAGAAAGAGTTAAGGTAGAATTTGATCAAATGCTCGATGCAGGGATCATTGAGTTGGTTGAAGAATCTGAGTGGATAAGCTCGATGGTTATCCAGGACAAGAAAAGTAAGGGTGACATTAGGATCTGCGTGGATCTAAGGAAGTTGAATGATGCTTCGCTACATGACCCATTTCCCACTCCTTTAACAGATGAAGTCTTAGATAATGTTGGAGGAAATGAGGCCTACTCTTTTACTGATGGAATTTCTAGATACCATCAAATAAGAATTGATCCAGTAGATAGACACAAGACAACCTGTTATCACTCTAGGAAACTCTCCTAGGTTATATCTTGGAGATGCCTGGTAACTTAACTAATATCAATGTTTCATTCAATGGATCAAGTCAGATGACTAATCAGACCTCACTCACTCAAGACATGCATAAACTCAATCAAATAAACAAGGATTCTAACTATCACTATTCAGAGCGTTTGTAATAAAGGTGAACAAATGAAGAATTCTCACTATGCTGGAAGATTCATACATAAAGCACTTACATATGAGTGGCTAATCATAACAAGGAAATGATACTTGCAATTCAACTCATCAACATAGAGATGGATGACAACTATCTGGTATTAGACAAAAAGAATAAACATAAATGAATTATCCAAGTACAAGTATAGAACAAAAAGAAGATGTAATCTGAACATGTAATGGCAAAAGAGCTTGTATTAATTAACAAGAACATTAGAAGCTTGAGTAGAAAAAGTATCTAAGAGTCTCTAAAGTTGAACCCTTTACAATGATTCTTCAATGATATTAAATAAGCTTTACAAATCAGTTTCAAGATCCTCAAAAGATGGATATGATAACCTCTTTTCCTATCTCAAATCCGAATTTGTGAGGTGGCTGGAAAATGCAGAAATTTCTGGAAATATGCTGCTCAGAGATTGACCTATATCTCTCAAATAAAAACATATTTTGGAAAAATGAGAGAGGTTTTTGTATATTGGTTTGTTATGAGAAAAAATTCTCTTAGTTCTTTGAGATTTGTTTTCATTTTCCTGACATCTGTATTTCAAAAACATGTGTCAAACGGGGAAATTTTGAGATCCAAAAATTAGGGCTCAGAGATGGATTCAATTCTCCCAATATGTGACACATGTAGAAAAAATGAGAGCGGTTATTGTTCTTTGACATGTTAGGAACAAAAAATTCCTCCCATTTTATAAAATTATTCTTCAGTCGCTCAAAATGATCATTTGAAAATGATGGCTCAACACAGTAAAAATGCCATATTTATGAAAATGCAGCCTCATCTTGCAGGGGACGTTTTGCTACTTTCCTGAGCTCCAAATGCAAATCTGAAAGTACCATTGGAAAGCTTAGGATGTCTAGTTGTCAATATATTATTTGAGCGTGTAAAACGGCCTCTTCACGGCTGATAAAAATGAGTTTTCCCAAGACATGTTGACTGTTTCCAAGCTTCTGCGCTTTCGGTGGCTAAAATAGCCCCGAATTTCGTGTTTTAGTTACCGAAAGCTCTGCTTTCGGTGGCTAATGAACAGGTGAAATGTCTGCCTAAGACACCGAAACCTGAGTATTGACTTTTTTGAAGGAAAAACTAGATTAAATGTTTTTCAAACTTTATTACATACCTAAAGCTCTAAAAAATGAGCCTTAAAAAATTTAGAAATGTATTTTTAAATGACTTCCTATCACCTAAAATAAACAAACTTGACTAATTTATTTGAGATAGCATCTATCTCTAGCTGGGATGGATACCTCCCTATGAGGTTTCCAAGAACTTAGTAGTTCCAATCTCCTTTACCATTTGGATATGGAGTCATTTGGCTTGTGCAACTGATCTTCTGCAATCTGTCCACAAATGTTCAACTATAAACCTACTAGCAATGCCTTGCATCTATTGGGATATGGAGTCTCAAATGATGCTTTCAAAACCTGATCCAAATCCTGCAACCCTGCTCATCATTTGAAGCCAAACTACCCCTGCCAATAGTGCCTTATATCCATCGGGCATGGAGTCTTTATTTCAAAAGTAAAACCACAATACTAAATGCAAGCCTCACACATTATGCAGACTTGAAATTCTCAGCCATGAGCTTATTCATCTATGCTATCCTACTCTAGCTACTGCAAATAAATGTTTCAGGTATATACAAATTTCCAGAAAAATAATTTAAGTAACAAATTGCTTGACCTCTCTTCATGTATACAACAAAAGACATGAAAGGAGAACAAAATATGCAACAAGAAAACTGCAACCAGCTCATGTTTACTACTGCAAACCATCATGCCAAACTTTGTAATATATGGCATAACTGACAACAGTGACTCCATCCATATAGCAACTAGATCATAAAATCCATGTATGATCTTACCTTGTTGTTTAAATTCAAAGGATTGCTTTTCCTCATAGTTGATCTCAAGAGATGGTTGATCATGAATGTCATTTCCAAGTTCTATAAACTCATATATTGACTGCTCAACAACTGACACAGAATCAAGCATCGATTGTTTTTGGAAATTTTCTCTATCAGCTTCATGATGCTCCTGATCAGATCCAGGGATGCTGCCATATGCGATCTGCTTTTTACCATTTGAGATATCAAAAGAAATGACCTGGTCTTTATGAAAAGTATCTTCTTCCACAGACTTTTCAGCACAACCATACTTTTCATGTCCATTAATTTGATGAAACAAATTATATTCATGACAACATTTTGGAAAAAGGGCATCATCTAAAAAATTATCTTTACAGAACAAATTGAAAGCATCATGAAAACCTTTCAAAGAGTTAATACTGGCGGCTGGAAGAGATCTGCACCAGTCAAGGGATCCTCCCTTCAATGAGTATCTGAAAAGCTTAATTTGAATATCCTCATGTATAATTTCAAGCCAATGAATAAAGTCATGAAAATCCAGCAAGTGTTCAACTGGCATTTCCCACTCTTCTCCTCAAAAACTGGGAAGACTATTTTCCCATTCATCTCTACTAGGTACTAGATGAGGGTAACCAGAAATACTTGAGAAATTGCAAAATGAATACCTCTTGTTTATTTCATACCAGTGGAGTCACCAACAGATTTCTGAGCAATGGAATCGCCACTAAATCCATCCTTCATGGAGTCACCAGATAGATGATTACAACCAAAGAAATGTCCAGTCTTTGTCTATCATAAAAGCTGGATCTATGTCGTGTCCCAAGGAAGCTGAGCTTCAATCTCCTCTCCCCAACAATGGCGCCAATTGTTATCACTCAAGGAAACTCTCCTACGTTGTATCTCAGAGATGCCTGGTAACTTAAGTAATCTCAATGTATCATTCAATGGATCAAGTCAGATGACTAATCAGACCTCACTCACTCAAGACATGCATGAACTCAACGAAATAAACAAGGCTTCTAACTATCATTGTTCAGAGGGTTTGTAATAAAGGTGAACAAATGAAGAATTCTCACTATGCTAGCAGATTCATACATAAAGCACTTACATATGAGTGGCTAATCATAATAAGGAAATGATACTTGGAATTCAACTCATCAACACAGAGATAGGATGACGTCTATCTGGTATTAGACAAAACAAATAAACATGAATGAAATATCCAAGTACAAGTATAGAACAGAAAGAAGATGTAATCTGAACATGTAATGGCAAAAGAGCTTGTATTAATTGACAAGAACATGAGAAGCTTGAGTACAAAAAGTGTCTAAGAGTCACCAAAGTCGAACCCTTTACAATGATTCTTCAATGAGCTTAAATAAGATTTACAAATCAGTTTCAATATCCTCAAAAGATGGATTTGATAACCTCTTTTCCTGTCTCAAATCCGAATTTGTGAGGTGGCTTGAAAATGCAGAATTTTTTGGAAATATGCTGCTCATAGACTGACCGATATCTCTCAAATCAAAACCGATTTTGGAAAAATAAGAGACATTTTTGTATACTGGTTTGTTATGAGAAAAAACCTCTCTCTGTTCTTTGAGATTCATTTTCATTTTCCCGACATCTGTATTTCAAAAACATGTCTCAAATAGGGAAATTCTGAGATCCGAAAATTAGGGCTCAGAGATGGATTTGATTCTCCCAATTTGTGACACCTGTAGAAAACATGAAAGAAATTATTGTTCTCTACCATGGTAGGAACAAAAACCTCCTCCTGTTTTGCAAAATGAATCTCCGGTCGCTCAGAATCATCATTTGAAAATGATGATTCAGCACAGTAAAAAATGCCATATTTATGAAAATGCAGCCTCATCTTGCAGGGGACGTTTGGCTACTTTCCTGAGCTCCAAATGCAAATCTGAAAGTACCATTGGAAATATTAGGATGTCTAGTTGTCAATATATTATTTGAGCGTGCAAAACGGCCTCTCCACGGCTGATAAAAATGAGTTTTCCCAAGATATGTTGACTGTTTCCAAGCTTCTGCGCTTTCGGTGGCTAAAATAGCCCCGAATTTCGTGTTTTAGCTACCGAAAGCTCTGCTTTCGGTGGCTAATGAACAGGTGAAATGTCTGCCTAAGATACCGAAACCTGAGTATTGACTTTTTTGAAGGAAAAACTAGATTAAATGTTTTTCAAACTTTATTACATACCTAAAGCTCTAAAAAATGAGCCTTAAAAAATTTAGAAATTTATTTTTAAATGACTTCCTATCACCGAAAATAAACAAATTTGACTAATTTATTTAAGGAGATAACACAATATTTTCTACCGAATGGGGGTCGTTCCAGTATACATTAATGCCCTTTGGTCTGAAGAACGCACCTGCCATCTTTTCTAGAGTTGTTGTCGCATCATTTAAAGATTTCATGCATAAATTTTTAGAAGCATATTTTAATGATTGGATTGTCTTTGCTTTGCTGAAAAACCATTGTGAGAACCTTAGAATGATGTTAGCTAAGTGCAAGAAACATCAAATTTCATTGAATTTAAAGAGGTGTGTTTTTTCTGTGCCTTATGGTATTCTTTTAGGACACATTGTGTGCAGACAAGGCTTGATGGTTGATCCTACGAAGATCGCAGTTATAGTTAACCTACCAACACCGAATTTAGTGAAGCAGTTGCGCACCACTTTGGGGCATACTGGTTACTACAGAAAGCTTATAAGAGGTTATGCACAGATAACTACTCCAACGGAGAAACTGTTAAAGAAAGATGCGTAGTTCATCTGGAATGCAGAATGTGAGCAAGGCTTTGACACATTAAAAGAGAAAATGGTAACTGCGTCGATCCTAGTGTTTCAAAATTGGGAGAAGCCATTTCATGTACATGTTGATGCTTCATGTATAGCATTGGGTGTTGTATTAGCAAAACCAGAAGAGGGAGGTATTGACCATCCCATTGCATTTTCGAGCAGGAAGCTCTCATCTGCAGAAAATAATTATACGACCACTGAGAGAGAGGGTCTAACTATGGTTTACGCACTGTAGAAATTCAGGCACTATCTACTTGGTGTGCACTTCTCTATGTATACCGACCATTCAGATTTGAAGTACCTAGTCAATAAGCCAGTCTTAGGGGGAAGAATCTATAGATGGTTGTTACTGGTAGTATGTGCAATAGACTTCACCATAATTGTGGGACAACTATACAAATTGGGACCGAATGAAGTGCTGCGCCGATGTGTATTAGAACACGAGAAGCCATTCATTTATTTTGGCCGAGGCACATTTAGGTATATCGGGAGGACACTATGCAATAAGAGCCACTATGCATAAGATATTGCGAGCAGAGCTATGTTGGCCTACTATCCACAAAGATGCAAAGGAACATTGCCAGAGATGCGATGTTTGTCAAAGGATAGGGAAGCCTTCCTGCAGAGATGAGATGCCTTTGAACTCGCAGTTGACACTTCAGGCATTTGAGAAATGGGCCATTGATTTTGTGGGACCTATAAACCCATCGGGGAAAAGGATTGGTGCGAGATACATCATCACTGCTACTGATTATCTCACCAGATGGGAAAAATCCAAGCCAGTGAAGGATTGTAGTGCAGTGACTGCTGCGCAGTTCATTTTTTAGAACATCCTTACTAGATTTGGATGTCCAAAGATTTTGATGAGTGATCAAGGCACTCATTTTCTGAATAGGACTATTGAGGCACTAACAGAATAGTTCCACATTTACCACTAGCAAAGTATGCCATATCATCCACAAGCAAATGGAACAGTGGAAGCTTTCAATAAGGTATTGGAGAAAGCGCTAAATAAGATATGCAAGGTGAATAGGGATGACTAGGATCTGCACATTCTAGCTGTATTATGGGCATACAGAACTACTTGTAAGAAAATGACTGGCCATACACCTTTTAGGTTGGCCTATGGATAGGAAGCAGTGATTCCCATGGAATATATTGTTCCCAGCTTGAGGATAGTTGCATTTACAAGAATGGAAGATCAAGAGGAACTAGAAGAAAAGCTTCTACACTTGGTTGGGTTGGAGGAAGATCGCTTCATCGCAGGCTTTCACCAGCAAGTGCAGAAAGATAGAGAAAAAGCATGGCATGATCGCCATATCAAGAACAAGTCCTTTCAGGTAGGTGATCTAGTCCTCCTGTATGATAGCAAATTTATGAAATTTTGTGGAGAGTTTAAGATGCATTGGCATGGACCATATACTGTTGTACATGCTACTAATAGTGGCGCAGTTCAGTTAGCCACGTTGGCTGGAGATGGTCTACCTAGATTAGTCAATGGAAGTAGGCTAAAACCCTATCGAGACAAACCTAATTCGCAGAACCCTTTGTAGAGTCAAGCCATGAAATTTAAAAAAAAAAATGAGAAAAACAAAAAAAGAAAAGACAAAGAAAAGAAAGGAAGAACTATGCAGCTCGAAGCTCAAAAAGGTAGCTGCGTAGATCCAATGAAACAAAGAATATTCAAGTTCAGAACCGAGAAGCTTGACACAGTGAAGTAACTACGCTGGAGTAGTGATGTTCCACCGCGTAGTTCGACACAACAATCAAGAAAACTAGACGTTAGAATGTCGATCACAAATATAGTTGTTATACAATACTTTTTCCGATGACCGCTTGAGCATTTAACGCAGAAATAGCTGTTCTAAATGAGTTAATGAAGAAAAGGACACAAATTCGCTGAGGATTTGGCCAATGGACATGTCATTTAATGATTTTCTAGCCGTTGAAGGGCACAGCTGGGCCTCATTGCGCCTATAAATACTCCTGTATTTGGACTCACAGGCATTACCGAGACTCTAGAATTTTCATGCGACCCATACTTTGAAATTGTTTACAGTGAGCGAGCAGTGATCTTGTAATTCTATAACAACCATCCAGTTAATGTCTGAAATATCATCTATTGAGGAATAATTCACGGTCAGGGAGACTATGAAGGTGTTTCACAAAGGAGGGATTCAAGCGTTGATGAGAACCCCTACCAAGAAAGTGGTTACAGAGCAAGGTCAGGGCTCTCGAAGATCGCCAAGACATGTTGCAGTTATGCAAGACAAGGGAAAAAGCCCGACCGTGGAAAAGATGAAGCCGAAGGTTGTGAGCTCCACAGTACCTGAAATTCCGCTGAGCGACAAAGAAATTCCCTTGAAGTTAATGCCACAATATATCTCACCGCATGCAGCATATGCACCATCTATTAAAATGCTCAGGAATGCTAAGAATGAGATCCCGATTCCATGGATGTCGAAGCATGTACAAGTAGAAGGAAATCTATTGGGGAAAATTCCCAAATGCAAGTTTGAAGACTTCAACCTGATTCAGATGCAGAAAGACCTGGTTAAATCAAAGTTCCCAAAGTTTTAGCCAGATCAGTATATGGGCTGGAAGAACAATGTAAAATGAAACTTTATGCTAGTTGCGTAGAGTTGGCTAACCGGAGTAGTCGAGTTGGGGTTTCCCAACCTATTGACACTCCCGCACTTTGACAGAACGCCAGAATTGAATGTGGTGGTGGGCACTCTTATGTCATGCATGCACCAAGGATATCTTTGGCTTGATCGCAATGTCGACCTCAATATTGATTTGATCCACCGTATTACTGGGTTAAGCAAGAGAGGCAAGGACCCCAAGCAAGTTTTCATAGGAAAGAACCGGGATAAGGAGATTGCCATGAATATGAAGAAGATACAGCCTGTCATCAAAGGAAAAAGAGGATTTGTCACGGATGATATAGAGGATGAAGCTACGCGGTTCATCACACAACTGCCAGCAGGTGTAATTATGAGAAAAGCAAGACCGTTGGAAGTACCCATGGGCGCAGTGCTCCTTGGGGCAAAGGCCGCGGTAGGAGGAAGATTTAACTGGTGTCAGTACCTACTAAATGAGTTTCTAGAAGAGATAAACGACACATAGACACATGGTAGTAACTTCCACTACACAAGGTTGATAGTGTTGATTGCCTTTGTAGGGTGGAAGGACCCAAAACATTACATTGGCTTAAACACCGACAACAATGATTGCCGAGGAGCCCGTTATGCAAGCCTTTGGGCGAATTCGATATCAGAAAGATAGCACACGTCAGCTGAAGTGTTGTACACTTACTATGAGAAGCTACACGAAATCATTATCGCCATGCCATGGATATCAAAAGAGGTAACGACTAAGTATATTCGCACTGTCAATTTTAAAGCTAATATGCATTATGTCTTTATTTCAACAAAGTCTTAGTTGAAGAACCCTGAATGGTTCCAAGGAAGTTACCACATAAACGAAGAAGATATCGAAACAATTATGAAGGAATGGATCCCTGAGTTCAAAGTTGAAGGGATTGTGGATATTGAGAGTGACTCTGAGGAGATAAACGCAGTCCCTACACTCATTGTTGAAGAGCCGTGGACAGGAAAAAGGAAGGAAGCTGAGAGCACCGTATAGAAAAAGGTACAAAAGAAGAAGCAGAAAGAAGTTAAGGGCCCCTAAGAAGCAAAACTCCATGATGATGATTACGAGATGATTACATCTATAGTAATAGTGCAGATGGAAGACCTGATGACCAAAAATGATGAAAAGAATGATGCAATTCAAAAGAGTCTGCAGAAGAATCTAACCATGCTGCAAGGCATTACAAAAAAGATTAAAGAAGTACAACACCACTTACCCTTGCCGCGAGACCTTCTGAATTAAAAGGAAAGTCAGGAGGCACTTTGCAGCTGAAGACAACACCTGTAGCCTTGACCTTACCTAAGTCACGCATCATCAAACTTGTCCTCGTAAGTGTAAGGATACCACTAATAGAAGAATTAATCTTGGGCATGAAGGAATTAGAGCACATGGACCTCAACATTGCAAGGATACCACTTGCCAGTCTACACGATATGCATTTGCAGGTTGTGGAGGAGATCCATGAGCGAAGTGTAGATGCTTTGAACTAGCACACTGAGCTACAAACCAGCTATAAACAGTTGCAGGAATCAAGCTCGCATAAGTCCATCCAACTTCAAGATGAGCACGACCGACGAAGGAGATTAGAAGCTACGGTCGTTGCAGTATTCACGGATATACCTGAATGCGACGAGCAGTAAGAACTTGAGGACACTGTCATTAAGATCGGAAAGGTGGTCAGCGATCTTAAAGCCGAAATGAAATATATGGAGATCAGTTACGAAGCAAATATTGTTTCCTTGGAAGCACAGAATCAACCGAAGACACCACCAAATCAGGAACAACTTCAAGCAAAAGAAGTGAAAGCTATAGTAGAAAGAATAGCCAATAAAGTTGCTAAGTGCCAGACTATGTTAGATGAGGCAAAAAAAAAATTCACTGCCCTGGAAGACGATATAGAGTTGTTGTAAATCAAAAGTGATTTGAAGGATAGATAGGCAGCATTGGAACTGCTGGACGCAGAGGTCAAGGCCCTGCCACCAAGGTACCAAATTCGCAGATATCTAGAAGCTAGGGAATTCAAGAAAGAACTGCAAGAACCGCGAGACAGGGAGATTGAACTCGGAGATAAGTTGCAGCCCCTGTAAGAGGAATTGGTAAGCTCTAAGTATGGGTTCCTAATGAGGATAGCTAGACTAGGAGCCTACTTTAATTATCAAACTAGGGGACGTACAAACTTTAGAGGTACTGGCACTATATGTGCTCTCTAGGATAGTCTTTGTCGAAGTTGGGTGTTTGTATCAATGTTTTTAAGGAGTTGTCAAAAAACGATTAAATGAACTATAAATAGGATGGTTTAATCTATGGAGGAGAAATTCCTATGCTAAGAAATTCAAATACTGAAAGCAAGAAATCTATGGCTAAGAATTTGAATGTAGGAAACAGTAAATCTATTTTTAAGAATTAACTTGTTGAAAACAATAAAAATTATACTATGGAATTGAATGCTGGAATTATAACAGATCTATTCTAAAGTAATGAAAGCTTGATATTTATTCTAAGGGGTAGTTACTGTAAATTGAATGCATAAAACTCAAAGTCTAACCTAACATAATCTAATGCTAAAGCTAAATTCAGAATGCCATTATCTAATGCTGCAATTTTTAATCAAATCTTTAAGGAGTGAATGTCATCATGTAACCAATAAATACTAAAAGAAATCAATCTCTATAAGCAGTTCTAATAATGAAATGAATACATAGGCTAAAGATCTAGATTGTTGCTTCAGAAGTAAATGCAAGTACATAGAGAAATGGGTTTTAATTATGCCTTGGAAGAATGTTGCTACAGGACTACAGACATAGCGTTATCATACCACAGAATTCGTTGGAATGAACTATGGAATCAGAAGTGTTCAACTACTACAGAAATTAAATCGTGTTATTTAGATGCTATTTAGAATACTCTCATCTACAATATAAATTCAACCAATGCACAACACATATTGAGAAATACATGTACTGCAAGATTTCCTGACTTACGTGTTGGAGGGGCCCTCTCCAACCCGTACTTAGGAGTGAAAGGAACTTATAAATGCTGAATCGTAGGTAAAATAAAGTCTTTATTTAAAATAGAAACTGCATAGTTTAAAACAAGGACTGTAACCCAACTGTCTTGATAGTTTGAAATGTAAAACAATAATTCTTCAAAATAGCAGCAGGGGCCTCTCACTACCCGAGAGGTCCATATTTATAAAATCCTAATGCTTAACCTAACAAAAATGTATAAATGCCGATTCTCTTTGAACAAGAGTTCATTCTCTACAAATTAGGAAAAAGGTGCTGAGTTTGGTGATGTTATTCCAATTCTTCACTTGATTCACGCGTTATCCTTTAGTACACCTACACATGTTCATTCAACCTCATTTTTCATGCAATTAGCTCATAGCAATGCTTTTCAAAACATAACAGAAATAATCTTTTAAACACTTCATTAAATAATTAAGGTAAATCATTTTCCCACTAACAAGTGTATTTTTACAACCTTTCTTGTGCTTTGCTGGTGGGAAAAGAAACTACCAGATACTTGAAATGGGTACTCATCAGGAATCCCGTGAACAAACACAGAAAATTGAAGAAAAGTTGAGGGATCTCCGCGAAGGACAAGACTCGATGCAAGAACAAGCTGACGATGAAATAACATCTGATCTGTTGGAGACTATAAAGCAAATTGAGCAGGATACCAAGGAAGAGCTTGCAAAGTTGATTGCAAAATACCAAGAGTTCATTGCGAAGCTAGCTCTACAGCAGGAAGAACAGTTAGGAGAAGTAGAGGTTGAAGGTGGCTCGGGGACGAGCCATATGTAAGTGTTAGGGGCCTAATGGGCCTGGCCTAAGTGGGGTATTTTTGTGCAAGTCAAGTTTTAGGAACTGCAAAGTTGAGTGCACTTCAGATGAAGATGTTTTGTAAAGACACTTTTTAAGGAGTTGCGATGTGATCACAGCGCAGTATCGGTAGGAAGGGAACCGCACAGCTGAGGACCGGTTTTGGGTAAAGAATGAAGGTAAGGTCGGCTAGGAGAAAGTGACCTATTTTTGCTTAATAAAATCCGTGATTACCAAGTAGGCGGGTAAGGAGTAAGGAGGACGGAAAGCAACTGGTCACATGTGTAGAGGAAGAATGACATGAACTAGCCGCATAAGGTCATTAGAGAAGGAATGGTAAGGTGAAAGCGATAGTCAGCATGCAGTTGACAGGGCCGGCTAAAAGAGATGTGACCTCACGTAGAGGATGGCCATGACTGAAGAGTCGCTATCAGCGCCTGACAGTCTGGTTAGGGGAAAACCGTGACAGTTTTGGGAAACCTTAGGGTTTTTTCCTGTGTATTATAAAGACATGACCTACGGGCATGGTGTATAAGAAGGCACAATTTTGTAAGGGAAGGGGTTGAATCATTGTAATTGTTGTTGTTGAAGAATCTTCATTGTTGAAGCTTCTGAGTATTGGAAACCATTGTAAACGATCTGCAAGTTGTGTGCACAGAGACCTATTGAGAGAGAAGAGAGTCTGCAGCTGAGTGCGCAGACTGGAACTGTTGTACCCTTCCTGAAAGACTAATACAACAACAGTTCCTGTGGATGCAGCTCCCATCCGGGGGGTGAACCACATTAAATTCCCGTGTTGTGTGATTGTTTACATGTTTGCATATGTTATTTGCTTACAATGAATGCTTAAGATCTTGCTTATCAGTTTATGTGTTTACTTTTATATGTATTTTCCATAAGGAATGAGATGGGAGTAATATGTTAAGTTTTGCATATGTGGATGAATGCTAGATGCATAAGTATTTCTAAGTCTGAATGAATGTAGAAGTTGGTTGGATAGATGCTTAAGTTAGTAGAGTTTGCATAGTACAACTCTCGTGAAGCGCAACATCGGAATGTGCAGTATTTTGTGTTCCGTCATATTGCATAAGCCATAAAATAACCTAAGACAAATGGTAATTGGGTAAAACACTAAGTATAGCTTTTTGAATCAAGTTGAGTCTAGAGAGGAAGCACAGTTGTCAGTTGCGCTATCCTATTATTGAACTTTCGCCGAACCACGCAGTCCTTGGATGCACGAGTCGCACAATCCTTCCGGCTTGTAGAAGTATTGACGGCGAAGGGGTTAAGCTCCGCGCAATCCCGAACCCGCAGTGCAAGCTCCGCAGTGTGGTGTTCATCAGATCTGTTAAGAAATCATCACATAGTTGTGGAAACCTGATTCTGCAACTCCCCCATTACTTCACCTCGGGTCAGACCTTAGTCTACTCATAGATTGTTGCATAAACGACCGGTGAAAAGGGGTTTTGTTGATTCCTTGAACCACGAAGAACCTGGATCTGTATAGAAAACCTCAAGACAGTTATGTAATACAACAAGCACCAAATCCCTAAGTTCTCCAACACCAACTGGAAGGAGGCTACGACCCCCTATTCCTTGCCCCATCCTGCCACCTTGATATACAAAAATAAGATATTGCCTTGTTGTACTTCTTATACATGCACACTTCATATCTTCTGATGTTTTTTCTTCTATGCGCACCTTTTGTATGTTGTAGTTGCTATCAATTTGATGCATACACCACTTAACTTCACATTCAACTAAACACTTCCCTTTAACTGATGTCACACTCATATACTGTGTGCTGCTTCAACTGATTCTGCAGTTTGCGCCAAGATTCAATGTATCATTCTTCTTCTACACTTCTGCAACTTCAACTAATACTGTGCATTAATTGATAATGTGTTTTTTTATCTTCATGCAGTAGTATCAAATAGAAACTGTGCACCGTAAGAGCTATGTCCTATATTGGTGCAACAACATTTATATCATCTGTGAAAAAATGTGCATCATCTTTGATATCTCCTCTATATTTAGTGCACTTTCCTCAGATCATCCTCATCATGACGTGCATCCTTGAACGAGCTGCAACTCTATCTTTGTGCATCTGATGGACTACCTGATTTCGCACACATCGAAACAGCCTTCATGCATCAGTTAAACCTCTTCACTTTGCAAATATTTTTATATACCTGAAATCTATCTATGTGATTCTATCTTAGATCATTTGTGACTGTCTACATGCTATCTATGATACTATCATTTAGTCCCAATGCACTTGCGAATCTTCATTAATTATGCTTTTCTATCTTCGCGCAACTATCCCAGATTCACAGTATCATTGTGCACACCTTTATTTATATCATTCCTCTATTTGTGCAGACTTAGCTCTTCATCTAGATCATCATGTTCTAGTTCCACAAGCCCTTGATGCCCCAAAAAGCTATACATCCCATCTTTCCTACAAGCTCTAAATCCTTACTCTCAAGCTTCAATATTTCCTCCATTCACCATCATGGCTTCTTCTTTATACTTGATTTGCGCAGATGGTGATGTCCACAAGTTAGTTGTGGCATCCTTTGTTCCTTGCTTCATGGTTTGGCTTACTTTATGCTTTCGCCACTTGTCATCTTTTGTTCCTCTAATGAATCACATCTTGTGGGTCTTGCACACACTTGATCCTTTGGCTAGTGGGACTTTTTCCCTTGCAATACCATCACTTGTGGGTCTTGTGCACTTGATGTATCATTGTCTATGTAATTTTTGCATATGATATCTTCAACCGCTACACCCTTTTTGGTACTTATGCATGCTTCAACAACAGAGAGCTTCTTCTAATTGGTGAGTGTTGTGCACTTTTAGGACTTGCATAACTGCTTGACCATTTATTGTTCCAAGCTACTTGCACACTCTCAAACCTTGTCCAATCAACTCTTTGGATTGCTTACACACTTGAACCTTTGTCCAACCAACTCTTTGGCTTTTACATTGTAGGATTCTGACTTGGTGGACTTGATGTCTGCACATGTACCACAAGTTGTAGGATGCACTCCTTATGTACTTCTTCAAACTAAATATGCTTGATGTAGTTCTGGATATACTTCTTTAGACTAGAATCCATACATTTCTTCATCTTGCTTGCGCATATACTTCTTCAAAATGGCTTCCATATACTTCTTGAAATTGGGACATGAATATTGATTCCTCTTTTACATTAGTTGACATCCTCTTTGACATTAGTTGACATCAATGACAACCAAAGTTCAATAATCTCCCCCTTTTCCATTGATGTCAACACCTTATGAATTTGTGCATAATTATCTACTTAAGTTTGTATGCTTCATCTGTCCTTGTCGTAGTACTACCCATGTGTTCTTTGCTATATTGAGCCTTTGTTATCTATACATTATGTTGTCAATGCTATTTCAGATTCCTATTAGATCGCATGTTGCATGCTTCATGCTCTTCTTTATGTTACTTCTGCGTGGATTGCATGCTTCATGATCATCTTCATGCTTTGCTTTTTGTTACTTCTGCATGGATCACATGCTTTGTGATCAACTACATGCTCCGCATGATCAGCTTCATTCTCTTTCTCCCCCTTTGGCATCAATGGCAAAGAGGTTCCATTACTACACAATTGTAGGTTCTCCTTTCTTCTGTTTGGTGCTGGCCTCCACTTATCTACTTACTGAGATAACTCCCCATGTCTTCATGCTTTCTTATTTTACTAGGATTTTTGTGCCGATACTCTGCAATCTATACACTTTTTCATAACCATCCTAGATCAATTTTTTTATCTCAACCTTCTGTTCCTTTCATAAAATCATTAGCAACTCATCAATCCTTGCTCAGTTCATCAAGATATGTTCTTGTTGTGTCAGCTACGCAGTATCAAAATTGATATTCTACTAGTTGTGCATTGTCTTTCCTGTCAATTTCCTTCTACATCAAACTTAATCCATTCGTCACATTTACTATGCCATCACCAAATTTATGCATTTATGTCCTATTTTCAAGGTTGGCACTATGGTGTGGATTTTGGAACACACCCAGTTTCTTCCTTAGATATTCAAATGGGTTCCTTGGGAGCAGTTTTGTGAATATATCTACAATTTGTTCTTTGGCATCAATGTACTCCAACTTGACAATGTTTTCAGAAACTTGTTCCCTCACAAAGTGATATTTTATTGGAATATGTTTAGTTTTGCAGTGCATGACTAGATTCTTTGAGATATTGACTACACTTGTATTGTCGCACAATATTTGGATGGGTTGATCAAGGTATATTTGTAGATCCTTTAAGGTTTGTATCATCCACAACACTTGTGCACAACATGCGTTTGTTGCAATGTATTATTCTTTTGTGGTAGATAGTGTGACTAATGGTTCTTTCTTGCTGATCCATTATAAAATAAATTCTCCTAAGAAGAATGCAGCTCCACTAGCACTTCTTTTGTCATCAACATTTCCTTCCCAGTCTGCATCAGTATATGCTACTAAATTCAGATCATTCCTTCATGGATACCATAAACCAAAGTTCATTGTCCCTTTCAAGTATTTGAAGATTCTCTTTACTGCTTGGACATGCGTTTCTTGGGGTGCTTCTTGGAACCTTGCAATGAGTCCTATTGCTTGCATTATGTTAGGTCTTGAGATAGTTACATACAATAGGATGCCAATCATTGATCTGTAAAGTATTTTTTCAACTTCATCTGCTTCATCTTCTTTACTTAACTTACACCCAGTGACCATAGGTGTGCATAATGATTCACAGTATTCCATATCAAATTTCTTTAGCATTTATTTCACATATTTTGTTTGAGATATGAAGATTCCATTTTCCAATTGAGATAAATGGAGTCCAAGGAAAAAGGACAATTCTCCAAGAATGGACATTTCAAATTCTTTATGCATGTCCTTAGCGAATTGCTTACTCATCTTGTCATCATCACCTCTGAAAATAATATCATGAACATATACTTCAACAACAATCATCTTCTCATACTCGATATTGATGTAAATATTATTGTCTACACTACCCCTTTTGAATCCTTGTTGCTACAGATACTTGTCTAATGTTGAATACCAATCTCTAGGAGCCTACTTGAGTCCATACAAAGCTTTCTTTAATTTGCAAACATAGTCTATGTTGCCAAAAAGGGAGAATCCATCTGGTTGTTCAATGTATACTTCTTATTCAATATCTCCATTTAGGAAAGCATATTTTACATCCATTTGATACACTTTCACATTTTCAGCACATGCATAGGCCAGGAATAGTCTGATTGCTTCCATACATGCCACAGGAGTGAAATTTTCTTCAAAATATACTCCAATCTGCACATAACCTTTGCATACCAATCTTGCTTTGTTTTTGACAACTTGTTCATCTTCATTTAGCTTGTTTTTGAAAACCCATTTATTGCTGATAACATTTTATTTTTGGGTCTTGGTACCAGTCCCCTAGTCCGATCCTTTTCAATTTGATATAATTCTTCGTTCATGGATTTAACCTAATGATCATCTGCACTGGCGTCTTCAAATCCTTCTAGTTCTATTTGTGACAATAGAGAAAAATGAACCTATTTAGATGAATTTCTTAGGCTTCTTCTGGTTTTTACACCAACATTTTTATCTCCGATGATCAAATCCTCCTAATGATTCTTTTGAACATATTTGGAAGGATCCTTTGTGTCATGTATTTCGTCTTCTAATTCTAGTTGACATATCACCTCCCATGGTTTTTCCATCTCTCTATTTTTTGGTTGATCCTCATATGACTGTTCGAGCATAGGAAGAGCATCATCATCTTTTACTGTCCTATGAGTAAACACTTCATCAATTTTCATGTATGGGATTTCTACTATCTTTCTAGGTTGTATATTGTAACACTTGTAAGCCTTGCTTTTGGTGGCATAACCAAGGAAAATTCCTTCAGATGATATGGAGTCAAACTTTATGGGGTTGTCATCATTTCTTTTGATGTATCATTTGATTCCAAATATTTAGAAGTGCTTAACAGTGGTTGGCCTTCCCTTTCCATAGTTCATAAGGTGTTTAACAGTTGTTTGTCCTAATCTGACATCTAGTAAGGATGTGTATAGTTGTATGAATGGCCTGAATCCAAAACATGTATGATAGCTTTGATTCGTTTAGAATTGTTTTGGCCATTTCCTGCATCCTTTTGCTTTTCCTTTCCACCACTCTATTTTTCTGATGATAATTGCCTTATGATTCCATGTTTTTGACAGAAGTTGTCAAACTTTTTTGATGTATATTCTCCTCCATTGTCAGATCTCAAACACTTTATCCTTAATTTTGTTCCATTTTCAACTACTTCCTTAAAGTCCTTGAAACATTCAAACGTTTCTGATTTTTCTTTAAGAAAGAACACCCATGTCATTCTAGTATAATCATCAATGAAAAGAAGAAAATAAGATTCATCGTTTAATCCTTTAGTTCTCATTGGACCCCAAAGATATGAATGTACCATTTCCAAAGGTTTTGAAGTAGTATACTCTTTTGTCTTAAATGTAACCCTAGTTTTTTTTCCATGTAGACAATGTTTGCAGAATGAATTTAATGGTTTAATAATCCTTGGAATGTCTCTTATTGCTTGTTTCCTACTAATTCCGACCAGATTGTCGAAATTGATGTGTCCTAGTCTTCTATGCCAAAGACAGCTTTCATCAGTTTTCCCCATGTAGCATTTATGTTCCTTTTCATCATCCAAAATGTGTACATTGTTAGGAGTTATGGAGGCCGTTGACATTAACCTTCCTGTATCCCTATTTCTGATTTTGCATTTTTATGAGTCAAAGGTGAGTGTGTTCCCTTGATCACACATTGGATTTACACTGAGAAGATCGTGTTCCATGTTTTTGACTACTAATACATTTGATGCTTTAGTCCTTTTGTTTCCTAGACATGCTAAGCCTCTTCCTAATATTTTGGCAGATCCATTATCCCCAAAGTAGACACTACCTCCATTTTCTTCCCTGTATTTTAGAAAAGTGTTTTTATCTCTCGTCATATGCTTAGAAAAACTGCTATCTATATACGACTGCCCCCTTTTATTTTGGGAATGTAAATCTAGGTTGCATGCTTCCTAATAAACTTGAATCCTTCTAAGATTCTACTGGTTCTATTTTGTTGAAATCCTCTGCCTACGTAGATGGAAAGTGATTTTAGCAGTTCTGACTATCATGAGCATGGCTGTGACATTTACAACACTCATTATCTAGATTCAAAATACTAAAGGGATTGAGATATTCTTTTGGGGTCTCAGCTATTTTCTTGAGGCCGTTATGTTTAGGATTCATCTAATTGTGAAAGCCACTTCTCCTACCATACACAATTGAACATGCCTTACAATTTCTTGGGTTATAACCAAATTTATGACAAAAGTAACAGTTTCCCAAAAATAGATTTCGATACCTGGTTAGATGAACTCTCCTGAATTGTGCAGGTTCAGTTTCCATATGAAGTGATTCCCTGATCTTTTCTTCAAAATTCTGATTGTTCTTTGAAAAAAGAGTTATGAGCGCATATGCATAACGTCTTACAAAGTTTGAATCTACATTGGTGCTATTTCTGAATCTTTGTCCATGTTCCAATTGACTGCTCAATATATGTAATTCTTCTCTTAGAGAAATGGTTTCAGCTTCCATTTTTTCACACATTTATTCTCTTAGTTTCATCTTCCTGGTGGTTTCTGCCTCTAATTTCAACAACGATTCTTGCAATTGCTTACTTCTCTTCCTTGATTTCTTCAGTTCATACAAAGCACTAATCAATTCTCCTTCGAATTCTACTTCTTCCATATCTTCATATCCCGTACCCATGTTTGCTCACTTCTCTTTGTTAGCTAGTTATGAACAATTTTAAATTCTTAACAGATTAATCTAAACTTAATCTTGATCTTCAATTATGCATCCATCGTAAATAAAACATTCATCCACATATGCACAAAAACACAAAACACACATAATGTTTTTACGTGGAAACCCAAATGGGATAAAACCACATAATGCTCTTTATAATAAAATATTACATTCGAGGAAGCACCAACTTCCTAAGTTCTCCAACACCAACTGGAAGGATACACCAACCCCTTGGTTTGACAGGAAAAGACCTGAAGGAAGCACCAACTTCTTGATTTCTCCAGCACCAACTGGAAGGGGGCTATGACCCCCTACTCATTGCCCCATCCTGTCACCCTGATATAGAAAAATAAGATATTTCCTTGTTGTACTTATGATACGCGCACACTTCATATATTTGAATGTTAGTTTTTTTGCATGCACCTTCTATATGTTGTAGTATTGTTGTCACTTTGTTGCATACACCACTTGAATTCACATTCAAATCAACACTTCACTTTAACTGATGTCTCACTTCATATGGTGTGTGCTGCTTCAACTGATTCTGCAGTCTGCGCCAAGATTCAATATATCAATCTGCTACTTCACTTCTGCAACTTCAATTGATACTTCACGTCAATTGATAACATGTTGTTCTATCTTTGCACATTAGTATCAGATAGAAACTGTGCACCTTAAGAGATATGTATGTTTTGTCTTGGTACAACAGCCTTTAGATATTCTTTGACAAACTGTGCATCATCCGTGATATGTCATTTATATTTAGTGCGCTTGTCTCATATCATCCTCATCATGACGTGCATCCTTGAATGAGCTGCAACTCTGTCTTTGTGCATTTGATGGAATACCTCACTTCCCACACATCGACTCAATTTTCATGCATCAATTAAGCCTCTTCACTTCATGCATCTTATGACATACCTCAATTCTGTCTCTGCACTTCTGTTTTAGATCATATGTGACTATCTGTGTTTTATTTGTGATATTGTCATTTAGTCCTCATGCACCTGTGCATCTTCATTAATTCCTCCTTTCTATATTTGTGCAATTGTCATAGATTCACAATATCATTCTACACACCTTTAGTTATATCATTCCTCTATTTGTGCACACTCGGCTCTTCATTTAGATTATCCTGTTCTGGTTCCAAAAGCCCTTGATGCCCCAAAAATCTATACATTTGTATCTTCCAACTTTCCTACAAGCTCTACATCCTTACTCTCATGCTTCAAGCTTGCCTCCATTCACCATCCCGACTTCTTATTTATACTTGATCTGTGTGGATGGTGATGTCCACGAGTTAGTTGTGAAGTCCTTTGTTCCTTCCTTCATGGTTCTTCTTACTTTATGCTTCCGCCACTTGTCATCTTCTATGCCACTAATGTCTCATCTCTTATGTGTCTTGTTCACACTTGATCCTTTTGCTAGTGGGACTTGCTCCCATGTGATACTGTCACTTGTGGGTCTTGCGCGCTTGATGTATCATTGTCTACATCATTTGTTCATATGATATCTTCAACTGATACACCCTTTTTGGTACTTGTGCACGCTTCAACAACTGAAAGCTTCTTCCGATTGGTGAGTCTTGCAAGATTTCAAGACTTGCATAACTACTCAACCATTTCTTGTTCCAAGCTGCTTACACACTCCCAAACCTTGTCCAATCAACTCTTTGGATTTTTTACACACTTGAACCTTTTTACAACCAACACGTTTTATTTTACCTTGAATGAGTGTGAGTTGGTGGACTTGATGTTTACGCATGTACCACATGTTGTAGGATGCATTGCTTGTGTACTTCTTCAAACTAGATATGCTTGATGTACTTCTGGATATAATTCTTTAAACTGGAAGCCATACATTTCTTCATCTTGTTTGCACATATACTTCTTCAGAATGGATTCCATATACTTCTTAAAACTAGCACAGGAATATTGATTCCTCTTTTACATTAGTTGACATCCTCTTTGACATTAGTTGACATCAATGACAACCAAATTTCAATAGATGATATGGTCACCATATTGAAACAATAAGTAATATGGTTTCTTTCCAACAACTTTATATACAAATGGAATTAAATAACACTTACTTATGTTCATATCCTAATAATACTTTCATCATCTCAATGATTAGAAACTATATACCAAACCTCCCTTCCTGTATGTTGGCCTAGTATAAACACAGGTTACCAGAGAGGATACATGTAGAGTGAAGGGATTAGGGTTTCTGGAGAAACCCTTTGACCAATGTCAAGGGTTTCAATCAGTCATTTGTTTATAGACCTAGTTTTAGTGGAGCAGATGAAGGAGTCAGAGTGGTCATGGTGGAGCTAGGGTTCCTTCAAGAACCCTAAGCAATTTTTTTGGGGATCAAAGTGTAGGTATTTTTCGATCATATCACAGATGGTTTATTTTTTTGAATTTTCTTAGGCCTTCAGGTCTTATGAGTTAATCAGTTCTTTGCATGAGCATTAAAGTTTCCTTAGTTTTTTAATCATGGTACAATAGTTAGTGGATTTTGTTATTTGTACATGCATCGGTTCCATTGATTTTGTGTCAAGATAAAGTGGCAAGTTTCTATTTTAAGATAGGGTTTTTTTCTCTCAAACCTTAGACAAAGGTTTGTTAGGATATTTAGACACTTAGGAGTTAGTTAAGATCAACTTGTGTAATATATCCGTTAGGGATAGTGTGTTTCTTTAGTATGCATTAGTATGCATTTGTAAATACTTAATCCGACGGTCACGATATGTTTTCGACATAGAGTGATCCGATGGCTCAACTTCTCTTAGATCAAACCTAACCTTGATCCGTGGCTTAGCAGCCGATTGGTCCATGATATCTATTTAAAGAGCATGGAGGGTCATTGTTTAGTTGATCGATTATGAGAAGCTCATTTGTAACTTTCTTTCTTTGCATAATAAATTGTCCCGTAGAAGCTATTTGGCCGGGGCCGTGGAGTGTTTCCCTCAAGAGGGTTTAAACCACGTCAAAACATCGGTGTGTTGATCAGTGATCTGTTTGTGTGAAGTGGTTGCTCTTGGTGTTCGGTCCTTTGGTAGTACCCTGTGTACCCGAACATGGTATCAGAGCTTTTTATGAAGTGTCGCTTCCGGTTATGATATAGATCTTGAACTGTTGTTGCTGAAACTCAAAATGATTTCTAGTTCTTGTAATTTTGTGCATTTCTGGGCTATGGGAGGTGTTCCATTGTGCCCGGAGCGTCGTTTCCATTGGGAAATAGTTTTCGTTTGATCAAAAACGGTTCCCGGTTGCTCCAGAAACGCGTATTTCATCAGATTTGAAGGTATAACATTACAGTGACGCATTTTTTTATTTCGTTTTTTGAAAAGAAAAAATCTCATATTTCATCTTTTTTTACTGTTAGATTTTTTTTTGGGTTTGGATTGTTGCTTTCCCGTCTGCAGATGCTCTTTACCGTGCACCTTGAGCGATCTCGGCAAATCAGAAACAGAGAGGGAAAGAGTTTTTCTCGGCTGCGTATGCTCTTTGTCGTGCACCTTGCGCGATCTCGGCAAATCAAAAACAGAGAGAAAACGTAGACTTTCCGAGCAAGATAACAAGATCTAACTCCACAAGTGTGGAAAAGTTTTTTTTGTTTTGATTTGTGGTTTGTTTTGCAGGAAAAAGGGCAAGCACGCAAACCGAGCAAGAAGAGTAAAAAAAAAAAAAAAAAGAAGCCCCCTTCCCCATTCCCATATTTTACATACCTTTTAATCTAGCTCACTTGGTTCAAAGTTGCTTTATTCCTTAATAGGTCTTGAGTTCAAATCTTAGGAAGTTACTTTTAAAAGAAAAAGTGCATGCAATTTCTAATTTCAAATTACTTTATTGTAAAAGTGCATCTCACTTAAATAATAAAAAATAAAAATACAAGTGAGTCACATATATGGAATTGATGAACCTAATGCTGCTTGGGACAAGTTGGAATCTGTGTTTGGTAAACACAATGAAATTCGAGGTCACCAACTCAAAAATGAGTTGATTTCTTTAAATCCAAGTGACTTTTCATGCATTCAAGATTATTTATCTAAGTACAAAACTCTTAAGCTCTTATGTGCAGAGTGTAAGATTGAGAGGGAAGACAAACAATGCATCTATCATATTCTTTCCAAACTTGGACCTGCATATTCTGTTTTTGTATCTACATTTTACTCCATGAAAGCATCCTTGAATGCAGCTAGCTATCAAGATCCTATTCTTAAATCCTTTTGTGATTCCTTGATTAGGGAACAAGATAAACTCATTCATCTTGGAATAATCAACAATGCAGATACATCTGGGAAAGCCTTATTGTCCCAACAGAAAGAAAAGTCCAAGCCTCCCAAGAAACAAAATTTTTGCAATAATAAGTCAAACAAGGGTCCAAAACCCTCTCAGTCAACTCCTTCTTTAAAAAATGACAAAGTATCCAAGCCAAAAGGCAAGAAGACTGAGCGTCATTGCAACTATTGCAGGAAAGATAATCATGATGAATCTAAGTGTTTCAAGAAGATGGCAGCCTTGGAATCAACAATGAAGAAGCACCACATCAGCCTAGATTCGCCTTCAGAATCTGCCTCTCATGGACATGCACTTTGTGCTTCTGGTTATTCTTATAATGCATCTTCTTCTTCTACTTCAAATGAATGGCTCATTGATTCTGGAGCATCTTATCATATGGCTAAGGATCAAGCCATCTTTTCTACTATGCATGAATGTAACACAAAACAAATATTTGTTGGTGATGATAGATCTCTAAGTGTTGTAGGAGCTAGAACAGTTCCAGTAGATAATGGTCATTTTAGTGATGTACTATGTGTTCCAAGAATTTCCTGCAATTTGTTATCAGTCTATCAGATCACTCATTCTGGTGAAGGTAAAACTATGACCTTTACACCTCACCAAGTTGTAATCAAGGATTTTAAAGATCCTCAATAGGTCCTAGCTACCGGAATTGTTGATGATATTACCAGGTTGTACAAGTTTAACAACTTTGGGTCATCACCTTTCCCTTCATTTTTTGTTGCTCATAGTGATAACTTGAGCAAACTTTGGCATGAGCGATTTGGTCAATTAAATTATCGCTCATTGCAACAACTATGTAAAGAAAATATGGTGACAGGTCTTCCAATGGTATCTTGCAGGGATGGTGTTTGCTCCGGTTGTGTACTCGGAAAACATCATCAGGACAGTTTTGAAAAACGTGCCTCTTGGCACGCCTCGGTTCCCTTGGAGCTTGTGCATAGTGACTTGTGTGGTCCTATTCCATCTGCTTTCTTTTCTGGTTTCAAGTATTTCTTAACTTTCATTGATGATTACACCAGACGCACTTGGGTTTATTTCCTAAAACTTAAGAGCGAAGTATTTAACATGTTCTTGGCCTACAAGGCCCTTGTTGAAAAACAATTTGGTCATCAAATTATTAAGTTAAGATATGACAATGGAGGAGAATATGTTAACAAACAATTCACTACTTTCTGCACTGAACAAGGCATCCAACAACAGCACACTGTTCCATATACATCACAACAAAATGGTGTAGATGAGCGGAAGAACCGCACTTTAAAAGAAATGGCTAATTGTATGATCCAATCTAAGGGACTAAGTCTTCGATTTTGGGCTGAAGCCATTAATTGTGCAAATTACATAGTTAATCGCACCCCCACAAAAGCATTACAAGGTATAACACCGGAATAAGCATGGAGTAAAATTGTTAGAACAGTAACCACACTTAGTACCATAATCCATAAATTTTTAATTGCCCATGTGCTTAATTAAACCATGTTTTGGATTAAGTGACTATAGTTGGTCAAAAACCCACTTTTGAGAGTGTTCACACCCACTTCCAAGCAAACCAGTTCACCCAGCCTCCTGTTTTGTCCACAAGTGCACCCTCATTTATTGCTGGTGCGCCCTCTCTCCTTGTTTTGGGGAATTTTAGTTGACCAAGGGCGCTAGGGTGGATTTTTGCCCATTTTTGGCTAGATTTGGAGCATTTAATGCTCCCTTGGGCCCCCAAACCTCCTCTACTTGCTCACCCACACCTGCCTTGAGCTAATTAATGACCTAGTATGCTTCAGCCACCTCCACACCAGAATTCGTGGCTGTTTGGGGTGATTGGGATTGAGTTGGACCCACCTAGGGGGGATTGAGGCCAATTTGGCATTGATGACTTGTACACTCAGCTTGAGCCACCTAATGCTCTCGATTTTCACATGGATGTAATAAAAACCTGTTACTAACATTTTCACATGTTAGACAGTTAGTTAATCAAAGGTTTTAGCATACATTGTGTGTAAAATTATCATCTTTTTCAAGTTTTTCCACTGTATTTGCAAATTAATTCGATTTTGTGAGGTTCTCCATAGCTCCTAGATCTTCTGTGATCAAAATACTCACAAAAATTAAACCTGATGTAAGTCACTTTCATGTGTTTGGTAGTGAAGCATGGGCTCACATTCCGGATGAAAAACGGAAAGCATTGCAGCCTAAAAGTGAAAAGTGCATATTTGTTGGATATTCTGAAGATGTAAAAGGTTATAGACTTCTTCAACCACATTCTCATGATATAATCATTAGAAGAGATGTTAAATTTGATGAAAATCTCTTGGCCTGCGAGCCTAACTCGGCGATTGTGCCATCTGTGGCCTGCGAGCCTGATTCAACGTTTATGCCTTCTTCTTCTTCCAACTTCCTTGACAGGTTTCCAACTCCAGTTTCTGATGATGACAGTGAGGATGAAAATCCACCTCCGCCTGCTCAAGTTCCTCTAGTTGCACCAGCACAAGTGCTTCCTCGATGGGTCCGTTCAACATGTGAAGCAGCCGGTGATCTTGTCGGTGATCCTAGAGATCAACGTCAAACACGTTCTCAGTTTCAGCGAGCCTCTTCTCTTTTGGCTCAAGTTTCCGAGAATCATGATCCAGAAACATTTGCAGAAGCTTCAGGGAATCTAGATTGGGATGCAGCTATGGATCAAGAATATCGTTCCTTAATGGCGAACGATACTTGGGATCTTGTACCTCTTCCAAAAGGAAGAAAACTTGTCAGATGTAAATGGGTCTACAGAACTAAGTATGCATCAAATAGAAGTGTTGAAAGACTTAAGGAAAGGTTAGTTGCAAAAGGTTTTTCCCAAGTTGAAGGGATTGACTACAATGAAACCTTTGCTCCCGTCGCAAAAATGAACTCCATCCGCCTTGTTCTTTCCCTTGCAGCCTTACACAACTGGGAAGTCCATCAAATGGATGTCAAGTCTGCCTTCTTACATGGTGATTTACAGGATGAAATTTACATGGAACAACCTCCTGGCTATGTTCAGAATAACTCTAGCCTTGTCTGCCGCCTTAAGAAATCCTTATATGGCCTTAAGGAAGCTCCTAGAGCTTGGTATGCCAAAATGGATAACTTTCTCCTTGACACTGGTTTTTCTAGATGCCATTCTGACCCCAACGTCTATACCAAGAAAGTAGGAAACCATATCATCATACTTGTTCTATATGTTGATGACCTTATTCTTACTGGTAGTGACCCTAAGCTTATAACCCATGTGAAATCTAGTCTTAAACAAAATTTTGAAATGTCAGACTTAGGACATTTGCATTATTTTCTTGGTCTCCAAGTCCTACAAACCAAAGAAGGAATATTTCTTTCTCAGTCTAAGTATGCTTGTGACCTTCTTCGTCACTTTCACATGGAAGATTGTACACCAGCCCCATCTCCCTTCCAGTCTGGAGTCAAACTTTCTGCCACTTGTACTTCACCTGAAGTCGATGCCACCTTGTATCATCAGCTTGTTGGTAGTCTCTTATACTTGACTCATTCCCATCCCGACCTTTCCTTTGTCGTTGGTCATGTTGCCCGTTATATGCAGACACCTCATGAAAGTCACTGGAAAGCAGCTAAAAGAATACTTTGATATATTCGAGGTACAGTTTAGTTTGGGATTCATTACAGTACAGGGGGGAAACCTTTGTTGGTTGGTTTCACTGATTCAGATTGGGCCGGCGATCCTGATGATCGAAAGTCTACTGTAGGTTATGTTTTCAGTCTGGGATCTATACCTATTACTTGGGCTTGTAAGAAACAACAAGCTCTTGCTCTTTCTTCAGCAGAGGCAGAATATCGAGCAGCAGTTAATGCCAGTCAGGAAGCTTTATGGCTTCGACAGATCCTTTCAGAGTTTGGATTCGAGCAGCAGCATCCTACTCCACTTTGGTGCGACAATCAAAGTGCCATCAAGCTTGCCAAAGATCCAGTTCTACATCAACGCAGCAAACACATTGAGCTACATATGCATTTAATCAGAAATCTTGTTCATGATCGTGTTCTTGAAGTGCTCTTTTGCCCTACAGATGATCAAGTTGCAGACATCTTCACCAAGTCTCTTACAGAAGCGAAGTTTTCCAAACTTCGATCTATGTTAGGAGTTTAGGAACTTGTCATTAAGGGGGGATAGGCTCTAATGCCTCCTTCCTTCTCCTAATAGTGTCACTTTTGTAAATCCTTCAATCCTATCCCAAGTTGTTCTTAAGGGGGGATGTTAGGATATTTAGACACTTAGGAGTTAGTCAAGATCAACTTGTGTAATATATCCGTTAGGGATAGTGTGTTTCTTTAGTATGCATTAGTATGCATTTGTAAATACTTAATCCGACGGTCACGATATGTTTTCGACATAGAGTGATCCGACGATTCAAATTCTTTTAGATCAAACCTAACCTTGATACGTGGATTAGCACCCGATTGGTCCATGATCTCTATTTAAAGAGCATGGAGGGTCATTGTTTAGTTGATCGATTATGAGAAGCTCATTTGTAACTTTCTTTCTTTGCATAATAAATTGTCCCGTAGAAGCTATTTGGTCGGGGCCGTGGAGTGTTTCCCTCAAGCGGGTTTAAACCACGTCAAAACATCGGTGTGCTGATCTGTGATCTGTTTGTGTGAAGTGGTTGCTCTTGGTGTTCGGTCCTTTGGTAGTACCCTGTGTACCCTGTTGGTAGTCTCTTATACTTGACTCATTCTCGTCCTGACCTTTCCTTTGCCGTTGGTTTTGTTGCCCGTTATATGCAGACACCTCATGAAAGTTCTTTAGTATGCATTTGTAAATACTTAATCTGACGGTCACGATATGTTTCCGACATAGAGTGATCCGACGGCTCAACTTCTCTTAGATCAAACCTAACCTTGATCCGTGGCTTAACACCCGATTGGTCCATGATCTCTATTTAAAGAGCATGGAGGGTTATTGTTTAGTTGATCGATTATGGAAGCTCATTTGTAACTTTCTTTCTTTGCATAATAAATTGTCCCATTGAAGCTATTTGGCCGGGGCCGTGGAGTGTTTCCCTCAAGAGGGTTTAAACCACGTCAAAACATCGGTGTGTTGATCTGTGATCTGTTTGTGTGAAGTGGTTGCTCTTGGTGTTCGGTCCTTTGGTAGTACCCTGTGTACCCAAACAAGGTTGTGGGTGATTGGGTGGTAGGTATTTTCCTATATCACTCCCATATCGAGAAGGTCGGTTGATGATGCAAGAGTTTTCAAAGAAATTCTATGTTGGTCGATGTATAGGAACTCTCTGAGCTAAGGAAATCATTTGGTTGGGAGTGTTCAAGGTTCCCTAAGTGGTTCATATGCATAGGTGGCAAGCCACTAGTCAACATTTTACTAGCTAGGGTTTTTTCTAATATGCCAATGAGTTCTAAGGAATATTGAGAGGTGTATTGTTTCTATTGTAGGTATAGGTTGTGCAATTTGGGAGGTTGTGTAGATCTTCCTGGTTATGATTTTGACCAGGTCAAAGTGTTGAGATAAGGATTAGGTTTTTCTACTGAGTCACAGGGGCTTCAAACTCCGATGGATTTCGGGGCTTACTTAGGAGCATTCGATGCTTGGTAGATCAAGGGTTTTTGTTACCCCATAGGGTTTGATTAAAAGGATAACTTTGATTTGTTGATATATTTTTAGATCCAATAGTTCTGATCAATACCACAAGATAGATATAGATAAATATATTTGGAAGTGGGAGCCCCAACCAAAATTTGGATATTGGATCGACCAAGATCCATCAATCGAGGAGGAGATTGAGGGCTTGAACCTGGTGAGGTTCTCAGTTGTTAGATCATTTTGGAATTTAATGATGAAGACCAAATCTTCTTACTCTACCACAAAACTTTTTTATCAAAATTTGAGTTGTTGTAGAACTTTTTCAGGTGGGTTTGGATATAAATCTATATCATCTAGTTGGATTGATTTTGTAGTTAGAAGGCTTCCATATTGGGTACTTGCAGGAGTGATATGGTGGAATATATGGTTTATTATTAGATGTCAATGTTTGGAATATTTAGGGTTGTTATTGTCCCTAGTGGTATTAAGTGAGATATGATCTGATCCATCGATTCGTCCTAGATATAATGGCTGTGGATCTCATTGCTTAATTGGTCCCAATGAAAGCATTTGGTAAGTTGATCCCTAGTATTAAATTCAACCGTTGGGTCAGCCAAGATCCAAAATTGACGAAGGATATCAGGGAGTTGAGTTCCAAGAGGTTTGGATTCATCTGATCACATTTGAATTCAATGGAGGATATTAAATATGCTTACTCTCTTGTGTATTTTTTTACCAGAATCTAGGATGTTAGAGATATTTTTCAGTGGTGTTGGAAGCATATCTAAACTGTCTTCTTAATTTAATCATGTGGCCAAGAGGATTACCACTTGGTTTCTAGTGGGAATGATCTGATTTTCTCATTCCTTGAATATCAAATGGTGTACCACACTCCCGTTGGGACACTACCATAGTGGTGTCATAAAAATTAGAACCTCAGTCACAAGGAGGAATGTTGATCTGTAGCTTGATCTATTGGTGGTGGATGGTTAAGTAAGAAGTATTGTGGTAGAAAAATCATCCATCTGATTTGCTTGGTTTTTTATCCTGTGGTTATGATTATTTACTGAGGTTTTTGACATAAGTGGTGGGTTTGGGAGATCTATGTTGGAATACAATGCTACAGTGTGTTTGGGTAGTACGATGGATGATCTGTACCCCTACCTTCTAATGGTTGATTACTTGTAGGACCTCATAACTGATGATAATATTTTATCCTCCCAATTCAACATTTCCATGTTAGTTAATAAGGTATCACACCAAATTTTTGAGGGTATAGTGGACAATGAGAGTACTGGAAATGTTGTATCAAGGGTTGAAAATATTCATGAAGATTATCTCCTTCTTTGAGATGTACTAAAAAATAAACATTTCAATTGGCTTTCCAAATGTGGTACTAGATTCATTAAGTCCCAAGGCACGAGGGGCACAATATTTAGAAGGAGGTTCGAAATTGACAACTAATTTGCAGGTACCTACTAAAAGTATGGATATTCCATTAGAGTGTTAACACCCAAAACGTACAGGCAGAATCGGGGTAACAGTAGAACCACTTTAGACTTGTGCTACTGACCCAGCACAGTCAGAGAGGGATCTCTCTAAAGAAAGGAGTGAAAATATTCAAAAAAGAAACATAGAGCCTTAATGCTCAAAATGTTCATACAAAGTTCATTCAGAAGGTCATATTTCTGGTGGGATGATTGGGTTTTTTTTAAGTTGTTGGTGGAAAGCAGTGTAGATCTCTATTGGGTGATGGATTCAAATTAAACAATACATGAACATCATTAGCAAATGCTTTGCAAATACATTCACATAGGGGTAAGATAGCCACCAAGTTACAGTCAAAGAGCTTTTAGTTGGGTGATTTAGAAGAAAAATGAACAGTCCACCAATATAAAGCATGGAAACATGAATTCTATATTGATTTTAGTAGGAAAATAATTGTGGAATACTTGGTATGATAAGAATAGAGCATAAAGACTATGACTTCTATTCAAATGTCACATTGAACCAAGCATGAAAAATCATGACAGAATGGATTAACAATGAAAGGAAACACAAATCACATGGGAAAAGAGAAGAAATAGACTGCAAGCCCAATCACACAGGAATTCGTCAAAAATGCCCACTCGGCTCTGTCAACTTTATTAACACAGTTCAAAATGCACAACATAGAGCAATAGGATAAGCTCCAAAAGTTTTCAACCCTTCTTCATTCAATTATGCGGAATTTATAGATGCCCAGATCTTCATGATCAACCTATTCAGACCAGAAAACAATTACAAATTTGAGTGACACCTAACTAGGCATATTCGCCTCCATCATTACAAGACAAAAAAGAGCGAGACATGCCTAACCATTTTTTTACATTCACTGGTAGTTTTTATCAAATGGCACTCGACCCATACAAAAAGACAAAATTTTCTCCTGGAGATGCTCTCCCAGCTGGCTGTTCCCACTAACTAACTACCCCCACTAGCTTTGAAAACTTCATTTGAAGTAGGCTCCAACAACTTTTTTGAAGCACGAAGTGTGTAGTTTATTTTTCCATATCTCTCCACGCTTGTCCATTGCTCGACCATTGTAAGATCGTAGCTCACCATTTCTTTCACCATGACTCTGATCTCAATGTGATCTGCAAGGGAATTTTGAGGAAGTCTTTCACCAATAGAGACCAACTTGTTTAGCATCTCAAAGTATTCTGCAATCTTTTCCATCAGAATCTTCCCTGTAAGCAAAGAATTTAAATGCTGAAATTTCACATGATCGATTCTTATATCAAACAATAATTTCTTATATTCATTCGGGGAAATCAACTGCTGATTTTAATCCCAGAAAGAGGGAAAACCCTTTTCGATCAACTTCTCAAATTGTGCTTTGAACCCTGTTACTTGCCTCCTCATTGCTTCAGCCCTAGATTCTACGTTCTCGACCTGTGCATGTTTTCCCAGAACTCTTCTTGTTGTTGTAATTGTTGTAATCCTATACTTAATATTTAAGGCCTTTAGATCTTCTTCCGTTAAACTATTTAGAAAAGTGATGGCATTTTGCGCTGTCTCCTTGGGCTTCCTATTGAGATTTTCTATCATCGCTGTACAACTGGTAAAAGCATATTTAATTGTTTTTTCTTTTACTCTCATTAAATCCTAGTATGGTCTAAGATTTTTAGCTTCTTTAATAACCAAGTCCCATACCATGTGATTGTATCCTTGCATAGCTGCTTGCCCTATTACTTGGTGTGCCAATTTTTTATTAGTTTCAATCAATTCCATATACTTGTCTTGTAAGGATTTTGTTTCTTCATCTTTTTTCTCATTTTCTTCCTTCAATCTCTGAGCTTCTTCTCTTAATTCTTTAATTTCAACATCCTTTAAACTAATATGGGACATAGCCTGTAAAATACTATCAACATCATTTCCATCTCCATTCAGACCTGTACCTGTTTGCTGCACGCTCAAATTTGACAAATTGTTTTTCAAATCATCAATATTATTTCTCAAGCTTATCTTTTCTTTTTCCCAACTAGCTTCTCTTTCAGCAAATTTTAATAATTCAGTTTTTCTATCATTAATTTCTTTAGACAAAGCCTCCTTTTCTTGCTCCAGCTTGGTCTCTTCTGGAGCTTGAATTATCTGAGTGTTTGAAATCTTCATCTTTTTCTGTAACCTTTGAATCAAATTATCCTTTTCTATTAACAATTGTTTGCTGGCTTTACCTCCCACGTCAGCTTCAACTAAGTCAAATTGTAATTTTTTTACTTATTGTTGGAAAGATTTATTCTGTAGTCTTTCTTGTTTCAATTGACCTTCCATTTTATTTACAGTATTTTCCAATTTAGTGACTTTCAGTGTCACTTCCACAAAATCTTCATATATCACCTCTCCCATTTATCTATGCATTTGGATCTTGTCTAGTACTAGTATTTTCTTCAAATTGAATTTCATTTTGGTCACTTTGTCTTCTGTAGACACTACTAAGTTTAAATTGTTCTCTTTTATATCTCTGCTTGTTATCAGAGAAATCTTTGAATTTGACAAATTTTTGACTATCGGCATCAAATTAAAAATCCTTTGGGTAGAGGCTTGCTTATTTTGTCGATAATGTTTATACATGTCGAGCCTCGATTGGAATTTATTTACATCTCCACTTTCCCTAACCTTTTGGAATTCATACTCTTGTATTTGAACTTCTGGAAATGAAGACTCCTCTTCTTCACATCTTTGACTGCCTCTTGAAATGACCAATTCGCCTGGCGCTTTCGTCCTAATCCTTTTTCCTTCATCTCCGCTTTCACTATCTGCATCCATACTCTCTTGCAAATCCATTTTTCTTTCAATTTCCTGAGCATATGGCAACTGATCGGCCTGCATGGTTAATTTTGTCAGAATCAAATCCCCTACTTGTAAATCTATGATTTCTTCATCATCAGGTTCATAATGAAATAAATTCTGTCCATTTAATAATCCTTCTATTTCTTGATGTTCAAAAGATTTTATATTATTTTTCTTCTTTCTTCTAGATATGATATGTAAAGGATCATATTCAACTGCCACATCTTTCTTAAACTCCATAGCCTCCAACAAATTTGTTATATCTGAAAGGGCTTCTTTGCTTTTTATAATGAACAAACCTACTCTCCATGGGTATTTCAAATCAAAACCCTTTTTAAACATTAAAAATTGCTCATCTTCTAGAGTCAATTTCTGTCTAATGAATTCGAGAGCGAAAATACTTAGAGTAAAAAAGGAAGGTAGTATGTAAGGTTCATGTACAAAGCCATATAAATTGATGACGGTGGAATCCTTTAGTAAAAACCAATCACCTACTACTACTTCATCAGAGACTCCATTTCCAATAAAACCCTAGGTAATTCTTCGCCAAAAATTACTCTATACACCACAGACACAATATAATTCATGTAGTTAAATACATTATCTTCTAAGGTGTACGTATAGAGTATTTGTGAAAATTGTAAATTTTCTATACTACTAAACATAACCATTTTCATTAACTGCGTTTGAAATCTAAAATGTCTAGTATTGGGGAAATTGCTCAATTGTGAATGAATTCTTTCTGATAAAAAGTCTTCGAATCTAAGGGATAACACTACATCATTTTCAGTTCCTAGTGAAATGACACTAATTCTGAATAAAAGACTCAACTGTAACTCTATCATCCATATATCTATATCCAGGACTAGAAACTGAGCTATCAAAGAAAGAACCAATTGTGTATTGTCATTAAATAAATTTATATCCAAAGGGTATGGGGTATTCTCAACTTCCAGGTTAGGTTTGAGACAAGCGGTCAAAAAGGTTTTCCTGATCTCAGGGGAAGACTGTCTAAATGCAGTAATAACAGATTCTTCGTTAAAACTCTCAAGCTCGGGCACTTGGGACACAGGGATTCCAAAAGAACTACTAACGAATGAATAATTTAGGGTGCAAACAATCTTAGACTTCTGGGAATTCATAATAACTCGTTGGAGTTCAGACTAGTTATAGGCACACCATGAGATAAACTCAGGAAAGGGAATAGTTTGGTCAATGCAGAAAAGGACGAAAGATGACCGAAAGACTCTATGCACATCTAGACCTTGTTCAAATAAAACCTTTAATCTTTTCTTAATTTCATGTATAGGCATCTGAACTTTTGTATCAAATATATCAGAATCCCTATCTTCCATAGCAATCTTAACCCTAGCGGTGTTTGAACTCGAATATTCGTCCATTTTTGTAGTAAACAATCTATTATCAATGATGGAAATAGTTGAAAGGGACTACGTGTCACTAGAAACCCTTGAAAATGACTCCTTTTGTCATCTCCTTCATCCTCCACTTGTCCAGAAGCTTCTGACTTCGATAGGTTCAAGACACAAATGTCAACTTTACACATGCATCTTTATATATATAACCTCTTTTTCTTATCCTTCGATCTTCTTTTCCACCTGTCCATCTTCTACATTCGTCAATCTCTAGCGCATTGATCTTGGCCGTTAGATCTGATCCCCTTTTATTGATTTGACATCCTTTCTCCATCCACTATCAAGTCATCCTTTATGCTGTAATCTCCACCATTCATTTCAACACCATATGTCTACAAAGTGGTGCCACAAACGTCCAAAATGGTTTCCATTACCACTTTTCCTCCTTGCGACAGTACTTGGTGTCGACACTTGTCAAGCGGTTTTATTTATCGCAACCACCACATTCTTTATCCACCATGCATCTTCTTGGTGAGACAATCCTCCAGGACTGTCGATCTTCCGTTTCTTTGCATCTATGGTGGAGATCTACAACCTGTTTAACTTTTCAACGTTTCCCGCTAATGGGGTCCACATTACTTATCTCTCGCGTAGCTTCAACTCTTATCACCATTGATTTCGATTCTCTTTGCAACCCGAGCCATTAATCCATGTGACTTATGCAGTGAATAAAAAAACTCCATCTCAAACCATCGGATCTTTATTCACGAATCCCAACCATCGATCTTAATACCTTACCTTCTGCCACAACAGTGTCGCATGCTACTGAGGTGGTTTTACTTACCGCTTACTTTGCTTCCGATGCATTATCCAATGGCCACTTGTCCGTCGGTATTATCCATCATGGCCACTTATCTCCTCTCTCCTCCGTGCACTTTGACCATGCGACAACCAACGAGATTCGTTGATTTCCTATTCGCGCCCGATCAATGGTGCGATCCACACGATAGTTAGCCTTTATACCTTTTGGCTTCGGACTATAGTTTTTGGTTCTTTTTTAGTCACGTTTTTGCATTTCCTTTGGAATTTCTTTAGATTTATTTATATTTAACACCCCCAAATCGATTTTTCTCATACCTTAGCACCTAGCCATGAAAAATAAGGCAATTTTAAGCTTTCTCCAGGGAATTTTGAATATTTTTATCCACTACACCTTAGTACCTATGCTGTAAAAATTAGGTGCTAACAAATGGCTCCAATTGGGGATGCTATCCTCCTTGCGAGGTAGCAAAGAACCTCCAGTAGACTGGTTCCTGATCCATTGGGCGGTTCCTGCAAGAAAATCTTCCTTGTAGAAAAAAACCTTCACCTCCTGCTCTGTTTGGACTGTTCTGAACATATGGACACAATAAAAACAATGGCGGCCTCTTCCAGATCACGGGGCCTTCACCTCGGGCTTCAGATCTTCGGCGTACCACCAATCTTTTATTCTCAACTGTAAAACACCATACACATATATACAAACTATGGTACAAAGGTTTACCTGTCACTTATCAGGACAGGTAATGCTTCAAAAACCTCTCGTTGACTGGTCCTCCTGTCCAGGGAGACTCATCTTGGTGCTCCGAGATGAAAGAGTTCACCCCTCGGTTTGCTACAATAACATAAGGCCCCATCCACATATGGTCAAATTTCCCATGTTTATCTTCCCTGGGAGCATCCCATTTCAAAATCATTAACCTGAAATTTATCTTCTTTGGTTTTCCTATCAAATGCACTCTTCACCTTCTCCTGGTTCCCCTGCACTTTGTCATAAGCCTTACTTCTCAACTTGTTCAATTCAACTATTTGATTCACCCACTATGCATGTGATTTGGCTCTTCTTCCATTCCATACAACAGCCTCATGACTGGTAACCCTAGGGATAATGGAAACACCACCTCAGCTCCATATATCAATTGAAAGAGTGACATTCCAATGGCTCTCTTTGTGCTGATTCTATCATCCCACAGAGCATATTTTAATTTTATGTGCCAAGCTCTCTTATTCTCCTCCAACAACTTCTTGATGATCCTTACCAGGATTTTGTTAGAGGATTATGCTAGCCCATTTCCCTAAGGGTAGTATTCCGTGGAGTGATTCATACTAATATGGTACTTGTGACAGAAGTTTATCATCTTTTTGTACTTAAATGCTGGTGCGTTGTCTGTCACTATCCTCTTGGGACAACTGAATCTAGACATGATGTTATCCTCTATGAAATCCATGATTACTGTCTCAATTTTGTTCCTAGTGGGGATGGCTTCAATCCATTTGGTGAAGTAATCAGCAACTGTTAAAATCCATCTATGCTGACCAGAGGAGTTAGGATTTATTTCTCCAATAAAATCTAGCCCCCATTGCTGGAAAGGCGACTCTACTATGATTGGATGAAGGGGAAGTGAAACAAATTTCCTCTTACCTTCAAATATCTTGCACTGGTGACAAGTAACAGTCTCCTTATACACATCAGCAAACATGGTAGGCCAGTAAAACCCTGCCCTCAAGATCTTGTTGACTATCACTTTCCAGGAATGATTCCCACCACAATATCCTTTGTGGAATTCCTTCTTGGTATGTTGAGCTTCATCCTCTAATAAGTAGTTCAACAACACACCCCCTGGGTCCTTCCAATACAAAAACTGATTCATAATACAAAATTTGGCAGCTTTCAGCTTCACAAACCTAGCGTTGGTTTTGCTCAACCCTGCAGAAGCCTACAAATTCTGCAATGTATAAATAATGTCAGCATACCAGGGGGATGCTGAAAATTCTGGTCTTACCAGAATTCTTGTGTCCACTTGATTTTGATAGTCTTCTAAGAAATTCAGCTGTAAAGAATCATAGTTAGCTTTAGTCATTAACTTTTCCAAACCCCACCCCTTTATTAGCTTGGTGGGCTTTATTTCCAGGTCATACTCCACTCGCACAGCAATCCACTTAGCCCTTCTTCCATTGGGATCTACTTGGGTGAGGATACTCTTTACAGCATTGTCTAGTACATAGGCAATAATGTGTGAATGGAGGATGTAGACCCTGAAATCTTTAAATGACTTTATCAGGGCGTATGCCTGTTTTTCCATGATATCATACTTTAGCTCTCCATCTCTCAGCAACTTGCTGAAGAATGCAATGGATTGCTCAACATTCTAGGAATTCTTTTACAACAACACTCCTACCACTGTATGTTCAGATGCATAGGAAAAAATTAGGAAATCCTTGGAAAAATATGGGCTTGCTAATACTGGGGCCTCGGTGATAGCTTTCTTAATACCCTTGAATGAATCTTTGGCTTCCTCGGTCCATTTTATCTGATTCTCTTTTTTCAACATGTTGGTAATACTTCTTACTATATCTGCAAAGCTTGGAATAAACCTCCTTAGGAAACCCACTTGCCCAATGAAGGACTGCACTTCTTTCTTACTTCTTGGCTCCCCAACTTTCTGAATAGCACTAGCCCTCTCAGGGTTGATCCCGATACCTTCTTTAGAAATGGTGTGTCCTAGGAGCTTAGCCTCTTCCAACAAAAAATGGGACTTCTCTGGGTTAAGAGAGATACCATATTTCCTGCATTTGACGAAAACCCTTTCCAAATGCTTAAGGTGTTCTTTGTCAGACTTGGAGTACACTGTTATATCATCCATGTACACCACCACAAACTTGTCCTTTTCCTCAACAAATGCTATGCCCATTGCACGTTGGAAAGTGGCTCCTACATTCATTAGCCCAAACATCATCTTTACATACATGAAGGTGCCCCAAGGCGTGGTCAAAGCAGTCTTTTATTGATCTTCATGGCATACTTTGAATTGATTGTATCCTGAAAAGCCATCCATGGTAGAGATCCTCTCTACTCCTACCAATTTTTGTAAAATATGTTCCATCTTAGGCAGGGGATATTTATCTTTCAATGACACCCTGTTCAGGTTCCTGAAGTCTATGCAAATCCTTATCTCTCCATTCTTCTTCCTGACATGAACTAGATTGGCTACCCACTTGGAAAATCACAGGGTGATAATGATTTTAGAACTGAAAAGCTTCCTGACTACCTTTTCTATTACAGGTAGTAACAAAGGGTTGATCCTTCTCAGCTTCTGCCTGAAAGGTTTCTCTCCATGCTTGATTGGAATCGAATGTTGTATAATAGAGGTGTCATACTACTTCAGGTATTTGTAGCTCCAAGCAAGTGCATCAGAATATTTCTTCACTAAATTCACATACTATTCCTTCCATCTATCAGACAATTTCTTAGACAACTTCACAAGTCAAGGTTCTTTTGTCATGCCCAGGTTCTGATCTTCTACAATGTCGCTAGCAGGTTCGACTTTGGGGTTTTTAGCCATGTCATTTTGGTCAAACAAATTCTCCAAAGGTATCAGGCCTTTGGGGATATGGTTGCTTTTCAAGTGGATAATGTCTTTACCCCCCATCATGTTTTTCCATTTTTTACCTCCAGCTTCCTCATCTTCAACCTGCTCTTCATTGTCTTGGATACATTCTATATTTTCATCCTCAGCATCGATCTGGGTATTCACCAACTCATCAGTCAATTCCATAAACCTTCTTATCTGCAGGTCGTCATCGAACACCTACCAATATTTGGAATTATCTGTGATTGATGGCTTGTTCACAACCTCCACCTCATATGTTTTTTGAGAGTAAATTGGGATTTTGAAACCCCCAGCTATAGTGGCTAAAGAATCTGCCACCTGGTTCTCTATCCTGGGTATCAAGGTGATATTATGCTCTGAAAAGTAGTTACCAAACATATCCCACACTTCGTTTCTATAGGCCCTCATCCTAGGATGCTTTGTTTGATAGTTATCATTTACCTGGTTTATTACTAGCTCTGAGTCTCCAAACACATGTATCCTTTTTGCTCCCAAGTCCTTCAAAGCCTGCAATCCCAATAATAAGGCTTCATATTCTGCCACGTTATTGGTACATTCGAAAGTTAACTTGTATGACAGGGCCTTAAATTCGAGGTCGGGAGGGATAATCCAGACTCCTTCCCCTACTCCATTTTTGCTCAAAGACCCATCAAAATACATCTTCCAAAAGCTTTATTCATTTTTCTTCCTTTCTAGGGCCTCGTGCCTCGCTGTAGACTCCTTGTCCTCCACCACTTCCAGGTGTATAGGGACCTTAGTATCTACTCTAGGTCCATCATTAAAGAAAATAAATGAGCCTAAATCTGTATCAACAAAATAGATGGGATGATTCTCAGGATTGCTTAGACTGCTGACCATATAAGCCAATATTTTCTCCCTGTACAGTCTCTTGTTTCCTCCAAATAGAGGGATGGTGGCATAGGATAAATCTAGCTACGTATTCCCTCTTGGCTTCGATGCCCAGGATCTGGACAATAGCATGCCAAATTTTGCAGGGATGTCAACCACAACTACGTCCATCATGATGCTTTTTGCTGGGAGCTGTGTCAATGTTACTACCATGTCTTTTATCAACCCCAAGCGCTTGACCTTCCTAGAGTCAAAAGAATAGAGATCTTTTTAGGGCTTGGTAATTTCTAGACCCAATTCTTCCACCACTGATTTGGGCATTAAATTGTGAGAGGCACCAAAGTCTATTAGTGCATTGTGTAGAGTCGTGTCACAAACATTTAAACTCAAATAGAATGGGGGGACATCCTCATCATCTTCTTCCTCAAGCTTGGGCCCAAAAAAAATTGTTGGAGCATCATCATATACTTCCAAATATCCTGCTGACAATCATCCTGACCACTAACCATTTTGGTGATCTACTCCCTATATTCATTGTTCTTTAACAGCTCATTGAAATGGATAGATATCTTTACCTTTGATAGCTCAGTCTTCAGACTGAAGGATGATATTGCTTTACACAGGTCTACATGCTCAGGTTGCCTAGGCTCCTTGGGTTGCTGCTCCCTGCTATCTAAATTCTTATGTGTGGTGACCTCTTGCTGCTTTTCCTTTGGATTTTCTGGGCCCTTCGGTACGACAACTTCTTGTGGCTTCTCTTTCTGCTTATCAGGGCTCTGTTGGGCATTAGAGGGATGGTTCAAATTAGGCTTTCCATTGGTCACATTAACCTCCCTATTTCTTAGCTTCAGTTTCCTTTGGAAGTCGTCTACTGCATTTTGATAGCCCATCTGATACTGCTCTGAATCCAACTCTGGATTTGATGTCGAAACCCCATTGGTGAAAAAATCATGCTCCCTTTTAGTCATATCTATCTCCTGGTCTAGGGTATCAAAAAGATGAATTTGGTCATTCATTGGGTCTTCTGGGCCTTCCTCATCCACCATATTCTCAGGGAAAGGGGGCCTTCTTTGCTGGTCATCAGGGTTCCTCTGACTTATTTGGAGAGGTGGCCTTCTAAAATTTGGATTCCTCACTTGATTTTCAAGTTGTTCTCTATTAGGAGGTTTGTTGTCTAGGTCCATCCTATCCATTAATTTTTCCATGGTCTTCATCATCATTTCAAACTTCACATCATTGGTAAAGGAGGAGGTGGAAGTAGATGTATGGATTTCTATTTTATTCTTCTCCACTTTTGCTTTTCCTTTCAACTTTCCTAAAGCCATCATGTTTGATTCTACTTCTATGGCATCCTTTAACATAGAAGGCATGGAGGGTGATTTCCTTTCTCTCAGTGTGCATGAAAAATCTCCCTCAAAATCATCTGCATTATGGAGCTTTGCAACACCTACTGAGGGTTGTAGATCATCTGGGATAGAGTTGTATGCCTTCATAAATCTAGCAGAAAACTCATGGACAAACTCAAAGTTCCCTTTATTTAAATGGTTATACTAGGACAGAACTAGTGAGGGACTCCTTATCGTTTCCCACCTTTCTAAGAACAATGCCCTAAAGGCTGTAAAATCAGAGATAGAAGCATTTTGCAGCTGTCTGAACCATTTCTTAGGTTCTCCAAACAAGCTCTGGGCAAACAACATCATCTTTGCATCATCATAATCCAATTCCTCCAAATCAGCAAAATTGTCAAATCTGTATACATGCTGCTTGGTTGAAAATTCTCCCTCTCCATCATAAGAGATTATCCTTCGGGAATAGTTCTGAGGGAGGTCATGCAAAATAGCTGGTAGGTTTAATGGTGCGAATCTAGCAGCCATGGGTATAGGTGGATTTTGTGCAAGGCGAAGGATATTCTGGAGAATATTCTGAGAAGGGATATTTGTAGGGTTTATGGTATGAGACTGAGAGATCTGAAAACAAGGCTTAGTTCTTTCAAATTTGGTAGTATTCTGCAATTCACACCATACGGGATCTAACAGATATGACTCAGGAGTATTCAAACTTTCTTCACCTAGGTTTAGATATGATTCAAACTTTGTCATTAGAAAAGGCCTCCCAATTTGATTTCTCAAGCTTATGTTTTCTTTTTCCTAACTAGCTTCTCTTTCAGCAAATTTTTATAATTCGGTTTTGCTATCATTAATTTCTTTAGACAAAGCCTCCTTTTCTTTCACTAGCTTGGTCTCTTCTGGAGCTTGAATCAACTGAGTGTTTGAAATATTCATCTTTTTCTGTAACCTTTGAATCAAATTATCCTTTTCTATTAACAATTGCTTGTTGGCCTTACCTCCCCCATCACTTTCAACTAAGTCAAATTGTAATTTTTTGACTTGTTGTTGGAAAGCTTTATTCTCTAGTCTTTCTTGTTTCAATTGACCTTCCATTTTATTTACAGTATTTTCCAATTTAGTGACTTTCAATGTCGCTTCCACAAAATATTCATATATCACCTCTCCCATTTTCCTATGCATTTGGATCATGTTTGGTACTGGTATTTTCTTCAAATTGAATTTCATTTCGGTCACTTTGTCTTCTGTAGACACTACTAAGTTTAAATTGTTCTCTTTTATACCTCTGATTGTTATTAGAGAAATCTCTGAATTTGACAAATTTCTGATTGTTGGCATCAAATTAAAAAACCTTTGGGAAGAGGCTTGCTTATTTTGTCCATAATGTTTATATATGTCGAGCCTCGATTGGAATTTATTTACATTGCCACTTTCCCTAACCTTTTGGAATTCATACTCTTGTATCTGAACTTCTGGAACTGAAGAATCCTCTTCTTCACATATTTCACTATCTCCTGAAATGACCAATTCGCCTGGTGCTTCTGTCCTAAGCCTTTTTCCTTCATATCCCCCTTCACTATCTGCATCCATAATCTCTTGCAAATCCCTTTTTCTTTCAATTTCTTGAGCATCTAGCAACTGATCGGCCTCCATGGTTAATTCTGTCAGAATCACATCCCCTACTTGCAAATCTATGATTTCTTCATCACCAGGTTCATAACGAAATAAATTTTGCCCTTTAATAATCCTTCTATTTCATGATGTTCAAAAGATTTTATATTATTTTTCTTCTTTCTTTCAGATATGATATGTAAAGGATCATATTCAATTGCCACATCTTTCTTAAGATCCATAGCCTCCAACAACTTTGTTATATTGTCGGTGTACTTCTGATCTAGAGGTTTTCCAATGTAGACCCAGGTACTTTGCGTTACCAGATGCCAACAAAACCCCTATTCACTAGCCTTTTCGGTAATAGACTCCAAATAGCCTTAGGTCTCACCCGAGGCAAAGCTAAGGGGGTGGTTGCAGAAGCAGGTTTCCACAACCTTGTGATGCAAGTGTTTAAATTGATCGATGTGCAATGCAGTGACAGGCTGCGCACTGCTGTCAATGATTACGCGAAGTCCTCTACTTCGCGTCGAGTACCACAGCAAGCAGGGATGTTTGCACGATCAGTGCATCCATAGACTGCGTAGTGGGGTTACTTCCAGGTTACGATGATAGATTATCAACAACTTATCGCGCAATATTCTTAATGGATCAGTGCATCACTAGACCACGCAACGACTACAATAATTGATCACTTCTAATAAACCTTACTTCTTTGTCTCTACTTATCTCAATCAATACTTAGACAGATTGATATTTCTTTCTTATATAAATAAATGAAATGCACAATACCGCGTGCTCTTATATCATTATCCAACTTTTAAAATTACTCTGTGATTATTTAACAGGTTCGTGCATCCAAATACTTTGAGATACTGATAATTATCATTCATCCATGTATGAGCTAGCTAACATCTTATTCCATCGCTTCCACGGCGAATACAGATAAAAGTAAACACATATAAGATAATTGTAATTTCAAGCATTCATACTGTAAATAATTCAAAGAACTGAATAATAGATACCATACACAACAATCACATAACACAAGATTTAACGTGGTTCACTCCCCCGGATGGGAAGCTATGTCCACAAGAACTGTTGTTTTATTATCTTAGGAAAGGGTGAAACATGTCCTCATCTACGCACTCAGCTGCAGACATGCTTCTTCCTCAAAATTACATCTCTGTGCACTCAGTTGCAGAGCATTTACAATGGCTTCTTGCTCAAAGATTCTAACAATATTCAATATACCCAAATACAAAAAGCATACCCCTTTCCCATACAAAAATGCCTTATATATAGATCATGCCCGTAGGTCATATCTTTACATTACGAAGGAAAAAACCTTAGGTAGTGGATCTTCAGTTGTGGCTATCCTCTATGTAGACACATTACTATCCGCTCCCCTGTCATGCATGCCAACAGTTTGCTTCCGCCAATCTGTTCCTTCTTTCACGACTTTTGACAATTGGTTCAACTAGTAATTCTTCATTTGTGTGACCAGTTGTCTATCTCAATCTGCACCTACCCACCGCTTGGTAGTTATCGACGATCTTTGCTAAAAATAGTTCTTTTGTGACCTAACCGAAATAACTATCGGCATCCATCCAACACTCTGCTTAGCTGGATCTCCGTCGACGTGTCACATCACGGCGTTGTAATCCTCGTAGGACTGACTTCACAGTTCTTCCGACACTGCGCTGCTCTCAACTTCACAGCATACCAAAACTGTTCTGCGCTTATCCTCGCAGCTTCAAAAAACTGATTTTCACAAAAAGTCTCCATCCCTGTTGCACTTGGCTTTGTAGTTCCCAAAACTTAATGCGTTCAAAATTTGACCCCCTTAGGCCAGGCCCAACATATATCTGAAAGGGATTCTTTGCTTTTTATAATGAACGGACCTACTCTCCATGGGTATTTCAAATCAAAACCCTTTTTAAACTTTAAGAATTGCTCATCTTCTAGAGTCAATTTCTGTCTGATGAATTCGAGAGCGAAAATCCTTAGAGTAAAAAAGGCAGGTAGTATATAAGGTTCATGTACAAAGCCGTATAACCTGATGACAGTGGAATCCTTTAATAAAAACCAATCACCCACTGCTACTTCATCTTTCAACTGCATCAAAGACTCCATTTCTAGTCAAACCCTTGGTAATTCTTCTCCAAAAATTACTTTATACACCACAAAAACAATATGATTTGTGTAGTTAAATACATTATCTTCTAAGGTATTTGCATAGAGTATCTGTGAAAACTGTAAATCTTCTATACTGCTAAACATAACCATTTTCATTAACTACGTCTGAAATCTAAAATGTCTGGTATTGGAGAAATTGCTCAACTGTGAATGAATTCTTTATGATAAAAAGTCTTTGAATCTGAGGGACAACACTGCATCATTTTAAGTTCCTGGTGAACTGACACTAATTCTGAATAAAAGACTCAACTGTAACTAGTCACCCATATATCTATATCCAGGCCTAGAAACTGAGCTATCAAAGAAAGAACCAATTGTGTATTGTCATTAAAGAAATTTATATCCAAAGGGTATGGGGTATTCTCAACTTCTAGGTCAGGTTTGAGACAAGCGGTCAAAAAGGTTTTCCTGCTCTCAAGGGAATACTGTCTAAATGCAATAATAACAAATTCTTTGGTAAAACTCTCAGGCTTGGGCACTTAGGATGCAGGGATTCCAAAAGAACTATTAATGACTAAAGAATTTAGGGCACAAACAATCTTAGACTTCTGGGAATTCATAATAACTCATTTGGGTTCAGAATAGTTATAGGCACACCATGAGATAAACTTAGGAAAGGGCATAAATTGGTCAATGCAGAAAAGGACGAAAGACGATTGAAAGAGTCTATGCACATCTAGACCTTGCTCAAAAAAAACCTTCAATCTTTTCTTAATTTCAGGTACAGGCAGCTGAACTTCTGTATCAAATATATCAAAATCCCTATCTTCCATAGCAATCTTAACCCTAGCGGTGTTTGAACTCGAATCTTCCTCCATTTTTGCAGTAAACAATCTATTATGAATGATGGAAATAGTTGAAAGGGCTTACCTGTCGCTAGCAACCTTTGAGAATGGCTTCTTCTGTCGTCTCCTTCGTCTTCCACTCATCCAGAAGCTTCTGACTTCGATAGGTTCAAGACACAAATGTCAACTTTACACATGCGTCTTTATATATATAACCTCTTTTTCTTATCCTTCGATCTTCTTTGCTAGCTGTCCATCTTCTACATTCGTCGATCTCTCACGCATTGATCTTGGTTGTTAGATCTGATCCCCTTTTACTGATTTGACATCCTTTCTCCATCCACCTTCAAATCATCCTTTATGCTCTAATCTCCACCATTAATTTCAACACCATATGTCTACAAAGCGGTGTCGCGAACCTTTAAAATGGTTTCCATTACCACTTTTCCTCCTTGTGACAGAGCTTGGTGTCGACACTTGTCAAGTGGTTTTATTTATCGCAACCAGCACATTCCTTATCCACCATGCATCTTGTTGGTGAGACAATCCTCCAGGACTGTCGATCTTCCTTTGCTTTGCATCTACGGTGGAGATATGCAACCTGTTTAACTTTTCAACGTTTCCCGCTAGCGGGGTCCATATTACTTATCTCTCATGCAGCTTCAACTCTTATCGCCGTTGATTTTGATTCTCTTTGAAACCTGAGCCATTGATCCATGTGACTTATGCAGTGAATAAAAAACCTCCATCCCGAACCATCGGATCTTTGTTCACGAATCCCAGCCATCGATCTTAATACCCTGCCTTCCGCCACAATGTTGTCGCATGCTCTTGAGTTGGTTTTACTTACCGCATACCCTGCCTACAACGTGTTCTCCAGATACCACTTGTTCGTTCATATTATCCATCGCAGCCACTTATCTCCCCTCTCCTCCGCACACTTTGTCCATGCGACAACCAACGAGAGTCATTGATTTCCTATTCATGCCCGATCAACAGTGTGATCCACACGATAGTTAGCCTTTATACCTTTTTGCTTCGGACTATAGTTTTTGGTTATTTTTTAGTCGCGTTTTTGCATATCCTTTGGAATTTATTTATATTTAACACCCCCAAATAAATTTTTCTCATCCCTTAGCACCTAGCCATGAAAAATAAGGCAATTTTAAGCTTTCTCTAGGGAATTTTCAAGCTTTTTATCCACTACACCTTAGTACCTATGCTGTAAAAATTAGGTGCTAACAAGAGGTTTGCATTGATCATCTAGTAATAGGAATGGATGTAATAGGTATTTCCATACAAAATGAACTCAGGTCTAGCTTTGTGGGTTCTCTATTAGGACTAGAAAATATTCAGGGAGGGACAAATGCACATCCCACATCTTAGATTACAATGTAGAGGCATAATTTCATTAGAAACTAAGGTGGGGGTGTTACAATGGTCATCGGGAGCGATGTGTCATTCAATCAGATTTTGGATCTCTCAAAGAACTCATTGGTTGGTAAATTTATAGGAAGAAGGGTTTCATTGGATTCACTTCATTCAAGGGTTTCATAGGATTCAGGGTCAGTGTTGGGGTATTCTCTGATTTTCCACTACCTAGAAAATGGCCGGTGTGGGTTTATATTCTTCTCAAGGGAGGATTCTAAGAATATCCTTAAATGGTTATGGTTCCTTGGAAACTCATTATTTTCACTAAATCCTTGACACCCTATGTTGGTGCTACTATAGAATATTTAGGGACCTTACCAATATGGGTGAAAATCCTAGGGCTATCGGTGGAATTCTAGTATGTAGAGGCCATCCAGGCTATAGGTAATGTTGTCACATCCATTGTAGCTATAGATACCGTGATGCATATCATATTTCTCAAATCCATGAGCTAGTCCTTTTCTTGATATGAGCATATTGATCATCGGCGATGTAGTTATTTCTAAGATAGTAGTAGCAGATTTGCCCTTTGTCATGATTGATCCTGGATGATCCCATTGATATGATTATGGTTTGGTCATGGTTCATTTTTACATATTGAGTAGAGTAGTTGGCTAGTGATGTTCTTTTTCCCATTTTTAGTTGCAGATGGTTCCAGAGGCAGGTATATGGTTGAGAAAAGGTATATATTTCATATGGATGTTATATTTGTCTCTATAGTTTATTTTAATTACTACGACTATGCATGTTCTACTGATAGTAGAATTTGAGCTATGTTATTTGAGACTTGTGTCTTAAGTGGTCAAAGATTCCTTAGAGCAAGGCCATTGTATATGCTTGCTAGTATTTCCTACCTTACACAAACTTACTCTTACTCATGCTTTGATGGAATCACCTTTTCACTTTTCTCCATTCATCCATCGCTTCCAGTATTTGATTTTGACCCTGACCTAGAATTAGACTAGTGAGATTGAGGAACCCCCCCCACTTAGGCCTTTGTGTTGGATGGACTCCATTCTTACTTTATGTATCGGTTATGAAGTGTGTGCCCCGGTCCCTTCCATTCTGATTTTATGATGCATTATGGATTGGTTGTGTACCCAGTGTCACCAGAATGTCTTCATTTAGCTCTCAAATGTAAGTACTTCCCTAAAAGCATCAGAACGCATAAATGCTATATATAAACAAATGCAAATCAATCTACAAATAAAGTGTTTTTAAACACTAATAAATAAAAATATTCTATAGCTATTCAGTGGCCAAGGGATGAGCACTCATCCTTTGTATGATATAAGTCCATTTTCCGCTACAGGGAAACAGTGTGGTAACTCCATCGCACCTATGGACGACGGCGAGCAATAGTGGTAAGACCAAGTCATTATCTAAGGCCCACAAGGCTATTCAGAGAACCTTCCCTTGGAGAATGGCTAGTGAAAGATAGATAAAATGTGAAATTTTAAATGATAATTGTTGCAAAATGCTGGAAAAATAAATGCAATAAAGGATGCTTGTCTAGATTCCATTGGAAACCTTCCAAGCATTCTACTCATCTGTGAGGCACCACCATTCCCTAACGTCTTTTGTCCTTCATATGACTAAATGGTTTTCCTTTTCCCTTATGTCTGAAAGATCACACTATCGAAGTTATCAAGTCAATTCCCTTTTTCCTAGCCTTGTTTCATCCACCTCACCCATCCTAGCATTTTTCTCAGTATGTGAGAGAGCATATGTAGCGGGATTCATGAAAGACTTGATGGTTTTTCTTATACATGTATATTATTATGTGATTTTGATGGCCATTTTTATGTATTGCATGTTTTATCTTGGTTATTAACATAAAATTGTGAACATTATTCCTCCAGTGTGCATGTAGGCTTATCTAGAGTATTGCTCATCCTTCAGTTTGAGTATTTTGACTTGGTCAAACTTGGTTTGACTTTGTCAACACATTTCCCGAGGCAGTGATTGCAGTGTTTTAGATTATACATGTGTTCTCCAAATTTATCCAGTACACAATTTCCATGCTCAATTTGTGGTTTTTGGCCATTATGTAGTAGTTCCATGGATTATTATTATTATTATTATGGCCATATTTTTATTACTGGGTGTGGTGTTGGGCCTCAGATGTGTATATTGATGGATATATGGGGTATTCGTAGTCACTATTAATGGATTTGCTATCTCTTATTCATGTGGTTCACTAATATGTGGATTTTGGGCAAAGGAAAAGGACTTATTGGTGGTTTTATTCATCCGTGTGATGAACTGACAGTTTATTCATAAAAAATGACCATGGCTTCTCCACAAAAATCTATTTTCCTAATGAGGCTAGGAAATGACTTAGGGATGATTTTTTATGATGAGATGAGACTCTACATACATGTTTCATGTGTTATATTCTTCTAAGGAGGATTGCACATGTTTCTATCTTGGTCCTAGGGAGGACGTCTTCCTTGGGGGTGCACTTCATGTTGGTCACTTCATGTATGTCCATGCTATATCATTGTATCTTTGTAAAAGGGGATGCCTATGGTGATTTGATTCCATAGTTCACCCCTTACCATGTTTCCACATATTATATCTTGACATTATGTTGTGTTGGCCTTTCATAAGGCATTATTGGGAAAAAGTGTGCTCCCCTTTGACTTAGTCATTGTGATCCATGTATTGTAAAATTAAAAAGATCTCCACGACCAATGATATCTATTGCATATTTTAATATCAACCACTCATTCAAAATTTTGTTAGGGATTTGGTCTCTTTCTGTGCTGGAAATCTCTGTTGTACCTATTCAAATTACTCCATAATCACCTCCAACGTATTAATGTTCTCCTTCAAGGTTTCGTGTGTTAGAAAAACAGGATCGCAGAGCAATAACAATAAACAGAAATGCAAATATAATCAAACACACATTATAAGAGAGTCACAAATATATCGTGGTTCACCCCAACTTGGCCTACATCCACACTGAATTTTCCAGTCCTTATTATTATTACCGTCCAACAAGGTGAAGGGATACAACCTGCAGCACAGCCATTGCACTTTCTCTTCACTATCTCATAGTCTCTCTCCTGATCTTAGAGATCTTTACAATGCATAAAACCTAATACATCAACCCTAGCCGTATTACAATGTATTTCTTTTATAGGGAAAATACAATGGGAAAAATACCACAGGATACCCAAAACCATGGGCCCACAAAACAGCTAGTGAAAACAGCCCCAAAAAATGCAGAATGGGTGTACAGTCCTCCAGGGTGCAGGGCTAAGACAATATCATCTATGAGACTGGAAGATCTAGCTCCACAACCAACATCATGAAGCACCTTTTCCTTCTTCTCCTTCTCGATCATCATGTCCTCCATCTTTTCATTGATGACTTGAGTGATTATTTCATAATCGTCCTCTATAAGGACTGTATCAATCTTTTCATTACTTGATTTGGACTTTTTTCGTTGTCCCTTTGGGTGTAGTGGACTTTCAGGTTCCTTCCTCTTTGCTAGTTCTTCAGTAATGGGGCATGGAATGGGATTGTCCTCCCCATCATTGCTTAGGACATCAAATATCTCGACCCGATACTGCACAGGCCATTCTTTCATGAGAAGATCAATATCTTCCTCTATCATGTGATAGCATCCCTTGAACCATTCTATGTTTTTCCTTTGCGCCTTTGGTGAGATTTCAATGCAACGCATGTTAGCCTAAAAATTTACAGTTTGTATGTATTTTCTTGTTACCTCGTTTGATATGCGCGGTATGATGGTGATGACATCGTGCAGTTGATGGTAGTAGGTGTGGAACACCTCATTTGTTGCATGCTGCCTCTGTGGATCTAGGTTCGCCCATAGGTTTTGATAGCATGGTCCTTTTCAGTCACCTTTATCAATGATCACGCCGATGTAATCCTTTGGTTCCTTCCAACTGACGAATGCCATTAGGACTATCAGCCATGTGAAGTGGAAATAAGTTCCACTTACCTATACTTCAAGCAGCTCATCAAGGAATTCATTCAGTAGGTACTAACACCAGTTATACTTCTCTCCTTCTGCAGCACTTGCACCTAGCAATATAGTGGCTGCAATTACTTCCAGTGGTCTACATTTCCTTAGAATTTTACCAGCTATTAGTTGTGTGAAAAAATTTGTTGCGTTGTTCTTTATATCGTTAGACTGAAAACCTCTCTTTCCCTTCGTGGCAGGTGTAGTCTGTTTCATTAATGTGGCTACTTCTTTATCCTTACTTTTTCCTTGGAAGAATTTCTTTGGATCTGCACCTCTCTTGCTCAAACCTGTTATGCGATGGATCAAATCAATGTTCAGGTCGACGTTACGATCGAACCACAGGTATCCTTAGTGCATGCATGCCATTAAGGTTCACACCATCGCATTAACTTCTGGTGACCTGTAAAAATGTGGGAGTCGTAATAAATTTAACAGTCCCGACTCCACAACTCTAGATAACCAGCTTTCTGTGACTAATTTCTAGTTGCCTTTTACATCTTTTTTCCAGCACATATACCTGTCTGGTTGGAACTATGGAAACCTTGGTTCGTTTCCCTCCATCTGTATTTGTAGTAGGTCATAGTCTTCCCATTTGCATTCTTGTATTTTGATGAGGAGATTATCGGCCAACTTCACATGTTTTGAGATCAGTGACAGTGGAATATCATATTTTGTATTCTTTGGTAGCTTTAGTGTTGGCGCATCATGTTCCCTCAGTGAGATATAGTCAGGTGTGAACCTGAGTGGAATTTCCTTAGTGGTCTACAGACCCTTCGCCAATACAGAGCTTATCTTTGGTAACTTCACCTTCTGTAGCGGTTCTTTTCCTTTGGGCTCCATGGATACAGCCTGCCTTGGTGATCTTCAAGATGCTTCGGGCTTATCTTTGACAATATTCTTTGCGGCAGTTCTCATTAAGCCTTCAATACCTCCATATTGAAATGCCTTCATAGCCTCTGGGAATGTGAGTTCTTGCTCTACCGAAGACCTTTCAGACATTCACTTGGGGAATTCTCAACAGGGTACCTTCTAGCTTGGATAATAACTAAGAAAATAATGTCCGCAAGAAATTGTAAGTGTTTGGTAATGCCCGCGAGACAAAATATAGTCATATTTATAGGTGCATCTAGCCTTCCTCCGCTCCTCTTAATCGTTAGATAAGCTTTAAATGCTGTAACCGTTAACCAAATCTATCAAAGATATTGTTCCTTTCCATAATTACCCTATTCAGAACGGTTATATTTGCTTTAAATGCCGAAGCGGTTGATAGCAAAGTACTGTATAACGGTTTTTTTTTATCGAGCGACACTGTAACAGCTATTTTTCTAGAGCATTGCGTCAAACGGAAAAGCAAGCGAACATAGGTCTTGTGTAGTTCCTTCGCAGTATTTCATTTCTTTTCTCTATGCGGTTTCCTTTTGAGCGTCGCAACAACGCGATTCCTTTTTTTTTCCACACGCATTGCTTCAACAGTGCTGCGTAGTACAAGGACCTTTCCTAATAAATTACATGTACAGAGTCTCAGTAATTTCGAGTGTCCAATTTCAACTATTCTTGACACTTAGAAATTTTCCCTTCTTCTTGATTATACAAGATTCTGCGAAGCAGGACTATCGCGGTAAAGCTTTAGTCTGCTTCCATTTATCAGGTTGGGTAATGTATTACTGGCTAAGGTAGCTAACTAGACTACACCACCATTAGTAACATGTATAACTTTATATGGGCCAAGCCAATGCATTTTAAATTTTCGAGGAAACTTCATGAATTTACTATCGTACAGGAGGACTAGATCACCTACCTGAAAAGACTTATTCTTGATGTGGCAATCATGCCATGCTTTTTCTCGTTCTTTCAGCATTTGCTGGTAGAATCCAGTGACAAAGCGAACTTCTTCCAACCCAACCATGTGTAACATTCTTTCTTCTAGTGTTGTGCGATATACCATCCCTTTAAATGGAGATATTCTCAAGCTGGGAATAATATATTCCATTGGCATTATTGCTTCCTGCCCATAAGCCAATCTGAAAGGTGTATGTCTAGTTAATTTTTTGCATGTCGTTCTCTATGCCCATAATATAGATGGAATGCATAGGTCCCAGTCATTGTGGTTTACGTTGCATATATTGGTTAGCGCATTCTCAAGTACTTTATTGAACGCTTCAACAGTTCCATTCGTTTGTGGGTGATAAGGCGTACTGCGCTAATGATGGATGTAGAACTCTTCGGTCAAAGATTCAATGGTTTTGTTCAGAAAATGAGTGCCTTGATAACTCATCAAAATCTTTGGACATCCAAATCATGTAAGGATTTTCTCAATGATGAACTCGACAGCTGTGGCTGCAGTGCAGTCCTTTACTAGTTTTGCTTCTGCCCATCTGGTGAGGTAGTCAGTTGCAGTAATAATGTACCTTGTACCAATTCTTTTTCCCGGTGGGTTAATAGGTCCCACAAAATCGATTTCCGATTTGTCGAATGCCTGTAAGGTCAGCTGAGGGTTCAATGGCATTTCATCTCTTCTTGACGGCTTCCCTGTCCTCTGACAAACATCGCAGTTCTGGCAATGTTCTTTGGAGTCCTTATGAATCATAGGACACCATATCCCTGCGCACAATATCTTTTGCGCAGTAGCCCTACCTACATAATGACCTCCTGCGACTCCTAAGTGCGCATTAGCTAATCTAAATGGCTTCTCATGTTCCAATACACATCTTCACAACACTTCATTAGGTCCTAACTTGTAGAGTTGTCCTGTGAAAATGGTGAAGTCTGTGGCTCGCACTACTAGCTACTTCCTCTGCTGTGTAGTGAATTCGGTAGGTGTGAACCCAGTAGTTAGAAATTCAATAATGTCTTGATAATAATCATCGGCTAACTGTATAGAAAACAATTGCGCATGAGGCAAATTGTCTTCGAGATTCGTAGGTTTGTCTCCTGACTCGATCCTTGATAGATGATCAGGGCCTAAATTTAATCTACCTGGCTTAACTACTATTTCAAAATCATACTCTTGGAAGAGTAACAACCATCTGCATATCCGCCCCCCTAACACTGGCTTATTGACCAGGTATTTTAATGCAGAATGGTCGGTAAACATTGAGAAGTGCGCATCAAGCAAAGAGTGTCTGAATTTTTGCAGCGCATAAACCATTGCGAGTCCTTCCCTTTTAGTAGTGGTATAGTTCTTCTTAGCAGATGATAGCATTCTACTCGAAAATGCAATGGGATGATCGATGCCTCCTTCTCCTGGCTGCACAAGAACAACACCCAATGCTATACATGAACCATCAGCATGTACGTGAAATGGATTTTCCCAGTCTGGAAAAACTAGGATCGGCACAGTGACCATTTTCTCTTTCAATGTGTCAAATCCTTTCTCACAGTCCTCATTCCAAATGAACGGTGCATCCTTTTTTAAAAGGTTCTCCATTGTTGTGGGTATTTGTGCATACCCTTTTATGAATCTTCTGTAGTACCCAGTATGCCCTAGTGTAGTGCACAGTTGTTTAATTGAATTTGGTGTAGGCAAGTTTACAATAATTGCGATCTTCGCAAGGTCAACCACCAATCACTACTTACACACGATGTGTCCCAGCAGAATCCCATAACGAACACAGAAAATACACTTCTTCAAATTCAAAGAAATCTGATGTTGTCTCCATTTTTCCAGCATCATCCTGAGGTTCGTGGCATGGTTCTTGAGTAACCCAAAAATGGTCCAATCATCGAAGTAAACCTCTAAAAACTTGTGGACGAATTCTTTAAATGCTGTGATCACCACTCTAGAAAATATGGCTGGTGTGTTCTTCAAACCAAAAGGCATCACTGTATATTGGAACGACCCCCATTCTGTTGCAAAAGTGGTTTTGTCCCTATCGACCACATCAATTCTTATCTGGTGGTATCCAGAAAATCCATCACTAAAAGAGTATGCCTCATTCCCTCCAACGTTATCAAGTACTGCTTCGGTAAAAGGTGTAAGAAATGGGTCATGCATCGAGGCATCATTCAACTTTCTGAGATCAACACAGATCCTGATCTCACCCTTTGTTTTCTTGTCTTGGATGACCATCGATATTATCCATTTAGATTCTTCAACAGGCTCAATGCTCCCTGCATCGAGCATCTTGTCGAGTTCTTCCTTAACTAGTTCTTTGTAGCGTGGATTCAGTCTATATGGCCTTTTTTTTATAGGTTTTGCTCCAGGATTAAGAGGAATTCTCATCACTCCTAAGTCTCCTAGAATGCCTTTCATCTCTGTGAACTTGGTCGGGAATACTTCCTGATATTCCTGTAATATACCTTCAATCTCCGCAGTTGTATCATCATCCAAGTAGTCTCCTATTGCTGCGAACTTCAGCACTTCACTAGTACCGATGTTCACTTTCTTTGTTTTGCTCGGTCCACTCATATCTGGAATCTCTAGTGGAGGTCCTTCTACTTCGTGCATTCCTTCCGATTCAGGGATCTTTATCATGCATGGGTCTTACTCATCGATGTTTCCCTTATCTTCATCTTTTTTAGCTAAGTTATAACAGTCCAAGACTTGCTCAACTTGTTCTATCCAATCTAGTTGTAGACTCGCAAGTACTTTGTTTGCTTCAAAAAACTCTTCTAATGTTATGTTTTTCTCCGTGCAATCTGGTGTAAATATATTTTCCTTGATAAGCTGCAGCGCTTCCTGGATAGTCGGATGGTCGCCTTCAAAGCTAAATTCCTTCTAAAAGCTCACAGTGAGGACAAACCAATCCGTTGTTCCTGTGCGCAGCTCCTCCTCTAGGTACCATTTCTTTGGAATAGGCTCCTCTAGTGTATGCACAAATAGATGTACCCATTATGTTTTTGGTCTTTATTTCGAAGCCTTTGCACAGGATGCAATATGATCCTTTCGATCCGTTTAGCCATTATATTTCTCAAATGGTAGTGTAACCTTATCAGTGAATCTGATCTATGGTTTTATTCTGCACTGGTCCCAAGTTGTCAATGTCTTTTCATGCGTAGCCCACCATCTGGCAGGTGTCTCGCAGAGTGCCATGTCTAATGCTGAGGTGCGATGTTCATCTGCAACTGCTGTAGTGTATTCTCTGAATACTGTCACCAACGTAACCCGGATATACACAGGAACATATAACTAGGTGTTCCAAAGTGACTCACCAATGTGCTAGAGTCGGGGGAAGTACGGGGTCTTCGACCAATAACTGAAGGGATGTGTACCCTGCACGGATCTCAATAGTGCGATCAAGGTGTTGAAGTTGAGCACGTGAGAAATAGCCATTCGGAGAGGCACTGAGGACTCCACTCAAAATGGTCTGTAGGCACTCACCATAGATGGTGATGAGTCCAAGGCGCAAGGACCTCTAGGTCTATCCTCTGTAATAGATGTGTTGGTGTCGACAAAGGTATACCTGCAACTAGCAAGGCAATGATGTTTCATTGATAGGAGCATGAGGTGGATAAAAAAGAGGTGATAGGACTGGCTGTGTAACTGACATACTGGGAGGGTAGGAAACATGGGTTGTTGGGTGGGGGGACTCAAACTTCCTTTGTTCAGAGTATGATGGTGGGGGGTGGTCGGGTAGCATATGACACTGACTTAGGGGAAGGGGATCATAGCTTTTAAAGGACCAGGGATTGTGACTGTAATGATGGATACTCAAGTTGATGTAGGATGACAGGAGACTCAAAGGATGGTATATCGCAGAAGACTCTGAACAAAGACGACCTTATTGTGGGTGCTGTTGAGATGATTGATCATAGTGTTGAGAGGAACTGGTGGGGCCTTCTTCATGGTTTAAGGAGCTAGAAGAAGGGATAAAAGTGTGCTCAAAACGGTACTGTCATGTGGATTTATACGAGCCCAGGACAGTTCATGCTCGTGATTGCTTTCAATTTTAAGGAGTCTGAAAGCGATAAGAAGACTCTGAAATGGAATGGTACCGTCATGTGAATTTGTACGAGCCCAGGACGGTGCATGCTCATGGTTGCTTTCAGTTTTAGATAGTCTGAAAGCAATAAGAAGACTCCAGGGGGGTTCTTTTTCGTGTGTTAGTCTCCAAGGCCCGAAAAAGCATAAAAGGATGCAATGAAGAACTCTTCTAGCCCGTGTGACTAGAGTATTCCTTTTTCGTAATTAGTCTACCGGGTCCAGAAAAGGGTTAAACTTATACCAAATAGACTCCCTTTCAGGTACTTTAATGAGCATGAAAGGAAGCAAGATTTCTCGGTGATCTTTTCATTGTTTTAGGAGTCAGAAAAGAGCTTAACAGAAACTCCCTAAGTGCCTTTTTCGTAAAGGACTTGTCTGGCCTGAAAAAGGGGTAAAATTATACTGAACAAAAGGAATGGTCAAGCAAGGAGGGAGTGTTCAGTCAAAGTACATTAATGAGATTCAAGAATGAGGGTTGGGGGAAAACTCATGGTGCCTCCTTGTGGGATGATGAATGGTGGCAGAATAACGAAATAATTGCAGTATGAATGGAGCGGAGGGCTTATGGATATGCTTGTAAACTGATGGGAGTCGATGTGGCATGCGAGAAATGATTTTGCGCTTCATCACGAGCACGGAAAACTAAATCCAACCATATAAAGAACATCAAAAATGGATAACGGCTGATGTGGCACATAAATCGAGGTGACAAGGGGTACCCTAAAAAATATTCCCAAAAAAGGGGCCCGGGAAACCGAGAAACTGACTCGACCATGATGAGGGTCTCATCGTCCTGATTCCAGTGGTAGAAACGGTTTGGAAAAAAGATTCCGCATGGGTCCAGAATGGTCGAATCAAAAAATGGTCAACTGTCTCTAAATAGTAATTCGACCCATAGTGCCATGTGTCATTTGTACGGTTGACTTTGACAGAAGAGTGTAGTGGGCTAGAGATGTTATGGCATTTGTGGGCGATCTGACCGGTCGATTTCATTTCAGTGAGTTTCAGGTATTTCTCTGAGCTTGTACCTTTTAATTTATCTTGATTTGGGCGGGTAGTGGGTCCTCAGGGGGACGGTACCGGTCACGAGGGGCATGGACCACGGGTTCCTAGGCGATGGCTGCGATCATTGATTGTGGTGGTGGCCCCCACAGCCGCGTTCTGAGATCGCAACTATGGCCTCGATAGCTGAGATCGGAAATCACGATTGTTGCCATGACAGCCACGATCTGAGATCACGTCTGTAGCCCTGACAACCACAATCTGAGATCGCGTCTATAGCCCTGACAGCCACGATTTGAGATAGAGTATGTAGCCCTGACAACCGCAATTTGGGATCGTGACTATGGTCCCCACAACCACGATCTTGGATCACGACTGTGGGCCCCATAGCCATGATCTGGAATGCGATTGTGGAGTTTGTCGAGACATTGTTCTGGGGGGAATGATAGGTTATTTGAGGAGGTTTTGATCAGTTTTCATTGTGTGATTGACAGGATGTCGAGAGTACGATGGTGAGAGCGCGAGATTCCTGACGATCTCATGGAGTACATATGGCATGATCGACATGTCCGGGGGACTTTAGGGCTGTGCGGTTTGTTGAAGTTCACACAGGTGGTGATGATGCCTTCAACAACACTATTGCTGAAAAGGTTGGTGGGCTTATGGGAGCCTGGTTTGGAGGCTTTCATGGTGTAGGGGGGGAGACTGGATCTGACCCTAGCAGATGTTTATTTTCTGACAGGACTACCTTGTATGGGTAGGGTGGCGGACACCCAGCCACGGAGATCCATGGACATTGATATGGAGGAGTTATTGGACCACTACTGCTTCCCCACAGCAGAGGTGCATAAGAATGCACTTCTGGTATGCGACTTCTAGGAGCCGTCGATCCTCAATTGCGGCATGTCTGGTTCGAGTGCAAGGGTCACAGGCACCTCATCGAGTGTCAGGGGATAGATGTAGCTGGTAGAGCGGGTCATACAAGGTACCTTCTTTACTTTGGCCCAAATGTTCCTCACCTATGTTTAGCGGGAGCTAAGCAAGGTGAAGGTTTCGGGAGGGGAGTTCTTTTATGGGTTGTTCCTGTGTGCTTTGTTCATGGAGTAGGTTCTGACGTTGCGACCGTGTGTGCCGATCCAGGATGGGGGGCTGAGGGAGCCGCGGATGGTGTGGTGGGGTCAGATGATGTGCCAGAGGGGTGGTAGGGAGGTAGGGCAGTACTTCACTGGGGAGCTCTATATGCAGTGGTTGCAGATGTTGGTGGCTTTTGATGACTACCTGTACCATGCGATGGACTACCGAGGAGATCCGAAGGCGTCACAACCACCTAGGCAGGTGTGGGATCCAGATGGTATGTATATAGATTTTTTATTGTTGGTTTTATGTTGGATCTGTAGTTAGAGATACATGATGATTCTAACTATTTGGGATGTTAGTTGTTCTAGATAGGGGACTGAGGCCACCACAGGGGCATAGGGACCGTAGGGGTCGTATAGCAGTGCTAGTCCTACCGAGCTGGGGGGAGGTACGACGATGGGATGCTAACGGGACTTTGGAGTCCTTGCAGGTTACTCTAGATTAGCTACTGGCGGGGGTTACTGATGATGGGTGGCGGGAGCTGGATCAGCGGGTGATCAAGGCCTGCTACGATACTCCCTGGGACTAGCAGGCGATTCAAATGTAGGTGGTTGTGTTGGCTGAGGAGAGGAGGGCTCGGGACCGACAGGGAGATGAGGAGGATCTAGAGGAGGATCTGAAGGAGGAGTGAGGAGAGTATGAGTCTGCAGCAGAGGCGGCTATGGCGGGGGGTGACGAGGACTCAGACGGGAGATATGACTCATGTTAGGGAGTTCTGGGGGCTGCCCCTGATGCGTGTGGGTAGTGGGGATTTTTTGTATATATGGCATATATTTTATGACGAGGATGTTGTTAGGGTTCATTGATGTATATTTTTTGTATAGATAAGTGTTGGGGCACTTAAAACACTTATATGATGATGATATATAAATGGATGCATTTTGTGGTGATTATTGGTTGTGTACACACGTGGATGCGCATTTATTTTTTATGTTGTTTATTGCATGTGGATGCAAATGATGTGTTGTAGTAGGCACGTGGATGCCCAATTGTAGATGCAATATTTTTTATTTTTATGTATTTTGATATATATACATGTTTTGGTGATGGTGCATGGTGGATGGTTTACATGGTGTGATTGATATGCCAATCTAGGATGTTGTTAGCCATTTGATCTGCCACACTATTTTGAGCTCTTGGGACATGAGTGAATGTGATGGATTCAAACTGTCGACTAAGTTGTTTTTTGTGTAGAAACTTTCTAAAGAGGCAAGGATCACGTACCTGGTAGCAGTTGTTGAGCTGGGAGACAAGCAGCTGGGAGTCAAGGAATAATCGAAGGTGGTGTATACCGATCGGAAGGGAAGCAGTCAGGAGACCTATTACAGAATCGTATTCAGCCTTGTTATTGGTAGCACCCCTATGCACATTCCATCAAGGTGAATCAACTCGTGTGAAGGGGAGTATAGGACCCAAGCTGCAAAGGCTAGGTTTGGGGACTAACGACTTGCTCCATCGGCAAAGCCAATGTAAGAAGGTTGAAAATGGTCCATCTATGATCATGTAGGAAAATGACGAATGTAAGGTTGTAGAAAAAAGTGAAAAACAATGAAAGAAAGCAAACTGTACAACACAGACTAGTGGGTCTGAAGGAATGTTAAGGGTAAAAACATTTGAGATACAACCCGTTGCGGGGGTTGCTCAAGGGGTGGCCTTCTGAATCGGTTAGGATATATGCCCCATGTCCAAGGCAAGTATGTACTATGTATGGGCCTTGCCACATGGACTCAAACTTCCCTTTACCTGTCTTGTCATAGGCTTGGTCGTAAATGGGGACTAGGTCTCCTTCACGAAAAGCTTGTGGGTGGACGTGTTTGTCCTAACCATCTTTCGAATGGCTCTTGGCAGCCTGAATGGTTTGGAGGGCTATGCAACGGTCTTCGTCGGCTTGTTATAATAACAGCAGACGTTGTTCAGGTGGTGAGGTGTCTGGGAGAAATTCAATGGAAATGTGGAGGGCGAGGATCTAACATTCAATGGGGAGGACAGATTCAACACCGTGAACTAAGTGAAAAGGGTTAAAACTGGTGGTGGTATTATATTGATCTTCCTTTCAGATCTGAATCTGGTTATACCTAGAGAAACCGTCCATGAAAGATAGGACTTCATGCCCCACACAAGCGTCGATGAGTTGGTTAATAAATGGCATGGGGAAGTTGTCTTTGGGACATGCTTGGTTTAAATCACGGAAGTACGTACATACCCGGATGGTGCCTTGTTTTTTGTTAATAGGGATGGGGTTAGAAACCCAAGGGGTGTATGCGATTGGATAAATAAAACCTGTTGTGCGAATTTTTTCAATTTCGGCCTTGATAGCGGGGAGCTTTGATGGGTGAATGGGGCATTGTTTCAGGTGAACGGGAGGCATGTCGGGAAAAGTGTCAATGTGGTGCTCTATGATAGTGGGGTCAAGACCAGGCATTTCGGTGTAGGACCAGGCAAAGACATCGCGGAACTCCTGAAAAAGTTTTTTGTATTCTCCAATCTCATACTCGGTGCAGGAGGCTCCCAATGTAATGAGTTCAGGAGCACCAGCTGGGGCAGAAATATCGATGTGGATCATGGGTGAGATGTTGGCCATGTTACCTTCTTCGAAGGCATCGAGAGTGGGAATGGGCTCTTTAAACCAATCAGCTTTGGTTGGGAGGAAATCTTTGGACTCAACAAAGAATTGGTTGGCTGTGGTAGAGGAGGACGCCTCTAGGAGGAAACATGAGCGATGGTGCATATCATCCTAGGGGTAATTAGGTGCGGTCAGATTCTCAAGAATCTCCTCATCATTGTGGAAACTTTTTGTCATCAAATCATTTGATGAGGGATCACTAGTAGTAGAGATCATATAAATGTTATTGATTTCTCCTGTTGGTGGAGATTCTGGGGGTTGGATTTCTTCAATGGTGGGAGGAGATGTCTCGAGGTCCAGATTATTCATTTCGCAGAGGGTGGCTCTGTAATCTGGGAGATCAAGGCAGTGATGTGAGTAATGGACATAAATACCACATATTGCAAAAGGGTGATTGGTACGCAGTGATTTATCGCAAGGCTTAGGAGTAAGGTCGAGTTGGACAACCGAGATGTTGGGGTCATCGTCAAGCATTTGAATGTGCTCCTGTGGTGTAGGTAATTGTGGACATTGATGGGCAGCATGGCCTAACTCATCACACAAAGAGCATTTGGGAGGAGCTCGGAATGTTGGGGGATTTTTAACTGTTTTGGGCACGGGAAGATCGGTATAAGGTAGTGGTCCTCTGCCTCCAGTGTGTTTGCTAAGAGTGGGTGTATTGGTGGATGAGGAAGGAGTGGTGACACTAGGAGGTGGTCGACTAGCAGTGGTAAAGGGTTGTACTAGTTGTAAGATGACATTTGGTGTTGTCAGGGAAGCGGGAGGTGTGAGATACCACATAGGTAGTCCTAAAGTTAACCCCGGGAGGTTGAGTGTGGCCATAACCGGGGTGCTTACTACTCTCGAAGGGGGAAATAATAAGGGGATTGTATGGATGGGTGTAGCGCCAACATGACTACGTACCGACGGGGGTTGGGTTAGCAAGGGCGGTTGATAGTTGGGTGTTTGCGTATTGTGGGATAGGGTACATAAGTCAGATATTTCTATCACCTGTGACGGGGGCGGAATGGAGTGGAATGTGGAAGTCATCGGCGTATCTGAGTAGATTTAGAGTCCAACAGAGGAAATCAACGAGGTAGATGCACCGTGGACAGGTTGTTCAACCATGGGGAGAATATTTTCAGGTGCCACTGGGGCATTGGGATCGTAATAGGTCAGTTGATCAATCTTGACCACTCAACCTTCATGCGGGAACATCATGATATGGAAAATCGATGAAGCCACCTCCCGCATCGCATAGATGTAACTGTGGCCAAGTAAGAGGTTATAATCAAGTTGGGCGTTGATGACCTCTATGTCAATAAGCACTGTTTTGCCAGCCAACTGGACAGGGACATTAGCTAAGAGACCCTGAGGCAGAGCCGAATGTCCGTCATAGGCTTGCAACATAGTGGTGGATGGATGGAGAGTAGGGGATCCTAACTTCTGCCAAACGAATGTGGACATAACGCATGTGGAGGCACCCTCATCGATGATGCATTGATGGATTACAAGATTCCGAATGGATACAGAAACTTCGAATGCTAATGTGGAAGGGAGGCATGGTTTAGATTGGTCTAAATCAAAGGCCATCAATCATGAGTCAATCGGATCAATAGCACTAATGGTGGATAGTAGGGTCTTACGGTGTGTAGGATAGTTTTTTAAGACTTCTAATGCAAACATGGCTGCGGGGGACTAGGCTAAGTCATCCACAATGTTGTAATTGGATGCACCACGAGCATTGGGGTTATTATTGTTGCGACAAAGTGTGAAACGAGGGGCTTTTGGGGCTTCGTCTAATGGGGCAAGAGGTATGCATAATGGTTGATCGGTGGGAAGAGCATTGGTGGTTTTGTCAGGGGGAGGGGCTTTAGGGGTGGAGCCATATTGATTCCGGCGGGTTTGAAGGTTGACATCTATAGATGACATCATCAACAAGTGATGAGTGCCTAAGTCTAGAGTGGGGTGAGCAGGTGCACCATAAGTTACTTGCTATTGGGGTGGCACGGTTCCTTGAGGGGGAGCCAACGGTTGAGTGTTCACCACTCCTTACGTTGGTAAAGGATTCTGCAATACCAAGGGTTGAGTTTGAGGTGGTGGAGGGTTGGGTGGCACTGGTGGCACTGCATGCCCTTGGTAGTGGGCATCATCGGTCCAAAATTGTCATGCCCACTCCAAATGTGGGCAAGTGTGTGTGTAATGGCCATACACCCCACAGATGGAACAAGGATGGTTTGTTCGTAAGTTGGGGGTTTTGGCTTGCTTTGGCGGCCTGCTGGGGTTTTGGTTGGCGGGTGAAGCATTATTATTATTTGGGGGGTTAGGGGGCCGGCCACCTTGGTCTATAGGGGGGTTGTTTCGATGGTTACGTCCTTTCCCACAGTTTTGTTGGCCTTGTTGGTTACATTGTGTATTTTGGTTCTGCTGCGGATTTTGCTATGGGTACACTTTCCCTTGGGCAGCAGGTGCGTTTCGGGGTTGTGCTGGTGTGGGATCAGGTTGCGGGGGATAATAAGTCATTGGGGCTTGAGGTGGTGCAAGTGCAGGACCTAGTGGGGGTTGTTCATATGTCTGTGTGATCGGTGGTTGAGTTGCCGCAGGGGCTACCTGTGGGGGATAATAAGCGGGTGGGGCTTGGGAAGGTGCAGGAGCGTGCACGACCTGCTGGTGGTAATATGTGTGAGGTGTAATCGGGGGAACCTAAGCAAGGGGTGGGTCGCCGAAACACTGCGGTGGACATGAGGGTCCATGGGAATGGCGGTTGTGTGCCATGGGAGCAGATGATTTGGTTTCTCTAGAGTGGGATGTAGCCCACAAAAGGTCAGGACTAATACTAGTACGTGCAATGGAAAAGGGTTGGTTATGTGATGCAACATGGCCAATGATTCCATCGGCGGCATGGGATGCCCCCGGTGCATCGTTTCAAGAGGAATCGCCATGAGGAGCATCGGGTATAATGGTATATAGGTAACCAGACTGGGCGTAGATAAGGTCAAATTGCTAGGATTTTAAGATGGCTTCTTCTTTAGATTGGGGTCGTTCGGATGCCACATCCTTCGCAATGACGGGAAGGAGAGATTTGAGAAACCAATATAGGAAGAGACAGTCATCTAACTTGATTTTACACAGGCTCTGGCGTTGACGCCACTCATGAATGTGATCAGTGATGTGGGTGGCCATGGTTTGTCTGCAAGACAGTAGGATCTCAACTCCTGTGTCATATCGGACATGAAAGAATTGCAGGAAGGTGGAGGCAAGGGACGTAAAGGTGGCGTGGGTCCCATGAGGTTGCTCAATGTACCACTTGGTTGCAGAGCCAGTGAGGATCCATTGTAGCAGATGGAGTCAGATAGATTCGTCCACTATGGAGTTAGAGGAACACCATAGGTGGAAGGACATAATGTGATTTTGGGGGTCTTCACCTGCCTTACCCTCAAACTTAGGGATGTATGATGGGATCTTGGTGGACATCTGAGGCCACGTAGGATCGTGTCTGATGGGATCGTTGGTTAGTGTGGCTAGGTTAGGAAGGTTGAGACTAACCATGTATGGAAAACTAGTAGAAGGATGTGACATGCTGGTGATGGCGGCCATGGTGGGGCTGATGCCCTTGTTGTGGCCACAACAGATCCCATGAGTTTAAGCACGGGATCCCCATTCCTGATAAACACAAAGGTTGTTGGGTGAGTTTTCTTGTAAATACGAGGTTTTAGTTTTTTTATCCCTAAGATCCCTTACCCATACTTTTGTCCTATGTGTTTTCCTTTTGATCTAAAATTTTCTAAGTGTTTTGGGCTTGTAGGAAGCTTCAATTTTTGAGTATTTTATCATTTGATTCCATCAACCCAAAACCCGACATTTGGGAAACTTGAAACCCACAACCCGATGGTTGCGGGTTACGGGATTTGTTTGTTTGTCATGAAGTTTATGAAACCCGCAACTCGACAGTTGTGGGTTGCGGGATTTTATTTTGCAACTTATGATTTTTGTCATTCCGAAACCCGCAACCCGACAGTTGCAGGATGCATGTTTTCTTTATGAATAATTTTGGGAAATTTTATCCCGAAACCCACAATTGCGGCTTTTGGATTTCGAGAATGTCTTTTAAACGATGATTTTGTTGTGTGTTCCCGAAACCCGCAACCCGACACTTTCGGGTTGCGGCTGTCGAGAAAAGTTTTTTGATTGCGATTTTTCCATTCCCGAAACCCACAACTCGACACTTTTGGGTTTCGGCTTTCGGGAATTATCTTGCGCTTTTGTTTTATTTCAATCCTGAAATCCGCAACCCGACACTTTTGGGTTTCATCTTTCGGGATTCTAAAATAAACTTTCAAAATAAAATATGAACCCGACTCCACTTCTCGCTTCGGTTCATCTCAGCCGTCCATTAATTTTGATCCCGTGGTTGCGTTTTAATCTGGAAAATGTAATAAATAAGGGTCTTTCTATTTTATTTTACTATTGAAGGATTGTTCCGTCGTGCTATTATTTCATTGCAGGAATTCCTATCAAAAGACGTTATTACTGGTTTTCAGTTACTCTAGGTTGGATTGTTGCCATTATTGCACCTTGTGTTCGTTAGTTCTGGTTTTGTATTTGATATCATTTTGCCATTGTTTTGACTCCTTAAGATTCCATATCATTCCACTTGTTTCAGTCTGAAAGGTTGGTCTGATTATTCTGTTAAATTAGGTCACTCGGATCCGATTTGATACATGCAAAAGGGTTGCTAGCCGGTGTACTGAAGCTCCTGTTCGAGTCATTTCGCAGTCAGCTTTCTAGCCATAATTTCCATTTTGGTTAGAAATCTAAAGTTATGATTGTTGATGTCAAAATACTTGTAATAATGAGCTTTTGAAAGCAGTTCAAGTCGTGCAAGCTTTGGTTGGTTGCGTACTCTCACATGGGTTTAGATCCAACTGATGCATGTCTTCACTTGTTTCATTATTGTTTGGATAATTGCAATGAATTGATCGTATAATTTGAATCATTACCACTCATCCTACCCAATTATTCTCATCTTATCGGTTAGCCTTAAATTGGAAACAAACATGAAATTTTTAGCTCGTCCCTTGCATTCTTTAAGGGGGAAATTTCTGTGTGATAATCTTGTAATCCTTCTTCTGAACATATCTAATAGAATCAATATGCAGATAGGTAATGAATCTCCCAATGCCAGTTTTAAAGATGAAGAACTCTATCCCTTACTATATCAAGAACCTATGTCACCACCTTTTGATGCAGGTGTTCCTGATTTAAGTAGTGATAGCAGTGAAGAAGATTCTGAGGCTCTGTCTATCTTCATGCAATTCCCTGATAAGAAAGAGAAGAAAGTTCCCGAGGAGTTGGCTGACCGTGACGACGATGTTATATGATATTTTATAATCAACCAAGAACCTGATGTCTTGCCGACTTCTTCTGAACTAGATCCTTTAATGGATTTTTCCATTTTTGAGAATATAGTTCCTGATGTGGAAGTTCCCATGGCAGATTCTCTGCAACCCAAAACACCTGTTGCCGATAGTCAGCAATTTGGGATTGAATTTTTGTTGTGTCGTGAAGATCTCTTTGATTAAAGGATGAATCTTTAGAAAATCATTTTGAGAGGTGACGAAAATAATGTAAAATGAAAAATGGCAGGATTTCTTGGGTCTATAGTTTGATCCGATTTTGTAATCCCTATTTTGGGAAATCTCTATCTTTCTTTTCTGCTGTAATTTCCTATTTAAAGAGGAGGACCTCTCGTAGTTAGGGGTTGGTAATTTTGGAGTTGCAAGTCAGCAGGAGACAAGGCTGAAGATATTCTGTTTAGCAGAGCCTTTTGTAATTTCTGTACATGACCTCTTTTAATACAGTAAAGTTATCTTTGATCTATCTCCTGTTATTCCTCAAGTTTCTTTGATAATTTCTTATTTATGCTTCAAATTGTCATTTTTTATGCATATGATCTTTTTCCAAACATTTATTAATGCACAGATCTGTTATATTGGTTTCTCCATATGATTGGTCTATGTTTCTATGCATTTAATTGAGTTTATTCAATTTAAATACTTTCATTTTATATTTTTGCAAATGATTCGGTGCAAATATATATAATCAAATGTTATTTTTTCAATTAGCAGAGTGATTATAGATCATAACTTGGACAAGCTTAAATACTTGAAAGATTGTCATTTAATTTTCATTAACTGATAATAATTTAAGTCAACAAGTTACCCACAAAGACATTTCTGTTTAAAGTGTTCAATTACTTGTTCATCACATTTCAAGACGGATTTGCACAATATCAAGATTTCTTTTAGAATAGGACTAACTTAAATTAGTTTCCTTTTCTGAAATAGGTTAGGTTAGCTTAGGTTCACCTTTTCACATATTTGTTTTCCTTGATTGGAGAACTAACCTAATTAGTCAAATTCATCAACTCTTAGAGTGCCAGCGGAGGCTGAATATCCGTGGGGGATTACCATACCAAACAGGTTGGGGATAGAAATACCCTTGAGCAGGGTCTTTTGAAGCCTTTCAACTTGTGTTTTATTCCTCTGTTGGAAGCCTTGGAACCATTCCAACACCTTTGTATCTAACCTGCACAACCGAGGCCTCAACAAATGGCGCTAGAAGGAGGGATTGAAGTACAACATGCCTAAACAAGCTACTAAGAAACCTCCTCCAACAAGTACTTCAACGGTTCAAACTCGAAGCCAATCAAGGGCTTCAACATCTGAACAACCCACTGAGTCACAATCCATTGTTGTTCCTATCACACCTACTCAGGTCACTACTATTGTTGTTGCACCAACAACACAACAGGTTGCAAGGGATGTTGTAATCATACCCCCCACAAGAGGATCACTTCTCCTTGAAGACATTTTGGACCAGTCCCATGATAGTGTAACTAGATTGGAACAGAGAATCGCTATTGAGTGAAGCCGTGGTTTGGCAGCTCTCAATTTAGATAACGCTTTGCAGAATAGTGATCAAGAGGGTCAATCAAACATGATCACACAGACCAGTGATCAACCAACCCCACACTCAGCTGATCCAAATAGTGAACATCAACAGACAGCTGACCAAAACATACCACACCAAAAATTAGTTGATTGTTCAGGTTCACTTGAATACAATCTCAATCAACTTTTTCAGGAATCCCTAGTTCAACCAAAACTTGGAGCTAGTGGACCACCACCATCTCCTCCTTCATCCTCATCATCTTCCTCAGACAGTGAACATTCTTCAAGCTCTTCGTCAGAAGAAGAAGAAGAAGAACCACCAATGGCTGGAGAAGGCCAAAATAGACCATGGCTCGACCAAGATGCAATATGGGTACTTGGATACCAACATAGACTACCCAAAAACCCTAAGAAGTGGTTACCCAAATTTTACCTAGATGACAAGTCACTTGCACTAGATCATGTTAAAACCTTCATGCAGGCTATTAGACTTAGAAGTGTCATTCATGAGGATGTGATATGCAGACTCTTTCCTTATACTTTTGAAGGAAAGGCAGCTGCATGGTATTTGCGTTACCACCAAGGTCTATTGTTTCTTAGGATGAGTTTGAGAAATTATTCATCCAAAAGTTTGGAGATGACAAGACACCACAGGATCTTGTTTTGGAATTATCTTCCATGAAAATCAAAGGGAAATAAAGGGTTAAAGATTTTAATCAAAGGTTCTCGTACTCAACGAATAGAATTCCCATCAACCTTCTTTTCACTGAAGAATTGTTGGTAGCCTACTATGAAAAGGGCCTGCCTGCTCCAATTTCAATGTGGGTAAAACGAGCAAGCAAAGGAACTTTGCTGGAAGTGTTTGATGAAGCAATACAAGTTGAAAAAGACATTTTATGTCTGAAGGATAGTCTGGAAACCTCATAAGAACATCCTTCCACTTCCAAGAAAATGAATGATAGTGTCCGCAAACCAACTACTCAAAACAAGGATCCATTTGACATGACTGACATGAAAAATTTCATCCAGAAAATGTCAAACGCGATGGTGGATTTGAAAAAGACTAACAATGAAAATCAAAACCAGAATAGAGGTTTTATGAGGCCACCTTTTAGGAGACCTTATCAACCTCCACTGAATCCACCGCTTGCTAATCCAACCGAAGGCCTCATGAATGAAGAAATTTATTCTATTTTTAGAGCCTTAGCAATAGAATCTCAAAATAGCCCTGAAGTTCCCAATGATCAAACTGATCTAGACCCACAATTACCTAGAGAAGAAGAATATGAACATGAGGATCCACAAATCAACACTGTAAGTTACTTTTCAGAGCTTCCTATGTGTGAAGAAGAAGAAGAACCTAATATTGTGTTTAATGTTCAACATCCTTATAACACAAGGTCTAAACCTCAACCCCCTCAAGAACCTTCATCCTCCACACCAGTTCCTAATAAAGGTAGGACTGTTCCCCACAAGGATATAGTCATCCCTGAAATGGAGAACAATTTAGTTGAAGATCTTAAAAGAGTCAAGGCAAACATCTCTTTGTTTGAATTGTTGAAAATCCCTTCCATGAGGGATACTTTACCCAAAAGTATGGTGGTCAAATAGCCAAGAGAACTACAGAATAATAACCTTGAATCTTTCACTAAACTAGATGATCAAAAGTCTAGTAATAGAAGGAAACCCCCTTTTCTGCTTACTTTTGAGATTTTAAACCGAAACGTACATAACTGCATGATAGACTCTGGTGCGTCATCAAATGTGATGCCTCTGTCTGTTTGTAGAAAGTTGAATTCCACATGGGAACCTTTCCCTACTCAGATAGTACAACTTGACAGATCAAAGGTCAAAGTAGTAGGGAGACTTAGAAATGTCTTAATTACATTATCAGTTGATCCTTAGATCCATCAAACAATTGATATAGTCATTGCTGATATCCCATAAGCATATGGTATGTGGCTTAGTAGAGATTGGTCAGAAAAGATAAAAGGTTATTTTGCTATTGATTGGTCCCATTTGTGGTTACCCTACAATGGTCAGCCAAACAAGATCAAGATCAATAGGGAGCCTTACATGAGACAGATAGTCACAGACTTAAATGACTCAAGTGAGCCTGTAGAGTATTTCAACACACACATTGAGCATTTTACCTTTGACACCTTCTTCGGGAATTTACCAGCTAATATATCACCACAGGAGAATGCACAAAATGAATCTCAGGTAACTCATCTCACTTCTATGCCATTCTTAGGAGATATTGTACATAATGTTTCTAATGTAAATACAAATTTTAGATTAGACCCCATTGCTTGGACATTGTTTTTTGATGCCTCTAAATCTAAGGATGGAGCTGGTGCAAGATGTGTTCTCATAGATCCAAAAGGGACAAAAACAATGATTGCATGCATATTAGATTTTGATTGTACTAATAATGTGGTTGATTATGAGGCCCTGATATAGGGGCCTAAGAAAGCTATTGACTTGAAAGTACAGATCATCCATTGCTTCGGAGATTCAGAAATCATTGTGAAACAGGTGAGGAGTAAAATACATTGCTTGTCCCCTCACTTGTTGAATTATCAGAAATTGGTAAGAGATCTTACCATCTCTTTTTCTACATTTAATATCAATCCAGTCCCTAGGTCTCAGAAATTCAATGCTGACTTGTTGGAAAATACATCTTCCATATTAATCCCACCAGAGGGCCTATCTCCTCAAACATTCTCAATAGAACTGATGTATAGGCCTTCCATACTAGATAATGCGACAAGTTGGAAAGTGTTCGATGATGATCAGCAGATACTCGATTTTCTGATAGCCCAGGATACATTCCAGGATATGGCTATAGACGAGGATAAACATGAAAAGTCTCTCTCTGATTCCTCGAACGTCATCCCAAAGTCTGTGATCAATTTGGAGAAGTTTTATGATTTGCAAGACAAATTCAAACACAAAACTAATTGTAAAACACAAATCTCTTCACTTAACTATGAGAAAGTCAATTTAGGGATTGAGCAAGAACCCCGTTTTATCAATATAGGAATTGATTATACTCGAGAAGAAAGGTGAGCTATCATCAAACTGTGTAAAGAATATAAATATGTCTTTGCCTGGACCTATAACGAATTGAAAACATTTGACACTAGTGTCATCTACCATAACATACCCATGAAGCCGGAAGTGAAACCGTATCAACAAAAACTGTGGAAAATGCATCCTAATTTAGAGTCTTCTATGAAAAAAGAATTGGAAAAGCTACTCACAGCCCGAATTATTTTTTCGGTGAGACATACAAAATGGATAGCCAATTTGGTGCCTATACGCAAGAAAAGTGGTGAAATCCGATTGTGTGTCGATTTCCGGAATCTAAATCGGGCTTCCGAAAAAGATAACTACCATGTTCCACCGATGGAACAGATTCTCCAAAGAGTAGCGAGCTCAAAAATGTTCTCTCTCCTAGATGGTTTTTTGGGGTATAACCAGGTTATGTTCACCCCGGATGACCAATTAAAAACAACTTTCAGAACCCCTTGGGGCACCTTCGCCTGCAGGCGAATGCCTTTTGGTTTGATCAATGCGGGGGCCACTTTTCAGAGAGCTATGGATATAGCTTTCTGAGGTTTGATGCATAATTCCATCGTGGTTTATTTAGATGATATTACCATATATTCAAAGAGGCAACATGAACATCCGCTTTCTCTGAAATAGGTTTTAGAACGTTGCAGGAAATTTGGCATCTCCATGAACCCCAAGAAATCCATTTTTGCAGTTACAGAAGGGAATCTTTTCAGCTTCATTGTTTCAAAAGAAGTTATGATCATTGACCCCGAACACACAGACGCTATTTCAAAAATTGGCTTACCAGGTTCGCGTAAAGCAATGCAGTCCTTCTTGGGTAATATCAACTTTGTACGTAGGTTTGTACCTAACTTTGCTCAGATAGTTAAACCTTTACAGCATTTAGTTAAGAAAGATGTACAGTTCACCTAGTCACAAGAACAAAAGGATGGATTTGTTGAAATTCATAAGGCCATTTCTGAAGCTCCCACTCTTATGTCCCTAGATTTTGATAAAGATTTTATTCTCTACACTTTCGCCATTGAATTTTCCTATGCAGTTGTTTTGACATAGAAACAGGATAGTGATACAGAGATTTCGATCTCTTTTATGAGTTCAACCTTCAAGGGTGTAGAGCTCAATTATTCTCAAATTAACAAACAAGCCTATGCAGTTTATAAGTATATCAAACATTACACACATAATTTTTTAAAATCTCGAACAAAGGTCATCATCCCATATTCTGCTATTAGAAATGTGATGATCCAGAAGGCATTGGGCGAAAAAAGGGCCCATTGGATGAATGCACTATAGGAGTATGATTTGGAAATAATACTAGCCAAAATTGTCAAAGGACAAGGCCTTTGTCTTCTCACCGCTCAATCCAATGATCCTGTACAGGAGCAAACTAAATGGGAGCAAGAGGAAGATCCTCCAATAGGTTCTGTTCACACTATTGATACCCCGACATCGGAATTGTATGACCACATCAAATTTTTTCTGAACCATGTGTTTGCCCCTAAAACCTTGGACTTCAAGAAGCGCAGGGATTTGAGATTAAAAGATGCTCCTTATCAGTTTATAAATGAAGTTCTCTTTAGAAAAAATTATGATGGTGTTTTCCTTAGATGTCTTGAAAAGGACCAGACTGATGATATTCTCTTTCAATTTCATGCAGGACCAGCAGGAGGTCATTTTTCGGGCGAGACAACAGCTCATAAGATTCTCAGAGCTGGGTATTATTGGCCCACATTGTTTAAAGATGCTTATGCCTATGTAAGGAGGTGTGAACCATGCCAGAAATGCACAGGGAAGTTCAAGAAACCCGCTTTCCCTTTGCAACCAGTCACTATTCAGTTTCAATTTCAGCAATGGGGGCAGGATTTTGTTGGACCTATAAATCCTACCTCATCCCTCCAACACAAGTACATTCTCACAACAACTGATTACTTCACTAGATGGGTGGAGGAAGTCCCACTTAAGCAATGTAATGCTAGCCAAGTGATTTCTTTCTTAGACAACCAGATACTCTCACGGTTTGGCACTCCAGAGTACTTATTTTTTGGTAATGCATCCTATTTCTCCTCGATTGACATAACTGAGTATGCTTTTGAAAAGGGGATGAATCTCAAATTTTATGCCAACTACTACCCACAAGATAATGGGTTGGCTGAGTCTTCAATCAAAAATTTGATCAACATTCTAAAGAAGACTGTAGCCTCTCACCGTAGAGATTGGCATAGACAGCTCAATAATGCTCTTTGGGTAGATCGAATTACTCCAAAGGCAGCAATTGGAAATTATCCCTACTGTCTAGTGTATGGAAAAGAAGCCATTTTTCCTTCTAATCTTACCATCCCTTCACTACAGTTAGCCCAGTCTATCCAAGAAGATGATTCTTCTCCCCTCCAACAGAGAATTGACACTATACTTAAACTGGAGGATGATAGGGAAACAGCTAGAAACAAGTTATATCATCATCAGCAGATGGTGAAAAGGCGATTTAGTGAAAAATCTTCATTTGATAGGCAATTTTCTGTTGGAGACTTGGTTTTAAGATGGGACAAACAACACAAAGATAAGAACCAGTACACCAAGTTTCAGCACCTTTGGCTGGGACCTTTCATTATTACAGAAAAGATGGGTCCTGGTACTGTTCAATTACAATCACTGGAAGGAGTTGTAGATACTTATCCAGTGAATGTTTCACTCCTCAAAAAGTATTTTGTCTGATCAGGATGATGCATTTGTAGATAGTTTTGGTTTCTTTATTTCTGTTTTTCTTAGTTTTCATGATTTAGATTGTTTTCTTTTGTTTATTCTGTTGATTAAAATTCTGCACATTTGATGATAATCAATAATTAGCTTTTCTCACAAATGATTTTAGCAGAGGTTTTAGAAGTTTCTGCCAGTCACAGTTTCTTCGACCTATGTTAGAGTTTCTTCAATAAAGGGTACATAGTTAATGATAGTAGGACCTACATTGATACCTTTCCATGATGATCATCATCTTATACATGTCTCATTTGTTTAATTGAGGTCTGGGTGATAACCAAGTTTTCTGATCTCATGTTTCATGGTTCGAACAACATATTATAATAACCTGCCTAGCTTGTTCTGCTATGGATCCTTTTACAATCACCTTGGTAATAAATTCCTTAATAAATGTAAATTGTAAGGTGGGGGGTCTTGTTATCAAGCCATCCCATTAGGTTCATAGGTGCTTAGTGGAATGACATCTTCACACTAAGCCACCACACTTGGAAGATGAATTTCAGTTTTACTGGGAGTTGGAAGATCCTATCATAGGTCGATCCATTCATGATCTGCAAAGCACTAGTGAGTAACACTACTAATATATGGTCACCAAGCCATGGTAGTGCCTTTGTAATTTACAATTCAATAAAAATTTTGTTTTATTGTAAGATGCATGTTGTATATAAGAACAGGGGGGTCTTATTACAAGCCATCCCTGCCATGATCTTAGGCTTGATTTGGACTGAAACTACCACAGTGTGGTCACCAAACCACGGTAGTTGCTTTCAATATTTCAACTGGAAGACAAGGAGTCTCCTTACCGATCTAGCTTGATCAGGTTCTGAATTAGGTTTGTGAATGGTACTGCTGATATCTGATCACCAAGTCAGGGCAGTGGTCTTATATATGCAGGAACTATTCTATCTTTTGATCTAAAAAAAAAGAGAAGATGTATATAGATGAATAAATGGTTGCACATTAACCAAATTTTAATAAACCAAGGTGATGTGTAATTGGGATATCCATGTGCGGTTCTAAGTCTATTTCAAGGTTCAACACAAGCTTCTTTTTCATGACTACATCAAAGTAAAGAACTTTGGTTGTTCCCTGTGCCTCCTTATCAGATTGGCATTATTTTTAAAATGGTCATGTCTAGGTATATATTAATCTTATGTTTCTTGCTCGTTAACTGTCCTTTTGTTGAGCATTTTCTAAATTTCAGGTTCAAAATATTGGTTGGTTGACTTACGCTCTTTAGCTGAATTTATTGTAGAGATAACTGGTTCGTCCCAGCTAGCGGCCATTTTTTGTCGCCACAAGAGATCCCATGCTTAGTTTAAGCATGGGAGCCCCATTCCTGATAAACACAAAGGTTGTTGTGTGAGTTTCCTTCTAAATATGAGCTTTTGGTTTTTTTATCCCTAAGATCCCTTACCCATACTTTTGTCCTATGTGTTTTCCTTTTGATCTAAAATTTTCTAAGTCTGTTGGGCTTGCAGGAAGCTTCAATTCTTTAGTATTTTATCATTTGCTTCCATCAACCCGAAACCCGACATTTGGGAAACCTGAAACCTGCAACCGAATAGTTGCAGGTTGCGGGATTTGTTTGTTTGTCGTGAAGTTTAGGAACCCGAAACCTGCAACTCGATAGTTGTGGGTTGTGATATTTTATTTTGCAACTTATGATTTTCGTCATCCCGAAACCCGCAACCCGACAGCTATGGGTTGTGGGTTTTTTTTATGAATAATTTTGTGAAATTTTATCCCGAAACCCGTAATTGCGGCTTTTGGATTTCGGGAATGTCTTTTAAACGTTGATTTTGTTGTGTGTTCCTGAAACCCGCAACCTAACACTTTCAGGGTGCGGCTGTCGAGAAAAGTTTTTCGATTGCGATTTTTCCATTCTCAAAACCCACAACCTGACACTTTCGGGTTTCGAATTTCGGGAATTCTTTTGCAGTTTTGTTTTATTGCAATCCCGAAACCCGCAACCTGACACTTTCGAGTTTCGGCTTTTGGGATTCTAAATAAAATTTCAGAATAAAATATGATCCCGACTCCACTTCTCGCTTTGGTTCATCTCAGCCGTCCATTTATTTTGATCTGTGTGATAATCTTGTAAGCCTTCTTCTGAATGTATCTAATAGAAGCAATATGCAGACATGTAATGAATCTCCCAATGCCCATTTTAAAGATGAAGAACTCTATCCCTTACTATATCAAGAACCTAGGTCACCACCTTTTTGTGTAGGTGTTCCTGATTTATGTAGTGATAGCGGTGAAGAAGATTCCGAGGCTGTGCCTATCTGCATGCAATTCCCTGATAAGAAAGAGAAGAAAGTTCCCGAGGAACTGGCTGACCGTGACAGTGATGTTATATGAGATTTTATAATCAACCAAGAACCTGATGTCCTGCCGACTTCTTCTGAAGTAGATCCTTTAATGGCTTTTTCCATTTATGAGAATATAGTTCCTAATCTGGAAGTTCCCACAGCAGATTCTCCGCAAGCCAAACCACCTGTTGCCGATAGTCAGCAATTTGGGATTGAATTTTTGTTGTGCTGTGAAGATCTCTTAGATTAAAGGATGAATCTTTAGAAAATCGTTTTGAGAGGTGAAAAAAATCATGTAAAATGAAAAATGGTAGGATTTCTTGGGTCTATAGTTTGATCCGATTTTGTAGTCCCTATTTTGGGAAATCTCTATCTTTCTTTTCTGCTGTAATTTCCTATTTAAAGAGGAGTACCTCTCGTAGTTAGGGGTTGGTAATTTTGGAGTTGCAAGTCAACAAGAGACAAGATTGGAGATACTCTGTTTAGCAAAGTTTTTTGTAATTTATGTACAAGACCTCTTATAATATAGTAAAGTTATCTTTGATCTATCTTCTGTTATTCCTCAAGTTTCTTTGAGAATTTCTTATTTATGCTTCAAATTGTCATTTGTTATGCATATGATCTTTTGCCAAACATTTATTAAAGCACGGATCTGTCATATTGGTTTCTCCATATGATTTGTCTATGTTTCTAAGCATTTCGTTGAGTTTATTTAATTTAAATACTTTCATTTTATATTTTTGCAAATGATTCGGTGCAAATATATATAATCAAATGTTAATTTTTCAATTAGCAGAGTGATTACAGATCAGATCTTGGACAAACTTAAATACTTGAAAGATTGTCATTTAATTTTCATTAACTGATAATAATTTAAGTCAACAAGTTACTCACAAAGACATTTCTGTTTAACGTGTTCAATTACTTGTTCATCACATTTCAAGACTGATTTGCACAATACCAAACTTTCTTTTAGAATAGGACTAACTTAAATTAGTTTCCTCTTCTGAAATAGGTTAGGTTAGGTTAGCTTCACCTTTTCACATAATTGTTTTCCTTGATTGGAGAACTGACCTAATTGGTCAAATTCATCAACTCTTAAAGTGTCAGCGGAGGCCGAATATCCGTGGGGGATTACCATACCAAACAGATTAGCGATAGAACTCCTCTTGCGTAGGGTCTTTCGAAGCCTTTCAACTTGGGTTCTCTTCCTCTGTTGGGAGCCTTGGAACCATTCCAACACCTTTGCATCTAACCTGCACAACTGAGGCCTCAACAACCCCCAAGTGTAGGGTTTGGGTTTGTGATAGCGATGTGACCCCCAAACGGGGGGGTGGAGGTGGTATGGGAGGGTCCTGCGCCACTAAGCGTAGTGTGAGTCACCAGTGGGGTTGGGTTGGGTATGCTAGCCACTGGAATTGGAACAATGATGGGAATGGTGGGTGTGGGCCCCATCGAGGGCATACCCAAGGAAGGTGTGGTGGCTGGGGTTGTTGTGGACATTCCACCGAGGGTCCCTACAAAGAAAGGGTTGGAAGTCATGCCAGCCATGGGGCTGGTTGGTACAGTGTAAGTCGGGTGTTTGGACTCTGCCTTAGAATCAAATGTGAAATAAGGGGTGTCAAAGTCGAGGGACGAAGCTCTATGTCGTCAAAGAGTAGAGTCAAGTGACGAAGATCTAGGTCTATGACGAGTGGTATCAAGTGATAAAGCTCTACATTTATGATGGGTGATGTCAAGTGAACCGTGCTGCGGGGGCTCACCCTGGAGGCGTCGAGAGTGTCTCAGGGACTCAATGGTGACAAATGGTGTCAAGTATCTAGGGGTTGTGTTGAGTGAAAAACAACTCAAAAGCCCTAATGCAATTGAGTGTGCAGAAGGAGAGCGCAAAAAATATGACACTTAGGCCAACAACCGGCTTAAAACGCTTACTGTAACAGCTGTGCTACAATAAGCATAGTATTAGAAAAAATGGTCAGAATACCAACAAGCAGGCGGTTCCCTAAAAATAAAAATGGTGGACTTGCTAGACCAAAAGGAGGTAAGGGAGCATGCAAACAGCTAGCTAAAGAGTACTCTGATTCAACCAGACATATCCTCTGCAAGTTGATGAAATCCAAGTCAAACAATATTGATAGTAGAATCAAGTGGCTAAGGGCATCCCCCTACAGAGAGGGACACTGAGTAAGACAATCCTCAAAGAAAGGAAACTAAGATAACCCGTTCATGACATGTCCAGAAAGGTGAATCTGTAGCTCCAATCCTATCACCGTGTGGGCCTAAAAGGAATCACCACACGCTAACCAACGAGTAGGTAGCCTTCGGTTACTAGGTGGATTGCGGTATTCCACTCAGGCCTCCGGAACCAGTCTGGCTACTTCAACCCTCCTAAGGTAGAGGCCCTCTGATAAACTGGTCGTGAATGTGTCAAAAAGTACTAGTGGATTTCGGTACCCCAAAGGACAGCAACTATGTCTCAAGTGTAAGCGACTGAGGGGTGTTATTTGGATGCCTATCCCCCCTGTCCTACCTAACTGCAATATTCTTATGTGTTCCCTAAGTGGGGTTGGAATGTTGGTTGAGTTAATTAGTTTTTTAAGGCTCACTTGAATTAGGTGACAGAGTGTGTGCGTGTGAGGTGATTAACCCAACGAAAGTGCCATGCGTGGGAAAATTTTTAACCAATAATGATGCAGAAATTTAACTTGTAATGCAAAATTTTCCTTTTTTCCAATGTAAATGCTGGAAAATATATTTTATAAAAATTCTGTATATGGAACAGAAAGCAAACTGTAGAAAAAAGATGTAGATAACTGGGGATACAGATAGGATAGGTGGCTGTGTAGGTGCAGAAAATGTTGCAGAAAAATTATGGGCTAAAAAGTGCAAAAATGCAGAAAACAAATCGTGGGTTTGTGACTGAAATGCGTGGCTTGGGACGTGGCTATCCAGATGGAACCTGCGGTCTGAACTACGAGTATGGGACTCGGCTTTGCGGCTGGAGCATGGCTACAGGTTAGGGTTGTGCGATTTGGAGCGTGTCTATGGTTTCGCAACGCGCAGTCAGAACCGCAGATGATGGAGGGGTTTCAGCGGGCCGGGACGCAGAAAACAAACAGGGAAATGCTTTCGGGGCTGCAGGAAGCAAAGGGTTTTCGGTGGGCCGGGTCACAAAATGCAGATAGGAGTACGTCCTAAATTCCCTAAATTCCTATATGGTGTCAAAGGGTTTTACTTTAGGGTTTTATTCCCTTTTACTTGATTTTTGGGAATTTAAGGCCTTTTAAAAGGGTTTTTGCCATTTTTTGAGGAAATTTCATTATTTGGAGGGGGGGAAAGGGTTTTTTTGCCTTTTGGTGACCAATTAATGGTTTTTTGAGGTTTTGGAGGCAAAAATGGTGGGAAAAATACACAAATGAGTCATGTAGTGAGGGAGATGAGGTGGTGAGGATTTTTTGGGTGTTAACAGTCAGGTGTGAACCGAGAGGAATTTTCTTAGTGGTTTGCGGACCCTTTGACAATACATAGCTTATCTTTGGTAACTTCACCTTCTGCAATGGTTCTTTTCCTTTGGTCTCCATCGATACAACGTGCCTTAGTGATCTTCAGGATGCTCCAGGCTTATCTTTGACAATATTCTTTACGGGGGTTCTCATTAACCCTTCAATACCTCTATATTGAAATACCTTCACAGCCTCTAGGAGCATGAGTTCTTGCTCTACCAAAGACCTTTCAGACATTCACTTGGGGATTTCTCAACAGGGTACCTTCCAGCTTGCAGAATAACTCAGAAAATAATGTCCGCAAGAAATTGTAAGTGTTTGGTAATGCCCGTGAGATAGAATATAGCAGTATTTATAGGCACAGCTAGCCTTCCTTCGCTCCTCTTAACAATTAGATAAGCTTTAAATGTTGTAACTGTTAACCCAATCTATCAAAGATATTGGTCCTTTCTATCATTACCCTGTTCAGAACGGTTATATTTTCTTTAAATGCCCAAGTGGTCGATACGAAAGTATTGTATAACGGTTATATTTTCGAGCGACACTGTAATGACTATTTTTCTGGAGCGTTGCATCAAACGGTGTAGCAAATGAACATAGGTCCTGCGCAGTTGCTTCGTAGTATTTCATTTCTTTTCTCTGCGTGGTTGCCTTTTGAGTGTCGCAACAGCGCGGTTCCTTTTTCTTTTTTTTCCACATGCACAGCTTTAGCAGTGCTGCACGGTATAGAGACCTTTCCTAATAAATTACATGTATAGACTCTCAGTAATTTCTAGTGTCCAATTTCAACTGTTCTTGACACTTAGAATTTTCCCTTCTTCTTGATTATACAAGATTCTGCGAAGCAAGACTATCGCGGTAAAGCTTTATTCTGCTTCCATTTAACATATTGGGTAATGTATTACCGGCTAAGGTCACTAACTGGACAACACAACCATTAGTAACCTGCATAACTGTATATGGGGCAAGCCAATGCATTTTAAATTTTCTAGGAAACTTCATGAATTTACTATCATACAGGAGGACTAGATCACCTATTTGAAAAGACTTATTCTTGATGTGGCGATCGTGCCATGCTTTTTCTCGTTCTTTCTACACTTGCTGGTGGAATCCCACGATGAAGCGATCTTCTTCCAACCCAACCAAGTGTAACAGTCTTTCTTCTAGTGCTGTGCGATCTGCCATCCATTTAAATGGAGTTATTCTCAAGCTGGGAATAATATATTCCATTGGCATTATTGCTTCCTTCCCATAAGCCAATCTGAAAGGTGTATGTCTAGTTAATTTTTTGCATGTCGTTTTGTATGCCCATAATATAGATGGAATGCACAGGTCCCAGTCATCACAGTTTACGTTGCATATCTTAGTTAGCGCATTCTCAAGTAATTTATTGAATGCTTCAACAGTTCCATTCATTTGTGGGTGATAAGGTGTACTGTGCTGATGATGGATGTAGAACTCTTTGGTCTAAGCTTCAATGGTTCTGTTCAGAAAATGAGTGCCTTGATCACTCATCAAAATCTTTGGACATCCAAATCATGTAAGGATGTTCTCAAAGATAAAATCAGCAGTTGTGGCTACAGTATAGTCCTTTACTAGTTTTGCTTCTACCCATCTGGTGAGGTAGTCAGTTGTAGTAATAATCTACCTCGCACCAGTTCTTTTTCCCGGTGGGTTAATAGGTCCCACGAAATCGATTGCCCATTTGTCGAATGCCTGCAAGGTCAGCTGAGGGTTCAATGGCATTTCATCTCTTCTTGACGGCTTCCCTGTCCTCTGATAGACATCGCAGTTCTAGCAATGTTTTTTGGGGTCCTTATGAATCATAGGACACCATAGCCCTATGCGCAGTAGCCCTACCTACATAATGACCTCCTGCGACTCCTAAGTGCGCATCAGCTAATATAAATGGCTTCTCATGTTCCAATACGCATCTTTGCAACACTTCATCAAGTCCTAACTTGTAGAGTTGTCCTATGACAATGGTGAAGTCTGCGGCTTGCACTACCAGCTGCTACGTAGTGAATTCGGTAGGTGTGAACCTCGTAGTTAGAAAGTCAATAATGTCCTGATAATAATCATCGGCTACCTGTATAGCAAACAATTGTGCATGAGGGAGATTGTCTTTGAGATTTGTAAGTTCCTCTCATGACTTGATCCTTGATAGATGATCAGGGCCTAAATTTAATCTTCTTGGTTTAACTACTATTTCAAAATCATACTCTTGGAAGAGTAACATCCATCTGCATATCTGCCCCCCTAACAATGGATTATTGACTACGTATTTTAATGCATAATGGTCGGTAAACATTGAGAAGTGTGCACCAAGGAAATAGTGTCTGAATTTTTGTAGCGCATATACTATTGCGAGTCCTTCCCTTTCAGTAGTGGTATAGTTCTTCTTAGCAGATGACAGCTTTCTGCTCGAAAATGCAATGGGATGATCGATGCCTCCTTCTCCTGGTTGCACAATAACAACACCCAATGCTATACATGAACCATCAACATGTACATGAAATGGCTTTTCCTAGTCTAGAAAAACTAGGATCAGTGAGGTGACCATTTTCTCTTTCAATGTGTCAAATCCTTTCTCACAGTCCTCATTCCAAATGAACGGGGAATCCTTTTTTAAAAGCTTCTCCATTGTTGCGGTTATTTGTGCATACCCTTTTATGAATTTCCTGTAGTACCCCGTATGCCCTAGTGTAGTGTGCAGTTGTTTAACGAAATTTGGTGTAGGCAAGTTTACAATAACTGCGATCTTCGCAGGGTCAACCATCAATCCCTGTTTACACACGACGTGTCCTAGCAGAATCCCATAAGGAACATAGAAAATACACTTCTTCAAATTCAAAGAAATATGATGTTGTCTGCATTTTTCCAGCATCATCTTGGGGTTCGCGGCATGGTTCTTGAGTAGCCCAAAAATGCTCCAATCATCGAAGTAAACCTCTTAAAACTTGTGGATGAATTCTTTAAATGCTGCGGTCACCACTCTAGAAAATATGGCTGGTGCGTTCTTCAAACCAAAAGGCATCACTGTATATTGGAACGACCCCCATTCTGTTGCAAAAGTGGTTTTGTCCCTATCGGCCGCATCAATTCTTATCGGGTGGTATCCAGAAAATCCATCACTAAAAGAGTATGCCTCATTCCCTCTAGCGTTATCAATTACTTTGTCAGTAAAAGGTGTAGGAAATGGGTCATGCATCGAGGCGTCCTTCAACTTTATGAGATCAACACAGATCCTTATCTCACCCTTTGTTTTCTTGTCTTGGACGACCATCGGGCTTATCCATCCAGATTCTTCAATAGGCTCAATGATCCCTGCGTCGAGCATCTTGTCGAGTTCTGCCTTAACTCGTTCTTTGTAGTGTGGATTCAGTCTATATGGCCTTTGTTTTATAAGTTTCACTCCAGGCTTAAGAGGAATTCTCATCACTCCTAAGTCTCCTAGAATGCCTTTCATCTCTGTGAACTTGGTCGGGAATACTTCGTGATATTCCTGTAATATACCTGTGACATCCCCAACTGTATCATCATCCTAGTAATCTCCTATTGCTGTGAAATTTGGCTCTTCACTGGTACCGATGTTCACTTTCTTTGTTTTGACCGGTCCACTCATATCTGGAATCTCTAGTGGATGTCCTTCTACTTCACGTGTTCCTTCCGATTCAGAGATCTTTATATTGCGTGGGTCTTCCTCATCGATGTCTTCCTTATCTTCATCCTTTTCAGCTAAGTTATAACAGTCCAAGACTTGCTCTACTTGTTCTGTCCAATCTGGTTGTAGACTCGCAAGTACGTTGTTTGCTTCAAAAAACTCTTCTAATGTTATGTTTTCCTCTGTGCAATTTGGTGTAAATATCTTTTCCCTAATAAGCTGCAGTGCGTCATGGATAGTCGAATGGTCATATTCAAAGCTAAAGTCCTTCTGAAAGCTCATAGTGAGGACAAACCAATCCATGTTTCTTGTGCGTAGCTCCTCCTCTAGGTACCATTTCTTTGGAATAGGCTCCTCTAGCGTATGCACAAAGAGATGTACCCATTCTATTTTTGGTCTTTCTTTCCAAACCTTTGCATGGGCTGCAATATGATCCTTTGGACCTGTCTGGCCATTATATTTCTCAAATGGTAGTGTAACCTTATCAGCCAATCTGATCTGTAGTTTTATTCTTCACTGGTCCCAAGTTGTCAATGTCTTTTTATGCGTAGCCCACCATCTGGAAGGTGTCTCGTGGAGTGCCATGTCTAATGCTGAGATGCGATGTTCATCTGCAACTGTTGCAGTGTATTCTTTGATAAATGGATAGATGTTATCTATACCATCATAAGTGGGGATTGGGCTTACATGCTTTCCAATCCAGTGGAGTGACTTTGTAATTGTCGCGCATCTCCTGGTTGATACTTCATGCATTCTGTGTTGCCAGTTTTCTAATCCTACCTCAGAGTCTGAGATGCAAGAACTATGGCAGCGCCAGTTGAGCGTTCCATCCTCAGTAGGATGAGTATAATCCGCAACATTGTTTTTCATGTTATAGATACGGTCGAGGTCTTGAGCTCTGTACTCTCCCTGAACTGGTTCAACATATCACTCCCCCTGTGAAGGGTCCAGTGGTGCAACGAACCTTATATCATTTCCTTCAAATATAATTTTCAATGTCTTCATATTTATGATGGTGGAGTTCGCCATTGCCCAATCGATACCCAGTAGTGCTGGATAAGGATTGATATCATCCATAATTTCAATTACTTCGAAGATTGCGTAACTTCACACTCCATCAATGTCGACAATGGTATTGGTTAACCATCCCAGTAGTATAAATATGCCTTGATTAGCCATTCTTAACTGTATAGGTGACCACTGTAACTTTGGTTTCCCCATCGCCTGCGATATCTGCTTGGTCAAGACATTCACTTCAGATCTGAGATCAAGAATGATCTCTTCCATCTTGTAGTCTCCTATCTATGCAGTGAACCGCATTTCCCTCTCGGTTCTTTTGGGGCTCCTAATGTTATGTACTGCGCCATGAGCAGTCCCTTTCTTACTGCCTTATTTATATTGATTTATCAGTTTTTCAAATTCTATAAGAGTGTCTTTGTTTTTTAATAACTTGATGCAGCTGTGTAGGAATTGTGCAACAAAATTGGATGTATCTGGTGCAACGCGCGTCTAATCATATGCCAGCGGCATGTCTTCTATCTATGGTACTTCACTCCTCAATGAGATTCTTGGTGAAGTACGTGGTGGTTGTTTGAACATGTCCCGCGCTTCTTTAAATATTTCTTTATTTTTCTGTAAGTTCAATGGAGGTGCTTTCCAAGAAGCTTTTCTAATCCCTACTGTTTCTCGAGGGTTATTCTTAGGATCAGTTGTTCCAGAAGTCGAGGCTTTTGCACTTTTGTCTATTCCTGTATCAGTGCCACTTTACATTACTGCATTTACATTATGAACTGTAGGTCTATTCTCTTCTGCAATCAACTGGATGCTAGGGTTCGGTGATTCTGTCCTTCTCCACTTTTGCATTTCTACCTCAAGCACAAGGTAGTCTTCAATCACATGATCAAGCGATTTACAGTAGTTGCATGTGGTGCATGGATTAGTACATTCTCTAGATACATGACCTAGATGGACACAGTTATAGCATATTACCTGGTCTCGTCCTCTTCCTTGAGCTTGGCTAGCATTTCTTCCTCTCCCGCGGTATCCACCACCGTGGCCTCTGTATCCTCCCTAATCATAGTGGGTGTTCTCTTGCTTTGGATGATTTTCTTCTTGGACGCGGTACATTCCAACACCTCGCATTGCTTCCATATCTCACTTTCTTTCATTCATCAAATCATAAGCGCGACAGTTAGACTCATCATGTCCAACTGTTTTACAAAAATTACAATATAAGTGTTTAGACGTTTTGACATATTTCTGTATGAGGTAACAATCCTCAGGCTGGTGTCCTCTGGTTCTACAAATTTCACACCATGGTGCCTGGTTCTGATTCATATTCATTGGGTTTGGTGGACCACTGTTAAGATCATCTTGAAATAAGGGGCAATGTTCTCTAGTGTGGCCCTCTCCTTTACATCCTGTGCACCAAACTTCATGTCTTTGTTCTTTTCCATTCTTCATACCTTGTAATTCTAATGTCAAGGTAGCCAACTGGTTCTGGATCTATAACATCCTAGAGCTACTTTCTCTAATTGGTGAGGCTTCCAACTTCATCGCAATATCCAAGGCCTCAACCTGAGATACAACCTTCTGTTGCATAAGTGGCTGTCTGATATGGGGCAACAGCGCAACAATGAACCATTCTTGATGCTGTTGCAGAGCTATAACAAAGCTCACTTGGTCCAACAATGTTTTAATTTTTTGGTTGAATTCCCAGACCGATTCAGTAGGTTTTCGCTTGATTTCTTTCAACTCTGTTATGCACTATGATTCTGATTTGGGATTTTTAAACTTTGCTGCAATCGCGGTCTTGATATTTGCTAGGGTTCTCGGCGGTGCTTGAGAATACTTCATAAACCAATGCAATGCTATATCTCTAAAAGTAGCGATGAGCTGTGCTCTTTTTATAGCATCATCCGTAACTTGTTTGATGCTCCACATGGCTTCACATAGAAACCAGTGCTGACTGGGGTCTTCTAGACCCATTCCTTTGAATATCGGCAGCTTTATATCATTATCCGTCATTCTCCTTCCAGATTGTGTATGGTTTTGGGGTTGATTCCCTGCAAAAAAAGTAGATGCAGGCTGTTGGATTGTTCTAGGGAGAGTATTCTACGGAATGGTCTGAGTCGTAGTGCTGTGATCACTCGATCCTGCGATGTTTCTAGTATTATTGATCTATGGGATGGGATGCGCGATGCCTGCAGCGGGTGGGTTCTATACTGATGGACTCTGAGGTGCAATACGCTGGATTGTGGCTGATAATTGAGTGTTCTTATTATTGAGGTCGCATGGAATTTCGGTATCTATACGATTTCTAGATTGTCTGGGATTCTTTTCGTTAGTAAGCTTATATCTCTTTCCACTTCTCAAAGTATGGTTTTCTTCGTTAGAATCAATGTGTGTATTCTCTACCATGACATATTTAGAATTATTGTTGCATTCTTAACACACCTTTCTCAGCTAAAAGCATTTTAATGTATCGACTAAGGTTTTTCAGGAACTTACCTCTGAATCCTTCAAAAAAGTATGCTTCAACTTGGCTGTAGGACTTCAGCATATCTATAGCAAACTCAGTCACAAATCCTTCTAGTATGCTATCAACCCAAAAGTCAATTGCTCGCAACAATGGGATATCTATTGCTTTGAGATGTGCAATAAGCTCTAGACTCCACTTTGTAGGTACTCCTCCTTGGGAACAATTCTTTCTTACTGCGAGGCGCGATATCCACTCGTGGAGTTCGTTTGGAAACGACTTCCAGAAAATATCATGGATATCCCTCCACAAGTATCTATTCAACCACTCTACATCAGATAGACATAGGCGTCTATTTTCTTTCTTTGCAAAATCTCTTTTGATCTTATTTCACCAAGCCTAGATCTCTTTCTTTTCTGGATGCCAGTTGTCTGACCCTAATGGGAACTCGTATTCTTCTTCGCACATTATTTTTTGAAACAGACTATCGCATCACTGAGTCTTAGCGTGGCAATGGAACAATTTTTTGGTGTTCTTCATGATCTAGAGGTTTTCCAATGTAGACCCAGGTACTTCGTGTTACTAGATACCAACAAAAACCCTATTCACCGTCCCTTTCGGCAACAGACTGCAAGCAGCTTGAGGTCTCACTCGAGGCGAAGCTGAGGGGGTGGTTGAAGAAGCAGGCGTCCACAACCTTGTGATACGAGTGTTTAAACTGATCAAAACATAGCGCAGTGATAGGCTGCACGCTGCGGTCAATCATTACGCGAAGTCCTCTACTTCGCGTCGAGTACCGTAGCAAGCAGGGATGTTTGCACGATCAACGCATCCACAGACTACACAGTGGGGTTACTTCCAGCTTATGATGATAGGTTATCAACAACTTATCGCACAGTACTCTTAATGGAATAGCGCGTCACTGGATTGCGCAATGACTACAATACTTGAGCACTTCTAATCGACCTCACTTCTTTGTCTCTACTTATCTCAATTAATACTTAGATAGATTGATATTTCTTTCTTATATAAATAAATGAAATGTGCAATACCGCATGCTTTGATATCGTTATCCAACTTTTACAATTACTTTGTGATTATTTAACAGGTTCGTGCGTCCAAATACTTATAGATACTTGTTGCTTGGTTTTTCAACCAAGCATGTGCAAGGATGCACCTATTAAGAAAGTAATAGCAGTTTCAAATGAAAAGCAAATAATAATAAACTTAATCTAATCTAACATTAACATGTATAAGAGAAATAAAAAACTAACAATAGATCCATGAAAGAGACAAGAGAATTAAAAAATAATAGATTTTTTGTATTACCTCAAAGGTGAGGATGTTTGGTGTTGAGTAGCTCCAAGGTTGAGGTGCTCCAAGCTCCAATGGTCTCTTCTCCAAGATGTTGAAATGGGGGTCTTCAAACTCGAAATGGGAGGTAATGGCTCTCAAAGGGAATTTGGCAGCATAAGGATAGGATGAAATGTGGATGGAAAGTGAGGAGCCCCTATCACCTTTTTATAGTTTTTGGTGATGGGGAGTACCATTATGGTTTTAAGGAAACCAATGGTATTGGCCAACATGGTTTAGGTCCCGTTTTCTCTCTTTTTCCCTTTTTTGAATATTTTTTATATTTCTATTCCCTTTTAATATTTTTGGGGAATTTTGGACCCTTTTTGAGGGTTTTTTGTGTTTTTTGAGGAAAAATATATATTTTGAGGGGAAAAAGGTGTATTGTGGTCTTTTTGGTGACTTTTTTATGGTTTTAGAGGCTCAAATGGTGGAAGAGTGGACAAATGGGTCATGTGAATAAGGAAATGAGCTAGTGAGCACTTTTTGGGTGTTAACAGATTGTTCCCTAATGTGTGAGGGCAGGAGCTCATCGTATGGCTAATAGACATCATAGTGGTTTTGTCTTTTTCCTGGGGTTTGGAGAAGAGAAGAGACCGGTTGGACACTGGAGCAACAGCCCCTTGGAAGTTGCAAAAACTAAAAAAATACATGGCCTCAAAATGAATGAGGAATAATTTGTGATTATGGACAAGGCAGGCATACCCATGCTCATATCAAGACATATACATAACAATTAGCCCCAAGAAGTGGGACCTGAATAATACATAAAAATCTGTTGGTACATCATAATGGTCCATAGGGGACACAATGCTGGGGCGTACTCATGGTTTTACCTTGATTGATCTCAATGACTGATACACTAGAATAAAGCAATATCTATTTTGAATAAGGTATCAGAAGGGTTGATGAACTGCTGAAACTGAAGGTGTCCAACATCTGTAGGGATTCAACGAATGTGAGTCAACTTCTTAAGAGTATCTGTAAATGTATACTCGAGGGAGTATAAAACTGGGGTACATCTGAATACTATCGCCAAGTGCAACTCGGATATCCATAGGAAAATGTAACTGGTTGTTTTCCTTGATTAGACTCTCAAATGTTGTAGAGTCAGGTGATATTCGGGGTCTTCAATAAATAAATGAAAGGACCGATACCCTGTACGAGTTTCAACGATGCAATCAAGGTGTTGAAGTTGAGCATGTGAGAAACAATCATTTGGAGAGGCACTGAGGACTCCTTTCGAAATGATCCATAGGCACTCATCATAAATGGTGATGAGTCGAAGGCACAGGGACCTCTGGGTCTATCCTCTAGAATAGATTTGGTTGGTGTCTACAGAGGGAGACCAGCAACTACCAAGGCAATGATGTTTCCTTGATAGGAGCGCGAGGTGCACAACAGATATGTGATAGTACTAGTTGTAGGACTAACATACTATGGGGATGTGGAAAAAACTGGGGTCATAGAGTGGGTGGACTCAAACTTCCTTTGTTCAGAGCATGATGACATGGTGGTTGAGCTAGCAGCATGGGAAACTGACTTTTAGGTGTGAGGATCATAGCTTTAAGGGATCGGGGGTATGTATTGTAGACTGAAGTGACTCTAGGGAGATAAGATGATGGATGCTATGGGGATATTTTCACGGTGACATACTACAGAATACTCTGAACAAAGGCGGCCACAATGGGGAAGCTGCCATATGAGTAGACATGATCTGTTGTAGCACTGAAAAGCACCATTGGGTCCTTCTTCGTGGTTTTAATGAGATCCAAGAAGGGATAAAAGTGTGCTCTGAAATGGTATTGTCTTGTGCATTTATGTGAGCCCAGGACTGTTCATGCTCATGAGTGCTTTCATTTTTAAGGAGTCTGAAAACGATAAGAAGACTCTGAATTGGTGGAGGAGTACCGTCCTGTGGATTTGTATTAGCCTAAGATAGTAATTGCTTGTGGTTGCTTTCAATTTTAGAGAGTCTGAAAGTGGTAAGTAGACTCCATTGGTGTTCTTTTTCATATGTTAGTCTCCAAGGCCTGAAAAAGCATAAAATTATGCAAATGGAGAACTCTTCTAGCCAATGTGACTAGAGTATTCCTTTTTCGTAATTAGTCTACAAGGTCCGGAAAAGGGGTAAACTTATACCAGGTAGATGCCCTTTTAGATACTTTTAGCAAGCATGAAAGGAAGCAAGATTGCTCGGCGATCTTTTCATTGTTTTAGGACTCAGAAAAGAGCTTAACAGAAACTCCCTAAGTGCCTTTTTCATAAAGGGATTGCTCGGCCTGAAAAAGGGATAAAATTATACCGAACAAAAAGGTATTGGTGAGAGCGAGGAATGATCTCGAGCATCGTCACGAGCATGAAAAACTGAATCCGGAGACATAAAGATCATCAAGAACGGGCAACGGCCGATGTGGCAGGAAAACCAAGGAAAATAGTGGCATTTTGAAAAAATGCCCAAAAATTATGGGGGTGAGAGCAAGAAATGGTCTCAAGCATTATCACGAGCACAGAAAAATGAATACGGCAATATAAAACTCATAAAGAATGGATGATGGCTGAAGTGGCATGCAAATCAAGGCGACAAGGGGCATGGGAAAAAATGCCCAAAAATTATGGGGGTGAGAGTGACAAATGGTCTCAAGCATCATCACGAGTGTGGAAAACTGAATCCGGAGATATAAAACTTGTAAAAAATGGACGACGGCCAAAGTGGCACACAAATCGAGGCAACAAGGGGCATGAGAAAAAATGCCTGAAAAAACTGGTGGTGAAAGTGAGAAATGATCTCAAGCATCGTCATGAGCACAGAAAACTGAATCCGGCGATATAAAACTCGTCAAAATTGGATGATGGCCGAAGTGACATGCAAATCGAGGCAACGAGGGGTGTGGGAAAAAACGCCTGGAAAAACTGGCGATGAGAGCGAGAAATGATCCCAAGCATCGTCATGAGCGCGGATAACTGAATCCAACAATATAAAACTGGTCAAAAATGGATGATGACTGAAGTGGCAAGCAAATTGAGGCGACGAGGGGCATGGGAAAAAATGCCCGAAAAATCTGGAGGTGAAAGTGAGAAATAATCTCAAGCATCATCATGAGCGGAAAAAATGGGCGACGGCCGATATGGCATGCAAATCGAGGTGACGAGGGGCATGGGAAAAAATGCCCTAAAAATCTAGAGGAGAGAGCGAGAAATGATCTCAAGCATCATCACGAGTGCAAAAAACATTATCCGACGATATAAAACTCATCAAAAATGGGCGATGACCGATGTGGCATGCAAACTGAGGAAAAAGGGGGCATGTAATAAATGTGCAAAAATGGAACCTGGTGGTAATGGAAAAGGAGTTGACTATTATGAAGTTCTCGATGTGCTGATTCCAATGGTACCAACAGTTTGAAAAACGGACGTCGTATGATACCGAAATTGTTGATTGAAAAATGGTCAAATCTCTATAAATAGTGTGTGGGCCCAATGTGACATGTGTCATCATTACATGCGAGTTTCACAGAGCAATTGAGTTAGCTCAGAGCTTTTTCTTGATTTGTGGGAGATTCGACTGTTGGATTTTCATTCCGCGAGTTTCAGGTAATCCTATTCCCCTTAGCCTTTCTAGTTATTTCCTTTCTGGTTAGCACCGGGCCCCCGAAGGCCACGTAATTCCACTTTGGCATTCCAACATGGAATATCGTGGGTTTCGGCCCTTTTTCCACGATGCACATCATGGGTATGGACTTGATACCCGTGATGTGCGTCGCGGGTTTTCGGGAGACAGTCGCGATGTTCGTCGCGACTGTTTAGTTGACAGTCGCGATGTTCATCACGACTGTGGGGCTGATACCCATGATGATCATCGTGGATTTTGGCTAAAAAGTCGCGATGATCATCGCAGCTAAGAGCCCGAAAGTCACAATGGGAATTTTTTGGAAAAAAATTTGTTTCTTTGTTTTTTGGCAGGATGTTGAGGAGGCCACTAGTATCGTGGTGGGAGAGAGAGATAGATGAGGAGTTGATGGGTCGGATTCGGGATGACCTGGGTGTCCGGGAGGCCTTGGCTGATAGCGGGCTCCTAAAGTTCACTCAGGTTCCACTTATGCGTTCAGCCAGAGATCTGTTGAACAAATTGGTGGATTTTTGGGTTTCGGCGAAGGGTGCATTCGTGGTGGGGGGTGAGCGACTAGAGATCACCCTGTCTGATGTTTATTTTTTTACTGGCTTGCCTCATTTGGGGGAGATAGGGGAGCTCTAGCCGAGGATTCCGACTGGTTTGAACATTGAGGATCTCTTGGAGAGATTTTGTGTTCCGAGAGCTATTGCGTAGAACAGTGCCCTAAATCTGACGGATTTACGGGAGTGGGAGATGCGGGCGGTAGGGGCTTGTGTTCTGTGTGTGTTGGGTGCCTAGGTGCCACATCATTTTTCAAGGGGGCAAATGATGATGGTAGATTGTGTGTTGAGAGGGACCTACTTTTCCTAGGGTCAGATGTTTTTGGCCTGTGTTCGGCGAGATCTGGACAAGGTCAGTCGGAAGGGGGGGGGAGTTTTGTTATGCCTCCTTCCTTTGTTGTTTTTTCTTTGAGCGTGTACTGACCTTGCGGCCATGTGTGCCAGTTCGAGATGGGTTTCAGAGTGAGCTGCAGATGGTGCGGTGGGAGGAGATGATGCCCCGAGGTGGTGGTGGTATCCAACGTTTCTTTTCAGTGGATATGTATGAGCAGTGGGAGTAGATACCCCTGCTTGTTGATGATTATCCATATGCTGGTATGGAATTTCGAGGAGATCCGGAGATGCCTCGGGCTCAGGGGTAGGCCTGGGGTCTAGACGGTATGTCTTTGTGTTTAGTTCTCTTTTATATCATGTTTAGATATTTTTTGTTATGAGTATAGCTAGAGATATTTATATGATATTGACTTGGTTCATTTGTGTGATTGTGCAGATATTGGTCCGAGACCACCAGCTGATCATGTGGGTCGTCGGGGACGGGTGATGGTGGTGGTACCTCCACCTGTAGAGGAACCACCTCCTCGTGCTCGAGGAGTTGTGCATCCTCGAGATGATGCCCTAGAGGGAATACGTGAGACTTTGGAGGGGCTTCTAGTGGGAGCACCCGAGGAGGGTTGGAGAGACTTGGACCGGCCTACTATCGAGCGTTGTTTCGATGCTCCCCATGAGTGGCGAAGGAGCCAGCGGAGGAGGAGTCAGAGGATCCTGGGGATCACGATGATTAGGTGATCTTATATTTGCCCCCAAATGCTGATGAGCATATGGGGATGATTTTGTTGATGCACATTTTGTATGGCTAGTGTATTTTTGTATATTTGGGTGCTGAGGGCACCTATGACATTGTGACTATATGATTATATATATATATATATGTTGTGGTATATAGTCGTGTATGCACATGGATGCACATCTTGTCTTTTCATTTACATTTGTTGCACGTGGATGCAATTGTAGTTTGTTTGTTTTCTCGTGGAGGCATGTTTGATTTTTTGTACGCCCATGGAGGCATATGCTATGCACGTGGATGAGATGTTTAGATTTTTTGTACGTTCGTGGAGGCATATCTTATGCACGTGGATGCAATGTTTTGTTGATTTTATAATTCCTATCTGATTCATGTTGGATTCCCTGCATGTTTTGGTTGACATCCCAATCTAGAATGTTGTTAGCCATTTGGTCAGCTACAGTGTTATGATTTCTTAGGACATGAGTAAAAGAGATGGATTCAAAATGTCGAATCATTTGTTTAATGTGTAGGAATTTTCTAAATAGATAGGGATCGTGTACCTGGTAATCATTGTTGAGCTGGGAAACAAGGAGTTGGGAGTCCAGGGAAACACTAAGGTGATTTATGCTCATTTGGAGAGTAGCGGCCAGGAGACTGGTCACGATGTCGTACTCAACTTGGTTGTTTGTGGCAGCACCTATGCACACTCCGTCGAGGTGGATCAACTCATGTGAAGGGGAATATATAACCCAAGCTACTGAAGCAAGGTTTGGAGACCAACGACTTGCACCGTCGGAAAAGCCGATGTGGTAGAGTGGAACGGGATCCATCTGTGGTCATGTAGGAAAAAACAAATTTTTAGGTTTTTGAAAATTTTACAGTGAAAAAATCAATTAAAAGAAACTATACAATATGGACTGTGGTGTCCAAGTGTTTTCATTGGTAGAATATTTTAAGGTACAACCTGTTATGGGGGTTGCACATGGGATCGCCCTCTGAATCGGTCAAAATGTATGCTCCATGTTCAAGGCAAGTGTGTATGATATATGGGCCTTGCCACATAGATTGGAACTTCCCTTTGCTTGTTTTGTCATTGGCTTGGTCGTAAACAAGGACCAGGTCTCCTTCACTAAATGCTCATGGGTGAACATGTTTATCGTAATGGAGTTTAGATTTGTTCTTCACATCTTTGATTGTTTGGAGAGCTACGCGGCGATCTTTGTCGGCCTGCTCTAAAAGAAGTAGACGTTCTTCAATCAGTGACGTATCGGGGAGAAGTTCTATGGAAATTTGCAATGTTGGTATTTGGCATTTAATGGGGAGGACAGATTCTATGCCATGGACTAGATGGAATGGGGTAAAGCCGGTGGCGGTTTTGTTTGACGTGCGATACGCACATAATGCGGGAAAAATCATGTGATGCCAATTGGATTTATGTTTGTCGACAGTGCGTTAGAGGATGGTATTCAAAATTTTGTTAATAACTTTGACTTGGCCGTTCCCTTGGGGGTCGTAGGCAGAGGAGAAATGATGTTCAAACTTAAGTAGTATGGACAATTCTCTCCAAATGGAGTCCTCAAAGTGAGAGTCGTGGTCGGAGACAAGTTGTTTTGGTACTCCGAAACGAGCAATAACATGGTTGAGGAAAAAATGGGCTGCAGTGTTGGCTTTACAATTGTAAGTAGGCATGGCTTCTGCCCATTTGGTAAAGTAATCAATAGCCACAATAATGTGGTTGTGGCCACCGGCTGATGTGGGATTGCAATCCATGAAGTCGATGGCCCATTTGCAAAATGGTCCAGCAGTGACGACAGGATGAAGGGAGGCGAGGGGGGTTCTTGCCTTTGGGGCAAAGAGATGGAAGTGTTTGACTGCTATGATACAATCAGTGAATAATGATGGCCAAAAATAACCTGCGTGGATTACCTTTTGGGCGGTGGCCATTCCGAAGAAATGGTCACCGCAGGCACCGCTATGACAGTTGTTAAGGACTTGTTCTACTTCGTCTTGGGAAAGGCATCGTCATAAGATTGTGTCGACGCCACATCGATAGAGGACATCACCCAAGAGGAGATAATGGAAGGCATGGTGACGGATGCAATGACATCTATCACGGTTGATGTTGGGTTGAAACTTCTGTGTGCGGAGGTATACCAAAATGTCGCCATACCAAGAGTCATCAGCCGAGATGATGAACAAATGTTCGTTGATTATATCAGTATGGATAGTTGGTGATGACAATGATGGTGGTAAGTCCGTGATGAGTTAAGCGAGTGATAATGCTTTGGTGCTCTTCGGGGTTTTAAAAGTTAGGTCATATTCTTGTAATATGATCACCCATTTGGCAACACGGCCTTGTCGAAGGCGACGATTCAAGAGATAGACCATTGGATTGGAATTAGCCACAACTGTGGTGTGGCTGAGGAGAATGTAATGTCGCAGCTTTTGTACTGAAAAGATGACGGTGAGGGACATCTTCTCTTCATGCGGGTAGCGTAATGGTGGGCCTAATAAAGTTTGTCTCACATAGTAAATGACATGCTCTTGGCGAGCGAGTCTTCTTGGACGAGGACTTCAGAGACTGCGTAATCGGATGCCAAAATGTAAAGGGTAAAGTCTCTTGTGAAATCTGGTAGAGAAATCAATGGGGCACTGGTAAGTGCTTTTTTCAGATCCGTGAAAGCTCCTTCTGCTTGGTTGTCCCATACGAAGTGGGTATGAAGACGTAGCAAATGGAGGAAACCATGTACAGTGGTGGTTGCATAGTTTGGGACAAAACGATGAAGGAAGTTGGACTTCCCCTGGAGGCTTTGAAGCTATCTTAATGTACGTGGTGATGGAAGTTCCACTATGGCTTGAACTTTTAGAGGGTCAACGGTGATCCCTTTTTCTGAAATGACAAACCCCAGCAGGCGGCCTACTAGAACGCAAAATACACATTTGAGTGGGTTCAAGCGAATGTTGTATTTTCGACAACACAAGAAAACTTGTCGAAGATCTTCTAAATGGTCAGATCGTTTCTTAGATCGGGCGGTGAGATTGTCTAGATAAACTTTTATGATTTTATGCAGATCGTGAAAGCAATAAGTCATGGCACATTTGAAAATGGCTCCCGCATTCTTGATATGGAAAGGCATGACATGATAGGCGAAGGTGCCCCATGGGGTAGTAAAAGCGGTCTTGTATTGATCTTCTTTACGGATTTTGATTTGGTTGTATCCGGAGAAATCGTCCATAAAAGAATGTACCTCATGCCCCGCACACTCATCGATTAGTTGGTCAATAAATGGTGTGGGGAAGTTGTCTTTTGGACAAGCTAGGTTGAGGTCACGGAAGTCAGTACAGACGCGGATGGTGCCGACTTTCTTATTGATTGGTACTGGGTTTGAAACCCAGGTAGTGTATGCAATAGGGTATATGAAACCTGTTGCTCGAAGCTTCTCAATTTCTGCTTTGATGGTTGGAAGCTTGGATGGGTGAATGGGATGTTGTTTCTGGTGGATCGGTGATATATTGGGCCAAGTGCCTATGTGATGTTCTACTATGGTAGGATCAAGACCAGGCATCTCGGTATAAGAACAGGAGAAAAAATCTCAAAATTCTTGGAAGAGTTTCTTATAAGCTTGGGTTTATTTCTCAGTGCATGAAGCGCCCAAAGAGATAAGCTCAGGTTTTCTGGAGGTGGTGGAGATGTTGATTTTTATAATGGGAGAAATGTTAGCCATGTTACCTTCCTCGAAGGCTTTTGGAGCTGGTATTGGATCTTTGAACCAATCGACCTTGGTTGGTAAGAAGTCCTTAGATTCAACAGATAGTTGGTTTGCTACGGTGGACGTAGATGCCTCACAGAGGAACTATGATCGATGGTGCATATCATCCCAAGGGTAGTCCGGTGCAGTGAGTGTTTCTAGGATTTCTTCATCAGTACGGAAGTAGTGTTCCATTAAATGAATTGGTTCAGGTTTATAGGTAGTTGAAATCATATAAATGGTATTGATTTCTTCTGAATGGAAAGATTTTGGGGGAAATGTTTCCTCAATAAGTGGTGGGGATATGTCTAGGTCGACATTATTCAACTCGTGTAATGTTGCTCTGTAATCTAGGAGATCGAGGCAGTGATGTGAATAATGGACGTAGATTTCGCATATTGCACAAGGATGGTTTGTGCACAATGATTTATCACGAGGCTGAGGGGGGAGTTCTAGTTTGACTACTGGAATGTTGGTGTCGTCATCCAACATATTCATGTGTTATTGAAGTGTCGGTAGTTGTGGAGATATATGGGTAGCGTGGCCTATATCATCGCACAAGGAGCACTTAGGGAGCACACGGGTTGGGGGATTTTTGGCTAATTTGGGACTCACTGGGGGGTGCAAGTTGTGGGTGCAGTGTTGTAGGTTGGTGGACCTCTACCCCCAGTGTGGAGGGATTGAGGGAGGACATTGCTAGATGTCGATGTAGTGCCCCCTATTGGAATTGATTGGTTTTGGGGGTTCGAACCACCAGGTGGTGGGCGATTTTGGGGCTTTGGTATGCCAGGTGGTGGATGGTTTGACATATTCATAGGTTGTACCAATTGTAGGACAATGGTTGGAGTTGGTGGGGGATTTGGGGCAGGTAAGTACCATACAAGTAATCCTAAAGTTAAACCTGGAAGGTTGAGTGTAGCCATTACTGGCATGCTGACAACTCCTGAAAATGGAAACAAGAATGGGATTGTGTGAATCGGTGTTGTTCCGATATGACTAGGCATGAAGGGTTCTTGTGGCGATGGTTGAGGTTGTTGAGGATTTTGTTGTTCATTGTGTGATATGGTGCACAAATCGGATACTGCAGTTACCTTAAGAGGGTGTGGGATTGACGAGAAAGAGCTGGTCATGGGAGTATTCGAATATATCTGGGGTTTGACTGATGAGACAAAGGATGTTGGTGCACTAAGAACGGGTTGTTCGATCATGGGAAGAACATTTTCTGGCACTGCGGGGGCATTGGGATCATAGTATGTAATCTGGTCGATTTTAACTACGCGTCCTTCATGGGGGAACATCATGATGCGAAAAATTTAAGAAGCGACAGCTTTCATTTTATACATGTAGCTTCATCCCAGAAGGAGATTGTAATCAAGTTGGGCGTTAATGACCTCTATATCAATCAGAACCAGTTTGGCCCCAAGTTGTATGGGTACGTTCACTAACAAACCTTGAGGCTGAGCTGCACGGCCATTGTAAGCTTGTAATGCAGTAGTTGATGGTTGTAGCATTGGGGATCCAAGTTTCTTCCATACGAAAGTCGACATGATGCAGGTAGAGGCCCCTTAATCGATTATGCATCAATGAACGACGAGGTTGCGAATGGAGATGGAAACTTGAAAAGCTAGAGATGAAGGCATGTGAGGTTCATCTTGTTCTAAGTCGAAAGCCATCACGTTAGAATCATTAGGATCTATGGCACCAATGGCAGATAACAACAATTTTCTCTATGCTGGACAGTTTTTTAGGATTTTGAGAGTGGACATAGCAGTGGGGGACTGAGCTAAATCCTCTACAATGTTATAGTTGGAAGCTGCATGAGCATTCAGGTTATTGTTAATTTGTCTCAAAGGGAAACGAGTTTCTTTGGGACCCCTGTCCATGGGAATGTTGGGTATATGAAGTGGTTGATCGGTTGGGAGAGTACTCGATAATGGGTTGGTAGGTGTGGCCTCAGGGGCAGATCCATATTGATTTCGACAAGTTTGAAGATTGACATCATTTGATGACATCATAAGCAAATGGTGAGTGTTGGACTCTGCATGCCGGTAATCAACGGCTACATAGGTAATTTATTATTGTGGTGCAGCGGATCCTTGAGGGGGATAATTTGGATGAGTGTTTACCGTGCCTTGGTTTGGTAAGGGATTTTGCAATATCATGGGTTGTGGCTGAGGAGGGGGTTCTAGCTTTGCAGCATGTCCTTGTCATTGGGAGTCGTCGGTCCAGAGTTGATGCGCTTGATCTAAATGGGGACAATTATGTGTGTAATGGCTGTAGACTCCATATATGGAACATGGATGGTTTTTTCTCAAGTTATTATTTTTAGCCTATTTCGGTGGACAGTGAGGGTTTTGGGTTGGGGGGAGCAGCGTTAGTTATTATTTTTAGGAGGATTAGGTGGTGGTGCACCTTGGTTGTGTTGTTGGTTGTTTCTGTGGTTACGCTCTCTTCCGCGATTTTGTTGACCTCCTTGGTTAAGCTGGTTGTTCTGGTTTGGAAGTTGGTTTTCCTGTGCGTAGACATGCCCTTGGGCAGTAGGTGGGTTTTGAAGTCATGCCAGCTCTGGAGCAGGTTGCGGTGGGTAGTAGACAAAAAGGTTCTGAGGTGGCCCTAGTGTTTGTTGCGGTTGTGGGTAACCTTAAGATGCTAGAAGTGTTGAAGCAAGAGGTGTTTCCTGTTGAGGATAATAAGCCACTTGGGCTTGTGGTTGAAACGAAGTCTGATGGGCATGCTGGTTATAATATGGATTTGGCACATAAGCTGATGGTGCTTTCCCATAACACTATGGTGGACATGAGGGTCCATGAGTGTGGTGGGTGTGTATTATTGGAGCATACGAAGTTGTAGCTCTAGAATGAGATGTAGCCCTAGAAAGGTCTGGGGCATTGTTTGTACTCATCATGGTAAAAGGTTTGTTTTGCACCATAACCTATCCAATAATACCATTGGCGCCATGGGATGCCCCCGACACGTCATGGCGGGATGGATCGTCGTGTGGGGCATCAGGTAAAATAATGTATAGATATCCAGACTGGGCATATATGAGGTCGAATTGCTGAGATTTTAAGATGGCTTCTTCTTCTGACTGAGGTCATTCAGATGCTACATCTTTGGCTATGAGGGGGAGGAGTGATTTGAGGAACTAGTCCAAAAATATTCGGTCGTCAAGTTTTATCTTGCAAAGGATACGGTTCTTACACCACTCATGGACATGATCAGTGATGTGTGTAGCGGTGTTCTGTCTAGAAGACAAAAGTATTTCCACTCCTACATCATAGCGTATAGGTAGTTGAAAGAACTAAAGGAACGTTGATGCGAGGGATGTAAAAGTGGGATGGGTCCCATGTGGCTGCTCAATGTACCATTTGGCTACAGATCCAGTGAAAGTTCTTTGTAAAAGTCTCAATCTAATAGAATCATCTACTATGGAGTTTGAGGAACACCATAGGTGAAACGACATGATATGGTTTTGGGGATCTTCCCCAGCTTTTCCTTCAAATTTTGGGATATCTAAGGGAAGCTTTGTGGGCATGGGGGGACATGTAGGGTCGTGTCTAATAGGATCATTGGTTAACATTGCCAGGTATGGTAAGTTTAGACTAGTCATGTATGGCAGACTTGTAGATGGGTGTGGCATGGTCACTGGGGGATAATTGCTAATTGTAGCATTATGCATTGGTCCGGTGCTCCCTAAGGGTATGCTAGGTATGAAAGGGATGTGTCCTCCAATCGATGTGGTGTGGGAGGGGCATGTGCTCCCAAGTGCAACATGGGTTGTAGATGGATTAGGAATGGTTCCAGTAATCACTGGGATCTGGGTAGTGGCGATGAGGGGGGGGGGTGATGCCCATGTTGGACATACCTAAAATAGGCATTGGTCTTGTGTTGGGCATGCCTAAACGAGGGGTGGCCCCATATTAGGCATTCCTAAGGGGGTTGTGGCTACCATGGTTGTCACGGTAGTAATGGGGTTTGTTGATGTAGCTCCAACATCACTGGTGAAAGGGGGTCATATTGTGATCCAACCATGGGGTTGGTTGGTGATGTCTTAGTAGGGTGTTTGGATTCAGCCTCAGAATTAGATGTAAAATGAGGCGCGTCATAATCGGATGACTAGGTTCTATGTCAATGACATGTGGAGTCAAGGGATAACGCTCTACGTTTATGACGTGTAGATTCAAGTGTACCAAACTGAGGGGGTTCACCCTGAAAACGGCAGGATCGTCTTAAGTTCTCAATGGTGAGAGATGTGTATAAATGCCAATGGATGGTGGTGAGATAAAAAAACTCAAGACCCTAATGCCACAATGTGTGCAAGAGGGGAGTGTGAAAAAACAATGGCTCTCATGCCAACAACCAACCTCAAAAGCACTTATTATAACAACTATGCTATAATAAGTGGAGGAATTAATAAAAGTGGTCAGAATACCAAAAATCAAACGGCTCCCAGAAAAAAGTGGGGCTCACTAGAGCAAGGGGGGTAGCTGAGCATGCCAACACCTAACTAAAAGTGGTATTATGATTCAACAAAACATATCCTCTGCAAGGTGATGAAATCCAAGTCAAACAATATGAGTAGTGGAATCAAAGGCTAGATATCCCCCTACTGGGAGGGACACCGAGTAGACAATCCTAAAAATTGGCCACTAAGATACCCCATTCATGACACGTTCGGTTGGGTGAATCTGCAGTTTGGTTCTATCGCCGCTATACTCCAATACGGGTGGTACACCGAGAACTGCGAACGGTATCCTTCGGTTACTGAATGGATAGCGGTATTCCACTCAAGCTTCCGAATTCAGTCTAGCTACTTCAACCCTCCTAAGGGAGAGGCCTTACCGATAAATTGGTGTATAACCGTGTCAACAAATAATAAGGGATTTTTGGGTACCCTAAAAGTCAACCTATATGTCTCAAATGTAAATAATTGAGGGGTGTTGTTGGAACACCTATTCCCCCAATCCTACCTAGCTACAAGATTCTTCAAGTGTTCCCCAAGTGGGGTTAAAGTGTTTGTTGAGTTTAGGTATATTTTAAGGTTTAGTTAATTAAAAATGTGACAGATTGGGTTCAAGTGTGATTCTTTAACTGAAAATGAATTTTCCTTGCTTGGGTAATTGATTACAAATTAAAAACAAGACGATTTCAATTTGCAAAAAATAAAAAGCTTTTTTTTCTGAAATGTAAATGCTTTAGCAAAAATAATTCAAAAACTATGGAGTTTGTGAAATAACTTTTTAAAGGAAAGCAAATATCGAAAAAATTGCAAGAAATAAATGGATTTCTAAGTGCTTGCTTGGGAAAAACTATTGAGCAAATCAGAAAGATGGTTCGAAATTTGCAAAGAAATGAAATCTATGATCTAAACAAACTGCTTAAAACCTTTCTTTCACTTGTTGAAAATTTTTAAAAAGATTTTAATTGAACACATGTAATAGAAAAAAGATTCACTATTGCTGCAGTAATTAAAACAGAATGCTGGAAAAATTTGTAGAAAAAATGATGCTGGATGAAATAGGCTAAATGGGAAAAAATGCAGCAGAAATTTTCTAAAAATTGGGCCGAGCGAAAAAAAACTGCATCGCGGGTTTATGGGCAAAAGCCATGATGTGCATCACAAGTTTGAGCCGCGCAGTCGCGATGTGCAGCACGGAAAAAAGTTGCAAAGCCACGATGTGCAGCGTGGAAAAATGCCATGAAGCCACGATGTGCAACGCAGAAAAAGGTCATGAAGCCGCGATGTGCAACGCGAAAAAAGGATGTGAGGTCGCGATGAGCCACGCGATTGTCGGGCGAAAAGTCGCGATGCTAAAACGGAAAATGGTCGCCAGAAACGAACCGAAAAGTGAAATTTCGGTCTATTAAAGGCTACAGAAAGGGCCAATAGCTAGGGAAGCAATGAATATGCTGTTTAGTATGGCAGATATGCTAATTGGAATGGTAAAAACAAGTAAAAAACAAAGATCTAAAGCAAAAATTTAAAGTTCGAAACCGAGTGGAGTCGCCAAAAACTATTGCTTGGTTTTTCAACCAAGCATGTGCAAGGATGCACCTATTAACAATGTAATAGCAGTTTCAAATGGAAAGCAAATAACAATAAACTTAATCTAATCTAACATTAACATGTATAAGAGAAATAAAAAACTTAGTAAACAATAGATCCATGAAAGAGACAAGAGAATTAAAAAATAATAGATTTTTTGTATTACCTCAAAGGTGGGAATGTTTGGTGTTGAGCAACTCCAAGGTTCAGGTACTCCAAGCTCCAATGGTCTCTTCTCCAAGATGCTAAAATGGGGGTCTTCAAACTCGAAATGGGAGGCAATGGCTCTCAAAGGGAATTTGGCAGCATACAGATAGGATGAAATGTGGATGGAAAGTGAGGAACCACTATCACCTTTTTATAGTTTTTGGTGATGGGGAATACCATTATAGTTTTAAGGAAACCAATGGTATTGGCCAACATGTTTTAGGTCTCTTTTTCCCTCTTTTTCTTTTTTTTGAATATTTTTTATATTTTTATTCCCTTTTAATATTTTTTGGGAATTTTGGACCCTTTTTAGTGTTTTTTGAGGAAAAATATATATTTTGAGGGGAAAATGGTGTATTGTGGTCCTTTTGGTGACTTTTTGATGGTTTTAGAGGCTCAAATGATGGAAAAGTGGACAAATGGGACATGTGAATAAGGGAATGAGCTAGTGAGCACTTTTTGGGTGTCAACAATACTGATCATAATCATTCATCCATGTGTGAGCTACCTAACATCTTATTCCATCCTTTCTGCGGCGAATACAGATAAAAGTAAACACATATCAGATAACTGTAATTTCAAGCATTCATACTGTAAATAATTCAAAGAACCGAATAATAGCAACCATACACAGCAATCGCATAACATAATATTTAACGTGGTTCACTCCCTCGGATGGAAAGATACATCCACAAGAACTGTTGTTTTATTATCTTAGGAAAGGGTGCAACAGTTCTTCATCTACGCACTCAGCTACAGATGTGCTTCTTCCTCAAAATTAGGTCTTTGCGCACTCAGCTGCAGAGCCTTTAATATGGCTTCTTGCTCAAAGATTCTAACAATATTCAATATACCCAGATAAAAAAAGCATAACCCTTTCCCATACAAAAATGCCTTATATATAGATCATGCCCATAGGTCATGTCTTTACATTACGAGGGAAAAACCATTAGGTTTATGAAACTGTCATGGTTTCCCAAAACCGGACTGCTGGTGTTTGGTCGCGGATCTTCAGTTGTGGCTATCCTCTGTGTAGACATGTTGCTATCCGCTCCCTTGTCATGCATGCCAACAGCTTGCTTCCGCCAAGCAGTTCTTTCTTTCATGGCCTTTGACAATTGGTTCAACTAGTAGTTCTCCATTTGTGTGACCAGTTGTCTGTCTCGATCTGCACCTACCCACCGCTTGGTAGTTATCGACAATCTTTTCTAAAAATAATTCTTCTGTGAACTAACCAAAATAACTACCGTCATCCATCCAACGCTATGCTTATCCGGATCTCCTTCAACATGGCACATCATGGCGCTGTAATCCTCGCAGCACCGACTTCGTAGTTCTTCCGACACTGCGTTGCGCTCAACTTCGCAGCATACCAAAACTATGCCGTGCTTATCGTCGCATCTTCCAAAAACTAATTTTCACAAAAAGTCTCCATCCATGCTGCACTTAGCTTCGTAGTTCCCAAAAATTAATGTGTTCAAAATTTGACCCCCCTTGGGCCAGGCCCAACATATATATTAAAGGGCTTCTTTTCTTTTTATAATGAACGAACCTACTCTCCATGAGTATTTCAAATCAAAACCCTTTCTAAACTTTAAGAATTGCTCATCTTCTAGAGTCAATTTCTATCTGATGAATTCGAGAGCGAAAATCCTTAGAGTCAAAAGGGCAGGTAGTATATAAGGTTCATGTACAAAGCCGTATAACCTAATGACGGTGGAATCCTTTAATAAAAACATATCATCCACTGCTACTGCATCTTTCAACTACATCAAAGACTCCATTTCCGGTAAAACCCTTGGTAATTCTTCTCCAAAAATTATTTTATACACCGTAGACACAATATAATTCATGTAGTTAAATACATTATCTTCTAAGGTATTTGTATAGAGTATTTGTGAAAACTGAAAATCTTCTATACTGCTAAACATAACCATTTTCATTAACTGCGTCTGAAATCTAAAATGTCTGGTATTGGAGAAATTGCTCAACTATGAATGAATTCTTTATGATAAAAAGTCTTTGAATCTGAGGGACGACACTGCATCATTTTCAGTTCCTAGTGAATTGACACTAATTCTAAATAAAAGACTCAACTGTAACTTTGTCACCCATATATCTGCATCCAGGCCTAGAAATTGAGCTATCAAAGAAAGAACCAATTGTGTATTGTCATTAAAGAAATCTATATCCAAAGGGTATGGGGTAATCTCAACTTCCGGGTCAGGTTTGAGACAAGCGGTAAAAAAGGTTTGCCTGCTCTCAGGGGAAGACTGTCTAAATGCAGTAATAACAAATTCTTTGGTAAAACTCTCAGGCTCAGGCACTTGGGACGCAGGGATTCCAAAAGAACTATTAACGACTGAAGAATTTAGGGTGCAAACAATCTTAGACTTTTGGGAATTCATAATAACTCATTGGGGTTCATAATAGTTATAGGCACACCATGAGATAAACTCAGGAAAGGGCATAATTTGGTCAATGCAGAAAAGGGTGAAAGATGACCAAAAGACTCTATGCACATCTAGACCTTGTTCAAACAAAACCTTCAATCTTTTCTTAATTTCAGGTACAGGAAACCTAACTTCTATATCAAATATATCCGACTCCCTATCTTCCATAGCAATATTAACCCTAGTGGTGTTTGAACTTGAATCTTCCTCCATTTTTGCAGTAAACAATCTATTATCAATGATGGAAATAGTTGAAAGGGCCTACCTGTCACTAGCAACCTATGAGAATGACTCCTTCTGTCATCTCCTTCATCTTCCACTCATCCAGAAGATTCTAACTTCAATAGGTTCAAGACACAAATGTCAACTTTACACATGCGTATTTATATATATAACCTCTTTTTCTTATCCTTTGATCTTCTTTGCCAACTGTCCATCTTCTACATTCATCGATCTCTCGTGCATTGATCTTGGCCATTAGATCTAATCCCCTTTTACTAATTTGACATGCTTTCTCCATCCACTATCAGATCATCCTTTATGCTCTAATCTCCACCATGCATTTCAACACCATAGGTCTACAAAGTGGTGTCGCGAACCTCCAAAATGGTTTCCATTACTACTTTTCCTCCTTACGACAAAGCTTGGTGTCGACACTTGTCAAGCGGTTTTATTTATCGCAACCACCACATTTTTTATCCACTGGGCATCTTCTTGGTGTGACAATCCTCCAAGACTGTCGATCTTCCTTTGCTTTGCATCTACGGTGGATATTTGCAACCTATTTAACTTTTCAACGTTTCCCGCTAGAGGGGTCCACATTACTTATCTCTTGTGTAGCTTCAACTCTTATCGCCGTTGATTTCAATTCTTTTTGAAACCCGAGCCATTGATCCATGTGACTTATGTAGTGAATAAGAAACCTCCATCCTGAACCATCGGATCTTTGTTCATGAATCCCAGTCGTCAATCTTAATACCCTCCCTTCTGCCACAAAGGTGTCGCATGCTCCTGAGGTGGTTTTACTTACCGCTTACCCTTCCTTCGACGCATTCTCAAGCTGCCACCTATCCATCGGTATTATCCATCTCGACCACTTATCTCCCCTCTCCTCCATGCACTTTGTCCATGCGACAACCAACGACATTCGTTGATTTACTATTTTCACCCGATCAACGGTGCGATCCACATGATAGTTAGCCTTTATACATTTTGTCTTCGAACTATAGTTTTTGGTTCTTTTTTAGTCGCATTTTTGCATTTCCTTTGGAATTTATTTAGATTTATTTATATTTAACACCCCCAAATCAATCTTTCTCATACCTTAGAACCTAGCCATGAAAAATAAGGCAATTTTAAGCTTTCTCCAGCGAATTTTGAAGCTTTTTATCCACTACACCTTAGTACCTGTGATGTAAAAATTAGGTGCTAACAAGAGGTTTGCATTGACCATCTAGTAATATGAATGGATGTAATAGGTATTTCCATACAACATGAACTCAGGTATAGCTTTATGGGTTCTCTGTTAGGACTAGAAAATATTCAGGGAGGGACAAATGCACATCCCACATCATAGATTACAATGTAGAGGCATAAATTCGTTAGAAACTAAGATGGGGGTGTTTCAATGGTCGTAGGGAGCGATATATCATTCAATCGGATTTTGGATTTTGAATCTATAGTTTATATTTTTGTGTCCATCAAATATTACTTCGGGAGTCTGCTTGTGCAAGGCAAAGGGGCGCACTACCTCCACTAGGAAAATCGATTTCACTTGAAGACACATCCAATTCACATCAAATTGATCAAGAAGGGATAGATCATCATTTGCAATGCATCTACAATATTCTCTAGTTAATATCTACTATATATATATCATTTTTTGAATTTCTAATGCATTAGGCATGAAAATCAAATGTTAAAACCCTCATTTTAGTAGCTAGGAAAATTACAGGGCTCACACCACTTAGAAAATCAAAATTCCGGCACTTGGGTATTTGTGAAAATCCAAAAAAAACCCAATATTATCCTAGGAATCTTGGTTGGAATCCATCTTCCCATATAGATCAAGCACTGTCTCTTTAGGCAATTGGCCCTCCCTTGGCTTGAATCTTGTTTTATGTGTTATGTTGGTCATGCTACTTGTGATCATCAAACATTGTCATATTTGTCATCCAAGCAATCATTTTAGGTGTTAGTAATCCTAATTTACTAAGTCTAGTCCTCATCTTGGGTAGTTTTATAATATATACTTCAAATCGCCCCAAGGTATAGACTTTGTTGATGTATATGTAACTTCGGAATGTATTTCACATATATGTATATTGTATTCCTATAGAGATGTTATTATTCCTCTATATGGAAGTGTTGTCATTTATATTGTAAGTGTCGTAACTTATACTTGATGGGTTATTAGACCACCTTGTTGGGGTTGGCCCTGTATAAGTCATGTGGGTCAAAGGGTTATTAGACCACCCTATTGGGGGTCGGCCATGTGGGTCAAAGGGTTATTAGACCACCCTATTGGGGGTCGGCCCAGTCAGCATTATGTTATGTGGTTAAGTTCGAGCCTACATGAGTTAGGTTAAAAGGCAAGTCAAGTCAAGTATAAATAGAGTGTGGAAGGCACTCTATTTACTCACTCACTTCTCACTCATGCACTCAAGGATGAGTGGCGCACTTCTGGAGGAGGAGGATCTGCTGCTAGGTTATGTCTATCTCTCATGGTTGGTTGTATCATTGCTCTATCTATCTCTGAGGAAGTTATTGGGGTTTTTCACCTTTATGGTTTTCCCCAAGTAAATCTTTGTGTCTCTTGTGTGCTTGCATTATTGTCTCCATGATTGATATGCTGTAGATATGCTGTACATGTTGTTCTCTCAGTTAAGATCCTAGATCAGATTGAAGTAAATTGTGAAAATTTAACATGGTATCAGAGCTAGCCTGAAAGAAGGCATGATATGGCATGTATGACACTTGTTGCACTTACGATGCTAGGGCTTGATATAGCAAAAACTAGTCGTTGTAGAACTTTCGCTATAAATCCGTTTTGGAGAAGTTTTCGGATCTGAAATTGTTACAGGACGAATATTAAATCTCCAGGTACCTTGTGTCCAAAGGACAACCTCTAATTCATTGTAATTTGTGATTTATGATCTGTACAATATAGGGTTTCTGCCTCTTCCAGATCTGAGTCAAAATCAGGTGACCTTGGGAAAAAGGTCATAACTTGGGCTAGGAAGCTCCAAATGAAATTTAGTGAAAAGTGACAGGTAGTACACAAACTGTTCTATCTCAAAAAACTTTTTCAGAGGCCGAAGTTGAACCAGTGACACGTGGCACGCCGTACAAGTGCGCTCTCATGTATTATCCCATAAACAGGTCACGTTGCGACACTTGGCATAACTCTCTCTCAGAAAGTCCAATTGAGGTCAGACCTATCAGGATGGAAATATAACAGGCCGAGCTATCTTTGTAAACTTGTTCAGAGGCCGAAGTTCAAACAGTGATACGTGGCACGCCGTACAAGTTCGCTCTCCTGTTTTATCCCAAAACAGGTCACGTTGCGACATTTGGCATAACTCTCTCTCAGAGAATCCAACTGAGGTCAGACCTGTCAGGATGGAAAGATAACAGGTCAAGATATCTCAAAAAACTTTTTCAAACCCTGTGGATCAAAAATTTCAGAGTTACACCAAAAACAATCAGGTACATATTTCTGTCAAAACATAATTATTTTTGAGTACCTTCATTCATGGCTTCCGGAATTTAGGGCTTTGAAGAAAGTTGGAATTTTTGTAATCGGAGACCACGGCTGGATGCTACTCATAAAAATAGAAATTTAGAGACCAAGATCAAAATTTTTGGTTGGGAAGAAGGCTGGGCTTGATCAAACCCTAGTTCAGGACTTTGATCAGAAAAGTGGAAAATTAGGGCTTCTGTAAAAATGGGAATTTTTGAAATCTGTGACCACGGCTGGAAGCTCCTCAGAAAAATAGAAGCTTAGGGCTTTGGATAAAACCTTTTGATTGGGAAGAAGAGTGGGCTTCATCAAACCCCATTTCAGGGTCACGTCCAGTGAATGCAGAAGTCTCAAAGGAAAAATTGAGGAGTGAAACTTTGCAGTTTTCAAATTTTGAATATACCAGCTTGATCAGCTCTTCAAGGCGCATATTTCTATCCCTTCGGAAGTTTGAAATTCAAAGTTTGAATTTTTGGGGTTTCTCTGACAAACCCTAATACAGCTCCAGATCCAGTTCTTTCAAATCAAGTGGATTGGTTTAATCCTAGAAGAAGATGGATTGGTCACCTACATAAGTAAAGAAGTTCCTGTTTCAGAGGGAGATGAGGCTAAGGCCTTACATAAGGATATTACAAGCGATCTCGACAGGTATGACTCATCGAGGTATGTTTCGATATTTGTTCATGATTAAGTTTATGGTATGTTTGTCTTCATTTTATTACGGATAGTACAATCTTGATTTTAGATTTGTCGTATCACCCTAACAAAATTATGAATGCATGATAGAAGATATTGATTGGTTAGGGTGTTGACACTTATGATTGTACTAATGCATTATGGTGTTGTATGAGGTTTATGTTGTCTACTAACATGAAAGGTACACCAAGAAAGACAAATCATGTTCTACTTCAAGAACGTATGATCATGGTGACATGAAGACAAGGGTTCATCCATTGTCATGGATCACATAGAAGATCTACTTTCGAGGTATGTATAACTTGTTTCTACAATGGTTAACTTATGAGACATGCAGGTTACTAGAACAAGTCACTGAAGAGAACCAGAAGACATTATGCGGGTATGTTAGACATAAATAGCTAGCATGCTAATCCAGGTATGTTTTTCCTATATCAAGCTAGAATCCTACCTTGTGTTAGGATCTTATACTATTGTGTTGTTTATAATGATTATTCACGAAGAGTCATAGGTTTGAATAATCATGGTTGTATGCATATTATGTTTCTTACCATAATTGATGATATGACTAACCAGAAGAATCATGAAGGTACAGGTTTGAATAATCACAGGTTTTATGCATATTATATCTCTTATCTTGATTGATGATTCAACTAAAGAGTCATAGGTTTGAGTAATTACAGGTTTAGACATGTTATGTTTCTTATGATTTGACTAACCATAAGAATACTACATAAACCTTAAATGCTAATGCTTATTATTTCTGTTTGAAATGATCATGACTATACATGCTTGAGATTATTGTGTTTTAATAGTATACTAATGAATGTATGATTTTATATGAGATCACAAGGATAACATAATACTAATAAGCATGTATAGGGACCAAGGATGAATATGAGTTCAAGAACAGGTAATCCAGGAAGCAAAGATCAAGAGGGAGTACACTCCAGTGGTTTATGCAAGGATGCAGATATTCAGAGGGAGTTGACCATCTCTCTACATTCCACAACAGAAAGGTGTAGAAGAAGCTACTTCAGATTAGGACTCCAGCAGCTCCTGCAAGGAAGCAAAGACTCAGAGGGAGTCCACCCAATGAACAAACAAAGATAAGTATTTTAATTATCATTTCTTGCATATTTGTTTGTTCAAATAAAATTGTTCAATGATGTATATGCTCATGTTCCTAGACTTAGGATATGTATTGTGCATATTAGATTAGTTGCATTAATGAACAATATACTACTAATATGCATGGGTAAGTGGCCTATGGCACTGTACAACATTCCATTGCTACTTATCTAGAATGAAACCTCTTTGCTGACATGTTGGGAGTTGTGCACACTCTTAACAATGTTCTGGTAGAGATTGGAAGGCATCTAGAAAGTTATGCAATATGGATAAATGTTGTATTGAAGCATTGGCTAAAATAATTGCATGACTGTATGACATATTTCTTTATGTGTAAGATTATGGATAAAACTATGAGATGTTTTCTAATCATGCAATTTAACTTGTTGTGTAGGAAAGATCGTATGCCATCTCCTACAAAAGAAGAACTACAACATTTGTTCCAACAACAAAGATATCTATTGAAGATATTGAAGTTCCCAGGATTTGGGATGAAGAAATAGAATGCCATGATCCGTCGATCATGAAGAATGATGTTTGGGATGTAGTCCCAAGACCTGAAGGGAATTTTTTTATGACTTCCATATGGAACTATCAGATCAAGCATGTTGCAGATGGAAGCATAGAGAAATATAAAAGTGATGAAATAGAAGATACACCAGATAGATTCAAGACAGCTTTCTTGAATGGTGTAGTTGAAGAAGAAGTGTATGTGGAGCAGCCACTTGGTTCTGAGACACATGATAGGAAATCATATATGTGCAGAACTTGGTATGGTGAAGATAGATTGATTGCCGACACGCAGCAGAAGCTTACTACCGAGTTCGAGATGAAGAGCTTTGGGATGATGCACTATTTGTTTTTGGCATGGAGGTGTGGCAGAGTGCAGAAGGAATCTTCCTTGGACAAGGGAAGTATGCAGTAGAGATCCTGAAGAGGTTCAGGATGATGGATTGCAAGGCCATGGCCACACCTATGGCATCGAATCTGAAGCTTCTATGTGATGCTTCATCTGAGCCGGTTGATGTCTCTATGTATCGTCAGATGATTGGGTCCTTGATGTACCTGACGAACACGAGACCAGACATTTGCTTTGCTGTGAACACATTGAGCCAGTTCCTGATGGATCCAAGGAGTGTTCACCTGGTTGCTGTAAAGCATGTTCTAAGGTACCTGAAGGGTACAGTGGATTATGGGCTCATGTATGAGGCGAATCAAAATTTTAACCTGCAGGGTTATGTCGATTCAGATTGGGCTGGCAGTGCTGGAGACATGAAGAGCACATTTGGGTATTGCTTTAGTATGGGATCAGGTGTGATCTATTGGTTTAGCAGGAAGCAGTCCTGTGTAGCACTGAGTACAGCTGAGGCAGAGTATGTTGCAGCCTGTTCAGCTAGTTGTGAGGCAGTATGGCTACGGAAGCTACTGTCTGAGTTATTTGATCTCCCATTGGAGGCTACTGGTATCTTCTGTGATAACCAGAGTTGTGTGAAGTTGTCCGAGAACCCAGTGTTTCATGACAGGTCAAAACACATAGAGATCAAATATCATTATATCAGGGATATGGTGCGGAGAGGAGCTGTGAAGCTCTTGTATGTTGCGACGGATGAGCAGATTGCAGATGTGCTGACGAAGCCACTAGCCAGGGTGAAGTTCGAGTACTTCAGAGAGAGGCTTGGCATTCTTCAGATCGAGGACACTTCGAGGAAGAATTGATGGACACATTTGCTGAAGCCATTCCAAGCATGTTGGAAGGAGGATCCTTCACATGGCTGTGGATGTAAGCGCTGGATGATGAGCATCAGGATGATGTTCTGGTTTCTGCTTGGATATGATCAGTTGGATCGTTTTTATGCATGTATGTACGCATCATGTTGGATGCTGGATATGATCAGTTGGATCATTTTTATGTATGTATGTACGCATCATGTTGGATGTTGGATATGATCAGTTGGATCATTTTTATGCATGTATGTACGCATCATGTTGGATGCTGGATATGATCAGTTGGATCATTTTTATGTATGTATGTACGCATCATGTTGGATGCTGGATATGATCAGTTGGATCATTTTTATGTATGTATGTACGCATCATGTTGATGCTGGATATGATCAGTTGGATCATTTATATGTACGCATCATGTTGGATGCTGGAAATGATCAGTTGGATCATGTGTATGTATTTTGTATATGCATCATGTTGGATGCTTGGACCATGTATCTGTATATGTATCAGGTGGATACATTGTATGATCAGGTGGATCATGTGAGGTGATATGTATCATGTATTTGTATCAGGTGGATACATTGTATGATCAGGTGGATCATGGATGATGATATGTATCAGGTAGATACGTGGTGTGCATCAGATGGATGCATTGATGATCAGGATGATCATAGATGACGAGCTTCAGGATGTTGCTCCAGATGACATGCAGCAGGATGTTGCAGTGATGATCAGGATGATCATGGATACATCAGGATGATGTATGGTGAGTATCAGGTTGATACTCTGTGGCCGTGGATCAGGTTGTGCAGATGAGCATGTAATCCGGTGCCCTGGGAGATTTGCAGATGGTCTTTCGAGGTTTTGCCTATGGCATGTAATTCGGTGCCCTGGGACATCTGGCAAATGCTCTTTCGAGGTTTTGCTCTGGGAGGACATGTAATTCGGTGCCCTGGGAGATCTGCAGATAGTCTTTCAAGGTTTTTCCTATGGCATGTAATTTGGTTCCCTGGGATATTTGGCAGATGCTCTTTCAAGGTTTTGTCCTATGGCATGTAATTCGGTTCCCTGGGAGATTCGATAGGTTGGGCTGTGTGCCCATAATCAGTCCTGGGATGCTCTTGCGAGGTTTTGCCATGACCACATGTAATTCGTTGCCCTGGGAGATCCTATAGGTAGAGCCGTGTGCTCGTAACAGCCTGGGATGCTCTTGCGAGGTTTTGTGGTGAGGTCACATGTAATTCGGTGCCCTGGGAGATCCTATAGGTAGAGCTGTGTGCTCGTAACAGCCTGGGATGCTCTTTCGAGGTTTTGTGACGCACGTAATCAGTCCTGAGGATTCCACAGTATGGCCAGTGATGATGAAGACCTGCAGGTGGTGGGCCTACATCCAGTATGAAAAAGGACTGGCTCTGTAGAACTTCCTATGACGAGTAGATTCAGAGATTGATTGAGATAGCAGCAGCAGTGACGATGATGATGACTCGATGACGATTATCCAGTGACGATGATCCAGAGAAGATGACTTGTGCTAGAAGAACTGTGCTAAGAAATACCTTCCTAGTTAAGAGGGAGTGTTGATGTATATGTAACTTCGGAATGTATTTCACATATATGTATATTGTATTCCTATAGAGATGTTATTATTCCTCTATATGGAAGTGTTGTCATTTATATTGTAAGTGTCGTAACTTATACTTGATGGGTTATTAGACCACCTTGTTGGGGTTGGCCCTGTATAAGTCATGTGGGTCAAAGGGTTATTAGACCACCCTATTGGGGTTCGGCCCAGTCAGCATTATGTTATGTGGTTAAGTTTGAGCCTACATGAGTTAGGTTAAAAGGCAAGTCAAGTCAAGTATAAATAGAGTGTGGAAGGCACTCTATTTACTCACTCACTTCTCACTCATGCACTCAAGGAGGAGTGGCGCACTTCTGGAGGAGGAGGATCTGCTGCTAGGTTATGTCTATCTCTCATGGTTGGTTGTATCATTGCTCTATCTATCTCTGAGGAAGTTATTGGGGTTTTTCACCTTTATGGTTTTCCCCAAGTAAATCTTTGTGTCTCTTGTGTGCTTGCATTATTGTCTCCATGATTGATATGCTGTAGATATGCTGTACATGTTGTTCTCTCAGTTAAGATCCTAGATCATATTGAAGTAAATTCCGAAAATTTAACAGACTTGATCATTTTGCATCTAGCACTTCCAACCCGGATCACTTTAATTACCTAATATAGAAAAAAAAAACTATTTGGGACCATTTTAATCTATATTAATTACTATCCATCCCCTTAATCCTCTCTTTCTATCTATCTTTCGGATCTATGGTTTATAGGAAAGATATACTTATTCCCATTTTATGATAACCTTGATTGAGTTCTTGGATTTCTTCTAGTCTCCTTAGGCTAGAAAGCATCTTGGGCCCCTTTTCTATCTAATAGAGTAAAGTGACAAGAATCCATTTTGGTATGACAACCATCTCATTTAGCGGTGGTTGGAATCCTTGAAGTGTCATCGGTTTAGTTGTCCCTTCCTCTACTATCCTAAATAGTATCATCTCTAGTGGGAACTATAATATGAGTGATAACATGTAACTAGTTAGTATCCTACATCCTAACATATGAAAGTTTTTAAATTGATAGGCAGTGGTCAGCAGCCAAGGTTCTGGTGGAACTAGAACTCACTAATGGCCTCTATAAATCCATGGAACTAATAGTAAGTGCTCATAAATACATTCAAACCTTGGCATACATGCATGTGCCATTTATTTGTGTGCATTTCCATGTATATGGTCACATACTTTCAGACTATTCCAAGTCTTTTACCAAAAAAATTGGAAAAAATCCAAGATTGGTCCTCTCAGCCTCTTGAGACTTCAATAGGGAAAGTATCAAAAGGGAGAAGGGTGGCCTTGGTTGTTGATTCTACCTCTTGTGATAAATTTATTAATGTAAGGAAGCTAGTGAACTTTTTATTTGGAGATGGCTCTATCAAATGGATCAAAAACAACCGAAGGTGCAACATACTAGATCTAATGGAGGAGAAAGGAGCAAGGATAACATCATTTCCACTTTCATGGGAGCACAGTTCAGCCTCAGTCAATCTATATAGTTCCTCTGATAATATATATATGAGTACTTCTCCTTCCCTTCCACTTGTGGGAGCTCTTGTATTAAATGGTTCACTAAGAGGGATTCAGACTCCTGAGGAGCTAGTTGTTGATCATGTCTCTTGTGATAACTTTATTGATGGAAGGAAGCTAGTGAAAATTTTAGTTAGAGATGTATCTATCCAATGGATAAAAAAGAGCCGAAGGTACAACATAATAGATCCAATGGCGGAGAAACGATCAAGGATAACATCATTTTCACCTTCATGGGAGCGATGTTTAGCCTCAGTTAAGCTATCAAATTTCACTAATAATACATGTATGAGTACTTCTCCTTCCCTTCCACTTATGGTTCATTGAAAGGATTCAGCCTCTTGAGGAGCCAAATGAAAATAAGACTTCCTAGTTAGAAGCCGGCCCCAATAAGGGGGGGTATTTGGACAACCTTAGTCATATCAAAGGTCTGGAGGACATTTCTGAAACACCCTACCTTATGGTAACCCTTGTTTCCTAGGATCCTAACTCAATATCCCTTGGGAGTTCATCTAGAGGGGGTAGAATTATAACTTAAGGAGTATGGATATGAATCTAGTTCATAAATATGTCTACTTTGAGGGCTTGGGGGTCGTCAAATTGATGGATCCTAGACCATTAGGAGCAGTTGTAAAATTAGCCTTTCCCTATGCTCGGGAATGAGCAATTAAAAAAATTAATGAATGACATCAAAAATATATTATAGGGGCCCTTAGAGTAGGAAATTCACGGGGTTCCACTATGAAAATACCTCTCCATCAATGCTAGAGGACTGGGGGGACAAGGTAAGCAACTGGCCCTCAAATTACTAGTGGAGACTCGAAAACTAGAATTTATTTTGATTCAGGAGACTATGGTGATAGGAGCACCTTTAGAAAGGAATTTATTGAAAATGTTTCAAGGATAGGAATTTCTTACCATTAACTCAATGGGTCTCAGGAGGGTTGCTGATAGGTTGAAATCAATCAATGAGTCTCCTTAACTCGTTAGTTGTTCCTTCAAGTATTTGCATAGACTTTCTCAGTCGAAGCCAAGGTTTGACTTTTATGTTGTTGAACATTTACAGTCCCTGTAATGAGAAACAAAGTTTTTGGGACTGGATATTTCAAATGCATGGGTGTACTTGTGACAATATGATTTTGGGTGGTGACCTTAATTTCACTTTATTTAGTTCGAAGTTCTGGGAGAAAATGCTAGGATGGATAATTTGGTGAATTATTTTCAAAATTGATTGGAAGAAAGGAACTTGGTAGATGTGGAACCCCTGGAATTTGTACATGTACTTGTTACAACAATAGAAGCAGGGGGATGTGATCCCCAAGCGACTACAAAAATTTATGATCAATGGCAATTTTCTTCTACAACTTCACTAGATCTACTTATGGGTCCATAACTGCAGATTCTTGGATCACTTTCCATTCTTCCTATAATTAGGAATTCCACAAATAAAATCATTTCTCCATTTAAATATAATATTGGGTTAAGTGCTAAAGAAGAATTCATGGATTTTCTTAAGAATTCTTGGGTTCCTTTCAACCCTGCCTCAAATTCTTCCCCATGTGAGCATTTTTCTAGTCTTTAAAGGAAGTAAAGAGATTTTTTTTGGATTGGGATTCTAAAATATTTAGAAGTGGGGGTATTCAATCAAAATAAGTTGAAGGATTATTTTACTCCTTGACTAGGTAGGTTGGAAAGGTTCGGAGTGTGGAAGACCTTAAAAGGATGAAAGAGTTGGCAAATAAATAAATAAAAACTTCTTTTGGACAATGAAAGGGATTAGAGAATGAAGAGCCGATCCACCTAGTTGGTTGTGGGGGAAAACAATACAAAATTATTTCACAACTTTGCAACACATAAAAAGAGCCAAAACACGGTGTGGGAAATGCCAAAAGCATATGCTACTCGAGTTAGGGATTTTCATGGTTTTGCAACAATGGAAGTTGAACATTTTGGAACTCTCTTTATAGATCTGGAAGTTGCTAAGATAGATGATATTTTAAAAGTGGCCACTCAATTTACTCAAATGGTTGATGATGAGGTATGTACTCAACTATATAGGCTAGTGTCCCGAGCAAATATCCTTCAAATATTGAGTTCACTTAGTAAGGATAAAACCCCTTGCATAGATGGATATTGGACAATAATTTTTTTATAAGATTTAGCTGATATCATGGCTCCCTCCACTACCATTAGTCTACTAGGTATAATTGGCACTGTGACAGTTGGAAAATACATATAGAGATTGTAAACCCTGATATTATCCTTAATAACCAAAGAATCAATGCTATTATAGATAAAATCCTTTTGACATATTATTTATAATAGATACACATGACATAACATGAGACAATGCATTGTAGTTTTAATTACTCATCTAGTAATTCTAATGAAACCAAATAATAAACTCTCACGCTATAGATAGGAAATAGACCAACAGATGATAAGAATTCACTCCATGAGAAAGCATGCATAGGTTTATCAAGCTTTCCACTACATAAAGAGAAACCCATATTCAAAAAAATAGATTTTGCTATATTCTTTATGTAAAGACAAGAATACAATGTTAGGGCTCTCTGATAGTGAAAACAACTATGCTAAACCCCTAAAAACTAAACAAACAATATCTATACTTCATTTCCCTGTGCTAAAAAGAGTGAGATTTGCTTCTCCTGAGGATGAACCTGCTTAAAAGGTTCAAAACTGTCGAATTTAAAAATTCATCTGCAAATTTCCTCTCATCACTAGTGATAGCAATTTCAAATCTTCAACTCCTATAGATTTTTGTATTGTTGTCCTTCCCTCTAGCTACAAGTATACAAATGAATCCTTATCTTGTTATCTTCCCACTCAAGTCTTGCAACTCTCTTCCCTAATTTACCTCCCATCGATTCAACTATTCATATTATCTACTCTTGTTTAAGGATATGACCAACTAGTTGTAATTATATCCTCATTGTTTAAAAAAAGGACTGAGAACAAATTTCCCATTTCAAATTCCCCCTTCTATCCAATTTATGACCACCATTAAATCACCAAAAAATTAAAGATTGGATGTCCCTTTCTCAATGGATAGGATTAAAAGCAGTTTGAGAGTTAGAATCTCAGGATGGTTATTTGTGCCCCATTCCCAACACTACCTTGAATATAATATAATGATCATCATTTAGGTATATGATTCCACTTGCTCCAAAATAGGGAGGGTTACCTTGTCGCACCCAATCAAAATAACTCCATGCCCTAGATTTATCAATAGGCTCATGAGAATGCTATCAATGGACACATAATTTGGAAACTTGTAATAGGAAAAGATAGATCTTCTTTCAGAAACGCATTGGAAAGAGGGAACATATTTGTCCTAAACTAATACTGCATTCTTGGAAAGCCAGATGCCTAGGCTACCACCAAGGAAAGGGCATTAAATTATTTTTGTTCCAGCTTCATCTGCCAGGTTTTGAAACGTTGTTTGATTGTCTCCCCTTTCCAAACTCCTCTAATCACTATCATATTTTCTATCTCATCCCATACCTATCTTGAATAAGCACAAAATATTAAGCACATGGCTTATTGTTTCCTCCTCATTACAAACTATACATTTGCTAGACTCTTGCTTGTTCCTGTTTTGGATAAATCCCCACATTAGGGCCTTGTTCATTATGTATATGAACATAAAAATTCTTTCTTTAAGTGAATACATGATCTTCCATAGTGGTTTCCACCCCCTCTCACTATCCTTAGGCCACCAAAAGACAAACATAGTTTTGTAGTCTAATCTAGTGGTATATAAATACCAAAGGTTGGATTCTTTGACCAGACTAATTCATCCTCTACCATCGTAATGTTAACATGTCGCACTTTCAATTTTGTTGTATAGGCCTCCCATAACTCTCCTTCAACACCATCCAAGTATAGGAACTTTGATTTCTTCCATTGTTGATGCCATATAAATGAGAATTATGGAGAGGCTTCTTAAGCAATGTTATAGATGCCCTTCCCTTGAAGGGAATGTCACATAACCTCCCATCTATCCAAGGCAAGGAAGGGAACATGATGCCAAATTCTGGGCTTTCACATAATCTCATCCCATTCATTAGATTCATACAATTAAAAACCAATGTGTGCAGATGCAACTCAGCAAAAATGCACAATGAAAATAAACAAATCATCCACACACATTTCATATGTAGACAACATATCAATATGATCATTAAATTAAACATTGCAGAAGTAAATACACATCATATACTTATCTTCATTTCGAAATTGACCCCAAGCAACTAGCTATGTCGCTGCAACGTTCCACCCAACCATAGGCTAGTTGTGTTCATTAATCTCTCAACACAACTGCCACCCCCGAGCTGGGCATGATTCTTACAAGGAAAAGGGGACATTCAAGCTCATTCACAGCCAATTAATCATTTCATCTAAGCCAAGCTAGTCCACAGCTGGGTTTATCAGGCTACATTTGAACCCTGGATGCTTGCACTCAAGCTCAAGCCAAAGCAATGGATTTACCAACAGGATGGCCATGGGTTTGGGCTTTCCCCAATCGTTTCCAACCAAAAAAAAATTGTGGGATGGGGAAAAACATTCATAGGGAGGAAAAACGATTTCTTCCCAACCATCTAAGCATTTAACAGCCAGAACGATCTCTATGGAACCCCAATTTGATTCCCCTTCTTCCCCACTGGTATACAACAAAAACACCCTTCTCCTAGCTGAGAATGAAGGGAAACTTAGAAAAACCATGGAGGAAAACGCCCAGCTGGCTCCAAACTCGTGAGGGAGGAAGATTGGTTGATGGATAATGGCTTGGGGGAGCAATTCATGGCTCTTTTCTTACCCAAGAAGTCAAATGCGATTTTCCATGAAGGGTGGCTTGCCCATACTCGAATTTGGATAGCCATACCTCTCCATTCCCAAGGCATTAACTACTTCAACCAACTCTTGGAAGAATTAAATGATCGAGTTCATAAGTCAAAATGGGTAGTTGAGGGTTTGATTGGTTCTCTCATTAACACTTGTCTTGACTTGATTAGCTCCAAGGGTTTGAATGTTTTCTCTCCCAACTCCTTGTAAAATCATGCCCCAGCTCTTGTTGCATTGCATAGCTAGTTGTGGGTATTTTATTAAAATGCATATTTACATGATGTTTGAATTCCAATGTGCCTGGCTAGCACGCAAACCATATGCATCAATAAATCAATGGCGGGGCCTTGGCCTTGAGCTCCTCACCATGATTTTATAACAATATTACATCATTTACATTTGAATGTAATGGGGTCAAGGTGGGAATGTGACAGGGAAGCAATAAAATTTAAAAGAAGTTTATAATATTGTTCATTTCCAACCCAAAGATATCTCCTATCCTTACTCTTTCTCCATTACCAACCTTCCAGACCATCGAATTCCCCACAAGAGGGAAGGCTAGGACAATGGACTTCCAACATATTGACACATTATGAGTATTCTTTGAAGGCCTTCTAATCCATTCTTCTAATGAATTAGGTTTAATGTATTTTTGGAGGATAGGTTGGCTCCACAAACCCATATCTGGTATGAGCCTCCATATGCACTTAGCTTCTAGATCCTTCCAAAATGATGGATTTAGTTTCACGTTGGCTTAGTTTTGAATAGTGTGATTCGTAGCTTGGTGTAGTAGGAAAGGATTCAATAGGAGATAGCAGACAAAGAAGAGTAGGTTGGGTGACAAGGTAGTGAATGTATAGGTTGGTGAATTCCAATCTAACTCTACACAAAGAAAGCAATAGAACAACAACAGATGGTGGAGAGAAGGAATGCAAAGAACTACTCCTCTTCCTAAGTGGTGGGATGATCATTGAGATGATCTATCTATTGACTTGAATCTATCTATAGTTGTGGTATGCCTTTTGTTCATCGCAAACTCTTTCTATTTGAATATTCCATGATGGAATACCTTACATGATAGAAAATATGGACATTTTTCCCGATTTTTCCTTAAGGAAAACATTACTCATAATCTCCTTGTTAGGACTGTAACCACAAGGCATAAAGCGCCCCTTTGTTACAACTATTGTTTATTAATATGAACCCAAATATGCTTGTGAAAAAACACTATAATTCTCCTGTGAAAACTATGATTATTACAATTGGTTATATTCATAAACCTGTTGTGAAGAATTATAGAGTGATGCATATTATTATTATGACCATCACATGGTATGGATGCTAGTGTATCTATTCCTCATATTTGAAAAAAGAAAAAGCTACAGTGTTGTGTTCTGATGGTAACCCCCACTAGTGGTATAATCCTCGCCTAGACTTGTTGTATAATATTGGTTATACCGATTGATCCCAAAGAGCATGGCACAAAACCCAACAAGGTAACTGAACTTGTTTAACCAAACCACATCTTGGACCACATCTGCCACCAAATATAGCTAGGGTGAATCTAGAAATAAATCATACCAATTAATAGCTAATAGCAATGTTACATAAAATTAGGGTTTTGAGTCTTTTCTCATCATAAAGAATGGATAAGGAAAATCAAATAGGTTAAATGGTATATCAAATCTAGGTTTTGGCATATAACTCTATCTTAACCCATGATGATGGCATGGTCTCAATGGACGTTAACTATCATCGTCATCATCATATATTTATTTCTCAAAAATATTATATTTTATTAAATATTTAATTATTTTAATAAAATATTCAATAAAATAAAGTGGTTTACTCAAATTTAAGAGTTATTTAGATCAATGTAGTTTAGTATACACAAATTTTTATTATAAAGGGATTTCAATCCTAAAGAGAGATTTGTTTTAGGAGGTAAAACAGTTTCTCTTTGATATAAAAACTCTACACATACAATAATTTTAATCTTGAATTGTTTGCATAAAAATACATCACCCAAACCACATAACCTAATTTAAGAAAAGTGAAATCCTAAAAATTTAGAAAATAAAACCCAAACAAACAAGTGGGGTCGCAACCATTTAGCTACTTAGTAATTCCATTTGAAGAAAAATGATAAAAAGCATTTGAAAAATCATATAAGTGTGAGAGTTAGAAATTATATATTTACTTAGATTTGTAAATGATTGAAATTTGATATACTACTTTGCAAAACAATAAAAAATAATAAATGTGATGTTCATAGATAAACATTACCTTCATTTGACATTAATCATAATGTTACTTCACCATAATCATACAAAAAGATAAATAGTTTAAAGAAAATTACATTCTATATCCGATTCAAGTATTTCTTCATAAATATGTAAAAATCATTTGCATTTGTAAAAAAAAAGGGATTCACATTGAATGAAATTTTAATTCCTTAAATTTTATTTTTAACCCAATCTTATCATACCTAATACTCTACTACACTAATCTTCTTAGATATAGTGTACATTGATATTCATAATGTGAGTTAATATATCAATTGCATAAGAAACATTTTTTTAAATATTAATACATTATTAAAAAATATTTTAAAATGATTTTTTTATAAATGAACGAGTGTTTTATAAAATATGTTAAATTAATTTGGTGCTTCCAATAGGATTACACACGTTAATTCAACTAGTATTATATCAACATTTATCCTCATTGCTACATTAAGAACTAATGTCTAATCTAAAACATAATAATTCACTACCTTAATAATTAGGACAATGTTTCTATATCTCTATAACTTTTGTACCTCACATTTTTTAATTATTAATATTTTATTAAAAAGTATTTTAAGATAACTTACACACTAGTGCTAGTAAATTTATGTTGCACACTAAGGTTTAATATGATGGGGCACTATCAAGGATTTTTTTTAATAGATGATTTTTTTATAAAATATCTTAAATTACTTTGTTGTTTCTCGTAAAGTTACACATTGATTCAACTAATGTTATACTAACATTTATCCTCAATGCCACATTAAGAATCAATGTATAACCTAAAACCTAGGAAGTCCCTCACATTACCTATAAACTTTATTTCTTAATTACAAAGTTTGGACCTCACATTGCCCATAGATCTTTAGTTTAATTAATTTTTTTTGTTACAATGTACATTACATTGGACAACATGTATATGCTAGGATGAAAACCATGAGATAACCATCACAAACCACATTTCTAAATTCAAATAATTTCATTTCTATTCTAAAATGTAATAAAATAAAAACAAATAAATACTTTAAACCTAACCAACTAAATATTCTGAAACATATAATATACTTAATCTTTTAAACATTTTTATTAATAAATTTAGGACCCATTTAAAATTAAAACATATCTAACTAAATATTATGAAACATATAATATAATTAAATTTAAAAAAAAATTATTATTAAATCTAGGACACATAATTTAAAATCAAAGTTAAACTTTTAAACCATAAGTGAGTTAACTAACATAATTTCTATACGTTATTCAAAACTTTCATTAATTTGAATACTTTATTCAAAACTTTCTTTGTTGTGGAGTCCAAATCCTAAGTAGTCGTTGTATGACAACGCATTCTTCATCCAAAAAGTCATTATCAAAAGAAAAAAGCTTTAATGGAATGAGATCCAAGCCATTATAGTGTGTTGAGGAATGGGAGCCAACGAAACCCAACTTGCTTTCAGCCCTTCGGTGATATACCAAATTGGGGTGCAGAACATTACAGAACATTTCGATGGCTTGTCCCCTGGACGAGGCGATGATGAAGAAGATTCCCGTAAGCAACTACAGGAAAGGGAATGTTCTTATCGAATTCTATAAAAATTCTGTGTGTTTATTTTGGTTTGAATTCTGAAAATATTGGTGTGTTTGAATTCTGATTATTGAATAAGGTTTTTTTGAATTCTGCAGGGTTTGAATTCTAATTATCGAATAAGGTTGGTTTGAATTCTGAAAACATTGATTGTTTATTTTCTGATTATATTTTTGGGATTATTTTATGTTCACACTCTACCTCGTCCCCACCGCCAGGGAAATTTCAGTTTCTGGTGGGACAACGATAAGATTTGTGCATCCCATTGTTCGTCTCGCTCTCCTGCGACCTTCACAGTCTGGAAGAAGTCTCTCATGTTCAATGGCAATGGTTTCACAATCTTGATTCATTTGGAAATATGGTCTTTAGAGTCGATAATTAGTAATCTCCCGCGAAACAACAACTCTTTCTTATGGATGCTATGGGGTGCATTCTTCTAACCATCCACCGCAAGGTACTTTTACTTTTACAACAGAAATTTCATATTTGCTTGTGTTGACCGAAATTGTTTGTGGGTGTAGCATAGATCGATTTTTAACAATTGAGATTGTTATGGGTGTGGGATTAAACCAGCATTTAGTGTCAGAAAGTCGGTTTTGACACTCTTTTCAAGCAAACCCTCGGCCAAAGTACTAGTGTTAAACCTTGCAAATAAACAGAATACGAATCTTTGCGACTATGAAATCGAGGGATCCCACTATAAGCCAAGCTACTCATTGACAATACTCGACGCCTCTCGAAATATTATCGCTCAGGTTTTCTCTCCTCGAATCTAACTTGTTTGAGGAATTCCCTCACTCATTTATTCATTTCATGGTGTAGAAAACACGAAAACAAGCCGCATCTAGGATCATGTTAGGAGACGATGTACTCAGCCTTGTTGTACATCCTGGAATCAATCAAACCTTTGTCATGGGACTTCTCATGGAAGACATCCTTTGTGAAGAGTATTTGTTTTTTTTAATATTATAATATTAGACATCCTTTGTGAATATTCATTTCTATAATGTTAGAACCTATGATATAGATTGTCTCATGCCATAAATGGTATTTTCTTCAGAGGTTTTGTTATTTTTCATTAAACTCCTTATGTTCAGAGGGTTGTGTTATTTTTGTCCTTGTGTGTCTTGGTATGGGTTTGTGCTTGTAAGGGCTCTCAAAGAGACACACAAATTTTGGCCAAAGAGTATGTGAGGCAGAGGCATGGTGTGGTATAGTTGAATCATTGAGGTGATCTCCAGCTATTGCAAACATGGCGGTGAGAGTCAGCTGAAATTAATTTAATTTCAATTTAGTGAGGAACATATTTGTATTTGTAATATTATATGCTCTTCTGATCTAGATCTATTTCCTTCCTATTTTGATAAAAAATTCTGATTTCTTGAATGTGATATATGCCAATTTTCATAGGGTGGACTGGGGAAGCCACGTTTGGTGGACGCAATTCATACGATGAATGGATTAATGTCCAACTCCAATGTAAACTCGTGTGGAGAAGATAATATGGCTTGGACTATGGTCAATATTTATTCAAGTACTAAATAAACATTTTCCTGCTTATAGATTCATTTCAAGAAAGAAAATGAAAAAATCCGTAAGGTAGAAGGTTTTCATACCTAAAGACAGAATGAACATGATTAAATTCTTTTACATTTTTCCACCTATACATTAGTTTCTCAAAGAAAGAATTAATTCCTATACGTTTTAATGTTTCAATACATTAGTTTCTCAAACTAGGAATTAATCCGTGTACTTTTATTCCCTGTAGCTTAGTTTCTCTTGTTACGATGTGAAAGAAAGGAGTAAAAGATCTGTTGCTATTTTATTTCTTAATTACCTAACCTAAAACCTAGGAAGTCCCTCACATTACCTATAAATTTTATTTCTTAATTACAAAGTTTGGACCTCACATTGCCCATAGATCTTCGTTTAATTACATTTTTTTTGTTACAATGTACATTGCATTGGACAAGATGTATATGCTAGGATAAAAACCATGAGATAATCATCACAAACCACATTTCTGAATTCAAATAAATTCATTTCTATTCTCAAATGTAATAAAATAAAAACAAATAAATACTTTAAACGTGACCAACTAAATATTCTGAAACATATAATATACTCAATCTTCTAAACATTTTTATTAATAAATTTAGGACCCATTTAAAATTAAAACATAACTAAAATATAACAAACTTAATATTATGAAACATATAATATAATAAACTTTTTAAAAAATTTATTATTAAATTTAGGACACATAATTTAAAATTAAAGTTTAACTTTTAAACCATAATGAGTTAACTAACATAATTTCTATACGTTATTCAAAACTTTCATTAATTTGAATACTTTATTCAAACCTTCTTTTGTTGTGGAGTCCAAATCCTAAGTAGTCGTTGTACGACAATGCATTCTTCATCCAAAAATCCATTATCAAAAGAAAAAACTTTAATGGAATGAGATCTGAGCCATTATAGTGTGCTGATGAATGGGAGTCACCCAAACCCAACTTGCTTTCAGCCCTTCAGTGATAGACCCAATTGGGGTGTAGAACATTGAAGAACATTTCGATGGCATGTCCCCTGGATGAGGTGGTGATGAAGAAGATTCCCGTAAGCAACTACAGGAAAGGGAATGTTCTTAACGAATTCTTTAAACATTTTGTGTGTTTGTTTTGGTTTGAATTCTGAAAATATTGGTGTGTTTGAATTATGATTATTGAATAAGGTTGGTTTGGATTCTATAGGGTTTGAATTCTAATTATCGAATAAGGTTGGCTTGAATTTTGAAAACATTCATTGTTTATTTGCTTATTATATTTTTGGGATTCTTTTATGTTCAGACTCTACCTCATCCCCACCGTCGAGGGAATTTCAGTTTCCGGTGGGACAATGATAAGCTTTGTGCATCCCATTGTTTGTCTCGCTCTCATGTGACCTTCACAGCCTAGAACGCATCTATGATCTTCAATGGCAATGGTTTCATAGTCTTGATTCATTTGGAAATATGGTCTTCAGAGTCGATAATTACTCATCTCCTTCCAAACAACAACCCTTTCTCATGGATGCTGTGGGGAGTGTTCTTCTAACCATCCGCCGCAAGGTACTTTTACTTTTACAACAAAAATTTCATATTTGCTTGTGTTGACTAATTTTTTTTGTGGGTGTAGCATAGATCGAGTTGCAACGATTGAGATTGTTATGGGTGTGGGATTAAACCAACATTTAGCATTAGAAAGTCGGTGTCAACACTCTTTTCAAGCAAACCCTCAGCCAAAGTACTAGTGTTAAACCATACAAAGAAACAGAATACGAATCTTTGCGACTATGAATTCGAGGGATCCCACTGTAAGCCAAGCTACTCATTGACAATACTCGACGACTCTCGAGATATTATCGCTCAGGGTTTCTCTCTTTGAATCTAACTTGTTTGAGGAATCCTCTCACTCATTTATTCATTTCATGGTGTAGGCAACACGAAAACAAGCCGCATCTAGGATCATGTTAGGATATGATGTACTCAACCTTGTTGTGCAGCCTGGAATCGATCAAACCTTCGTCATGGGTCTTCTAATGGAAGACATCCTTTGTGAAGAGTATTCATTTTTTTAATATTATAATATTAGACATCCTTTATGAATATTCATTTTTCTAATATTAGAACCTCTCATATAGATTGTCTCATGCAATAAATGGTATTTTGTTTATAGGTTTTGTTATTTTTTATTAAACTCCTTATATTCAGAGGGTTGTGTTATTTTTTGTCCTTGTGTGTGTTGGTATGGGTTTGTGATTGTAAGGGTTTTGAGAGAGACACACAACTTTTGGCCAAAGAGTCTGTGAGGTGGAGGTATGGCATGGTATAGTTGAATCATTAAGGTGATCTCCAACTATTGCAAACATGGCTGTGAGAGTCTGTTGAACTTAAATTTTATTTCAATTTAGTGGGGAATAGATTTTTTTTTGTAATATTATATGCTCTTCTGATCTAGATCTATTTCCTTTCTATTTTGATAAAAAATTATGATTTCTTGAATGTGATATTTGCCAATTTTCACAGGGTGGAATGGGGAAGCCACGTTTGGTGGAAGCAGTTCATACGATGAATGGATTAATTTCCAACTCCAATGTAAACTTGTGTGGAGATGATAATATGGCTTGGAAAATGGTCAATATTTATTCAAGTACTAAATAAACAATTTCCTGCTTATAGATTCATTTCAAGAAAGAAAATGAAAAAATCCGTAAGGTAGAAGGTTTTCATACCTAAAGACAAAACGAACAGGATTAAATTGTTTTACATTTTTCCACCTATACATTAGTTTCTCAAAGAAAGAATTAATTCCTGTACATTTTAACGTTTAATACATTAGTTTCTCAAACAGGGAATTAATCCATGTACTTTTAATCCCTGTAGCTTAGTTTATATCGTTACGATGTGAAAGAAAGGAGTAAAAGATCTATTGCTATTTTATATCTTAATTACCTAACCTAGAACCTAGGAAGTCCCTCACATTACCTATAAATTTTATTTGTTAATTACAAAGTTTGGACCTCATGTTGCCCATAGATCTTAGTTTAATTACATTTTTTTGTTACAATGTACATTACATTGGACAACATGTATATGCTAGGATAAAAACCATGATATAATCATCACAAACCACATTTCTAAATTCAAATAAATTCATTTCTATTCTAAAATGTAATAAAATAAAAACAAATAAATAGTTTAAACCTAACCAACTAAATATTCTGAAATATATAATATACTTAATATTTTAAACTTTTTTATTAATAATTTTAGGACCCATTTAAAATTAAAACATATCTAACTAATTATTATGAAACCTATAATATAATTAACTTTTAAAAAAAATTATTATTAAATTTAGGACAAATAATTTAAAATTAAAGTTAAACTTTTAAACTGTAAGTGAGTTAACTAACATAATTTCTATACCTTATTCAAAACTTTCACTAATTTGAATACTTTATTCAAAACTTTCTTTGTTGTGGAGACCAAATCCTAAGTAGTCATTGTATGACAATGCATTCTTCATCCAAAAATCCGTTATCAAAAGAAAAAAGATTTACTGGAATGAGATCAGAGCCATGATAGCGTGCTGATGAATGGGAGCCGACCAAACCCAACTTTCTTTCATCCCTTCGGTGATAGACCCAATTGGGGTGCAGAACATTGCAAAACATTTCGACAGCTTGTCTCCTGGATGAGGCGTTGATGAAGAAGATTCCCATAAGCAGCTACAGGAAAGGGAATGTACTTATCGAATTCTGTAGACATTTTGTGTGTTTATTTTTGTTTGAATTTTGAAAATATTGGTGTGTTTGAATTCTGATTATCGAATAAGGTTGGTTTGAATTCTGTAGGGTTTGAATTCTAATTATCGAATAAGGTTGGTTTGAATTCTGAAAACATTAATTGTTTATTTTCTGATTATATTTCTTGGATTCTTTTATGTTCAGACTCTACCTTGTCTCGACCGCCGAGGGAATTTCAGTTTCCGGTGGGACAAAGATGAGATTTGTGCAACCCATTGTTCGTCTCACTCTCCTGCAACCTTCACAGTCTGGAAGAAATCTCTCATCTTCAAAGGCAGTGGTTTCATAGTCTTGATTCATATGGAATATGGTCTTTAGAGTCAATAATTACTCGTCTCCTGCCAAAAAAAAACTCTTTCTCATGGATGCTATGGGGAGCATTCTTCTAACCATTTGCCGCAAGGTACTTTTACTTTTACAGCAGAAATTTCAGATTTGCTTGTGTTGACTGAAATTGTTTGTGGGGGTACCAGAGATCGAGTTTTAACAATTGATATTGTTATGGGTGTGGGATTAAACCAGTATTTAGCATTAGAAAGTTAGTGTCGACACTCTTTTCAAGCAAACCCTTGGCCAAAGTACTAGTGTTAAACCTTGCAAAGAAACAGAATACGAATCTTTGCGACTATGAAATTGAGGGATCCCACTGTAAGCCAAGCTACTCATTGACAATACTCGATGCCTCTCGAGATATTATCGCTAAGTTTTTATCTCCTCGAATCTAACTTATTTGAGGATTTCCCTCACTCATTTATTCATTTCATGGTGTAGGCAACATGAAAACAAGCCGCATCTGGGATCATGTTAGGAGACAATGTACTCAGCCTTATTGTGCAGCCTGGAATCGATCAAACCTTCATTATGGGACTTCTCATGGAAGACATCCTTTGTGAAGAGTATTCATTTTTTTAATATTATAATACTATACATCCTTTGTGAATATTCATTTTTATGATATTAGAACCTCTAATATAGATTTCCTCATCAATAAATGGTATTTTGTTCAGAGGTTTTGTAATTTTTTATTAAACTCCTTATGTTCAGAGGGTTTTGTTATTTTTTTGTCCTTGTATGTGTTGGTATGGGTTTGTGATTGTAAGGTTTGTTAAATTTTGAGCATTAATTCACAATACTCTAGGATCTTTGCTGAGAGAATAACATATACAGTATATCAATGCATGATAATCACAATATGACAAGCATCACAAGAATCAAAAGCATAAGAGACAAGAGACACAGAGTTTTCATGGGGAAAATCCTAAGGTGAAAAACCCCACAACTTCCTCAGAAATAGAGAGAGCAATGGCTCAACCAAAGTACAACCAAAATACACTGAGATAGTCTCCTAGTAGCAGATGATCCTCCTCCTCACTAGTGTGCCACTTTCTGAGTGAGAGTGAGTTACTTTTCTGAGTGTCTAAAATAGAGATCTCCGATCTCTATTTATACTAACCTTTTTGCCCAGTGACCTTATGGGGCCGACTTGTCTAGCTAGGTACATCCACATTATAATATATATAATTCAGGGCTGACCCCACATGGTGGTCTAATAACCCATCGGCAAGTACACACACTTGCGTCACTTGTCAATCCACATGACGACACTTCCTTATAGAGGAATAACACATCTCTAATAAGGGTACAATAAATATATATAAATTACATAGATGAAATACATTCCGAAGTTACACATACATCAACACTCCCTCTTAACTAGGAAGGTATTTCTCGACACAGATCTACTAGACAAGTCTTCTTCTCGGGATCATCAGCATCATTGCATTGTCATCGTCATCGTCACTGCTATTGCTATCTCAACCAATCTCTGACTCTACTCATCATAGGAAGTTCTACAGAGCCAGTCCTTTTTCATACTGGATGTAGGCCCACCATCTGCAGGTCTTCATCATCACTGGCCATACTGTGGAATCCTCAGGACTTATTACATGCGTCAAAAAACCTCGAAAGAGAATCCTAGGCTGTTACGAGCACACAGCTCTACCTATAGGATCTCCCATGGCCATATTATATGTGACCTCACCACAAAACCTCGCAAGAGCATCCCAGGCTGTTACGAGCACGTAGCTCTACCTATAGGATCTCCCAGGGCACGAATTACATGTGGTCACCACAAAACCTCGCAAGAGCATCCTAGGCTGTTATGAGCACATAGCTCTACCTATAGCATCTCCCAGGGCACGAATTACAAGTGGTCATGGAAAAACCTCGCAAGAGCATCCCAGGACTGATTACGGGCACACAACCCAACCTATCGGATCTCCCAGGGACATATTATATGCCATAGGACAAAAACTTGAAAGAGCATCTGCCAGATATCCCAGGGAAATGAATTACATGCCATAGGAAAAACCTCAAAAGACTATCTACATATCTCCCAGGGCCAAATTATATGTCCTCCCAGAGCAAAACCTCGAAAGAGCATTTGCCAGATATCCCAGGGCAACGAATTACATGCCATAGGAAAACCTCGAAAGACTATCTGCAAATCTCCTAGGGCCAAATTATATGCTCATCTGCACAACCTGATTCACGACCATAGAGTATCAACCTGATACTCACCATACATCATCCTGATGTACACATGATCATCCTGATCATCATCACTGCAACATCCTGCTGCATGTCATCTGGAGCAACATCCTGATCATATAATGCATCTACCTGATGCAAACCAAGTATCTACCTGATACATATCATCATACATGATCCACCTGATCATACAATGTATCCACCTGATACAAATACAAATACATGATACATATCACAATACATGATCCACCTGATCATACAATGTATCCACCTAATACATATAATGTATCCACCTGATACATATATAGATACATGGTCCAAGCATCCAACATGATGCATGTACAAAAATACATACACATGATCCAACCGATCATATCCAGCATCCAACATGATGCGTACATACATATAAATGATCCAACTAATCATATCCAGCATCCAACATGATGCATACATACATACATAAAAAATGATCCAACTGATCATATCCAGCATCCAACATGATGCATACATACATATAAAAATGATCCAACTGATCATATCCAAGCAGAAACCAGAACATCATCCTGATGCTCATCATCCAGTGCTTACATCCATAGCCATGTGAAGGATCCTTCTTCCAACATGCTTGGAATGGCTTTAGTAAATGTGTCCATCACTTCTTCCTCGAAGTGTCCTCGATCTGAAGAACACCAAGCCTCTCTCTGAAGTACTCAAACTTCACCCTGGATAGTGGCTTCGTCAGTGCATTTGCAATCTCCTCGTCCGTCGCAACATACAGGAGCTTCACAGCTCCTCTCTGCACCATATCCCTGATATAGTGATATTTGATCTCTATGTGTTTCAACCTGTCATGAAACACTGGGTTCTCGGACAGCTTCACACAACTCTAGTTATCACAGAAGATACCAGTAGCCTCCAACGGGAGATCAAATAAATCAGACAGTAGCTTCCATAGCCATACTGCCTCACAGCTAGCTGAACAGGCTGCAACATACTCTTCCTTAGCTGTACTCAGTGCTACGCAGGACTGCTTCCTGCGAAACCAAGAGATCACACTTGATCCCATACTGAAGTAGCACCCAGATGTGCTCTTCCTATATGTAGCACTGCCAGCCCAATCTGAATCAACATAACCCTACAGGTTAAACTTTTGATTCACTTCATACTTGAGCCCATAATCCACTGTACCCTTCAGGTACCTCAGAACATGTTTTACAGCAACCAGGTGAACACTCCTCGGATCTGTTAGGAACTGACTCAATGTGTTAACAACAAAGCAAATGTCTGGTCTTGTGTTCGTCAGGTACATCAAGGACCCAATCATCTGACGATACATAGAGACATCAACCGGCTCATATGAAGCATCACATAGAAGCTTTAGATTCGATGCCATAGGTGTGGCCATGGCCTTGCAATCCATCATCCCGAATCTCTTCAGGATATCTACTTTGTACTTCCCTTGACCAAGGAAGATCCCACCTGTACTCTGCCACACCTCCATACCTAGGAAATAGTGCATCATTCCCAAATCTTTCATATCGAATTCAGCAGCAAGCTTCCTCTTAGTATCTACAAGCAGTCTGCCATCTCCTGTTACAAATAAGTCATCCACATACAGGAGTAGAATCACAGGATTCCCTTCCTCAACCTTGTAGTAAAGGTTAGAATCCGCTTTACTCTTGGTAAAGCCCAAACTAGATAGGAAACTGTCCATCCTACCATACCAAGTTCTGGGAGCTTGTTTCAAGCCATATAAGGCTTTCTTCAATCTGCATACATATGACTCCCTGTCATGTATTTCAAAACCGAGTGGCTTCTCCACATATACTTCCTCTTCAACTACACCATTCAAGAAAGCAGTCTTGACATCCATCTGGTGTATTTTCCATTTCATTGCTGCAACCAGGGCAAGTACTGTTCTGATGGAAGTATACCTGGCTACAGGTGCAAAAGTTTCTTCATAATCCATTCCCTCTTTCTGAGAGAAGCCACGAGCTACGAATATTTCCTTGTATTTCTCTATACGGCCATCTGCAACATGCTTGATTTTGAAGATCCATTTAGAAGTCACAGTAGACTTCTCTTTAGGTCTTAGGACAACATCCCAAACATCATTCTTCATTATTGATTGGTATTCCTCAATCATGGCATCCTTCCATTCTTTCTTTTCCACTACTTCTTCATAACTGGAAGGCTCTTTGTTCATAATGTCACAGAGTAAAGCAACATAGCTGGTATGTGATCTGGTTCTCTTCTTTGCTCTGTGTTCTTCTTCTGGAATGCCAAATCTTTTTGCCTCTTGAATGAGCTCTCTAGCCCATGCAGGTTTCCTCTTGTGAGAGTTATCCTCACTGGGTGGATCTACAGGTTCTTGCAGATCTTCAAACTCACAAATAACTTTTGGAACTGCTTTAGTCATGGTAGTGTCTTGAAATCTAGTTTCCTTAGGTTCTTCATAAACATCGATAGGTGCCTTCCTTGATTTGATGAATGATGAGTTTTCATCAAATGTTACATCCCTGCTGACATCAATCTTCTTGAACCCTGGAAAGTATATTCTGTAGGCCTTCGAGATTTCATTGTAACCCACAAAGATACCTTTCTTTCCTGAAGGATCTAGTTTAGTCCTCCTTTCCTTTGGGACATGAGTGTATACTGGACAACCAAATATTCTGAGATGGCCAACTTCAGGTTTCTTACCAGAAAAGACCTCTTCTGGTGTCTTGTTGTCCAATATCTTGTGGGGTGTTCTGTTCTACACATATACAGTTGTTCTAGCTGCTTCTGCCCATAGATGCATAGGTAGATCCTGGTCATGCAGCATTGCCCTTGCTGCTTCCATGATAGTTCCATTCTTCCTTTCTGCAACTCCATTATGTTGAGGATTATAAGGAGCAGTCAACTCCCTCTTAATCCTTGAATCATTGTAAAGCTTCTTGAAGTCACCTGAGGTGAATTATCCACCATTGTCGGATCTGAATGTTTTGATCTTCTTGTCAGTTTGATTCTCCATCAAGGTTTTGAATTCCTTGAACTTATCAAACACCTCATCTTTGTTCTTCAAGAAGTATACCCAAGTCTTCCTGGAGAAGTCATCAATAAATGAGACATAGTAAACATACCCACTAAGAGAATTGGATGACATAGGACCACATACATCTTAATGGATGATTTCCAGGATGTATTTTGCCTTGCTTTCACTGCTTGGGAAAGCCTTCTTAATGTTCTTACCTTTTGCACATCCTTTGCAAACACCTTCATGTTTGGTCTTGATTTCAGGAAGACCCTCTACAGTGTTGCTTGCAATTGGAAGTGCTCTATAGTGCATATAAGCAAGTCTTCTATGCCAAAGTTCACTTGACTCCATGGATTCATGTACCATGGCATGTTCAGGTTGTCCATTCAATTTATACAAACCTCCCTCTTGCTCTCCAATCACTACTGCATCATCTATGTTCTTTCCCTTTGGCCACATTAGGACTTGGCCATCCACAAATGCAACCCTCATACCTTTTGCATCCAAAGCAGAGATGGAGAGTAAGTTCTTCTTGAGCCCAGGTACATAAAGGACTTCTTTCATCTTCAAATATTTTCCCGAATCTAGGTTGTAGGAGGCTTCACCACTTCCTTTGATTGGGTATTGATAATCATCCCCAAGTTTCACCTTATGGGGTGATGCATGTTCAGATAGATTCACAAAAGATTCCTTAAACCCAGTAATGTGTTTGGAAGCCCCACTGTCAATCAACCAATCATTACAACCATGGGAGATAGCACCTGTGAGAGCAGAGATTAGAACATACTCTTCTTCACTTGATGAGTCAACATCACTATCATCACTTTCTGCCCTAGCCTTCTTCTTTGGAGGTCTATCATCCTCGGCAGCATGAGCCTGAAACTTTCTTTTGTTGCCCTTCTTCTTCTTACTGGAGTTGTTGTTATTATCCCTTTTGTTCTTGGGACAATCTGAAGCAAAGTGACCCTTCTCATTGCATGTGAAGCATCTCAGATCCTTCTTATTCTTTTGATAGGATCTCCTGTGGCGAGAGTGCTCCTTCTTAGGCTTGCTTCTTTTGGTGTGAGTTGCAAGAGCTTGATCTTCACCTCCCATCTTTTCCTCACGAGCTATAAGTCTAGCTTCTTCTTGAGAGCATTCTTCCCGCAATCTATTGAAGGAGGTCAACTTCTTCCTTGCACAAATTCCTTGAATAAAGGAATCCCATGACCTAGGTAGGCCATTTAGAGTGGTCATCACCACTTCACCATTCTCCCACATTTCATCCACTGCTTCTAGTTGTTCCTTGATCTAGGAGACCCTTGAAAAATAAGATTGAATGGTTTCTCCATTCTGAAACTTTACTCCTTTCAATTGGTTCCGCATGGTCATCTTCCGATTTATGTTCTTTCCTTCAAATAGCTTGGTCAAAGAGTCAAACATCTCCTTGGGTATCTTAAGAGAAGACACGTGGGGTATGAGATGGTCTTTGATAGAATCAATAATGATTCTCTTTGCCTTGACCAAGTTCTTCTTATGCGATACCTTGGCCTCTTCATCCTCTGGGATAGGAATGTCTTCTTTCACATATGAGTCCAACTCATTCTCTTCCAGGATTAACCCAATCCTATACTTCCAAGCTCGGAAGTTATCAGCTCCTTCAAGCTTATCCTCAAGCTTGGTGCGGTGAGACATCTTAAAGAGTACTTCAAATGGAAATAGATAAGATTTAGATCTTACCACTTGAAATGCTGAAAACTGGATCTGGTCCTGGATTAAGGTTTGTCGGAAAAACCCTAAAAATTCAAAATGTGAATTTCAAATCTCTGAAAGGATAGAAAGATGCGCTTTGATGAGCTGATCAGCCTGGTGCAATTAGAATTTGAGATCAGCAAAGTTTTACCCTTCAGATTTGATCTTTTGTCCTCCCGGGTTCATTGGGAGAGCCCTGAATTAGGGCTTGAGTTTCTCTGAGATCTACCCAGCCAAAAATATCGATCCAAAGCTCTAAACTTCGACTTGTGCAAGGAGATTCCTGCTGTGTCTTCAGATTCCAGAAATTCCTATTTTTGTGGAAACCCTAATTTTTAGGGCCAAATCTGAAAATGCTCGGAATCGAATTCTGATTAGACAGATAGATGCGCCTTGATGAGTAGAGTCAATCTACTGTATTGATTTTCAAAAATCTGTGGAGAGAAACCCAATAAACAAGAAACTCAAGTTTTCGTCACTGCAAAAAGTCTTCTTCTCAGGTTAGCTCTGATACCATGTTAAATTTTGAGCATTAATTCACAATACTCTAGGATCTTTTCTAAGAGAATAACATATACAGTATATCAGTGCATGATAATCACAATATTACAAGCATCACAAGAATCAAAAGCATAAGAGACAAGAGACACAGAGTTTCCGTGGGGAAAACCCTAAGGTGAAAAACCCCACAACTTCCTCAGAGATAGATAGAGCAATGGATCAACCAAAGTACAACCAAAATACACTGAGACAGTCTCCTAGTAGCAGATGATCCTCCTCCTCACTAGTGCACCACTTTCTGAGTGAGAGTGAGTTACTTTTTCGAGTGTCTAAAATAGAGATCTCCGATCTCTATTTATACTAACCTTTTTGCCCAGTGACCTTATGGGGCCAACTTGTCTAGCTAGGTACATCCACATTATAATATATATAATTCAGGGCCGACCCTACATGGTGGTCTAATAACCCATTGGCAAGTACACACACTTGCGACACTTGTCAATCCACATGATGACACTTCCTTATAGAGGAATAACACATCTCTAGTAAGGGTACAATAAATATATATAAAATACATAGATGAAATACATCCCGAAGTTACACATACATCGACAAGGGCTATTACAGAGACACAACGTTTGGGCCAAGAGTCTATGAGGCGGAGGCAGGGCGTGGTATAGTTGAATCATTGAGGTGATCTCCAGTTATTGCAAATGTGGCGGTGAGAGTATTTTGAAATTAAATTTTATTTCAATTTAGTGAGGAATAGATTTGTATTTGTAATATTATATGCTCTTCTGATCTAGGTTTATTTCCTTTCTATTTTGATAAAAAATTATGATTTCTTGAATGTGATATTTGCCAATTTTCACAGAGTGGAATGGGGAAGCCACATTTGGTGGAAGCAGTTCCTACGATGAATGGATTAATTTCTAGTTCCAATGTAAACTCATGTGCAGATGATAATATGGCTTGGACTATGGTCAATATTTATTCAGGTACTAAATAAACATTTTCGTGCTTATAGATTCATTTCAAGAAAGAAATTGAAAAAATTCTTAAGGTAGTAGGTTTTCATACCTAAAGATAGAATGAACAGGACTAAATTCTTTTACATTTTTCATACCTATACATTAGCTTCTCAAATTAAGAATTAGTTCCTGTATGTTTTAATATTTTAATACATTAGTTTCTCAAACAGGGAATTAATCTGTGTACTTTTAATCCCTGTAGCTTAGTTTCTCTTGTTACGGTGTGAAAGAAAGGAGTAAAAGATATGTTGCTATTTTATTTCTTAATTACCTAACCCAAAAGCTAGGAAGTCCCTTACATTACCTATAAATTTTATTTATTAATTACAAAGTTTGGAACTCACGTTGCCCATAGATCTTAGTTTAATAACATTTTTTTTGTTACAATGTACATTACATTGGACCACATGTATATGCTAGGATAAAAACCATGAGATAATCATCACAAAACCACATTTCTAAATTCAAATAAATTCATTTCTATTCTAAAATTTAATAAAATAAAAACAAATAAATACTTTAAACCTAGCCAACTAGATATTCTGAGACATATAATATACTTAATCTTTTAAATATTTTTATTAATAAATTTAGGACCCATTTAAAATTAAAACATAACAAATTTAATATTATGCAACATATAATATAATTAACCTTTTTTAAAATTTATTATTAAATTAAGGAAACATAATTTAAAGTTAAAGTTAAACTTTTAAACCATAACGAGTTAACTAACATAATTTCGATACGTTATTCAAAACTTTCATTAATTTGAATACTTTATTCAAAACTTTCTTTGTTGTGGAGTCCAAATCATAAGTAGATGTTGTATGACAACGCATTCTTCATCCAGAAAGCCATTATCAAAAGAAAAAAGCTTTAATGGAATGAGATCTGAGCCATTATAGCGTGCTAATGAATGGGAGACACCCAAACCCAACTTGCTTTCAGCCCTTCGGTGATAGACCCAATTGGGGTGCATAACATTGCACAACATTTCGATGGCTTGTCCCCTGGATGAGGCGGTGATGAAGAAGATTCCCATAAGCAACTACAGGAAAGGGAATGTTCTTAACAAATTCTGTAAACATTCTGTGTGTTTATTTTGGTTTGAATTCTGAAAATATTGGTGTGTTTAAATTCTGATTATCGAATAAGGTTGGTTTGAATTTTGTAGGGTTTGAATTCTAATTATCGAATAAGGTTGGTTTGAATTATTAAAACATTGATTGTTTATTTTCTGATTATATTTTTGGGATTCTTTTATGTTCAGATTCTACCTTGTCCACACCTCCGAGGGAATTTCAGTTTCCGGTGGGACAATGATAAGATTTGTGCAACCCATTGTTCGTCTCGCTCTCATGTGACCTTCACAGTCTAGAAGGCGTCTATGATCTTCAATGGCAATGATTTCACAGTCTTGATTCATTTGGAAATATGGTCTTTAGAGTCGATAATTACTCATCTCCTTCCAAACAACAACTCTTTCTCATGCATGTTGTGGGGAGCATTCTTCTAACCATCCACCGGAAGCTACTTTTAATTTTACAATAGAAATTTCATATTTGCTTGTGTTGACTGATTTTTTTTGTGGGTGTAACAGAGATCGAGTTTCAATGATCGAGATTGCTATGGGTGTGGGATTAAACCAGCATTTAGCATTATAAAGTCAGGGTCGACACTCTTTTCAAGCAAACCGTCGGCCAAAGTACCAGTGTTAAACCATGCAAAGAAAGAGAATACGAATCTTTGCGACTATGAAATCGAGGGATCCCATTGTAAGCCAAGCTACTAATTGACAATACTCGACGCCTCTCGAGATATTATCACCTAGGTTTTCTTTCCTCGAATCTAACTTGTTTGAGGAATTCCCTCACTCATTTATTCATTTAATGGTATAGGAAACACGAAAACAAGCCGACTGGGATCATGTTAGGATACAATGTACTCAGCCTTGTTGTGTAGCCTGGAATCAGTCAAACCTTCATCATGGGTCTTCTCATGGAAGACATCCTTTGTGAAGAGTATTCATTTTTTTAATATTATAATATTAGACATCCTTTATGAATATTCATTTTTATAATATTAGAACCTCTCATATAGATTGTCTCATGCAATAAATGGTATTTTGTTTATAGGTTTTGTTATTTTTTATTAAACTCCTTATGTTCAGAGGGTTGTGTTATTTTTTGTCCTTATGCGTGTTGGTATGGGTTTGTGATTGTAAGGGATCTAAGAGAGACACACAACTTTTGGCCAAAGAGTCTGTGAGGTGGAGGTATGGTGTGGTATAGTTGAATCATTGAGGTGATCTCCAGCTATTGCAAACATGGCGGTGAGAGTCTGCTGAAATTAAATTTTATTTCAATTTAGTGAGGAACATATTTTTTTTTGTAATATTATATGCTCATCTGATCTAGATCTATTTCCTCTCTATTTTGATAAAAAATTCTAATTTCTTGAATGTGATATTTGCCAATTTTCATAGGGTGCAATGGGGAAGCCACGTTTGGTGGAAGCAGTTCATACGATGAATGGATTAATGTCCATCTCCAATGTAAACTCATGTGGAGATGATAATATGGCTTGCACAATGGTCAATATTTATTCAGGTACTAAAGAAACAGTTTCCTGCTTATAGATTCATTTCAAGAAAGAAAATGAAAAAATCAGTAAGGTAGAAGGTTTTCATACCTAAAGACAGAACGAACAAGATTAAATTGTTTTACATTTTTCCACCTATACAATAGTTTCTCAAAGAAAGAATTAATTCCTGTACATTTTAATGTTTTAATACATTAGTTTCTCAAACAGGAAATTAATCCGTGTACTTTTAATCCATGTAGCTTAGTTTCTCTTGTTACAATGTGAAAGAAAGGAGTAAACGATCTGTTGCTATTTTATTTCTTAATTACCTAACCTAGAACCTAGGAAGTGCCTCACATTACCTATAAATTTTATTTGTTAATTACAAAGTTTGGACCTCACGTTGCCCATAGATCTTAGTTTAATTACATTTTTTTTGTTACAATGTACATTACATTGGACAACATGTATATGCTAGGATAAAAACCATGAGATAATCATCACAAACCACATTTCTAAATTCAAATAAATTCATTTCTATTCTAAAATGTAATAAAATAAAAACAAATAAATACTTTAAACCTAACGAACTAAATATTCTGAAACATATAATATACTTAATATTTTAAACATTTTCATTAATAAATTTAGGACCCATTTAAAATTAAAACATAACTAAAACATAACTAACTAAATATTATGAAACATATAATATAATTAACTTTAAAAAAAATATTATTAAATTTAGTCCACATAATTTAAAATTGAAGTTAAACTTTTAAACCATAAGCAAGTTAACTAACATAATTTCTATATGTTATTCAAAACTTTCATTAATTTGAATACTTTATTCAAAACTTTCTTTGTTGTGGAGACCAAATCCTAAGTAGTCATTGTATGACAACGCATTCTTCATCCAAAAAGCTGTTATCAAAAGAAAAAACCTTTAATGAAATGAGATCCGAGCCATTATAGTGTGCTGATGAATGGGAGCCGACCAAACCCACCTTTCTTTCAGTCGTTCGCTGATAGACCCAATTGGGGTGCGGAACATTGCAAAACATTTCAATGGCTTGGCTCCTGGATGAGGCGGTGATGAAGAAGATTCCCGTATGCAACTATAGGAAAGGGAACGTTCTTATCAAATTCTATAGAAATTTTGTGTGTTTATTTTGGTTTGAATTCTGAAAATATCGATGTGTTTGAATTCTGATTATCGAATAAGGTTGGTTTGAATTCTGTAGGGTTTGAATTCTAATTATCAAATAAGGTTGGTTTGAATTCTGAAAACATTGATTGTTTATTTTCTTATTATATTTTTTGGATTCTTTTATGTTCAAACTCTACCTCGTCCCCACCGCGGAGGGAATTTCAGTTCCAGTGGGACAATGATAAGATTTGTGCAGCCCATTGTTCATCTCGCTCTCCTGCGACCTTCATAGTTTGGAAGAAGTTTCTCATCTTCAAAGGTAGTGGTTTCACAGTCTTAATTCATTTGGGAATCTGGTCTTTAGAGTCGATAATTACTTGTCTCTTGCCAAAAACAACTCTTTCTCATGGATGTTCTGGGGAGCATTCTTCTAACCATCCGCCGCAAGGTACTTTTACTTTTACAATAGAAATTTCATATTTGCTTGTGTTGACTGAAATTGTTTGTGGGGGTAGTAGAGATCGAGTTTTAACAATTGATATTGTTATGGGTGTGGGATTAAACTAGCATTTAGCGTTAGAAAGTCAGTTTCGACACTCTTTTCAAGCAAACCCTCGGCCAAAGTACTAGTGTTAAACCCTGCAAAGAAACAGAATATGAATCTTTGCGACTATGAAATCGAGGGATCCCACTGTAAGCCAAGCTACTCATTGACAATACTCGATGCCTATCGAGATATTATCGCTCAGTTTTTGTCTCATCGAATCTAACTTGTTTGAGGAATTCCCTCATTTATTCATTTCATGGTGTAGGCAACATGAAAACAAGCTACATTTGGGATCATGTTAGGTAGACGTACTTAGCTGTTAGGAACCCATGTCTTTACTTTGTTAGTATGTTGTTGTTGGACGCATATGCTTTGTAAGTCGTCCCGTAGTATTTGTTGATCAATAGTTTATGTTATTGTTGTTGGCGCATATGCTTTGTAAGTCTCCTGTAGTATTGTTGATCCATAGTTTGTAACGGCCAATGGTTTTGACCCATAGTATTGGCGCCTAGAATTAGTATATAAGTTTGTGTTGAGACCTATGAAGGCACCGTGAAGTTAATTGTATTGAGCTTGCTCAAAGGAGGTTTCCCCCTCGAAGTGGCCTGTGATCAATATAAAAGTGATTCTGAGTTCTGTCATTTCTGCTATTTCGCATATTCTTGTTAATTAATTGTTGCAGGTGCATCTCATCTGGTATCAAAGCACTTTCTTGGGCTCACTGGGTGAAATTTCTGCCAAATTTTTTTTCGCATCTGTTGCGGGTTCGGATTTGGGAATAATCCCTATATGCTTAACTATGGGAAGTACTTGGGCATAAGCCCTAACACTCATTGTGAGGAGTACCACAGGAACCCCGAAGTAGCTGGTCCATTGAGAGGACCTACTTGCGAAAAGGGCAATGACCCCTACCTGATTGACTAGTTCCCACCCGTGAGGCAAACCAAGAGCTGTCGTTTGTGGCAAAGCGGTTATCAGTTTTACCTGAGCTGTGGAGTGAGGGGTACTTCCCCAATACGCAAGCCGTCAGACAACATTGGTGACCGAGTGAAACCCCTGAACTGTTAGGAAGCCGCACATACCTGGGGTCCATATCTACTTTCAGCTGAACTATTGTCGATCACTGCTGCGCCGTTTCAAATACATTTTGCAAGCCGTTCTAGATTCAGCCATTTTCAATCCATTCGGCACTGTTCCAGATCCCTTTCGAGCCGTAGTCGCTCCAGTCTGAAATTAAAAAAAAAAAGTATAAAATTTAGTTTTTTCTCCATATCTCCCTTATTTTCACTCTGTTTCCCTTGAAATTTTTAGGGAACCCCTGTCATCCCATTCTGCATATTTCAGTCCTGAGGACCCTAGCCCCAATTCCCCTTCCCAAAACCCGAAATCACACACTTGTCTATTTTTAAGGTTTGCCATAACTTCCTCAGATTTCACCCAATCACCTTCAAATTTTACCACAGAGTTCCTTTCTGAATTCTGCTTCTTTGTTCCCCTTTGCCAAATTTTCCTATTCTTTCACCCCGCTTCTGAAATCCTCATTTTTGCTTCCCTGTCTATCCAACAGTGTCCAAAACCTAGTCAAACCCCAATTACCCTTCTGATTTTTTCCCAAGTCCAGATTTTCCTTTATTGAAGTAGTTTCTGTTTTTGTTTTCCTACCCAGTCAACCGAAAATAATAATAAAAATAAAAAAAAATAAAAAAATCCTGGTTATGGTTGTCACCCGTGCAGTAGCAAAAACCATGGAGGACGCACTTGCAGCCATCCAAGCCAAACTCTAGGATCTAGATGAAAAATTTCTCGGTCTCCATCTTGAACATTCAGCTATGAACAACAAACGGCAGTCCGAGTCTTCAGCAGACAATCGGTTCTCTTCTTCCAGCAATTTTCGTGGTCCGAAGCTTGATTTTCCTCACTTCAATGGTACCGATCCAACTGGATGGATCTATCGTGCAGAACAATATTTCAGTCTGCATAATACTTTTGATGTCAACAAAGTTCCGTTGGTATCCTTTCATTTGGAACAGGAAGCTCTTCAATGGTACCGTTGGTACATCAAGGCTCATCCAGAGCCCAACTGGCCAGACTTTTGTTAGCTCCTTTTGCAACGATTTGGTCCTAGTGCTTTTGATGACTTCACAGGGGCCCTCACTAAACTTCGCCAAACTGGCACTGTGAGAGAGTATCGAACCGAATTTGAGAATCTAGCCAACCACACCAAAGGATTGTCTGATGACTTTTACCGGAGTTGTTTTTTCAGTGGTCTAAAGGATGCCATCCGCTCTAAGGTCAAAATGTTCTGTCCCAACACAATGATGGAAGCACTAGGGTTGGCTAAGTTGGTAGAAGACAAGATTGCAGCCCAACAACGCTCCAAGCCCACTTTTGTTCCCTTCTGAAATATGGGTTCTTAGCGACCACCTATACCGCAAGCTCCTCGATCGACTCGTATCAAGTGTTTGTCTGAAATAGAGATGCAAGCACGCAGAGAAAAGAGGCTTTGCTATAAAAGTGATGAGAAATTCACTCGGGGACATAGATGTGTTCAGCAAAAGCTCTATCTCTTGGATGTGGAGTCTCCGCCTGCCTCTGAAATTGGTGACGAAGATCCAGAAACACTGGATGCTCCGGTCAACATTCAGGAACCACCTATTGACCCTCCATCTCAACATGACCAGCCAGAGATATCTCTCCATGATTTAGCTGGAATCACCACCCCCCAAACAATGTGGGTCAGGGGTTACTTCAAGAAGCTTCCTCTTACAATACTCATTGATTCTGGTAGCACTCATAATTTCATTGACCCTCGGATCGCCAAACAAGTTGATTGTTTTATCCATCCTTGCTCCAACTTTGAAGTCATGGTTGCCAATGGGGGCACCTTAACTTGCAAAGGGAAGTGTCGAAATGTGCGTATCTCTATGGGAGATTATACCTTGTGCTCTGACATGTTTGCCTTGCCCTTAGGCGGATGTGATGTGGTTTTGGGCTCTCAATGGCTACGCACACTTGGCCCTATCTTATGGGATTTTGCTAAACTTTGGATGCAGTTTTCCCTCAATGGACACAAACACACATTGACAGGATTACAACCAGGTTCTCTCAGCATCATCAGTTCACATCGCATGGAAAAACTCCTCAAGAATAATTCACATGGTGTCATCGCTTTGATCCATTCCATCCAGATGCAACCATCAGCGGTCTCCACTACTCCTTTAGATCTACAACAAATTCTGGATCAATATACAGGTGTCTTTGTTGAACCAGTGGGATTTCCACCTTCCAGGCCAGAAGACCATCGTATTCAGCTCCTTCCTGGTAGCATTCCTCCCAACATCAGGCCCTATTGCTACCCATTTCACCAAAAAACAGAGATTGAAATGCTCGTTCGGGACTTATTGAAGCAAGGTATTATTCGCCCAAGCACTAGTTCCTTTTCTTCTCCAGTTATTCTTGTCCGCAAGAAAGATGGGTCATGGCGCCTTTGCATTGACTTCCGAGCACTTAATCACCTCACCATCAAGGATAAGTTTCCAATTCCTGTTGTTGATGAGCTTCTTGATGAGCTTCATGGGGCCCACTTTTCTCCAAGTTGGATCTTCATTCTGGGTATCATCAAATTTGGGTTCATGAGGATGATATCCCTAAAACAGCTTTCCGCACACATGATGGCCATTATGAATTTTTGGTCATGCCCTTTGGCCTCACTAATGCTCCTTCCACATTCCAGGCCTTAATGAATAAAATATTTCGACCCTACTTGCGGAAATTCATTTTGGTATTCTTTGATGATATCCTCATCTACAGTAAAACATGGGATGAACATCTCCAGCATTTGGATCTTGTCATGCAACTTTTCTCTGACCATCATCTCCATGCTAAGCAGTCTAAATGTGTTTTTGGACAGAAGGAATTTGAGTATCTCGGGCACATTATCTCAGCACAAGGGGTTTGCGTGGATCCTGCCAAAATCGATGCCATGAACAATTGGCCGCATCCTCTAACACTCAAGGGCCTTCGTGGTTTTTTGGGGTTGACTGGCTACTACCACAAGTTTGTCAAAGATTATGGGAAGATTGCAGCTCCATTAACTACTCTATTGAAAAAGGATGCCTTCACATGGACACCTACTGCTCAGTGTGCATTTGACAAACTAAAACAAGCTATGTGTACTACACCTTTGCTAGCTATGCCTGATTTTTCCAAGCCCTTCACTATTGAGAGTGATGCTTGCAGCAATGGACTTGGTGCTGTTCTCCTTCAAGATGAACACCCCATTGCATTCACCAGCAAAGCCCTTTTAGGTAAGAATCTAGCTGCCTCTACCTATGAGAAGAAAATGATGGCTATTTTGCATGCAGTACAGAAGTGGTGCCCATACCTATTAGGGAATCATTTCTGCATCAAGACTGATCACCAGAGTCTGAAATATTTCTTGGACCAGCATGTCTCCTCCCCAGCACAACAGAAATGGGTTAGCAAACTCATGGGTTATGACTATGAGATCACTTACAAGAAGGGTAAAGACAATATTGTGGCAGATGCTCTTTCTCGCACATTTGAGGCCCAAGGTTCTCTTTCAGCTATTTCTATGCCTGTTCCAAATTGGTTGCAATCTGTTCAACAGGGTTATTCCAATGACTCCTCCTTATCTCAAATCATCCAACACTTGACCAACAACCCTTCTGATGTACCACATTACTCTTGGGATGGTGCTTCTCTGCGATACAAGGGTCGTCTGGTGCTTCCCCAGAGCACAGATCTTCAACAGGCCGTCTTCTATGAAATCCATGCTTCTCCATCGACAGGGCACTCTGGGTTCCTCAAAACGTATGAACGAGCACGGCGTAACTTCTTTTGGCAGGGCATGAAAAGGACAATTCAACAGATGGTGGCCGAATGTGATACCTGCCAGCGCAATAAGGGTGAAACAACACTCCTTCCAGGATTGCTTGAACCCTTGCCCATACCTACACGGATTTGGACAGATATTTCTATGGATTTCATTGAAGGGATCCCTAAATCTGGCGGGAAGACAGTGATTCTCGTTGTGGTTGATCGCCTCTCCAAATATAGTAATTTTTGTGCTCTCAGCCATCCCTATACAGCCTCCTCCGTCGCTCAAATTTTTCTGGACCAGATCTTTCGTCTTCATGGAATCCCTTCTTCCATTGTCTCGGATTGTGATGCGACTTTCACCAATCATTTTTGGACAGAACTATTTCGCCACGCTGGCACCAAACTGAAGATGAGTTCAGGGTATCACCCACAAACAGATGGTCAGACTGAAATTGTCAATAAATGCTTGGAAACTTATCTTCGTTGCTTCACCTCGGAACAACAACATTAGTAGGCCAAATGGCTCCCTCTCGCTGAATGGTGTTACAATACCTCGTATCACACTGCCTCTAAAATGACCCCATATGGAGCAGTCTATGGTCAGGCACCTCCAGCTCTTCTTCCATACACCAGTTCACCAGTTCAGGAACTTGACACGGTCCTTCAAAACCGCGATCAGATTCTTCGCATTTTGCGGGACAATCTTCAAATGGCAAGAAATCGCATGAAGCAACAAGCTGATCAGCACCGTTCTGAGCGCACTTTTCAAGTCGGCGATATGGTTTTTCTTCGTCTCCAGCCATACAAACAATCATCCTTGAAACTCAAAGGGAGTCATAAGCTCGCTCCAAAGTTCTATGGGCCATATCGGATTCTTCAGAAGATTGGGTCCGTTGCTTATAAATTGGAACTTCCTCCTTCTTCCCGCATTCATCCAGTCTTTCATGTCTCTTGTCTGAAGAAAGTTCTTGGCACCAACATCAGTGGACAAACGATTTTACTTGAACTGGATAATGAAGGATCCATCCTTTTGGAGCCAGAGGCCATCCTCAATCGGTGCACACATCAGCTTCTCTCTCGCTCTATCACAGAGGTCTTAATTCAGTGGCACGGCATGCAACCAGAGGATGCTACATGGGAACCACTCCTTCAGATTCAACAACAATTTCCACATCTAAAGCTTTGAGGACAAAGCTTTTTTTAAGGGGGAGGGGATGTTAGGAACCCATGTCTTTACTTTGTTAGTATGTTGTTGTTGGACGCATATGCTTTGTAAGTCGTCCCGTAGTATTTGTTGATCAATAGTTTATGTTATTGTTGTTGGCGCATATGCTTTGTAAGTCGCCCGTAGTATTGTTGATCCATAGTTTTTAACGGCCCATGGTTTTGACCCATAGTATTGGCGCCTAGAATTAGTATATAAGTGTGTGTTGAGACCTATGAAGGCACTGTGAAGTTAATTGTATTGAGCTTGCTCAAAGGAGGTTGCCCCCTCGAAGTGGCCTGTGATCAATATAAAAGTGATTCTGAGTTCTGTCATTTCTGCTATTTCGCATATTCTTGTTAATTAATTGTTGCAGGTGCATCTCATCAGCCTTGTTGTGCATCCTGGAATTGATCAAACCTTCGTCATGGGACTTCTCATGGAAGACATCCTTTGTGAAGAGTATTCATTTTTTTAATATTATAATATTAGACATCCTTTGTGAATATTCATTTTTATGATATTAGAACCTCTAATATAGATTGTCTCATGCAATAAATGGTAATTTGTTCAGAGGTTTTGTTATTTTTTATTAAACTCCTTATGTTCAGAGGGTTGTGTTATTTTTTGTCCTTGTGTGTGTTGGTATGGGTTTGTGATCGTAAGGGCTCTTAGAGAGACACACAACTTTTGGGACAAGAGTCTGTGAGGCGGAGGCATGGAGTGGTATAGTTGAATCATTGAGGTGATCTCCATCTATTGCAAACATGGTGGTGAGAGTATTCCGAAATTAAATTTTATTTCAATTTAGTGAAGAATAGATTTTTATTTGTAATATTATATGCTCTTCTGATCTAGACTTATTTCCTTTCTATTTTGATAAAAAATTATGATTTCTTGAATGTGATATTTGCCAATTTTCACAGGGTGGAATGGGGAAGCCACGTTTGGTGGAAGCAGTTCTTACGATGAATGGATTAATTTCTAGCTCCAATGTAAACTCGTGTGCAGATGATAATATGGCTTGGACTATGGTCAATATTTATTCAGGTACTAAATAAACATTTTACTGCTTATAGATTTGTTTCAAGAAAGAAAATGAAAAAATCCATAAGGTAGTAGGTTTTCATACCTAAAGACAGAACGAACAAGATTAAATTCTTTTACATTTTTCCACCTATACATTAGTTTCTCAAAGAAACAATTAATTCCTGTACGTTTTAATGTTTTAATACATTAGTTTCTTAAACAGGGAATTAATCGGTGTACTTTTAATCCCTGTAGCTTAGTTTCTCTTGTTACGGTGTGAAAGAAAGGAGTAAAAGATCTGTTGCTATTTTATTTCTTAATTACCTAACCCAAAACCTAGGAAGTCCCTCACATTACCTATAAAATTCTTTTCTTAATTACAATGTTTGGACCTCACATTGCCCATAGATCTTAGTTTAATTACATTTTTTTGTTACAATGTACATTACATTGGACAACATGTATATGCTAGGATAAAAACCATGAGATAATCATGACAAACCACATTTCTAAATTCAAATAAATTCATTTATATTCTAAAATGTAATAAAATAAAAACAAATAAATACTTTAAACCTAACCAACTAAATATTCTAAAACATATAATATACTTAATTTTTTAAACATTTTTATTAATAAATTTAGGACCCATTTAAAATTAAAACATAACTAACTAAATACTATGAAACATATAATATAATTATCTTTAAAAAAAATTATTATTAAATTTAGTACACATGATTTAAAATTAAAGTTAAACTTTTAAACCATAAAAGAGTTAACTAACATAATTTCTATACTTTATTCAAAACTTTGATTAATTCGAATACTTTATTCAAAACTTTCTTTGTTGTGGAGTCCAAATCCTAAGTAGTCATTGTATGACAACGCATTCTTCATCCAAAAAGCCGTTATCAAAAGAAAATATCTTTAATGGAATGAGATCCAAGCCATTATAGCGTGTTGATGAATGGGAGCCAACCAAACCCAACTTGTTCTCAGCCCTTCGGTGATAGACCCAATTGGGGTGTAGAACATTGCACAACATTTCGATGGCTTGTGATGAAGAAGATTCTCGTAAGCAACTACAGGTAAGGGAATGTTCTTAACGAATTCTGTAAACATTATGTGTGTTTATTTTGGTTTGAATTATGAAATATTGGTGTGTTTGAATTCTGATTATCAAATAAGGTTGGTTTGAATTTTGTAGGGTTTGAATTCTGAAAACATTGATTGTTTATTTTCTGATTATATTTTTGGGATTCTTTTATGTTCAGACTCTACCTCGTCCCCACTGCTGAGGGAATTTCAGTTTCCGGTGGGACAATGATAAGATTTGTGTATCCCATTGTTCGTCTCGCTCTCCTACGACCTTTACAGTCTGGAAGAAGTCTCTTATCTTCAATGGAAATGGTTTTAGAGTCTTGATTCATTTGGAAATCTGGTCTTTAGAGTCGATAATTACTCATCTCCTTCCAAACAACAACTCTTTCTCATGGATGTTGTGGGGAGCATTCTTCTAACCATCTTCCGCAAGGTACTTGTACTTTTACAAAAGAAATTTCATATTTGCTTGTGTTGACTGAAATTGTTTGTGGGTGTAGTAGAGATCGAGTTTTAACGATTGAGATTGTAATGGGTGTGGGATTAAACCAGCATTTACCATTAGAAAGTCTGTGTCGACACTCTTTTCAAGCAAACGCTCGGCCAAATTACTAGTGTTAAACCCTGCAAAGAAATAGAATATGAATCTTTGCGACTATGAAATCGAGGGCTCCCACTGTAAGCCAAGCTACTCATTGAAAATACTCGATGCCTCTCGAGATATTATCGCTCAGGTTTTGTCTCCTCGAATCTAACTTGTTTGAGGAATTCCCTCTATTCATTTCATGGTGTAGGCAACACAAAAACAAGCCACATCTGGGATCATGTTAGGAGACAATGTACTCAGCCTTGTTGTGCAGCCCGGAATCGATCAAACCTTCGTCATGGGACTTCTCATGGAAGACATCCTTTGTGAAGAGTATTCATTTTTTTAATATTATATTATTAGACATCCTTTGTGAATATTCATTTTTATAATATTAGAACCTCTGATATAGGTTCTCATGCAATAAATGATATTTTGTTCAGAGGTTTTGTTATTTTTTATTAAACTTCTAATGTTCAGAGGGTTGTGTTATTTTTTGTCCTTGTGTGTGTTGGTATGGGTTTGTGATTGTAAGGGCTCTGTGAGAGACACGGAAATTTTGCCCAAAGAGTCTGAGAGGCGGAGGCATGGCGTGGTATTGTTGAATCATTGAGGTGATCTCTAGCTATTGCAAACATGGCGGTGAGAGTTTGCTGGAATTAAATTTTATTTCAATTTAGTGAAAAACATATTTGTATTTGTAATATTATATGCTCTTCTGATCTAAATCTATTTCCTTTCTATTTTGATAAAAAATTCTAATTTCTTGAATGTGATATTTGCCCATTTTCACAGGGTGGAATGGGGAAGCCACATTTGGTGGAAGCAGTTCCTACGATGAATGGATTAATGTCCAGCTCCAATGTAAACTTGTGTGCAGATGATAATATGGCTTGGACTATGGGCAATATTTATTCAGGTACTAAATAAACATTTTCCTACTTATAGATTCGTTTCAAGAAAGAAAATGAAAAATTCCATAAGGTAGAAGGTTTTCATACCTAAAGATAGAACGAACAGGATTAAATTCTTTTACATTTTTCCACCTATACATTAGTTTCTCAAAGAAATAATAATTCCTGTATGTTTTAATGTTTTAATACATTAGTTTCTCAAACAGGGAATTAATCCGTGTACTTTTAATCCTCGTAGTTTAGTTTCTCTTGTTACGATGTGAAAGAAAGGAGTAAAAGATCTGCTGCTATTTTAGATTTGAAAGAAAGAACAAGAAATATATGCCCATAGGGATTAGGGATTGAGTGCTTTACGGTACTGGCTTTGCTAGCTTTCTTCAGATCCAAGGCCAAATTTCTAATGTTGATAGCTTATATGGAAAGATATTCATTCATCCAATTAATGACAAGTTGAGAGTCACCATGTATCTGAAGATTTCTTATCCCTCTGTGATGTGCTTCCCTCATAACAACACGCAAGTCAGATAGTTCAGCTCTATTGTTGCTTCCAGGCCCCACATTAGCCATTATCAATATATAATGGTCATCCTGTAAGTAGCTAATCCCACCAATCCCGCCTTTATGAGAATCCTTCTGATATTCCCCATTGAAAAAATCCCAAGGTTTTGACTGATCAATCACAAGATGACCCCAAAACCCTTCCTTTCTTGTCTTTATCATGCAATGTATAATCTTTATCAAGAACACAAATTTGAGCAAAAAATTGAAAAGTGGGTCAGTTCTTGTTGTAAAAACTCCTTGCGGTTCTCTCTAGCCAAATACTCAATATGGTTAGGAAAGGAACTGACCTATGCTTTTTTAGAACTAGTTTATGATACCAATTTAGAAGACCATCTTCCATTGAATCCCTACCTAAATATCATTAATCCCAATCCAATCCCCAACCTCAGTCGAAACTTGTTTGGTATAAGGACAAGTAGAAAAAGATCACTTACGTCTTCAGTGCTATCCTTGCAGAGATAACATATCCTTGGACCATTAAATTGAAACTTCTTTAGATAATCTTAGGTAGGTACTTTTATCCTTAAGGGTAAACCATATAAAAAGCTTGGTTTTCTTTGGTTTTTTTATGCTTTAACTTTTCAAATTTGCTTCCACCACCATCTCTCCTCCCAATCATCGTACTCAGTCAAAACATCACCCAATATTGCTCCAAATCTGACTTGTTTGTGTGAGACATATAGAAATCAATTTGCAATATTATTTTTACCTATATTATATATATATATATATATTCCATATATATATTAAAAATTCTTAAATCTTGACATTTAAATTACCTCTCATGTTTATTACTTAAAATTTACCAACCGCCTCCTTGTCAGCTGGCGAATTCAAATTTTTTTTGGAAGTATATGTGGATTCGGAATCTCGGATGGATTTACCAAAAACCTGTGGAAGTGGATGCGGTTGGATTGCCCGCTCCCACTACCAAAAAGCGCTTGTGACCGTTTGAAAGGATTTCTTTTCAATAATTGCGTTGGTTTGGTTTGTTTGTGGTCCATGTTTGTTCAGTTTACTGCATAGCCATGCATGGCGTCTGTTACAGTGCATTTTCTTTATTGATTTTTCCATTTGTTTGGACTGTGATTGGTGCTTTTTCTTGTTTTTTCTCTTTTTTTTCGTTTCTTTTCCTTTGGTCTTGCATTGTTTGCCAGGGATTTTATTTACTTGCGGGATGTTGAGAAGAAGAAACATGGGTAGAGATAAAACCCATCATCTTGGATTTCGACGAAGTTACCAGCAGGTATGTTGGAAGCTAGCTGGTTGATAACTGTTATGCATAGAGATCTAATAGTTGTTTTAGTTATAGTGATAGAGTTAATCATTTGGTTAATGATTTGAAATGAACTCTGATATGCAACAAGTAAAGAGGATGGTTTGCCATAAAAGAAGAAGCTATACACTAAAAGCTTCGGCGGTCTCACAAATGGTTTGGGTTGCAGAGAAGTTTCCGAGATGAGATGAAGGATTAAGTACGAAGAATATGATAAGATCCGTGATTTTGGATTCTGTGAAGATAATGAAGTGACAGGTACAGAATGGCTGCCATCTGGTCAATTATGATTCTGCATAAAGAGCGCTAACATAAATGTTCTAAAACTTGTAAATTAGTTTTGACTGGTAATTGATTTGAAACAGGTAAAAATGTGGTTCGACATCGAGTCTGAAGTATTTGAGGTGTGATTTCTGTATCTGAAGTAGGGAGGTCTTTCGTTTCTCATTTTGTCTGAAGTTGGCGCAGGCTTCAGGTACGTCCAATCCTTCCCTCATTCTTTCGCCCTCTCCGTTTAGAGTTTGGGGTTAAAGTTTAAACAACTTCACCAGATTTCCCTAATGGGACATAAAATGATTTTATTAAAGTCTGATCCATCGAAGCTTCGGCGCTCGGGTTACGCACATTCTGTCTGCCCTGTTTTACTTTTGTTGCAGGATGTTCCGTGTTTTTTAATTATATATATTCAGAAAGTTTTTATTAGTAAATTTGTACAGAAGGGTTGCCAATTTCCATCTCTTCCATAATGATTCAACATAATAAAGAGCGCTAATAGTTATTGAAGCTTGTAATTTCTTTTGCAGTTGCTTTGCTGGTTAGTTTTGACTGTTGATTGATTTGAAACGGGTAAAAATGTGGTTCGACATCGAGGAAGAAGATAACAGGAGATAATTCAGAGATAAGGTTTGTTTTGGTTTATTTGAACTGTGATTTCTATATCCGTCTTATAAATGATTTGCATAAAGATTTGGAGAAGAGGCGACGAAGAATAATTCATTTTGGCTCTCGGAAGTAATATTTTGTCAGGCAAATTGTCGAGGAGAGGATATGAGATGACATCATCATGGCTGCGAAGTTTCTGATTTTGTGTGAAGTTGGCGCAGGTACGTCCATTGTTCGCACATCATTCCGACGCATTCTTTCGGAGTTGAATTTGGGGTTAACCCACTTCAAGGTATGGCTATGGGCTAAAATGATTTTATAAAAGTCTGATTCACCAGATTTCACTAAATACGATTCTCGCTACGAGGGTGAGTTCTGTGCATTTTTTTCCTGTGATTTGCGCTGTTAGAGGTTTCTTTTAATATATAGCAGAACCAAAGATCGAGATTAGTACACGGGAAACTTATGGGAATGAACCGAAGATCGAGATTAGTACACGGGAAACTTATGGGAATGGAGGAGCCTGATATTTTTTGTGGATTACCTAGTAAGATTTGCAGCAGTAAGATTTCTTTTATGTTCTAGATGAATTTAAATAGATTATTTTTATTTCGATTTTAGATTGCTGTAGGAAATCACAAGGTTTACTGTTATTTCGATTCCAGAGTGAAAGGGCATTTCAATCCATTGGTAATTCCAGATAAAGTTAGTTTGCATTTAATTTCTCCGGTAGTTTTTCTTGGTTATTGATTTTGGCATAGAACTGCCGATATCTTCACTGGGTTGGTTTGTTTGGTTAGGTTATTTATATCATTTATATATAATGAGAATGGAAAAGAGGTTGATCCTTATTAAATCTTTGTTTGCAGTGGTTGCAAAGATGACAATTTTTTCAACGTCTTTATTAAATGGTTAATCTATAGAAAATAGCTTACCCTTAGGTTATATTGCTCGACTTATTGTCGGTCTTCTATTAAATTAGCTTTAGCAAGTTATTAAAACTAGTTCTAATTAGTTATTAAAATTATTTAGAAATCTATTTAGCTTACATTTCATTATTAAAATTATTTAAAAATCTTATTTCACATAAATTTCACTAAATGACTCAGTTACCTTCTAGAAGTTCATATCGGCCAGCTATAATGTATGGTACACTTCATGTAGGAGAGATTTTTTCCACAGGGATTCCTCTTCTGTGTCCATGACCCTTTAGCAACCCATATTCCCTCCTCACGCCACAGAATAGAAAGTGGGTTTCTTGTGCAAGACAACTTTGGTTTCTGCTTACTCCTATTCGTGGACAGATTGTGCCCTCCCAATCCTTGCTATCTGCACTCCATACTCACTAAAACTTTATTGCCACGATCTTGTCATGATTTCAATAACGTCAATCAGCCTTGCAGAGTGTAGACTTAGATTATGTGGACGTCTCTTTTAGAATGAGCAGAACTAGATTCGTTCAAGTCATTCGGTCAATCGGTACTCAAAGGCTTGGAGTCTTTTTGCATAGGAAGAAAGTATTGCTCTGTACTAAGCAAATGAGATTTTTTGGAGCCAAAAATAGTGCTATCATACATGTATATTCAATCTGAAATTCCTTATAACACTTTCAATGAAGCTTCTAATAGCTGGACCTCGCAAGCTTCAAATTAGTTACGATTTCCGGCTCTTTCTTTCATAATTTCCTGGCTTTAACGTGCGATTATTATACTTGAATTCTTCACGGGAATTTGGATTACATTAAGTTGGATAAGTCAGCCTAGGGTTTTGTTCTTCAATTTATATGCATCTTCTTGTATTGTAGATCGGTTCGATCTGAAAATACTCTTCAACTTCAATTCTGGTATTGTAATTCAATTTCTGCACGTAGATCATGCCATATGGACAAATACGTGTTATACCCCAACTCTCTTCTTCGTGGGAGATATAAGTCGAAGGTACTTTCTGCCATCTCCTTGCAGATGGAGATTGTTTGTCGAATACTTAATGTACAAAAGGGGCATCCTGTATACGCCTCACGATCTGCCCAGTGCCACCGATAGAATTCAATAAAACAATTACAGCAAATACACAAAACATATATGAATAGCGTGAATAAGAAACAATTAAATTCAACATGTTTATATTGTTTAACTAATAATAAATACCTCATTTACTGAGTCTTTCATCCATTGATCAAGTTTTTTCGCAGTGGGTGGAGGAGGAAATGTACCCTTGATAAAGAAGAGGTGAACACCGATCTAGTTTGCAGCTTCCTTAATGGGCCATTACATTTCTTCTCGGGGCAGAGTTTTTTCTTTGAGGGAATTAATAACAAATTGGCTCTAAAAGAATGACAAATGGATTTTGGTATTATTTGTCCTTTTGAAATTTGAAAGTGTGTAAATTACTTACTAACATACTATGCATAATTAAGCTACATTTAAGCCATATCTGGTATAGGTTATGTTAAATCTTCAGAGGGGCTTAAGACTAGATTGTGTCGAGATTTATTTTTTGGGATCGATACCTCTTTTTCCTATGAAGTTTTTAAAAATATAAGAAAGAGGAGGAGGGGGCATATGCATGCACCTGCCCTGAACCTTAAATCCTTAGCCCGCACCCACTTTCTCCTAATCCAATAGAAATGTTGGTTCGATGTTAAAAATATAGTTGCATATATCATAAGATGGACTCACATCAAGCAGAAACGGTCGATCTGCAATTAAGAGGGAGACGTATGCTTAGAACGCGAGCTGAAAGTCCTCCCCTGTTTGATTAATATATACATGCGGTGATAGGTGCAAAAACTATAGCAATTGGGCGTAGCTTTCCATTCAACCTGCCACCACTTGGTAGCCCCTGTCACATAGCAGGGATGAATTCGTTCACCCTAGAGTCCAGACATCGAGTGAGTTACATAAATTCCCTATTCTGGAAGCCTTCGTAGTCCAGTCTAATACACATTATTCTGGAAGCCTTCGTAGTCCAGTCTAATACACATTATTCTGGAAGCCTTCGTAGTCCAGTCTAATACACATAGAGGGAGTTAGTGCACAGGCCTTGCTTTGATTCTCAAACCTACTTCCTGAGTCTTATGAGTTCACTACTTTTAAGGCATTGGAGATCTGTTTGAATTGGTAGATAATCAAGGAATAACGCAATCACAATGAAATCACGCATGTATCGAAGTGAAACAACATTAATTGAAATCTTAATACTTAGCTGGATGAAAACAAGTCATGGATAACACTTGATTGGTTATTCATAGAGATAAGGGTAACCCCATCTCCCGTTGTTGGAGTTCCGAATGCTAATTAAATCCTTCTTTCCATTATGTTGAATTGGGTATATGTGTTATTATGCTATAAGAAGGGTAAACGATCGGCTTGTAAAGGATCCATGAGCAGAATACAGTCTCGTATAACAAGTAAAAGCAAAACCGCAAATTTAATTATCACCATCATTCATATCCATGGTATGCCTCAAATTGAAATATATGTTTCATTATATTACAGGTTATAAGGAAATGAATGGTTGGTATTGGATCCATGAGCAGAATTGTCGTCTATTATTTCTATCCGGTAAAGAAAGGGAAAGAGTTCATTTATATTAACTTATATGGTATTAGCAAAAATGACTCGAATTACCTTGAGATAGGACTTGTCTAGGAGAGAGCCCATTTTGATAGGGTGAGCACTTGCTTACAGAGAGACGATTCCTTTAAAAATCGACCCTCCTTTCTTATCATAATTTCTGGAGTGTTGGGCAACTCCTTTGGAGTCGACCCTTATATTTTACTTGCTATACAAATGATTAGCTATAAATACTGTGTGCAAAGAACAAGGAGGCGACCTCCCTTCAAAGGTGCCGAGTGAACAACGAGGGAGAGCTCCTTTTTGAAGCTTCGACCCTTCATATCATTCATTATTGCGTAACAAATGAACAGGGCCGTAGAATCTAACTGTATCCTAGCCTGGGATTTTCTTAGTAGAGCCAAAATCCATAGTAGAATAATTGAGGGAGTTATTCTAGTTATTCTACTGCATGATTTTTTTGATCGTCTTCGGGAACTCGAACTCTGAGTATCGGGCACTGATAGAATGAATGCACTGTGAGGCCATTAATACGTCTCTGGATTTGGATCTGTAACACCGATCTTTGATTGAGAGACTGATTATCATGCTGTGAGAAGATGCTTTTCATGCACCCATGGGAGGGGAAAGTGAGAAAGGGATTTGAGAAACCTGCCCGATGGCTTTGAAATCCAATGTTGACAGGGACGCGGATTGCACAGAAATATATCCATGGATTTGAAATGGCTCTGTTCAAGCTATGATTATATGGTGAGTTATAAACCTGCCCGGTCGTATATTGTCCAGCAATGCCACGAGAGTTGGCGTTTAAAAAGTAACAAGTACTCTTCAGCCGGCCTTCACCCACGAGTTGGTCCGAGTTCTTGATCAGAATTATGCTAAGGTACTCAGGGATCAAGAGATGGGTCTGTCTGAAAAGCACTACTGAAGGTGTAGAGTCGGCTGCCGAATGCAAAGCAGTGAGAGACGCCAATTAAGTGTGCTCCTGCATGCACGCAACCAACCAACCATGGATGAACATTCATAATTATTACAATGTTGAAGATTTATATAACATTTCCTTTCTGATCACATTTCTGCAATTAATACCATTCCTGATTTATCCCATACATTTTTAGCAATATTATTACTTACCAGTCCAATCGCTAGTAAACTTGGATATGATATCTCATTTAAGTTTACAGCTAGCAATATCATTCCTTACCAGTCCAATTGTTAGTAAACTTTGATATGATATGTCATTTAAGTTACAGCTGAACGAGACTTTAAGTGCTTATATATGAAAATATACAGACTCTACCTTTCTGGACTCAAACATATATTGAATACGGTTTTACTCCCATAACAACGAATGATCTTATTACATAAGAGTGTCTTTCTTTTCAAACATTGATATAACAATATTACTATTTACCAACATACATATGTTGCTAATAATTAGTACGTACGAGTATAACCATCTTTTGCTGTGATAGACCTTTGGATGCAAAGATCTGGGTTAGTTGGGCTACATTGAAGAAAGGGGAGGTAAATTTCCCACTATATCTGAAGCTCGTGAAGCCGGAACATCCCAACCAAGAGGGAATCTATATGGAGACGCCTGCCATCAATTATAAAAATATCATTGGCTTTTCAACATTGCTTTGCTTACAGTAATAAATAGTATCATATAACTGAGTGGTCTAAACATGTTAGGGTTTGATTTGAATCTATATGCAGGAGATGCCTGCCATCAATTATAAGATTAAAATTATCATTGGCGTGTTGCCTTTTCAACATTGTTTCGCTAATAGTAATAAATATCATATTGAATTAAATTAGACCGGATTGCTACGTATCATATAACTGAGTAGTGTAGTCTAAACATGTTAAGGTTTGATTAGAATCTATATGGAGATGCGTGCTAACAGTAATAAATATGTTATTGAATTAAATTAGGACGGACTCGTAGTTATAATATATCTGAGTAGTCAAACATGCTGAGCAGTCTAAACATGTTAGGGTTATTCAAAAGAGGCATTGGAAATGTAGATTGTAAATATTAACTATTAATTTGATCAACTATTCCAACTAGAGATCAAATTGATATCTGAAATCAAAACCTAGAACAAGAAACCTTATGCACAGCTATTGTAAAACCTATAACAAAGTCCAAATGAAATAATGAGATAGAAATTTCAAACTAGATAACAAAATAAACAGGCGAATCTGTTAGACAAATAAGTTGCGCTCCGATCATCTAGTTAAGTTTCAGTTATCTGTTTACATAGTTTTCATCGCTGAGTTGAGTTGAGTGAGTCACGTTGAGTTTGGTGAGCACACTTCGTTGTTTACGAGGTTGCATGTAATTCGTTTTTCCTTTATTAATAAACAATCTGTCCGTGAGTGGGATGTGTTAACTCCAAATCTGTTCTGTTCATTTGCTGCTCTCTGTCATTTCGTTTTCTGTTCTGTTCCTCTGTTTCTTTTCTGCAGATTAATTTCTTTATGGTATCAGAGCAGGCTGAAGATCCAGCCTCTGTCCAGCTTGCCGAATTGCAAAACGTTTTAAGCTGAAGATCCAGCCTCTTTCCAGCAAAACGTTTTCCAGCAAGCTCTGTAAGAATTGCAAATCTGTTTTCTTTCTCTACAATTCGTTTTTCCAAAATACCAAGTAGATTCTATTTCTTAAAGCAGAAAATCTGTTAAAGGAGCCGCCAGTATATATTTTTTGAGCAGAAAATGGCTAGTATGAGCAACCAAGCTCTCATGCAAGCACCTGTTTTGAACGGGTTGAATCATAGCACTTGGGTATCCAAGATGAAAGTTTTTCTGAGCTGTCATGAATGCTTAGAGATTGTTGAAGAAGGAGTTACCTTGCTGAAAGCTGAAGATCGAGATGCATTGGATCGTGATGAGAGACGCACTTACATAGAAGTGGTCAAGAAAAATACAAAAGCCTTATGGCTTATCTTACAGGGGGTGGATGAGTCCATCTTTCCGAAAATTGAAGGCGAGAGCACCGCCAAAGGAGCGTGGGATACTCTCATGAACATCTATCAAGGAACCGATAAAGTGAAGACCGTCAAGTTGCAAACATTGCGACGGAACTTTGAAACACTATCTATGAAAGATACAGAGACAGTCGACCAATTTATGATGAGTGTAAAGCACCTCGTCCATCAAATGCGAAGTCAAGGTGAAGAAATTCGTGATCAGAAAATTGTGGAGAAGGTATTGCGAAGCCTTCCTGAAAAATTTAATATGGTTGTTGTTGCAATCGAGGAATCAAAGGATCTGACTACGTTTACCGTAGATCAGCTGATGGGCTCTCTTTTATCTCATGAGGCGAGATTGCAGAGAGAAAACACTTCGTTGGAATCAGCTTTCCAAACGCAAGCCACCATAAGCAGAGGTCGAGGCCGTGGTGGAAGAAGCAGAGGACGAGGACGAGGCTGGCAAGGCAGATCCCAGCCGCAGAATGCCGGTAGGTCACATGTAGACCCAGATCAGTCACATGCAAGATCTTTCTATGACAGAGGTCGAGGTAGAGGTCGCACTCAGGAATGGGTCAACAAATCAGAAATTCAGTGCCGTTACTGTAAGAAGTTTGGACACAACAAGTATGAATGTTATAGATCCAAGTTCAATGCAAATCGAGAGCATGGAACCGCACATGTTGCAGCGGAAGAGAAAGTGCAAGAAACCATGTTTTACTCCTGCCATGCGACTGCAGAACCAACCGATTCAGATGTGTGGTTGCTTGACAGTGGATGCAGCAATCATATGACAGGTAACAAAGATCTATTTTCCTTTTTTGATAGTTCTGTCAAAAATAAAGTAAAGTTGGGGGATGATCATTTGGTGAATGTTCAAGGAATAGGTACCATTTCTGTACTCTCTAAGAATAATGAAAAGAAATGCATCCGAGAGGTGTATTATGTCCAAGGTCTTAAGCATAATTTGATTAGTGTAGGCCAGCTCTCTCAGCATGGTTATGTTGTAGTGTTTAAAGGGACTGTCTGCACCATAAGTGATAAGCCTCCCAGTACTCGAGTCATAGCTCAAATCAAAATGACCTCGAACCGCATGTATCCTATCATACTGAAAAATGCCAAAACCCTTGAGTCTTATTCTGTTATGAAACCCGATGAGTCATCATTGTGGCATCAACGATACGGTCATTTGTCTTTTGATTATCTCAGTCAACTGTCAAAGAAATCTATGGTCATTGGTCTCCCTGAATTAGAAATCCAGCACCAAGTATGTGAAAGCTGTGTTTTAGGAAAGCATCACAGAGAAGTTTTTCCTCCTGCTGCTACCTTTAGAGCTAAATCTCCTTTAGAACTTGTTCACACTGATCTATGTGGACCCATGCAAATAGAGTCGATAGGAGGAAGTTTTTATGTGCTAACATTCATTGATGATTACAGCAGAATGACTTGGGTTTACTTCATTCGAAACAAATCTGAGACATTCTCCAGGTTCAAAGAATTTAAGGCCATGACAGAGAAGCAAAGCGAGCACTATGTGAAAGTGCTGAGATCAGATGGTGGAGGCGAGTATGACTCAAATCCATTCACTCAGTATTGCAAAGCAAATGGAATTCAGAGGCAGTTCACTTGTAGATACACTCCACAGCAAAACGGAGTCGCAGAGCGGAAAAACCGCACCATGTTAAACATGGCAAGGAGTATGATGAATGGTAAGAATCTTCCCAGCAAATATTGGGGAGAAGCTGTTGCATGTTCTGTGCATATTCTGAATCGTGCACCTACAAAGAGTCTGAAAGATAAAAGTCCATTTGAGGCATGGACTGGTAAGAAACCGGATATATCTCATTTCCGTGTTTTTGGGTGTGTTGCATACGCCCATGTTCCCGATGACCTTCGGAAGAAGTTGGATAATAAAAGTGAGAAATGCATTTTTTTTGGGTACAGTGAACAATCAAAAGCATATCGACTGTATAACCCAATAACAGAGAAGTTTATTATTAGCAGAGATGTTAAGTTCCAAGAAGACAGAGCTTGGGATGACAAGGTCACAAGCAGCTTTGTTCCATTAGCTGATACAAATGAACCAGTGATAGAAGAACAACAAATTCCACCAAGTACTCCAGATTCTGTGCCAAGAAGACTAGCAGCACAAGATCCAACTAGTGATTCAGATCAAACCATTGCCTCCATGCAAAGGAAAAAGACAAGAAGTCTCCATGATTTGTATGAGCATACTCAGCCATTAGATTTGGATGCACTTTATGCATTCATAACATATCAACCAGAAACATATGAAGAAGCAGCCAAAGAAGAAGCATGGATAAATGCCATGGATGAAGAGATTGAAGTCATTGAGAAAAATGACACTTGGGATCTTGTTGATCTCCCTGAAGGAAAGAAAAGCATAGGTGTAAAATGGGTGTACAGATCCAAGTTCAATGAAAAAGGAGAATTTCAGAAGCACAAGGCCAGATTAGTTGCAAAAGGGTATGTACAACAGCATGGAATTGACTATGAGGAAACATATGCCCCTGTAGCCAAACTTGATACAGTTCAAGCAGTATTGGCTGTTGCAGCAGAGAATAGATGGCCTGTTTATCAAATGGACGTGAAGTCAGCGTTTCTAAATGGCATCCTGAATGAAGAGGTATATGTTGATCAACCTCCTGGTTATGAGATCAGTGGCAGAGAACAGATGGTGTATAAGTTGAAGAAAGCATTGTATGGCTTAAAGCAGGCTCCTCGATCATGGTACAGTCGCATTGATGCATATCTCATCAAAAATGGCTTCATCAGAAGCAAAAATGAGCCAACCTTATATATCAAGAAGGATCAACATGGTAAGATGTTAATTATTTGCTTATATGTAGATGATATGATTTACACTGGCAATTTGGAAATTGATGAATTCAAAGCTGTTATGGAAAAAGAGTTTGAGATGACTGATCTCGGTTTAATGAAGTATTTCCTTGGTATTGAAGTAAGTCAGTTAGAATCAGGCATGTTTATCAGTCAGTCAAAGTATGCATCAGATTTGTTGAAAAGGTTCAAAATGCTTGAATGTAAGGCTGCAGCTACTCCTATTGTTTTAGGCACCAAGTTGAGCAAAAATGATCAAGGAAAGTCCATTGATCAAACTCTGTATAAAAGGCTAGTGGGCAATCTTATGTACCTCACCGCCACTAGACCAGACATAATGTTTGCGGTAAGTCTTATCTCTAGATTCATGGAGTCACCCAAGGACACTCATTGGCAAACTGGCAAAAGAATTTTGCGGTATGTGGCTGGAACAGTTGATTATGGTTTATGGTATCCTTCAGATTCAGAAAGTTCTTTAGTTGGTTTTACTGACAGTGATTTTGCCGGAAGCATCGATGACAGGAAAAGCACTTCCGGTTATGCATTCAAATATGGATCAAGTCTGATCTCTTGGGCATCAAGAAAACAACCAGTTGTTACATTGTCTTCCACAGAAGCCGAATATGTTGCAGCAACTTCCGCAGCATGTCAAGCTGTTTGGCTAAGAAGGTTAATGAGTGATTTATCACCAAAGAAATTGGAGCCAACTCCAATATATTGTGACAACAGTTCTGCAATTACATTGTCCAAGAATCAAGTCTTCAACAAAAAGAGCAAGCACATTGATATCCGTTACCATTTTATTCGAGAATTGGTAAATGAAGATGTAATCACTGTAAAATTTTGTAAATCAGCAGATCAGCAAGCTGATATCTTCACAAAGCCTTTGGGCACAGAAACATTTGTATCACTCAGATCTAAGCTGAGTATTGTTAGTGTTGATGACCGTCGAGCTCCAACTTAAGGGGGTGTGTTAGACAAATAAGTTGCGCTCCGATCATCTAGTTAAGTTTCAGTTATCTGTTTACATAGTTTTCATCGCTGAGTTGAGTTGAGTGAGTCACGTTGAGTTTGGTGAGCACACTTCGTTGTTTATGAGGTTGCATGTAATTCGTTTTTCCTTTATTAATAAACAATCTGTCCGTGAGTGGGATGTGTTAACTCCAAATCTGTTCTGTTCATTTGCTGCTCTCTGTCATTTCGTTTTCTGTTCTGTTCCTCTGTTTCTTTTCTGCAGATTAATTTCTTCAGAATCGATGCAGGGATGCGGGCAGAGCGTTGATAGTCAGCAGTGGCTATTTGCAAAGACATTGCAAGGTATAATGCATTTATCGGTGGATATTCTGCATTTCTTAGACAACGAATCAAATGAGGTAGGTGGGTGTTTCCCGTCGGGAGCAAAATACGCTGATCATATTTTGGAAACAACGTGGAGAATTCGTTTCGATTACGATAGTGTTATAATAATGTATAGTGTTATAATAATGTCAACTTGCAGCTTTTTATTAGTTTTTCTTAGCTTTGGAAACCAGAAAGATGGGAAAGTTATCAACTATGTATGCAGTACAGTCTTATAGACTTGTTAGATAGCACAGTTATTTAATACAGACAAACACTAATTTCACAGATTTTTCTTAACTCATACGAATACCCCCTCTTTAAGCCCCTGTTTGTGCTATGCGGCCGGTACATACTTACCCACACCATCTATATGCACCCTTAGGTTCTGACTAAGGGCAGGTATATATTCGGGCACATATTTGAACCACTTAACCTGAAGATCCATTACGACCTGGTACCGGTACACGACCTCACCATTCAATTCTAAGGGATTGGCTCCCCTACGACACAGTACCATTGAATTCTGAGGGTTTGGGTTTTGCAGGAGTTTAAGTTTAACCTTTTTGATAGAAAGAAAAACACCTCTTAACAAAGATCCTTTCGTTCCGTTGATATTGAATCTCACACTCGCAGCACCAAATCGTAAGGATTGAGCATCATCACAAATATGCTTAAGGCTCCTAACTAAAATAGGAAACAGAAGAAACACGTGATGCCATTTGGAATACTTCATGGGGAGGAACTAGTGTGTATAAACACTCACAACTTAGCACGCATTCCCAGAAGTTAAATTCTAACTAGACCTTATTAATTATGCACCCTAAACCTTCGTGCAGTTGGTAGAATGCCATGATCCTGGAAAAGATGCCTGTTGTTAACAAACAAAATGTCCAATGTGCAGGCATATTGACTATATAAGTATTGGTACTAAACTAGATGCAAGATTTTGAACAAATTTAAAATTAAAAAATGGGAGTCAGAAATCCTCCGTTCAAAAGGCCTGTGATTGTGCTTCAGATTTGGGCAAATATATTTGATGTCCAACCTAAACATAAAAAAGTATTAGCGTGGCTGTTCTAAATTATTTGTGAAACAGTTCCAATATCTTCATATTTCCGAAATGTCATCCAGTTAAGAATTTCCCCAGCTCAATCAAACACAGAAACCCATTTTCCCAAAATCCAAAAATATCATCACTGCATAAACCCATGGTGTTCCCTATTCTTCAGGCTCTGCAGCGGTCGGTGTTCCCTATTCTTCGGGGTTTGGGTTTTGCAGAAGTTTTAGTTTAGCCTTACCGGCAAAGAGCTCGTCTCCCTTTCTGTACGCTTGGATTATACTGACGGTCTTGAGAAAACGTACTTGTAATCTTTGAGTGTAAATCTTCAGTACAGGGATCTGAAAAATCATTTTTAATCATTAAAGTCAGCATATTTTTCTGAAGCAATAAAAATTTCCCTTGGCTGATCATCTTCGCCAGTTTTTCCTTTGAAGTTTGTATATTTTTCTTGATTGCAGCAATATCCATCGTTTATTTTAGTTTTAAGGTTTTGTTGTTGATTTTTACACCAAAATACCGTACATTTTCTTTTGCTTACTTCACGTTTTTACATTATGTTTGCTTGTTTTTCTTACTCTCACTTTCCTATTATATTTCTGGTTATTCTATGGAGTAGTTAGGTATTTCATAAAAATATGTAAATAAAAAAAAATAGTTTTGATTGAACTTCTTGATAGGGTCAAGTTTGGTTAGTTAGAATCTAAAATTTGTCTTTTTGGTTTGTTTTGCTTATAATTTTTCTATATTAAGTTTTTTTTTTATGTTTTTTTTATAATTATAAATTTAGTTTATACATATTTTTTAATTTAATAAGTAAATATTGTGTTTATTTTAATTTTGTTAATTTTTCATATTTTTATTAAGCATTGTGAAATTTTCATATTTTTCTCTTACTAATTTAAAATGAATACTTAATTTTTCATATTGTTTTTATGTTTATAATTTTATGAGATGTGAAATGTATTTTTTTTTATAATTATTACTTAATTTAGTTTTTTCCATATTAAAATAGTTCGGTTAATGATAAAGAGTTTGTTGAAATACTTTAGAATTCAAGTTAATAATGATAAATTTGTTGAAATAGGTTAAAGTTCTAGTTTAGAGTTTTTTCTTAGTTTAAAGATTTGTTAGATTATAAATTGCTATGTTGTTTAATTTTGGTAAATTGTTTTTTAATATTTTTTTCATGGTTATATATATATATATATATATATATATATATATATATATATATATAATTTGAATATTTAAATGAGAATAAGATTGTAGAAAATATTTGTTTTTTATAAATAGTAAATTGTATACATTTTTTTTATATTGTGTGCATTAGTATGTTGACCATAGGGGTTCTCTTGAAAGTCTTGTATAGAGTGTTTTCAAAGGACCATTTTGGGAAATTGCCTGGAAACAATTTCCTAACTCGGTATCTTGACACATGTGCCTTGTTGTAGCTGGAAACTGGGACGTCATTGCGCTAGTAATAGGTGGAGGGAGATAACTCCCAGAGAAGCCCTCTCAGTACGCCCCAAGTTGAGTGGTCGACCATGTATACACAAGGTTTTTAAAGTGGTCTAACGAGGGACCCCCCTTTGTTGACACTCTATACATGCAACCTAGGAGTTAGGATCTCCTTCCTTGGTAATTATAATTTTAACCTCCTCTAAGCCTTAGCTACTTTATCCACTCTCATCCAACCCATATAACTTGCAACTACTAAATTTTAGAACATCACAGTTATAAATCATACAAATTTTAATATTTGTAAGTCCTAAAACCTTGTAAATTTATATAACACCAAAATATCTTAACTACTTTAACCCATGTAACAATAGCACCTAAAATTTGCTCTCTCTCTCTCTCTCTCTCTCTCTCTCTCTCTCTCTAACCCCGTAATCCCTAATCTCTCTCTCTCTATCTAAACCCCCAAATGCCAATCTCTCTCTTTCTCTCTCTAAAATTCTAAACCATAATATCTCTCTTTCTCTCTAAACCCCTAACCCCCAATATATTTCTCTCTCTTAACTCTCTCTCTCTAAACACCTAACCCCAATATATTTCTCTCTCTTAACTCTCTCTCTCTCTGAAACTCTAACTCCCAATCCCCCCTACTCTCTCTAAATACCCAACCTCCAATATATCTATCTATCTCTAAACATTTAACCCCCAATGTCTCTCTCTCTCTCTAAACCCATAACCCATGATCTCTCTCTATAAACCCCTAACAACCAAAACTCTCTCTCACTCTCTCTGTCTCTCCTTCTAAACCCCTAACCCTAAAAATCTTGATATCTCTATGAATCCCTAACTCCCAATCTCTCTATCTCTCTAAACCCCTAACCCAAAATCTATCCCTGTCTATCTCTCTCTAAAACCCTAACCTCCAATCTCTCTCTCTCTCTAAACCTCTAACCTCTAATATCTCGCTCTGTGAACCCCTAACCCCTTTATCTCTCTCTATAAACCCCTAAACCTTATCTATCTCTCTCTCTGAACCCCTAACCCCAATCTCTCTCTCTAAACCCCTTATCGTCAATCTCTTCCCCCCTCTCTCCAAACCCCAAACATCCAATCTCTCCCTCTCTCTCTCTCTTTCTCTCTAAACCCCTAACCCCTAACCCCCAATCCCTCTCTATCTCTAAAACCCTAACGTCCATTCACTCTCTTTCTATATCTCTCTCTCTCTTTCCTTATTTCTCTCTCTCTAAGAATCTAACACCCAACCCCACTCTCTCTCATCCCATAATCCCATTCTCTCTCTCTCTCACTTTAAACTCACAATCCCCAGTCTCTCTCTCTCTATGTATATATATTTATCTAAAAACCTAACCCCAATATCTCTTTCTGTCAACCCTAACCACCAATCTCTCTCTCTTTATTTAAACACCTAAACCCCAATCTCTCTCTCTCGCTCTCTAAACCCCTAACCCCAATCTCTCTCTCTCTCTAAAACCATAATCCCTAGTCTCTCCCTCTCTCTCTCTAAACCCCTAAACCCAATCTCTCACTCTCTCTCTAAACCCCTAAACCCAATATCTCTCTCTCTCCTCAAACCCTCGCTCCTCATCCACCCCCTATCTATGTCTCTTCCCACCACCCGACTACTAACAATCCATACTCCCACCATGATCTCTCTCTATCTCTAAATCCCTATTAACCACAAATCTCTCTCTCTCTCTCTCTCTCTCTCTCTCTCTAAACCCCCAACGCCCAACCTCTCTCTCTCTAAACCATAACCGCAATTCTCTTTCTCTCTCTATCTAAATCCCTTACCTACAGTCTTTCTCTGTCTCTAATCCCCTAACCCTCAATCTCCCTCATTTTATCTCTCTCTAAAAACACCTAACACCAAGTTGATCTCACACTCTAACCTCCAATCTCTCTCTCTAAAACACTTACCTCCAACCTCTCTCTCTAAACCACTTACCTCCAACCTCTCTCTCTTTCTCTCTCTCTCTCTAAACCCCTCACCCATAATCTCTCTATTTTTCTCCCACTCTCTCTCTAAACCCCTAATCCCCAATCCCTTTCCCTCTCTCTCTAAACTACTAACCACCAAAATCTCTCTCTCTCTAAAGCCTCCTAACCCCCAATCTCTCTCTCTAAAACCCTAACCCCCAATCTCTCTCTCTCTCTAAAACATTAACCCCCAATCTCTTTCTCTCTCTCTAAACCCCTAACCCCTAATATCTCTCTCTCTAAACCCCTAACCACCAGTCTCTCTCTCTAAACCCCTAAACTCTAATCATTCTCTCTTTCTCTCTAAATCCCTTGACCACCAAACCTTCTCTCTCTCCATCTCTCTATTTCTATCTAAAATACTAACCCCAATCTCTCTCTCTCAATATCTCTCTATCTAAACTCTCAACCCTCAATCTCTCTCTCTCTCTCTAGAGACCCATTGCCTTCAATATCTCACTCTCTCTAAACCATTAACCCTAATCTCCCTCTCTCTCTCTAAACCCCTAACCCCCAATTTCTCTCTTTAAACCCATAAGAACCAATCTCTCTCTCTCTATACCCCTAACCCCCAATATTCCCCTCTCTCTAGATCCCTAACCACCAATTTCTCTCCTTATATATATCTTCATTTCTCTAAACTCCTCACACCCAATCTCTCTCTCTCTCTCTCTCTCAACCCCTAACAAACAATCTATATATATCTCTCTCTAAACACCTAACCCCTAATCTCTCTCTCTCTCTCTCCCTCTATAAACCCTTAACCCCCAATCTCTCTCTCTCTCTCTCTCTCTCTCTCTCTCCGCATTAACACCTAACCCCCAATCTCTTTCTCCCTTTCTCTCTCTCTCTTACCTCACTCCTCACCAAGCTACACCTCACCCCTCTATATGTCTCTCTGCCCCCCACCACTAACCAGCCATACTCCCCCCATGATATCTAACTATATCTAAACCCCTATAAACCCCTATTCTCTATTTCTTCATCTCTGAGCCCCTAACCCCTAATCTCTCTCTCTCTCTAAACCCTTCACCTCCAATCTCTCTCTCTCTCTACAAACTCCTAACCTCAAATCTTTGTCTCTTTCTCTCTCCCTCTCATTCACTCTTTCTCTAGACCCCTAACCCCAATGTCAATTTTTCTATCTCTCTCTCTCTCTAAACCCCTAACCTTCAATATCTCCCACTCTCTCTCTCTAAACCCCTAACCTTCAATATCTCTCTCTCTCTCTAAATGCCTCTCTTTCTATCTATCTATATAAGCCTCTAACCTGCAATCCCTTGATCTCCCTCTCTCTCTCTATCTATCTAAACCCCTAACCCCCAATCTCTCTCTCTAAATGCCTAACCCCTAATATCTTTCTCTCTAAACTCCTTACCCACAGTCTCTCTCGCCAAACCCTTAACCACCAATCCCTCTCTTTCTATCACTCTCTCTCTAAACCCGTAAACCCCAATCTTTCTATCTCTCTCTAATCCTCTAACCCCCAATTTCTCTCTCTCTCTCTCTAAACACCTAACCCCCAATATCTCTCTTTCTATCTCTATATCCCTCTATAATCACATAACCTGTAGTCTCTCTCTCTTTCTCTCAACCCCTAACCCTCAATATCTATCTCTATCTCTTTAAACCCCTAAATCCAAATCTCTCTCTTCCTCTCTAAAATCCTAACCCCCAATCTCTCTCTCTCTCTAAACCCATAACTCTCTCTCTCTGAACCTCTAACCACCAATATTTCTCTCTCTTTCTCTCTAAACCCCTAACCCACAATCTCTCTCTATCTCCAAACCCCTAACCTACAATTTCTCTCTCTCTCTCTAAACCCCTAACCGCCAATCTCTCTCTCTCTCTAAATCCCTAACCACCAATCTCTCTCTCTGAACACCTAACCACCAATCTCTCTCTCTCCCTAAACCACTAAGCCCCTATCTATTTATCTTTCTGTAATCCCCTAACCCCCAATCTCTCTCTCTCTCTAAACCCCTAACCCCCAATCTCTCTCTCTCTCTAAATCCCTGACCACCAATCTCTCTCTCTAAACACCTAACCACCAATCTCTCTCTCTCACTAAACTACTAAGCCCATATCTATTTATCTTTCTCTAATCCCTGAACCCCCAATATCTCTCTCTCTCTAAACCCCTAACCCCTAATCTCTCTCTTTCTGAACCCCTAACCATAAATCTCTCTCTCTCTAAACCCCTGATGCCCAATCTCTCTTTAAACCACTAACCCTCAATATCCCCTTTCTCTCTCTCTTTCTAAACCCCTAACCTCTAATCTCTCTCTCTCTCACTCTCTCTCTCTAAAACCCTAACCCATAACCCTCAATATTTTTCTCCCTCTCTCTATCTATATAAACCCCTAACGCCTAACACCCAATCTCTCTCTCTCTCTCTCTCTCTCTCTCTCTCTCAAAACCACCACTCCTAACCCATCCTCCCCTCACCACCCTTTATGTCTATCTCCCCACCACCACTAACCATCAATACTCCCCCTATGATCTCTCTCTATACCACTAACCCCCAATATCTCTCTCTTTATTTCACTAATCCCCAATCTCTCTCTCTCTCTCTCTCTCTCTCTCTCTCTCTCTACCGCTAACATCTGGTATCTCTCTCTAAATGCCTAACCTTCAGTCCCTCTCACTCTAAAACCCTAACCCACAATCTCCATCTCTCTCTCTAACCTCCAATTTATCTCTCTCTAAGCCCCTTACCCCTAATCTCTCTTTATCACTCTCTCCCTCTCTAAACCCTAAACCCCTAACCACTTGTATCTCTCTCTAAAATGCTAACCCCCAATCTCTCTCTCCCTCTCTTTCTCTATGTGTAAATCCCTAACCTCCAATATATCTCTCTTCGAACCTCCCCCCTCTCTCTATCTCTATCTAGAACTATAACCCCCAATTTCTCTCTCTCTCCCTCTCTGTCTCTTTCTCTCTCTAAACCCCTAACTCCCAATATCTCTGTCTAAATGCCTAACTCCCAATCTCTCTCTCTCTCTCAAAACCACCACTCCTAACCCATCCTCCCCTCACCACCCTTTATGTCTATCTCCCCACCACCACTAACCATCAATAGTCCCCCTATGATCTCTCTCTATACAACTAACCCCCAATATCTCTCTCTTTATATCACTAATCCCCAATCTTTCTCTCTCTCCCTCTCTCTATACCACTAACATCTGGTATCTCTCTATAAATGCCTAACCTTCAGTCCCTCTCACTCTAAAACCCTAACCCACAATCTCCATCTCTCTCTCTCTCTAAGCACCCGACACCAAATTAATCTCTCTCTCTAACCTCCAATTTATCTTTGTCTAAGCCCCTTACCCCTAATCTCTCTTTATCACTCTCTCCCTCTCTAAACCCTGAACCCCTAACCACTTATATCTCTCTCTAAAATGCTAACCCCCAATCTCTCTCTCCCTCTCTCTCTCTATGTGTAAATCCCTAACCTCCAATAGATCTCTCTCTGAACCTCCCCCCTCTCTCTATCTAGAACTATAACTCCCAATCTCTCTCTATGTCTCCCTCTCTCTCTCTCTCTCTAAACCCTTAACTCCCAGTATCTCTCTCTAAACCCATAACCCTCAATCTCTCCCTCTCTCTCAAACCTTAACCCCAAATATCCCTTTCTCTCTCTCTTTGTCTGTCTCAACCCCTAAACCCTAATGTCTCTATCCTTCTCTTTGTTTCCCTCTTTCTCTCTCTAAACCCCTAATCCCTAATATCTCACACTCTCTAAGCCCATAACCACCAATCTCTCTCTCTCTCTCCAAACCCTAACCACCAATATCTCTCTCTAAATCAATAATCCCCAATCTCTCTCTAAAGCCCTAACCTCTAATGTTTCTTTCTCTAACCCCATTACCTCCAATCTCTCTCCCTCTAAACCCCTAACTACCAATCTCTTTCTCTCTAGACCCCTAACCTACAATATCTCTCTCTCTCTCTCTATATATATATAAACCCGTAAACCCCAATATCTCTCTCTCTCTCTCTCTAAACCCCTAATCCCCAATTTCTCTCTCTAAAACACTAATCACTACTCTCTCTCTTTCTAAGCTCCTAACTCACAATCTCTCTATCTCTAAACCCATAACCACCAATCTCTCTCTTTCTATCTCCTTCTCCCTAAATCATAACCCCCAATCTCTCTATCTCTCTCTCTCTCTCAACTTCCAACCCCCCCTCTCTCTCTCTCAACTTCCAACCCCCCCTCTCTCTCTCTACCCAAACCCCCCACTCGTCACCCACCTACTCCTCCCCCTCTCTACATATTTATCCACCCACCACTAACCATCAGTAATCCCCTATGATCTCTCTCAATCTCTAAACCCCTTAACCCCAATATCTCTTTCTCTCTCTAAACCACTAAACCCCAACATTTCTCTCTCTCTCTCTCTCTTTAAACCCCTAACCTCTAACCCTCAATCTCTCTCTCTCTATAAACCCCTAACACCGAGCCTATCTCTCTCTTTCTAAACCCCTAACCTCCAATATCTCTCCCTCTCTCTCTATCTATCTAAACCTCTAATTGTCAATCTCTATCTCTATCTATCTATCTATCTATCTATCCAAACTCCTAGTCCTCAATCTCTCTCTCTAGACCCCTATTGCCTAACCTATCTCGCTCTCTACACCTTGAACCTCCAATATCTCTCCCCCTCTCTCTCTCTCTATCTAAACCTCTAACCACCACTCTCTCTCTCTCTCTCTAAGCCCCTAACCCCTAATCTCATTCTCTCTAAACCCCTTATCTCTAGCCTCTCTCTTTCTCTAAACCCCTAACCACCAATCTCTTTCATTTTCTCTTTCTCTCTCTAAACCCCTAACACTAGATCTATATATCTCTCTCTAAGCCTCTAACCCCAAATCTCTCTCTCTCTCTCTCTCTAAACCCCTAAGACCTAATCAATATATCTCTCTCTAACCTCCAATCTCTCTCTCTAACCTCTTACTGATCCGGATTTATGTGGGAACGAAACAAAAGATAGCATATACAGAATCATATACAGAGATATATTGCAAATAACACAGTGATACAGTAAACACATATTCTATTAAATAGCGGAAATAGAACAGACTGTAAAATACAATAGCTAGAATGGTGGTAGCTATCTGTGAGAAGAGATGTGGCCGCTATGCTCATTCGTGCCAAGATGAATACAAAGAGAGGCCGAAAGGGCCTATTTATCATAAGCATGAGGGAAAGAATCCCAAACATCCAAAAACCTAACCCTAGAAGATGAACCGTCATAGAGTTTGCGGCCCCAAGGTGGTTAGTTGAACAGTCAACTTCCTGGGGTCATAACTTTTGCATACGATCTCCGTTGGGGCGCTCGGTGGCCCGTTGGAAAGGTCTATCCGAGATTTACAAATTTCGACTGGGCCCAACTGTATGTCGGGGGCAACCATTTGGTCCCCCAAATCGCCAAAAAATGTCGTTTAGGGCCTCAAAATGGCTCTGGAAGCTCAGGACCCGAAAAACTGCTAAAAATAGTAATTTACCAAGATTTCCAGAAGACTGTTTGGAGCCAGTTGGAAGAGGTGGGCCGCCACCGATATCCACCTGGATCAATCCTCCCTCCTTAGGAAGCAATGGTCTCCATTGCGTTAAATCCCTTATCATATGTCGAGCTGTGTGTCGAGTTGAGGTCTTGGTGCGACATTTGCTGAAGTGGAAAGGTTGCCTTACTTTGACATCTTCAGAGGGTTGTAATTGTTGTTGATGGATGCACTGGAGCTGTTCAACAGTTTTGGTTGTTGTGGTATCCTTGGTATGCACCGGTGTGGATGGTTTCTTTTTGGAGGAGCACCTTGAATGCGTGGCCTTGCACTGTAGAGGTACCTGAATAGGCGATGCTGCACTAACTTTGTGTTTTTGTTGTTTTTGCTGAGTAGAAGGATAATCTGCAGAGGTTGTGGATGTCTCTGCGATCTGATGTTCACCTTTAGTGGCATTTGCGAATAGGGAAAATTTCCCAGTGTGGGAGATTATCTTCCTGCCCTGCTTGGTTGGGGTAGGTGAAACTGTCTCTGGTATCCGATAGAGTTGTCCTCCCAAAGTGACAATGACACTGCGAGGTCGAGATTCATATATAGCATGACGCTTCCACATATATGGTTGTCCTAAGAGAACATCACATACTTCAAGTGGAGCCACATCACACAATACCTCATCTTTGAAGGGCTTGATGCCATATGGTAGGCGACATTGGTGACTGACACGGATCCCTCGTCCTTGGCTTAGCCATCCGATGGTGTATGGTTGTGGGTGTGGCATTATTGGTAGCTCCAATCTCTTGATGACTTCTTCTGAGATCAGGTTCTTCTAGCTGCCGCTGTCCACAACAAAGTGTAGGGAAATTCCCTTCACCCACATCTGGGAGTGGAAAAGGTGCTCCTCTGCCTCCGACTCTTCAGGCTCCTCTGGCTGAATCTGTGTGGTGGCAACAACAGCACTGGGTTCTGCATCAATGATTTGCTTCCCTCTTCGCGCTGCTGTGAAATTAGGTTCCGAGTCAGAATCGGAACTGGGATCTGATTCTGAAGCTTTGATCTCAGCCACCAATGACTATTTTGAGCGACAATCATCAGTGTTGTGCCAGGGGCTTTTGTGGAACTCGCACCACTTCCCAGTGTCTTTCTTTGTCTTTTCTTTACCCTTCTTCGCCTGTGGTTGGGACTGGTTGTCCTTTCCCTGCCCCATGTTCTGCGAGCCAGAGTTTCCCTTGGCCTGCTTCTGCGCAGGTCCAAAGTCACGCTTATTCTTTTGCTGAAATTTCTGCTCAAGTTTGACAGCATATCGATAGGCGGATCCGAGTGAAGAGATTTCCAGGAAATCCATCTCTGTTTGGATGTACCGGTGTAGGCCACTACGATATTTCAGTACTAGGTGCCGCTCGGAGTCCTTGATACCTAGCTTTGTGCGCAAGGTATGAAATTTGTTGGTGTACTCCGACACCGTTTGGTCCCTCTCTTGACGCAGAATGGTCCATTTTGTGTACTGGTCATCATAGCTTCCAACAGGGTAATATTGTTCCTTGGCGGCATCTATAAAAGAGGCCCAAGTGGGATTGGAATATTCAAACAATCCAGAGTCGTCTGATGAGTTTTGCTCACAATAAGTTTCCCACCAATTTTTGACATGGGGGACGGCCTTAAGGAGCGCAAAGATGATCTTTTCCCTGTCGGAAAATTGGTGGACAGAGAAATACCCTTCTAGTAGATTCAACCATTTATCTAGGGCATCGGCATCGATTTGGCCTTCAAATAAAGGGATATCAAAATTAACTTGTACCTTGAAGGGAGTCGTATCTCCGAAATGGCTGCTCGTTGAGGGTGCATTTGCCGCTGTTGGCATGCGTTGAAGGATCTGGGCGAAATTATCCATCATCTCGTTCCTCTGTCGCGCGAGGGCTTCCTCGAGCAACAACTTGATAGGATCTACTGCTCCGTCGTCTCTCTTTTCTTCCGCCATGGGAGGCCGTTTGGGGCGGCGAGAGTGGTCTTCCCCAAGTGAAACTAGTTCGAGACCCAACTCTCTGTATCTTGACCTCGTCGGGGACATGCACCGAGAAACAATCAAAGAGCAGACTGCTCTGATACCACTAATCCGGATTTATGTGGGAACGAAACAAAAGATAGCATATACATAATCATATACAGAGATATATTGCAAATAACACAGTGATACAGTAAACACATATTCTATTAAATAGCAGAAATAGAACAGACTGTAAAATACAATAGCTAGAATGGTGGTAGCTATCTCTGAGAAGAGATGTGGCCGTTATGCTCATTCGTGCCAAGATGAATACAAAGAGAGGCTGAAAGGGCCTATTTATCATAAGCATGAGGGAAAGAATCCCAAACATCCAAAAACCTAACCCTAGAAGATGAACCGTCATAGAGTTTGCGGCCCCAAGGTGGTTAGTTGAACAGTCAACTTCCTGGGGTCATAACTTTTGCATACGATCTCCGTTTGGGGCGCTCGGTGGCCCGTTGGAAAGGTCTATCCGAGATTTACAACTTTCGAATGGGCCCAAATGCATGCCGAGGGCAACCATTTCGTCCCCCAAATCGCCAAAAAATGTCGTTTAGGGCCTTAAAATGGCTCCGGAAGCTCAGGACCCGAAAAACTGCTAAAAATAGTAATTTACCAAGATTGCCAGAAGACTGTTTGGAGCCAGTTGGAAGAGGTGGGCCGCCACCGATATCCACCTGGATCACTTACCCTCAATCTCTCTCTTTTCATCTCTTTCTCTAAACCAATAGCCCCCAACATCTCTCTCTCTCTCTCTCTCTCTCTCTCTCTAAACCTCCAATTTCTCTATTTAAATGCCCCTCTTTCTCTCTATTTATAGCTCTATCCTGGAATCTCTATCTATCTATCTATCTATCTCCTCAAACCCTCGCTCCTCGTCCACCTACCCTTCCCCCTAGTTATGTCTCCCCCCTGACCACTAACAATCCATACTCCCATAGTGATCTCTCTCTGTCTCTATACCCCTATTAACGCCAAATCTCTCTCTCTCTCTCTCTCTAACCTCCAATTTCTCTCTCTCTCTAATCCCTTACCCCTAATTTATCGTTATCTCTCTCTTCCTCTCTAAACCCTGAACCCCTAACCCCTTATCTCTCTCTTTAAAATCCTAATCCCCAATATCTCTCTCTCTCTCTCTGTAAGGCCCTAACCTCCAATATCTCTCTCTCTAAACCTCCCCGCCTTTCTCTATCTCTATCTAGAACTATAACCCCCAATATCTCTCTCTAAACCAATAATCACCAATCTCTCTCTCTCTCTCTAAACCCCTAGCCTCCAATATTTCTATCTCTAAACCCCTAACTACCAATCTCTTTCTCTCTAGACCCCTAATCTCTCTCTCTCTATATATATAAACCTGTAAAACCAAATATCTCTCTCTAAATCACTTATCACTGGTCTATGTCTCTCTAATCCCCTAATCCCCAATCTATCTCTCTCTAAACCCCTAACCACCGATATCTCTCTTTCTATCTCCCTCTCTCTAAACCCCAACCCCAATCTCTCTCTGTCTCTCAACTCCTAACCCCCATCTCTCTCTCTACCCAAACCCCCCACTCCTCAACCATTTACTCCTGCCCCCTCTCTATATATTTATCCACCCACCTCTAACCATCAATAATCCCCTTGTGATATATATCAATCTCTAAACCCTAATCGAACCCCAATCTCTCTTTCTCTAAGACCCTTATCTGCAATATATCTTTCTCTCTCTCTCTAAACCACTAAAACCCAATATTTATCTATCTCTCTCTCTAAAACTCTAACCCCCAATCTCTCAATCTCTCTAAATCCCTAATATCCAATATATATCTCTCTTTCTAAACCCCTAACCTCCAATATCTTTCCCTCTCTCTCTCTCTCTCTCTCTATCTAAACCTCTAATTGTCAATCTCTCTATCTCTCTCTCTATCTATCCAAACGACTAGTCCTCAATCTCTCTCTCTCTCTCTCTCTAGACCACTGAGGACCAACATATCGCTATCTCTAAGCACCTAACCTCCAATATCTCTCCCTCTCTCTCTCTCTCTATCGAAACCCCTAGTATTGAATCTCTCTCGCGCTCTCTCTCTCTCTCTCTAAACCCCTAACCTCAAGTCTCATTCTCTCTAAACCCCTTACTCCCATCCTCTTTTTCTCTAAATCCCTAACCACCATTCTTCTCCTTTTTCTCTCTCTCTCTAAACCCCTAACCCCAGATATATCTATCTCTCTCTATGCCTCTAACCTAAAATCTCTCTCTATATCTCTCTCTAAAACCGTAAACCTCTTTCCCTCTCTCTCTCTAAACCCCTAACACCCAGTCGATCTCTCTCTCTCTCTCTCTCTCTCTCTAAACTTCCAATTTCTTTATTTAAACACCCCTCTCTCTCTCTATTTATAGCTCTATCCTAGAATTTCTCTCTATCTCTTTCTCTCTCTCTCCTCAAACCTTCACTCCTCGTCCACATACCCTTCCACCTATGTATGTCTCTCCCCACTGACCACTAACAATCCATACTCCCACAATGATCTCTCTCTATCTCTAAACCCCTATTAACTCCAAATATATATATATATATAAAACCTAACCAGAACTCTCTCTCCCTCTAAACCCTAACAAGAATTCTCTCCCCCTTTAAACCCCTAACCTCCAATATTTATCTCCTAAAACTTCCCCACCTAACCCATCCTCCCCTCACCACATTTTATGTCTATCTCCCTACCACCACTAACCATCCATACTCCCCCAGTGATCTCTCTCTATCTCTATACCACTAATCCCCAATATCTCTAACCCCCAATATCTCTCTCTCTCTATACCACTAACCCCCAATATCTCTCTCTCTATACCACTAAACACTAATCCCCAATCTCTCTCTCTCTCTCTCTCTCTCTATATATATATATATACCACTAACATACGGTATCTCTCTCTAAACAACAAACCTTCACTCCCTCTCACTCTAAACCCCTAACCCACAATATCCATCTCTCTCCCTCTAAGCAACCAACACCCAATTTATCTCTCTCTCTCTCTAACCTCCAATTTCTCTCTCCCTAAACCTCCCCACCTCTCTTTATCTCTATCTAGAACTATCACCCCCAATATTTCTCTATCTCTCTCTATCTTTCTATCTAAACCCCTAATCGCCCAATCTCTCTCTCTCTAAATCCCTAACTCTCTCTCTCTCTTTCTCTCTCTCAAAACTTAACCCTCTCTCTCTCTCTCTCTATATATATATAATATAAAACCCTAACCCCCAATAAATCTCTCTAAACCCCTAACCTCTAATATTCCTCTCTCTAAACTATTACCTCCAATCTCTCTCTCTAAGCCCTTAACTACGAATCTCTTTGCCTCTAAACCCCTAAAATCCAATCTCTCTCTCTCTCTCTCTCTCTCTATATATATATATATATATATATATATAAACTCATAAACACCAATCTCTCTCTCTAAACCCCTAATCCCCAATCTCTCTCTCTAAACCACTAATCACTGGTCTCTCTTTCTCTAATCGCCTAACCTCCAATCTCTCTCTCTCTAAACCCATAACCACCAATATCTCTCTTTTTATCTCCCTCTCTCTAAATCCTAACCCCCAATATCTCTCTCTCTCTCTCAACTACTAACCCCTCCCTCAGCCACCTACTCCTTCCCCCTCTCTATATATTTATCCACCAACCAATAACCATCAGTAATCCCCCTGAGATCTCTCTCTCTCTCTCTAATTTCCTAACCCCTAATCTCCAATCTCTCTCCTCTTAAACCCATTATCCCCAATATCTATTTCTCTCTCTCTCTCTCTCTCTCTCTCTCTCTCTCTAAACCCCTAACCCCTAACCTCTAACCACCAATCTCTCTCTATATCTCTCTGTAAAAACCTAAACCTCTTTCCCTCTCTCTCTCTAAACCCCTAACACCCAATCGATATCTCTCTCTCTAACGTCTAATCTCTCTCACTTTTTATCTCTTTCTCTAAACCGCTAGCCCCCAAAATCTCTCTCTCTCTCTCTCTCTCTCTCTCTCTCTCTCTCCTCAAACCCTCACTCCTCATCCACATACCCTTCCACCTATCTATGTCTCTCCCCCCTGACCACTAATAATACATACTCCCACAATGATCTCTCTCTATCTCTAAACCCCTATTAACTCCAAATATATATATATATATACATATATAAAACCTAACCAGAACCCTCTCTCCCTCTAAACCATAACTAGAATTCTCTCTCCCTCTAAATCCCTAACCTACAATCTTTCTCTCCCAAAACCACCCCACCTAACCAATCCTCCCCTCACGAAATTTTATGTCTATCTCCCCACCACCACTAACCATCCATACACCCCCTGTTATCTCTCTTTTATCTCTAAACCACTATTAACCCCCAATCTCTCTCTCTCTCTCTCCCAAACCTTAACCCCCAATCTCCCTCTCTCTCCCTTTCTCTCCCACTCTCTCACTCTCTCTCTCTATCTCTAAACCCCCAATATCTCTCTCTAAACAACTAACCTCTAATATTTCTCTCTCTAAAACCATTACATCTAAGCTCTCTCTCTCTAAGCCCTTAACTACGAATCACTTTACTTGTAAACCCCTAACCTCCAATATCTCTCTCTCTCTATCTCTCTCTATATATAGACCCATAAACCGCAATCTCTCTCTCTAAACCCCTAATCCCCAATCTCTCTCTCTAAACCACTAATCACTGGTCTCTCTTTCTCTAAGCCCCTAACCTCCAATCTCTCTCTCTCTAAACCCATAACCACTAATCTCTCTCTTTTTATCTCCCTCTCTTTAAATCCTAACCCCCAATATCTCTCTTTCTCTCTCAACTCCTAACCCCCCCTCTCTCTCTACCCAAACCCCCCACTCCTCAACCACCTATTCCTGCCCCCTCTCTATATATTTATCCACCAACCAATAACCATCAGTAATCCCCCTGAGATCTCTCTCTCTCTCTCTCTCTCTCTAAATTCCTAACCCTTAATATCCAATCTCTCTCTCTCTAAACCCCTAACACCCAATCTACCCCTCTCTTTATAAAACCCTAACCTCCAATATCTCTCCCTCTCTCTCTCTATCTAAACCTCTAGCTGTCAATCTCTCTCTCTCTCTCTCTCTCTCTCTCTCTCTATCTATCCAAACCCCTAGTCCTGAATCTCTCTCTATAGACCCCTAACGCAAAACCTATCTCTCTCTCTAAGCCCCTAACCTCTAATATCTCTCCCTTTCCCTCTCTCTCTCTCTCTCTATCTCTCTCTCTCTCTCCAACCCCCTAGTCCTAAATCTCTCTCTGTCTCTCTCTCTCTCAACCCCTAACCCCTAATCTCATTCTCTCTAAATCCCTTACCACCAGCCTCTCTATTTCTCTAAACCCCTAACCACCAATCTCTCTCCTTTTATTTCTCTCTCTCTCTAAACCCTTAACACCTAATCGATATCTCTCTCTCTAACATCTAATCTCTCTCACTTTTTATCTCTTTCTCTATACCGCTAGCCCCCAAAATCTCTCTCTCTCTCTCTCTCCTCAAACCCTCACTCCTCATCCACATACCCTTCCACCTATCTATGTCTCTCCCCCTTGACCACTAACAATACATACTCCCACAGTGATCTCTCTCTATCTCTAAACCCCTATTAACTCCAAATATATATATATATATACATATATAAAACCTAACCAGAACCCTCTCTCCCTCTAAACCATAACCAGAATTCTCTATCCCTCTAAATCCCTAACCTACAATCTTTCTCTCCCAAAACCACCCCACCTAACCCATCCATACACCCCCTGTTATCTCTCTTTATCTCTAAACCACTATTAACCCCCAATCTCTCTCTCTCTCTCTCCCAAACCTTAACCCCCAATCTCCCTCTCTCTCCCTTTCTCTCCCACTCTCTCACTCTCACTCTCTCTCTCTAAACCCCCAATATCTCTCTCTAAACAATTAACCTCTAATATTTCTCTCTCTAAAACCATTACCTCTAAGCTCTCTCTCTCTAAGCCCTTAACTACAAATCACTTTACCTGTAAACCTCTAACCTCCAATATCTCTCTCTCTATCTCTCTCTATATATAGACCCGTAAACCCCAATCTCTCTCTCTAAACCCCTAATCCCCAATCTCTCTCTCTAACCACTAATCACTGGTCTCTCTTTCTCTAAGCCCCTAACCTCCAATCTCTCTCTCTCTCTCTGAACCCATAACCACTAATCTCTCTCTTTTTATCTCCCTCTTTTTAAACCCTAACCCCCAATCTCTCTCTTTCTCTCTCAACTCCTAACCCCCCCTCTCTCTCTACCCAAACCCCCCACTCCTCAGCCACCTACTCCTGCCCCCTCTCTATATATTAATCCACCAACCAATAACCATCAGTAATCCCCCTGAGATCTCTCTCTCTCTCTCTCTCTAAATTCCTAACCCTTAATCTCCAATCTCTCTCTCTCTAAACCCCTAACACCCAATCTACCTCTCTCTTTATAAAACCCTAACCTCCAATATCTCTCCCTCTCTCTCTCTCTCTATCTAAACCTCTAACTGTCAATATCTCTCTCTATCTATCTATCTATCCAAACCCTTAGTCCCGAATCTCTCTCTATAGACCCCTAACGCAAAACCTATCTCTCTCTCTAAGCCCCTAACCTCCAATATATCTCCCTTTCCCTCTCTCTCTCTCTCTCTCTCTCTCTCTCTCTATCTAAACCTATAATTGCAACTCTCTCTCTCTCTCTCTCTCTATCCAACCCCCTAGTCCCAAATCTCTCTCTGTCTCTCTCTCTCTCTCTCAACCCCTAACCCCTAATCTCATTCTCTCTAAATCCCTTACCACCAGCCTCTCTATTTCTCTAAACCCCTAACACCCAATCGATATATCTCTCTCTAACCTCCAATCTCTCTCTCTAAACCCCTTACCCACAATCTCACTCTTTTTCTCTTGTTCTCTAAACCACTAGCCCCCGACATCTCTCTCTCTCTCTAAACCTCCATTTTATGTATTTAAATGGCCCTCTTTCTATATATGTCTCTCTGCCCCCCACCACTAACCAGCCATACTACCCCCATGATATCTAACTATGTCAAAACCCTTGTAAACCCCTAATCTCTATTTCTTTTATCTCTAAACCCTTAACTCCTAATCTCTCTCTCTCTCTAAACCCTTCACCTCCAATCTCTCTCTCTATCTACAAACTCCCAACCTCAAATCTTTCTCTCTTTCTCTCTCCCTCTCATTCACTCTTTCTCTAGACCCCTAACCCCATTATCAATTTTTCTATCTCTCTCTCTCTAAACCCCTAACACCCAATCTCTCTCTCTCTCTCTCTCTCTCTCAACCCATTACCTCAATCTCTCTTTTTCTCTCTCATTCTCTAAACCAATAACCTCCAATCTCTCCCTCTCGCTCTCTCTCTCTCTGAAACCCTAACCCCTAATCCCCAATCTCTCTCTCTCTCTAAACCCCTAACCTTCAATATCTCTCTCTCTCTCTAAATGCCTCTCTTTTTATCTTTCTATGTAAGTCTCTAACCTGCAATCCCTCTCTCTCTCTCTCTCTCTCTCTCTCTATCTATCTAAACCCCTAATCCCCAATCTCTCTCTCTAAACCCCTAACCCCTGATCTCTTTCTCTCTATACTCCTTACCCACAGTCTCTCTCTCCAAACCCTTAACCACCAATCCATCTCTTTCTATCACTCTCTCTCTAAACCCGTAACCCCCAATCTCTCTATCTCTCTCTAAGCCTCTAACCCCCAATTTATCTCTCTGTCTCTCTCTAAACATCTAACCCCCAATCTCTCTCTTTCTATTTCTATATCTCTCTATAATCACATAACCTGTACTCTCTCTCTCTTTCTCTCAACTCCTAACCCTCAATATCTATCTCTATCTCTCTAAACCCATAAATCCAAATCTCTCTCTTCCTCTCTAAAATCCTAACCCCAATATCTCTCTCTCTCTCCCTCTCTCTCTAAGCCCCTAACTCTCTCTCTCTGAACCCCTAACCCACAATCTCTCTCTCTCTCCAAACCCCTAACCTACCATTTCTCTCTCTCTCTCTAAAACCCTAAAACCCAATCTCTCTCTCTCTCTCTAAATCCCTAACCACCAATCTCTCTCTCTGAACACCTAACCACCAATCTCTCTCTCTCTCTAAAACCCTAACCCCTAATCTCTCTCTTTCTAAACCCCTAACCATAAATCTCTCTCTCTCTCTCTAAACCCTTGATTCCCAATCTCTCTCTAAACCACTAACCCTCAATATCCCCCTTTCTCTCTCTCTCTCTAAACCCCTAACCTCTAATCTCTCTCTCTCTCTCTCTAAAACCCTAACCCAGAACCCTCAATATCTTTCTCCCTCTCTTTATCTATATAAACCCCTAACACCTAACTCCCAATCTCTCTCTCTCTCTCTCTCTCTCTCTTGCAAAACCGCCACTCCTAACCCATCCTCCGCTCACCACCCTTTATGTCTATCTCCCCACCACCACTAACCATCAATACTCCCCCTATGATCTCTCTCTATACCACTAACCATCAATATCTCTCTCTTTATATCACTAATCCCCAATCTCTCTCTCTCTCTTTCTCTCTCTCTATACTGCTAACATATGGGATCTCTCTCTAAATGCCTAACCTTCAGTCCCTCTCACTCTAAAACCCTAACCCACAATCTCCATCTCTCTCTCTCTCTAAGCACCCGACACCCAATTGATCTCTCTCTCTAACCTCCAATTTATCTCTCTCTAAGCTCGTTACCCCTAATCTCTCTTTATCCCTCTCTCCCTCTCTAAACCCTGAAACCCTAACTACTTATATCTCTCTCTAAAATGATAACCCCCAATCTCTCTCTCCCTCTCTCTCTCTATGTGTAAATCCCTAACCTCCAATATATCTCTCTCTGAACCTCCCCCCTCTCTCTATCTCTATCTAGAACTATAAACCCCAATCTCTCTCTATCTCTCCCTCTCTCTCTCTCTCTCAACCCCTAACTCCCATTATCTCTCTCTAAACCCCTAACCCTCAATCTCTCTCTCTCTCTCAAACCTTAACCCCAAATATGCCTTTCTCTCTCTCTTTGTCTGTCTCAACCCCTAAACCCTAATCTCTCTATCCTTCTCTTTGTTTACCTCTCTCTCTCTCTAAACCCCTAATGCCTAATATCTCACACTCTCTAAGCCCATAACCACCAATCTCTCTCTCTCTCTCTCTAAACCCTAACCCCCAATATCTCTCTCTAAATCAATAATCCCCAATCTCTCTCTAAAGCCCTAACCGCTAATGTTTCTTTATCTAACCCCATTACCTCCAATCTCTCTCTCTCTAAACCCCTAACTGCCAATCTCTTTCTCTCTGGACCCTTAACCTACAATCTCTCTCTCTCCCTCTATCTATATATAAACACGTAAACCCCAATATCTCTCTCTCTCTCTCTAAACCCCTAATCCTCAATTTCCCCAGCTCAATCAAACACATAAACCCATTTACCCAAAATCCAAAAATATCATCACTGCAGAAACCCATGGTGTTCCCTATTCTTTAGGCTCTGCAGCGGTCGGTGTTCCCTATTCTTCAAGGTTTGGGTTTTGCACGAGTTTTAGTTTAGCCTTACCAGGAAAGAGCTTGTCTCCCTTTCTGTACGCTTGGATTACACTGACGGTCTTGAGAAAACGTACTTGTAATCTTTGAGTGTAATTCTTCAGTACAGGGATCTGAAAAATCATTTTTAATCATTAAAGTCAGCATTTTTTTCTGAAGCAATAAAAAATTCCCTTGGCTGATCATCTTCACTAGTTTTTCCTTTGAAGTTTGTATATTTTTCTTGATTGCAGCAATATCCATCGTTTATTTTAGTTTTAATGTTTTCTTGTTGATTTTTACACCAAAATAGCGTACATTTTCTTTTGCTTACTTTACGTTTTTACATTATGTTTGCTTGTTTTTCTTACTCTCACTTTCCTATTATATATCTCGTTTTTCTATGGAGTAGTTAGGTATTTCATAAAAATATGTAAATAAAAAAAAATAGTTTTGATTGAACCTCTTGATAGGGTCAAGTTTGGTTAGTTAGAATGTAAAATTTTTCGCTTTTTGGTTTGTTTTGCTTATAACTTATGTTCTTTATTATTGCTTGATTAATATTTTGCAGATGTGTTCGAAACTTCTTATAAATGATTTTTAATTATGAATTGAAAAAAAAACTAATAAAACAAATCATTCAAATATTTTTTTACAAATTATTTTTATTAGCTTTTTATTATGTTATTATTCTATTTTCAATAGATCTAAATTTTTGTCTTAATAGTTATTTTTCATTCAAGATTATTAGGCAAAGTATAATTTTTAAAACTTGTGAAATAAGGCTTTTTTTTAGTCTTTCAACCCAACTAATAGGAATCTTTTGGTCACACTTACAATCTTATAAAACTTTCCTTTTATTATAGTACCATGCTTTTATTAGTTCTATAAAGTGTTGGATTCTTCCTATATTTTACCACCACACTTGTAAATAAAAAACACTTATACACTAAACAACAAGACTCTCAACACATATCACATGGCTTCCATGAAGCATGATCACACATCCCCTTAATGCCCACCATACAATAGGATGCAATGATGAGTACATAAAGGTTTTTTTTTCTCTAATCTAGTGCCAATTGAGCTACCATAATTGGATTTCCATTATGTTTACTAATGTACAAGTTGTTTAATGGGAAATTTAACAAACTAAATAACATTATTATATCTATAGATATATAGATATAATTTTTCTATATTTAGTTTTTTTTTATGTTTTTTTTTATAATTATAAATTTAGTTCATATATATTTTTTAATTCAATAAATAAATATTGTGTTTATTTTAATTTTGTTAATTTTTCATATTTTTTTTAAGCATTGTGAAATTTTCATATTTTTCTCTTACTAATTTAAAATGAATACTTAATTTTCCATATTGTTTTTATGTTCATAATTTTATGAGATGTGAAATGTATTTTTTTTATAATTAGTACTTAATTTAGTTTTTTCCATATTAAAATAGCTCAGTTAATGATAAAGAGTTTGTTGAAATACTTTAGAATTCAAGTTAATAATCATAAATTTGTTGAAATAGGTTAAAGTTCTAGTTTAGAGTTTTTTCTTAGTTTAAAGATTTGTTAGATTATAAATTGCTATGTTGTTTAATTTTGGTAAATTGTTTTTTAATATCTTTTTAATGGTTATATTTATATATATAATTTGAATATTTAAATGAGAATAAGATTGTAGAAAATATTTGTTTTTTATAAATATTAAATTGTATACATTTTTTTTATATTGTGTGCATTAGTATGTTGACCATAGGGGTTCTCTTGAAAGTCTTGTATAGAGTGATTTCAAAGGACCATTTTGGGAAATTGCCTGGAAACAATTTCCTAACTCGGTATCTTGACACATGTGCCTTGTTGTAGCTAGAAACTAGGATGTCGTTGCACTAGTAATAGGTGGAGGGAGATAACTCCCATAGAAGCCCTCCCAGTACGCCCAAAGTTGGGTGGTCGACCATGTATACACAAGGTTTTTAAAGGGGTCTAACGAGGCACCCCCCTTTGTTGACACTCTATACATGCAACCTAGGAGTTAGGATCTCCTTCCTTGGTAATTATAATTTTAACCTCCTATAAACCTTAGCTACTTTATCCACTCTCATCCAACCCATATAACTTGCAACTACTAAATTTTGGAACATCACAGTTATAAATCATACAAATATTAATATTTGTAAGTCCTAAAACCTTGTAAATTTATATAACACCAAAATATCTTAACTACTTTAACCCATGTAACAATAACACCTAAAATTTGCTCTCTCTCTCTCTCTCTCTCTCTCTCTCTCTCTCTATAACCTCGTAATCCCTAATCTCTCTCTCTATCTAAACCCCCAACTGCAAATCTCTCTCTTTCTCTCTCTAAAATCCTAAACCATAATCTCTCTCTCTCTCTAAACTTCTAACTCCCAATATATTTCTCTCTCTTAACTCTCTCTCTCTCTAAACCCCTAACCCCAATATATTTCTCTCTCTTAACTCTCTCTCTCTGAAACCCTAACTCCCAATCTCTCTACTATCTGTAAATCCCAACCTCCAATATATCTATCTATCTCTAAATACTTAACCCCCAATATCTCTCTCTCTCTAAACCCCTAACCCATGATCTCTCTCTCTATAAACCCCTAACAACCAAAACTCTCTCTCACTCTCTCTATCTCTCCTCCTAGACACCTAACCCTAAATATCTCTCTCTCTCTAAATCCCTAACTCCCAATCTCTCTATCTCTCTAAACCCCTAACCCCAAATCTATCCCTTTCTATCCCTCTCTAAAACCCTAACCTCCAATCTCTCTCTCTCTAAACCTCTAACCTCTAATATCTCTCACTCTAAACCCGTAAACCCTCTCTCTCTCTCTATAAACCCCTAACCCTTATCTACTTCTCTCTCTAAACCCCTAACCCCAATCTCTCTCTCTCTCCCACCCTCTCTCTCTCTAAACTCCTTACCCTCAATCTCTTCCGCCCTCTCTCAAAACCCCAAACATCCAATCTCTCTCTCTCTCTCTCTAAACCCCTAACCCCCAATCCCTCTCTATCTCTAAAACCCTAACGTCCATTCACTCTCTTTCTATATCTCTCCCTCTCTCTTTTCTTATTTATCTCTCTCTAAGAACCTAACACCCAACCCCACTCTCTCTCATCCCATAATCCCATTCTCTCTCTCTCTCTCTCTCTCACTTTAAACTCATAATCCCCAATCTCTCTCTCTCTCTGTATATATATTTATCTAAAAACATAACCCCAATATCTCTTTATGTCAACCCTAATCACCAATCTCTCTCTCTTTTTTTAAACACCTAAACCTCAATCTCTTTCTCTCTCTAAACCCCTAACCCCAATCTCTCTCTCTCTCTCTCTAAACCCATAATCCCTAGTCTCTCCCTCTCTCTCTCTCTAATCCCCTAAACCCAATATCTCACTCTCTCTCTCTAAACCCAAAAACCCAATCTCTCTCTCTCTCTCTCTCTCTCTCCCCTCAAACCCTCGCTCCTCATCCACCCCCTATCTATGTCTCTCCCCACCACCTGACTACTAACAATCCATACTCCCACCGCGATCTCTCTCTATCTCTAAATCCCTATTAACCACAAATCTCTCTCTCTCTCTCTAAACCCCCAATGCCCAACCTCTCTCTCTCTAAACCATAACCGCAATTCTCTTTCTCTCTTTATCCAAATCCCTTACCTCCAATCTTTTTCTATCTCTAAGCTAACAACCCTCAATCTCCCTCATTTTATCTCTCTCTCTCTAAAAAACCCTAACACCAAGATGATCTCACACTCTAACCTCCAATCTCTCTCTCTAAACAACTTACCTACAACCTCTCTCTCTAAACCACTTACCTCCAACCTCTCTCTCTTTCTCTCTCTCTCTAAACCCCTCACCCATAATCTCTCTATTTTTCTCCCTCTCTCTCTCTAAACCCGTAATCCCCAATCCCTTTCCCTCTCTCTAAACTACTAACCTCCAAAATCTCTTTCTCTCTAAAGCCTCCTAACCCCCAATTTCTCTCTCTAAAACCCTAACCCCCAATCTCTCTCTCTCTCTATCTAAACCCTTAACCCCCAATATCTCTCTCTCTCTCTCTCTAAACCCCTAACCCCTAATATCTCTCTCTCTAAACCCCTAACCCCCAGTCTCTCTCTCTAAACCCCTAAACTTTAATCGTTCTCTTTTTCTCTCTAAATCCCTTGACCACCAAACCCTCTCTCTCCATCTCTCTCTCTCTAATCCACTAACCGCCAATCTCTCTATTTCTCTCTAAACTACTACTCCCAATATCTCTCTATCTAAACCCTCAACTCCCAATCTCTCTCCTTCTTTGAACCCCTAACCCCCAATCTCTCTCTCTCCCTCTATCTAAAATCCTAACACCAAATCACCCTTAACCCCCAACCTCTCTTTTTCTCTCTCTCTAAGCCACTAACCCCGAATCTCTCTCTCTCTCTCTCTCTCTCTACCCCCACTCTACATCCATGTACCCATCCCTAATCTCTTTTCCCCCAACTACTAACCATCCACAATCCCCCTCTTATCTCTCTTTCTCTCTATCTCTAAATCCCTAACCCCCAATCTCTGCCTCACTCTCTATACAACTAACCTCCTATCTCTCTCTCTCTCCCTTAACCCCTAACCTCCAATATATATATCTCTCTCTTAACCCCTTACCTCTAATCTCTCTCTCTCTCTCTCTCTCTAAACCACTAACCCCCAATTTCTCTCTTTAAACCCCTAAAAACCAATCTCTCTCTCTCTCTACCCCTATCCCCCAATATTCCTATCTCTATAGATCCCTAACCACCAATTTCTCTCCTTATATATATCTCCATTTCTCTAAACTCTTAACACCCAATCTCTCTCTCTCTCTCTCTCTCTCTGAACCCCTAACAAACAATCTATATATGTCTCTATTTAAACATGTAACCTCTAATCTCTCTCTCTCTCCCACTATAAACCCTTAACCCCCAATCTCTCTCTCTCTAAACCACTAACCTCCTCTCTCTCTCTCTCTCTCTCTGCGTTAACACCTAACCGCCAATCTCTCTCTCCCTCTCTCTCTCTCTCTTACCTCACTCCTCACCAAGCTACCCCTCACCCCTCTATATGTCTCTCTTCCCCCCACCACTAACCATCCATACTTCCCCCATGATATCTAACTATATCTAAACCCCTATAAACACCTAATCTCTATTTCTTTATCTCTGAACCCCTAACCCCTAATCTCTCTCTCTCTCTAAACCCTTCACCTCCAATCTCTCTCTCTCTCTACAAACTCCTAACCTCAAATATTTGTCTCTTTCTCTCTTCCTCTCATTCACTCTTTCTATAGACCCCTAACCCCAATGTCAATTTTTCTATATCTCTCTCTCTCTAAACCCCTAACACCCAATCTCTCTCTCTCTCTCTCTCAACCCATTACCCCCAATCTCTCTTTTTCTCTCTCATTCTCTAAACCAATAACTTCCAATCTCTCCCTCTAGCTCTCTCTCTCTAAAACCCCAACACTTAATCCCCAATCTCTCTTTCTCTCTCTAAACCCCTAACCTTAAATATCTCTCACTCTCTCTCTCTAAACCCCTCTCTCTCTCTCTCTCTCTCTCTCTCTCTCTAAACGCCTATTTTTCTATCTATCTATATAAGACTTTAACCCCCAATCCCCTTCTCTCTCTCTCTCTCTCTCTCTCTCTCTATCTATCTATCTAAACCCATAATCCCCAATCTCTCTCTCTAAACCCCTAACCCCTAATCTCTTTCTCTCTAAACTCCTTACCCATAGTCTCTCTCTCCAAACCCTTAACCACCAATCCCTCTCTTTCTATAACTCTCTCTCTAAACCCATAACCCCCAATCTCTCTCTCTCTCTCTAAGCCTCTAACCCCCAATTTCTCTCTCTCTCTCTCTCTCTCTCTCTCTCTCTCTCTCTCTCTCTCTTTCTATCTCTATATCCCTCTATAATCACATAACCTGTAGTCTCCCTCTCTTTCTCTCAACCCCTAACCCCTAATATCTATCTCTATCTCTCTAAACCCCTAAATCCAAATCTCTCTCTTCCTCTCTAAAATCCTAACCCCCAATCTCTCTCTCTCTCTCTCTCTAAACCCCTAACTCTCTCTCTCTCTGAACCCCTAACCACCAATATTTCTCTCTCTTTCTCTCTAAACCCCTAACCCACAATATCTCTCTATCTCCAAACCTCTAACCTACAATCTCTCTCTCTCTCTCTCTAAACCCCTAAGCCCCAATCTCTCTCTCTCTAAATCCCTAACCACCAATCTCTCTCTCTGAACACCTAACCACCAATCTCTCTCTTTCTATCTCTCTCCTTAAACCACTAAGCCCCTATCTCTTTATCTTTCTCTAATCCACCAACCCCCAATCTCTCTCTCTCTAAACCCTGAATGCCTAATCTCTCTCTTTCTAAACTCGTAACCATAAATCTATCTCTCTCTCTAAACCACTGATGCCCAATCTCTCTCTAAACCCCTAACCCCCAATATCCCCCTTTCTCTCTCTCTCTCTAAACCCCTATCCTGTAATCTCTCTCTCTCTCACTCTCTCTCTCTAAAACCCTAACCCATAACCCTCAATATCTTTCTCCCTCTCTCTATCTATATAAACCCCTAACCCCTAACTCCCAATCTCTCTCTCTCTCTCTCAAAACCACCACTCCTAACCCATCCTCCCCTCACCACCCTTTATGTCTATCTCCCCGCCACCACTAACCATCAATACTCCACCTATGATCTCTCTCTATAACACTAACCCCCAATATCTCTCTCTTTATATCACTAATCCCCAATCTCTCTCTCTCTCTCTCTATACCACTAACATCTGGTATCTCTCTCTAAACGCCTAACCTTCAGTCCCTCTCACTCTAAAACCCTAACCCACAATCTCCATCTCTCTCTCTCTAAGCACCCAACACCCAATTGATATCTCTATCTAATCTCCAATTTATCTCTCTCTAAACCCCTTACCCCTAATCTCTCTTTATAACTCTCTCCCTCTCTAAACCCTGAACCCCTAACCACTTATATCTCTCTCTAAAATGCTAACCCCCAATCTCTCTCTCTCCCTCTCTCTCTCTATGTGTAAATCCCTAACCTCCAATATATCTCTCTCTGAACCTACCCCCTCTCTCTATCTCTATCTAGAACTGTAACCCCCAATCTCTCTCTCTCTCTCTCTCTCTCTCTCTCTCTCTCTCTCTCTAAACCCCTAACTCCCTGTATCTCTCCCTAAACCCCTAACCCTCAATCTCTCTCTCTCTCTCTCTCAAACCTTTACCCCAAATATCCCTTTCTCTCTCTCTCTCTTTGTCTGTCTCAACCCCTAAACCCTAATCTCTCTATCCCTCTCTTTGTTTCCCTCTCTCTCTCTCTAAACCCCTAATCCCTAATATCTCACACTCTCTAAGCCCATAACCACCAATCTCTCTCTCTCTCTAAACCCTAACCCCCAATATCTCTCTCTAAATCAATAATCCCCAAACTCTCTTGAAAGCCCTAACCTCTAATGTTTCTCTCTCTAGCCCCATTACCTCCAATCTCTCTCTCTCTCTCTAAACTTCTAACTGCCAATCTCTTTCTCTCTAGACCCCTAACCTACAATATCTCTCTCTCTATCTATATATATAAACCCGCAAACCCCAATATCTCTCTCTCTCTAAACCCCTAATCCCCAATTTCTCTCTCTAAAATACTAATCACTGGTCTCTCTCTCTCTAAGCCCCTAACTCACAATCTCTCTATCTCTAAACCCATAACCACCAATCTCTCTCTTTATATCTCCCTCTCTCTAAATCATAACCCCCAATCTCTCTCTCTCTCTCTCTCTCTCTCAACTTCTAACAACCCCTCTCTCTCTCTACCCAAACCCCCAACTCCTCACCCACATACTGCTCCCCCTCTCTACATATTTATCCACCCACTACTAACCATCAGTAAACCCCCTATGATCTCTCTCTATCTCTAAACCTCTTATCCCCAATATCTCTTTCTCTCTCTAAACCACTAAACCCCAATATTTCTCTCTCTTTATCTTTAAACCCCTAACCTCTAACCCTCAATCTCTCTCTCTCTATAAACCACTAACAACGAGCCTATCTCTCTCTTTCTAAACCCTTAACCTCCAATATCTCTCCCTCTCTCTCTATCTATCTAAACCTCTAATTGTCAATATCTATCTCTATCTACCTATCTATCTATCCAAACTCCTAGTCCTTAATCTCTCTCTCTAGACCCCTAATGCCCAACCTCTCTCTCTCTCTATGCCCCGAACCTCCAATATCTCTCCCCCTCTGTCTCTCTATGTAAACCTCTAACCGCCACTCTCTCTCTCTCTCTAAACCCCTAACCCCTAATCTCATTCTCTCTGAACCCCTTATCTCCAACCTCTCTCTCTCTCTAACCCCGTAATCCCTAATCTCTCTCTCTATCTAAACCCCCAACTGCCAATCTCTCTCTTTCTATCTCTAAACCCCTAACCCCCAATATATTTCTCTCTCTCTCTCTAAAACCCTAACCCCAATATATTTCTCTCTCTTAACTATCTCTCTCTCTAAAACCATAACTCCCAATCTCTCTACTCTCTCTAAATCCCCAACCTCCAATATATCTATCTATCTCTAACAACTTAACCCCCAATATCTCTCTCTCTAAACCCATAACCCATGATCTCTCTGTATATAAACCCCTAACAACCAAAACTCTCTCTCACTCTCTCTATCTCTCCTTCTAAACACCTAACCCTAAATATCTCTATCTCTCTATAAATCCCTAACTCCCAATCTCTCTATCTCTCTAAACCCCTAACCCCAAATCTATCCCTTTCTATCTCTCTCTAAAACCCTAACCTCCAATCTCTCTCTCTAAACCTCTAACCTCTAATATCTCTCTCTCTGAACCCCTAAACCCTCTATCTCTCTCTATAAACCCCTAAACCTTATGTATCTCTCTCTCTGAACCCCTAACACCAACCTCTCTCTCTCTCCCCCCCCTCTCTCTCTCTAAACTCCTTACCCTCAATCTCTTCCCCCCTCTCTCAAAACCCCAAACATCCAATCTCTCTCTCTCTCTCTCGCTCGCTCTAAACCCCTAACCCCCAATCCCTCTCTATCTCTAAAACCCTAACGTCCATTCACTCTCTCTATATATCTATCTCTCTCTTTCCTTATTTATCTCTCTCTAAGAACCTAACACCCAACCCTACTCTCTTTCATCCTAGAATTCCATTCTCTCTCTCTCTCTCTCACTTTAAACTAATAATCCCCAATCTCTATCTCTGTGTATACATATTTATCTAAAAACCTAACCCCAATATCTCTTTCTGTCAACCCTAACCACCAATCTCTCTCTCTTTCTTTAAACACCTAAACCCCAATCTCTCTCTCTCTCTAAACCCCTAACCCCAATCTCTCTCTCTCTAAACACATAATCCCTAGTCTCTCCCTCTCTCTCTCTAAGCCCCTAAACCCAATCTCTCACTCTCTCTCTCTAAGCCCCTAAACCCAGTCTCTCACTCTCTCTCTCTAAACCCATAAACCTAATCTCTCTCTCTCTCTCTCTCGCTCCTCATCCACCCCTATCTATGTCTCTACCCACCACCTGACTACTAATGATCCATACTCCCACCGTGATCTCTCTCTCTCTCTAAATCCCTATTAACCACAAATCTCTCTCTCTCTCTCTCTAAAACCCCAATTCCCAACCTCTCTCTCTCTCTAAACCATAACCATAATTCTCTTTCTCTCTCTATCTAAATCCCTTACATCTAATCTTTCTCTGTCTCTAAGCCCCTAACCCTCAATCTCCCTCATTTTATCTCTCTCTCTGAAACCCCGAACACCAAGTTAATCTCACACTCTAACCTCCAATCTCTCTCTCTAAACCACTTACCTCCAACCTCTCTCTCTAAACCACTTACCCCCAACCTCTCTCTCTTTCTCTCTCTCTCTAAACCCCTCACCCATAATCTCTCTATTTTTCTCCCTCTCTCTCTCTAGACCTATAATCCCCAATCCCTTTCCCTCTCTCTCTAAACTACTAACCTCCAAAATCTCTCTCTCTCTAAAGCCTCCTAACCCCCAATCTCTCTCTCTAAAACCCTAACCCCCAATCTCTCTCTCTTTCTAAAACCTTAACCCCCAATCTCTCTCTCTCTCTCTCTCTAATCCCTTAACCCCCAATCTCTCTCTCTCTCTCTCTAAACCCCTAACCCCTAATATCTCTCTCTCTAAACCCCTAACCCCCAGTCTCTCTCTCTAAACCCCTAAACTCTAATCGTTCTCTCTTTCTCTCTAAATCCCTTGACCACCAAACCCTCTCTCTCTCCATCTCTCTCTCTCTAATTTGCTAACAACCAATCTCTCTATTTCTCTCTAAACTACTAACCCCAATCTCTCTCTCTCAATATCTCTCTATCTAAACCCTCAACCCCCACTCTCTCTCATTCTTTGAACCCCTAACCCCCAATCTCTCTCTCTCCCTCTATCTAAAATCCTAACACCCAATCACCCTTAACCCCCAACCTCTCTTTTCCTCTCTCTCTGAGCCACTAACCCCCAATCTCTCTCTCTCTCTCTCTTAAAACCCCCACTCTACATCCACATACCCATCCCTAATCTCTTTTCCCCCAACTACTAACCATCCACAATCCCACCGTTATCTCTCTTTCTCTCTATCTCTAAACTCCTAACCCCCAATCTCTCCCTCCTCTATACAACTAACTGTAGCTAGGGTTTTACCCCCAGCTTGTGCGAATGAGCACCTACTAAGGAGAATGGACTCCTTAGTAGCAGTTCAGTAAATGTAAATTATTAAGCTAAAACAGAAATAAAAAACTATTTTAAAACATGCATGAAACATAAACAACAAATTTAAATAATGGTTTTTTGTATTGATATTACCTCCAATGTGGAGGTTGATGAAGCTCCTTGCAATGTCCAAGAGGGTTGCTCCAAGCTCCAAAGTGCTCCTTCTCTTTCTCCAATGGTGGGAATGGGCCAAAAGGGGCTCTCAAGGTGAAAGTAGTTCAATGGTGAACTAGGGTTTCGAGAGAGATTTTGGCAGAGTAAGGGTATGCTTGATTGTGGATGTGGAATAAGGGATCTCCATCACCTATTTATAGTTTTTTGGTGGTGGAGTGCTGACCCATGGTTTTGGGAAACACATGGTTTAGGGCACCTGTATAGGGTTTTTTCCTCCTTTTCCTCATTATTTTATATGTTTCTTCCCTTTTTAGGGGGTTTTTGCTATTTTTAGAGGAATTTTGGATATTTTTGGAGGAAAAATGGGTTTTTTAACCTTTTTGAGGTTATTTTAAGGGTTTTGTGGCCTTTTGGAGGCATTTTAGTTGGATTTTTTGGGATTTTAAGGGAAATATGGTAGGAAAATGGACAAATGAGCCATATAATGTGGTAGATGAGGTAGTGAACACTTTTTGGGTGTTAACAGATTGCCCCCTGATGTGCGAGGGCAGGAGCTCATCGTATGGCCGATGGACATCATAAGTCATGAATGGTTTTCCTGGGATGTGGAGAGAAGAGAAGAAACAAACTGAAGCCCGGAACAACGATCCCGAACAACTGCAAGAACTGAAAGTACATAACCTCAATAATGGATGAGGAATCATCTGATCATATGGACGAGGCGGGCATTCCCATGCTCGTATCAGGACATAACATAATAATAACAATGGGGTCCAAAAAATGGGGACCTGACATATACATGACCTCAAAAACTGAATGAGGAATAATCTCAATATATGGACGAGGCGGGCATAGCCATGCTCGTATCAAGATACATAAACAGAACTGTGAGGCCCTAAAAGGAGGACCTGTAAGATACATAGCCACTGTGTACATCATAAGAGTCCAGAGGGGACACAAATCTGGGACATACTGCTGGGCGGACCATGTGTAATCTGAAGAACTGGTGCACTGGAATATCAACATTGCTGCTGACTGGGGTACCAGAGGAACTGATGAGCTGCTGGATCATAGTGACTGGGAGTAACAACCTCGATGGTACACTGAACTGGAACTGAAATGGGTACTCAAGGAAGCATAGAGCTGGAGGGCTTCCGAATGCAATCGCCAACGCAGCCCGAACATCCACAGGAACATATAACTGGGCGTTCCGAAGTGACTCACCAATGTGCTAGAGTCAAGGGAAATCCGGGGTCTTCGACTAAAAACTGATGGGATATAATCCTACGCGATCCTCAATGATGCGATCAAGGTGCTGAAGTCGAGCATGTGAGAAACAACCACTTGGAGAGGCAATGAGGACTCCTCTCAGAATGATCCGTAGGCACTTACCACAGATGGTGATAAGTCCAAGGCGTAGGGACCTCTAGGCCTATCCTCTGGAATAGAGGAGCTGTCGTCGATAGAGGGAGACCTGCAACTATCAAGGCAATGATGTTTCCTTGACAGGAGCGCGAGGTACAGGACCGAAATGTGATAGTACTGATGGCAGGGCTGACAAACTGTGGGGAGACAACTGGGCAAGTAGAGTGGGTGGACTCAAACTTCCTTTGTTCAGAGTATGATAATGGGAATGATCTGGAAGCATATGAAACTGACTAAGGGGAAAGGGATCATAGCTGTATTGGATCTGGGAATATAACTGGGCTGAGGGAGACTCAAGCTGGGGTAAAATGGCAGGAGACTGCAGAATACTCTTGAACGAAGGCGACCTGATTGGGGGTGCTTCCGAGATGATCAATCGTAGTGCCAGGAGGCACGGGTGGGGACTTCTTCATGGGTTAAGGAACTAGAAGAAGTTTGTGTAAAATGATACTGTCGTGTGGATTTTACGAGCCCAGGACAGTTCATGCTCGTGGTTGCTTTCAATTTTAAGGAGTCTAAAAGCGATAAGAAGACTCTGAAGTAATGGAATGGTACTGTCATGTGGATTTTACGAGTCCAGGACAGTTCATGCTCGTGGTTGCTTTCAATTTTAGAGAGTCTGAAAGCAAATAAGAAAACTCCAGGGGGTTGCTTTTTTGTAGATTTAGTCTCCAAGGCCCAAAGAAGCATAAAAGGATGCAATGAAGAACTCTTCTAGCCAGTGTGACTAGAGTATTCCTTTTTCGTAATTAGTCTACCAGGTCCGGAAAAGGGTTAAACTTATACCAGATAGACGCTCTTTCAGGTACTTTAACGAGCATGAAAGGAAGCAAGATTGCTCGGCGATCTTTTCATTATTTTAGGAGTCAGAAAAGAGCTTAACGGAAACTCCCTAAGTGCCTTTTTTGTAAAGGACTTGTCCGGCCCGAAAAAGGGATAAAATTATACCGAACAAAAGGAATAGCCAGGCAAGGAGGAAGTGTTCAATCAAGGATCAGTAATGATGACCAAGAACGAGGGTAGGGGGGGACACTGGTGGGCCTCCTTGCGGGGTGGATGAAATGGTGGCAAAATAACGAAACATTTGCAGTATGACAAGAGTGAATGGCTCATGTAAAAATGTGGAACAATCCGATAGCGGCCGATGTGGCATGCAAACCGAGGCAGCAAGGTGTCGGGACACAATGTTGAAAGTGTACCAAGTGAGAGCGAGAAATGATCTCAAGCATCATCACGAGCTCGAAAAAATGAATCCGACGATATAAAGGATGTCGAAAATGGGTTACGGCCGATGTGGCACGCACACCGAGGTGACGAGGGCGTTTGGGAAAAAATACCTGAAAAATCGGGGGGTGAGAGCGAGAAATGATCTCAAGCATCATCACCAGCTCAGAAAAATGAATCCGATGATATAAAACATGTGAAAAACGGAGAACGGCCGATGTGGCACGCAAACCGAGGCGACTAGTGGCATCTGAAAAATGGGAAAAAAATGACGGGGTAAAAATGATGCAACGAGGTGACCATCATGACGGTCTCGTCGTGCTGATTCCGGTGGTGGAAACGGTTCGTAAAACGGACTCCGTATGGGGTCAGAATGGCCAAAACAAGAAAAAGTCAACTGACTATAAATAGTGGTGGGTCCAACATGACATGTGTCAGTTGTACTTGTTTGACTTTGACTTGTGATCAGAGTGGACCAGAGCTTAGGTGGCATTTCTGGACGATCCGACCGGCCGATTTCAGATCTGGGAGATACAGGTATTCCGTCAAACCCATACCTGCATGTGTTTTAGGGTCGGGGGTTGGGTAGTGGGTCCCAGGGCTTATTTGTACGGTCCACGTGGGGTGGACCGCGGGTTAGGGTGTCGAAATCGCGACTGGCGACCGCGAGTTTCGGGGTGAACCACGCGGTTGGAGACCTCGTGTTTCTCGGTGAACCACGCGGTTGGAGACCGCGTGATCCCGTGATGGATACGCGGTCGAGCACCGCGAGTTCCAAGGAGGAACACGCGGTTCCAAGCCGTGGGTTTGGGGCTGACAGGTGCGGTTAGGAACCGCGACCATAGGCCTGACAGCCGCGGTCGGACACCGCGGCAGGAAGCCCGAAAGCCGTGGTTTTGGGCCGAGCTAAGAGGGTCTTCCGGGAGAGGGAAAAGGTATTTATTTAGTTGACATGAGTCTGATGAGTCTGTTGTGTGATTGACAGGATGCCGCAGGTGCTCTGGAGAGAGCGGGAGATCCCTGATGAGATCATGGCTGTGATCCGAGGGGAGCGCCATGTGCGATCTGTGCTGGGACTGTGCGGACTACTAAAGTTCGCATAGATACCCATGATACGGTCAGCAGCATTGCTGCTGAACCGGCTGATCATCTTCTGGGAGCCGGACATACAGGCTTTCCGGGTACAGGGTGAGAGGGTGGACCTCATCCTGACCGATGTATATTTTCTGACGGGGTTGCCCTGTCTAGGCAGAGTAGCAGACACACAACCGCGGGTAGCCGCGGACGTCGACATGGAGGACATGTTGGAGAGATACTGTGGTCCTGAGGCGAGGGTGCATAGGAACGCACTCCTGGTGAGGGACCTACAGGAGCCAGCAGTGCGGGCCATGGCAGCATGTGTGGTCCGGGTATTGGGTTCCCAGTCACCTGAGAAGGTGTCTGGGGGTCAGATGCAGATGATAGAGCGCGTACTGGATGGGGTGTACTACGCGTGGGACCAGATGTTCCTGACCTGCGTTCAGCGGTAGCTGACGGCAGCGAAGGAAGAGGGCAAGGGCTTTTGTTTTGGTTCCTTTTTGTGTGCCTTCTTTATGGAGAGGGTACCCACACTGCGGCCACGGGTGCCGATCAGGGCAGGAGGTATGAGGGAGCCGCGGATGGTGCGGTGGGGTGAGATGATGCGCCGCCGTGGTGGCAGCGACGTGGGCAGGTATTTCACGCAGGAGTTGTACCTGCAGTGGCTCCAGATACCATTGACACTGGACGACTTCTCGTATCGGGATATGGACTTCACGGGAGATCCAGAGGCACCACGAGCACCAGGACAGGCATGGGGTCCCGATGGTACATATGTGTTTTTGTTGCATGTTATGTATGTCAAGTTTTATTTATATGATAGGAGATTGATATACTGTGACTGACATATGGGTGATTTTGCAGATGTGGGCCCGAGACCGCCTCCAGGACATGTGGCACGGAGGGGTATTGTAGCCGTACCAGCTCTGCCGAGGCGAGGTGAGGTCCGTCGCCGGGATGCGGAGGGGACACTGGAGTCTGTGCGGGCATTACGAGATCGGTTGTTGATAGGGGTGACCGACGAGGGATGGCGGGATATTGATCCTGCTGTAGTGCTGGATTGTATGATGGCGCCCCGAGAGTTCAGATCCATCGCGATCCGGGTGGCGGTCCTAGTGGACCGGGTACGGGCACAGGAGGCCGGAGGAGAGGAGGACTTGCTGGAGGAGGAGCGAGGGGAGGACTCAGAGGCAGCCGATGCAGGCAGTGATGCAGGATACGACTCCCATTAGGGAGTGCAGGGGACTCCCCCCGAGTTTTGTAGCTACGGCATGTATTTTGATGAGGTTTTAGGGATGTATAGCCATTTTTTGTATAGCTGAGTACAGGGGTACTCAGGACATGTATAGCACTGAACATGTATATTTTTTGATATATATATATATATGCACGTGGATGCATCTTTTTGTATGATGTTGTTGTATGTGTATGCACGTGGATGCGCTTTATGGGTTATGATATGTTGACATTGCATGTGGATGCAAGTAGGTTAGGATGTTAGGCACGTGGATGCCCCTTGTGTATTTTATGGAGTTTTATGATGTATGTATGATTTAGGCACGTGGATGCCCCTATGGATATGCATGTGGTTTATGTACATGGATGCAAATGTTGATGCGATGCAATCTTTTTGGGTTTTTATATATTTTTATGAGATGCTATGGGATTGTGATGCATGATGTTACATGGTGTGATTGATATGCCAGTCTAGGATGTTGTTGGCCATTTGGTCTGCGACACTATTTTGGGCTCTGAGGACATGTGTGAATGTGATGGATTCAAACTATCGGTTGAGTTGTTTTGTGCGCAGGAATTTTCTAAAAAGGCAGGGATCACGCACCTGGTAGCAGTTGTTGAGCTGGGAGACAAGTAGCTGGGAGTCAAGGAACACATGAAGGTGACATATGCCCATTTGGAGGGCAGCAGTCAAGAGACCAGTCACAGCATCATACTCCGCCTGGTTATTGGTAGCAGCGCCTATATATATTCCGTCAAGGTGAATCATCTCGTTGGAAGGGGAGTACAAGACCCATGCTGTAGAAGCCAGGTTGGGAGACCAGCGGCTTGCGCCATCAGCAAAGCCAGTGTAACAAGGTGGAAGATGGTCCATCTGTGGTCATGCAAAAAGGATGAACGTAAGATACTGGGAAAAAATGTGAAAAACAAAAAGAGAGCAAACTGTACAATGCGGACCAATGAGGCCACGGTTTCATTTACGGGTAAAAACACTTAAGATACAACCCATTACGGGGGTTGCGCAAAGGGTGACCTTCGGAGTCAGCTAAGATATATGCCCCCTTGCCGAGACAAGTCTTCACAATGTAAGGGCCCTGCCACATGGATTCAAACTTCCCTTTACCGGTTTTGTCATGTGCTTGGTCATATGCGAGGACAAGGTCCCCTTCGTGGAAAGTTCGAGGGTGAACATGTTGATCATAACCGGCTTTGGAGTGGTTTTTGGCAGCTTCAATGTTCTGGAGAGTGGCACGACGGTCTTCATCAGCTTGTTCGAGTGTCAGCAGACGCTGCTCGAGGGGGGACGTGTCAGGGAGAAGCTCGACGGCGATCTGTAAGGCAGGAATCTGACATTCGATGGGGAGGACAGACTCTACACCGTGAACTAAATGGAATGGGGTAAAACCAGTGGCGGTTTTAGTGGATGTGCGGTAAGCCCATAAGGCAGGGAACAACATGTGGTGCCAATTGGATTTATGCTTGTCAACAGTTCGTTGGAGGATGGGTTTTAGGATTTTGTTGATGGCCTCTACTTGACCGTTCCCTTGGGGGTAGTAAGCAGAGGAAAATTGATGTTCAAATTTGAGGAGGGTGGATAACTCACGCCAGATGGCATCTTCGAAATGTGAACCGTGGTCAGAGACTAACTGCTTAGGAACCCTGAATCGAGCGATGACATGGTTGAAAAAGAAACGGGCAGCAGTGTCGGCGGTACAATTGAAGGTAGGCATAGCTTCCGCCCATTTGGTGAAGTAATCCACGGCAACAATAATATATTTGTGGCCGTTGGCAGACTGGGGTCTACATTCCATGAAGTCTATGGCCCACTTACAAAAGGGACCAACGGTGACAACTGGGTGTAACGGAGCAGGAGGTGTCCGAGCCTTGGGGGCAAAAAGTTGGCAGTTATGGCAGTGTTTGACCGCAGTGATGCAGTCAGTGAAAAGTGTGGGCCAGAAGTATCCAGCGCGGATGACCTTTTGGGCGGTGGCCATCCCTGAGAAATGGCCTCCGCAGGCACCGCTATGACAGTCATTAAGGACGTGTTCAGCTTCCTCGTGTGTAAGGCAACGACGAAGAATTGTGTCAACCCCGCGCCGGTAAAGGACATCGCCTAAGAGGAGATACCGAGAGGCCTGGTGGCGGATGCGACGACGTCCATTACGGGTAACTTTGGGTCTGAACTTCTGCATGCGTAGGTATAACAAGATATCACCGTACCATGGGTCATCGGACGAGATAGTGAACAGGTGATTGTCGGGTAACTCATCGGAGACTGGTTGGGCCGGGAGAAGGGAAGGGAGATCAGTAATGAGCTGGGCAAGTGTGAGGGCTTTGGTGCTCTTAGGTGTTTTGAAGGTAAGGTCATATTCCTGGAGGATAATGACCCATTTAGCAACACGACCTTGTAGGAGTCGCCGGTTTAAAAGGTATACCATGGGGTTGGAGTCGGCGACGACTGTGGTATGACTCATTAAGATATAGTGTCGCAATTTTTGGACGGAAAAGACCACTGCTAGGGAAAGTCTCTCCTCATATGGGTAACGTAGGGGTGGACTAGACAAGGTCTGGCTAACATAGTAAATGACGTGCTCTTGGTGAGAAGCGTCTTCTTGAACCAAGACTCCAGATACAGCATGTTCGGATGCCGAAACGTAAAGGATGAAGTCTTGTGTGAAATCCAGAGGGGAAATCAGAGGAGCGTGTGTGAGAGCCTTCTTGAGGGCTTCGAATGCAGCTTCGGCTTGCTCATCCCAGACGAAGGGTATGTGGGTACGAAGCAGGCGCAAGAAACCGTGAACAGTAGTGGCGTAATCAGGCACAAAACGTCGAAGGAAATTGGCTCGCCCCTGCAAAATTTGGAGCTGCCGGAGCGAACGAGGAGAGGGAAGGTCTAATATGGCTTGGACTTTCAGAGGGTCAATAGTAATTCCTTTCTGGGAAACAATGAAACCCAACAATCGGCCTGCAGGAACGCAAAAAACACACTTGTGTGGGTTCAAGCGGATTTGGTATTTGCGACAACGCAGAAAAACTTGCCGAAGGTCGTTAAGGGGGTCTGATCGTTTCCGGGAACGAGCTGTAAGGTCATCAAGGTAGACTAACAGGATGTGGACCAAGTCGTGAAAGCAATAGGTCATGGCCCGCTGGAAAGTGGCACCAGCATTTTTGAGCCCGAAAGGCATGACGCGATAGGCAAAGGTGCCCCATGGGGTAGTAAAGGCAGTTTTGTACTGGTCTTCCTTACGGATCTGAATCTGGTTGTAGCCGGAAAAACCATCCATGAAGGAGAGGACTTCATGCCCCGCACACGCATCGATGAGCTGGTCAATAAATGGCGTGGGGAAATTGTCCTTGGGACAAGCACGGTTTAAATCGCAGAAGTCAGTGCATACTCGAATGGTGCCTTGTTTTTTATCAACGGGAACGGGGTTTGACACCCAAGTGGTATAGGTGATAGGATAAATGAACCCTGCCTTGCGCAGCTTCTCAATCTCGGCTTTGACAGCTGGGAGCTTTGAGGGATGAATGGGGCGCTGTTTCTGACGGACGGGGGGTACATCAGGCCATGTGTCAATGTGGTGTTCGATAATGGCGGGGTCAAGACCAGGCATTTCAGTATAGGACCAGGCAAAGACATCACGGAATTCTCTGAAAAGATTTATGTAGTCCTCAATCTCTTGTTTACTGCAGAATGCTCCTAAAGTGATGAGTTCAGGGGCACGTCCTGGGGCAGCGATATCAACGTGGATGATGGGTGAGATGTTGGCCATGTTACCTTCCTTGAAGGCGTCAGGAGCAAGAATAGGGTCCTTGAACCAGTCGACCTTGGTGGGAAGGAAGTCTTTGGATTCAACCGTGAATTGGGCTGCTGTGCTAGAGGAGGATTCTTCTGGGATGAAGTAGGAACAATGATGCATATCATCCCAGGGATAATCAGGGGCAGTAAGGGCCTCAAGAACTTCCTCATCAGTACGGAAAGTTTGCGTCATCAAATCGGTTGACGAGGGGGTAGTGGTTGAAGAGATCATATAGATGATATTAACTTCTCCAGAAGGGGGAGAGACCGGGGGGTATATCTCCTCAATGGTGGGTGGTGCCGTCTCAAGATCCAGATTGTTCATCTCATAGAGAGCCGCTCTGTAATCTGGGAGATCGGGACAATGATGGGAGTAATGCCCGTAAATACCGCATATGGCGCAGGGGTGGTTGGTACATAGGGACTTATCTTTAGGCTTCGGAGTGGGATTTAGTTCGACAGTTGGGATGTTAGGGTCATCGTCGAGCATTTGCATGTGCTTCTGCAATGCTGGTAACTGTGGGCATTGGTGGGTCGCATGGCCCAACACGTCGCACAGCGAGCATTTTGGGAGGAGCACGAAATACTGGAGGGTTTTTTACTGTCTTGGGAGGCGGTACAGCAGTGTAAGGTTGTGGTCCTCTGCCCCCAGTGGATTTGGGAGTAGGAGGGGGAGTCGTGGAGAACGAAGGGGTAGAGACACCGGGGGGTGGTTGAGTGGTAGTAGCCATGGGTTGCACCGGTTGGAGGACGACATCAGGTGTCGGCGGGCGAACGGGAGGCGAAAGGTACCAGACGGTTAATCCCAAGGTTAACCCCGGGAGGCTAAGGGTAGCCATAACCGGGGCGCTTACTACTCCCGATGGAGGGACTAGAAAGGGGATGGTATGGATCGGTGTAACACCAATGTGGCTAGGTACCAATGGTGGTTCAGGCAATAAGGGTGGTTGATTGTTAGGTGGTGGGCTGTCATGGGACAAGGTACATAAGTTAGACACGTCGGGCGTAGATGCCGGGGGAGGAATGGATTGAAAGGTGGAGGTCATCGGCGCGTCTGAGTAGACTCCAGGCCCCGTAGAGGAAACAAACGAGGTGGTGGCACGAGAAACAGGTTGTTCAACCATGGGGAGAACATTTTCAGGTTCCGCGGGAGCACTGGGATCATAGAAATTGAGCTGGTCAACCTTAACCACGTGTCCCTCATGGGGGAACATCATGGTGCGAAAGACGGAAGAGGCAACCGCCCGCATGGCATACATGTAGCTGCGGCCAAGTAAAAGGTTATAATCCAATTGGGCATTGATTACCTCAATGTCAATGAGGACGGTTTTTCCACCTAACTGGACGGGGACATTGGCTAGGAGGCCTTGGGGCTGAGTCGAACGACCGTCGTAGGCGCGTAATGCAGTGGTGGACTGCTGGAGAGTGGGGGATCCCAACTTCTTCCATACGAATGTAGACATAACACATGTAGAGGCACCTTCATCGATGATGCATCAATGGATGACAAGATTCCGAATGGAAACAGAAACTTGGAATGCTAGGGTGGAAGGCAGGCGAGGTTCAGACTGGTCTAAATCAAATGCCATCAAATTTGAAACATTTGGGTCAATCCCCCCAATGGCGGAGAGTAAAGTCTTGCGCTGGGAAGGGCAATTCTTCAAGACTTCTAACGCAGACATGGCTGCGGGAGATTGGGCTAGGTCGTCTACAATGTTGTAGTTTGACGCAGCGCGCGCATTGGGGTTATTATTGATACGGCGAAGTGGGAAACGAGGGGCTTTGGGAGCACCATCTAGTGGAGGTGGAGGAATACGTAACGCTTGATCGGTGGGATGAGCGTTAGTAGGTTTATCTGTGGGGGTTACGTCAGTAGTGGAGCCATATTGGTTCCGACGAGTCTGAAGGTTGACGTCAGTGGAGGACATCATCAACAAGTGGTGAGTTCCTGCGTCAAACATGGGTTGATCGGGAGCCGCGTACGTGATTTGCTGTTGGGGTTGCACGTTGGCTTGAGGGGGAGCCAACGGCTGAGTGTTCACGACGCCTTGGGTTGGTAATGGGTTTTGCAGCACCAAAGGTGTCTGCTGAGGTTGAGGGGGGTTAGGAGGCGTCTGAGGAGCTTCCTGCCCTTGGCGGTGGGCATCGTCAACCCAGAGTTTCCTAGCTCGCTCCAAGTGTGGGCAAGCATGGGTGTAGTGGCCATAGACCCCACAAATAGAACAAGGGTGGTTTGTTCGCAGATTAGGGTTTTTAGCCTGCTTGGGTGGGCGATCAGGGTTTTGGTTAGTAGGGGCTGCATTATTATTGTCGGGGGGATTCGCCGGTTGCCCAGCTTGGTCTGCAGGTTGGTTGTTCCCCCGATTACGGCCCTTGTCGCGGTTCTGTTGACCCTGGTTACGTTGGTTGTTTTGGTTTTGCTACGGGTTTTGTTGGGCGTAAACTTGCCCTTGGGCAGCAGGTGGATTCTGAGGTTGCGCAGGTGCGGGAGCAAGCTACGGTGGATGATATGCAGGTTGAGGCTGAGAAGGTGCAGCAACTTGAGGGGGTTGCTGATATGGCTGCGGAGCAAGTTGTGGGTTTGCCGCAGGTGCTGCCTGTGGCGGATAATAAGCGGGTTGGGCTTGTGAAGGTGCAGGAGCTGGGGCAGCCTGCTGATGGTAATAAGGCTGGGGTGCGACTGGGGGGGCATAAGCGGGAGTCGCATGACCGAAGCATTGAGGAGGACATGAGGGTCCATGGTGGTGGTGATGTGTCATGGGAGCATATGAGTTGGTTGCTCCGGACTATGAGGTGGCTCACGAAAGGTCGGGGCCAGGGGTAGGACGTGCTATGGAAAATGGTTGGGGATGCGAAGAAACACGGCCAATGATACCGTCTGCAGCGTGGGATGCCCCTGGCGCATCGTGCTGGGAGGACTCACCGTGAGGGGCATCAGGTATAATGGTATAAAGGTAACCCGACTGGGCGTAAATGAGGTCGAACTGTTGGGCCTTAAGAATGGCCTCTTCTTCAGACTGGGGTCTTTCTGATGCCACATCCTTAGCAATAACAGGGAGAAGGGATTTGAGGAACCAATCTAGGAAGATACGGTCGTCTAGTTTGATCTTGCATAAGCTACGGCGTCGACGCCACTCATGGATGTGGTCCGTGATATGGGTAGCCGTGTTTTGTCTACAAGATAGGAGGATCTCAACGCCCGCGTCGTAGCGGACAGGCAACTGGAAGAACTGCAGAAAGGTCGAGGCAAGGGAAGCAAAGGTGGCGTGGGTCCCATGAGGTTGCTCGATATACCACTTGGCTGCAGAGCCAGTGAAGGTGCGCTGTAAGAGACGGAGGCGAATAGAGTCGTCCACTATGGAGTTGGAGGAACACCATAGGTGGAAAGACATGATATGGTTTTGTGGGTCCTCACCTGCTTTACCCTCAAACTTAGGGATGTCCGAGGGAAGCTTGGTAGGCATACGAGGCCATGCAGGGTCGTGTCTGATAGGGTCATTGGTCAATCTGGCCAGGTCAGGTAGGTTAAGGCTAGCCATGAATGGCAAACTGGAAGGAGGATGTGACACAGTAGTGGGTTGGACCAAGTTGGGGCCAATGCCCCCAAGTGGAGGGACAGGATTTGGGATGGTGCCCCCTAGTGGGGGAACTAAGGTGGTGGAGGATGGTCCAGCACCACCATGGGTAGTGTGAGCCACTGATGTAGTGGGGATAGGGATTCCCGCTGCGGGAATAGGTACCGTGAGGGGAACGGTAGATGAGGGTCCCATGGAGGGCATACCCAAAACAGGTGTAGTAACTGGTGTAGTGGTGGATGTGCCACCAATGGTCCCTATAACAAAAGGAGTGGAAGTCGTGCCAGACATGGGGCTAGTAGGGGCAGTGTAAATAGGGTTCTCAGACTCTTCGTCAGAATCTGAGGTAAAGTAAGGAGCGCCAATATCTGGTGACGGAGACCTACGTCGCTGACGAGTGGAGTCAAGTGACAAGGCTCTAGATCTGTGATGGGTGGTATCAACGGATGATGATCGGAATCTATGACGAGTGGTGTCAAGAGAACCGTGCTGTGGGGGCTCACCCCTGAGGCGCCGAGAATGTCTCGGGGACTCAATGGTGACAGATGGTGTCTAATCTCTGTGGGTTGAGGTGAGTAAAAACAGCTCAAAAACCCTAATGCAACCGAGTGTGCATAAGGAGAGCTCAAAAACAAGGCACTCAGGCCAACAACCAACTCAAAACACCCACTGCAACAGCTGTGCTACAATAGGTGGAGTAACAACAAAGATGGTCAGAATACCAACAAGCAGCAGGTTTCCTAAAAATAAAAAATGGTGAACTCACTAGACCAAAGGGAGGTAAAGGAGCATGCAAACACCTAACTAAAAGTATTCTGACTCAACTAAACATATCCTCTGCAAGGTGATGAAATCCAAGTCAGACAATATGAGTAGGAAAGCCAAGTGGCTATGATATCCCCCTACCGGGAGGGACACCGGGTAGTCAATCCTAGAAGAATGGCAACTAAGATACCCCGTTCATGACACGTCCAGAAAGGTGAATCTGCCGTTTAGTCCGTTGACCGCAATACCCCTATACAGGGATATCCCGCGAACCGCGAAAGGTAGCCCTTCGGTTACTGAATGGAGTGCGGTATTCCACTCAGGCCTCCGGAACCAGTCTCCCGACTTCAACCCTCCTAAGGGAGAGGCCCTCTGATAAACTGGTCGTGACCGTGCGAAAAAGTACTAGGGGATTTTGGTTCCCTATTTGGACAACAACTATGTCTCAAGTGAAATAATCGAGGGGTGTTATTGGAAGCCTATCCCCCCGATCCTACCTAACTACAATGATTCTTTTGTGTTCCCCAAGTGGGGTTAGAATGTTGGTTCAATTAGGTACTTTTTAAGGCTCACTTGATTTATGTGACAGAGTGTGTTCGTGAGGTGATGAACCCAAAATAGAAGTGCCACAAGGGGGGCAGCTTCTAACTATCAATAATGCTGGAATTGAAACTTTAACTTGCAAAATTTTCTGAATTAAAAATACTGAAATTTTAAAAGAATTCTGTAAAAGGAACAGAAATTATGTTGGAGAAAGGCTATAAGGAAGTGGGACTGCAGGTAGGACAGAGGGCTGTTCAGATGCAGAAAATATTGCAGCAAAAGGGGGCTGGGCTCAAATTAGGGAAAAAGTGCAGAGGTCAGACCGCGGGTCGGTGGCGAATCGGAACAGGCGGACCGCGGGTTTGAGGGAAATAGACGCGGTCAGGTCGCGGCTTTCGGGCGAACAGATGCGGTCAGGATGCAGGAAACAGGGTGAAAGACGCAGTTGGGTCGCGGCAAAGAGGCTGACAGACGAGGTCGGGATGCGGGAAAACGGCTGAAAGCCGCAGTCGGGACGCGGGGAAATGGCCGACAGGCGCAGTCAGATCGCAGCAAACAGGATGATTAGCCGCGGTCGGATCGCAGGTAACAGACTTGAATTCATCGGCGGGGCGTCGGAAGCAGTCTGAGAGCCGCGGTCGGGTCGCGGGTAAATGCCTGAAAGACGCGGTCGGGATGCGACTGCAGAGAGAAAAAACGCGATGTACGGCGGCCGAAAGGGACAGCCGAAAGGGAAAAAATTATAAACGGAAACCAGAAATTCAAAATCTAGGGGAGTCGCCAAAACTGTAGCTAGGGTTTTACCCCCAGCTTGTGCGAATGAGCACCTACTAAGGAGAATGGACTCCTTAATAGCAGTTCAGTAAATGTAAATTATTAAGCTAAAACAGAAATAAAAAACTATTTTAAAACATGCATGAAACATAAACAACAAATTTAAATAATGGTTTTTTGTATTGATATTACCTCCAATGTGGAGGTCGATGAAGCTCCTTGCAATGTCCAAGAGGGTTGCTCCAAGCTCCAAAGTGCTCCTTCTCTTTCTCCAATGGTGGGAATGGGCCAAAAGGGGCTCTCAAGGTGAAAGTAGTTCAATGGTGAACTAGGGTTTCGAGAGAGATTTTGGCAGAGTAAGGGTATGTTTGATTGTGGATGTGGAATAACGGATCTCCATCACCTATTTATAGTTTTTTGGTGGTGGAGTGCTGACCCATGGTTTTGGGAAACACATGGTTTAGGGCAGCTGTATAGGGTTTTTTCCTCCTTTTCCTCATTATTTTATATTTTTCTTCCCTTTTTAGGGGGTTTTTGCTATTTTTAGAGGAATTTTGGATATTTTTGGAGGAAAAATGGGTTTTTTAACCTTTTTGAGGTTATTTTAAGGGTTTTGTGGCCTTTTGGAGGCATTTTAGTTGGATTTTTTGGGATTTTAAGGGAAATATGGTAGGAAAATAGACAAATGAGCCATATAATGTGGTAGATGAGGTAGTGAACACTTTTTGGGTGTTAACACTAACCTCCTATCTCTCTCTCTCCCTTAACCCCTAACCTCAATTATATATATCTCTCTCTTAACCCCTTACCTCTCTCTCTCTCTCTCTATAGACCCATTACCTTCAATCTCTCACTCTCTCTAAACCATTAACCCCCAATCTCCCTCTCTCTCTCTAAACCCCTAACCCCCAATTTCTCTCTTTAAACCCCTAAAAACCATTCTCTCTCTCTCTATACCCCTACCCCCCAATATTCCTCTCTCTCTAGATCCCTAACCACCAATTTCTCTCCTTATATATCTCCATTTCTCTAAACTCCTAACACCCAATCTCTCTCTCTCTCTTTCTCCCTCAACCCCTATCAAATAATCTATATATGTCTCTCTATAAAGACCTAACCCCTAATCTCTTTCTCTCTCCCTCTATAAACCCTTAACCCCCCCCCTCTCTCTCTCTCTCTCTCTCTCTCTCTCCCTGTTAACAGCTAACCCCCAATCTCTCTCTCCCTCCCTCTCTCTCTCTTACCTCACTCCTCACCATGCTACCCCTCACCCCTCTATATGTCTCTCTGCCCCCCACCACTAACCATCTATACTCCCCCCATGATATCTAACTATATCTAAACCCCTATAAACCCCTAATCTCTATTTCTTTATCTCTTAACCCCTAACCCCTAATCTCTCTCTCTCTCTAAACCCTTCACCTCCAATCTCTCTCTCTCTCTACAAACTCCTAACCTCAAATATTTGTCTCTTTCTCTCTCCCTCTCATTCACTCTTTCTCTAGACCCCTAACCCCAATGTCAATTTTTCTATCTCTCTCTCTCTAAACCCCTAACACCCAATCTCTCTCTCTCTAAACCCCTAACACCCAATCTCTCTCTCTCTCTTTGAACCCATTACCCCCAATCTCTCTTTTTCTCTCTCATTCTCTAAACCAATAACCTCCAATCTCTCCATCTCGCTCTCTCTCTCTAAACCCCTAACCTTCAATATATATATCTCTCTCTCTAAATACCTCTCTTTCTATCTATCTATATAAGCCTCTGACCCCCAATCCCTTTATCTCTCTCTCTCTCTCTATCTATCTATACCCCTAATCCTCAATCTCTCTCTCTAAACCCCTAACCCCTAATCTCTTTCTCTCTAAACTCCTTACCCACAGTCTCTCTCTCCAAACCCTTAACCACCAATCCCTCTCTTTCTATCACTCTCTCTCTAAACTCGTAAACCCCAATCTCTCTATCTCTCTCTAAGCCTCTGACCCCCAATTTCTCTCTCTCTCTCTCTCTAAACACCTAACCCCCAATCTCTCTCTTTCTATCTCTATATCCCTATATAATCACATAACCTATAGTCTCTCTCTCTTTCTCTCAACCCCTAACCCCCAATATCTATCTCTATCTCTCTAAACCCCTAAATCCAAATCTCTCTCTTCCTCTCTAAAATCTGAACCCCCAATCTCTCTCTCTCTCTCTCTCTCTCTCTCTAAACCCCTAACTCTCTCTCTTTGAACCTCTAACAACCAATATTTATCTCTCTCTTTCTCTCTAAACCCCTAACCCACAATCTCTCTCTATCTCCAAACCCCTAACCTACAATCTCTCTCTCTCTCTCTCTAAACCACTAACCCCCAATCTCTCTCTCTCTCTCTAAATCCCTAACCACCAATCTCTCTCTCTGAACACCTAACCGCCAAGCTCTCTCTTTCTATCTCGCTCCCTAAACCACTAAGCCCCTATCTCTTCATCTTTCTCTAATCCCCTAACCCCCAATCTCTCTCTCTCTCTAAACCCCTAACCTCTAATATCTCTCTCTCTCACTCTCTCTCTAAAACCCTAACCCATAACCCACAATATCTTTCTCCCTCTCTCTATCTATATAAACCCCTAACCCCTAACTCCCAATCTCTCTCTCTCTCTCTCTCTCTCTCTCAAAACCACCACTCCTAACCCATCCTCCCCTCACCACCCTTTATGTCTATCTCCCCTCTAGTCTCTCTCACTCTAAAACCCTAACCCACAATCTCCATCTCTCTCTCTCTAAGCACCCAACACACAATTGATCTCTCTCTCTCTAACATCCAATTTATCTCTCTCTAAGCCCCTTACCCCTAGTCTCTCTTTATCACTCTCTCCCTCTCTAAACCCTGAACCCCTAACTACTTATATCTCTTTCTAAAATGCTAACCCCCAATCTCTCTCTCCCTCTCTCTCTCTATGTGTAAATCCCTAACCTCTAATATGTCTCTCTCTCAACCTCCCACCTCTCTTTATCTCTATCTAGAACTATAACCCCCAATCTCTCTCTCTCTCTCTCTCTCTCTCTCTCTCTAAACCCCTAACTCCCAGTATCTCTCTCTAAACCCTAACCCTCAATCTCTTTCTCTCTCTCAAACCTTAACCCAAATATCCCTTTCTCTCTCTCTTTGTCTGTCTCAACCCCTAAACCGTAATCTATCTATCCCTCTCTTTCTCTCTAAACCCCTAATCACTAATATCTCACACTCTCTAAGCCCATAACCACCAATCTCTCTCTCTCTCTCTCTCTAAACCCTAACCCCCAATATCTCTCTCTAAATCAATAATCCCCAATCTCTCTCTAAAGCCCTAACCTCTAATGTTTCTCTCTCTAACACCATTACCTCCAATCTCTCTCTCTCTCTAAACCCCTAACTTCCAATCTCTTTCTCTCTAGACCCCTAACCTAAAATCTCTCTCTCTCTCTCCATATATATAAACCCATAAACCGCAATATCTCTCTCTCTCTAAACCCCTAATCCCCAATTTCTCTCTCTAAAACACTAATCACTGGTCTCTCTCTCTCTAAGCCCCTAACTCACAATCTCTCTATCTCTAAACCCATAACCACCAATCTCTCTCTTTCTATCTCCTTCTCTCTAAATCATAACCCCCAATCTCTCTCCCTCTCTCTCTCTCTCAATTTCTAACCCCCCCACTCTCTCTACCCAAACCCCCCACTCCTCACCCACCTACTCCTCCCCCTCTTGACATATTTATCCACCCACCGTTAACCATCAGTAATCCCCCTATGATTTCTCTCTATCTCTAAATCCCTTATCCCCAATATCTCTTTCTCTCTCTAAACCACTAAATCCCAATATTTCTCTCTCTCTCTCTCTTTAAACCCCTAACCTCTAACCCTCAATCTCTCTCTCTCTATAAACCCCTAACATCGAGCCTATCTCTCTCTTTCTAAACCCCTAACCTCCAATATCTCTCGCTCTCTCTCTCTCTATCTATCTAAACCTCTAATTGTCAATCTCTATCTCTATCTATCTATCTATCTATCTATCCAAACTCTCAGTCCTCAATCTCTCTCTCCAGACCCCTAATGCCTAACCTATTTCTCTATCTACGCCGCGAACTTCCAATATCTCTCCCCCTCTCTCTCTCTATCTAAACCTCTAATTGCCTCTCTCTCTCTCTCTCTCTAAACCCCTAACCCCTAATCTTATTCTCTCTAAACCCCTTATCTCCAACCTCTCTCTTTCTCTAAACCCCTAACGACCAATCTCTTTCATTTTCTCTTTCTCTCTCTAAACCCCTAACACCAGATCTATATATCTCTCTCTAAGCCTCTAACCCCAAATCTCTCTCTCTCTCTCTCTCTCTAAACCCCTAAACCTCTTTCTCTCTCTCTCTAAACCCCTAACACCCAATCAATATATCTCTCTCTAACCTCCAATCTCTCTCTCTAACCTCTTACCCTCAATCTCTCTCTTTTCATCTCTTTCTCTAAACCAATAGCCCCCAACATCTCTCTCTCTCTCTCTCTCTCTAAACCTCCAATTTCTCTATTTAAATGCCCCTCTTTCTCTCTATTTATAGCTCTATCCTGGAATCTCTATCTATCTATCTCGTCAAACCCTCACTCCTCCCCTCACCACCTTTTATGTCTATCTCCCCGCCACCACTAACCATCCATACTCCCTCTGTGATCTCTCTCTATCTCTAAACCCCTATTAACCCCCAATCTCTCTCTCCATATATATATATATATATATCACCAACCTGCAATATCTCTCTCTCTATTCTACTAATCCCCAATCTCTCTCTTTATACCATTAATCCCCAATATCTCTCTCTCTTTCTATACCACTTACATCTGGTATCTCTCTCTAAACTCCTAACCTTCACTCCCTCTCACTCTAAACCCCTAACCCATAATCTCCATTTATCTCTCTCTAAGCAGTCAACACCCAATTGATCTCTCTCTCTCTCTCTAACCTCCAATTGCTCTCTCTCTCTAATCCCCTTAGCCCTAATGTATCTTTATCTCTCTCTCTAAAATCCTAACCCCCAATCTCTCTCTCTCTCTCTCTCTCTCTGTAAGGCCCTAGCCTCCAATATTTATCTCTCTAAACCTACCTGCCTCTCTCTATCTCTATCTAGAACTATAACCCCCAATATCTATCTCTAAACCAATAATCACCAATCTCTCTCTCTATCTAAACCCCTAACCTCCAATCTCTTTCTCAAAACCCCTAACTGCCAATCTCTTTCTCTCTAGACCCCTAATCTCTCTCTCTCTCTCTCTCTCTCTCTATATATATATATATATATATATAAACCCATAAAACCAAATATCTCTCTCTAAATCACTTATCACTAGTCTCTGTCTCTCTAATCCTCTAATCCCCAATCTCTCTCTCTCTCTCTCCCTCTCTCTCTCAACTCCTAACCCCCCCCCCTCTCTCTCTACCCAAAACCCCCACTCCTAAGCCATTTACTCCTACCCCCTCTCTATATATTTATCCACCCACCTCTAACCATCAATAATCCCCTTGTGATATATCTCAATCTCTAAACCCTAATCGACCCCCAATCTCTCTCTCTCTCTAAATTCCTAACCCCTAACCTCCAATCTCTCTTTCTCTAAAACTCTTCTCCCCAATACATCTTTCTCTCTCTCTCTAAACCACTAAAACCCAATATTTATCTCTCTCTCTAAAACTCTAACCTCCAATCTCTCAATCTCTCTAAATCCCTAATATCCAATATATATCTCTCTTTCTAAACCCCTAACCTCCAATATCTCTCTCTCTCTCTCTAAACCTCTAACTGTCAATCTCTCTATCTCTCTCTCTCTATCTATTCAAACCCCTACTCCTCAATCTCTCTCTCTCTAGACCACTACAGACCAACATATCGCTATCTCTACGCCCCTAATCTCCAATATCTCTCCCTCTCTCTCTCTCTCTTTCTCTATCTAAACCTGTAACTGCCACTCTCTCTCTCTGTCTATCGAAACCCCTAGTATTGAATCTCTCTCTCTCTCTAAACCCCTAACCCCAAGTCTCATTCTCTCTAAACAACTTATTCCCAGCCTCTCTTTCTCTAAATCTCTAACCACCAATCTTCACCTTTTCTCTCTCTCTCTAAACCACTAACCCAAGATATATCTATCTCTCTCAAAGCCTCTAACCGTAAATCTCTCTCTATATCTCTCTCTAAAACCCTAAACCTCTTTCCCTCTCTCTCTCTAAACCCCTAACACCCAATCGATCTCTCTCTCTCTCTAACCTCTAATCTCTCTCTCTTTTTATCTCTTTCTCTAAACCGCTAGCCCCCAACATCTCTCTCTCTCTCTCTCTCTCTCTCTCTCTCTCCTCAAACCCTCACTCCTCGTCCACATACCCTTCCACCTATCTATGTCTCTCCCCCCTAACCACTAACAATCCATACTCCCACAATGATCTCTCTCTATCTCTAAACCCCTATTAAATCTAAAACCTAACCAGAACTCTCTCTCCCTCTAAACCCTAACAAGAATTCTCTCCCCCTCTAAACCCCTAAGCTCCAATCTTTCTCTCCCAAAACCGCCCCACCTAACCCATCCTCCCCTCACCACATTCTATGTTTATCTCCCCACCACCACTAACCATCCATACTCCCCCAGTGATCTCTCTCTATCTCTAAACCACTATTAACCCCCAATCTCTCTCTCTCTCTCTCTCTCTCTCTCTATATATATATATATATATATTACTAACCCCCAATATCTATCTCTCGATACCATTAATCCCCAATATCTCTCTTTATACCACTAATCCCCAATCTCTCTCTCTCTCTCTCTATACCACTGACATACGGTATCTCTCTCTAAATGCCCAACCTTCACTCCCTCTCACTGTAAACCCCTAATCCACAATATCCAAATCTCTCCTTCTAAGCACCCAACACCCAATTCATCTCTCTCTCTCTAACCTCCAATTTCTCTCTACCTAAACCTCCCCACCTCTCTCTATCTCTATCTAGAACTATCACCCCCAATCTTTCTCTATCTCTCTCTATATTTCTATCTAAACCCCTAACCACCCAATCTCTCTCTCTCTAAATCCCTAACCCTCTCTCTCTCTCTCTCTCTCTCAAACCTTAACCCCCAATCTCTCTCTCTCTCTCTCTATATATATATATATAAATATATAATATAAAACCCTAACCCCTAATATCTCTCTCTAAACCCCTAACCTCTAATATTTCTCTCTCTAAAACCATTGCCTCCAATCTCTCTCTCTCTAAGCCCTTAACTACGAATCTCTTTGCCTCTAAACCCCTAACCTCCAATATCTCTCTCTCTCTCTCTCTCTCTCTCTCTCTATATATATATATATATAAACCCGTAAACCCCAATCTCTCTAACTAAACCCCTAATCCCCATTCTCTCTCTCTAAACCACTAATCACTGGTCTCTTTTTCTCTAATCCCCTAAGCTCCAATCTCTCTCTCTAAATCCATAATCACAAATCTCTCTCTTTTTATCTCCCTCTCTCTAAATCCTAATCCCCAATATCTCTTTCTCTCTCAACTCCTAACCCCCCCCCCCTCTCTCTACCCAAACCCCCCACTCCTTAGCCATCTACTCCTTCCCCCTCTCTATATATTTATCCACCAACCAATAACCATCAGTAATCCCCCTGAGATCTCTCTCTCTCTCTCTCTCTCTAAATTCATAACCCCTAATTTCCAATCTCTCACTCTTTAAACCCATTATCCCCAATATCTATTTCTCTCTCTCTCTCTCTCTAAACCCCTAACCCCTAACCTCTAACCACCAATCTCTCTCTATGCCTCTAACCCGAAATCTCTCTCCATATCTCTCTCTAAAAACTTAAACTTCTTTCCCTCTCTCTCTAAACCCCTAACACCCAATCTATATCTCTCTCTTTAACCTCTAATCTCTCTCACTTTTTATCTCTTTCTCTAAACCGCCAACCCCCAACATCTCTCTCTCTCTCTCTCTAAACCTCCAATTTCTCCATTTAAATGCCCCTCTTTCTCTCTATTTATAACTCTATCCTGGAATATTTCTCTCTCTCTTTCTATCTCTCTCCTCAAACCCTCACTCCTCGTCCACATACCCTTCCACCTATCTATGTCTCTCCCCCCTGACCATTAACAATACATACTCCCACAGTGATCTCTCTCTATCTCTAAACCCCTATTAACTGCAAATATATATATATATAACCTAACCAAAACTCTCTCTCCCTCTAAATCTAGAACCTACTAGCTTTCTCTCCCAAAACCACCCCACCTAACCCATCCTCCCTTCACCAAATTTTATGTCTACCTCCCCACCACCACTAACCATCCATACACTCCCTGTTATCTCTCTTTATCTCTAAACCACTATTAACCCCCATTCTCTCTCTCTCTCTCTCTCTCTCTCTATATATATATATATATATATATATATATCTATACCACTAGTCCCCAATATCTCTCTCTTTATACCACTAATACTCAATCTCTCTCTCTCTCTCTACCACTAACATCTGGTATCTCTCTCTAAATGCCTAACCTTCACTCCCTCTCACTCTAAAACCCTAACCCACAATATCCATCTCTCTCCCTCTAAGCACCAAACACCCAATTTATCTCTCTCCCTGAACCTCCCCACCTCTCTCTATCTCTATATAGAACTATCACCCCCAATCTATCTCTATCTCTCTTTATCTTTCTATCTAAACCCCTAAACCCCCAATCTCTCTCTCTCTCTCTCAAACGTTAACCCCCAATCTCTCTCTCTCTCTCTCTCTCTCTCTCTCTCTCTCTATATATATATATATATATATATATATAATATAAAACCCTAACTCCCAATATCTCTCTCTAAACCCCTAACCTCTAATATTTCTCTCTTTAAAACCATTACCTATGAGCTCTCTCTCTCTAAGCCCTTAACTACAAATCTCTTTTTCGGTAAACTCCAATATCTCTCTCTAAACCCCTAATCCCCAATCTCTCTCTCTAAACCACTAATCATTGGTCTCTCTTTCTCTAAGCCCCTAACCTCCAATCGCTCTCTCTCTCTCAACCCATAACCACCAATCGCTCTCTTTTTATCCCCCTCTCTCTAAACCCTAACCCCCAATCTCTCTCTCTCTCTCTCTCTCTCTCAACTCCCAACCCCCCCTTTCTCTCTACCCAAACCCCCCACTCCTCAGCTGTCACCTACCCAAATTTAAGAAATTATTATTTTATTTCCAAAATACTTTATGTTAAATTTAATTACAAAGTTTTGTAATTATGATCAGTTTTGATCAAGGATGAATGTAATTACTGATTATTATTATTTAAATAAATTAATTAGGAGACAAACACCCAAGGGGACTGTTAAATGAGTGTTCACTGACCCACTAGGAGGAATGGAAGCTGTTGGAAGGTATGGGATAGATGGTAGCAATTGCATCACACCACTAGCTGTTCATTATGGGACAACTACCCCTAAAAATGTGGCATTATCCCCCAGGTGGTAGGAGTGGGAAGGCAGCTCATTTAATGACCCAGTAACAACTGAAAAGGCCTAGGCAGCCTACATAAGGCAAATTCGAATTGAGTAGGCAGCTCTTACACAATATTTTCTGCAGAAATATTTCTTCATGTGCATCAGGTGATCACTGAGAGATTCGAATAGGGAGGCTAGTTGTGAGTGCAATCATAAGTCTGTATATTGCTAAGAAGAACCATAGATGTTGGTGCAGGTCTTTTGGACTGCTAGTTCTTGAAGATTCAACAGTTAGTGCTACTGTAAGTGGAGATCTTGGATTCCTATGTTTCTTCCTCCTGGTGGTTCAGTGAACAGGCTCGGGGGTCCTAAGGAAAGTACTTGACTGTCTTCAGGAATTGTTTGGGTGGAACAATCTTCTTGGGTTGTTTGTCCCCTACAAATTTTATCCAGGTTTTATAGTTTCTACTTTATTTCAATTATTAGTTCTGTTTAAGTAAAATTATTAATTTTTGTTTTGAAGAAGAAATGTGTTCTGATTATGTTTGAAAGTTTGCATGTTAAAGTTTCAATGATGATTTGAATTGATAAACCAATATCTACATTTTTCCACATGTTGTTTTATGCATCGTACTCTAGTGTAGATAAGCAAATTAAGAATAAATGAGAAGATAGGCAAACTGCCACTGATTCGATAGACAAGTGCAGTGATTGAATTGTGTTTCCATTTTCTGCCCTATAATTAACAGTAGTAATTTCTATATAATATCCATTACAGTGTAGAATATTCCACTGATTTCATAGAAAACAAATATAGATTATTTACTGTATGATTTCATTGTGTTTTTCCTATCCCTATTTTTTTATAGGAAGTCAATACATTTCAAAGTTCTATATATTATAATTAGAAACAAATTTTGTTGAAGTGCTGTAACTAGGGTTTTCACCCTAGCTTGTGCAAATGAGCACCTACTAAGGAGTATGGACTCCTTAGTAGTAGTTCAATAAACAATAAATTAAAGTACTAAAGCAATACAGATTCTAAACTAGCATGAGCATTAATAAATATAACAAAAACATGAAATATGGTGAAGATCTTTCTTTTTTGCATTAAAATTTTACCTTAAGTGTAGAGGTTGGTGAAGTTCTTGCAATGATCCAAGAGGGTTGCTCCAAACTCCAACTTTGCTCCTTCTCTTTCTCCAAATGGTGGAAATGGGCCAAAAGAGGCACTCAATGGTGAAAGTAGCTCAAGGGTGAGCTAGGGTTTCAAGAGTGATTTTGGCAGAGTAAGGGTGTATTTGACTGTGGATGTGAAATGAGGGGTCTCCATCACCTATTTATAGGTTTTTAGTGGTGGAGTGCTGGCCCATGGTTTTGGGAACCATATGGTTTAGGTCAGTTGTATAGGGTTGTTTCCTCCTTTTTCCTCTTTTTCCTCATTTTTTTCTATTTTTTATTCCCTTTTTAGAGGGTTTTTGCTATTTTTGGAGGAATTTTGGATAATTTTGGGGGAAAAGGGGGTTTTTTTAGCCTTTTGGAGGCTTTTTTGATGGTTTTGTGGCCTTTTAGAGGCTTTTTAGGCCTTTTGGAGGCTTTCTAATGGGATTTTAGGGTTCTAAAGGTAAATATGGTAGGAAATATGGACAAATGAGTCATGTAATGGGGTAGATGAGGTAGTGAGCACTTTTTGGGTGTTAGCAGATTGCCCCCTGATGTGTGAGGGCAAGAGCTCATCGTATGGCCGATAGACATCATAAGTCTTGTATGGTTTTCCTAGGGTGTGGAGAAGAGAAGAAACAAACTGGAGCCCGGAACAACGGTCCCGAACAAACTGCAAAAAACTAAAAGTACATAACCTCAATAATGGATGAGGAATAATCTGATCATATGGATGAGGTGGGCATTCCCATGCTCATATCAAGATATAGAACAATAATAACAATGGGGTCCAAAAAATATGGTGACCTGACATATACATCACCTCAAATAATGAATGAGGAAGAATCTCAATATATGGACGAGGTGGGCATACCCATGCTCATATCAAGATACATAAAAAATAACTGTGAGGCCCGAAAAGGGTGACCTATAGGATACATAGAGAACCACTGTGTACATCATAAGGGTACAGAGGGGACACCAATCTAGGACATACTGCTGGGCTGACCATGTCTGAGCTGAAGAACTGATACATTCGAATAACAACAGTGCTACTGAGTGGGGTACCAGAGGAACTGATGAGTTGCTGGATCAGAGTGACGGGGAGTCATACTCTCAATGGTACACTAAACTGGAACTAAATTGGGGACTCAAGGAAGCATATAACTGGATGGCTTCCGAATACAATCGCCAATGCAACCCGAAAATCCGCGGGAACATATAACTGGGTGTTTCGAAGTGACTCACCGATGTGCTAGAGTCAAGGGAAATTCGGGGTCTTCGACCAATAACTGAAGGGATATAAACCCTGCGCGATTCTCAATGATGCGATCAAGGAGCTGAAGTCGAGCATGTGAGAAACAACCACTTGGAGAGGCAATGATGAATCCTCTCAAAATGGTCCATAGGCACTCACCACAGATGGTGATGGGTCCAAGGTGCAGGGACCTTTGGGTCTATCCTATGGAATAGAGGGGCTGTCATCGATAGAGGGAGACCTGCAACTATCAAGGTAATGATGTTTCCTTGATAGGAGTGCGAGGTGGAGAACCGAAGTGTGAGAGTACTGATGATAGGACTGACATACTATGGGGGATAACTGGGCAAGTAGAGTGGGTGGACTCAAATTCCTTTGTTCAAAGTATGATGGCGGGGATGATCGGGCAGCATATGAAACTGATTGATGGGAAAGGGATAATAGCTGTAATGGATTAAGGATAGTGACTGGGATGAGGGATACTCAAGCTGGTGTAAAATGGTAGGAGACTGCAGACTACTCTGAACAAAGGCGACCTGATTGGTGGTGCTGCCGAGATGATCGATCATAGTGCCAAAAGGCACGGGGGGACTTCTTCATGGGTTAAGGAACTAGAAGAAGTGTGTGTAAAATGGTACTATCGTGTGGATTTATACGAGCCCAGGATAGTTCATGCTCGTGATTGCTTTCAATTTTAAGGAGTCTGAAAGCGATAAGAAGACTCTGAAATGATGGAATGGTACCGTCGTGTGGATTTGTACGAGCCCAAGACGGTGCATGCTCGTGGTTGCTTTCAATTTTAGAGAGTCTGAAAGCAATAAGAAGACTCCAGGGGGTTTCTTTTTCGTGTGTTAGTCTCCAAGGCCCAAAGAAGCATAAAATGATGCAATGAAGAACTCTTCTAGCCGGTGTGACTAGAGTATTCCTTTTTCATAATTAGTCTACCAGGTCCGGAAAAGGGTTAAACTTATACCAGATACATTCCCTTTCAGGTACTTTAACGAGCATGAAAGGAAGCAAGATTACTCGGTGATCTTTTCATTGTTTTAGGAGTTAGAAAAGAGTTTAACAAAAACTCCCTAAGTGCCTTTTTCGTAAAGGACTTGTCCGTCCCGAAAAAGGGATAAAATTATACCGAAAAAAAGGAATGGCCAGGCAAGGAGGAAGTGCTCAATCAAGGAATATTTATGATGACCAAGAACGAGGGTAGGGGGGAACACTGGTGGGCCTCCTTGTGGGATAATGAATGGTGGAAAAATAACGAAATAATTGCATAATGACAGTAGTCAATGGCTCATGTAAAAATGTGGAACAATCCGATGGCGGCCAATGTGGCACGCAAACCGAGGCAGCAAGGTGGTCGGACACAATGTTGAAATTGTACCTGGTGAGAGCGAGAAATGATCTCAAGCATCATCACAAGCTCGAAAAAATGAATTCGGTGATATAAAAAGTGTCAAAAATTGATAACGACCAATGTGGCACGCAAACCGAGGTGACAAGGGGCATTTTGGAAAAAATACCTAAAAATATGGGAGTGAGAGTGAGAAATGATCTCAATCATCATCACGGGCTTAGAAAAATGAATCCGATGATATAAAATATACCAAAAATGGAGAGCAGCCGAAGTGGCACGCAAACTGAGGCAACGAGTGGTGTCGAAAAAATGCTCAAAAAACAAATTGGAAAAACTAAGGGAACAAGTTGACCATCATGACGGTCACGTCGTGCTGATTCCAGTGGTGGAAATGGTTCGAAAAATGGACTTCGTATGGGTTCAGAATGGCCAAAACAAGAAAAAGTCAACAGACTATAAATAGTGAGTGGGTCCAACATGACAAGTGTCATTTGGACTTGTTGAATTTGACTAGTGATCAGAGTGGATCAGAGCTGAGTTGGCATTTCTGGATGATCCGACTGACCGTTTTCAGATCCGAGAGTTACAGGTATTCCGACAAACTCATACCTGCATTTTCATTGGGTTGGGGGGAGGGTAGTGGGTCTCAAGGGAGTATTTGTACGGTCCACGTGGGGTGGACCGTGGGTTTATGGGATGGAACCACGGTCGGAGACCGCCGGTTCCACGGTAGATCACGCGGCTGGGGACCGCGAGGTTTGGGTCGGAATACGCAGTCTGGTACACATGAAGGTGACATGAAGGTGACATATTCCCATCTGGAGGGCAGCAGTCAGGAGACCGGTGACAGCATCATACTCCACCTGGTTATTGGTAGCAGTGCCTATACATATTCCGTCAAGGTGAATCATTTCATGTGAAGGAGAATATAAGACCCATGCTACAGAAGCCAGGTTGGGAGACCAGCGGCTTGCTCCATCAGCGAAGCCAATGTTATAAGGTGGAAGATGGGCCATCTATGGTCATGGAAAAATTATGAATGTAAGATTGTGGTAAAAAAGGTGAAAAACAAAAGGAGAGCAAACTGTACAATATGGACCAATGGGGCCATGGGTTGATTTAGGGATAAAAATGTTTAAGATACAACCCGTTACGGGGGTTGCGCAAAGGGTGACCTTCTGAGTCAGTTAAAATGTATGCCCCATTGCCGAGGCAGGTCTGCACAATGTAAGGGCCTTGCCACATGGACTCAAACTTTCCTTTACCAGTTTTGTCGTGGGCTTGGTCATAGGCAAGGATGAGGTCCCCTTCATGGAAAGTTCGAGGGTGTACATGTTTGTCGTAACCAGGTTTGGAGCAGTTCTTGGCAGCTTCAATGGTCTGGAGAGTGGCATGACGGTCTTCATCAACTTGTTCTAGTGATAGCAGACATTGCTCGAGTGGGGAGGTGTTTGAGAGAAGCTCGACGGCGATGTGTAAGGCATGTATCTGACACTCGATGGGGAGGATAGAATCTACACCGTGAACTAAATGAAACGGGGTAAAACTAGTGGCGGTCTTGGTGGATGTGTGGTAAGCCCATAAGGCAGGGAACAACATGTGGTGCCAATTGGACTTATGCCGATCAACAACGCGTTGGAGGATGGTTTTTAGAATTTTGTTAATGGCCTCTACTTGACCGTTCCCTTGGGGGTAGTAAGCAGAGGAATACTGATGCTCAAACTTGAGGAGGGTGGATAACTCGCACCAAACGGAATCTTCAAAGTGTGAACCATGATCTGAGACCAACTATTTGGGAACCCCGAATCGAGTGATAACATGGTTAAAAAAGAAACGGGCAGCGGTGTCAGTGGTACAATTGAAAGTGGGCATGGCTTTGGCCCATTTGGTGAAGTAATCGACGGTGACAATGATGTATTTATGGCCATTGGCAGATGGGGGTTTACACTCGATGAAGTCGATGGCCCACTTACAAAAGGGACCGACGGTGACGACTGGGTGTAATGGAGCAGGTGGTGTCCGGGCCTTGGGGTCAAAAAGTTGGCAATTATGGCAATGTTTGACTGCTGTGATGCAGTTAGTAAAGAGTGTGGGCCAGAAGTATCTGGCGCGGACGACCTTTTGGGTGGTGGCCATCCCAGAGAAATGGCCGCTACAGGCACCGCTATGACAGTCATTGAGGACGTGTTTGGCTTCCTCGTGTGTAAGGCAACGACGGAGAATGGTGTCAACCCCTCGACGGTAAAGGACATCGCCTAAGAGGAGATATCGAGAGGCCTAGTGATGGATACGACAGTGTCCATCATGATTGATGTTGGATCTGAACTTCTGCGTGCGCAGGTATAACAAAATATCACCGTACCATGGGTCATCAGATAAGATGATGAACAAGTGGTTGTCGGGTAACTCATCGGAGATTTGTGGGGACGGTAGAAGGGAGGGGAGATCAGTGATGAGTTGGGAAAGCACAAGGGCTTTAGTGCTCTTAGGGGTGCAGAAAGTGAGGTCATATTCCTGGAGGATAATGACCCATTTAGCAACACAACCTTGCAGGAGCCGCCGGTTTAGGAGATAGACCATAGGGTTGGAGTCGGCGACAACTGTGGTATGACTGAGCAAAATGTAGTGTCACAATTTTTGGATGGAAAAGACCACAGCTAGGGCTAGTCTCTCCTCGTATGGTTAATGTAGGGGTGGTCTAGACAAGGTCTGGATGACGTAATAAATGACATGCTCCTAGCGAGCGGTGTCTTCTTGAACCAAGACTTCGGAGACGGCATGTTCGGATGTCAAGACGTAAAGGATGAAGCCTTGAGAGAAATATGGGGGGGAGATTAAAGGGGCTTGGGTGAGAGCTTTCTTGAGGGCATCAAATGCAGCTTCTGCTTGCTCATCCCAAACAAATGGTATGTGGGTACGAAGCAGGCATAAGAAACCATGAACTTTGGTGGCATAATCAGGAACGAAATGACGAAGGAAATTGGATCGCCCCTGCAGACTCTGGATTTGCCGAAGCGTGCGAGGAGAGGGAAGGTCTAAGATGGCTTGGACTTTCAGGGGATCAACAATAATTCCTTTCTGGGAAACAATGAAACCCAACAACCGGCCTGCTGGAATGCAAAAGACACACTTGTGTGGGTTCAAGCGGATTTTATATTTGCGACAACACAGGAAAACCTGCCGGAGGTCGTTAAGGTGGTCTGATCGTTTCTGGGAACGAGCTGTAAGGTCATCAAGATAGACTAGCAGGATATGGACCAAGACGTGAAAGCAATAGGTCATGGTCCACTGGAAGGTGGCACAAGCATTTTTTAGGCCGAAAGGCATGATGCAATAGGAAAAGGTGCCCCATGGGGTGGTAAAGGCAGTCTTGTACTGATCCTCCTTACGGATCTGAATCTGGTTGTATCCCAAAAAACCGTCCATGAAATATAGGACTTCATGCCCCGCACATGCATCGATGAGTTGGTCAATAAATGGCATGGGGAAGTTGTCTTTGGGACAGGCACAGTTTAAATCGCGGAAGTCAGTACATACTCTAATGGTGCCTTGCTTTTTGATAACAGGAACGGGGTTTGGAACCCACGTGGTATATGAAATAGGATAAATGAATCCTGCTTTGCAAAGTTTCTCTACCTCGGCTTTAACAGCGGGGAGCTTGGAAGGATGAATGGGGCACTGTTTCTGATGAACGGGGGGTACATCAGGCCATGTGTCAATGTGGTGTTCTATAATGGCGGGGTCAAGACCAGGCATTTCGGTACAGGACCAGGCAAAGACATCACAAAATTCTTGGAAAAGTTTTTTGTATTCTCCAATCTCATGCTCATTGCAGGAGGCTCCTAAGGTAAGGATTTCAAGAGCACCAGGTGGGTTAGAGATATCGATGTGGATGATGGGTGAGATGTTGGCCATGTTACCTTCCTCAAAGGCATCAGGAGTAGGAATAGGATCCTTAAACTAGTCGACTTTAGTGGGAAGGAAATCTTTGGACTCAACCATGAGTTGGGTAGCTGTGGTAGAGGAGGATTCTTCTGGGAGGAAACAGGAACGATGGTGCATGTCATCCCAGGGATAATCTGGGGCAGTGAGAGCCTCTAGAATCTCCTCATCATTGCGGAAAGTTTGAGTTGTCAAATCGGTTGACGAGGGAGTGGTAGTCGAAGAGATCATATAAATGGTATTAATCTCTTCGGATGGGGATGATACCGGGGGGTGGATCTCCTCAATTGTGGGGGGTGCCATCTCAAGGTCCAAATTATTAATCTCATAGAGAGCTGCTCTGTAATCTCGGAGATCAGGACAGTGATGTGAGTAGTGGCCGCAAATACCGCATATGGCACAAGGGTGGTTGGTATGCAGTGATTTATCACAAGGCTTAGGGATTGGATCTAGTTCGACAACCGGGATGTTGGGGTCATCGTCAAGCATTTGCATGTGTTCCTGTAATGCAGCTAATTGTGGACATTGATGAGTTGGATGGCCTAACTCATCACACAACGAGCATTTGGGGGGAGCACGAAACACGGGAGGGGGTTTAACTGCCTTGGGAGGGGGTACATCAGTGTATGGTTGTGAGCCTCTGCCCCCAGTGGGCTTGATAAGAGGAGGAGGATTCATAGATGACGAAGGGGTAGCGACACCGGGAGGTGGTTGAGTAGTAGTGACAATGGGTTGCACTGGTTGGAGGATGACATTTGGTGTCGGTGGGGGAACGGGAGGCGAAATATACCACACAGGTAATCCTAAGGTTAACCCGGGGAGGCTAAGAGTAGCCATAACCGGGGCGCTTACTACTCTCGAAGGAGGGAATAGGAAGGGGATTGTGTGGATGGGTGTAACCCCAATGTGACTAGGTACCAATGGTGGTTTAGGTAACAAGGGCAGTTGATTGTTGGGTGTTTGTGTACTGTGGGAAAGAGTACAGAGGTCAGAGACTTCGGTCACGGGTGACGGGGATGGAATGGATTGGAATGTGGATGTCATCGGCGTGTCTGAGTACAGGCCGGGTCCCATGGACGACACAAACGAGGTAGTTGCACCACAAACAGGTTTTTCAATCATGGGGAGAACAATTTCGGGTGCAGCGGGGGCATTTGGATCTTAATAGGTGAGTTGGTCAACCTTGACCACGCGTCCGTCATGGGGGAACATCATGGTACGAAAAATGGATGATGTAACCACCTGCATGGCATACATGTAGCTGCGGCCAAGTAAGAGGTTATAATCAAGTTGGGCATTGATGACCTCTATGTCAATGAGCATGATTTTTCCAGCCAACTGGATGGGGACAATAGCTAGGAGACCTTGGGGTTGAGCCGAACGGCCGTCATAGGCTCGCAACGTAATGGTGGACTGCTGGAGAGTAGGGGATCCCAACTTCTACCAAACAAATGTGGACATAACGCATGTAGAGGCACCTTCATCGATAATGCACTGATGGATGACAAGATTCCGAACGGAAACAGAAACTTGGAATGCTAAAGTGGAAGACAGGCGTGGTTCGGACTGGTCCAAATCGAAGGCCATCAAATGTGAATCATTTGGGTCAATATCGCCAATGGTGGAGAGAAAAGTCTTGTGCTGTGAAGGACAGTGTTTTAAGACTTCTAATGCGGACATGGCTGCGGGAGATTGGGCTAAGTCATCTACAATGTTGTAATTTGATGCAGCGCGAGCATTGGGGTTATTGTTGATACGATGAAGTGGGAAACGAGGTGCTTTGGAGACGCCATTGAGTGGAGCCAAAGGTATATGTAACATCTGATCAATGGGATGAGCATTAGTGTTTTTTGTCGGTGGTAGGGGCTTCAGGGGTGGAGCCATATTGGTTCCGACAAGTTTGGAGGTTGACATCAGCGGATGACATCATCAACAAGTGGTGAGTACCTGAGTCAAACATGGGTTGATCAGGAGTAGCATAAGTGATCTGTTGTTGTGGTGGCGCGTTGCCTTAAGGGGGAGCCAACGGCTGAGTGTTCACTACGCCTTGGGTTGGTAAGGGGTTTTGCAGCACCAAAGGTTGCTACTGAGGGGGTGGGGGGTTGGGTGGTGCTTGAGGAGCCGCATGCCCTTGGCGATGGGCATCATCAACCCAAAGTTGCCGAGCTCGCTCCAAATGTGGGAAAGCATGTATGTAGTGGCCATAGACCCCGCAAATAGAACAAGGATGGTTTGTTCGTAAATTAGGATTTTTGGCCTGCTTGGGTGGCCGATCAGGGTTTTGGTTGGCGGGTGCCGCATTATTGTTGTCAGGGGGATTGGGAGATTGACCACCTTGGTCTGGAGGAGGGTTATTCCCACAGTTACGGCCTTTTCCACGATTTTTCTAACCCTGTGGGCGGTGGTTGTTTTGGTTCTGCTATGGATTTTGTTGGGCGTAAACCTACCCTTGGGCAGCAGGTGGGTTCTGGGGTTGTGCAGGTGCGGAAGTAGGCTGTGGTGGATAATAAGTAGGTGGAGGCTGCACAGGTGCTGAACCTTGTGGGGGTTGTTGATATGTCTGCGGAGTGGGCTGTGGGTTTTCCGCAGGGGCTGCTTGTGGCGAGTAATAATCAGGTTGGACTTGAGAAGACACAGGAGCTAGTGCAGCCTATGGATGGTAATATGGCTGAGGTGCGACTGGGGGGGGCATAAGTGGGGGACGCATGTCCAAAGCACTGAGGTGGACATGAGGGTCCGTGAGAATGGTGGTGATGTGTCATAGGAGCATACGAATTGATTGCTCCAGATTAAGATGTAGCCCGTGAAAGGTTGGGGCCATGGCTAGGACGTGCTATGGAAAATGGTTGGGGATGCGAGGCAACATGGCCAATGATGCCGTCTGCGGCATGGGATGCCCCTAGCACGTCGTGTTGGGAGGAGTTGCTGCAAGGGGCATCAGGTATGATGGTATATAGATAACCCGACTGGGCATAAATGAGGTCAAATTGCTGAGCTTTGAGGATGGCCGCTTCTTTAGACTGGGGTCGTTCGGATGCCACATCCTTGGCAATGACAGGAAGTAGGGATTTTAGAAACCAATCTAAGAAGATACAGTCTTCTAACTTGATTTTGCAGAGGCTGCGGCGTCAACGCCACTCATGAATGTGGTCAATGATGTAGGTAGCCGTGTTCTGTCTGCAAGACAGTAGGATCTCAACTCTCGCGTCATAGTGGACAGGTAACTAAAAGAACTGCAGGAAAGTCGAGGCAAGGGAAGTAGAGGTGGCATGGGTCCCATGGGGCTGCTCGATGTACCACTTAGCTTCAGAGCCAGTGAAGGTGCACTGTAACAAATGGAGGCGGACAGAGTCTTCCACTATGGAGCTGGAGGAACAACATAGATGGAAGGACATAATATGGTTCTGGGGGTCCTCACCTACCTTGTCATCAAACTTAGGGATGTCAGAGGGAAGCTTGGTGGGCATGTGAGGCCATGTAGGGTCATGTCTGATGGGATCATTAGTCAGTCTAGCTAGGTCAGGAAGGTTGAGGCTAGCCATGAATGGCAAACTAGAAGAAGGATGTGACATACTAGTGGGTTCGACCATGGTGGGGCCAATGCCCCCAAGTGTAGGGGTAGGGTTTGGGAGGTTGCCCCCAAGTGTAGGGATTAAAGTGGTATGGGATGGTCCTACACCGCCAAGGGTAGTGTGAGTCACTGATGGAGTAGGAATAGGTATTCCAGCTACTGGAATGGGTGCAGTGATCAGAATGGTAGATGTGGGCCCCATCGAGGGCATACCCAAAGCAGCTGTGGTAGCTGGTGTGGTAGTGGATGCTCCACCAATGGTCCCTACAAAGAAAGGGGTGGAATTCACGCCAGCCATGGGTATGGTTGGTGCAGTGTAAATGGGATTCTCAGACTCTGCCTCAGAATCAGAGGTAAAATAAGGGGTGTCTATCTCGGGTGACGGAGTTCTATGCCGTTGGCGAGTGGAGTCAAGTGACAAAGTGCGAGATCTATGATGAGTGGTATCAAGTGATGAAGATCTATATCTATGATGGGTGGTGTCAAGTGAACCGTGTTGCAGAGGCTCGCCCCGAAGGCACCGAGAATGTCTCAGGGACTCAATGGTGACAAATGGTGTCAAATATCTGGGGGGTTGTGTTGAGTGAAAAACAACTCAAAAACCCTAATGCAACCGAGTGTGCAGAAGGAGAGCTCAAAAAATATGGCACTCAGGCCAACAACCAACTCAAAACACTTACTATAACAGTTGTGCTACAATAAGTGGAGTATCAACATAAATGGTCAGAATACCAACAAGTAGCAGGTTTCCTAAAAAATAAAAATAGTGGACTCACTAGACCAAAAGGAGGTAAGGGAGCATGCAAACACCTAACTAAATAGTATTTTGACTCAACTAGACATATCCTCTGCAAGGTGATGAAATCCAAGTCAGACAATATGGATAGGAGAGCCAAGTGGCTAAAGATATCCCCCTACCGGGAGGGACACCGGGTAGTCAAACCTAGAAGAAAGGAAACTAAGATACCCGTTCATGACACGTCCAGAAAAGGTGAATCTACCGTTTGGTTCTATCACTGCAGTATCCCCATATGGGGATACCCTGAGAACTGTGAAAGGTATCCTTCGGTTACTGAATGGATTATGGTATCCCACTCAGGCCTCCGGAACCAGTCTGGCGACTTCAACCCTCCTAAGGGAGAGGCCCTCTGATAAACTGGTTGTGACCGTGCCAAAAAATACTAGGGAATTTTGGTTCCCTAATGGACAACAACTATGTCTCAAGTGTAAGCAACCAAGGGGTGTTATTTGGATGCCTATCCCCTCGATCCTACCTAACTACAAAAAATTTTATGTGTTCCCCAAGTGGGGTTAGAATGTTGGTTGTGTTAAGTAGTTTTTAAAGGCTCACTTGAATTAGGTGACAGAGTGTGTGCGTGTGAGATGATGAACCCAAGTAAAAGTGCCACAAGGGGGGCAACTTTCTAACTAAAAATAACAAGACAGAATGTAAACTTTGAAATGCAAAACTTTCTCTTTTTCAAGTAAAATGCTGAAATTTTAAAAAACGATTCTGTAAATGGAACCGAAATAAAACTGCAGAAAAGGCTGTAAGGAAGTATGGCTGCAGGTAGGACAGATGGCTATGCAGGTGTAGAAAATAGTGCAACAAAGTGCTGGGTTCAAAACAGGGAAAAAAGTGGAGAAAGCTAACCGCGGGTCTATGGCAAATATCGGCAGTCGGACCGCGGGAAACAGAGCAACAGTCGCCGACAGGTTGCGGGTTTTTGGCCGAAAGATGCAGTTGGACCACAGGAAATAGGTCGAAAGACGCAGGCGGGTTGCAGGAAAAAGGCTGAAAGCAACAAGCTGGACATGGGAAAAAGGCCGAAAGACATGGTCGGGTCACGGGAAAACGGTGAACAGTTACTGTCAGATCGCCCCGAACAAGCTAACCGTCGTGGTCAGATCGCGAGTAACATACTGAAAACGGTCGGCAGGTCACCGAAAATAGTCTGAGAAGCGCGATTGGATCGCAGGTAAAGGCCTAAAAGATGCAGTCGGAACGCAACTGCAGGGGGTAAAAGATGCGGTTTACGGCAGCCAAAAGGGACAGCCGAACAGAAAAATATTGTAGAAAATTAAAAACATTTGAAACTTTAAAAACTATAACTAGAAATTCAAAGGAACACAAGGGGAGTCGCCAAAACTGTAGCTAGGGTTTTCACCCTAGCTTGTGCAAATGAGCACCTACTAAGGAGAATGGACTCCTTAGTAGCAGTTCAATAAATAGTAAATTAAAGTACTAAAGCAATATAGATTCTAAACTAGCATGAGCATTAATAAACATAACAAAAACATGAAATATGGTGAAGATCTTTCTTTTTTGCATTAAAATTTTACCTCAAGTGTAGAGGTTGGTGAAGTTCTTGCAATGATCCAAGAGGGTTGCTCCAAACTCCAACTTTGCTCCTTCTCTTTCTCCAAATGGTGGAAATGGGCCAAAAGGGGCACTTAATGGTGAAAGTAGCTCAAAAGTGAGCTAGGGTTTCGAGAGTGATTTTGGCAAAGTAAGGGTGTATTTGACTGTGGATGTGAAATGAGGGGTCTCCATCACCTATTTATAGGTTTGTAGTGGTGGAGTGTTGGCCCATGGTTTTGGGAACCATATGGTTTAGCTCAACTGTATAGGGTTTTTTCCTCATTTTTTTCTATTTTTTATTCCCTTTTTAGAGGGTTTTTGCTATTTTTGGAGGAATTTTGGATCGTTTTTGGGGGAAAAGGGGTTTTTTAGCCTTTTTGAGGCTTTTTTTTATGGTTTTGTGGCCTTTTAGATGCTTGTTAGGCCTTTTGGAGGCTTTCTAATGGGATTTTAGGGTTCTAAAGGTAAATATGGTAGGAAATATGGACAAATGAGTCATGTAATGGGGTAGATGAGGTAGTGAGCACTTTTTGAGACTATCACAGAGACTATTACATCAAATTCATATTATGTGGATCATTGGAAAACCCTTGTCAGCTGGAGTATCAATTAAAGGTTTAATGCAGGATCAAGTTACGATCTCGACGTTAGCTCGATGTTATGTCATTTTAATGACAGTCAACTCGCCACCCTGTTGACATAAATTGTATGTCAGTACCATTCATTACGACCACCAATCTTCACATAAGATCCTTTATAAACCCAAAACTTTCGATTATTTTGCTAATAGTTATAGCTCTACACTTAGGATCACAATTAGGGTATTAAGACTAAAATTTAGCCATGTATTAAGCATAGATTTCGTATTAGTTCATTATTGTAAACTCTCATGCTTTTTTTTTGTAATAGTTTGCAATTATAAAAACTATTATATAGAATAGCAAACTATAAGATTGACATGGTTAATATATTAACCATAGTTTGTATTTACTCCATATATAAAAATATAATAATGTAAGAGTTTATACTTGTGAATTTCCAATAAGACCATTGATTAGTAACTAGCATAAAAAACATGCTATGGTCTTGAACTTCATACCCTCACTCTTATTGCAATATTTCTTGATGGCTGGCGTTACATTCATGACGTTAGTACTTTACAAATATTAGTTATCTTAAGATGACAACCAAAGCCAACCTAGAATTACATATTTGACTTACGACAAGAAATGTAAACAACATGTATACCTTTTAGACGTTATTATTTTTCAACATAGTAAAAGGTAAGACAGTTTCGAGAGACTAGGAAGCAGTACTAAATCGTCATACCTGAAAGATACTTGTTTTTGCAAAAGAATTCACAACTTTTTATTTGACGTTGAATTGAATTACACACGTACTTTTAAACTATGCAGTTATTGAACTTCTTACCTATCGTCTGCACATAAACTTTCAAACGCATTAGCGTCGCAGCTAAGCAAACTCCAGGGTACCTCGTAGGACACCCTTGAACATCAAAAAGCAAACTGTCAGTATCATGTCAAATTAAAAAGTATCGCATCATATTTTTGACCTGTCAATAGATTAGTACAATAATCATGTTTGTCATGATGTGTTTAAATTGTCATTACCACCATGCTGCTAAAAAAGAAAATTAAATTACATTTAGTACTAACGACGTACTAACGACTTTTTAATTAAAGTGGTCGTAATCAAACAAATTATTATTTCCGCATCTATAAATTTTGTATTTAATGTCATTTTCAAAAATTTAAAATTTCTATGAAAATTCAGGAGGTTACATGTGGTATCAGATCTCATATTCAAACTCTAGGCCTGAAAGAGGTCCAAGAACACGCAGCATAAAATTTTATACAGCAAAAAACTTTACTAATTTAAATTTAAATTATGATGTTATCCAGAAATTATTTTTAAGCTACATGTATGGAGAATTCAGCTGATCATATAGACGACAGATTTCAACCAAACAACCACAGTTCGAGATAGCACTATGTAGAAGGCCGCGGTGAACTAAATAACAGTTCGTCGGAATTGTTATGTGCTTTTCATGAATTAAAGGCAGAAATCAGATCTGTGAAACAAGACAATGAAATAATTCTGCAGGCGCAAGAACAATTAAATCAAGTGCTGTTTGAACAATGCCCGACAGAGGAGCAAGAGAGAGATAATGAAGATATCTCCAAAGTTGAGGATCTTCCTCATGCTAATAAAAATCAGAAAATGAAAATGAGTGAGGTGAAAAATAGCTCAACCTCATCAAGAGATGCTATTGAAGTGCATAAAAAGAAACGTAACTACACCTTTTGTAGTAGTGTAGGAGATTTCAAACCCAGAAGGAAAAATCATAAGGAGTATGCGCAGATTTCTGGAGAGTTCAAAAAGATTAGACCTCCAACTTTCAAAGGAGAAACTGAGAAGAGTGAGACAACTGAATCTTGGCTGTCCCGTATGAAGAAATACTTCTAGATCTATAACTATTCAGAGTTCTTGAAGGCAAAAATGGTTATATATAACTTGACCAGAAAAGTGGATATTTGGTGGCAGGACATCAAAAGAGTAAAGGGCATCAAAGATAAATATGTAAGCTGGAGTACTTTTAAAAGATATTTTAAAAAGAAGTATTTATCTGAACAGTACTATGAAGAAAAATCCAAAGAGTTCTACGATTTGAAGTTGGGAGGTGTGAACATGAAGGAAATGAATAGTAAATTTTTGAACTTACTGAGATATATGCCATACCTCATAGAGGAAAAACCAAAGATTCAAAGATACTTGAGCTGCTTACCTTTCAATATTAAGGATAGAATCGAGTACGACAGTCCTAAAACTTTGGAAGAGGCTATGAGAAAGACAGTTTTCTGTTATGATACAAATCGAAAAAGAGAAGGAATGTCAAACTAGAAAAATCATAAGCCCAACAACTTTGAACAGAAAAAGAAAAATTTCAGATTCAGTGGGAAATTTCGGGTTCCAAAGGAAGAATTTTCAGAATCGGAATTTACAAGGGAATAATTCCAGAAGCAATTCACAACAAAATTCTACAGCACCCAAAAATGCTCCTAATAATACTAGGACTATTGAGCAAAATGCACCTATCAAATGTTTTAAATTCGAAGGTCCTCATTACGCATCAAAATGTCCCTTGAGGAAGCGAAAGACTAACAACATCAACTCTATTCAGACTAAACCTACTGTTGGAGACGTGGTGAAGGAGATGCCCAGAATTAATGCAGCACTCGACAACAGGCAAGCATATCATCAAATCTCTATGGTAGAGATTGAAGGTATGATACAAAATCATCATGTTACTGTTTTAATTGACCCAGGTGATAGCTTAAGTTATATATCACCAGATATTGTGGAAAACCTTAATTTGAAAACATAAAAGTTTAGTAAATATTGGCTAGTTAGACTAGCAACTGGAACAAAGAGAAAAGTATCAGATTTTATAGAAACTTGTACCTTATCCATGAATCTTTTACGAACACAAATCAAGTTGAATATTCTACCTTTAGGATCTTATGATATTATAGTTGGGATGGACTGGTTAGAAGCCCATCATGTCATTCTGGACTGTTACGGAAATTTTTTTACATGTTTAAATGAAGAAGGAAAAACTGTAGAAATAAAAGGCATCCCAAGGAAGGTAACCCTTAGACAGATTTCAACCTTGAAAGCTAAGAGTGCAGCTAGGAAAGGATGCCAGTTGTTTGTAGTAAACGTAGTAAATGATGAGGTTATTGGTAAAGAGGACAAACATAAATTGGAGGACATACTTGTCCTAAAGGATTTTAAGGATGTATTTTCTAAGGAGATTCGAGGACTACCTCCTAAAAGAGATTTATATTTTACCATCGAATTAATACCAGGAGCAGTACCAAATTCAAAAGCTCCATACAGAATGAACATACTGGAACTAAACGAATTGAAATCACAGTTGAAGGAACTTATTAATAAGAAGTATATTAGACCCAGTGTGTCACCTTGGGGAGCACCTGTCATCTTTGTTAAGAAGAAAGATGGAACCTTAAGAATGTGCATAGATTATCGCCAGCTTAGTAAGATGACGACCAAGAATCGGTATCCGTTGCCTTGTATAGACAATTTATTTGATCAACTGCATGGAGCAACGATATTTTCTAAGATTGATCTAAGATCAGGATATCATCGAGTATGGGTTAAGGATGAAGATATTTTCAAGACAACTTTCAAAACTCGATATGGACATTACGTGTTCGTAGTCATGCCATTTGGCTTGACTAATGCCCTCGCTGTCTTTATGTGTTTGATGAATAATATTCTGCACAAATACTTAGACAAGTTTGCTGTTGTATTTATAGACGACATTTTAGTGTATTCTAAAAGCAAAGAAGAACATGATGAAAATTTACGGATTATCTTACAAGTTCTGAGAGATCATCAACTATATGCTAAGTTTAGCAAGTGTGACTTTCACAAAGACAAAATTCAGTATTTAGGACACATAATTTTGAAAGAAGGAATCTAGGTTGACCCCAACAAGATAAGGGCCATTGATGACTAGCCGATTCCTAAGGATGTGTTGGATGTAAGATCATTTATGGGTATTACTAGATATTACATAAAATTTACAAAAAAAAATTCAAAGATTGCCAACCCCATAACTTCTTTGCAGAAGAAGGGGAAGAAATTTGTATGGGATCAGAAATGTTCTGACAGTTTCAAGAAATTAAAGGAATTATTGACTATAGAACCTATCTTGAGGATAGCAGACCCTAACAAGGATTTTGTAGTTTGTACAGATGCATGCAATGACGGACTCGGTGGAGTCCTGACACAGGAAGGGCATGCGGTGGCATATGAATCTAGAAAGCTGAAAGTACATGAAAAGAATTACTCTACCTATGATTTAGAGTTATTAGCAATAATTCATGCCTTAAAAATGTGATGTCACCACCTTATTGGCAGAAAATTTACATTATTGACAGATAACATGGGTCTGAAATATTTATTAGATCAGACAAACCTGAACGCTAGACAAGCTAGATGGTTGACTTTCTTAAGTGAGTATGATTTCAAAATTCAGCATATTAAAGGAAAGGAGAACAAGGTTGCAGATGCCTTGAGTCGTAAGGAAAAACTAAATTTTATTTCAGCCATTAGTACTTATTCAATTGATTTGGAAAATCGGATTCTTGAAAAGGGTGAAACAAATGAAGAATACAGAAAAATGAAGGAAAAGACAGCAAACAACAGTTCTGAAAATTTTATGGCAGATTTCAGCATGAAGGAAAATGGGATATTACTGTATAAAAACAGATTGTATGTACCAGACATACCAGAAATAAAATTTCTAATATTAAATGAAATGCATAAAATTCATTATTCTGGTCATCCAGGTTATCAAAAGACCATTACTATGTTAAGAAAAGAATACTATTGGCCCAGAATGAAGGATGAAGTAGCAAAGTACATAGCTAAATGTTTGGATTGTCAAAAAGTGAAGGTTGAACACCAACATCCTACTGGATTGTTGCAACCATTACCGATACCAAGTTGGAAATGGGAAGTGATCAACATAGAATTTATTACTGGATTACCTAAAAATTAGAAACAACATGATTCTAATATGGTGGTAGTGGACAAACTCAGGAAAGCAGCACATTTCATACCTGTGAAGACTACTCATAAAGCCCCAGACATTGTAGAAATCTTTATGAAACATATTTTTCAACTACATGGGATACCGAAAGTAGTAATTTCATATCGTGACTCTAAGTTTATTGGAAACTTATGGAGGTCACTGTTTAAGGGGTTGAATACAACCTTAAATTTCAGTACAACATTTCATCCAGAAATGGATGGACAGACAGAAAGGGTAAATCAAGTTTTAGAAGATTTATTAAGAATGTATGTTAAGGATCAGCCTGGTAAGTGGGAAGACTACTTGCACTTAGCAGAATTTGCTTATAATAATCATTATCATGCATCAGCCAGACTTAGTCCATTTGAAATTTTTTATGGTAGGAAATGTGATACACCTGTTTCATGGAATGATCTAGTAAATAGAGTTGTTTTAGGACCTGAATTATTGCAGGAATTAGAACTAATTGTGAAACAGGTACAAGAAAATTTAAAAGCTACCCAAGATAGGCAGAAAAGCCAAGCAAATTTAAAAAGGACTCATAAAGAGTTCCAGGTTGGTGAACATGTATTCCTTAAGGTAAGACCGAAAAAGAGTTCATTGAAATTGGGAAGCTGTGCTAATTTGGCACCCACGTGTTGTGGTCCTTTTGAAATATTGTCTAAGGTTGGAGCAGTGGCATACCAACTGGCTTTGCCACCAAACTTAAAAATACGTAATGTTTTCCATATATCGTTTTTAAAGAAATATGTACACGATGCTACTCATGCTATCAACTGGAATGATGTACAGGTGGGACAAGACGAAGATTTTTTGGTGGAACCGGACTATATCCTCGGAAGGAGGGAAACTATTCTCTGAAATCGCACCATTGGGCAAGTGAAGGTGCAGTGGAAGCACCTTAGCCCAGAAGAGGCAACCTGGGAGTTGGAGAGTAGTATACAGGAAGCATACCCAACTCTGTTTCAGGAACACTCAAGGAGTGATTAGACAACATCGAGGACAGTGTTGAGACTTAAGGGGGGGTGTATGTCACCTACCCAAATTTCAAAAATTATTATTTTATTTGCAAAATACTTTATGTTAAATTTAATTACAAAGTTTTGTAATTATGATCAGTTTTGATCAAGGATGAATGTAATTACTGATTATTATTATTTAAATAAATTAATTAGGAGACAAACACCCAAGGGGACTGTTAAATGAGTATTCACTGACCCACTAGGAGGAATGGAAGCTGTTGGAAGGTATGGGATAGATGGCAGCAATTGCATCACACCACTAGCTGTTGGTTATGGGACAACTACCCCTAAAAATGTGGCATTATCCCCCAGGTGGTGGGAGTGAGCAGGCAGCTCATTTAATGACCTAGTAACAACTGAAAAGGCTTAGGCAACCTACATAAGGCAAATTCGAATTGAGCAGGCAACTCTTACACAATATTTTCTGCAGAAATATTTTCTCATGTGCATCAGGTGATCACTGAGAGATTCGAATAGGGAGGCTAGTTGTGAGTGCAATGATAAGTCTATATATTGCTAAGAAGAACCAGAGATGCCAGTGCAGGTCTTTTGGACTGCTAGTTCTTGAAGATTCAACAGTTAGTGCTACTGCAAGTGGAGATCCTATATTCCTAAGTTTCTTTCTCCTGGTGGTTCAGTGAATAGGCTCAGGGGTCCTAAGGTAAGTACTTGAATGTCTTCAGGAATTGGTTGGGTGGAACAGTCTTCTTGCGTTGTTTTTCCCCTACAAATTTTATCCAGGTTTTATAGTTTTGAAGAAGAAATGTGTTCTGATTCTGTTTGAAAGTCTGCATGTTAAAGTTTCAATGATGATTGAATTGATAAACCAATATCTACATTTTTCTACATGTTGTTTTATGCATCGTACTCCAGTGTAGATAAGCAAATTAATAATAGATTAGAAGATAGGCAAACTGCCACTGATTCGATAGACAAGTGCAGTGATTGAATTGTGTTTCCATTTTCTACCCTATAATTAACAGTAGTAATTACTATATAATATCTATTACAGTATATAATATTCCATTGATTTAATGGAAAACAAATATGGATTATTTATTGTATGATTTCATTGTGTTTTTCCTATCCCTATTTTTTTTATAGGAAGTCAATACATTTCAAAGTTCTGTATTTTATAATTAGAAACAAATTTTGTTGAAGTGCTAGCTATGATCACAATTCACAAATTACAGTAATTACATATGTCACTCATACTATGTTTTTCATCACATTTACTGATAGAATAATTTCTTAAATCATATCAGTATTATCAGAACTGGAAACAAAGGAATTGTAAAACCTATATTGTTTACACTTATCATCTTACTTTAAATATCGCATGTATTATTTAATCTGAGTGTTGTAATTTCTATTATATTACGAACTGCATATAGTACTAAAAATATAGAATCGTATCAACTGTAAAACCCTAGATTGTATTGTTTAGGTTTTCATTATCATTATCCATGGTAACATAAAAACATATATTATATCCACATTTAAATTACAGTACAAACTCTAGCTACAACATAAGGGCTATTCTGAAAGTTACATATAAATAATATCTTTCTATTTTGAAGACAAAACTAGAATCTGGGCATGGCCCTGTTCTATTCCTTTTTAAACATTTATTTATATTCAAAGAAAAAACATGGACTAGGGTATGGCCCTATTCATTTCCATTACAACGAAATAAAAACCATTTCAGCATCACATTACAGAGTTATCTTTCAAAGAAGGTAATCATCAAAGGTTTAAGACCAAGTATGATACAAACAAACGAAGGCCGCATCTCTGTTCAAACATCATTTGAATAACAAAGGGTTTTTCAAAGTTTTTCAACTAACAGACAATGTCGAGGCATGGTGAAACACTAGTTACGCATCCTCTTGAAACCACAACACCAAAGTCTAAAGACACCTACGAGGGTTTGAGACTCGGAGCTTACCAGGAATGGAAGCACGTTGTTCCTTTCCAAACCCTTACTCAAAGTCATTCTTCGAACCATGCAACTAACAAAAACCAAAGCTTATATTTTGACAATAGTAATATTTTTATTTTAAAAACTGAAAACCGAAACTTCAATAAAGAATCATTATTCTTCCCAAGAATGCTTACCTTCTCTTCAAGAGGCTGAGTTCTTGGCATTTACCAGAAAAACGATGAGAGCTCTGCTGTAGATGAGACCGGGGTACTGTTATCATTTGCAGGATGGTGCATTTCACTCAATCTCTACAAGAACAACTATAAACTATAAACTCAATAACAACTCAAACTAGAGACTTAGTCTTTTATTACAATGCCATTACAACAAGACGAGACCTGCAACCTTCAATCTTAACCTACAGGTCGCGAGATTGAAACCATTTACAAAGATTTCTAACCCTAGAATTCGGCAACCTATCAGCCACAGACTGAAACAATAGAACAATGAACGACATTCAAATCTCATAAACGAAAAATGATGGTAAAGGTTAGGGTTGCATCGGACTATCCACATTCATCACATCCAACGTTCATAAGAGTGCTAGTGAGGTTGCATTGGGTCGAACAACCCTTGCATTCAATGCTCTATCATTTCACATACACGGCCATGCCACTTGGGAACATGGAGAATCAATCAAAATCCAGTTCAGAGGCGTTTCAAAAACATAAGACCTTTACATAGTGACTATCACAGAGACTATTACATCGAATTCATATTACGTGGATCGTTGGCAAACCCTTGTCAGCTGGAGTGTCAATTCAAGCTTTAATGTAGGATCAAGTTACGATCTCCATGTTAGCTCGATGTTATGTCATTTTAATGACCATCAACTCGCCACCCTGTTGACATAAATTGTATGTCAGTACCATTCATTACGACCACCAATCTTCACATAAGATCCTTTATAAACCCAAAACTTTCGATTACATTGCTAATAGTTATAGCTCTAAACTTAGGATCACGATTAGGGTATTAAGACTAAAATTTAGCCATGTATTAAGCATAGATTTCATATTATTTCATTATTGTAAACTCTCACTTTTTTTTTGTAATAGTTTGTAATTATAAAAACTACTATGTAGGATAGCAAACTATAAGATTGACATGGTTAATATATTAACCATAGTTTCAATTTTCTCCATATATAAAAATATAATAATATAGGAGTTTATACTTGTGAATTTCCAATAAGACCATTGATTAGTAACTAGCATAAAAGCCATTCTATGGTCTTGAACTTCATACCCTCACTCTTATTGCAATATTTCTTGACGGCTGGCGTTACATTCACAATGTTAGTACTTTACAAGTATTAGTTATCTTAAGACGACAACCAAAGCCAAGCTAGAATTACATCTTTGACTTACGACAAGAAACATAAACAACATGTATACCTTTTAGACGTTATTATTTTTCAACATAGTAAAAGGTAAGACAGCTTCGAGAGACTAGGAAGCAGTACTAAATCGTCATACCTGAAAGATACTTGTTTTCGCAAAAGAATTCACAACTTTTTATTTGATCTTGAATTGAATTACAGACGTACTTTTAAACTATGCAGTTATTGAACCTCTTACCTATCGTTTGCACATAAAATTTCAAATGCATATTAGTGTCATAGCTAAGTAAACTCTAGGGTACCTCGTAGGACACCCTTGGACATCAAAAAGCAAACTGTCAGTATCATGTCAAATTAAAAAGTATCGCATCATATTTCTGACCTGTCAATACATTAGTACAATAATCATGTTTGTCATGATGTGGTTAATTGTCATTACCACCATGCTGCTAAAACAGAAAATTAAATTACATTTAGTACTAACGACTTTTTAATTCAAGTTGTCGTAATCAAACAAATTATTATTTCCTCATCTATAAATTTTGTATTTAATGTCATTTTCAAAAATTTTAAATTTTTATGAAAATTTGGGAGGTTACGTCAGCCACCTACTCTTGCCCCCTCTCTATATATTTATCCACCAACCCATAACCATCAGTAATCTCCCTGAGATCTCTCTCTCTCTCTCTCTCTCTCTCTCTCTCTAAATTCCTAACCCCTAATCTCCAATCTCTCTCTCTTTAAATGCATTAACCCCAATATCTATTTCTCTCTCTCTCTCTCTCTCTCTCTCAACCCGTAACACCCAATATACCTCTCTCTTTATAAAACCATAACCTCCAATATCTCTCCCTCTCTCTCTATCTATCTAAACCTCTAACTATCAATATCTCTCTCTCTCTCTCTCTCTCTCTCTCTCTCTCTCTATCCAAACCCCTAGTTCCGAATCTCTCTCTCTAGACCCTTAACGCACAACCTATCTCTCTCTCTAAGCCCCTAACCTCCAATATCTCTCCCTTTACCTCTCTCTCTCTCTATCTATCTAAACCTATAATTGCAACTTTCTCTCTCTCTCTATCCAACCCCTAGTCCTAAATCTCTCTCTGTCTCTCTCTCTCTCTCTAAACCCCTAACCCCTAATCTCATTCTCTCTAAATCCCTTACCACCAGCCTCTCTATTTCTCTAAACCCCTAACCACCAATCTCTCTCCTATTATTTCTCTCTCTCTAAACCTATAAACCTATCTTTCTCTCTCTAAACCCCTAAACCTCTCTTTCTCTCTCTAAACCCCTAACACCCAATCGATATATCTCTCTCTAACCTCCAATCTCTCTCTCTAAACCCCTTACCCACAATCTCTCTCTCTTTTTCTCTCTTTCTCTAAACCACTAGCCCCCAACATCTTTCTCTCTCTCTAAACCTCCAATTTATGTATTTAAATGGCCCTCTTTCTCTCTATTTATAACTCTCTCTCTCTCTCTCTCTCTCTCTCCCAAACCCTCACTCCTCATCCACCTACCCTTCCCCCTATCTATGTCTCTCCTCCTTGACCACTAACAATCCATAGTCCCATTATGATCTCGCTATATCTCTAAACCCCTACTAACACCAAATCTCTCCCACTCTCTCTCTCTAAACCCCCAACCTCCAATCTCTCTCTCTCTCTCTCTCAACCCTAACCAAAATTCTCTCTCCCTCTAAACCCCTAACCTCATTTATTTCTCTCTCTAAGCCCCTAACCCCCAATCTCCCTCCTTCTATTCTCCCTCTCTCTCAAAACCCCTAACACCCAATAGATCTGTAACTCTAACCTCCAATCTCTCTTTCTAAACCACATACCACCAACTTCTCTCTCTTTAAACCCATAACCCCCACCCAATATCTCTCTCAATAATCCCCTAACCCCCAATATCTCTCTTTCTCTATCTCTCTAAAACCCTAACATATACTCTCTCTCTTTCTCTCCCTCTTTCTCTAAACCCATAATCCCCAATCTCTTTCCCTCTCTCTCTAAACTCCTAACCTCCAATTTCTCTCTCTCTTTCTCTCTCTCTCTCTCTAAATCCCTAAACCCCAATCTCTTTCTCTCTCTCTAAACCCCTGACCCCCAATATCTCTTTCTCTCTAAACCCTTAACCCTCAATCTCTCTCTCTCTCTCTCTCTCTCTCTCTCTAAACTTGTAACCCCTAATATATCTCTATCTAAAACCCTAATCCCTAGTCTCTCTCCCTAAACCCCTAACCTATCTCTCTCTCTCTCTAAATACCCTGACCACGAAACCCTCTCTCTATATCTTTGTCTCTCTCTCTCTAAACCCCTAACCTCCAATCACTCTCTCTCTCTCTCTCTATCTCTCTCTAAACTCCTATTAACCCCTAATCTATCTCTCTATCTCTAAACCCATAACGCCCAATATCTTCGTCACTCTCTATGCACCTAACCTCCAATCTCTCTCTCTAGACCCCTCACCTTCAATCTCTCTCTCTCTCTAAATCCCTAACCCCCAATTTCTCTCTCTAAACACATAAAAAATAATCTCTCTCTCTCTCTCTATATATATATCTATATATATTCATAACCCCCAATATTTCTCTCTCTAGATCCCTAACCACCAATTTCTCTCTTCATATATCTCTCTATTTCTCTAAACTACTAACACCCAATCTCTCTCTCTCTATAAAACCCCACTCCTCACCCAGCTACCCCTATCCCCCCTCTCTATGTCTCTTTTCTCCCCACCACTAACCATCCATACTGTCCCCATGATATCTAACTATATTTAAACCCCACTAAACCCCTAATCTCTCTTTCTCTATCTCTGAAACCCTAACCACTAATATCTCTCCCTGTCTAAACCCCTAACCTCGAATATCTCTCTCTCTCTCTCTCTCTTTCTAAACCCCTAACCCCACTATCAGTCTTTATATCTCTCTCTCTCTCTTTAGACCCCTAACACCCAATCTCTCTCTCTCTCTCTCTCAACCCATTACCCCAATCTCTCTTTCTCCCGAAACCCTTAACCCCCAATCTCTCCCTTTCTATCTCCATCTCTCTCTATAATCACCTAACATGTACTCTATCTCTCTATCTGTCAGCCCCTAACCCCCAATCTCTCTTTTTATCTTTCTAAAACCCTAAATCCAAATCTCTCTCTCTCTCCCTCTCTAAACCCCCAACCCCCAATCTCTCTCTCTCTCTAAACCCCTAACTCTCTCTCTCTCTCTGAACCCCTAACCACCAATCTCTCTCTCTGCTTCTCTAAACCCCTAACCTACAATCTCTCTCTCTCTCTCTCTAAATTCCTAACCCCCAATCTCTCTCTCTCCCTCTCTAAATCTGTAACCTCCAATATCTCTCTCTCTCTAAACCCCTAACCACAAATATCTCTCTCTGTAAACCACTAAGCCCTTATTTCTCTATGTTTCTCTAATCCCCTAACATCCAATCTCTCTCTCTCTCTCTCTCTAAACCTCTAACCACAAATCTCTCTCCTTTTGGACCCCTAACCACAAATCTCTCTCTCTCTAAACCACTCATCCCAAATCTCTCTCTAAATCCCTAATCCCCAATCTCTCTCTCTAAACCCATAACTCCAATCTCCATCTATATCTATCTAACCCCTATATCTCCCTTTCTAACTCTCTCTCAACCCCTAACCTCTAATCCCCCTCTCTCACTCTCTGTCTCAAACCATAATCCCTAACCCATAACCCTCAATCTCTCCCTCCATCTCTCTCTCTCTAAGCCCCTAACCCCTAACCCCCAATCTCTCTCTCTCTCTCTCTCTCTCTCTCTCTCTCCAGAAACCACCACTCCTAACCCATTCTCCCCTCACAACCTTTTATATCTATCTCCCCACCACCACTAACCATCCATACTTCCCTTGTGATCTCTCTCTAACTTTAAGCCCCTATTAACCCCCAATCTCTGTCTCTGTCTATACCACTCACATACAATCTCTATCTCTCTCTCTGAAAGCCTAACCTTCACTCTCTCTCTCTAAACACCTAATCCACAATCTCAATCTCTCTTTATCTAAGCACCTAACACCCAATTTCTCTCTCTCTCTCTTTCTCTCTCTCTCTCTATAACCCCCAATTTCTTGCTCTCTTTAAGCCCTTTACCCCTAATCTCTCTTTATCTCTCTCTCCCTATCTAAACCCCAAAAAACTAACCCCTTATCTCTCTCTCTAAACTCCTAACCCCCAATCTCTCTCTCGCTCTCTCTCTCTTTGTCTCTCTCTCTCTGTAAATCCCTAACCTCCAATATCTATCTCTATGAACCTTCCCCAATCCCTCTCTATCTAGACCTATAAGCCCCAATCTCTCTCTCTCTCTCTCCCTCTAAACCCCCAATCTCTCTCTCTAAACCCCTAACCTCCAATCACTCTCTCTCTCTAAACCCCTAACCCTCGATCTCTCTCTCTCTCTCTCTCTCTCTCTCTCAACCCCTAAACCCCAATCTATCTATCTCTCTCTTTATCACCCTCCATCTCTCTCTAAACCCATATCCCCAAACTCTCACTCTCTCTAATCCCATAACCCCTAATCTCTCTCTCTCCAAACCCCTAACCTCTAATATTTCTCTCTCTAAACCCCTTACCCTTAATCTCTTTCTCTAAACCCCTAACTCCTAATCTCTTTATCTCTAAACCCCTAACCCCCAATCTCTCTCTCTCTAAACACTAACCCCCCTTCTCTCTCTCTCAATCCCTAACCCCCCCGCTCTCTCTCTACCCAAACCCCCCACTACTCACCCACCTACTCCTCTCTCTCCCTATCTAAACCCCCACCAGTATCTCTCTCCAAACCAATAATCCACAATCTCTCTTTCCAAACCCCTAACCTCTAATATTTCTCTCTCCAAACCCCTAACCTCTAATCTCTCTCTTTAAACCCCTAACTACCAATATCTTTCTCTAAAGACCCCTAAGACCCAATATCTCCCTCAATCTCTATGTATCTAACCTCCAATCTCTCTCTCTCTTAACCCATGACCTCCACCAGTCTCTCTCTCTCTCTCTCTCAACACCTATCCTCCAATCTCTCTCTCTAGACCCCTTACCTTCAATCTCTCTCTCTCTAAACCATTAACACCCAATCTCTCTCTCTAAAACCCTAACCCCCAATTTCTCTCTCTAAACCCATTAAAAACAATCTCTCTCTCTCTCTATATATCCCTAACCACCAGTATTTATCTCTCTCTAGATCCCTAACCACCAATTTCTCTCTTTATATATCTCTCTATTTCTCGAAACCCCTAACACCCAATCTCTCTCTCTCTCTCTCTCACTCTCTCTCTCTCTCTCAACCCCTAACAAACAATCTCTATATATGTCACTCTCGAAGCACCTACCCCTAATCTCTCTCTCCCTTTATAAACCCCTAACCCCTAATCTATCTCTCTCTCTCAACATATAACCTCCTCTCTCTCTCTCTCTCAACCCTTAACCCCCAACCCTCTCTCTCTCTCTCTCAAAAACCCCAATCCTCACCCAGCTACCCCTCCCCCCTCTCTATGCTTCTTCCCCCCCAACCACTAACCATATATATTGCCCCCATGATATCTAACTATATATAAACCCTACTATATCCCTAATATCACTTTCTCTATCTCTGAAACCCCAACCCTAATATCTCTCTATCTCTAAACCCCTATTAACTCCCAATCTCAATTTCTCTCTATACCACTAAACCCCAATCTCTCTCTCTCTATACAACTAACATACATTATCTCTCTCTCTCTCTCTCTCTCTCTAACTAAACACCTAACCTTAACTCTCTCTCTCTCTCTCTCTCTCAACCCCTGACCCACAATCTCAATCTCCCTCTCTCAAAGCACCTAACACCCAATTGATATCTCTCTCTCTCTTTCTCTCTCTCTCTCTCTCTCCAACCTACAATCTCTCTCTCTCTCTGTAAATCCCTAACCTCCAATCTCCCTCTCTTTGAACCTTCCCCCATCTCTCTCTATCTAGACCTATAACCACCAATCTCTCTCTCTCTCTAAACCCCTAACCCCCAATATCTCTCTCTCTCTCTCTTTGTCTCAACACCTAAACCCCAATCTCTTAGAAGAGACTTTTCTTATCATGGAAGTTTAGGAGTGCTTAGGATGCAGGAAGGTGTATCTAAGGGATCCATGGACATATCTTAGTTTTAAGTTTCTACCATCCCGCTCATTGTTGTCAGGGATATGCCCTGCATAACAAAAGTGGTGTAGGGTACAAGAGATTTGCTTTTTGGTATAGTAAAATGGTCTGCATTGATAAGTTTGAATATGCTCTTCCAACTCAGAGTGGTCAAGCAATTTTCTGTGAATATTCTACTATGTTAATTTTTTTAGTCATATACCATTACATAATGGAATATCATCTAAGCAACACCATTCTAGACTAATGGTTACATGAAGTAGTTCATACTTGAAGGAAGGGTTTGCAGGTTTATTTGGAGACAATTTAAGGAGGGTTTTGCAAGCTCTGTGTGAATCCAGTATGTTCTATAACACAAAAGTTGACTCAAAACTAACTATGGCTGCTTCATATATATGATCATGGAGGGTAGGATTTCTACATTCTTTATTTTACCATAGTGACATCCAATGAGTTCATTTTACACTTTCATGTTTTATCCTTTTGTAGAGCTCCTATGATTTTCGTAGCATATGGTGAGATTTTTAAACTTCCTAGATCATGGTAAGCATACCTACAATCAGAAAATCTAAACCCTAAAACTAGGAACTGAAAAACATATAAACACCTCTCATGACAGTGGAAATCTAAGCACTAGATATGCAAAAACATCACTCTAAAAATAAAATAAAATCAAGTACAAAATTTGTACCATGCAATCACCTTTGTCTTCTATTATTTGAAAGAATAAAATTATGATGCAATGGCTGAAAACTCATTCTCTCTCACTTCTACTATCTTACTCAAAAATGGAATGAGTTAAACCACCCTCCCTACCACACTTCTATAGATGAAGCAGAGGCTTTTCTATTAAAAAAATTGATCACTTGTGGTGCGAAAATGGGAAACCCTAACTCAACCCTATTCTCAGAAAAAAGTACACTCTCCCTGCATAGTTAAAATTTCCCAAGAAAGAGTGCCCAATGAAAGTGTCTCCCATGCAAATTTGCCCTGCCTAAATCTGGCAATTCTGCTAACTCATGTGCCTTTTTAAACAAGAAAAGCTTGCTATGGCTAGTTCCATTTATAAAACTGGAAAAGACTAAAAATAGAATAACAAATTGATAATCTGTTGTTTACATAACTCCTATATGAGTCCCAAGGCACACTATTACTGCACCATAATCTCTGCCACTACCCTCAATTACTATGCACAGGTACCAAGGTGCAATTCTGAACTTGTGTGCACTACTGAAGGTTGTATGCTACTGGACTATGCCTCTCTCATTGCTGTGCCCTCTATCTGCATCCATCACTGTTGTCTCCAAAACTGGGTTTCCCTCATATCTACACAATGACTGAGCAATATTGGATCTACCGGTACAGACCTGCTGTATGGATCTACCATCACTGCTATTCCATTATGAAGAATAAATTCTGAATGAAAAAACAGAAAAACCAACAAGAATATCTCGAAAATTAATATCAACTATTCCTTTACTTCTAAATGTTGGTTTTCCTGGCACACATGCATGCGACAAAAAACACAAGAAAGGAGGAAACTTATGCTTTTCCATGATTCATAATGCACAATAATATGTATTTAAGATATAAATTTGTTCTAAAATTGGTTGTTGAAGGTAAGGATAGATCTGTAGCCCAAAATAAGTCCACCCCAAAATAATTTTCCCTATCTTAAAAGTTAATTTGTTTTTTATTTTCTAACAAACTTCTAATTTAAAATCCCATGCCTTTTTTTTTTTCAAACTAATTGTGATTCTTGATTTGGTACCACTCGGAGAAAAAATTGACAATACAATTTCATTGTTGATTTTTGAGAGATTTTGGTAAAAGAAGGTTATCATTAACATGACCCTTTTTGGTGACTATTGGGTAATCTTTATTTCTTACCTAGGTATGTGACCCTTTTCCAGAATTTGGAAAGATGGTGTTAACTGTTGGAAATTTTATTCTCATATCAATCCATAAGGAATTCTATTTAAGGGTGCTAGCCCAATGGTAGAGCACCTGCCTTATAGGAAGGAGGTTTGTGGTTCGATTCCTCCGTGCCCTATATATATTCTGAAACCACTAAAAAGAGATAAATGACTAAAAAAATGACCAAAATTTGCATATAAATGACCACCAGTACAACATGAGAGATAAGTGACCAAACAAATGACCAAAATATGCATATAAATTACCACTTTTGAGTTGACGATTGCTAGTAGCAAATTAGCAGTCATTTATCACATGACAAAAAATGTGGTCATTAATTGTGACAATTAATGACCAAATATATGAACAAATTAATGACCAAATATACGACCAAATATATGACCGCAAGATAAGCTATAAATGACCAAGCTAAATATGACCACATTTTTGGTTGCGTGATAAATGACCACTAATTTGCTACCATTGGTCACCAACTCCAAAGTGGTCATTTATATGTGGATTTTGGTCATCTTTTTGGTCATTTATCTCTCATTTTGTAATAGTGCCCTGTATGCTATCTCATCTGTGATGATTCAACTACTAACTGTTGCAATCACTATGCATTATAGAGACATTTATCAGACATCATATGAATGCATATAAACATAAAGCATCCATACAAATATGGAAATTATTCATTGGACAACAACAATAATAATGTCTTTGTCAAAACAACGCCATGGGCGCTTCTCTTCCTGTAAACGCATTCATACTTCGGCCCAAGCAGCCCGAGTGCTATAACTTGGGCTCTGATATCACTCTGTCACGTCCCCAAACCCTCGGTTCCCTTCAAATGCGATTGGAGACAACCTAGTACATTTTTTTTCTCAAAATATCCATTAATCCTTTCTATTTTTACATGCAGCTGCAATGGCCTTCGATCCGCAATCCACAATCTGCAAGCCGCAATGCGGAATTTGGAAAGGCGAACCACAATACACAGTTTCATAAAAACACACCTCCAACTTCCGCAATCCAAAATCTGCAATGCGGAACTCAGAAGTCGAAACCACCAAAATCTCAACTTCTACGAGTTACTTCTCTGACTTCCGCAATCCGCAATCCGCATGCGGAACTCGGAAATAAAAAACTCAATTCGCTGTCTCGGAAAATTTATTCCTTCCGACTTTTGGAATCCCCAATCCACATGCGTAACTCGGAAATAAGAAACTCAATCCACTGTCCTGAAAATTTTATCTTTTCCGACTTCCGCAATCCACAATCCACATGCAGAACTAGGAAATTGTAAACTCAATTCATTTTCCCAAAAAATTTATCCCTTTTGACTTCCACAATCCGAAATCTGTGTGCAGAACTCGGAAATCGGAAATTCAATTCGTCTTCCTGGAAAATTTATCCCTTCCAACTTCCACAATACACAATCTGCATGTGGAACTCGAAAGTTGGAAACTCATTGCGCAGCCTGGGACAAATTCACCTTCTGACTTCCATAATCCGCAATCTTCTTTGTAGATGTGGAAATTCATAAGTCCAATGTGCCAACCCCATTGAAATATCCCTTCCAACTTCCACAATCTGAAATCCACATGAGGAACCCATAAATTCAAAAGTCTAACCGCGCAAATCCGAAGTTAGGTCCCCGAGCTCCGCAATCTGCAACCCGCATTGTGGACTCAGAAGGTCAAAACCACATCCCCCTGTACCTACAACTTCCCAGGCCGATAACTTCCTCATCCCTCGACCAAATTGGACAAGTACAGTACCATTGGAAAGCTCTTGGAGATCTCTAAACTCTGGTGTGATCTCTTATCACATATGAGGATTTTTAACTGGCCATTTTTTTCCAACTGAAATCTATCTCAAAACCTCCTCTATGCCTCTTAACCCATCTGCAAGGAACTCTTCCTACCTTCTGCTATGAATTCCCCTTACAGCTGGCCCACAGTGGGGTCCTGAAACAAAACCAAGGGTTATCTGCTTACTTCCCCAAATCCAAATGAATCCAAGCAATCCATCTTAAAGGTGAATGCAATGCATAACTAAACACATATTATGAAACTAAAACTAGTCAATGCATCTACAATCTACAAGGTTAGTAGTACATTAAACTCATGCAAAATAATGAAGCATTCCAACATGATCTCAGCCTCATACTCGGACTTATATATAACCTTCCTATTGATCAATTTCATGTAATCATTCATTCAAATAATTTGAACATCACAATAGACATAACACATGAGATTATCATCATTTAACACTACAAGGAACACTTATCTTTAAATGCAACTGTCCAAGCAACTATCTAAGTGAGAGAAACGTTCCAACCAACCATAGGTCTCTATCCATCCTATACTCTTTCAGCTAAGAGACCATGCCCGAGCTAGGTTGTGTATCCACTAAGGAGAGCTAAATAGGCTCTCTCAGAATCAAGGCTCCATACTCATGCTAAGCCAACATACAGTTGGGTTTATCAAGTATGCAAGGGAAACATGGAGGATGATGCTAATCCATTGAGCTCAACTAAAGAGATAAAGGAATCTTAGACTACTCAATAGACATGGCACCCACAATACCTAGCACACCCAACACAAGGAAGGCCCCCTTCTCTATTGTACAGTCCCTCGAGGCCCCTTCCCTCCAAGGCTCTTTAGGGTGGGCATAGAAAGGTCCAAACTACTACTTTCATGAGACTTTATCCTTCACTGGGTTTATCAAGCAAATCCAACCACTGTTTTATCTTCTTCTTTTTTATTCAATCTTGGATCTTCTCAGGGTTGTGGCCTAAGCTTTGTCCCACAACTCGGTCCTCTATTATCAGATCCAGGTGTTCTCACAGGTTTTCTAAGCTTCTCATGATCTATAATTTATCTCATGGTTCGATCCATGGGTGTCCCCAATCGATTCACTTCCTACATAGGGTTTTTATGTTCTTTCAGCTCTGCCAGTTCGTGATTAACTATAATTGCGATTTTCTTTTCCTTTCCTCCGTCGCTGGGCTCTCCGATGCATGATTACTAAGTTTGTTGGTACGGATTAGGGTGAGTGAATTCCTAGGAGGTAGAGTTCCTTAAGGGACAAGTAAAACATAGTCATACCTTGCCATACATATTTTAGGACTGCTCCATACTCCATCGATCTCATGAGCAGGTTTTCTCAACCACCTCCTTACAATAGAATTAAATGTCAGCAAGGGATTCAAATGGGTTCACAAAATGACATGTGGACGCATGGGTTCCAATCCCACAACCCCCTCACCTCTCCCTAGCATATATTCATGGCCCCTTCTCATTGGTTTATTCCTTAGCCAGTTGTCTTGGTGTTTTTATTGTAGTATTAATAATTACATCATTTACAATATCTCATGGCTTAATAGCACATGGATAATCAAAATTTCAAATACTTTCCTTTTAAATAAAAGATAAACATCCTCTACTGGGGCCTTGGCCTTGATCTCCAAACTAGGGATAACACACATTGCATGTATACAATATTTACATTGAAATCAATAAACCCTAAGGGGTCAAAATAGGGGTATTACATCCTGACACACCATTTGTAAAAGGAATCAATAATCCATCTCTTTGCAATATGTTTGGATTTTCTACCATCGACTACATCAATTCAAGCACCTAATTCTCATTGATTGATCTATACTAGTACTCTTCAGGTGCCATGTGACAATGATGGATACCAATTTCGAAATGTTTATCGTCAAATAAGAAAGCAGAGGCACTTGATTTGTTTTCGCCTCCTATTTTTTGAAATATTTTTTTCTGCCATTTTCATCTTGGCCTCGAATGGAGTCTGGGACATTTTCATATCCTTTTCCAAACTGTGTGCATACCCATGCCTCTAGTATGTAAGGTTCACACTGCAATTTGGATTGAGCTCCGTTCTAATATTCATGTAGTGCACAATAGATGATGCTTGTTTTTTAAGGTATACACATTTCAAAACAGTTTGAATCCCATTATGTATTGCATTAGCATGTATTAATATGTCTCGATTCTCACCGTAGTTACCCAATTTCTACCCATACCTGTATCCTAACACATATTTCCTTTCCATAGAGGCTTGCATTAGGTGTTGTTGATATAATATTTCCTTAAAGGTGCATTGTTCTACAACACAATATTTAATAGTAGACTCATTTTCTTTGGAATCTACAATTGATTCAAACTAAATCATAAGTTCGTGACCATTGAGAACTGTTGAATTCAAAACAATTCCTATGGTTGTAGAACACTATCCTCACTCTCAGTGTGAACGTATAGTTCTGGGTAGCCATTCACTGGCTCTACAACCTCTACAAACTAGTTTAAATTGTACTCTTCACAAACACTGTCCGGAGAGACTTGAAACCTAGGTACAATTATATAAGAGGATCTAGGGTGTGCCACTGAAACTCCTGTAGTAAATTTGATTTTAAGACTAATTAGTACAAATATAACATGATAAATATATAATGGTACAACAACAATAAATACAATAAATTTATATGAAAGTCTAGAAATACTTACTTAAATTACATACAAAACTTGTTGGAAGCTAAATCCCAGCAACTTATTTTGGCATCGATGGAAACTATTTTCTGTTAAAATATGTCTTAACAGATGCGAAGCACATAGGGAAAATGGCCCAGGAACCTAACTTGATTTCATTAAAGAAAAAATATTTATACCTGGATTATTCTCGGAGCCAAGAAAACACTCCACGACAAAGCATCCAAAAAAACACACTGAATTTGTGAAACGTTTTCACTTTAGAAGGTATATTTATAATTCCACGACTGGTCCATGGACCCAACATCTCCACATAGCGTTGAATGACTACAAAACAAGAGGCAATGTGCAATGCATTACCATAAGAAGAAAGCACAGCCCATTGCAGTCTTCCAAGCACACAGTTTCAAAAAGGAACATACCATAAAGCACCACAGATAATGCCTTGAACCACGCAACAACCTTATTAGTGTGCCTCATTGTAAACTATGCTTCATAAAACCAACACATAAACTCTCCATGTAGGGGATGTCCTTTTGGCCGGGAATTAAAATTTGTTGCGGGTGACTGTAATTTAGTCAGTGCTTTTCATTATTATGTTGGAGAAATTTACAAAACTTCTTTATATGTACTTGGAAGACTGATCTATAACGAAACTGTATAAAAGGTGTTAATGGCTATTTTTGCAATAAGATTTGTTCATCGACCGGATAGGATATCTCTCTTTTTTTTCATTCCAACTATAACTCACCAATGGAGGGAACCCGTTAAAAGGTAGGAGTTAAAAACCATAGGATTTCACTGGAATTACCTTCCAAATATTCCTAAAACTCAACTGGATTTGTAGCTGAAATATGAGGTGCATCGGGAAAATCTTGGCCACGAAAGTAAATGTGAGTGTTTATTTTTTTTTAAGGAAACAACTATTCCAAAATAAAACAATCTCAAAGCAACGGTAGCCGAGGAACCTGAATCATAACCGATGAATTTTATGGGAATGAGCTACTTCTCTTCTATTCATGTGAAACTTTATGATTACAATGGACCCTGAAGGTTTGTATTTAAACATTTCTACATGCTAAAACCCTTCCTAGATTTATGCTTTATGTACATGATTTATGCTTTAATTGAATTTAGCTTTACTTCTAATGATAGGACCGAGATAAAGTGTGAGTTAATTACTTTTTCTAATGACTTCCAAAATAAAGCAAGATCAGAGCAAGCGAAGGCAGGGATCCTTAATCATAACTTGATTTTGATGGTTGAGATTTTCTTTGGCGAGATGAATGATTTAATCTTGGTTGTTGGTGGGGAGTATACCTTCCTACCTTTGTTGCGACTTCTAATGCCTCCAATGGTCATGATTTATTCTAGGAAGATGCACCATTGCATCTGGGCCATCAGTGGGAAATTTCATTATTTTTCTCTGCTACATATCTCAAAGCATATAATGATATAGATTTCTCTGCACAAGTTGCGCAATTTCCTCTAGGAAATCTACGATGGGGGCATCACTTGTGGAAAATCAGGCCACTCCACTTCCTCCTCATCACTCTAACTATAAAAGGCCATAAAAGGGTGGGAACGAGCCACTGCTCCTTCTTGTCCTTACAACGACTATATCCTCACTAAAATTTCACAAGGGAAAGGAAGAGCCAGTCTGATCACTCCTCATCCCAAAAGTCTATGGGAGTTCCCATGCTACTCATTTCTTTGGAAAAAGTTTGCAAAACAACTACGACACCTTGTCTCTTCCTCCAAAAGATTACCAAAGTGGGAAAATGGGCTAGTTTCTCACCCAAATTATAAGAGATTGTGAAATGTCCCATGCTACTACTCCCAAAAGGCTATGCGAGTTCCTATTCAAATCCTGCTAGTGGAACAAGTGTGGGAGAGGGACAATGCTCCTTGAATATTCCTCCCAAAGATTACTAGAGCCAAAGGGAGGGACAACTACCCACTCAGATTACAAGAGTTTGAGAAAGAGCCCATGTTGCCTCTCCTATGTCCTAAACACTCTTCCTCATCACTCCAACCATAAAAGGGTGAGAAAGGGCCTATACTCCTTCTCCTCATTTAATCAAATTCAAAAAGTGTGAGGAAGGGATAGTGGGAAATTTTTATTGGTCCTTGAATTTTCCTCCCATTCTACTCAATCGAGTTGAACAAGTGTTGGAAAGGGCCAATTCTCCTCGACCAGTCTTCCAAAAAATACGAAAACAAGAGAAAGGGCCAATTCCTTGCTAAAATACAAAAAGTGTGAGAAAGGGAACATACTACTTATCCAACTCCCCACTCATCATTAGTATAACCATTGAAGGGTGAGAAAGGGATAGTGATCCTTCTCCTCCTTAATCAAATTCTATAAGTGTATGAAAGGGCCAGTGTAATTATAAGAGGGTGAGAAAGTGTCAATGTTGTTGTTCCCGCTCCCAAAATTCTAAATCATTTCCCATGCTACTCACTCCCAAAATTCTAAGGCAATTCCCATTCTACTCACTCGGGTGGAACAACTATAGGAAAGGACTAGTGCTCCTTGACCATTCATCCCAAGAATTACCAAAGAAATAGAAAGGGACAGTTCCCCACTTAGATACCAAAAGTGTGATAAAGAGAACATGCTCCTTCTCCACCTCCCCACTCCTCACCACTCTAACCATGGAAGGGTGGGAAAGGGACATTGCTTCTTTCCCCCCTTACTCAAACTTCAAAAGTGTGTGGGAGGTCCAAAATAATTAGAATTGGGTGATAAATGACCAATGCTCCTTCTCCTCCAAACTTAAATCCCACATGTATGTGGAAGGTTAGCTCTTCCTACTAATAATTACCAGAGTGAGAGAAAGGGTCAGTTCCTCACTTGAATACAAATAGTTTGAGAAGGGGCACACGCTCCTTCTCCACCTACCCACTACTCATAATTCTAACCATAGGACAATGAGAAGGGGTGAGCTCTCATCCTCCTCCTTACTCAAATTCCAGAAGTGTGTGGAAGGGCCAACATAATTAGGATAGAGTGAGAAAGTTCCCATGTTTCGTCTCCTCCTTCAAAAATTCTAAGGCAGTTCCCGTGCTACTCACTTGAGTGGGACAAGTGTTATAAAGGTTGAGAACTTCTCAAACCTTCTTCCAAAAAATCACCAAAGTGAGAGAAAGGGCCAGTTCCTCACCCAAATATGAAAAGTGAATGAAAGGGAACATGATCCTTCTACACCTCCCAATTCCTCATTACTCTAATGATGGAAGGTTGGGAAGGGTTCAGTTCTCCGTTTCCCCCTTACTCAAACTTCAAGAGAGTTTGGAAGGGCCAGCCTAATTAGAATAGCGTGAGAAAGGGCGAATGCTCCTTCTCCTCCAAACCTAAATTCTAGATGTGTGTGGAAGGTCAACTATTCCTTCCAATAATTACCAAAGCGAGATAAAGGGCCAGTTCCTCACCCAAATACCAAAAGTGTGAGAATGAACATATGATCCTTCTCCACCTCCCCTCTCCTCATCACTCTAATCGTAGAAGGGTGAGAAGGGGCCAGTGGTCCTTCTCCTCCTTTCTTAAATTTTAGGAGTGTGTGGAAGGGCCAACACAATTACAATTGGTTTGGGAAGTTCCAATTTTTCCACTCCTCCCACCAAAGGTCTAAGGTAATTCCTGTGCTACTCACTCAAGTGGAACAAGTGTTGGAGAGGGCCATTATTCCTTGAACCTTTGCTAAAAAAATAACCAAAGTGAGAGAAAGGGCTAGTTCCTCACTCAAATGAAAAACGTGTGAGAAAGGACACATGCTCCTTCTCCACCTCCCCACCCCTCATCACTCTAACCATAGAAGAGTGAGAAAGTATCAATGTTGTCACTCCTCCTCCTTGAGGTAGCTACCATGCTACTCACTCGAGTGAAACAAGTGCAAGAAAGGCAAAGCACTTCTGGAATCTTCATCCAAGAATTACCATAACAAAAGAAAGGGCATGTTCATCACAAATACTAAAAATGTGAGAAAGGGAACATGCTCCTTCTCCACCTCCCCACTCCTCATCACTCTAACGATGGAAGGGTGGGAAAGGTCCAGTTCTCCTATTTCCCCTTATTCAAACTTCAAAAGTATGTGGAAGGGCCAACGTAATTTGAATAGGGTGAGAAAGGGCCAATGCTCCTTCTACTACAAACTTTAATTCAAGATTTGTGTGGGAGGTCATATCTTCCTCCCAAGACTTACCAAAGTGAAAGAAAGGGTCACTTCCTCACCCAAATACCAAAAGTGTGAGAAAGGGAACATCCTCCTTCTCCGCCTCCCCACTCCTCATCACTCTAACAATGGAAGGGTGGGAAAGGGCCAGTGCTCCTTATCCTCCAAACATAAATTCTAGATTTGTGTGGAAGGTTGGATCTTCCTCCCGAGAATTACCTAAGCGAGAGAAAGGGCCACTTCCTCACCCAGATACAAAAAGTGTGAGAAAGGGCACATGCTCCTTCTCCCCCTACCGACTCCTCATCACTCTAACAATAAAAGGGTGATAAAGTGAAAATGTTGTCGCTCCTCCTCCCAAAATTCTAATTTCCCATGCTACTCACTTGAGTGGAACAAGTGCAGGAAAGTGCCAATAATTCGCAGCTCTTCCTCCCAAGAATTAACAAAGTAAGAGAAAGGGCCAAATCCTCTCTCAAATACCAAAAGTGTGAGAAAGGGAACATGCTCCTTCTCCACCTCCCCACTCCTCATCAATCTAACCATGGAAGGGTGGGAAAGGGCCAATGCTCCTATTCCCCCTTACTCAAACTTCAAGAGTGTGTGGAAGGGCCAGTGTAATTAGAGTAGGGTGAGAAAGGGACAATGTTCCTGCTCCTCCAAACTTAAATTCCAGATGTGTGTGGAAGGTCCACTCTTCCTCCCAAGAATTACCTATGCAATATAAAGGGCCACTTCCTCACCCAAATAATAAAATGTGAGAAAGGGCACATCCTCCTTCTCCCCCTCCCGACTCCTCATCACTCTAGCCATATAAAGGTGAGAAAGTGCTTGTGTTGCCACTCCTCCTCCTAAAATTCTATGTTCCCATGCTACTCACTCAAGTGGAAGGAGTGCAGGAAAGGGCCAATGATTTGCTTCTCTTACTCCCAAGAATTACTAGAGTAAGAGAAAGGCCTAGTTCATCTCTCAAATAACAAAAGTGTGAGGAATAGAACATGCTCCTTCTCCACCTCCCCACTCCTCATCAATCTAACCATGGAAGGGTGGGAAAGGGACAATGATCCTATATCCGCTTACTCAGACTTGAAGAGTGTGTGGAAGGGAAAACATAATTAGAATAGGGTGCTAAAGGGCCACTTCTCCTTCTCCTTCAAGCTTAAATTCCAGATGTGTGTGGAAGTTCGGCTCTTCCTATGAAGAATTATGAATGCGAGAGAAAGGGATAGTTCCTAATCGAAATACCAAAAGTGTGAGAAAGAGCTTATGCTCCTTCTCCACATACCCACTCCTAATCACTCTAACCATATAACGGTGGGAAAGGGATGGTTCTCCTTCTCCTACTTACTCAAATTCCAAAAGTGTGTGAAAGACATAGAGTAATTAGGTTGATAATGTGCCAATGTTTCCACTCCTCCCAAAAGTCTAAGCAAGTGTGCATGTTATTCACTCCACTGGAACAAATTTAGGAAAAGGTAGGAAAGGTCCAATGCTCCTCGACTCTTTCTCCCAAAATACAAGACGTCGTCCAAAGAATATAGAAGATGAGGATCAAACCAAAGGTGAGATTACTGATGAGAGCAACGACCAACAAGGGAACCAAGCTTCCAACCAGGGTGCAAAAAAATTCAAATTTACATGTATTTAAACTTCTCTTAGAATTTTCTCCAAGTGGGCGAGCAATCTTTTTGCCGCAAAGATTGTGTGAGCAATATTTCCGCAAAAAAAAACACATCTGACAACTTAAAGCCGCTTAAAAGAGAGGACTAGACATTTAATCAATCATCTTAGAAACTAGGGAGCAAACAAATCCAATTTTAACACTATTTAAACTTCTCTGAAAATTTTCTCCAAGCATGCAAACAAGCTGTCTGACACATAGATCATGTTTAATGCTATCATATACTACACGACGAAAAAATCCTCCTACAAAGAAACACTAAGAACATATAAAAACTGGAAAAAAAATGCTATTAACATTTTTGTTGGTAACAAGAAACATAACCAGCACATTCATTCCCTAAAATCATAGACTTGTCCGAGATCTCGATTGTGGTAAGAACAACCTATGTATCTGAAGAAGACCGCTACAGCAGTGAGCAAAGCAGGAGAAGAAAAATACAGACTACAGTAGGAAGGACCCGCCATTACCGCCTTAGAAGTTAGACTCCATAATATTAAGGAATCAAAAATAGAAGAGCAAAATTGGGTCAAGCACTACACATAATTACAGGCATGGGGTTTCAGAGATCATAAATGGACAGGCAAAGCCATTAAACTCAAAGCCACCAAAATACGCAGCTACTTGAATGCGTCATTAATATATTCCTTCGACAATCTAAAAGACCTCATTGCCAATTTCATTGTCAGTCAGTACCATGATGGAAAAATATGGCTTGACGAGCCTATTCCAATAAATGATTGATTAATTTCCCATATACCTGGCCTGCTAAGCAAAGGTCTGCCAGTACCCATCATGTCCAAGAAAGTTGATCTCGTCAAGGAATTCACAGGTCTCGAAAAGGTAAAAACTCCAAAGGACTTATTATTAGAAAAATATAAAATGAAATAGTTAAGTGGAAAGCAGTAATAATATCCACTTGCTTAAAAAATTATGGTCGACCATCTGACATAAAACTCGACATGCTAGAATCTGTGAAGCAGGTTGCCTCTGACGGAAAAATATTCATCTGGGCTGAAAATTTGGTTCAACTAGTTAAAGATAACTACGAAAAATGCCAGCAATCCATTCGAGCCATTAGGTTTCCGTCAATACTCATCTGGATAGTAATTGAAAAATTTAGTGTAGTCAGTGTACCAAACTTCACCGGTACAAAAATCCCTATGGTGAATAGTTTTCGAGCATTCGATGCAAATGGAAAATCACATCCAATGGAACAATAAAAAATGTAGTTGAAAAATTGGTTTCAAGTGGTAAAAACCAAGTGCAACTATTGGAGGGTTCCTCAACACATTCGACGTAGATTACCCTACTCAGCCCATATTGAGCTTGGGGTTGACCATACCATCATATGGTTCTTGCAGGGCCCAGGGAGAACAGAGCTTAAGCTTGACTACTACCCTAATATTCAATATTTGTTCAATTTTTCTAGATAGTTTAACAACACATTACCTATATGTAAGATTTCATATGGCGTGCAGACAGAACTCATTGAACCCTTGATACGTGGAGAAATGGAAGACCAGAGGGAAATGACATTGTACATGAACACATTCGGCCCAGATGATGAGCTACAAAATCTACTTTCTCTAGTACCCATTGTTAGTCAAAGCAGAGCACCAGTATATGGATAAATGAACAACGATGATGAAGAATAATAAACACTCCCATTCAAGAGAGTAGTTGAGCCAAACTTCACTAAGCCCCGACTTGAGGAAAAATTCGATGAAGTCACTGAATTTTTTTTTATCTTTCTATGCATTCCCATAGGAAAAGCTACAAGAAAATAATGAAGGAAAAGAAGGCACCTAATACTGGATACAATGGATGATGACCTAGAAGAATTCACAGAACAAGTAACAATAGATTTCCATATTCAGGAGGATTAATTCGAGGAACGACCATTGCAGTTGACTATTTCCAAGTTTTCAACTGTAATGTTACCGCCACTGATATCTCATACTCAGCATTCACAAGATATGGTCATTGTGTTTGATGAGACTGCACCACCCTCACTAGATGCCATTGAAGAAGAGCATCTTCAAGTATAAGCCACAAACGCCAACCCCTTCACCGCATTAACTCCTGAATTCAATGACTTCTTGTCTCTTATTCAGACCTTTTACCCAAGTTAATAGAGTTATCTACAAGCCTGCTTGATCAATTAGTGTTACCAACATTAGATCATCTTCAAGTATCAGCCACATATGCCAACCCCTTCACCACATTAACTCCTGAATTCAATGACTTCTTGTCTCTTATTCATACCTTTTACCCAAGTTAATAGAGTTATCTACAAGCTTGCTTGATCAATTAGTGTTACTAACATCAGTCCTTTCTCTTAAATCCACAAAGCAACCCTCTAGTTCTCAAGAAACCCACGAAGAAACTTTGTCGTCTGATGCACAAACCACTTCCAAACCTTTACCATCATCCAATATTGATTCATCACCTTTCACTACCTGTTTTGTCCCCTCTATATTCCACTATCATCATAACTTCTCTGCTACCCCTTGTATCATTGGCCCTAGTGTCGACCATGTCTCTATCAACACCACCTACAATGACTAAGTCTATTTCGACTCCAAAGACTTCATTTCCTGAGAGTTCACTACTGTCCAACCCACCACCACCGACCCTCCCTTTGTCGACCCTTCATTTTTCTACCGTACCCCTACTGACTTTGATTCAATCATCCACAACACAAATAACAGAGGCTACCAAAAATTTTAGAATAAAAAGTAAGAAAATTAAAAGCAGTCCCCAGTTCACCCTTACAGTACATCTGATAGTAATATCAACATAAGATATTAAAGCTATATTTATACCATCAAAAGTATCAGAGGAGGAACTCAAGGACTTCATTATAATGGCTACGAAAGAAGGAGCTAGAAGATGGTTGCAAAATTCTAAAATACTTAAAACTTTGAAAGAAGATGAGGAAAATGCTTGGAAAACTTGTTCAAAAAGAGTAGAGAAGATCATTGGGCGTCTACCAGAACCTCAATCAAAATACACTTGACAAGTTGCAAGAATTATTAAAGTTTGTCATCAACAGTTATCAAAATGTCTGAGATGAATTGGCACAAAAAAACATGATGAAACCAGTGTACTTATTTCTGATCAATTCAGAGCATTTGAAGAATATGATAGGAAGTTGAATGAATGTGAAATAGGGGCCTTCGGATCATCAATTGTTGATAATATATGGTACTCATACTATGGGAAAATTTGTGTTTATCTTCAGAACATACAGGGTACCTTATTAGAGCTAGACTACAAAAGGGATATTTCAACCGACCCACTCATGACTAAATTACTTGAAGAACAACTTACCCTTGAGAACCAGTGGCAAGAGGAGTTGAGAAAGAAAGAATATCAATGGTTTCATGAGGCTAAGTGTGCAAAATAAGAATTTATTTAATTGGCCAAACGTATAGAAAAATTAATGAAATCAGCAGAGATCCAAAGTCAGGACATTGGAACAAACATGGAAATTATATTAAATCAACTTGTACAACTAAATATGAAACGAATCTCAGAACTCACGAGTGTCTGCAAACATCAAGACTATCTTGAACGATTGGGATGACTTTCAATACCACCTCTTCATTGATGCCCCAACCATTGTCGAAGCATGTGTTGAATTCACTCTGCTAGCCTAAAGTTTTTGTACTAAAGGTAACCCCATGTAATCCTTTAGAACACAACGGGGGCCATGCTCCTTTTGTTAACCCCAGCAATGAGAAGTTTGAAGAAGGGAGTGGCAACATTTTCCCTTTCCCAGCAATCTAAGGATGTGCCCATGATTAACCTCCTTCTATGTCCTAAAATTACTCGTTCTTTGCAAACTGAAACAAGTGTGGGAAACAAATGAAACAAATTTGGGTAACAACAAGTGCTCTTTGACTCTTCCTCCCAAGGTTTACGAGATCTAGATAAAGGGACAGGTCCCCACTAAGAGACCAAGTGTTTGAAAAAAGGGCTCATGATCCTTCTCCTCCTTTTTCATAAAAGGACTCTCTCGATGGAAGATGAGGCCACTCCACCTCCTCCTCATCGCGAGAACCATAGAAGAGAGAGAAAGGGCCAATGATCATTCTCCTCCTTTCTGAAAGTTTAGAAGTGGGGTAAAGGGCCACTCCCCCTGCCAGCAATCTAAGGGAGTGCCCATGATACTCATTTTGAATAGAACAAGTGTGGGAAAGCGCTAGTGGACTTTGTCTCTTCCTCCCAAAAATTTCCATGACGAGAATGTAGTGACTCATTTGGTTAAACAGGGTTAACCTACACCCTTATGAGCAATAGTAAAATTATTCACGGTTTCATAATAAAATTCATAACAATAATATTGAATATGACTTCTAAAAAAAGAAACTGTAACGATTAACTTTGATTTTTATTTAATACACAAAATTTTCTCAACACAAGATTAAATAACACATTTTTTAAAAATAAATCAAAGATAACTCTTTAAAGGAAGAAGATCACTTACCTATGGAAAATGAAGCCCTTGGTTGCAAAATATTTCCCCTTGTCCTTCTCTAGTCAGCACCACGACCACAACAAGTTTGGGGGAAACAACTCTTCTCCCAACCTAATTACCCAACATAAAAATGCCAAGGACCCCGAGCCCCCAGCAGTTAATATGATGCCTACCTATGCAATCCCACATAACCCAACAGTCCCACACCCTCAAACAATTCCCATACCAACATTAAAACCACACCAAAAGCACCCTCCCCCCCTTCTCAAACAGTCAACCACAAATAGTAGAACCAAAACCAACCAAAGTCCCCCCAATATGCCCCCCAATTCCTGGATTTATGGAAAACATTTCATAGTTTAATTAATTCAAATTAATTTGCATGGCAGCCACATGGTTTCCATGCACTTTACTTTTTTTTCCTAATACTGTTTAGAAGACTTAAGTAAATTTATTTAGTTAATTAATTGTTCTTTTTTTTTAAATTTTAATATTATCATTAATATTAATTTTTGTTTACATAATACTAATATTTAAATAATAATTCCAAATTTTATGGTGTTACATACTCTCCCCCTTCGAGAAACTTCGTCGTGAAGTTATATTCCCCACAAAGAAAGTTTCACAACACTGAGTATAATCACACACAATACAATACTTAATTAATTAGTATGATAATTATATATTCAGTACAATTGTGAAGATGAAAAATTCTTGCATGTGGCCAGGACACAAGAATTTCCTCCTTCACTAATACATTCAACACCCTAATTACTATATGCTCTTGTTTAATTACCCAAGGTATAATATGAAACCATTCATACAAGTTATGCATCAACTTTATCATACACTTCATAGACATGAAATAACATTAGCACTAAATAGACAATAAATCAAAACCAACTCAAGAAATACATACATTCCCCCCGAAAACTCCCTCATTCCTCACTCTCCCTCTCCCCAAGAATCATACCACCCGAGCAACCTCCATAACCCTCCATGCCAACAATTTGGGTGGTCCCTTTCTCCATGGCATGGGCCCTCTACTATATCCTGTCCACGGAAAGTACAAAATGCATCAGAAGCTTCACAATTAGCATAATTGCTAGACCGATCTACGGACCTCATCGACCGCATAGAATTTTGGTATACTTCCGGTATTGATTTTTACCTCATCGATCGCACCGGATTTTGGTCACATCTGGTCACCTCATTGGCCACACCAGATTTCGGTCAACCAGGAATCTTGAAAGGTTTTCCCTAACTCCCCCCATATCCCTCCAAGGAAACCAATGCTAGGAATCAGAAGCCCTTCCCCATATATCTTCCTCTATGGATAGTGTACCCGAAGACATGGAATCAACTGCAACGAATTTTGGTCTCATCCAGTCCCCTCATCGGGCACACCGGAGTTTGGTTGACCAGGCATCAGAACCATAGCTAGGATAGGATTAAATGTTGGGTTATCGCCTAGCCCATAAAGGTACATGATATACCTATTCTCATTCGTGGTTATGGGCCCGCATGAAATCATCAAAAGATAGTAGTTCTCTGTAATTCAGTCTTGTTCACAACCAGGAAGGTGATTAGTACTCCTCTCTAAAAATAAACAATATGAATTCTTTCTCGTCAAATGATAAGGTGCAACTTTTCTTTGTATTCACATTCTGTGGAAAAAAACAAACTTCTCAAATATAATCCCAAGGTAAAAACATTTAAAATGTGTTGATATCATAAATGATATAGTGTTAGTATTCTATAGATCATAATGTAATGCCAATATAAATATCATGATAACATAAATCATATTTCATCTATATTCGATAGATCATCATGTATCCCTTTCCAAGGCCAATATAAACAAAAAGATAGCATACTTATATCATCTAAGCCATATATATGATAATGCATCCATTTTTGAATACCAATGTAAGTAACAGGATAATATTAGTCATTAAATATCACTGCATGATCATATACTAAAACATAAATATTCTATTTATCTTATGAGGTTGCAATCTTGATAAGGATCTAATTAAGTTCCATCCTCTTAAACAACATCATACACAAAGAAAATATATTAAGCATCATACAAGATCATTAGCCTGCTGAGCATCAAGTTAATATCCATCTCGTATTAACAACATATACTAGTATTTATAAAGACATTTCATGAAACTAACATTCATCATAATAAGTATTCACAGTATATGTATCTACATCATGAGTTTCTACTTATGAACATCATCACATAATAGGAAATAAAAGGAGACTGTATCCATATCATCACTATATACTATAAAATAGGATAAATACACATCATAAACATCATATTAGAAAATAAGTATCCACATCATGATCATCATACTTGGAAATAGGCATCCATATCATAAGCATCATACTAGAAATAAGAAGCCACATCATAAGTATCCATGTCACGATCATCATACCAAAAATATGAGTATCCACATGTTGGCCTGAAAAACTGTCCTACACCAACTTATGGAAAGACAACCCACATACTTGACTTAATGCAATCTTGTATGTGTTTAAGATAACTGTCCTTCATAGGATCAAGGCCCTGCTTCCTGTATGATGTGATCTTCAAATTAAAGAGTCTCTCTAAGATGACTATGTGTCAAGTTCACTTAAATCAATCTGCTAACAAACCAAAGAAATTTAACTTAATGACTAACTAATTCTAAAGACTGTTTTAAGCTAAATGCAGAAAATTAGTAGCTCCTAGTTCTATTCTATGATAACCTAAATGCTGAATATATATCTTGGACAAGAGCATGAGTTATTGAATTGATATAAGGTTTAAAACAAGAAAATAATCAATACTTCTAGATTGGCAGAGAAATCCCCAAGTGTAGAAGTAAATCTCAATTATTTCACAAGTAGATGACAATTTGTTGTGAAGTAATTATAACTGAAACTTCAAACCCAATATCAATAATATTACCTGAATACACTATTCTAAAACATTTAAAAATATAATCATGTGCTAACTTGTAAATGAAACACAGTCAATATGCAAGTTAGAAAATAATCATAATTGATTTATAAACAATTGAAATCATGAAACTGTTTGTTAATCTCAATTTGAAAATAAATCATTTATATTCCAGATAAGCATATGCATTCAAAATTCAACAAAGATACTTCATATATAATAGCAAGGTATATATATATATATGCGAGTAAAAGATAACAAAAGAGAGTGATCAGCAGAGTAACACAACATAGATATATGAATATTCTAAAGACTTAGCTAGAGTCTTCAGGATTCTGCAATATTCGACAATTCTCAGAAGAAGTTCGAAGAACATCAAAATAAACAGAACGAAGTATGATACTGTATAATATGATTCTCTCAAATGTCTTGGAAATCGAACCCCTATACAATGTTTTGATCTTGTTTTTATAGCAAAACTTAGAGAATCTAGTCATTAAATACCCTATCTCTATGATACTACATGGATCTTTATCCAAATATTCAACAAAAATTAAGTACAAGTCAATGCCAATTCTTCCATGAATCAGATATGTCGTTGAGTGAAATTCAGGATAGAGTAGTGTGGATAGGAGACAATCTAACTTATTGGACGAATCCAGTAATGTTCCCTCTGCATGAGATATCCCTGCATCCGACAATTCATCAATTGTCGATGTTCAAAACTAGAAATGAGCTGACAGCAAAGTAACAAGATGTTGCACATTCATAGCATCTCAAAACAAGTGAACTCCAACTAAGCGAATTCCAAAATTGTAGCAACAGCCTCAACCTTCAGCTCGTAGACTTTATGACACCTGGAATTTTCAAACAAAATCCATTAGCAAGGTGAAAATGACAAAAGAAGAAATAAGTAGGATGATTGTAGAATTTTAATTCTGTAGGTATCCTTATAAAATAAAAGAAAAACACTTTGCATAAAAGACAAGATATGGATATATGCAATTACTAACCTGTAGAAGCCGATTTAAAACCAACTGTATGCCTTATAAAGTTTAAATCATGAAACAAAATTGAGCTTCACGCCGCAAACAAAAATCTCAAGTCTTAGGGTATGTTTCAACAGAAAGTCAAACTGGCACACAGTCTTCTTCTTGCTTCATCTAGCTTAGCCTTGAATCTCACAGCTCTTGTATTGGAAATTCTATTTTGTTTGACTAATTTTTTATTTTTAAACAGAAGGATCTTACCATAAGCTTTATACCTGAGCTTCTTTTCCTTCAAGAGATTCCATTTATCAACCCAGGTAGTCAAGTCAATTTTCAAGCTCGCAATTTCTTCCATGGCGAATGTGTTAACGACTTTAGCTTCTTTCAGATCAGTTGCCAAAGACAATACGACCTGAGCATAGGGTATTTGAACAGGTTTTTCTACTCCTCCTACATTCGGCTCTTTAATACCTCCTACCTCTATACATGGCTTTTGATCGACTTCTTGATCTATATTAGGCATAGTATTTGATCGTTGGGCACTCCTATCCCAAGTTTCAGAGGCAGATACATACTTAAGATCAAGGACCATAGGACCAATAGGAGTTTCATTTTGCCGAGACTCCAAAGAGTCGCTTAATTCAACAACAGGGGCATCCCTTGCAACCAAATTCCTACCCGCAAGGAGGGAGACAGTCATGCTATGAGTGGTTCAGCGAATTTCCTGATTACTCAACACTCTACTAATTTCATCTTCGGTCGGTTTATTATTGAAATTTGTCTCTGGATATGGAAGACCATCATTTAGGTTTGGTGGAGCACCAACAAGTTCATTTGTCTCAGGCTGTAGATTATCACAGAGTATTTCAGGGTTTGCCGAACCTTCGACCTCTAGGGCATCACCCCCCAGGGTTTGACCGTGTCTCTGTACCCCATCCTCATTATCAGTTTCAGGATTAGGTTCACCTACCTCAGACTCGCCTACCTTAGACTCAATACGCTTGCGTTTGGTCCTGGACCTTCTTCTGGGCCACTCTTCATTTACCCCAAACTCATTCCGGGGAAGGAACGATTCCCAAGTATCACCCAACTCTCCCAATCGATGCGAAATAAGGATCTTAATAAGCCCATGATGGAACAAACTACATTCTCTGTCACCTACATTGTTCTGATACACACAAACCATCTTTTGCAGGCTATTGATAAAATCATATGGCATGTTTATAGGATGGCCTTTGAAAACCCTTAACAGATGGATATGATAGAAATGCATTTGAGACAGTCGACCCTCACATGTGACGTACCTGATAATAATCCCAAGCAATGCTCGCCATTTCAATTTCAAATTTCGGGAAGGAAAACCTGATTTCGATTCTATGTGTTGATTAGTGTTGGTAAGAAACCCTCGCCAATCTTAAGTTTTCATGTGCCTCCATTTAAACCAACATTCCCTGGTCAGCGGAAAACCTATAGCCTGGGAAACGAATTACACTGCCAACTGCAACTCAATATCTCCAATCTGTGCTTTCACACCATCAAACGAATTTGCAAATGCCCGAGAAATCGCTACATTAAAACCAGAGAATTTATGGATAAACCCTAACCATCTTGCCCTTTTCACCCATTTACGGCATTCTGGAGTAGCGTCTAAGTATTCATCTCCAATGAGCTCGAACCATGAGACAGGAGCCATGATATCAATCACATAAGCTTCAGGAATTTTCAAAACCCTAATTGAAAAACGAAATAGATCCACCATCAGCCCGTGCAGGTTTATCAAAATTGTTAAAATTCAATATGCTAAGACAGAAAATAGCAGCATTACATTCCATTTCACAATAATAGCATATACAGGATCACTGAAGAAACAACAAGCATAGCATAAACACAAGAGACACAGATTTATCCTGGGAAACCCTCATGGGGTAGAAAACCCAGTAAAGCTTCCTCAATATAGATGACCAGCAATATACAAAGATGCAAACCAAAGACATGATCTCCTTCTCCACTGTAGCAGACCTCTCCTCCAATAGGTGCGCCTCCCTTGAATGAGTGAGTGTGTATAATGAGGAACACACCTCCTCTATTTATACACTACTTTGATATGTATTTTACACAAGTACACGTAGGCTCGTATTTAACCAATAGGTTAAATAACCCACTACAACTAACTGGGCCGACCCCTCTAGGGTGGTCTAATAACCCTTTGACCCACATAACACATTTAGGGCCGACCCCCACTAGGGAAGTCTAATAACCCGAGTTACCACATTCCGACGGAGGAATAAACATCTCCGGATATACAATAAGATCTTCACGGAGGAATGAATCATCTCCGGAATAATAAAGTACAAATATAATATTCTTTGAAGTTACAATATTTAACACTCCCCCTTAACGAGAAGGATATTATAACAGTATCTGCACGAGCAAGGAGTCATCAACATCATACATGATACATCTATAAATCATTGGAAGCTTTCTCAACATCATCAGTAACTCAAGCAGTTACTGGAACATCTTCAATACTGGAACATCAACATCTTCAGTACTGAGTCTTTATCTTCTGCAGCACTCGAACAACTACAACAACATCAACATCTGGATCCTCACGATCATCAGTATCGTCATCTCACGACCATTAGCATCGTCATCACACGATCATCAAGATCGTCATCACACGATCATCAGCATCGTCACACACGATCATTAGCATCGTCATCACACGATCATCAATATCGTCATCACACGATCATTAGCATCATCATCACATGATCATCAACATCGTCATCACACGATCAGCAGCATCGTCATCACATGATCATCAACATCGTCATCACACGATCAGCAGCATCGTCATCACACGATCATCAGCATCGTCATCACACGATCATCAGCATCGTCATCACACGATCATCAGCATCGTCATCAATACAGGTATCCATAACAATACAAGTATCCACATCATTAGTACAAGTATCCTACCGATACAAGTAACCACATCATCAATACAAGTATCCTACCGATACAAGTAACCACATCATCAGTACAAGTATCCTACCGATACAAGTAACCACATCATCAGTACAAGTATCCTACCGATACAAGTAACCACATCATCAATACAAGTATCCTACCGATACAAGTAACCACATCATCAATACAAGTATCCTACCGATACGAGTAACCACATCATTAATACCATCACTTTCTCGGAGACCATTCGTCTACGGATCAATTCAGGGACCGAAGTCCGGGGATGATACAATCCCCTTCACGTACATTTTGAACTATCAGTTCCGGGATGATGCAATCCCCATCACGTACATTTTGAACTATCAGTTCCGGGATGATGCAATCCCCATCACGTACATTTTGAACTATCAGTTCCGGGATGATGCAATCCCCATCATGTACATTTTGAACTACCAGTTCCGGGATGATGCAATCCCCATCACGTACATTTTGAACTATCAGTTCCGGGATGATGCAATCCCCATCACGTACATTTTGAACTACCAGTTCCGGGATGATGCAATCCCCATCACGTACATTTTGAACTATCAGTTCCGGGATGATGCAATCCCCATCACGTACATTTTGAACTAAGGTCCAGGGACGATGCAGTCCTATCTTCTATTCTCGGAGACCTCACGTCTACGGCTCTCTTTAGGACTGAGAGTCCAGGGATGATCCAATCCCCTCAAGTCCACCAAGGACTTCATTCTCGGAGACCTCTCGTCTACGGCTCTCTTTAGGACTGAAAGTCCAGGGATGATCCAATCCCCTCAACTGTCCACTAAGGACTTCATTCTCGGAGACCTTACGTCTACGGTTCTCTTTAGGACTGAAAGTCCAGGGATGATCCAATCCCCTCAACTGTCCACTAAGGACTTCATTCTCGGAGACCTTACGTCTACGGTTCTCTTTAGGGCTGAAAGTCCAGGGATGATCCAATCCCCTCAACTGTCCACTAAGGACTTCATTCTCGGAGACCTTACGTCTACGGTTCTCTTTAGGACTGAAAGTCCAGGGATGATCCAATCCCCTCAACTGTCCACTAAGGACTTCATTCTCGGAGACGTCACGTCTACGGCTCTCTTTAGGACTGAAAGTCCAGGGATGATCCAATCCCCTCAACTGTCCACTAAGGACTTCATTCTCGGAGACCTTACGTCTACGGCTCTCTTTAGGACTGAAAGTCCAGGGATGATCCAATCCCCTCAACTCTTTTCTCATCCATACAGGTACAATCATATATCACATCAAAACATGTATACATCACATCAAGACATGTGTACATCAAAACATGTATACATCACTTAATCAACACATGTACACATCACATCAAAACATGTGTACAACAAAACATGTATACATCACTAATCAAAACATGTACACATCACATCAGAACATGTATACATCACAACTAGCATGTATTCTTACTAATACATCTAAACATGTATACATCACACCAAAACATGTATACATCTAGCATGTATTCTTACCAATACATCTATCATCAAAAGCATGTATAAGTAAAGCTAAGTATTCTAAGTATAAGAGTCCTAAATCTAAATATTTCTAAGTAACTGGGTGTAGAGAACAGGTTACCTCATCAACGACCTTGTTGTTTGATGAGACAATCTCATCAGTAGTGACTATACTACTCCCCCTTTCGAGGACGGTCCTTTTGAACTACACCAAGCTTGTCTCGGAAGTATTCAAACTTCACTCGAGATAGAGGTTTGGTTGGTAACTTCTTCACTTGACGTAGGGGCTTGGTTAGTACAATGGTAACCTGTTACAAATTCAAACTTTTAGAGTTCATTTCTGTGACATATCTTGTTAGTTCCCTATGTTCTTTGACTTATCATGGAACACTAGATTCTATGTCATCTTGATACAACTCTAATTATCACATAGGATCTCAGTTGGTTCTAACTCTAAGTCAAACAATCCTAAAGCCAAACTTCTTCACAACTAGCAGAGCAAGCAGCCATATATTCCGCTTGTGCTGAGAGTCACACTAGACTGCTTCCAGCTAAACCACGAGATCATGGCTAATCCCAGACAATAACATCCTCTCGATGTGTTCTTCTTGTCTGATACACTTCCTGCCCAAACAGAATCTGAATAGCCATCTGAAGTCATGATCTTCAAGATAGCATAGATCAAATTCTATCGTGTCCTTTATGTGCCTCATCACATACTTTGCAACTATCAGGTAAACACATCTAGTTTCCACTAGATACTAACTCAAGGTGATCATAACAAAGCATATATCTAACCTAGTATATGTTAGATATAACAAAGACCCAATAAATTGACTGTACAGAGTTATATCCACTAACTCTGATGAGTTATCCCCTAACAGCTTCAAGTTGGAATCCATAAGAGTGGCCATTCCAACACCTCAAGTCATATTTCTCATCATACTTTCCCTGGTTGAGAAATATTCCTTCTGAGCCTTGCCATACTTCCAGACCTAGGAAGTAAAGAATCAATTTGAGATCTTTCATTTTTCATTTCTGCATTGAATGATCTTCTGCATATCTATCTATGCCATCTCTCGTTAGATGGGTCTACTGATATGAGCCTTAATATCATTCGAACTCTGTGGTGAGTTCCTTCTTGCTTCCATGTCATATGTGTATCATATTCAACCTTGTAGCAAAGGTTGAGATCCACATCACCCATGGTGATCATTAAGCTTATCAAATTATTATCGATCCTAGGTACCTATACAGAACCTGATTCATACTTCTTCTTTAATTACACCATACTTGGAGCAAACACCTTGTCGTGATTCTCTTCCCCTTTCTAAGAGAATCTTCTAGCCATGAGCCTTCTATATTTTGTTTGATTTGTAAATCTTCTTGTTTGAACATCCACCACTTGTACGGTGTCCATCATTCTTCATGACCTTTCCTACAAATCAAAATTAAGTACATGATTAGTAATACTTCATAATCATCAAAAGATAACCCATTATGCATACAGATATCATTTACATAGTGATGCAACTATTTTGACCAATACTTTGGCACAACACTTTCCCATATCCTGTATGCATACAGTGGCTATCTAGATGCCTTCCATCTCTACCAGAACATACTATCGAGAGTGTGCACAACTCTCAGCATGTCAGCAAAGAGGTTTCATTCTAGACAAGCAATAATGGAATGTTTGTCCAAACATATGCACATTAGTTGTATATTGTTCAATGCTCTATAAATGTTTACACTCAGCATTATATATTCTAGGAATACAAATATGCATGCAGGCAATATCATTACTATTTCAAATAGCAACTCAAATACTTATCTTTTATGTTTGTGTGGCTTCCTCCCGCTTGATCTTCTGTATGTCTTTTGAACTTCTATTCATTCTGTACCACTGTGCATGCTCAAGAGTCATCCTCATGATCTCATACACAAACATACACTCATTAGTATATTCTAAATGCTATCAAAACATTATAGTACTAAATAATCTTGAAAACGTATAGTCATGATTATAGTTAATAACCATTAGTATTCAAGATTTCAGGGAAGTCTTCTTTTACTCATGCATATCATTGATAAAAGATATAATATGCATAATCCCTTGATTATTAACTTTATGAATAAGCATAACCAATCATTCCAAGTATACTTATATAAGGGATCCTAACACAAGGTAAGATTCATGGGAAACATACCTGGATTAGTATACCTACTTGATTATGTACAACATACCTAAACAACCTCTTCAATGATTTAGAGATCCTGAGCTAGAACCTGCATGTCTCATAGGTATAACAAAGTCATACATACCTCGTAAGTAGAACAAAGATTATGGATGAGTCTTTGTCTTCATGTTTTCATGGTCATGAAGCCTGATTTGTCTTTTGTGATGTACCTGTATCTTGTTAGCAGACAACCTCAACCTCACACAACACCATAATGCATTAGTACAATCATAAGTGTCAACACCCTAACCAATGAATATCTTCCATCATGCATTCATAATTTTGTTAAGGTGATACAACAAATCTAAAATCAAGATTGTACTAACTGTAATAATCATGAAGACAAACATACCATAAACTTAATCATGAACAAATCTCAAAACATACCTCGATGAGTCATACCTATCGAGATCGCTTGTAATCTCCTTATGTAAAGCCTTAGCCTCATCTCCCTCTGAAACATGAACTCCTTCACTTATGTAGGTGACCAATCTATCTTCTTCTAGGATTAACCCTATCCACTTGATTTGCAAGAACTGGACCTGGAGCTGGATATGGGTTTGTCAGAGAAACCCCAAAAATTCAAACTTTGAATTTCAGACTTCCGAAAGGATACAAATATGCGCCTTGATGAGCTGATCAAACTGATATATTTAGAATTTGAAAACTGCAAAGTTTTACTCCTCAATTTTGCCTTTGAAACTTTCGGATTCACTGGACGTGACCCTGAACTGGGGTTTGATGAATCCCACTCTTTTGCCCCATCAAAAAGTTTGAACCAAAGCTCTAAGCTTCTATTTTTCTGAGGAGCTTCCAGCCGTGGTCACAGATTTCAAAAATTCCTATTTTTACAGAAGCCCTAATTTTCCACTTTTCTGATCAAAGTCCCGAACTAGGGTCTAATCAAGCCCGTCCTTCTGCCCAACCAAAAATTCTGATCTTGGTCTCTAAATTTCTATTTTGATGAGTAGTATCCAGCCGTGGTCTCCGATTACAAAAATTCCAACTTTCTTCAAAGCCCTAAATTTCGGAAGCCATGAATGAAGGTACCAAAAAATAATTCTGTTTTGACAGAAATATGTACCTGATTGTTTCTGGTGTAACTCCGAAATTTTTGATCCACAGGGTCTGAAAAAGTTTTTTGAGATAGCCTGACCTGTTAGCTTTCCATCCTGACAGGTCTGACCTCAATTGGATGTTCTGAGAGAGAGTTATGCCAAATGTCGCAACGTGACCTGTTTTGGGAAAATACAGGAGAGCGAACTTGTACGGCGTGCCACGTGTCACTGTTTGACCTTCGGCCTCTGAAAAAGTTTTCTGAGATAGCTCGGCCTGTTATATTTCCATCTTGACAGGTCTGACCTCAATTGGATTCTCTGAGAGAGAGTTATGCCAAGTGTCGCAACGTGACCTGTTTATGGGATAATACAGGAGAGCGAACTTGTACGGCGTGCCACGTGTCACTGGTTCAACTTCGGCCTCTGAAAAAGTTTTCTGAGATATTACAGTCTGTGTACTACCTGTCACTTTTCACGAAATTTCATTTGGATCTTCCTAGCCCAAGTTATGACCTTTTTCCCAAGGTCACCTGATTTTGACTCAGATCTGGAAGAGGCAGAAACCCTATATTGTACAGATCATAAATCACAAAGTACAACGAATTAGAGGTTGTCCTTTGGACACAAGGTACCTGGAGATCTTAGCTTCGTCCTGTAACAATTTCAGATCCGAAAACTTCGCCAAAACGGATTTATAGCGAAAGTGCTACGATGACTGGTTTTTGCTATGTAAAACCCTAACCTTCAAATTGTCGTAAGTAAAGCAAGTGTCTTTAGTGCCATACCTTGTCTTCCTTCAGGTTAGCTCTGATACCATGTTAAAATTCAATATGCTAAGACAGAAAATAGCAGCATTACATTCCATTTCACAATAATAGCATATACAGGATCACTGAAGAAACAACAAGCATAGCATAAACACAAGAGACACAGATTTATCCTGGGAAACCCTCATGGGGTAGAAAACCCAGTAAAGCTTCCTCAATATAGATGACCAGCAATATACAAAGATGCAAACCAAAGACATGATCTCCTTCTCCACTGTAGCAGACCTCTCCTCCAATAGGTGCGCCTCCCTTGAATGAGTGAGTGTGTATAATGAGGAACACACCTCCTCTATTTATACACTACTTTGATATGTATTTTACACAAGTACACGTAGGCTCGTATTTAACCAATAGGTTAAATAACCCACTACAACTAACTGGGCCGACCCCTCTAGGGTGGTCTAATAACCCTTTGACCCACATAACACATTTAGGGCCGACCCCCACTAGGGAAGTCTAATAACCCGAGTTACCACATTCCGACGGAGGAATAAACATCTCCGGATATACAATAAGATCTTCACGGAGGAATGAATCATCTCCGGAATAATAAAGTACAAATATAATATTCTTTGAAGTTACAATATTTAACAAAAATTCCAACTGAATTCATTTCACTAGGGTACTGTGAACATTCATACGTAGTCATGGAACTCAGGGTCATAATGCCTTTGAATTGGAAAGGGTTATTGCAACTTGCAGAACACATAAGGTATAATTTCAGGAATATGAGGAACTATGGAGGAACTATTCACCAGGAATGATGATTGCAGGCATGGATTAAAGCGATGGAATAATAGATCTACCAAGATCAGTGAATAATCATTAGTTCCTAGTAAAAGGAAGCTCACAATTGATGTCGAAAGTTTGATATAGTTGGATTAGTTCGCAAAAATCCAATGATAGTGACATCAAAAAATGAAGGAAAGCATATTTGGTGAATGATGAAGTTCAAAGGGAAAATTCTTTTCTCTAGTTTTATGATTTGATCTTGTTTTGATGCAGTTATAATGTTGTTTTCTCATTTCTTGATTAACGCATATTTGTCTAATTTTAAGCATTTGATGTGCAGAGATAGGAATGAACTTAATGCGCAACAAGGTCTAATTATGAAAAGATTGGCAATGAGAGTCACCAATGTAGCCATAAACGTAGGATTCCACTAATGAGATCATTCAAGAGTTAAATTCTACAACTCCTATTTAGGAAGTGGTTATTAGTTTTCATGGCCTATAAAGGAAGTAGAATATCGACTGCCGAGGGGGGGAAGTCTCTGCAAAATGGAAGAAACTTTGTTTTTTGTTTTGTAAGATTTTCATTTGCAGAAGGATAGGAGACGACACTGCCAAGGAGAAAAGCATTCCAAAAAGTTTTGTAAATGATTTTTAGAACCCTGCGTGTTTTTCTTGAATGGAGGAGAGTTTGGACGAGAAAACTTATACTGAAATTTTGATTTTATACTTGTGGATATTCTAAAGGAGTTGTCTCTTTCTTGGATGTCTCTAAAGTGGTGTTTCCTAAACTGGTATCTTTTGTGATAATTTTTTGAAACACTTATATATATACAAGTTTCATATTTAGCTTTCTCTGGTTATTTGTATATGATCATGCTTGGTTGTGATTGATGTATAATTTGTAAAGACTTACTCTAATCACTCGTTAGCCATTTCTTTGTTTGATATTACTTATACATTCGCTAATGATTTTTAAATATTCGTATTGTAACAAATGTTTCAAAACTGTTAGGTAATCATCATTATTGTTCAAATATTGAAATGCTGAGTATTAATTATATTTTGATAGTTGTGATCATAATATAATGAAGCAATTTCTTGTTTTAGTATTTTTCTTTCATAGAAATTATTAAATCGGAAATTTGTTTTAATTTCAATTCTGTTAAGTTTTCTTGTTGAGTTGAAATTATTCTCTTTTAGATATACTTATCATCAATAGTTAATTGATTTAATTAATTAAACTTGCTCTCAACTGAGATAGGATAGTTAAAACTTTCAGGTTAAATTTTAGCAGCTGTTAGATAGGTTTCAATTAGATTAGTTTGTTTAATTTTTTAAATAGTTCTTTAATTGAAAATCCAAACGAAATTAAAAACAAGAGACTTTCATTAGGAAAGCATATTAGGACAGCTTAGACTTAGTAATTGACCTCGGGATTTAACTTTAACAGTAGTTTAACTTAGGAAATATTTTGCTGAGTTTTATATATTCTCCTTAAGAGGATAAATTCAGCTGGTAGCAGGACCATACCCTGTGAGGTTTTGCTATTCCAAACACACTGGGGGTTGTTCTAAGCAACTTGTGTGGGCATAATCTCTTTAGTTGTCCTAGGTCAAAAAATCAGGCCAACAATAGGGTGATTAATTTTTTATGATGTGAAGATAGGTGGTGCAAAAGATCGAATCATTGCTCACAAGAGTAGTGAACAAGGTCTTTTCATTTGTTCACCTTGCAGAGTTTCAAATTCTTTTTGTATTCTTCATATTGATTGTGTACATTATTTTCAAAGACATTGTAAATGCTTCAATCTCTTCTGCTCTTCCCACTATGATTGATATATATATATATATATATATATATATATATATATATATATATATATTTTATACAAATAAAAGGTCATTCCCAAGATTCAGATAGTTCTTTCTATCCCTGTAATTTCCAAGTATTTACATCGTTTTTCTTTTATCTTATTAACATAATTTGTCAACGAGAGATGTTAATTTTTTATTATTATATTTTTTTGTGGAGTCTTTTGTCCATTGTCAGTGTAAACTTAAAGCCAAAGATGAGCTATACCTAATTTAGGCCCATTTTACAATGTTATATTTATTATGATAAACTTATCGACATGCTGACTGGTCTGTAAGTTTCTGGTTTCACACAGATCCCTTAAAATTTGTTTGATGTGTGAGGAAAAGTTTGAATAAAAATAAACTTAAGTTTTCCAAATTGTGGAGGATGATATGTCATGGTTATAGCCAGTTTTTGGATTCTACTAATCTCATCCTACCATAATATAACATATTTGAAAACTTCAACAATAATGATAGTGGTGATTTCTACACGTATGTGCCCTGTCTAAAACCTAGTAGACAACAATGAAAACAAACAACTATTTATTGGGTCAAAGCAAAACCTCTCATGTTTTGATTATGGGTGCGACTATATAGGCCAAGTGTTAGAGCCTGCTCTGATACTAGATGTAACGACTCATTTGGTAAAATAGAGTTAACCTACACCATTATGAGCAGTAATAAAGTTGTTTACAGGTTCATAATAAAATTCATAACAATAATATTGATTATAACTTCTAAAAAAGACATTGTAACGATTAACTTTGATTTTTATTTAATACACAAAATTTTATCAGCACAAAATTAAATAATATATTCTTTTTTCAAATAAATGAAAGATAACTTTTTAAAGGAAAGAAGATCACTTATTTGTGGAAAATGAAGCCCTTGGTTGCAGAATCTTGCCCATTTTCCTTCTCTAGCCAGCACCACGACTGCAACAGGTTTGGGGAAAACAACTCTCCTCCCAACCTAATTCCCATCATAAAAATGCTGAGACCCTGAGCCCCAGCAGTTAATACTATGTCATACTATGAAATCCCACATCAACCAATAGTCCCACATCCTCAAACAATTCCCCAACCAATAACAAAACCACTCCAAAATCCCCCCCCTCTCAAATAGTCAACCACCACAAACACTAGAACCAACACCAACCAAACTCCCCCCCATCTGCCCCCAACTCCTAGATTTATGCAGAAAATTTCATAGTTTAATTAATTCAGATTAATTTTTATGGTAGCCACATGGCCTCCATGTACTTTAATTTTTTTTTCCTAATAATGTTTAGAAGACTTAAGTAAATTTATTTGGTTAATTAATTGTTCTTTTTTTTTTAAATTTTAATATTATCATTAATATTAATTTATGTTTACATAATAGTAATCTTTAAATAATAATTTCAAATTTTAGGGTGTTACAGAGAAGGCCAACTGCTCACGCAAAGCACAAGAGTTTTAGAAAGGGCCCATGCTTCTTCTCATCCTATGTCATAAACACAATTCCTTGTCACTCTAACCATAGAAGGGTGAGAAAGGGCCAGTGCTCCTTCTCCTCCTTTCTCAAATTTCAGAAGTGCGAGGAAGGGCCAATGTTATTAGAATAGGGTGAGAAAGGGAAAATGTTGCCACTTTCAATCCCAACAGTCTAATGGAGACTATGCCCATGCCACTCATTCGAATGGAACAAGTGTAGGATATGGCAAGTGCTCCTCGAATATTTCTCTGAATAACTACCAAAGCTATATAAAGAGTTGGTTCCTCATTCAAAGACTAAGAGAGCTTGTTCCTTGTTCAAAGACTAAGTGTTTGGGAAATGGTGCATGCTCCTCGATCTCCTATGTCCTAAAATGACTTACTCGCTCATAAGAAAGTGAGGCCACTCCACCTCCTTCTCATCATTGTATGCACAGAAGGGAGAGAAAGGGCCAAGACTCCTTATTCTCCTTACTAAAATTTCAGAAATGGGAGAAAGGGCCAGAAGTGGGATAAATGGCCAGTGCAAATAGAATAGGGTGAGAAAGGGCCAATGTTTCCATGCTCCTCCCAATAGTCTAAGGGAATGCCCATGCTTCTATTCTGAATGGAACAAATGTGGGAAAGGCTAGTGGCCCTTAAATTCTTTTAGAATGGGCCAATGATCCTTCCCCATCCCCCTCAGATTACAAAAGTGTCACAAAGAGCACGATGCGTTAGAAAGGGCACATGCTCCTTCTCCTAATTTTATTAATAAAGGAAGAAGCGTGAGGAAGGATCCCCCTCTCTCTTAAATTTACTATCCCTAAAAATCAAAGGCATTCCACCTACTGGTCACTCTAATTTCAAAGATGACATGATAAGGGGGTCATGCTCCTTCTGTTATTCCCAAATATGAGTAAAGTTTGAGAAAGCACCAGTGCTCCCGAAAAGGACTAGTGTGTGTGAAAGGGCGACTGTGCTTTCTCCTACGACTCACTAAAATTAGAAAATTCAACAAAAGGGCCTATGCTCCTTCTCCTCCTCGTTCAAATGGAGGGTGTGTTGTAGGCACAACAGATCCCATGTTTTATTCAAAATATGGGAGCCCCAATTTCACATCAAAACAGTAACTTAATTAATTTTGGGGTTGGTCATCCTGTTTGCAATTCATTTTGCTTCCTTTGATTTGATTTAATTAAGTTAGTAAACTTTCCTTATCAAATTTATGCATTTTTAGTGTTTTTTTATGAATTGTGGAAATAAGTTTTTTTGGGTTATAATTTCGACCATTCCGCAACCCGCAATGCGGATTGCGGATTGCAGGCCCTTTTGTTTGCACATGAAGTTCTTCTTTCCACAACCCACAACCCGCAATTTGTGGATTGAGGGCTGCGGAAATACCTTTTTAATAAAGAGTTATTTATACTTCCCACAACCCGCAATAGCAGGATGTGGGATGTACTTTAACCGTGTATTGTGTTTCTTGTTCCGTAACCCGCAACCCGCATTTGTGGGTTGTGGATTGTGGAAGGGTGTACATATTTATGAATAACGAGTGCCCGCACTTGGCATCCTGCATCCTGCATCTTGCATCCTGACCATTGATATACAATGATCCGATGGCCCTGATTGCATCTAGCATAATGATTTGAATTCTTGATTTTTTGTTCTTTGGTCATTGTTTCCGAGTGTTAATCCATTTTACATTTGCGTTATGCTTGATTAGACATGAAGTCTTTGAATCCAATGATTGCTTAATCATTAAAATTATCATATTTGACTATTAATCACACGTGTTATCATGTAAATCTGTCTGATCTTATGCCAAATTTTAATTGATGCATGATTGACTTAAATTTTGCTCGCCGAAATGATAATCACAACCTGCACATCGTAGACATGCAATCATGCTAGTTAGTTATACTCAATCAATGTCAAATCCCATTGTTTCATTTACTATAAGGGTTTCTATGAATAATTTGTTGGTTTACGATGATGTATGCAAATTTCTGATTGATATTTTTAGATATCTGCTAACAATTGCATGTTGTAAGTAAAATGCAGAGAGTTTCTAGCATTTCTGTCAAGCATTCTGTTGAGAAAGAGCCTCAGCCAGCGGAATACTCTGAACCTGTTCCTGCACCATTTGACATTAATGTTTTTTATGAGAGCACAGATAGTGAAGAGGAAGATGACAGGATTCAATTCGCATATGAACGACTCCTCTTTAACAAGCAGAAGGAGGGCGATAAAGAATGATCCATTAGCTGATTTTTTGGTCTTTGAAGATATGTTTGGTTCTCGCAAATCTATGGAAGATTTCATAGTTACTTTTCCAGCTACCATCAATAGCTCATGATTTATTTGGATTCTCCTCAACTTACGACAGGATGCTCTCGAAAGTATATGGTCTAATATTTACGAAACTATTGTTAATTTTTTCAATAATTTCATTCCATTATCATTCAGGATCTCTAAGAGAATAACATGTACGACATATCTATAGCATATCAATCATAGACACAATAAAAAGCACACAAGAGACACAGAATTTCACAGGGGAAAACCAAGAAGGTTAAAAGCCCCGCAACTTCCTTAGAGATAGAATAAGCCTCAATACAAGATCACAAGGATCAAACCCAATAAGATGTCTCTAGAAGATACTCCTCCTCCTCCACATATGCGCCACTTTATGTCTTAGCTATGTGAGCTTGAGAAGTGAGTGAATGAATAGAATGAGGGAGGCACACCCTCTATTTATACACTGACTTGACCTGCCAATAAATCACTAGGGCCAACTTCCTAATGAAACTTAATAACCCAACCACATGACCTAACTAGGTTCGACCCCACACTGGTGGTCTAATAACCCATCAATACAAATGATGACACTTACAATGTAACTTGTGACACTTGCAAATACAAATGACGACACTTCCAATCATAGGAATAAGACATCTCTATTGGATTTACAATAAAGTACAAATGTAATATACAAGTGAATATCTTCCGAAGTTACAAATACATCAACACTCCCTCTTAACTAGGAAGGTATTCTGAACACAGGTCATCAATACATATTGGCGCAAGTCTTCAATTTTGGAGCTGGATCATCATCATCACTACTGCTGTACTTGACATCTTGATCACTGGGCTATCTCTGAATTATTCTTGTCATAGGAAGTTCTACAGAGCCAGCTCTTTTTCATGCTAGATGTAGGCCCACCTCCTCTAGGTCTTCATCAACACTAGCCATACTGTGGAATCCTCAAGACTTATTACATGCATCACAATGCCTCGAAAGAGTATCCCAGGATCCTTTGTGTGCCAAAGCATGACCGACAAGATCTCCCAGATCAACTTACATGTGACTCCCACCATAATGCCTCGAAAGAGTATCCCAGGATCCTTTATGTGCCGAAGCACGACTGGAAAGATCTCCTAGGTCTACTTACATGTGGTCACCACAAAGCCTCGAAAGAGAATCCCAGGACTGATTACGAATGTACTGCTCAACCTATCGGATCTCCCAGGTCTACTTACATGTGGTCATGGAAAAACCTCGAAAGAGCATCCCAGGACTGATTATGAGCATACTAATCAACCTATCGAATATCCCAGGGTGCTATTATATGCCATAGGACAAAGCCTCGAAAGAGTATCCCAGGATCATTTATGTGCCACAGCACGATCGACAAGATCTCCCAGGTTTAGTTACATGTACTCCAAGAGCCATGCCTCGAAAGAGTATCCCACGCTCCTTTATGTGCCGCAGCACGACCAGCAAGATGTCCCAGGTCAACTTACATGCTCATCTACACAACATGTCCATGTCCAAAGAGTATCAACCTGATACTCACCATACATCATCTTGATGTACACGATCATCATCATAGCATCATCCTAATGCATATCATCCAGAGTATCATCCTGATACTCATCACACATGATCATCCTGATCATTGTCACTGCATCATCTTGATGCATATCATCCAGAGTATCATCCTAATACTCATCACACATGATCATCCTGATCATCGTCACTTCATCATTCTGATGCATGTCATCATACATGATCCAACTAATCATACAAAGCATCCACCTGATGCATATACAATTACATGATCCAACTGATCATACAAAGAATCCACCTGATGCATATCAAAGCAGTAATTGGAGCATCTACATGATGCTCATCACAAAACGCTTACATCCACAGCCATGGGAAGGATCCTCCTATCAGCATGCTTGGAATGGCTCCTACAAATGTGTTCCATCACTTATTCCTCAAAGTATCTTCAATTTGGAGAACACCAAGCCTCTCTCTGAAGTACTCAAACTTCACTCTGGCTAGTGGTTTAGTCAACACATCTGCAACCTGCTCATCCGTCGCAACATACAGGAGCTTCACTGTTCCTCTCTGCACCATATCCCTGATATAGTGATATTTGATCTCGATGTGCTTCGATCTATCATGGAACACCGGGTTATCAGATAGCTTCACACAACTCTGGTTGTCACAAAAGATACCAGTAGCATCCAACGAGAGATCAAATAACTCAGATAGTAGCTTCCTAATCCATAATGCCTCACAACTAGCCAAACAAGTTATGACATACTCTACTTCGGCTGTACTCAGTGCTACGTAGGACTGCTTCCTGCTAAACCAAGAGATCACACCTGATCCCATACTAAAGCAGCACCCATAAGTGCTCTTCCTATCTGTAGCACTTCCTGCCCAATCTGAATCAACATAACCCTCTAGGTTAAACTTTTGATTTGCATCATACTTGAGCCCATAATCAACCGTAACTGGCTCAATGTGTTCACCGCAAAGCAAATATCTGGTCTCGTGTTTGTCAGGTACATCAAGGACCCAATCATCTGACGATACATAACGACATCAACCGGATCAGATGAAGTATCACACAGAAGCTTCAGGTTTGATACCATAGGTGTGGCCATGGCCTTACAGTCCATCATCCCGAACTGCTTCAGGATCTCTACTACATACTTCCCTTGTCCAAGGAAGATTCCATCTGCACTCTGCCACACCTCCATGCCTAGAAAGTAGTGCATCATCCCCAAGTCCTTCATCTCAAACTCAACAGCAAGCTTCCTCTTCGTGTCGACAATCAATCTATCGTCACCTGTAACAAACAGGTCATCCACATACAATAGTAGTATCACCGGATTGCCTTCCTCAACCTTGTAGTAAAGGTTGGAATCCGCTTTACTCTTGGTAAAGCCCAAACTGGATAGAAAGTTATCTATCCTACCATACCAAGTCCTAGGAGCTTTCTTCAAGCCATACAAGGCTTTCTTCAACCTGCACACATATGACTCCCTGTCATGTGTCTCAAAACTAAGTGGTTTCTCCACATACACTTCCTCTTCGACTACACCATTCAAGAAAGTTGTCTTCACATCCATCTGGTGTATCTTCCACTTCATCACTACAGCCAAAGCAAGTACTGTTCTGATGGAAGTGTATCTAGATACATGAGCAAAAGTCTATTCATAATCTATTCCCTCTTTCTAGGAGAAGCCAGGAGCTACAAACCTAGCCTCGTATTTCTCTATGCTTCCATCTGCAACATGCTTGATATTATAGATCCACTTGGAAGTCACAACAAACTTCCCTTCAGTTCTTGGGACCACATCCCAAACATCATTCTTCATGATCGACTGGTACTCCTCGACCATGTCATCCTTCCATCACTGCATCCCAGATCCTGGGAACTTCAGATTCTTCAATATTTTCAATAGATAGTCTTCTTGAACTTTGTTGCTAGAACAAATGTTGTAGTTCTTCTTTTGTAGAGGATTGTACATGATCTTTCCTACAAGTCAAATTCAATTGCGTGATTTAGAAACTTTTCATAGTTTTCATAACAAAATCCTATGCATAAAAACATGTCATACAGTCATGCAATTATTTTAGCCAATGCTTCAATACAACATTTATCCATATCCCATAACTTTCTAGATGCCTTCCATCTCTACCAGAACATTGTTAAGAGTTTGCACTATTCCCAACATGTCAACAAAGATGTTTCATTCTAGATAAGTAGCAATGGAATGTTGTATAGTACCATAGGCCACTTACCCATTACTATATTATTAGTACCTTGTTCATTAATGCAACTATTCTATAATGCATAATATACATCCTAAATCTAGGAACATAAGTATGTACATTAATTAGCAACATTATTTAAGTAATCATATATATAAGAAATGACAATTTAAATACTTATATTTGTTTGGTTGTAGGGTGAACTCCCTCTCAATCTTTGCTTCCTTGCAGGAACTACTGGAGTGTGCTCCCTCTTGATCTTCGCTTCTTGGATTTACCTGTCCTTGAACTTATATTCATCCTGGACCACTATGCATGCTTAAGTGTGCACTAGTGTCATGATTGTGCAATCCTCAATATCTCCTACATAATCATACATTCATTAGAATAATCTCAATACTATCAAAACAAAATAATCTTAAACATGTATAGTCATGATCATTTCAAACACAGATAATAAGCATTAGTATTCAAGGTTTCAGGGAAGACTTATTTTACTCATGCATATTCTTATTTGACCATAGGACTCTTCTAGTTACTCATATCATCGATCAAGGGAAGAGACATAGTATGCATAAACCCTTGATTACTTAAATTTATAACTTCATGAATAATCATTATCAGTCATACAAAATTATAAGATCCTAACACAAGGTAGGATACTAACTTGATGTAGGAAAAACATACATGGTTATCATATTTTCTAGTTATGTCTAGCAATGTCTTCTTGTTCTCTTCAATGACCTGCAAAACTCATAAGTTAACCATTGTAGAACCAAAAATATACATACATTGTAAGTAGAGCTTCTATGTGATCCATGCCTATGGATGAGTCTTTGTCTTCATGTCACCATGGTCTTGATCTAGAACTTGATTTGTACCTTTCATGTTAGCGGATAACATTATCCTCATACAACACCACAGTGCATTAGTACAATCATAAGTGTCATAACCCTAATCAATGAATGTCTTCTATCACGCATTCATACTTTTACTAGGGTGATAAATCAAGATTGTTACTAAACTCAATAACATGAAGACAAACATATCATAAAATTAACAGATTTCAAAGCATACCTGTAAGTCATACTTGTCAGATTGTTTTTCTTGTTGTTCTTAGGACAATTTGAGGAAAAGTGTCCCTTCTCATTACATGTAAAGCATCTCAGATCTTTCTTATCTCTATGATGATGGTGGTGTTAATATCTCTTGTTATGAGATGGCTGTTAAAATAATGTAATTGTGGAAGATATTCTATTTATATTATTGTATTCCTCCTCCAGGAGATGATGGTCATGTAATTAATAATGTAAAGGTCATTGAAAGAATCAATGTAAACCCTAGGACATGTGTCGGCTCAAAAAAGCATAAAAATTTATTATATTATGTAATTGACCAGTCAAGTAGAGAAGTTGGCCATGTTGGGGAATTAGTCACCTCAATGGAAGAATATAAATAAGAGGCACCTCTCTCTCTTCTATCCACTCATTCACTCAAGCAAGTTTGCACAGGTGAAGAAGAGAGGTGGCACAAGTGGAGAAGTAGCTGTTTTGTCTTGGATTTATCTTGTACTTTGTGAATTCTATATTGAGGAAGGCATTGCTGGGTTTTCTACCCCAAGAGGGTTTCCCAGGATAAATTGTGTCTCTTGTCTTTTATGCTGTGCTTGTTTATCTTTCAGTAATTGTTTATATGTTATATGTTGCTCATGTAAAAACTAACATGGTATCAGAGCTAGCCTGAAAGATTACATGGTGCAGCCATAGAAAATTAGGGCTTTTCACAGAAAGATAATTTTTTTGAGTTTTCTATGCAAAGGGATTGATCCTCTTAGAAAAATTGAACCATTGAGCCCTAGATCAAACTTTTTGGTTGGGCAGAAGGCAGGGCTTCATCAAACCCTAAATAAGGATTTTGATCGCAAAGGTGGAAAATTAGGGTTTCTGAAAAAGTTTAAATTTTTGGAATCTGTGACCATGGCTGGATACTCCTCATAAAAATCAAAATTGTGAGCACAAGATCGAAATTTTTGGTTGGGTAGAACCTCGGGCTTTATCAAACCCTTGTTTGGGATCTTGTCCAGAAGATCCAGAAGTTTCAAGGCAATTTTTGAGGGGTCAAATTTTGCAGATTTCAAATTTGAAGTACACCAACTTGATCAACTTTCCAAGGCGCATATTTCTATCCTTTCATAAATTTGAAATTCAAAGTTTGAATTTTTAGGGTTTCTTTGACAAACCCTAGGTCAAGGAGGAGCATATCTCAGAAGGAAAACTTTTTCTGGTAAGTCTCAAATCTATTTCTATTTCCATTTGAAGTACTCATTATAGCAAGATGACAAGCAATACCAGGCTTGATGAGAAGCTTGAAGGAGCTGAGAACTTCAAATCTTGGAAGTATAGAGTCATGCTCATCCTTGAGGAGCATGAGCTAGAAGACTATGTGAAGGAAGGACTTACAGAACCGGGAGGAGATGAAGAGAAGGAAAGGCATAAGAAAAATCTTATCAAAGCAAAGAGGATCATTGCTGACTCCATCAAGGATCACTTGATCCCCCATGTGTCTTCCAAGAAGACACCGAAAGAAATGTTTGATGCCTTGACCAGTCTATTTGAAGGAAATAACATCAACACAAAGATGACCTTGAGAAATCAACTCAAGGGTGTGAAGTGCATGAAGTCTAAAACCATGCACTCATATTTCTCCAGGGTATCCCAGATCAAAGAACAATTAGAAGCCATTGGGGATATGATTGAAGATGTAGAAGTGGTGATGACTACTTTGAATGGTCTCGCTCAAGTTTTGGAACCATTTGTTCGTGGCATTTGTGCTAGAAAGAAACTAATAAAGTTCAGAAACCTATGGGAAGAATGTGTCCAAGAAGAAGAAAGAATATTTGTAACAAAGGAGAAGTTAAATTACAATGAAGACCAAGCTTTAGCTACCCATGCTAAAGGTGGAAAGAAAATGAAGGACAACCCCCATCCTCGAGAAGACTCTCCAAGGAGACCCCAGAAGAAGAGAAGGACCAGAAAATATTTCTCTTCAATTGAGTGTTACTCATGTCACAAGACTGGACACATTGCAAGGAATTGTCCAAAGAAACATGGACATCACAAGAAGCAGAAGAAGAGGTTTCATGCTCATGCAGCAGAAGATAGTGATGATGATGACAAGACCAGAAATAATGAAGACTCCAGTGAAGAATGTGTTCTTATCTCAGCACTCATTGGTTCAGTATCTCATGGGAGTGATACTTGGCTAGTTGATAGTGGAGCTTCAAAGCACATGACAGGATACAAAGAATTATTTTCTCATCTCATCCAGAATAAATCTCCACACAAGGTAAAAATTGGAGATGACTACCAATATCCCATCAAAGGCACGGGAGAAGCCTCTTACAAGTTGGACTCTGGGAATTCCATGAACATGAAGGATGTACTTTATGTACCTGGGTTGAAGAAAAACCTTCTATCTATTTCAGCATTAGATAAGAAAGGTGTTCGAGTGGCATTTGTAGATGTTGAAGTTCTCATGTGGCCTAAAGGGAAGACTATTGATGATGCAGTAGTCATTGGAGTAGAAGAAGGAGGACTTTACCAATTAAAGTGTCATGTAGATGCAGCAATGATGGCTAGTACCATGAACCCCTATTAGCTATGGCATATGAGACTAGATCATGTACACTACAAAGCTTTACCAATTGTGAGTAAGGTAATGACTAGACTATCGGAGATCCAGGTGGATCATGAAGGAGTATGAAAAGGATGTGCTCAAGGGAAGAGCACTAAGAATCCATTTCCAAGTAGTGACAGCAAGGCAAAAGGTACTCTGGATATTGTTCATTCAAACATTTGTGGACCAATGTCCACAACCTCTTTAAGCGGGTATGAATATTATGCATATTTTATTGATGATTATTCTCGCAAAACTTTGATTTACTTTCTGAAGAACAAGAATGAAGTCTTTGAAAGGTTCAAAGAGTTCAAGGCACTCGTAGAAAATCTATCTAAAAAGAATATTAAGATCCTGATTTCAGATAATGGAGGGGAATATACCTCAGGAGATTTCAAAGACTTCTGTAAGCAAGCAGGGATTAAGAGGGAGCTCACTATCCCTTATAATCCACAACAGAATGGTGTAGCTGAAAGGAATAATAGAACGATCATAGAAGCAGTAAAAGTTGTGATCCATGATCAAGACTTACCCATGCATCTTTGGGAAGAAGCTTCTAGAACCGCAGTGTATATATAGAACAGGATCTCTCATAATGCTCTGGGAAACAAGACCCCTGAAGAGATGTTCATTGGGAAGAAACCTGAAGTTGGTCATCTGAAGATATTTGGATGTCCGGTGTTCATACACATTCCAAAGGAGAAGATATCGAAACTAGAGCCTTCAAGGAAGAAGGGAATATTCGTGGGTTATAGTGCGCAATCTAAGGCTTACTACATATACATCCCAGGATTCCGTCAGATCGAGATTAGTCAGGATGTCACATTTGATGAAGATTCAACTTTCAACAAGTCTAGGAAGACTCATGAGGATGAAGAGGAGTAGAAGGCTCCCAGAGTTGCAGAATCAACCAAAGAACCAATTCCATATATTGAGGGTGATCCTACATTAGAGGATCAAGACATGGAAAAACCTCAGAGACCTGAGGAGATACCTCATGTAGAGATCTCCCAATAGAAAAGACCAGCCTGGGCATGTGAATTAATCCAAGATGCAGGAAAGTATGGTGCTTCAGAAGGCTCTAGTAGAGAGATCAAGAGACCAAGGCCACATTCCAGCTATGTAGCCTTGATGTGCAATCATGTTGAAGAAGAACCAACTTGTTTTGAAGAAGCAGTAAAGAAGAAGGAATGGCTGGATGCCATGAATGAAGAATATCAGTCCATCATCAAGAATGATGTTTGGGATGTGGTACCTAGACTGAAGGAAAAATCGGTTGTTTCATCAAAATGGATCTTCAAAACAAAACATTCAGCAAACGGAAGCATTGTAAAGTACAAGGAAAGATTTGTAGCTCAGGGATTCTTGCAAGAGGAAGGAATTGATTATGAGGTGACTTTTTCCTTGGTAGCCAGATATACTTTGATTATTACCATTCTTGCCTTGGCAACCAAGATGAAATGGAAGCTACATCAGATGGATGTAAATACTTCTTTTGCTTAATGGAAACATAGAAGAGGAAGTATTTATTAAGCAACCATAAGGATTTGAAGTAGAAGATAATAAGTCACACGTATGCAGGTTGAATGAAGCACTGTATGGGTTGAAGCAAGCTCCCAGAGCATGGTATGGAAGAATTGACAGCTTCCTGATGAGCTTGGGCTTTACCAAGAGTAAAGTGGATTCTAATCTTTATTACAAGATTATGAATGATGAAGCCATGATACTATTACTGTATGTGGATGACTTATTTCTAACTGGAGAAGACACACATATTGTTGAATGTAAGAAGAGGCTTGTAGCATAATTTGAGATGAAAGACCTTGGCAAGATGCACTACTTTCTAGGTTTTGAGGTATGGCAGTTTCCAGATGATATTTTTCCGAGTCAAGGCCATGACCACTTCGGTTGGTGATAAACTTGAAGCTTCTGAGTGATGCTTCTTCAGAGAAAGTGGATGTCACCATGTATAGACAGATTATTGGGTCATTGATGTATTTGACCAATACTCGTCCAGATATATGTTTTGCGGTAAACACTTTGAGTCAGTATATGGTGGAACCCAGGAATGTTCACCTAATTGTAGAAAAACATGTGATGAGATATATGAAGGGTACATCGGATTATGGACTCAGATATGCCTCAGATAGTGAGTTCAGACTGTATGGGTACATAGACTCAGATTGGGTTGGAAGTGCTGAAGACAGAAAGAGCACTTCAGGATGTTGCTTTAGTTTGGGATCAAGTGTGATCTCACGGCTCAATAGAAAGCAACCCTGTGTTGCACTCAGTATAGTGGAAGCTGAATATGTTGTAGCTTGTTCAGCTTGTGGTGAAGTAGTGTGGCTTCGCAAGATGTTGACAGGATTGTTCGATGCAGAGATTGATGCTATGGAGATACTCTGTGACAACCAGAGTTGCATCAAGTTGATAGAAAATCCTGTGTTTCATGATAGATCGAAGCACATTGAGATTAAGTTCCACTATATCCGGGATATGGCGTAGAGGGGAGCTGTGAAGCTCGAGTATGTTCCTACATAGGAACAAGTTGTTGATGTGCTAACTAAGCCTCTCGCTCGTGTGAAGTTTGAGTACTTTCAAGACAAGCTTGGTGTTGTCCATAGGGACCTCTATAGGAAGAGAGACTGATGATGCCTATCCAAGAGGGACAGAAGATCAGTACCTATTGACTAATAGAGTTCCTATTCGAAAAGATAGATGCCTGCCCATAGGGATGGATGCCTCTCCAAGGGTGAGGGAAGATCAGTACCTGCTTACTGATAGAGTTCATATCCGAAAGGATATATGCCTATTCATAGGGATCGATGCCTCTCTAAGGGTGAGGGAAGATCAATACTAGATGACTGATAGTTCCATCTCTCACAAGCTGATTCCTGTCCATAGTGATGGATTCCTCTCTAAGGGTGAGGGAAGATCAGTACTGACTGATTGATAGTTCCAGCTCTCACGAGCTGATGCCTGTCCAAGAGGGATGGATGCCTCTCCAAGGGTGAGGGAAGATCAGTACTGGATAATTGATGGTTCCAGCTCTCATTAGCTGATTCCTCTCCAAGGGTGAGGGAAGATCAGTACTGGATGACTAATGGTTCCATCTCTCATGAGTTGATGCCTCTCCAAGGATGAGGGAAGATCAGTACTGGCTGACTGATAGTATCAATACTTGTACTGATTGTTATTGTAGGTGTTCTAGCTGATGGTGCTGTTGATGAGGATGTTCCAGCAGATGGTGTTCCAGCTAACAATGACGATGTTCCAGCTGATGGTGTTGCTGATGAAGATGTTCCAGCGGATGGTGTTCTAGCTGATGAGGTTGCTGACAGCAAAAGATGTTCCAACTGATGATGTTGTTGATGAGGATGCTCCAGTTGACAAAGTTGTTGTTCCAGTAGATGATGTTCCAGCAAGAGGATGATTGCTGATGATGATGATCATACTTCAACAGATGATGATGTTGCTACTCCGCTGATGATTCCCAAGACAGATGATGCCCAAGAAAGATGTGTGTTCCAAGGTTCAAACCTCCCAAGGTTCAATCCTCCCACATCATCTATTTTTTCTTTTAAAATATAGAATTTCATAAATATATTGAATTTCATTATCATGTAAAGTGAGTTTTATACTTGCATAGATTTTAGAGTATGGAGTTTCTTTATTGCATATTTTTCAGTGTAGATGTTACTATGTGGATGCATTGATTTCAATGTATGGACGCATAGATTTCAATGTATGGGGTTTTTTATTGCATATTTTTCAGTGTAGATGTTATTCTGTGGATGCATTGATTTTAGTGTATGGAAGCATAGATTTCTGTGTATGGGGTTTTTTTATTGCATAATTTTCATGGTAGTTGTTATACCATGGACGCATTGATTTCAGTGTAGATTTCTTGGATGCATAAATCTTAGTGTGGATTTCATCGATGCATAAATTTCAGTGTATATGTTAATGTTTGAATTTTTTGATATAGAGTCTAAAATAGAAATGGAAGATGTGCATGCAAAAGATGCTATGAGACAAACTGGCGAAGAACCAAAAATACAGAATGTCGAACGTCGTAAAACATATCAAGGAAGAAAAGAACGAGAAGAAGACTTGAAATGAAAAGCAGAAGAACAAAAATAATTTCGAAAAAGGAGGTTGGACGAAATGATAGCAGAAGAACAACAAGAATAAAGAAAATGAAATGCAGATCGACAAAAACAATATCGAAAAATAAAGTTAGACGAATTTAAAGCAGAAGAACGAGAGGAACAAAGAAAACGATATGTTGATTGTCAAAAAGTGTATCGAGATAGAAAGTTGAAGCAGTTGGAAGAACAAAGAAATCAAGTTGCAAAACAACAAATAAATCAAAATGTAAAAATGATGAAATGACGACAGAAGAAGGAGAAGAACGAACAAAACAAAACACAGTTCAACAAAAAGAAAAACAAAAAAAAAGTTAGGTGAATTGACAGCAAAAGAAGGAGAAGAACAAAGAAAACGAAACGTTGATCGACAAATAGCGTATCGAGAGAGAAAGTTGAAGCAATTGGAAGAACAAAAAAATCAGTTTGCAGAACAAAAAATAAATCAAAATGTACGAAATGATGAAATGGCAGAAGAAGAAGGAGAAGAACAAACAAAACAAGACGCAGATCAACAAAAAAAAAAATCTAAAAAAAAAGTTAGGCGAATTTTCTCTATTCTCTAGTTTAACAATTTACTCAATCCTAAATACTTATTAGTTACATTATGATAATCCTTGTAAATGTATCTGTGTTTTCAACTTAACCTGCTCCTTACAATGATGATCAAACTCCAGTTTTGTGTCACCACCCATGACGGAAACCATCCTAGATCCAAATCCTAGGCTCTATCAAGTGCTGAGAGGGATGAAATCTCCCGAGGTGCAACCCTCTTCTCAGGTATTGCACTTAAGGAGATTTTGGAGGAGAGATTTGCAGCTCGGGAGATTTGATCCCTCTCGGCGCTTGATAGAGCCTAGGATTTGGATCTAGGCTAGTATTTAAAAAAAGGTTTCTTATGCCATTGATATATTAACTCACATCCATATGTAACACTACTATGCATATCAGTGTACACTATATCTAAAAAGACTAGTGTAGTAGAGTATTAGGTATGATAAGATTGGGTTAAAAAAAAAAATTAGGGAATTAAAATTTCATTCAATGTCAATCCCTTTTTTTATTACAAATGCAAATGATTTTTACATATTTATGAAGAAATACTTGAATCAGATATAGAATGTATTTTTCTTTAAACTTTTTATCTTTTTGTATCATTATGGTGAAGTAACATTAAGATTAATGTCAAATGAAGGTACTCATGTTTATCTATGAACATCACATTTATTATTTTTTTATTGTTTTGCAAAGTAGTATATCAAATTTAAATCATTTACAAATATAAGTAAACATATAATTTCTAACTCTCACACTTATATGATTTTTCAAATACTTTTTTATCATTTTTCTTCAAATGGAAGACTAAGTAGCTAAATGGTTGCGACCCCACTTGTTTGTTTGGGTTTTATTTTCTAAATTTTTAGAATTTCACTTTTCTTAAATTAGGTTATGTGATTTGGGTGGTGTATATTTATGCAAACAATTCAAGATAAAAAATATAGTATGTGTAGAGTTTTTATATAAAAGAGAAAGTGTTTTACCTCCTAAAATAAATCTCTCTCTAACATTGAAATCCATTTATAATCAAAATTTGTGTATAGTAAACTACATTGATCTAAATAACTTTTAAATTTCAGTAAAACACTTTATATTTTTTTAGAAATAAAGATATGATGATGATGATGATAGTTAATGTCCATTGAGACCATGCCATCATCATCGGTTAAGATAGAGTTATATGCCAAAACCTAGATTTGATATACCATTTAACCTATTTGATTTCCCTTATCTATTCTTTATCATGAGAAAAGACTCAAAACCCTAATTTTATGTAACATTACTGTTAGCTATTAATTGGTATGATTTCTTTCTAGATTCACCCTAGCTATATTTGGTGGCACATGTGGTCCAAGATGTGGTTTGGTTAAACAAGTTAAGTTACCTTGTTGGGTTTTGTGCCATGCCTCTGTGGGATCAATGGGTATATACCAATATTCTGCAACAAGTGTGGGTGGGGATTATGCCACAAGTGGGGGTTACCATCAGAACACAACACTGTACCTTTTTATTTTTGCAAATATGAGGAATAAATACACTAGCATGCATACCATGTGATGGTCATAATAATAATATGCATCACTCTATAATTCTTCACAACATGATTATGAATATACCCAATTGTAATAATCATAGTTTTCACAGGAGCATTATAGTGTTTTTTCACAAGTATATTTGGGTTCATATTAATACAGAATAGTTGTAACAAAGGGGCACTCTGTGCCTTGTGGTTACACTCCTAACAAGGAGATTATGAGTAATGTTTTCCTTAAGGAAAAATTGGGAACAATGTCCATATTTTCTATCATGTAAGGTATTCCATCATGGAATATTCAAATAGAAAGAGTTTGCGATGAACAAAAGGCATACCACAACTATAGAGAGATTTAGGTCGATAGATAGATCATCCCAATGATCATCCCACCACTTAGGAAGGGGAGTAGTTCTTTGCATTCCTTCTCTTCACCATCTGTTGTTGTTCTATTGCTTGCTTTGTTTAGAGTTAGATTGGAATTCACCAACCTATACATTCACTACCTTGTCACCCAACCTACTCTTCCCTTTCTGTTATCTCCTATTGAATCTTTTCCTACTACACCAAGCTAGGAATCACACTATTCAGAACTAAGCCAACGTGAAACTATATCCATCATTTTGGAAGGCTCTAGAAGCTAAGTGCATATGGAGGCTCATACCGGATAAGGGTTTGTGGAGCCAAGCTATCCTCCAAAAATACATTAAACCTAATTCATTAGAAGAATGGATTAGAAGGCCTTCACGGAATACTGATAATGTGTCAATATGTTGGGAGTCCATTGTCCTAGCCTTCCCTCTTGAGGGGAATTGGATGGTCTGGAAGGTTGGTAATGGAGAAAGAGTAAGGATAGGAGCTAATATTTGGGTTGGAAATGGAGAATATTATAGACTTCTTTTAAATTTTATTGCTTCCCTTCAAGGGAAGGGCATCTATAATATCGCTCTACATCTTGGATGTTGTGAGTTGAGTGTTTGTCGATATTGTCGGTTCTTAGTATGAGGGAGATCTTGTGAGTCGAGTGTTTCTCGATATTGTTGGCTATTAATAACATTTGTATGAGGGAGATCTTGTGAGTCGAGTTTTTGTCGATATTGTCGGCTATAAATAACATTTATATGAGGGAGATGTTGTGAGTCTAAATTTAAAAGACAAATGCTATAGAGAACCTCCCTCCTCCGCTACCTCCTCCCCCATGCAGCCCCTCCCCTCTCCTCTCCTCCCCCATGCAGCCCGTCCCCTCTCCTCTCCTCCCCCATGCAGCCCTTCTACGCGAGCTCCTCCCTCCTCTGCAGACCTCCGCTCTCCTGCTCCGCGCAGCCCTCCTAGCTCCTCCACGCAGGAGCTCCTCCCCTCTCCTGCTCCACGCAGTTCCTCCCCTCTCCTCCTCCACATAGCCCTCCTGCGTCCTCCCCTCCCCCATCCTCCCCTCCCAGCTCCTCCACGTAACTCCCCCTAGCCTTCCCTCCTACACTTTCTCTCCTCCACATCGCCGCCCTCTCAGCCTCCCTCCCCTCTGCAGCGAGCTACCCTCCCCAACATGCACAACCTCAAGCAATACTTGAAGGCATTCCATGCCATCCGAGACCGCGGTGCCTACTGTAAAATAATATACGAAGTGGAGGTTATATTTCTGCCTCCCGTGCCAAAGAGCCTCCTCCAAATCGAAAAAGCCAGAATGACTGGCTTCAATTCTCCCTTACTTTGGCAATGGAATCAACTCCAATATTCTTGAAAAGCAGTTTCCACTCCAAATTAGAGGACGTTCATAGAGATTTGATAAATATTTCTGTGAATCAATTTGGAAAATTTGTCATATCATGACAGAAGATGGACCGCGCAGCATTGAAGTTATACCTGGGCAATATTGGATGACTATAACCATGTTAATGCCTTGCAGGAGAAGGATTTATCTTGAGCATTTTTTCAAGTTCTGGACCGATTAAGTTTTTATTTTCCGGATGTTCGGATGAATAGAAATACGTTCTTACTTTATTATGACTCTCATACGACTCCCATTTACACAACTACTTTGTGCGTGGAGTGGAAGAAAGAAGAATTATTTTATTTCTAATGCAAAAGCCATTAGATTTTCCAATGAAGACCAACTCTGACAATGTTATTTCTCTTATTGCAAAAGTTGGGTTGACATTTTTGCTTTCTTATTGAATGGTTGATGAATGGTATATTAACTTTTAAATTTAAATAAACGTTTTTTCATTAATTTTTAAAAGTGATTTTCAAGAAAATATAATAAAAGTTTTTCTTAATAAATGTTATTATAGGAAAATATTATGAAATGTTTCATTTTTTTATATGTTTTCAATAATAAAATTTTAAACTTATATATTAAAAAATGATTTTATATTATAAATTTTATTTTATTTATATTTTTTATTTAATAGTATGAATGTTATATTATTGTGTTAATGTTTGAGTAGAAAGTATTATTTTGAAAATATTATGAAATGTTTATTTTTTATATGTTTTCAATAATAAAATTTTAAATCTATATATTAAAAAAATGATTTTATATTATAAATGTTATTTTATTTCTATTTTTTATTTGTTAGTATGAATGTTATATTATTTTGTTAATGTTTTAGTAGAAAATATTACTTTGAAAATATTATGAAATGTTTCATTTTTTATATGTTTTCAATAATAAAATTTTAAATCTATATATTAAAAAAATGATTTTATATTATAAATTTATATTTATATTTGTATTTTTTATTTGATAGTATGAATGTTATTTGATAGTATAAATGTTATTGTGTTAATGTTTTGAAATTTAGTATATTAGAGTTTTAAAACATCTCAAAAAACAATGTTTAAGTTGTTCTATATTGAACTACATGAAATTATATTTAAAAAATAATATTTAAATTGTTCTATTTTGAACTACATGAAATTATATTTAAAATTAAATTAACATTTAATTTAAATTTAAATATATATTAATATTTGTACATAAGTAAAGAAGTTCTTTACTATGTATAATAAGAACTACATGTGGTATAGTGGTAAGAGTGTTGGGTTAATGGATGTGTGGTCCAAGGTTCAATCCTCCCACATCAGCTATTTTTTCTTTTAAAATATAGAATTTCATAAATATATTTAATTTCATTATCATGTAAAGTGAGTTTTATACTTGGATAGATTTTAGAGTATGGAGTTTTTTTATTGCATATTTTTTAGTGTAGATGTTATTATGTGGATACATTGATTTCAGTGTATGGACGCATAGATTTCAGTGTATGAGGTTTAATATTACATATTTTTCAGTGTAGATATTATTCTGTGGATGCATTGATTTAAGTGTATGGAAGCATAGATTTCAGTGTATGGGGTTTTTTTATTGCATAATTTTCATGGTAGTTGTTATACCATGGATGCATTGATTTTAGTGTAGATTTCTTGGATTCATAAATCTTAGTGTGGATTTCATTGATGCATAAATTTCAGTGTATATGTTAATCTTTGACTTTTTTGATATAGAGTCTAAACTAGAAATGGAAGAAGTGCATGCAGAAGATGCTATGAGACAAACTGAAAAAGAACCAAAAATACAAAACGCCAAACGTCGTAAAACATATCAAGGAAGAAAAGAACGAGAAGAAGACTTGAAACAAAAAGCAGAAGAACAAAAATAATTTCAAAAAAGGAAGTTGGACGAAATGATAGCAGAAGAACAACAAGAACGAAGAAAACAAAATGCAGATCGACAAAAACAATATCGAAAAAGAAAGTTAGACGAATTGAGAGCAGAAGAATGAGAGGAACAAAGAAAACGATATGTTGATCGACAAAAAGTGTATCGAGAGAGAAAGTTGAAGCAGTTGGAAGAACAAAGAAATCAAGTTTCAGAACAACAAATAAATCAAAATATACAAAATGATGAAATGATGACAAAAGAAGGAAAAAAATGAACAAAACAAAACGCAGTTCAAAAAAAGAAAATCGAAAAAAAAAGTTAGGCAAATTGACAGTAGAAGAAGGAAAAGAACAAAGAAAACGAAACGTTGATTGACAGAGAGCGTATCGAGAGAGAAAGTTGAAGCAATTGGAAGAACAAAAAAAGTCAGTTTGCAGAACAACAAATAAATCAAAATGTACGAAATGATCAAATGGCGAAAGAAGAAGGACAAGAACAAACAAAACAAAATGCATATCAACAAAAAAAAAAATTCTAAAAAAAGGGTTAGGCGAATTTTATCTATTCTCCAGTTTAACAATTTACTCAATCCTAAATACTTATTACTTACATTATGATAATCCTCATAAATGTATCTATGTTTTCAACTTAACTTGCTCCTTACAATGTTGATCAAACTCCAATTTTGTGTCACTGCCCATGATTGAAACGAGCCTATATCCAAATCCTAGGCTCTATCAAGCGCCGAGAGGGATCAAATCTCTCGAGGTGCAATCCTCTTCTCAGGTATTGCACTCAAGGAGTTTTTCAAGGATAGGTTTGCACCTTGAGAGATTTGATCCCTCTCAACGCTTGATAAAGCCTAGGATTTGGATCTAGGCTGGTAATTAAAAAAAGGTTTCTTATGCCATTGATATATTAACTCACATCCATATGTAACACTACTATGCATATCAGTGTACACTATATCTAAAAAGACTAGTGTAGTAGAGTATTATGTTAGGATATTTAGACACTTAGGAGTTAGTTAAGATCAATTTGTGTAATATATCCGTTAGGGATAGTGTGTTTCTTTAGTATGCATTAGTATGCATTTACAAATACTTAATCCGACGGTCACGATATGTTTCCGACATAGAGTGATTCGACGGCTCAACTTCTCTTAGATCAAACCTAACCTTGATCCGTGGCTTAACACCCAATTGGTCCATGATCTCTATTTAAAGAGTATGGCGGTTCATTGTTTAGTTAATCGATTATGAGAAGCTCATTTGTAACTTTCTTTCTTTGCATAATAAATTGTCCCGTAGAAGCTATTTGGCTGGGGCCGTGGAGTGTTTCCCTCAAGAGGGTTTAAACCACGTCAAAACATCGGTGTGCTGATCTGTGATCTATTTCTGTGAAGTGGTTGCTCTTAGTGTTTGGTCCTTCGGTAGTACCCTGTCTACCCGAACATGGTATCAGAGCTTTTATGAAATGTCGCTTCCGGATATGATCTAGATCTTGAACTGATGTTGCCGAAACTCGAAAGGGTTTCTAGTTTTGATATTTTTGTGCATTTTTTGGATGTGGGAGGTGTTCCATTGCGTCTGGAGCATCGTTTTCATTGGGAAATAGTTTTCGTTTGATCGAAAACGATTCCCGGTTGCTCCAGAAACACGTATTTCATCAGATCTGAAGGTATAATGTTACAGTGACACATTTTTTTTATTTTCTTTTTCTAAAATGGAAAAAAAAATCATATTTCATCATTTTTTACTATTATATTTTTTTTGGGTTTGGATTGTTGCTTTTTCGTCTGCGTATGCTCTTTGCCGTGCACCTTGATCGATCTCGGCAAATCAGAAACAGAAAGAGAAAGGGTTTTTCTCGGCTGCATATGCTCTTTGCCATGCACCTTGCATGATCTCGGCAAATCAGAAACAGAGAGAAAACGTAGACTTTCCAGGCAATCTAACAAGATCTACCTCGACAAGTGTGGAAATTTTTTTTTTGTTTCGATTTGTGGTTTGTTTTGTAGGAAAAAAGGCAAACACTCAAACCGAGCAAGAAGAGTAAAAAAAAATATAAAAAAAAGCCCTCTTCCTCATTCTCATATTTTACATACCTTTTAATCTAGCTCACTAGGTTCAAAGTTGCTTTATTCCTTAATAGGTCTTGAGTTCAAGTCTTAGAAAGTTACTTTTAAAAGAAAAAGTGCATGCAATTTCTATTTTCAAGTTATTTTATTGTAAAAGTGCATCTCACTTAAAAAAATAAAAATAAAAATACAAGTGAGTCACTTAAGTTTTTTTATTAATGTTGCACTATTTAAAAGTAATATCATTGTAAAAGTGAAATCATTTATTTTACAAAAGTGGTTCACTTAAAACAACTTTCTTGTAACGTGATTGTCAAAAGGTTCATCTTGGGAAGAGGGGGGTTCTTTTTTTTGCTGAACATTCTCTAGCTGCCACGTCACTATTGGGGACATCTTCAACAGTTTCTTTGTTCAAGCATAACTTCATCATACAGAGTCAGTTTTCAGTGCCATTTTTTTTTAAACTGCCTATTTTTTCGATCTCTTCACATGTAGACTATTGGTTTCTGCTTTTATAGCCATTAATTTACAAATATGGCCGCCACTTGTGATATTCTACTTAACAGTTCCGACTATTTCTCATGGAAATATCGTATGGAGGATGTTCTACGAAGTAGGGGACTTTTCATAATTACCTCAGGGAAAGAAAAAGAGCCCACTGATGATAATAAGAAAATAAAATGGGCAAACAGATGTGATGAAGCTCGTGGATTGATTGGGATGTCAATCTCTACTGATTTGTGATTCCACATATCTGGAATTGATGAACCTAATGCTGCTTGGGACAAGTTGGAATCTGTGTTTGGTAAACACAATGAAATTCGAGGTCACCAACTCGAAAATGAGTTGATTTCTTTAAATCCAAGTGACTTTTCATGCATTCAAGATTATTTATCTAAGTACAAAACTCTTAAACTCTTATGTGCACAATGTAAGATTGAGAGGGAAGACAAATAATACATTTATCATATTCTTTCCAAACTTGGACCTGCATATTCTGGTTTTGTATCTACATTTTACTCCATGAAAGCATCATTGAATGCAGCTAGCTATCAACAGCCTAGGCTTGAATCCTTTTGTGATTCCTTGATTAGAGAACAAGATAAACTCATTCATCTTGGAATAATCAACAATGCATATACATCTGGGAAAGCCTTATTGTCCCAACAAAAAGAAAAGTCTAAGCCTCCCAAGAAACAAAATTTTCACAATAATAAGTCAAACAAGGGTCCAAAACCCTCTCAGTCAACTCCTTTAAAAAATGACAAAGGATCCAAGCCAAAAGGAAAGAAGACTGAGCGTCATTGCAACTATTGCGGGAAAGATAATCATGATGAATCTAAGTGTTTCAAGAAGATGGCAGCCTTGGAAGCAGCAATGAAGAAGCACCACATCAGCCTAGATTCATCTTCAGAATCTGCCTCTCATGGACATGCACTTTGTGCTTCTGTTTATTCGTATAATGCATCTTCTTCTTCTACTTCAAATGAATGGCTCATTGATTCTAAAGCATCTTATCATATGGCTAAGGATCAAGCCATCTTTTCTACTATGCATGAATGTAACACCGAACAAATATTTGTTGGTGATGATAGATCTCTAAGTGTTGTAGGAGATGGAATAGTTCCAGTAGATAATGGTCATTTTAGTGATGTACTATGTGTTCCAAGAATTTCCTGCAATTTGTTATTAGTCTATCAGATCACTCATTCTGGTGAAGGTAAAACTGTGACCTTTACACCTCACCAAGTTGTAATCAAGGATTTTAAAGATCCTCAACAGGTCCTAGCTACTGGAATTGTTGATGATATTACCAGGTTGTACAAGTTTAACAACTTTGGGTCATCACCTTTCCCTTCAGTTTTTGTTGCTCATAGTGATAACTTGAGCAAACTTTGGCATGAGCGATTTGGTCACTTAAATTATCGCTCATTGGAACAACTATGTAAAGAAAATATGGTGACAGGTCTTCCGATGGTATCTTGCAGGGATGGTGTTTGCTCCAGTTATGTACTCGGAAAACATCATCAGGACAGATTTGACAAACGTGCCTGTTGGCACGCCTCGGTTCCCTTGGAGCTTGTGCATAGTGACTTGTGTGGTCCTCTTCCATCTACTTCCTTTTCTGGTTTCAAATATTTCTTAACTTTCATTGATGATTACACCAGACGCACTTGGGTTTATTCCCTAAAACATAAGAGCGAATCATTTAACATGTTCTTGGCCTACAAGGCCCTTGTGGAAAAACAATCTGGTCATCAAATTATTAAGTTAAGATCTGAAAATGGAGGAGAATATGTTAACAATAAGTTCACTACTTTCTGCACTGATCAAGGCATCCAACAACAACACATTGTTCCATATACACCACAATAAAATGGTGTAGCTGAGCGGAAGAACCACACGTTAAAAGAAATGGCTAATTGTATGATCCAATCTAAGGGACTAAGTCTTCAATTTTGGGCTGAAGCCATTAATTGTGCAAATTACATAGTAAATCGCACCCCCACTAAAGAATTACAAGGTATAACACCAGAAGAAGCATGGAGTAAAACTAAACCGGATGTAAGTCACTTCCGTGTGTTTGGTAGTGAAGCATGGGCACACATTCCAGATGAAAAATGAAAAGCATTGCAGCCTAAAAGTGAAAAGTGCATATTTGTTGGATATTCTGAAGATGTAAAAGGTTATATACTTGTTCAACCACATTCTCATAATATAATCATTAGAAGAGATGTTAAATTTGATGAAAATCTCTTGGCCTGCGAGCCTAACTCGACGATTGTGCCATCTTTGGCCTGCGAGCCTGATTCGGCATTTGTGTCTTCTTCTTCTTCTTCCAACTTCCTTGACAGGTTTCCAAATCCAGTTTCTGATGATGACAGTGAGGATGAAAATCCACCTCCTCCTGCTCATGTTCCTCCAGTTGCACCAGCACAAGTGCTTCCTTGATGGGTCCATTCAACATGTGAAGCAGCTGGTGATCTTACCGGTGATCCTAGAGATCAACATCGAACACGTTCTCAGTTTCAACGAGCCTCTTCTCTTTTGGCTCAAGTTTTCGAGAATCATGATCCAGAAACTTTTGCAGAAGCTTCAGGGAATCCAGATTGGGATGCAGCCATGGATGAAGAATATCGTTCCTTAATGGCGAACGATACTTGGGATCTTGTACCTCTTCCAAAAGGAAGAGAACTTGTCAGATGTAAATGGGTCTACAGAACTAATTATGCATCAGATGGAAGTGTTGAAAGACTTAAGGCAATGTTAGTTGCTAAAGATTTTTCCCAAGTTGAAGGGATTGACTACAATGAAACCTTTTCTCCCGTCGCAAAAATGAACTCCATCTGCCTTGTTCTTTCCCTTGCAGCCTTACACAACTGGGAAGCCCATCAAATGGATGTCAAGTCTACCTTCTTACATGGTGATTTATAGGGGGAAATTTACATAGAACAACCTCCTGGCTATGCTCAGAATAACTCTAGCCTTGTCTACCGCCTTAAGAAATCTCTATATGGCCTTAAGAAAGCTCCTAGAGCTTGGTATGCCAAAATGGATAACTTTCTCCTTAACACTGGTTTTTCTAGATGCCACTCTGACCCCAATGTCTATACCAAGAAAGTAGGAAACCATCTCATCATACTTGTTCTATATGTTGATGACCTTATTCTTACTGGTAGTGACCCTAAGCTTATAGCCCATGTGAAATCCAGTCTTAAACAAAATTTTGAAATGTGAGACTTAGGATGTTTGCATTGTTTTCTTGGTCTCGAAGTCCTGAAAACCAAAGAAGGAATCCTTCTTTCTCAGTCTAAGTATGCTTGTGACCTTCTTCATCACTTTCACATGGAAGATTGTACACTAGCCCCTTCTCCCTTCTAGTCTGGAGTCAAAATTTATGCCACTTGCACTTCACCTGAAGTCGATGCCACCTTGTATCGTCAACTTGTTGGTAGTCTCTTATACTTGACTCATTCCCATCCCGACCTTTCCTTTGCCATTGGTCGTGTTGCCTGTTATATGCAGACACCTCATGAAAGTCACTAGAAAGCAGCTAAAAGAATACTTCGATATATTCGAGGTATAGCTCAGTTTGGGATTCATTACAATACAGGGGGGAAACCTTTGTTGGTTGGTTTCATTGATTCAGATTGGGCCGACGATCCTGATGATCGAAAGTCTACTGCAGGTTATGTTTTCAGTCTGGGATCTGGACCTATTACTTGGGCTTGTGCGAAATGACAAGCTCTTGCTCTTTCTTCAGCAGAGAAAGAATATCGAGCAACAGTTAATGCTAGTCAGGAAGCTTTATGGCTTCGACATATCCTTTCTGAGTTTGGATTTGAGCAGCAACAGCCTACTCCACTTTGGTGCGACAATCAAAGTGCCATCAAGCTTGCCAAAGATCCAGTTCTACATCAATGCAGCAAAAACATTGAGCTACATATGCACTTCATCAAAAATCTTGTTCATGATCGTGTTCTTGAAGTGCTCTTTTGCCCTACAGATGATCAAGTTGCAGACATCTTCACCAAGTCTCTTACAGAAGCGAAGTTTTCTAAACTTCGATCTATGTTAGGAGTTCAGGAACTTGTCATTAAGGGGGATAGGCTCTAATGCCTCCTTCCTTCTCCTAATAGTGTCACTTTTGTAAATCCTTAAATCCTATCCCAAGTTGTTCTTAAGGGGAGATGTTAGGATATTTAGACACTTAGGAGTTAGTTAAGATCAACTTGTGTAATATATCCGTTAGGGATAGTGTGTTTCTTTAGTATGCATTAGTATGCATTTGTAAATACTTAATCCGATGGTCACGATGTGTTTCTGACATAGAGTGATCCGACGGCTCAGTTTCTCTTAGATCAAACCTAACCTTGATCCGTGGCTTAACACCCGATTGGTCCATGATCTCTATTTAAAGAGCATGGAGGGTCATTGTTTAGTTGATCGATTATGAGAAGCTCATTTGTAACTTTCTTTCTTTGCATAATAAATTGTCCCGTAGAAGCTATTTGGCCGGGGCCATGGAGTGTTTCCCTCAAGAGTGTTTAAACCATGTCAAAACATTGGTGTGTTGATCTGTGATTTGTTTGTGTGAAGTGGTTTCTCTTGGTTTTCGGTCCTTTGGCAGTACCCTGTGTACCCGAACATATTATGTATGATAAGATTGGATTAAAAATAAAATTTAGGGAATTAAAATTTCATTCAATGTCAATCCCTTTTTTATTACAAATGCAAATGATTTTTACATATTTATGAAGAAATACTTGAATCAGATATAGAATGTATTTTTCTTTAAACTTTTTATCCTTTTGTATCACTATGGTGAAGTAACATTAAGATTAATGTCAAATGAAGATACTAATGTTTATCTATGAACATCACATTTATTATTTTTTTATTGTTTTGCAAAGTAGTATATCAAATTTAAATCATTTACAAATATAAGTAAACATATAATTTCTAACTCTCACACTTATATGATTTTTCAAATGCTTTTTATCAATTTTCTTCAAATGGAAGTACTAAGTAGCTAAATGGTTGCGACCCCACTTGTTTGTTTGGGTTTTATTTTCTAAATTTTTAGAATTTCACTTTTCTTAAATTAGATTATGTGATTTGGGTGGTGTATTTTTATGCAAACAATTCAAGATTAAAATTATAGTATGTGTAGAGTTTTTATGTAAAAGAGAAAGTGTTTTACCTCCTAAAATAAATCTCTCTTTAGCATTGAAATCCATTTATAATCAAAATTTGTGTATACTAAACTACATTGATCTAAATAACTTTTAAATTTGAGTAAAACACATTATTTGATTTTTTTTTTTTTTTTTTGAGAAATAAAGATATGATGATGATGATGATAGTTAACGTCCATTGAGACCATGCCATCATCATGGGTTAAGATAGAGTTATATGCCAAAACCTAGATTTGATATACCATTTAACCTATTTGATTTTCCTTATCCATTCTTTATGATGAGAAAAGACTCAAAACCCTAATTTTATGTAACATTGCTATTAGCTATTAATTGGTATGATTTCTTTCTAGATTCACCCTAGCTATATTTGGTGGCAGATGTGGTCCAAGATGTGGTTTGGTTAAACAAGTTCAGTTACCTTGTTGGGTTTTGTGCCATGCCTCTGTGGGATCAATGGGTATAAACCAATATTCTGCAACAAGTCTGGGCAGGAATTATGCCGCAAGTGAGGGTTACCATCAGAACAAAACACTGTACCTTTTTATTTTTGCAAATATGAGGAATAAATACTCTAGCATTCATACCATGTGATGGTCATAATAATAATATGCATCACTCTATAATTCTTCACAACATGATTATGAATATACCCAATTGTAATAATCATCGTTTTCACATGGGAATTATAGTGTTTTTTCACAAGCATATTTGGGTTCATATTAATACACAATAGTTGTAACAAAGGGGTGCTCTGTGCCTTATGGTTACAGCCCTAATAAGGAGATTATGAGTAATGTTTTCCTTAAGGAAAAATTGGGAACAATGTCCATATTTTCTATCATGTAAGGTATTCCATCATGGAATATTCAAATAGAAAGAGTTTGCGATGAACAAAGGCATAACACAACTATAGATAGATTTAGGTCGATAGATAGATCATCCCAATGATCATCCCACCACTTAGGAAGAGGAGTAGTTCTTTGCATTTGTTCTCTTCACCATCTGTTGTTGTTCTATTGCTTGCTTTGTTTAGAGTTAGATTGGAATTCACCAACCTATACATTCACTACCTTGTCACCCAACCTACTCTTCCGTGTCTGTTATCTCCTATTGAATCTTTTCCTACTACACCAAGCTAGGAATCACACTATTAAGAACTAAGCCAACATGAAACTATATCCATCATTTTGGAAGGCTCTAGAAGCTAAGTGCATATGGAGGCTCATACCAGATAAGGGTTTGTGGAGCCAAGCTTTCCTCCAAAAATAAATTAAACCTAATTCATTAGAAGAATGGATTAGAAGGCCTTCAAGGAATACTCATAATGTGTCAATATGTTGGAAGTACATTGTCCTAGCCTTCCCTCTTGAGGGGAATTGGATGGTCTTGAAGGTTGGTAATGGAGAAAGAGTAAGGATAGGAGCTAATATTTGGGTTGGAAATGGAGAATATTATAAACTTCTTTTAAATTTTATTGCTTCCCTTCAAGGGAAGGGCATCTATAACATCGCTTAAGAAGCCTCCCCATAATTCTCATCTATATGGCATTAGCATTGGAAGAAATCAAAGTTCCTAGACTTGGATGGTGTTGAAGGAGAGTTATGGGAGGCCTATACAACAAAATTGAAAGTGAGACATGTCAACACTACGAAGGTAGAGGATGAATTAGTCTAGTCAAAGAATCCAACCTTTGGTATTTATATACCACTAGATTAAGCTACAAAACTATGTTTGTCTTTTGGTGGCCTAAGGATAGTGAGAGGGGGCGGAAACCACTATGCAAGATCATGTATTCACTTAAAGAAAGAAATTGTATGTTCATATACATAATGAACAATGCCCTAATGTGGGGAGTTATCCAAAACAGGAACAAACAAGACTCTAGCAAATGTATACTTTGTAAGGAGGAGGAAACAATAAGCCATGTGGTTAATATTTTGTGCTTATTCAAGATAGGTATGGAATGAGATAGAAAGTATGATAGTGATAAGAGGAGTTTGGAAAGGGGAGACAATCGAACAACGTTTCAAAACCTGGCAGATGAAGTTGGAACAAAAATAATTTAAAGTCCTTTCCTTGGTGGTAGCCTAGGCATCTGGCTTGCCAAGAATGCAGTATTTGTTTAGGACAAATACATTCCCTCTTTCCAATGTGTTTTTGAAAGAATATCTATCTTTTCCTATTACAAGTTTCCAAATTATGTGTCCATTGATAGCATTCTCATGATCCTATTGATAAATCTAGGGCATGGGGCTATTTTGATTGGGTGGCACAAGGTAACCCTCCCTGTGTTGGAGAAAGTGGGATCATATACCTAAATGATGATCATTATATTATATTCAAGGTAGGGTTGGGAATGGGGCACAAATAACCATGCTGAGATTCTAACTCTCAAACTGCTTTTAATCCTATCCATTGTGAAAGGGACATGCAAACTTCATTTTTTTGGTGATTTAATGGTGGTCATAAATTGGATAGAAGGGAGAATTTGAAATGGGAAATTTGGTCTCGGTCCTTTTGAGGAGGTAAATCAAATAAAATTAGTTTGATTGTATCTCCTTTAATTATCATGTTTAGAGAGAGCTTAATGCTAATGTTGACATCCTTTTCAAAAAATGTTTACAACTTGAGGTTGGAATTTGGTTAGTGCTAGAATCAAAGGATGGACAAGTGTCTGAAAGCATTAAATTAGTCTAATGATTATGCCACTCTTCAACTGAAAGTGCAGATATTTCCAAAGGTCTTGATCCTCTAAAGTCTTGTTTCCAGTCTATTTTGGCATTTATGTAGTGTTGAAAACATTATATTAGGGATTGTTTCATTCAATAATTTTAGGGTATTCGTATGAGTTAAGAAAAATATGTGAAATTACTGTTTGGCTGTATTAAATAACTGTGCTATCTAACAAGTCTATAAGACTGTACTGCATACATAGTTGATCAATTTCTCATCTTTCTGGTTTCCAAAGCTAAGAAAATCCATCTGGTCTCGTTAGCAATGTGAATAACACATAAACTATATCTTGAAAAACTATGTGGTGGGATGTTGAACCATGTGATATCATGGCTAGATGGTAATTGTGCCGAAGAGGCACATTCTATAACCCAGTAGGGGAAGATGTGTAACTCCTTCGGTGCTCATCCTAGAGTTGACACATGTTCTTTTTAAAAAATTATAAAATATTATAAAAAATAACATGTCAGCTATTTAAAACATTTACAAAGGCATATATATAAAAATACAGAAATTAGATAAATTAAAAAGCTTCCTCAATATTTGCACTCTAAAGAGGGGTTTGTACTGAAAAGGGGTTTGTATTTATAGAGATTTGATCCCTCTGGGTCCTTGGTAGATCCCCTTTAAGATGAATCTATGCTAGTTATTATAGTGCCGGCTTCCACTCTACTTGCGATTCTTCTAATTCTTCTCTATTCAATTTAATGGAACATTCTAATGTGGCAACCTAGGTCTATTTGTACAGATTTTTTTCCTCGATCAATATATGACCAATGAATGTCATGCCTCATAATATAATATGGTCATGAATGCAGTGAAATGCAAAAACATGTATGCAGGCATGAAAAGAGGGTTTGGATTAACTCCTTATGGAATATGCCTTTCACCTGAACCTTAAACTAACGACATTTTGACCTGGGGCCATAAGATAGTGCAGTTTATGGATTGTGAGTGTAATAACGATTAATTATTATGATGTTTTTCTCGGAAAAAATTGCTAAACTTTTTTTGTAAATAAAGTATATTTTTAGAAAGAGATTTTAAACATAATATTTTTTTTTAATTTTTAAATTTAATTTTAATTTTCGAAATATATATATAAAACTAGGTTGGGTGATTTCTTCGCCTTCGAACGGCATGCTTAAGGCTCGTGGTCGAGAAGCCATCGGGCAGGTTTCTCAAATCCCTTTGTCACTTTCCCCTCCAATGGGTGCATGAAAAGCATCTTCTCACAGCACGGTAATCAGTCTGTCAATCAAAGATCGGTGTTACAGATCCAAATCCAGAGACGTATTAATGGCCTCACAGTGCATTCAATCTATTCACAACTATCATTTCCAGCCCGATACTCAGAGTTCGAGTTCCCGAAGACGATCAGAAAAATCATGCAGTAGAATAACTAGAGCCAATTTCTTATTCACTCTATTCATATATGCTTTGTGTATTTGGTGTAATAATTTTCTTGAATTCCATCCGTGGCACTGGGCAGATCGTGAGGTGCATAAAGGATGCCCCTTCTGTACATTAAGTCCATCTGCAAGGAGATGGCAGAAAGTAACTTCGACATGGCATCATCTACGTGCATAAATAACGCGTGTATCTCCCACGAAGAAGAGAGTTGGGGTATAACGCGTATTTGTCCAAATGGCATGATCTACGTGTAGAAATTGAATTACAATACAAGAATTGAAGTTCAAGGGTATTTTCAGATCGAACTGATCTACAATAGAAGAAGATGCATATAAATTGAAGAACAAAACCCATATGAACCGATCTACAAAACCTTCTACCTTACGGATTTTTTCATTTTCTTTCTTGAAACTAATATATAGGAAGGAAAATGTTTATTTAGTACTTGAATAAATATTAACCATAGTCCAAGCCATATTATCATCTGCACACGAGTTTACATTGGAGCTGAACATTAATCCATTCATCGTAGGAACTGCTTCCACCAAAAGTGGTTGCCCATTCCACCTTGTGAAAATGAGGAAACATCACATTCAATAAATCAGAATTTCTTATCGAAATAGAAAGGAAATAGATCTAGATTAGAAGAGCACCTAATATTACAAATACAAATCTCGTCCCTCACTAAATTGAAATCAAATTTAATTTCAACAAACTCTCACCGTCGTGTTTGCAATAGCTGGAGGTCACCTCAAGGATTCAACTATACCACACCATGGCTCCTCCTCAAAGAATCTTTGGCCAAAAGTTGTGTGTCTCTCTCAGAGCCCTTACAATCACAAACCCATACCAACACACACAAGGACAAAAAATAACACAACCCTTTGAATATAAACATAAGGAGTTTAATAAAATATAACAAAACCTCTGAACAAATTACAATTTATTGCATGAGACAACCTATATCAGAGGTTCTAATATTATATAAATGAATATGCCAAAGGATGTCTAATATTATAATATTAAAAAAACGAATACTCTTCACAAAGGATGTCTTCCATGAGAAGTCCCACGACGAAGGTTTGATGGATTCCAGGCTGCACAACAAGGCTAAGTACATCGTCTCCTAACATGATCTTAGATGTGGCTTGTTTTCGTGTTGCCTGCATCATGAAATGAATAAATGAGTAAGGGAATTCCTCAAACAAGTTAGATTCGAGGAGAGCAAACCTAAGCGATAATATCTCCAGAGGCATCGAGTACTGTCAATGAGTAGCTTGGCTTATAGTGGGATCCCTCGATTTCATAGTCGCAAACAATTTCAGTCGACATAAGCAAATCTGAAATTTCTATTGTAAAAGTAAAAGTACCTTGGGGCGGATGGTTAGAAGAACGCTCCCCACAACATCCATGAGAAAGAGTTGTTGTTTGGAAGGAGACAAGTAATTATCGACTCTAAAGACCATATTTCCAAATGAATCAAGACTATGAAACCATTGACATTGAAGATGAGAGACTTCTTCCAGATTATGAAGATCGCGGGAGAGCAAGACAAACAAATCTTATCATTGTCCCACTGGAAACTGAAATTCCCTGGGGACGAGGTAGAGTCTGAACATAAAAGAATCCCAAAAGGATAATCAGAAAATAAACACATCAATGTTTTCAGAATTCAAACCCTGCATAATTCAAACTAATCTTATTCGATAATCAGAATTCAAACACACCAATGTTTTCAGAATTCAAACCAAAATAAACACATAGAATGTTTTCAGAATTCCCTTTCCTATAGTTGTTGTTGGGAATCTTCTTCATCACGGCCTCGTCCACGACACAAGCCATCGAAATGTTCTGCAATGTTTTGCACCCCAATTGGGTCTATCACTGGAGGGTTGAAAGCAAGTTGGGCCTAGTTGGCTCCCATTCATCAGCACGCTCTAATGGCTCGGGTCTCATTCCATTAAAGCTTTTTTCTTTTGATAATGGCTTTTTGGATGAAGAATGTCATTATCATACAAAGGCTCCTCAGGATTTGGAATCCACAACAAAGAAAGTTTTGAATAAAGTATTCAAATTACATATAGAAATTATGTTACTTAACTCGCTTATGGTTTAAAAGTTTAACTTTAATTTTAAATTATGTGTCCTAAATTTATTAATAATTTTTTTTAAAAGTTAATTATATTATATGTTTTATAATATTTAGTTAGTTAAGTTTTAACTTTAAATGCCTCCTAAATTTATTAATAAAAATGTTTAAAAGGCTAAGTAGATTATATGTGTTCGAATATTTAGTTGGTTATGTTTAAAGTATTTATTTGTTTTTATTTTATTACATTTTAGAATAGAAATGAATTTATTTGAATTTATAAATGTGGTTTGTGATGACTATCTCACGGTTTTTATTCTAGCATATACATTTTATCCAATGTAATGTACATTGTAACAAAACAAATGTAATTAAACTAAGATCTATGGACAATGTGAGGTCCAAACTTTGTAATTAAGAAATAAAATTTATAGGTAATGTGATGGAATTCCTAAGTTTTAGGTTAGACATTGATTATTAATGTGGCATTGAGGATAAATGTTAGTATAACATTAGTTGAATCAATGTGTAACCTTACGAGAAACACCAAAGTAATTTAAAATATGTTATAAAAAAATCATCCATTAAAAAAAATCCTTGCTAGTGCCCCGTCATATTAAAACTTAGTGTGCAACATAAATTTACTAGCACTAGTGTGTAAGTTATCTTAATATACTTTTTAATAAAATATTAATAATTAAAAAATGTGAGGTACAAAAGTTATAGACATATAGAAACATTGTCCTAATTATTATGGTAATGTATTATTAAGTTTTATATTAGACATTAGTTCTTAATGTAGCAATGAGGATAAATGTTAATAGAATACTAGGTGAATTAACGTGTGTAATCCTACGGGAAGCACCAAATTAATTTAACATATTTTATAAAACACTCGTTCATTTATAAAAAAATCATTTTTCTATATTTTTAATGAAATATTAATTTTTTTAAAAAGGTTTCATATGCCATTGATATATTAACTCACATTCATATGTAACACTATTATGCATATCAATGTACACTATATCTAAAAAGACTAGTGTAGTAGAGTATTAGGTATGATAAGATTGGGTTAAAAATAAAATTTAGGGAATTAAAATTTCATTCAATGTGAATCCCTTTTTTATTACAAATGCAAATGATTTTTACATATTTATGAAGAAATACTTGAATCACATATAGAATGTATTTTGCTTTAAAGTTTTTATCTTTTTGTATCATTATGGTGAAGTAACATTAAGATTAATGTCAAATGAAGGTAATGTTTATCTATGAACATCACTTTTATTACTTTTTATTGTTTTGCAAAGTAGTATATCAAAGTTCAATCATTTACAAATCTAAGTAAATATATAATTTCCAACTCTCACACTTATATGATTTTTCAAATGCTTTCTATCAATTTTCTTCAAATGGAAGTACTAAGTAGCTAAATGGTTGCTACCCCACTTGTTTGTTTGGGTTTGATTTTCTAAATTTTTAGAATTTCACTTTTCTTAAATTAGGATATGTGATTTGGGTGATATATTTTTATACAAAGAATTCAATATTAAAATTATAGTATGTGTAGAGTTTTTATATAAAACAGAAAGTGTTTTACCTCCTAAAATAAATCTCTCTTTAGCATTGAAATCCCTTTATAATCAAAATTTTTGTATACTAAACTACATTGATCTAAATAACTCTTAAATTTTAGTAAAACACTTTATTTTATTGAATATTTTTTTTAAAATAATTAAATATTTAATAAAATATAAGCTTTTTTGAAAAATAAATATATGATGATGATGACGATGGCTGCTAACGTCCATTGAGACCATGCCATCATCATGGGTTAAGATAGAGTTATATGCCAAAACCTAGATTTGATACACCATTTAACCTATTTGATTTTCCTTATCAATTCTTTATGATGAGAAAAGACTCAAAACCCTAATTTGATGTAACATTATTGTTAGCTATTAATTGGCATGATTTCTTTCTAGATTCACTATAGCTATATTTGGTGTCACCTGTTATCCAAGATGTGGTTTGGTTAAACAAGTTCAGTCACCTTGTTGGGTTTTGTGCCATGCCTCTTTGGGATCAATGGGTATTTACCAATATTCTGCAATAGGTCTGGCCAAGGATTATGCCACAAGTGGGGGTTTCCATCAAAACACAACACTGTACCTTTTTATTTTTGCAAATATGAGGAATAACTACACTAGCATCCATACCATGGGATGGTCATAATAATAATATGCATCACTGTATAATTCTTCACAACAGTTTTATGAATATACCCAATTGTAATAATCATAGTTTTCACAGGAACATTATAGTGTTTTTTCATAAGCATATTTGGGTTCATATTAATAAACAATAGTTGTAACAAAGGGGTGCTCTGTGCCTTGTGGTTACAGTACTAACAAGGAGATTATGAGTAATGTTTTCCTTAAGGACAAATCAGGAACAATGTCCATTTTTCTATCATGTAAGGTATTCCATCATGGAATATTCAAATAGAAAGAGTTTGTGATGAACTAAAGGCATACCACAACTATAGATAGATTCAGGTCAATAGATAGATCACCCCAATGATCATCCCACCACTTAGGAAGAGGAGTAATTCTTTGAATTCCTTCTCTCCACCATCTATTGTTTTTCTATTGCTTTCTTTGTGTAGAGTTAGATTGGAATTCACCAACCTATACATTCACTACCTTGTCACCCAACCTACTCTTGCCCGTCTGCTCTCTCCTATTGAACTTTTTCCTACTACACCAAGCCAGGAATCACACTATTTAAAACCGAGCCAACGTGAAACTATATCCATCATTTTGGAAGGCTCTAGCAGCTAAGTGCATATGGAGGCTCATACCAGATAAGGGTCTGTGGATCCAAGCTATCCTCCAAAACTAAATTAAACCTAATTCATTAGAAGAATGGATTAGAAGGCCTTCAAGGAATACTGATAATGTGTCAATATGTTAGAAGTCCATTGTCCTAGCATTCCCTCTTGTGGGGAATTGGATGGTATGGAAGGTTGGTAATGGAGAAAGACTAAGGATAAGAGCTAATATTTGGGTTGGAAATGGAGAATATTATATAAACTTCTTGAAAATTTTATTGCTTCGCTTCAAGGGAAGGGCATACATAACATCACTTAAGAAGCCTCCCCATAATTATCATCTAGATGGCATCGACAATGGAAGAAATCAAAGTTCCTAGGCTTGGATCATGTTGAAGGAGAGTTATGGGAGGCCTATACAACAAAATTGAAAGTGAGACATGTCAACATTACGAAGGTAGAGTATGAATTAGTATCGTCAAAGAATCCAACCTTTGGTATTTATATACCACTAGATTAGGATACAAAACTATGTTTGTCTTTTGGTGGCCTAAGGACAGTGAGAGGGGGTGTAAACCACTATGGAAGATCATGTATTCACTTAAAGAAATAAGTTTTATGTTCATATACATAATGAACAAGGCCCTAAAGTGGGGAGTTCTCCAAAAAAGGAACAAGCAAGAGCCTAGCAGATGCATACTTTGTAAGGAGGAGGAGGAAACAATAAGCCATGTGGTTAATATTTTGTGCTTATTCAAGATAGGTATGGGATGAGATAGAAAGTATGATAGTGATTAGAGGAATTTGGAAAGGGGATAAAATCGAACAACATTTCAAAACCTGGAAAATGAAGCTGGAAAATAATAATTTAAAGCCCTTTCCTTGGTGGTAGCCTAGGAATATGGCTTGCCAAGAATGTAGTATTAGTTTAGGACAAATACATTCCCTCTTTCCAATGTTTTTTGAAAGAAGATTTGTCTTTTCCTATTACAGGTTTCCAAATTATCTGTCCATTGATAGCATTTTCATGAGCTTATTGATAAATCTAGGGCATGGGGCTATTTTGATTGGGTGGGACAAGGTAACCCTCCTTGTTTTAGAGCAAGTGGACTCATATACCTAAATGATTATCATTATATTATATTCAAGGTAGGGTTGGGAATGGGGCACAAATAACCATGCTGAGATTCTAACTCTCAAACTGCTTTTAATCCTATCCATTGAGAAAGGGACATCCAAACTTCAATTTTTGGTGATTTAATGGTGGTAATGAATTGGATAGAAGGGGGTATTTGAAATGGGAAATTTGGTCTCGATCCTTTTGAGGAGGTAAATCAAATAAAATTAGTTTGATTACATCTCCTTTAATTATCATGTTTACAAAGAGTGTAATGCTAATGTTGACATCCTTTTCAAAAAGTGTTTACAACTTGAGGCTGGATTTTGGTTAGTGCTAGAATCAAAGGATGGACAAGTGTATGAACACATTAAATTAGTCTATTGATTATTCCACTCTTCAAGTGAAAGTGCATATCTTTCCAAAGATCTTGATCCTCTAAAGTCTTGTTTCCAATCTATTTTGGCATTTATGTAGTGTTGAAAACATTATATTAGGGATTGTTTTATTCAATAATTTTTATGTAATTGTTTGGGACACTTCTATGACTGTAAAAGAATCTTTTATGTAGTTGTATGAGACTTTAGAACAAAGTAGATTTTAGCTAGGATATCCTTTATTGTCTATTTGGAGATTTATTTTAAAGGGCCAATATTTTTGGATGGGGTGAAAACATGAAGTTGGGAAACAATTTTGGCTTGTTTTTTACAAACAAAATTGCTAAATTTTATGGTTTTCAACTTAAACCTCTTCAAACCCATATCTCCCTTAGGAATTGCAACTCGAAGTAAACACAAAGGTTTTAGAGAATTGAATTAGCTTTCTACTCATATTTTTTTTAATTTTTTTTATGGACATATCGTGGGACACATTTGTTGTCAACCAATGGCATATACTTGAAACTTTTAGGTATGGATAATGAGTGACCTATGTTGACATCGGTTTTTTGATAGATGGTTATTCAGTTTAGGGAAAACAATTGTAGGCTCATAATATACACACACTACACTTGATCTTGGACTATATTTTGAGTTTTTTAAGACTTGGGAACTATTTTTTATTAATTATCGAAACAACGTATGTTCAGTAAATGGTGCATTATCGAAACATGTTTTTGTCTTCACATTTTCTTTCAAATGTGACTCTTATTGGAAAACTTAAAAGTACCCTTTTGAAGAGGACGAGCCAATTATGATCTCTATGAAATTTCAAATTTTTTGGTGTTGTCTTTGTTATGATATTGAATTTTCATTTCGGATGATTTTCAGAGTAATAAAATTCTTAAGGGATAAGGTTTAGAAAAAAATTATTAATAAATAGTAATTAAAATCGAAATGAAACAATTATTTTATCATTGGAAACTAGATTTAGATATGAGTCCATTGCTACCAAGTCTGACAAATAATACTTAAAATTTGCAGGGGTCTGGGCTTGTTGAAGTTGCAGGTTCCAGAACGATGGCTGATATTTTCGCAGGTTTTGTTGACCATAAACTCTCAGATGAAAAATACCTTCCAAACTCTCGTCCAAGAGTTTTTTTGAAAATATAGCGTGGCGATTAGTTCAAACTCTCGGCCTAGAGATTTTTTAAACTCTTGGCCTAGAGTTTGAACTCTCAAAACTCTCGACCTAGAGTTTTTTAAACTCTCGGCCGAGAGTTTGAGGTTGAATTTTTTTCCCCTGTTCATCCGTGCGCCCTCCTTTTTTTTCACTTTGTTGTCATGGAATTGTTTCCCAGCTTTGCGTTTTCACATGATGGTCTTGGAATGTGAATGCTTATGCAAAATGCATTTTGTTTTCTTCTAGAATGGAATATACAAAATTTTTCCAATGATTTGTTTTTAAACAATCAGGATATAATTACAACTAGTTGGTCATATCCTTGGACAAGAATAGATAATATGAATAGTTGAATCGATGGGAGGTAAATTAGGGAAGAGAGTTGCAAGACTTGAGTGGGAAGATAACAAGATAAGGATTCATAGGTATACTCGTAGCTAAAGGGATGAACAACAATACAAAAATCTATAGGAGCTGAAGATTTGAAACTGATATCACTCTGAGAGAGACCTAACATTGTATTCATGTCTTTACATAAAGAATAGAGCAAAATCCATTTTTTTTAATATGGGTTTTTTTTTCTCTAGTGGAATGCTTGATAAATCTATGTATGCTTTCTCATGGTGTGAATTCTTATCATCTGTTGTTTTATTTTCTATCTATAGCATGAGAGTCTATTATTTGGTTTCATTAGCAATATTAAATGAGTAATTAAAAATACAATGCATTGTCTCATGTTATATCATGTGTATCTATTATAAATATGTCGAAAGGATTTTATCTATAATTTCATTGATTATTTGGTTATTAACGATAATAGCAAGGTTTACAATCTCTATATGTATTCCCCAACTGTCGCAGTGCCAATGAAACCTAGTAGACTAATGGTAGTGGAGGGAGCCATGAATATCAGCCAAATCTTATAAAAAATGTATTGTCCAATATCCATTTATGCCATGGATTTTATCCTTACTAAGTGAACTCAGGATTTGATGGATATTTGCTCGAGACACTAGCCTATATAGCTGAGTACATACCTCATCATCAACCATTTGAGTAAATTGAGTGGCCACTTTTAAAATATCATCTATATTAGCAACTTCCAGATCTCTAAACATATTTCCAAAATGTTCAACTTCCATTGTTGCAAAACCCTGAAAATCCTCGACTCGAGTACCATATGCTTTTGGCATTTCCCACACTGTGTTTTGGCTCTTTTTCTGTGTCGCAAAGTTGTGAAATAATTTTTTATTGTTTTCCCCCAAAACCAACTAGGTGGATCGTTTCTTTATTCTCTAATCCCTTTCATTGTCCAAAAGAAGTTTGTTTTTTGTAGTTTCCAACTCTTCCATCCTTCTAAGGTCTTCCACACTTGGAACCTTTCCAACCTACCTAGTCAAGGAGTTCAATAACCCTTAACGTATTTTGATTGAATACCCCTACTTCTAAATATTTTAGAATCCCAATCCAAAAAAAATCTCTTTACTTCCTTTAAAGACTAGAAAAATGTTCACATGGGAAATATTTTGAGGCAAGGTTGAAAGGAACCCAAGAATTCTTAAGAAAATCTATGAATTCCTCTTTAACACTTAACCTAAGATTATATTTAAATGGAGCAACGATTTTATTTGTGGAATTCCTAATTATACGAAGAATGGAAAGTGATCCAAGAACCTACAGTCGTGGACCCATAAGCAGATGTAGTGAACTTGTAGAAGAAAATTACAATTGATAATAATTTTTTCTAGTCGCTTAGGGATCACATCCCCCCGCTTCTATTGTTGGAACAGGTACATGTACAAATTCCAGGGGTTCCACATCTACCAAGTTCCTTTCTTCCAATCAATTTTGAAAATAATTCACCAAATTATTTTTCCCAGAACTCTAAACTAAATAAAGTGAAATTAAGGTCACCTCCCAAAATCATATTGTCACAAGTACACACATGCATTTGAAATATCTATTCCCAATTTTTTTTTTTTCATTCCAAGGACTATAAATGTTCAACAACATAAAAGTGAAACCTTGGCTTTGACTGAGAAAGTCTATGCAAATAATTGAAGGAACAACTAACGAGTTAAGGAGACTCATTGAATGACTCCAACCTATAAGCAACCTTCTCGAGACCCATTGAGTCAATGGTAAGAAATTCCTATCCTTGAAACATTTTCAATAAATCCCTTTCTGAAGGTGCTCCTATCACCATAGTCTCCTGAATCAAAATAAATTCTAGTTTTCAAGTCTCCATTAGTAATTTGAGGGCAAGTTTCTTAGCCTGTCCCCCCAATCCTCTAGTATTGATGGATAGTATTTTCATAGTCGAACCCTGGGAATTTCTTACTCTAAGAGCCCCTAGAATAGATTTTTGATGTCCTTCATTAATTTGTTTAATTGCTCATTCCTGAGAATAGGGAAAGGATGATTTTACAACTCCCCCTAATACTCTAGGATCCACCAATTTGACGACCCCCAAGCCCTCAAAGTAGACATATTTATGAACTAGATTCCTAACCATCGTTCTTAAATTATAATGCTACCCCCTGTAGATGAAACCCTAAGGGATATTGAACTAGGCTCCTAGGAAACAAGGGTTACAATAAGGCAAGGTGTTTCAGAAATGTCCTCCAGACCTTTGATATGACTAAGGTTTTCCAAAGACCCCCCCTTATTGGGGACGACTTCTAACTAGGGAGTCTTATAGTCATTCGGATCCTCAGGAGGCTGAATCCTTTCAATGAACCACAAGTGGAAGGGAAGGAGAAGTGCTCATACCTGTATTATTAGTGAAATTGGATATCTTAACTGAGGTTGAACATCACTCCCATAAAGGTGAAAATGATGTTATCCTTGATCCTTTCTCCTCCATTAGATATACTATGTTGTAACTTCTGCTCTTTTTGATCGATTGGATAGATACATATCCAACTAAAATTTTCACTAGCTTCCTTCCATCAGTAAAGTTATCACAAGAGGCAGGATCAACAACTAGCTCCTCAGGAGTCTGAATCCCTTTTAGTGAACCATTCAATACATGACATCCCAGAAGTGGAATGGAAGGAGGAGTACTCATACCTGTATTATCAGAGGAACTATATAGCTTGACTAAGGCTGAACTGTGCTCCCATGAAAGTGTAAATGATTGTATCATTGCTCCTTTCTCCTCCATTAGATCTAGTATGTTGCACCTTTGGTTGTTTTTGATCCATTTGATAGAGCCATATCCAAATAAAAAGTTCACTAACTTCCTTCCATCAATAAATTTATAACAAGAGGTAGGATCAACAACTGAGGCCACCCTTATGCCTTCTGATACATTCCTTATTGAAGTCTCAAGAGGATGAGAGGACCAATCTTAGATTTTTTCCATTTTTTGGGATAAAAGTCTTGGAATAGTCTGAAAGTATGTGACCATATACATGGCAATGCACACGAATAAATGGCACATGCATGTAGTCTAGGGTTTGAATGTATTTATGGGCTCTTACTATTAGTTCCATGGATTCATAGAGGCCATTCGTGAGTTCTAGTTCCACCATAACCTTGGCCGATGACCACTTCCTATCAATTTAAAAACTTTCATATGTTAGGATGTAGGATACTAACTAGTTACTTATTATCACTCATATTATAGTTCCCACTAGAGATGATCCTATTTAGGACATTAGAGGAAGGTACAACTAAACTGGTGGCACTTCAAGGATTCCAATCACCACTAAATGAGATGGTTGTCATACCAAAAGGGATTCTTGTCACTTTATTCTATTAGATATAAAAGGGGTCCGAGATCCTTTCTAGCCTAAGGAGACTGGAAAAAATCCAAGAACTCAATCTAGGTTATGAGAAAAAGGGAATATGTAGATCTTTCCTATAAACCATAAAGCCAAAAGATAGATAGAAAGAGAGGCTTAAGGGGATGGATAGTGATTAATATAGATTAAAATGATCGCAAATAGTTTATTTCTTTCTATATTAGGTAATTAAAGTGATTCGGGTTGGAAGGGATAGATGCAAAATGATTAAGTCTATACCTTGGGGGGATTTGAAGTAGAAATTATAAAACTACCCAAGATGAGGACTAGACTTAGTAATTAGGATTACTAACACCTAAAATGATTGCTTGGATGACAAATATGACAATGTTTGATGATCACAAGTAGCATGAACAACATAACACATAAAACAAGCTTCAAGCCAAGGGAGGGCGAATTTCTTAAAGAGACAGTGCCTGATCTATATGGGAAGATGGATTCCACCCAAGATTCCTAGGATACTATTGGTTTTTTTGGGGGATTTTCGCAAATACCCAAGTGCTGGAATTTTGATTTTCTAAGTGGTGTGAGCCCTGTAATTTTCCTAGCTACTAAAATGAGGGTTTTAACATTTGATTTTTCTGACTAATGGATTAGAAATTCAAAACAAGATATATATATAGTAGATCTTACCTGCAAAATCTTGTAGATGTATTGCAAACGATGATCTATCCCTTCTCAATCAATTTGATGTGTCTTCAAGTGAAATCGATTTTCCGAGTGGAGGTAGTGCGCCGCTCTTCCTTGCGAAAGCAGAATCCCGAAGTAAGATTTGATGGAAATAAAAATAGAAACTATAGATGCGAAATAAATAGAGATTGTATCAAATATCAAACGATGCTATTGAAAAGTACCCGATTGTATACTGTCCTCATGTGAAATGAGTTCAGGAAGCCCAGAAAAAAACCTAAGTGAAGTCGCCCTCCTACATACAAACACTATCTTTCCCAAAATATTCTTGAATCCATAAGTAATTACTCAAATTCTAATAGATATAGACTTTCCAATAAAGTACAAGAACATCCCACAAAGAAGATCCAAGAATTTATGCAAACATCTCTTTTATTGAAATTGTCTCAGATCCAAAAGTCACTTTGCAATGAGTGGTCCTCTCTCTTAAATAGCTCTGAGAGAGACCAAATCCCTAACAAAATTTTGAATGAGTGGTTGAGATTAAAATATACAATAGAGATCATTGAACGTGGAGATATTTTTAATTTTACAATACATGGATCACAATGACTAAGTCAAAGGGGAGCACACTTTTTCCTAATAATGCCTTATGAAAGGCCAATACAACATAATGTCAAGATAAAACATGTGGAAACATGGTGATGGGGGGGGGATATGGAATCAAATCACTCTAGGCATCCCCTTTTACAAAGATACAATGATATAACATGGAGATACATGAAGTGACCAACATGAAGTGCACCCCCACAGAAGACGTCCTCCCTACGACCAAGATAGAAACATGTGGAATCCTCCTTAGAAGAACATAACACATGAAACATGTATGTAGAACCTCATCTCATCATAAAACATCATCCCCAAGTCATTTCCTATCCCTCATTATCCAAATCAATTTTTCTGGAGAAGCCATGATCATTTTTTTATGAATAAACTATCAGTTCATCATGCTGAAGAATAAAACCATCAATAAGACCTTTTCCTTTTCCCAAAATCCACATATGAGTGAACCACATGAATACGAGACATCAAATCCATCAATAGTGACTACAAATACTCTATATATCCATCAATATACACATCTAAATCCCAACACCACACCCAGTAATAAAAATATGGCCATAATAATAATAATAATAATCCATAGAACTGCTGCATAATGGCCAAAAACCACAAATTGAGCATGGAAATGGTGTACTGGATACATTTGGAGAAAAAATGTATAATCTAAAACACTGCAGTCACTACCTCGGGAAATGCATTGACCAATTCAAACCAGGATTGACCAAGTGAAAATACTCAAACTGAAGGATGGGAAATACTCTGGATAAGCCTGCATGCACACTAGAGGAATAATGCTCACAATTTTATGTTAATAACCCGGCTAAAACATGAAATACATAACAATGGCCATCAAAATCACATAATAATATACATGTATCAGAGAAACCATCAAGTCTTTCATGAATCCCCCTACATATGCTCTCTCACATACTTAGGAAAAATGCTAGGATGGGTGAGGTGGATGAAATAAGGCTAGGAAAAAGGGAATTGACTTGATAACTTCGACACTATGATCTTTTAGACATAAGGGAAAATGGAAACCACTTAGTCATATGAAGGAAAAAATACACTAGGGAATTGTGGTTCCTCATAAATGGGTAGAATGCTTGGAAGGTTTCTAGTAGACTCTAAACAAGCACCCTTTATTGCATTTATTTTTCCAGCTTTTTACAACAATTAGCATTTAAAATTTAAATTTTTTATCTATCTTTCACTAGCCAACCTCCAAGGGCAGGTGCCCTGAATAGCCTTGTGGGCCTCAGATAATGACTCGGTCGTACCACTATTACCCACCACCGTCCATAAGTGCAATGGAGTTACCACCCTGTTTCCCTATAGGGGAAAATGGACTTACATCATACAAAGGATGAGTGCTCATCCCTTGGCCCAATGGCCACTGACTAGCTATAGAAGATTTTTATTTATTAGTGTTTAAAAACACTTTATTTATAGCTCGCTTTGCATTCATTTAGATATAGCATTTATGCGTTCTGATTTCTTTAGGGAAGTACTTACATTCTAGAGCTAAATGAAGATATTCTAGTGACATTGGCTACACAACCGATCCATAATGCATCATACAAGAAAAATGGAAGGGACCAGGGCACACACTCTAGAGTAGAGACATAAAGTAAACATGGAGTCCATCCAACACAAAGGCCTAAGTGGGGGGGGGGTCCTCAATATCACTAGTCTAATTCCACGCCAGGGTCAAAATCAAATACTGGAAGCGATAGATGAATGGAAAAAAGTGAAAAGGTGATGCCATCAAAGCATGAGTAAGAGTAAGTCTATGTAAGGTAGGAACTACTAGCAAGCTTATATAATGTCCTTGCACTGAGGACTCTTTGACCACTCAAGACACAAGTCTCAAATAACGTAGCTCAAATGCCACTATCAGTAGAACACACATAGTTACAGTAATTAAAATGAACTATAGAGATAGATATAACATCCATATGCAATATATATCTTTGCTCAACCATATACCTGCCTCTGGAGCCATCTGCAACTAAAAATGGGAAAAAGAACATCACTTGCCAACTACTCTGCTGAATATGTCAAACTAAACCATGAACAAACCATAATCATCTCAATGGGGTCATGCAGGATCAATCATGACAAGGGGGAAATCTGTTATTGCTAGCTCATAAATAACTGCATCACCGATTATCAATATGCTCATATCAAGAAAAGGACTAGATCATGGATCTGAGAAATCCGATATGCATCATGGTATCTCTAGCTACAATGGATGTGACAACATTACTTACATCCCGAATGGCCTCTACATACTAGAATTCCATCTATAGCCTTGGGATTTTCACCCATATTGGTAAGGTCCCCAAAGATTCTATAGTAGCATCAACATAGGTTGTCAAGGCTTTAGTGAAAATAATGAGTTTCCAAGGAACCATAACCATTTAAGGATATTCTTAGAATCCTCCCTTAAGCAGAATATAAAACCACACCTTTTTTTTCCTAGGCAATGGAAAATCAGAGAATACCCCAACACTGACCCTGAATCCTGTGAAACCGTTGAATGAAGTGAATCTAATGAAACCCTTCTTTCTATAAATTTACCAACCAATGATTTCTTTGAGAGATTTAGAATCTGATTGAATGATACATCATTCTCGACGACCATTGAAACACCACCATCTTAGTTTCTAATGAATTTATGACTCTACTTTGTAATCTAAGATGTAGGATGTGTGTTTGTCCCTCCTTGAATATTTTCTAGTCCTAACAGAGAACCCACAAATCTAGACATTAGTTCATTTTTTATGGAAATACCTATTACATCCATTCCTATTACCAGATGATCAATGCAAACCTCTAATGGAATATCAAGACTTTTAGTAGGTGCCTGCTAATTAGTTGTCAATTTTGAACCTCCTAAATCTTCCGCCCCCCGTGCCTTGGGACTTAATGAATCTAGTACCACATTTGGAATGCCAATTGAAATGTCTATTTTTAAGTACATCTCAAAGAAGGAGATAATCTGCATGAATATTTTCAACCCTTGATATAAATTTCCAGTACTCTCATTTTCCACTATACTCTCATGCATTTGGTGTGAGACCCTATTAACCAACATGGCAATGTTGAATTGGGAGGATAAAATCTTATCTTCAGTTATGAGGTCCTACGAGTAATCAACCATTAGAAGGTAGGGGTCCAGATCATCCATTGTGCTACCCAAACACACCGTAGAACCATATTCCAACACAGATCTCCCAAACCCACCACATATGTCAAAAACCTCAGTAACTAATCATAACCATAGGATAAAAAAACCAAGCAGATTAGATGGACAAATTTTCTACCATAATACTTCTTACTTAACCATCCTCCACCAATAGATCAAGATATAGATAGTCAATCCTCGTTGTGACCGAGGCTATAATTTGTACGAGACCACTACATTAGTGTCCCAATGGGTTTGTGGTACACCATTTGATATTCAAGGAATGAGTAAATCAAATCATTCCCACTAGAAACCAAGTGGGAATCCTCTTGGCCACATGATTAAATCAAGAAGACATTTTAGATATGCTCCAACACCACTGAATAATATCTCTAACGTCCTATATTCTGGTAAAAAAATCCACAAGAGAGTAAATATATTTAATCTCCTCCATTGAATTTAAATGTGATCAAATGAATCCAAACCTGTAAGAACTCAACTCCCTTATCTCCTTCGTCAATGTTGGATCTTGGCTGATCCAATGGTCCAATTTAATACTAGGGATCAACTTACCAAATGCTTTAATTGGGACAAACCAAGCAATACGATCCAAAACCATTATATCTAGGACGAATCAATGGATTAGATCATATATCACTTAATACCACTGGGGCCAATAACAACCCTAAATATTCCAAACATTGACATCTCATAATAAACCATATATTCCACCATATCACTCCCGCAAGTACCCAATATGGAAGCCTTCTAACTATAAAATCAATCCAACTAGATGATCTAGATTTATATCCAAACCCACCTGAAAAGTTCTACAACAACTCAAATTTTGATAAAAAAGTTTTGTGGTAGAGTAAGAAGATTTGATCTTCATCATTAAAGTCCAAAATGATCTAACAAAGAAGAATCTCACTAGGTTCAATCCCTCAATCTCCTCCTCCACCGATGGATCTTGGTTGATCCAATAATCTAAATTTTGGTTGGGGCCCGCACTTCCAAATATATTTATCCATATCTATCTTGCGGTATTAATCACAACTATTGGATCTAAAAATATATCAAGAAATCAAATTCATCCTTTTAATCAAACCCTGGGGGGAAACAAAAACCATTGATCTACCAAGCATCGAATGCTCCTAAGTAAGCCCTGAAATCCATCGGAGTTTGAATCCCTTGCGACTCAGTAGAAAAACCTAATCCTTATCTCAAAACTTTGACCTGATCAAAATCATAACCAAACGGATCTACAAAACCTCCAAAATTGCACAACCTATACCTGCAATAGAAACAATATGCCTCTCAAGATTCCTTAGACCTCATCGACATATTAGAAAAAACCCTAGCTAGTAAAATCTTTACTAGGGGCTTGCCACCTGTACATAGGACCCACTTAGGGAACCTTGAACACTGTCAACCAAAGGATTTCCTTAGCTCAAATAGTTCCTATACATCGACCAGCATAGAAGTGCTTTGAAAAATATTACATCGTCAACCGATCTTCTCCATATGGGCGCGATATAGGAAAATACCTACCACCCAATCACCCATAACCTTGATCTAAGGTTTGAGAGAAAAAAACCCTATCTTAAAATAGAAACTTGCCACTTGATCTTGAATTGAAATCAACGGAACTGATGCATGTACAAATAAAAAAATCCACTAACTATTGTACCATGATTAAAAAACTAAGGAAAATTTAATGCTCATGCAAAGAATTGATTAAATCATAACACCTGAAGGCCTAAGAAAATTCAAAAAAATAAATCATCTATGATGTGATCGAAAAATACCCACACTCTGACCCCCAAAAAAATTGTTTAGGGTTCTTGAAGGAAACCTAGCTCCACCATGACCACTCTGACTCCTTCAACTGCTCCACTAAAACTACATCTATAAACAAATGACTGATTGAAACCCCTGACACTGGTAAAAGGGTTTCTCCAAAAACCCTAATCCCTTCACTCTACATGTCTCCTCCTTGGTAACCTATGTTTATATTGTGCCAACATACAGGAAGGGAGGTTTGGTATATATTTCCTAATCATTGAGATAATGAAAGTATATTAGGATATGAACATAATAAAGTGTGATTTAATTCCATTTGTATATAAAAGTGTTGTAAAGAAACCATATTATGTATTGTTTCAATATGGTAACCATATCATTTGATGAAATTTGGTTGTCATTGATGTCAACTAATGTCAAAGAGGAGGTCAACTAATGTCAAAGAGGAATCAATATTCCTGTGGTAGTTTTAAGAAGTATATGGAATCCATTTTGAATAAGTATATGTGCAAGAAAGATGAAGAAATGTATGGCTTCCAGTTTAAAGAAGTATATCCAGAAGTACATCAAGCATATCCATTTTGAATAAGTACACAAGCAATGCATCCTACAACATGTGGTACAAGCGTAAACATCAAGTCGACCAAGTCACACTCCTTCAAGGTAAAATAAAAAGTGTTCGTTGTAAAAAGATTAAAGTGTGTAAGCAAGCCAAAGAGTTGATTGGACAAGTTTTGGGAGTGTGTAAGAAGCTTGGAACAAGAAATGGTCGAGCAATTATGCAAGTCTTGAAAGCTTGCAAAATTCACCAATCGGAAGAAGCTTTCAATTGTTAAAGCATGCACAAGTACCAAAAAGGGTGTTTTGGTTGAAGATATCATATGCACAAATGATGTAGAAAACAATACATCAAGCGTGCAAGACCCACAAGTGATAGTATCACATGGGAGAAAGTCCCACTAGCCAAAGGATCAAGTGTGCACAAGACCCACAAGGGATGATAAATTAGAGGCACAGAAGATGACAAGTGAAGGAAGCATAAAGTAAGAAGAGCCATGAAGCAAGGAACAGAGGCCACAACTAACTTGTGGACATCACCATCCGCGCAGATCAAGTATAAATAAGAAGTCGGGATGGTGAATGGAGGCAAGCTTGAAGCTTGAGAGTAAGGATGTAGAGCTTATAGGAAAGTTGGAAGATATAGATGAATAGATTTTTGGGGCATCAAGGGCTTATTGAACCAGAACAGGATGATCAAGATGAAGAGCTGAGTGTGCACAAACAGAGGAATGATATAAATAAAGGTTTGTAGAATGATACCATGAATCTATGACTGTTGTGAAAAGATAGAAAGGAAGAATTAATGAAGATGCACAAGTGCATGAGGACTAAATGAGAATATCACAATTAGCATGCAGACAGTCACATATGATCTAAGACAGAAGCGTAGAGATAGATTGAGGTATGTTAGAAGATGCACGAAGTGAAGAGGTTTAATTGATGCATGAAAATTGAGTCGATGTGTGGGAAGTGAGGTAGTCCATCAAATGCACAAAGACAGAGTTGCAGCTCATTCAAGGATGCACGTCATGATGAGGATGATCTAGGACAAGTGCGCTAAATAGAAATGACATATCACATATGATGCACAGTTTGTCAAAGATGATATAAAGGCTATTGCACCAAGACAGAACATACATATCTATTAAGGTGAGTAGTTTCTATCTGATACTGATGTGTGAAGATAGAACAACATGTTATCAATTGATGTGCAGTATCAGTTGAAGTTGTAGAAGTGAAGTAGCGGAATGATATATTGAATCTTGGCATAGACTACTGAATCAATTGAAGCAGCACATAAGATATGAAGTGAGACATCAGTTAAAGTGAAGTGTTGAGTTGAATGTGAAGTGAGGTGGTGTATGCAACAAAGTGACATCAATACTACAACATATAGAAGGTGCGCACAACAAAACTAACATCCAAATATATGAAGTGTGCTCGTATCAGAAGTAAAGCAAGGCAATATCTAATTTTTCTATATCAGGGCGACATGATGGGGCAATGAGTAGGGGGTCATAGCCTCCTTCCAATTGGTACTGGAGAAATCAAGGAGTTGGTGCTTCCTTCAGGTCATTTCCTGTAAAACCAATGGGTTTGTGTCACCTTCCAGTTGGTGATGGAGAACTTAGGAAGTTGGTGCTTACTCAAATGTAATATTTTATTATAAAGATCATTTTGTGGTTTTATGCCATTTTGGTTTCCACGTAAAAACATTATGTGTGTTCTGCATTTTTGTGCATATGTGGATGAATGTTTTATTTATGATGGATGCATAATTGAAGATCAAGATTAATTCCATATTAATATGTTAAGAATTTAAAACTGCTCATAACTATGCTAATACTGATTCACCCCTCCTCTTGGTATTAAATGGAAGAAAAACAACAGACTTTTATTAATCATAAGAACCATAATACATGAACAGATCAGACTTTTGCAAATCGTCTTCGGAGGGAGAAGATCATTACTGCGACACACAGACGATGATATCTCTATACAAAGTATTGAGCCCTTTTAGGTTTCAGACATCAACTAGGCTGAAGCTTAATACCAAGCTACCTGGAGACATCAGCATATATAGACTAATATCGGGAGACCTTTACAAATAGAGAATTTCTGATGCAATGTTATACTCAGATGAGCAACTTGCAAAGCATACTCTTCGACTCAGACTCAAACTCTGGAGCTCTAATTCCGAAATCTGAATTCTGAATGCCTAGAATGAACCCTCAAGCACCTATATATACAAAAAGAGAGGAGTGCATCGAAAGAAAGGAATCGATGACTCATTATTAAGGATAGTTAAACAGTAGAAGCTGTATGTACCTTAAGTTGTGACTCATGGAGGGCGGAGATGCTTTTCTCTTGATTGACAAGGCATCTTTGGTTTTTGTGTAACTCACGAAGAGACATCCACACCATGAGATGACCTGTTTGTACAATTTGGAGATTCTTTTCAAAGGACCCACTAAAGAAAATAGTGCAGAAGGCATCTCAAATCTATAGTACAGATTACATTGTACTAAATGTTTTTACACAGTGGAGATTCATAAAAGAACCCACGAAAGATAATCATAAGGAAGATACAAAAAATAGACATGATCTGTAAGGAAGATTTATACAAAGTGGAGATTCATGAAAGAACCCATGAAAGACAAAATTAAACTTGTTAACCATAGTCAGGTGGACTATGATCTGAATCAAATCCCTCAGACCCAAATCCATCATGGTCAAATTTGTTTTCTTCTAAAGAATCTTGTAGAAAGTATTGGCGGTGATAATCAGTACCATAATGTATTACATTCTCCATCCAATGAGGGGCATCTTCTCGGAAACATGCAAAGAAAGGAGACTTCCTAAAAAGTCCAGGTCTCATGTAGCTGGGAGCATAAACGTCACCAAAGAAATAGTGTTTGATAATGAGCCTGAATTCTTGTCTTGGAGTAACTGAGGGGTGGACAGTAGCACCTTTCCAAAGGATGTCGAACTAGAAAATACCATAGATGAGAGAGGCACCATATATTTCATCTTTCAGGACAAGAATGAAAACTTGAGGAGAGGCATGTTCTAAGGCCGGGATTCTGGGAACATATAAAAAGAATAAAATCTTCATCCAGGGACTCCACTGGCGAATATGAAGATCATCACAAAAGAAACATACAATAACTTTGCCATTTGCTCTGGCAAGCTGGTGAATGGCATAAAAATTTATCCATCTAATAGCAAGGTCAAAAATATAAACAAAAAACTGTTGTTCTCCTGAAAGCAAATGAAAATGCCCAATCATCATATTAACATGGTTAATTCTTAGAAGGGGATTATTAAAATTGATATTGTAGCTACAACGTCCTTCTGGAGAATTTAGCCGATCTTGGAGTATCTGCTGTTGGATTTCGAAAGGAAGAGTTTGGAACTTATTGTGAAAACAATCACTGCAATAGCAGTAAATGCATTCATGAAAAACAAGGACTGAATTATCTGCTGCTGCTAAGGACGAAGACTCTCCTTTTTCAAAAACCTTAATCTCTCGGCATTGTGATCCTTCTTGAGTGAGCATATCAGCAAGATGGTTATCTTTGTCGGCTTTGTATACAATCTCAAAGTCAAAACCTTGAAGCCAGACTGCCCATCTTAGAACTCGGGCATTGCCATGTTCTAGTAATATTCTATTAGCAAGCATGCCCTTCATGTGCTTGAGATCTGTCCTTACTGTAAAACAAACACTCTTGAGAAAGAGTCGGAAACGATGAATGCCTTTCTTGACTGCTAAAATCTCTTTATGCGAAGATGGATATTTAAACTCTGCTTCAGAGAATGTGCCGGACGTATATGCACATACCTCTTCTTTTTTAGAATGTTTTTGTAGCAGAACTGCTGCACAAACCTGATCGGAAGCATCAGTCTTTAGAATGAATGGGAGATCTGGAATGGGAAGAGATAGGGGAGGAAGCTTCTGAATATGTATTTTGATTCTTCTGACTGTATCAATCATTTCTGTTGTCCATTCTGTCCCGGGCCTTAATCTTTTATGCAACAATTTTGTGTCTTTTTCATGTGCTTGATAGAACTGTTTGATATAGTTCAAACAACCAAGAAAGTGTTGTACCTGTTTGACATCTTGCAACTTATCAGGAAATTCTAAAAGTTTTTGCAAAACATGTGGTTGCAGAATTATTTTTCCTTGGGAAAGTTGGAGACCTAAGAACTCAATAGAATTTTGTGCAACAACAAATTTATCTGAGGCTGCTGAAAGAGAAATCCCATGCTTAAACAAAAATTTATAAAACTGTTCTAAATGCAGCTTGTGCTCTGCAACATCCCTACTGAAAATGTGCAAATTCTCAATATATACAAGAATAAAATCTAAATGACAAAAAATATCTTCCATCCTTTTTTGGAATTCTGATGGAGCATTCTTCAGGCCAAATGGCATGACTGTCCATTGATATTGGCCATGAGGGACTACAAATGCAGTCTTATATCTATCTTCTGGTGCAATACCAATTTTCCAAAATCGGCTTTTAAGATCAAACTTACTGAAGACATTTTCCTTTGCAATTCGAGACAGAATTAAATCTTTATGAGGCAAAGGATACCTGATTGGTTCTAAAGCTTTATTCAGTTCTCCATAATTGCCTACCAATCTTTTCTTTCCTTGTTTCTGTTAAGAATGCTTGTCGACATAGAATGTTGGGCATGCCCAGGCTCTTTTACAAGGTTCAATTAGCTTTCTGTCTAACAGCTGCTGTATTTCGTCTTTGTAGGCTTGCTATTCTATTGGACTCATGTTGTTTGCTGAAGCTTTTTGGGGCTTGATTTCTACATTCTGCTTATATGGGAGAGTGACATAATATTTTTCTCATCTCTAAAAAGCATCTGGATGATCAGAAGTACAATCTGTTTTCAACTTCTGTATTATGTCTGCAAGGATCTCTTGACCATGGAGATCTACATGTTTGAATATCTTCTTGATTTTTACCAAATCATTGATTGTTTCTTCAATAATATTAGGCTTTCTAGGAGAGATTCTGATAATGAAATCATACTTTGCTGGAACAGAAGTCACATTTCCTTGAATGGTGAAATCAACTGAATCGTTCCTGACTGCCATGGGTAGGTGTTTCTTGAAAAAATCTTGTCCTAAAATAATATCTGCTCCTGTGTCCAAGCAATATAAAGTGACAAATGTTTTAGCCTTTCCTAATAAGATAAGAAAATCTAGAGCAATAAAATTAATTTTGATGAGCTCTTTATTGACTGCTTTGAAATGGATGGAGATGGGTTGCCAAAAATATTATGGGATAGCTTTATATTTGCAACAACTATTCATAGTTCCTGTATCAATTTGAGCATCGATTTCATAAGCTTTATACCCTTTCGTTTTGATATGAATGGGGATGACCATTCTACTGCCCAAACGTTTTTGTTCAGGAAATAGTTCTAATTAAGGAGTAGGTTCTAAAACTGGGGTAAAGTTGTGGGATTTGCTCAATGTAAGTTGAATATATTCAGAGTTTAGTTCATCTAGCTGGTGTAGAGATTCTTGGATGCTAGAAGCGAGATTTGCTAATTGTTCCCGATACTTTTTGACATTATTTTCATAAAAGACAATTTTACGAAGTAACTCGAATTCACTGGGATCTGAACATTCAAGGGCATGATCTGATTGCTGTGAATCTGGAAACTTATTTATCAATTCATCAATCTTTTCAAGTATTTGTCTCTGAATGATTACGAGACCAATAGAAACGTGTGCTTTTCTTTCTTCGAGCTCGGCTATCTGACTTTTGGTAGAAGCAAAAGAGAACATAAAACAATTACTGATAAATGTTCTTTCATCATCAGAACTGTCAGAGTTAATAGAAAGATTTTGAATGTCTAACTCTTCTGAGTCAAATTCATAGTCAGAGCCACTAGTTGACTCATGAATATAGAAACCTTCATCATTGGATTGTAATGCTGGAACTAACTCCCAATCAGCAGGATGATAATCGGTGGTAAAAATCTCACAGAGCTTATTCTGTAATTTTGTCTTTTTATTGGGACATTTATTTGCCCAATGTCCTGGCTTTCCACAAACATAACAAGTAGACTTTTGGAGTGGATGGGATCTCCTTTTGAAAACAAACCTATTCCTTTTATGTGGAAAGAAAGGTTTCTTCGGATAAGAGGATATTTTCTGAGAGGAGGATCAGAAGTTACGACGGTGTTGGGAAAAAAATGTGATGACCTTTTTGGAGTGGCAATTGCAAGTGGCTATAGATGATTTCTGAGGCCATAGTTTGAAACAGCCGTAACTGGCAGTTTCACGAAACTGCTAGTAGGCAGACTGGAAAACAAAAATTTGTTTTTTCAGATTTGTTTGTGTTTTCAGGGAAACACACTCTTTCTAGAGGGCTATCAGGATATGTTGGTGTAGACCAGCAAGGGAGAGGTCTTCAATATTTACCTTATGATCTGATAAGCAATTATTTACAAGGATGGGGATCTTTCTGGGAAGGGAAGCAAGATAATGATGGAGATATGCTACATTTTGGTGATATTTTATTTTGTACAACATAGATGGCATAGTGCAGAAGTATTCTTGAAGTAGATTAATGTCACAAAGCTTCTGAGACATAAACAATTGGGCTGTATAGGATGCATCAGGAGGTAAAGCTCTTAGGAACTCATGAGCTAAGGCTTGAAAAAGAGCTTCTAAAGGATCGTTATCCTCAAGAAGATGTGTTTTTTCTTCTTCAGATAATTTTTCCCACCATAGCTTTGCAATACCGGTGAATGCCCATGTGAGCTGTGTAGCAATTTATTTCCATGATGCTTTTGTTTATGCTTTTCGCTAAAATGCCCAAGCATTAATATTTTGGAACAGATTTAGAATCTAATCATTTTCCATGCAATCAAAATTTATAATCAATGTATTTCCAAAGCCTTTGGATAGATCTTTGGATTCAATCTGGATATCAACATTTTTTAACTCATTTGTCCATTTAGTGAATGGACTGCGGAACTTATCATGGATGATGTCTCTGCCAGAAACTCTTCGTGCTTGATTCTGGAAGAAATGAGATTCAGATAGATTTCTTTTAGGGTTAGAGGTTTCAACCATTTCCGAGTCCATAGAAATAGTAGATGAGGCCATTTTGATATCATGACAGGCAAGAGAAGCTATCCGCTGCTTTAACATTTCAAACTTTTCTCTTGCTAACTTAGCACCGTGCTAAACTGTTTTTAGTCTCTGGGGACTCAACTGCTTGAGATATTTATGAGACTCAGAACTAGCAGAATGATATCTAAACTTAAAAAATTCTTGATTTATCCGGCTATAATATGGTGGAGAAGGAGGAGACGGGAGAGTTGTTTGTAGATTTTCAACATACTTAGTGATTATATCTAGACTGGACTCAATTTCTAACAGATGAACTGTTTTTTCTTTTTGTTGTTGGACTAATTCACCAACAGTCTCGTAGATGTGGTTTATAGAACCATGCAATGTTTGGATATGTGCTTTAAGTTCTAAAACATCTCTAGCCACATCATCTAAGTTTTGGGCGATGCAAACAGATTGAAAGTTTGCATAATTCTACAGCTTGATTTGTTCTACAGGTTTGGGATCACTTGGACTTCTTAACTTGAGAAATTGGAGATATGACTGGATTCCTTCTTTGAAATAAGGACTAGAATTACCAGTGTCGAGATGTCGAGGTGAAAGGTAAGACAAATCACCCTTTTCTCTAGGAAGAGATAAACTTTTTATTTCTCGAAATAAAGATGAACAGTCAGGACAATTAGAATGTTGACCCTTATGTTCAGAAGAAGTAGAAACTTCGGCTGAAGATGAACCATCTAAAGACTGAAAGGTTTTTGGATTTTTTTTTCAACCTGTTTATCTTTACAAAATCTACAAGTGGCTTTATCTTTACAAAATCTACAAGTGGCCAAAGGCAGCTGGCTATGGCTGACCATGTGCTATCATAGCTGAGCATTATAGGGTTGTGGATGCACAGAGGAATGTAAAGGACCATGTACCAAATGGGGTAAAAACTAGGAATGAGAAGTGGATCTAGATAGTGAATTTAAACGGGTGAATGACCGTGCAGAACCAAACCTAAGAGAAGTGTTCCCATCGAGATTTTGTATAATACGAAATTGTTTAGTAGAGCTATCATGGAGTTCTGGATATTTCTGGGATAAGGGTTGGTATGAATTGTTCCATTCTTCAGGCAAGGTAACTTGTGAAAAACCAAGTTGAAGGGGAGTGGTATTTCCAAGACCAACAACAACTCCTTCATGTAATGCTCTTTTCTGCAATTTGGGATTAATTGCAAGCATGGTAGTTGACACAAAATGAATACAGATAGAACAATGTAATTGAGCGATCTGGGATTGTGGGGCAATGTCAAAGCCTGAAAACTAGATATAGGCTTGCAAAAACTCATTGATATACAGATCTGTAAGAGAAACTTGATATCCAGGAACAAGAGATGACCATGCAGGGCCATTGTTCAGAGGACTCTGAAAACCTCCTAACAAATCATCTTCAAATTTGTTAAGATGTGAATCTAAAACACATGATAGACAAGAAGTATTTAATCCGGGATGAACAAGAGGGTTGATACCAAACTGTATTAAAACAATATGAATATATTTATATTCATGTTCTAATCCCCAAGCAATATCTACAGATTTGATTAACGGGATCTGATATACAGACTGACCAATAGATATAGGAATATTCACAGATGTAAAGCAAAACATCTGAGCAGCATGAAACTTAAACATAGGAAGATCATATATTTTATCAACATCAATCTCAAGCAAAGACCAATTTGGTTGAGGTTCATATTCTTGAGATACGACACGAGTATCATACAGAGTATCGAAATCAGTCTTGTTTAAATATCTGTTTAGCCATGACCATCGCTTAGTATGTTTGTCTTTTCTAGAAGAAGCAGATTCAAGGAAGTAAAAACTGCTATTTGAAGAATCCATAATGGAAGAGATAATTTCAAAGTATGAACTTGGAAAAATGTAGCACAGTGCTGAAGAAGAACACCAGAATACCCTTGATGGCTGACAGCGCCGAGCCGGTCAATGCGTATACCAACAATATGCTAGTTACCATACTTTGAATATAACAACTCTTCCCACCTTAAAAGGGAATGAAGTGCAATAGAGAAACTGTAAACGATAGCAATAGATCTCAACAGAAGCTATGATACCAATAATACGTAGAAACACAGAAGAAAAACAATAGACTTTTAGTAATCACAAGAACCAGAATACATAAACATATCAGACTTTTGTAGATTGTCTTCGGAGGGCGAAGATCATTACTACGACACACAGACGATGATATCTCTATACAAAGTACTGAGCCCTTTTAGGTTTCAGACATGAGCTAGGATGAAGCTTAATACCAAGCTACGTGGGGACATCAGCATATATAGACTAATATCGGGAGACCTTTACAGACAGAGAATTTTTGATGCAATGTTATACTCAGATGAGCAACTTATAGAGCATACTCTTCGACTTAGACTCAGACTCTAGAGCTCTAATTCTGAATTCCAACAATTTGTATCAGACAAGGTGTCTTCAGTAACAACTTAACATCTAGAAGATAGATCTTTGCACAGAGTTGGACATGCAGGAAAAACTATTCCTAGCTAACAAAGAGAAGTGAGCAAACATGGGTACAAGATATGAAGGGATGGAAGAAGTAGACTTCGAAGGAGAACTGATCAGTGCTCTGTATGAACTGAATAAATCAAGGAAGAGATGTAAGTAATTGCAAGAATCGTTGTTGAAATTAGAGGCAGAAACCACCAGGCAGATGCAACTAAGAGAATAAATGTGTGAAAAAATGGAAGTTGAAACCATTTCTCTAAGAGAAGAATTACAGATATTGAGCAGCCAATTGGAGCATGGACAAAGATTCAGAAATAGCACCAATGTATATTCAAACTTTGTAAAAATTTATGCATATGCACTCAGAACTCCTTTTTCAAAGAACAATCATAATTTTGAAGAAAAGCATAGGGAGTCACTTCATATGGAAACTGAACCTACACAATTCAGGAGAGTTCATCCAATTAGGTATCAAAATCTCTTTTTCGGAAATTGTTACCTTTGTCATAAATTTGGTTATAAACCAAGAAACTGTAAGGCATGTGCAATTGTGTATGTTAGGAGAAGTGGATTTCACAATTAGATGAATCATAAAGAAAACGACCTCAAGAAAATAGCTGAGACCCCAAAAGAATATCTAAATCCCTTTAGTATTTTGAATCTAGATAATGAGTGTTGCAAATGTCACAACCATGGTCATGATAGTCAGAACTGCTAAAATCAATTGCTATATGCGCAATCAGAGGATGACAACAAAATATAACCAGCAGAATCTCAGAAGGATCAAGTTTATCAGGAAGGATGCAACCTAGCTTTACATTCACAAAATAAAAGGGGGCAATGGTATATAGATAGTAGTTGTTCTAAGCATATGACAAGAGATAAAAACACTTTTCTAAAATACAAGGAAGAAAAGCGAGGTAGTGTCTACTTTGGGGATAATGGATCTACCAAAATCTTAGGAAGAGGCTTAGCAAGTCTGGGAAACAAAAGGACTAAAGCATAACATGTATTACTAGTAAAAAACATGAAACAAAATCTTCTCAGCGTCAATCCGATGTGTGATCAAGGGAACACACTCACCTTTGACTCATAAAAATGAAAAATCAGAAATAGGGATACAGGAAGGTTAGTGGAAATGACCTCCATAACTCAGAAGAATGTATACATTTTGGATGATGAAATGAAAGAGACAATATGGTCGGAATTAGCAGGAAACAAGCAATAAGATACATTCCAAGGATTATTAAACCATTAAATTCATTTTGCAAACATTGTGTGTGCATAAAGAAAACAAGGGTTACATTTAAGACAAAATAGTATACTACTTGAAAACCTTTGGAAATGGTACATTCATATCTTGGGGGTCCAATGAGAACCAAAGGATTAAACGATGAATCTTATTTTCTTATTTTAATTGATGATTATACTAGAATGACATGGGTGTTCTGTTAGTTGTGGAGCCTGATCTTCCAGTCTCATAGATGATGATTCAGCCATGTTTGTACCCCAGGTTTGGTTATGATCCCGACACATGCAATAGGGGGTCCGGTGGATCAATTTTGATACTATGTAGATGACACAATAAGAACATATCTTGATGAATTGAGAAAGGATTAATGAGTTGATGATGATTTTATGATAGGAACAGAAGATCAAGATAAAAAAACTTGATCCAGGATGGTTATGAAAAAGTGTACAGATTGCAGGGTATCGGCACAAAATCCCAATGAAAGAAGAAAGCATGAAGACATGGGGATTTATCTCAGTATGTAGATAAGTGGAGGCCAACGCAAAATAGAAGAAAGGAGAACCTACAATTGTGCAGTAATGGAACTTCTTTTGCATTGATGCCAAAGGGGGAGAAAGAGCATGAATCTAATCACGAGGAGCATGAAGCCGATCACGAAGCATGTGATCCATGCAGAAGTAACAAAAAGCAGAGAATGAAGATGATCATGAAGCATGTGATCTGCGTAGAAGTAATAGAAAGAAGAGCATGAAGCAAATTATGAAGCATGCAACATGGGATCTAACAGGATTCGGAAATATCATGAAAACATAATGCATAGATAACAAAGGATCAAACTAGCAAAGAACATAGGGGGAGTACTATGACAAGCACATATGAAGCATACAAACTTCATTAGATAATCATGCACAACTTCATAAGGTGTTGAAATCAATGAAAAAGGGGGAGATGATTGAACTTTGGCTGTCATTGACGTCAACTAATGTCAAAGAGGATCTCAAATAATGTCAAAGAGGAATCAGTATTCATGTGCCAATTTCAAGAAGTATATGGAAGCCATTTTGAAGAAGTATATGCACAAGCAAGATGAAGAAATGTATGGATGCCAGTCTAAAGAAGTATATCCAGAGGTACATCAAGCATATTCAGTTTTAAGAAGTACATAAGGAGTGCATCATACAACTTGTGGTACATGTGAAGACATCAAGTCCACCAAGTCACACTCCTTCAAGGTAAAATCCAAAGAGTTCGTTGAACAAAGGTTCAAGTGTATAAGCAATCCAAAGAGTTGATTGGATAAGGTTTGAGAGTGTGAAAGCAACTTGGAACAAGAAATGGTCGAGCAATTATGCAAGTCCTAAAAGTGCACAAGACTCACCAATCGGAAGAAGCTTTCAGTTGTTGAAGAGTGCATAAGTACCAAAAAGGGTGTAGTAGTTGAAGATATCATATGCAACAATTCCACAGACAATGACACATCAAGTGCACAAGACCCACAAGTGATGGTATTGCAAGGGAAAAAGCCCCACTAGCCAAAGGATCAAGTGTGCGCAAGACCCACAAGAGATGAGACATCAGTGGCGCAGAAGATGACAAGTGGTGGAAGCATAAAGTAAGCAAAACCATGAAGCAAGGAACAAAGGATGCCACAACTAACTTATGGACATCACCATCTGCGCAAATCAAGTATAAATAATAAGCCATGATGGTGAATGGAGGCAAGCTTGAAGCTTGAGTGTAAGGATGTAGAGCTTGTAGGAAAGCTGAGATGTATAGTTTTTGGGGGCATCAAGGGCTTGTGGAACTAGAACATGATGATCTAGATGAAGAGCTGAGTGTGTACAAACAGAGGAATGATATAAATGAAGGTGTGCACAATGATACTATGAATCTATGATAGTTGCGCGAATATAGAAAAGTGGAATTAATGAAGATTCGCAAGTGCGTGAGGACTGAATGACAGTATCACAGATAGCATGTAGACAATCACAAATGATCTAATATAGAAGCACATAGATATATTTTAGGTATATCATTATGTGCAAACTAAAGAGGTTTAACTGATGCACAAAGGTTGTGTCGATGTGTGTGAAATGATGTAGTCCATCAGATGCACAAAGACAAAGTTGCAGCTTGTTCAAGGATGCATGTCATGATGAGGATGATCTGAGACAAGTGTGCTAAATATAAAGGAGATATCAAAGATGATGCACATTTTGTCATAGATGATAGAAATTTTTTTGCACCAAGATAGAATGGACATAGCTCTTAAGGTGCATAGTTTCGATTTGATACTGATGCATGAAGATAGAACAACAAGTTATCAATTGATGCACAATATCATTTGAAGTTGCAGAAATGCAGTAGTAGAATGATATATTGAATCTTGGCATAGACTGCATAATCAGTTGAAGAAGCACAGAATATATGAAGTGCGACATCAATTAAAGTGAAGTGTTGAGTTGAATGTGAATTCAAGTGGTGTATGCATCAAAGTGATAGAAATTACAACATACAGAAGGTGAGCACAACAGAACGAATATCGAAAGATATGAAGTGTGCATGTATCAGAAGTACAACAAGGAAATATCTTATTTTTGTATATCAAGGCGGTAGGATGGGGCAAGGAGCAAGGGGTCGTAACCTCCTTCCAGTTGGTGCTGGAGATCTTAGGGATTTGGTGCTTCCTTCAGGTCAGTTCCTGTAAAACTAGGGCATCACTGCCTCCTTCTAGTTGGCGTTGGAGAACTTAGGAAGTTGGTTCTTCCTCAAATGTAATATTTTATTATAAAGATCATTCAGTGGTTTTCTTTCGTTCGGGTTTCCACGTGAAGAAAATTGTGTGTTGTTTTCTGTGTTTTTGTCCATGTGGATGAATGTTTTATTTATGATGGATTCATAATTGAAGATCAAGATTAAGTTCATATTAATATGTTAAGAAGTTAAAACTATTAATAACTATGCTAATACTTATTCACCCCCCTCCCCCCCTCTTAGTATTAAATATATTCCAACAATCATCACTGTGATGGGAAACCATTGGAGTTAACTTTAATATGCATATTTAAGTCGACTTGTATATATATTTCAAAGCATGATGTTTTTCATTTTAATGTGACCCCATGAGATTAAATTTCCATCCTAGTGATTATATATGCTATTGAGTTTAGATGCATGAGAACCGTTATTAGTTCTTTACAATTGATTATTCAAAATATATTAGATAATATTATGAATGTGATTTGCTTATCTCATATATTTTCTTGTTTATGTTTAAACATAGATATTGCATATTAAAAAGATAAAAAAATTAATTTAATAGTATTTAAGAATATAAATTAATTTGTAAATTTAGATTCAATTCTTTTTGTAATTCTTTATGCTACTTAAGTTTTATTTATATTTTGTGAGGTGGTACAAGTGGTGTTGGGGTGGCAGGGTTGTCCTTATTGACCCTGAAGGGAACATAAAATTCAGCTACTAGTGGTGGGTTGGAATATGCACTAATAATTAGGATAAGTTTTACACTTTGTACATGGGAACACAATTTCTAAAATTCCAACGAATTAACAATGTGATGATCTTTGGAGATTCACTTCTAGTGATAAAGAAAATCAAGCATAAGCCTAAAGGGAAACAAAAACTCTCCATAGTAAACTCATTGAGCGAATCAATTGGAATCTCAACAAACTAAAAAGAGTTAAGATATTTCATGTTAAAAGGGCCAATAACACTTTAGTTTATCGGAAAGCTAATGACATTTTTTATCTTGATAAGGTGGTTCTTATTAAAAATGGGGACCCCATGGAGCAATAATGGATCCCTTAATTTCATTATGAGTATGATTAACTTATTGAATTATATCCCACCATTAGCTATGAAGTTAAGTACTCCCCTATCATTAATTCATGCCATTAAGGATGGGAGGGATACATTTATGCTTTTTCCTAATCCCAATCATGCAATTCATATAAATTGAAAGGCACATAAAGGAGCAATAGCACCCCCACATGCCTTGAGTTCCTTTAGTCATTTGAAAGTAGTTCGGCGAGGTCTCTCCTTTGTGGCTTAGGTTTTCTAGTTTCGTCCCATGAATGAGATTTTTCTTGGAATATTGGAGGTATGTGATGGTAATTTGCTTAGAAATGGAAGCAATGTATATTGGTTTGATGGCTCACATTTAGAGTCAAGTGCACTCATAATATTCTCCCCATAACTAGCACGTATCCTATTTAATTAGTAACAATGCCAAAAGATTTTTTCTTTGTAAAAAGATCCTTTCTTTGTAAAAAGATCCTTTCTTTGTAAAAAGATCCTTTTTTTATTGTTTAAAATTCTCCACATGGTTGAGGAAATAATATTTTTTATTGTGAATACTATGAGTGAGTCAACTAATCGCAAAAGTATGTGGCCATAAAATTTTCAATGGGCACCATTTCCCGACAAATAGTTACATTTTCCGACAGATAGAAGAGTTAGCACAGGTTGAACATGAGTTAGGAAGCTACGAAGGTGGGTGTAAGAGTCTTGAAACTCTAAATCGCATTCAATAACTAGCGTAATCCATGAGTGAAACCTGAAAATAAAATAGTTTTTAATTTCTAATTATTTAAGAAAATGATGGCGCAATTATGTGATAGGATTGGTGGAGCATCCATTCCTGAGCATGATCTGAATGGTAATAAACTGAGAAACGTATCCTAAATTGAAATTGGTTGAGCATTCACACCCAATCACCCATTTGGTGGAGAACCGAAAAATAATCCTGGGAAGAAATTAAACTGATAATGATTTTAAAAAAAATCATGGAAGAAATAATATTGGGAATGTTTTTCGAAAAAAAAAAAAAATTGGCAGTGATATTTGGCATGGTGATGAAAGAACAAAAACATGCCATTGTATCCATCCTTACCTTTGGACATCAAGACAACTCACACCAAAGACAATTCCTAAAAATTCATTCAAGCAAATTTTTTTTTTGAAAATTTCATTGGGTTGAAGGTATGCCATGCAGGCTAGAAAATTCATTTGAATTATGAATTTAATAGTGATTATATAAAATGATTGGTTGACTCTCTAAATTTATGGAAATGATTTTTAATTTCTGGAAATGATGTTTTTATGAAATGCAATGAGATGTTGGTTACTTAAGCCCTTTTTTTCAACACTTAACCAATTTTTCCAATGGCGAGCATGGTTCTTTTAGGGTGCAAAACAATAAGAATGGTCGTTTTGGCAGGAAAATATCTCCTTTACCAGAGAATTTCTTGCACATGCAACTATCCGAAAGTAAACTGAAACCATGAATAGATAACTACTTCAACAAGGAACAAGTTCATGTCAAATGATGAATTTATCCCCACAAGGACAGTTCTTGGCGGGCATTTCCAAATAGCCCCTTAACCTTGTGATTTTAACACAGCCAAATTTCACTTGTTCTTAATATGCAAAACAATTTTTTTCTCACTTTGGCAGGTTAATTTCTTGCACATGTGACAATCATAAGGAAAACTGAAAGCATGGATAGATAACCACTTCAACAAGGAATAGATCCATGTCACCCTTTAAATTTTTTGATACACACACATCATCTGGTGGGCATTTGAAACTAACTTTTTAAACTACTAATTCAACACTTACACAAAAAATTGCCAAACCCTAGGGTAACATGAGATTTTTATTTTCATCAAATTGGAAGTGTGAGACACCCAATAAATAGAGGAAAACAAGGTGATTCCATATAGACCAATTTCATCCTTTGAAATTTCTTTCTCTCTTCTGGGCGAGCATTTTTCTAGAGCAGTGCAAATCAAGCTAGGAGGCACTTTTGGCAGATCAATATATTCACCTAAAGAAACTCTTTGGACAAACCAATGATATGGTTGGATGCACCAATCAATAGTCTAGAGACCCATACCCTCAAAATATTTTAATACATCAACAATAGGAAATGGATGGCATTTTATTGAGGTCACTCAAGAATTTTTACCAGTAATTTTATACTTAGACAATTTTTGCATTTTCCTAGACTGGAGAAATCTGCCTGAAACACTGTTTTGGCAGACCCATAAGTTCCTTTTAAAAGACTCTCAAGACAATATGAGATCATGGTCATGTAGACAAATCAACAAGCTACAGCCTGACACTATGGGGTGGGAATTTAACTTAACCTATGAATTATGGCGAGCATTTTCCTGAGGCCACTTGGGAAGTTTTACTACCATTGGTGCAAAAACAACCCGAAACCATGTTTTGGTAGGCCTTTAACTTTTCCATCAAACACTCTCTTTGAGAACTGATACCATGGTAATATATCCTCTTCAAAAATCTATAGCATGATAGTTTTAGATAATTTTTATCATTCTCCTCTGAGGTACGACAAGCAATTTCCCAAGACCACTTGGACCAATTTTCCAACACTTAGCCATTTTTCAGAATTTGGACCTCTTTTGTTTCTTTTGTTCTTAATATGCAAAACAATATCTTCCCTACTTTGGCAGGTTGATTTTTTGTACATGTGACTATCGTGAAGTAAATTGAAACCATGACTGGATAGCTACTTCAACAAGGAACAAGTTCATGTCAACTGATGAATTTATCCTCACAAGGACAGTTGCTGGAGGGAATTTCCAAATAGCCCCTTTGTTGAAAGAGGTTGTCATTGATGTCAAAGGAGTTCAGTAATGACAAAGGAATAACCAAGGACATGATGGCAAGGCAAACTCAATGAAAGAGAAAGGAATGTCAAAGGAAGTGATGACATGGCATGTATGATGATGTGGCAATAACATGGCATGTATGATGATGTGGCAAGTGTGTTGAAGCTGGAAAGACACATGATGTTTTTCTGGTGTTATCATTAATTCAGTGTTTCAATCTGACATCATTCTTGAAAAGTATGGCAAGTTTGTGAAACTTTGGAAATTGACTAAGTACAGAAAAATTAGTCAAAACTACTCTAAGAGAATGCCCGCCATAATTCAAGAATTGATAAAAATGCATGCACCATCATACCATCCTATAGCATGTTGAAGTGGCTATCTATTCATGGTCTTCGTTTTCCTTAATAAATTCTAAGGAGAAAATTACAGGTCTTCCAAAATAGGGTTTTGCACGAGAGAAAGTAAAACTACCTAAGTGGTCTAACGAAAATGCCCACCATAAATCATAGGTTAAAGTAAATGCCTATAGCATATGGTGAGGCTTTAGTCTGTTGAGTTGTATATGTTATCATGGTATCAGTATTCCTTAAGAATATCTGAAGAAAAAGTTATGGATCTACCAAAATGGGGTTTCAAGATAAACTTTGGAGAAATTCCTGAAAATGACTAAGTGTTGGAAAACTGGTCAAGGAGGCCTTGGGAAAATGCCCTCTGTACCTCATGGGAGAATGATAAAAATTATATGGAAATATCATGCTCTAGCTTCTCAAGGAGGCTATCTTTCCATGGTCTTATTTTGCACATAAGGTGTTTGATGACAAAGTTAACAGCCTGCCAAAATAGGGTTTTAGATTGCTTTTACACCAAAGTAGCAAGTAAGCTTGAGTGACCTCAGTAAAATTCCTACCATGTCTTGTGTTTGATGTCTTAAATAATTTTAAGAGTATGGATCTCTATAATGTCGGTTGGTGCATCCAACCATGGTCTCAGATTGTCCAAAGAGTCTCTGAGGAGGAAGATATTAATCTACCAAACGTGCCTCTCAGCTTGATTTGCACTACCCCAGTGAAATGCCCACCGAGGAGAGAGAAAAAAGATTCAAGAGGTGAAACTAGTTTAGATGAAGTCACCTTGTTGGCCTCTATTCATTGGGTGTCTCACACTTCAAAATTTGTGAAAGGAAAAATCTTATCATACTAACCCAGGGTTTGACAATTATGCGTAAGTGTCAAATCATCAGTTTGGAATACCATTTTCAGTTGCCTGCCAGATGTTGGGTGTGTCTCAATTAGGTCATCAATTGACATGATCTTGTTCATCATTGAAGTATCTATCCATTCATGCTTGTATTTTTCTTTATGGTGATCACATGAGGGAGAAGTCAATCTGCCAAAGTAGAAGAAAAATTGTTTTACATATGAAGACAAAAATTTGACTGTGTCAAAAACACCTGGTTGAAGAGGCATTTGGAAATGCCCGCAGGGAGGGGTTCTTTTGATGATAAAATTCAGTAGATAACATGGTCTTGTTCCTTGGTGAACTGGCTGTCCATCCAGGAAATCAGATTTCTATTTGGTGCTCTCACGTGCGAATTGTTGGTCCCCCAAAAACAGAGAAAAACATGGTTATTTACAAAAGGGCTTAAACGTTAAAAGCTCCCAAAGGCTTAAATATGCTCGCATAAGCTTAGGAATTCCCGCAAGGGCTTAAATATGCCTGCAGGTGCTGAGGTTAATCCCACAGGGGCTATGAGATACCCACAAGAGCTAAGAATTATGCCCCTAGACCCATAATCCCACATGCAAGTGAAAATGCCTGCAAAAGGGCTCAATATGCCCGCAGGGGCTTAATGGATAAGCTCACAAGAGCTTGAAGAAGTCCACAAGGCCTAGTAAGATTCCCGTAGGGGTTAGTAAGATGCCCGCAAGGGTTTAAAGTAAGACCACAAGGTGCTTAAGGTAGATACCCATGTGTGTATGAAATTCCTATAGGTGAAGGACGTGAGAAGGCCGCATGCCCAGATGAAGGAAGCTCGCAGCCTTGAGATGGATAAAGCCCGCGAGCTTGCAGGATGATCAAATGAAATATTAATTAATTAAACTTAGTAATAAACAAATATTTGAAGAGGCACAAGGATGAAAGAGCATGAGTTCATTTTGTAAACGTGCAATGGTTAAATGATAAAGAAGAATATATAAACAGAAGTATGAAATGGAAAGAAGGTGTCTCGGTAGTTCAGATTGAAGGTTCAGTAAGAAAAAAATTGAGTGCGTCTCTGTATTAAAAATGAATATATGAAGCTACATTGAGACCAGAGGAAGAGACAAGGCTGGTGCACATTCAAGATGAAGAAGTGTAGAATAGAAGACAGAGTATAAAGGAGAAGAACTAAAGCTGTATGCAGTCTAGATCTATGTAGCAGCATGAGGAGACAAATACCAACAAAGTGAAGAAAATCCAGTGACAGAGATAAAGGAAGATCTGGAAGATTTATTTAACAAGATTAGGGTGGCAAGGTGGTGCTAAGGCATGCTACATGCCTGTAAGAGGGTTGTATCCTCCTTCCGATGGTTGCTGGTAAATAGGGTTTCGAAGCATCTTTTCAGTAGAAGCTGATAAAACCAGGGGGTCGTAGCCTCCTTCAATTAGTGGCTGGAAAACAGGGTGTTGAAGCATCCTTGTCTATAGGGGAAGGCAAAAACTAGGGTCTTGGTGCATCCTTCAATTGTGGCTGAGAAAGTTGGGGATTGTAGTCTCTAGCAAATTGTAGCTTGCAAACTATTGTAAATATAATTTTGCAGTATACAAAAAGTTGGTGGTTTTCCCAATTGGGCTTCCACGATAAAAGTATGTGTTCTGTGTATCTTGTTGATTCCATGTTTTAATTAAGTTTAATAAGTGGTTAAAATGGTAAAAAGTTAACAATACTGATTCACCCCCCTTGTCAGTATTGACCAATATTCCAACAATTGGTATCAAAGCAAGATCCTTCACTACAGTCTAAACCACTAGAAGGAAGATCCTAATTAAAACCACTATGGATCAACAAGAAAGGATGGCTTCCAATAGAGCTCCTATACTTAATGACGAAAAATATGAACAATGGAGCATAAGAATGAGAGTTTACTTACAATCATTAGGATGTGGTGTATGGAATGCAGTGATCTCTGATTACATCCCACCAAAGACAATCAGGACTACATCTCAGAAAGAGTGCAAGAAAAATAATTCAAGGGAAATAGAGTCCATATTGGATGGATTACCTCAATTTGTCAAAAAGAAGATAGGATAATGCATCTTAGCAAAGGAACTCTGGGTCAAATTAAAGAAACTTTACTCAGTTGAACAAAGAGGAGAAGCAAGCTTTGTTATTCTCAAGGATGATAGTGAAGATGAAGAAAATATATTCATGGCGACAATACCCTCAGAAGATGATTTGTATTTGGAAGGAGAGGTGGACCTAAAGGAAGAACTCATAAGTGCCCTTGAAGAATTGAGAAAGACCAAAATGAAGAACAATTCTTTGAAAGAATTTTTTTTTAAATACCAAGAAGAGAAGAAATCAAAAGAAGAGGAAGTAAAGATCCTCCAAGAAGAGCTGCACAGTTCAAGACAACAAACAATGACTAGCATGAAAGAGGTCGAGAGCTTAAGATAGGAAGTTGATAACTTCAAGAAAAAATAAATGAAGCTAGAAGATAACATATTGAAAGAGGCCGAGAGCTTAAAACAAGAAGTTGGTGAGTTCAAGGAAGAAGTAAAGAAGCTAAAAGATCAGTTGATTGTTAGTGAGAAGTTCAAGGAAAGTACTGAAGCACTTAATAAAGTCCTCAAATTACAAAGATTCCCCAGGGATAAAACTTGTCTTGGATATAATCAAGAACAAATAATTAAAGGATCAAGCTCCATCAATCAAGAAGATGTTGAAAAGGTTAAATGTTGGGATGATGCTTCAAAAGATATACCCAGGGAGTAGAAGAATCAAAAGAAGATAAATTCCAGTCATCAGAATTATGTTCACTATCCTAAAATCATGAATTTCAGAATATATGCCAATAAGAAGAATCATTACAAGTAGAAAGATCAAAGATTCTCCAAATATAAAGGAACATTATATGGATATTGTCATTGTTGTCACAAGTTTGGTCACAAGGCTGCTAATTGTAAAATCAAAGAAGAAGATCAAGGTCTAAAAGAGGAAGAAGACACTAACATCTCAAATGGAGAAATACTTATTACATGTTTCATATGACACAATGTGGGACACTTTGCAAAAGATTGCAAGAAAAGTACACGCAGATAGTCTAAGGAAACCAAAGAAAATGTATGGAAGATAAAAACCAAGAGACAAAGAAATGAAAGACCGGTAAGGAGAGCACCTCATGGGAATATGTGGAGAAGAAAGGAAGACTCCAGATATTTAGAAGAAAATGCTTGCAGCATATGGTCAGGCTTTAGTATGTTGATTTTTCTACCTTATCATGGCATCAGTATTCCTTAATCATGTCTGAAGAAAAAGTTATGGATTTTCCAATATTGGGTTTCAGGACAAACTTTGGAGAAATTCCTGAAAATGACTGTGTTGGAAAATTGGTCCAGGTGGCCTTGGGAAAATGCCCGCCGTACCTCATGGGAGATTGATAAAAATTATCTGGAACTATCATGCTCTAGCTTGTCAAGTAGGATATCTTTCCATGGTCTTAGTTTGCACAGAGGGTGTTTGATGACAAAGTTAATAGCTTGCCAAAATAGGGTTGCAGATTGCTTTTACACCAAAGTAGCAAGTAAGCTTGAGTGACCTCAGTAAAATTCCTGCCATGTCTTGTGTTTGATGTATTAAATCATTTTAAGAGTATGGATCTCTATGATGATGGTTGGTGCATCCAACCATGGTCTCAGATTATCCAAAGAGTCTCTAAGGAGGAAGATATTAATATTCCAAAAGTTCTTCTGAGCTTGATTTGCACTACCCAAGTAAAATGCTTGTCGAGGAGAGAGAAAGAAGCTTCAAGAGGTGAAACTGGGTTAGATGAAGTCACCTTGTTGGCCTCTATCCAATGCGTGTCTCACACTTCAAAATTGGTGTAAAGAAAAATCTTATCATACTAACCTAGGGTTTGACAATTGTGCCTAAGTGTCAAATCAGTAGTTTGGAAGACCACTTTCAAATGCCCACCAGATGTTGGGCGTGTGTCAATTAGGTCAACAATGGACATGATCTTGTTCATTATTAAAGTATCTATCCAATTGTGCTTTTATTTTTATTTATGTTGATCACATGAGGGAGAAATCAATCTGCCAAAGTAGAAGAAAAAGTGTTTTACATATGAAGACACAAATTTGACTGTGTCAAAAATACCTGGTTGAAGAGGCATTTGGAAATGCCCGCAAGGTGGGGTTATTTTGATGATATAATTCATTGGATATCATGGTCTTGTTCCTTGCTGAACTAGATATCAAACCATGAAATCAGATTCCTATTTGGTGCTCTCACGCGCAAATTATTGGTCTCCTAAAAACAGAGAAAAACATGGTTATTTACAAAAGGGCTTAAAAGTTAAAATCTCCCAAAGGATTAAATATGCCCTTAGGAGCTTAGGAATTCCTGCAGGGGCTTAAATATGCCCACAGGTGGTGAGGTTAAGTCCGCAGGGGCTATGTGATACCCGAAAGGGCTAAGAAGTATGCCCGTAGGCCCATATGCCCACAGGAAAGTTAAAATGCCCGCAAAAGGGCTCAATATGCTCGTAGGTGCTTTGTTATGCCCACATGTGCTTAATGAATAAGCTCACAAGAGCTTGAAGATGTGCACAAGGGTTGTTAAGATGCCAGCAGGGGTTAGTAAGATGCCCGCAAGGGTTTAAAGTAATCCCACAAGATGCTTAAGGAAGATACCCATGTGTTTCTGAAATGCCCTCGGGTAAAGGACATGAGAAGGATGCATGCCTAGATGAAGGAAGCTCGCAGCCTTGAGATGGATAAAGCCTGCAGGAGTGAAGGATAATCAAATGAAATATTAATCAATTAATTAATAGAAATCAATAATAAACATAGATTTGAAGAGGCATGAGGATGAAAGAGCATGAGTCCATTTTGTAAAGGTGCAATGGTTAAATGATAAAGAAGAATGTATAAACAAAAGTATGAAATGGCAAGAAGGTGTCTCAGGAGTTTAGATTGAAGGTTCAGTAAGAAAAAAACTTAGTGACTTTGTGTATTAAAGATGAATATATGAAGCAACATTGAGACCAAAGGAAGAGACCATATTCAGTGCACATTCAAGATGAATAAGTGCAGAATAGAAGACATAGTATAAAGGAGGAGAACTGAAGCTGTATGCAGTCCATATCTATGTAGTAGCATGAGGAGACAGAGACCAAAAAAGTGAAGAAAATACAGTGACAGATTTAAAGGAAGTTCTAAAAGATTGATTTAACAATATTAGGGTGGAAGGGTGGTGCTAGGGCAGGCTACAGGCCTGCAAGGAGGCTGTAGCCTACTGCTAGTGGTAGTTGGTAAATAGGGTGTTGAAGCATCCTTTTAGTAGCAGCTGATAAAACCAGGGGTTCATAGCCTCCTTCTAGTAGTGGATGGAAAATAGGGTGTTGTAGCATCCTTATCTGTAGGGGCAGGCAGAAACTAGGGTGTTGGTGCATCCTTCAGTTGTTGCTAAGAAAATTTGGGATTGTCCTCTCCATCAGTGGTAGCTTGCAAACTATTGTAAATATAATTTTGCAGTATAAAAAGAGTTGGTGGTTTTCCCAATTGGGCTTCCACAATAAAACTATGTGTTCTCTATATCGTGTTAATTCCATGTTTTAATTAAGTTTAATAAGTGGTTAAAATGGTACAAATTAACAATACCGATTCACCCCCCACTCTCAGTATTGACCAATTTTCCAACACCCTTAACCTTTTGATTTTAACTCCTAGCCTAATTTCACTTGTTCTTAATATGCAAAACAATTTTTTTCTCAGTTTGGTAGGTTAATTTCTTGCACATGTGACCATCATAAGGAAAAATGAAAGCATGGATGGATAACCACTTCAACAAGGAATAGATCCATGTCACCCTTTAATTTTTTCGATAAATAGACATCATCTAGCGAGCACTTGAAACTAGCGTTTTAAAATACTAATTCAACAATTAGACACACAATTGTCAAACCCTAGGGTAACATGAGATTTTTATTTTCATCAAATTGGAAGTGTGAGAAACCAAATGGATAGAGGCCAACAAGGTGAGTCCATCCAAACCAATTTCATCCTTTGAAACTTCTTTCTCTCTCCTCGGCAAGCATTTTTCTGTAGTGCAAATCAATCCTGGAGGCACTTTTGGCAGATCATTATCTTCACCTACAGAGACTCTTTGGATAAACCAATGAGACGGTTGGATGTACCAATCAATAGTATAGAGACCCATACCCTCAAAATATTTTAAAACATCAACCACAGGAAATGGCGGGAATTTTATTGAGGTCACTCGGGCATTTTTACCAGTAATTTTATACTTAGACAACTTTTGCATTTTCCTAGACTAGAGCAATCTCCCTGAAACACTGTTTTGGCAGACCCATAACTTCATTTTTAGACACTCTCAAGACAAGATGGGACCATGTTCAGGTAGAAAAATCAACAATATACAGTCTAACACTATGGGGCAAGCATTTACCTTAACCTATGGATTATGGCGGGCATTTTCCTGAGGCCACTCAGGCAGTTTTACTACCACTGGTGCAAAATCAACCTAAAGCCCTGTTTTGGCAGGCCTTTAACTTTTTCATCAAACACCGTCTTTTAGAACTGAGACCATGGTAAGATAGACTCTTCAACATGCTATAACATGATAATTTTAGATAATTTTTATCATTCTCCTATGAGGTATGGAGGGGAATTTCCCAAGGCAACTTGGACCAATTTTCCAACACTTAGCCATTTTTCAGAATTTCTCCAAACTGACAAATCTCTATATAACTAGGTCAAATTGTAATAATGACATCATGAAGGTACTAGAGCACCATTAGGTGGATTTTCATCCTCATCAACCATGCCACATCATCATACATGCCATGTCATCATATCTTTTGTCATTAATGAATACTTTTGTCAACAATAAAAGAACAGGCCAAGAAATGAGGCTTAGTGCGCATATTGGAGACTAAGAGATGGACAAGATCATCCTTGATCTGGGATCTAAAGTAAATGTCCTAACTAAACAGACATAGAAGCAGATGGGGAGACCAAAGCTGCTATGGCCAATCAGGAGAAAGTCATACCTTTTGGAAGGTTAGCCAATGTTATTGTTGACATTAATGGAGTGCAAAGTCATGCAAACTTCAAGGTTATCGAGATTGTGGATGATAGTCAGCCTTATCCTGCATTGCTGGGAATTGATTGGGATATGGATAACCTCACCATCATAAACTTGAAAACAAAGAAGATGATCTTTGAAGGAAAGCATCTTAGGTTCATCACACCACTAGACCTTGCAGACGGAGAAACATATAATGAGCTAGTTTAGGAAGAATACAAAGCATAGGATCTTGAACGCCTTTACAAGATGACTATGAATAAATATGACTATGCTAACCCTACTGCGAATGGAACACTCAGTTGGCGATGCAATAGCTCTTGCATCTCAGACTGTGACGCAAGACTGGAGAACTAACAAGGTTGTATGCATGAAGTATCTACAAGGAGATGTGCGTAGATTACAAAGTCACTGTGCTGGATTGGAAAGGAAGTAATTCCAATCCCCACCTATGATGGTTCATCTAATTTTTATTCCTTTATCAAAGAATATACTGTATTAGTTGCAGCCGAGCACTGTATACCACCACTAGACATGGCACTACGCGAGACACATGTCAGATGATGGGATATGCATAAGCAGACATTGACAAAATGGGATCATTGCAGAATCAAGATGCAGATTAGGTTCATTGACAAGGTTGCACTACCCTTTGAGAAATATAATGGACAGATGGAACCAAGGGACCATATTGAAATATGTTCGCAAACATGGGAGGAGAGACCACAGATACAATGGGTTCATCTGTTTGTGCACACATTGGAGGAGCACACTCCAAAGAACTGGTATCTAGACACGGAAATGTGCAGAGAAACTATAGATTGGCCTACCCTAACTGTGAACTTCCAGAAAAGTTTCAGTTTTGAAGATGATAGTCCGAGTATAAATGAAGCTTTGCAGATCATTAAAGAGAGAATATTCAGACCAGAATTCCCAAGTACAAACGAGGCATTGAAGGAACTCAAAGAGAGAGTGTTTGAAGATGTGAAAGTACCTGCGAACCTATATCCAGAATGGGAAAGAACGATAGAACATGTCCTTGAATGCTATAACCTTGCTGAAAATGGTGAAGAAGCTGAACAAGAAGAAAGCAATAAGGAGGGTCCATGCAACATCAATATACCTGAGTCAGAAGGTGTGCGTGATGTAGAGGGACCTCCACTGGAAATTCCAAACATGAGTGGACCTATGAAAACAAGAAAAGTGAACATTGGCACAAGCGAAGAGCCAAATTTCGCATCTATTGGAGACTACTAGGATGATCAGACGATCGCGGAGATCGCAGATCTGCTACACGAATATTAGGATTTATTTCGAACAAAATTTATAGAAATGAAAGGTATTCCTGATGACTTAGTGGTTATGAATATACCTCTTTATCCAGGCGTGAATCTTGTTAAGCAAAGGCCATATAGATTGAATCCTAGATATAAAGAAAGAGTTAAGGCAGAATTTGATAAAATGCTCGATGCAGGGATCATTGAGTTGGTTGAAGAATCTGAGTGGATAAGCCCAATGGTTATCCAGGACAAGAAAAGTAAGGGTGACATTAGGATCTGCGTGGATCTCAGGAAGCTGAATGATGCTTCGCTACATGACCCATTTCCCACTCCTTTTACACATGAAGTCTTAGATAATGTTGGAGGAAATGAGGCCTACTCTTTTACTGATTGAATTTCTAGATACCATCAGATAAGAATTGATCCAGTAGATAGACACAAGACAACCTATTATCACTCCAGGAAACTCTCCTAGGTTATATCTCGGAGATGCCTGGTAACTTAACTAATCTCAATGTTCCATTCAATGGATCAAGTCAGATGACTAATCATACCTCACTCACTCAAGACATGCATAAACTCAACCAAATAAACAAGGCTTCTAACTATCATTGTTCAGAACGTTTGTAATAAAGGTGAACAAATGAAGAATTCTCACTATGCTAGAAGATTCATACATAAAGCACTTACATATGAGTAGCTAATCATAACAAGGAAATGATACTTGCAATTCAACTCATCAACATATAGATAGGATGACAACTATCTGGTATTAGACAAAAAGAATAAACATGAATGAAATATCCAAGTACAAGTATAGAAAAGAAAGAAGATGTAATCTGAACATGTAATGGCAAAAGAGCTTGTATTAATTGACAAGAATATTAGAAGCTTGAGTAGAAAAAGTGTCTAAGAGTCTCCAAAGTTGAACCATTTACAATGATTCTTCAATGAGCTTAAATAATATTTACAAATCAATTTCAATATCCTCAAAAGATGGATCTGATAACCTCTTTTCCTATCTCAAATCCGAATTTGTGAGGTGGCCGGAAAATGCAGAAATTTATGGAAATATGCTGCTCAGAGATTGACCTATATCTCTCAAATAAAAACATATTTTGGAAAAATTAGAGAGGGTTTTGTATATTGGTTTGTCATGAGAAAAGATTCTCTTAGTTCTTTGAGATTCGTTTTCATTTTCCCGACATTTGTATTTCAAAAACATGTGTCAAATGGGGAAATTTTGAGATCAAAAAATTAGGGCTCAGAGATGGATTTGATTCACCCAATATGTGACAGCTATAGAAAAACTGAGAGCCGTTATTGTTCTCTGAGATGTTAGGAACGAAAACCTCCTCTTGTTTTATAAAATTATTCTCCAGTCGCTCAGAATGATCATTTGAAAAATGATGGCTCAACACAGTAAAAAGGCCATATTTCTGAAAACGCAGCCTCATCTTGCAGGGGAATTTTGACTAATTTTCCGAACTCCAAATGCGGATCTAAAAGTACAATTGGAAAGATTAGGATGTCTAGTTGTCAATTGACTATTTGAGAGTGTAAAATGGCCTCTCCACAGCTGAAAAAATTGAGTTTTCCCAAGACACTATGACTGTTTCCAAGCTTCTACGCTTTCGTTGGCTAAAATAGCCCCGAATTTCATGTTTTAGCTACTTTCGGTGGCTAAAGAACAGTTGAAATGTCCGCCTAAGCCACAGAAACCTGATTTTTCACTTTTTTGAAGGAAAAACCAAATCAAATGTTTTTCAAATTTTATTACATGCCTAAAGCTCTAAAAAATGAGCCTTAAAAAATTTAGAAATGTATTTTTAAATGACTTCCTATCACCTAAAATAAACAAACTTGACTAATTTATTTGAGATAGCATCTGGATCTAGCTGGGATGGATACCTCCCTGTGAGGTTTCCAAGAACTTAGTAGTTCCAGTCTCCTTTACCATTTGGATATGGAGTCATTTGGCTTGTGCAATTGATCTTCTGCAATCTGTCCACAAATGTTTAACTATAAACCTACTGGCAATGCCTTGCATCTATTGGGCGATGGAGTCTCAAATGTTGCTTTCAAAACCTAAACCAAATCCTGCAACCCTGCTCATCATTTAAAGCCAAACTACCCCTGCCAATAGTGCCTTATATCCATCGGGCATGGAGTCTTTATTTCAAAACTAAGACCACCATACTAAATGCAAGCCTCACGCATTATGCAAACTTGAAATGCTCAGCCATGAGCTTATTCATATATGCTATCCTACTCTAGCTGTTTCAAATAAATGTTTCAGGTATACACAAATTTCCAGAAAAATAATTTAAGCAACAAATTGCTTGACCTCTCTTCATGTATACAACAAAAGACATGAAAGGAGAACAAAATATGCAACAAGAAAACTGCAACCAGCTCATGTTTACTACTGCAAACCATCATGCCAAACTTTGTAATATATGGCATAACTGACAACAGTGACTCCATCCATATAGCAACTAGATCATAAAATCCATGTATGATCTTACCTTGTTGTTTAAATTCAAAGGATTGCTTTTCCTCATAGTTGATCTCAAGAGATGGCTGATCATGAATGTCATTTCCAAGATCTATAAACTCATATATTGACTGCTCAATAGCTGACACAAAATCAAGCATCGATTGTTTTTGGAACTTTTCTCTATCAGCTTCATGATGCTCTTGATCAGATCTAGGGATGCTGCCATATGCGATCTGCTTTTTATCATCTGAGATCTCAAAAGAAATGACCCGGTCTTTATGAAAAGTATCTTCTTCCACATACTTTTTAGCACAACCATACTTTTCATGTCCATTAATTTGATGAAACAAATTATATTCATGACAACATTCTGGAAAAAGGGCATCATCTAAAAAATTATCTTTACAGAACAAATTGAAAGCATCATGAAAACCTTTCAAAGAGTTAATACTGGTGGCTGGAAGAGATCTGCACCAGTCAAGGGCTCCTCCCTTCAATGAGTATCTGAAAAGCTTAATTTGAATATCCTCATGTTTAATTTCAATCCAATGAATAAAGTCATGAAAATCCAGCAATTGTTCAGCTGGCATTTCCCACTCTTCTCCTTGAAAACTGGGAAGACTATTTTCCCATTCATCTCTACTAGGTACTGGATGAGGGTAACCAGAAATATTTGAGAAATTGCAAAATGAATACCTCTTGTTCATTTCATACCAGTGGAGTCGCCAATGGATTTCTGAGCAATGGAATCGCCACTGAATCCATCCTTCATGGAGTCGCCAGATAGATGATTACAACCAAAGAAATGTCAAAGCTTTGTCTATCATCAAAGCTGGATCTATTTCATGTCCCAAGGAAACTGAGCTTCAATCTCCTCTCCCCAACAATGGCGCCAATTGTTATCACTCGACGAAACTCTCCTAGGTTGTATCTTAGAGATGCCTAGTAACTTAACTAATCTCAATGTTTCATTCAATGGATCAAGTAAGATGACTAATTAGACCTCACTCACTCAAGACATGCATGAACTCAATGAAATAAACAAGGCTTCTAACTATCACTATTCAGAGGGTTTGTAATAAAGGTGAACAAATGAAGAATTCTCACTATGCTAGCAGATTCATACATAAAGCACTTACATATGAGTGGCTAATCATAACAAGGAAATGATAATTGCAATTCAACTCATCAACACAGAGATAGGATGACAACTATTTGGTATTAGACAAAATGAATAAACATGAATGAAATATCCAAGTACAAGTATAGAACAGAAAGAAGATGTAATCTGAACATGTAATGGCAAAAGAGCTTGTATTAATTGACAAGAACATTAGAAGCTTGCGTACAAAAAGTGTCTAAGAGTCTCCAAAGCCGAACCCTTTACAATGATTCTTCAATGAGCTTAAATAAGCTTTACAAATGAGTTTCAATATCCTCAAAAGATGGATTTGATAACCTCTTTTCCTATCTCAAATCCGAATTTGTGAGGTGGCTGGAAAATGCACAAATTTTTGGAAATATGATGCTCATAGATTGACCTATATCTCTCAAATCAAAACCGATTTTGGAAAACTGATAGATATTTTTGTATGCTGGTTTGTTATGAGAAAAAACCTGTCTCTGTTCTTTGAGATTCGTTTTCATTTTCCCAACATCTGTATTTCAAAAACATGTCTCAAACAGGGAAATTCTGAGATCCAAAAATTAGGGCTCAGAGATGGATTCGATTCTCCCAATTTGTGACACCTGTAGAAAAACTAAGAGAATTTATTGTTCTCTACCATGCTAGGAACAAAACCCTCCTCCCGTTTTGCAAAATGATTCTCCAGTCGCTCAGAATCATCATTTGAAAATGATGACTCAGCACAGTAAAAAATGCCATATTTATGAAAACGTAGCCTCGTCTTGCAGGGGACGTTTGAATGCTTTCCTAAGCTCCAAATGCAAATCTGAAAGTACCATTGGAAATATTAGGATGTCTAGTTGTCAATAGACTATTTGAGCGTGTAAACCGGCATCTCCATGGTTGATAAAAATGAGTTTTCCCAAGACATGCTGACTGTTTCCAAGCTTCTACGCTTTCGGTGGCTAAAATAGCCCCGAATTTTGTGTTTTAGCTACCGAAAGCTCTGCTTTCGGTGGCTAATGAACAGGTGAAATGTCCGCCTAAGACACCGAAACCTGAGTATTGACTTTTTTGAAGGAAAAACTAGATCAAATGTTTTTCAAACTTTATTACATACCTAAAGCTCTAAAAAATGAGCCTTAAAAAATTTAGAAATGTATTTTTAAATGACTTCCTATCATTGAAAATAAACAAACTTGACTAATTTATTTAAGGAGATAACACAACATTTTCTACTGAATGGGGGTCATTCCAGTATACAGTAATGCCCTTTGGTCTGAAGAACGCACCTGCCATCTTTTCTAGAGTTGTTGTCGCAGCATTTAAAGATTTCATGCATAAATTTTTGGAAGCAAATTTTAATGATTGGATTGTCTTTGCTTTGCTGAAAAACCATTGTGAGAACCTCAGAATGATGTTAGCTAAGTGCAGGAAACATCAAATTTCATTGAATTTAAAGAGGTGTGGATTTTGTGTGCCTTATGGTATTCTTTTAGGACACATTGTGTGCAGACAAGGCCTGATGGTTGATCCTACGAAGATCACAGTTATATTTAACCTACCAACACCGAATTCAGTGAAGCAGTTGCGCACCACTTTGGGGCATACCGGTTACTACAGAAAGTTTATAAGAGGTTATGCACAGATAACCACTCCAATGGAGAAAATGCTAAAGAAAGATGCACAGTTCATCTGGAACGCAGAATGTGAGCAAGGCTTTGACACATTAAAAGAGAAAATGGTAACTGCGCTGATCCTAGTGTTTCGAAATTGGGAGAAGCCATTTCATGTACATGTTGATGCTTCATGTATAGCATTGGGTGTTGAATTAGCACAACCGGAAGAGGGAGGTATTGACCATCCCATTTCATTTTCGAGCAGGAAGCTCTCATCTGCAGAAAATAATTATACGACCACTGAGAGACAGGGTCTAACTATGGTTTACACACTGCAGAAATTCAGGCACTATCTACTCGGTGCACACTTCTCTATGTATACTGACCATTCAGATTTGAAGTACCTAGTCAATAAGCCAGTGTTAGGGGGAAGAATCTGCAGATGGTTGTTACTGGTAGTATGTGCAGCAGACTTCACCATAATCATGGGACAACTATACAAATTGGGACCAAATGAAGTGTTGCGCAGATGTGTATTAGAACACGAGAAGCCATTCATTTATTTTGGTTGAGGCACATTTAGGTATATAGGGAGGCCAATACGTATGAAGAGCCACTGCGCAGAAGATATTGCAAGCAGGGATATGGTGGCCTACTATCCACAAAGATGCAAAGGAACATTTCCAGAGATGCGATGTTTGTCAAAGGATAGGGAATCTTTCCCACAGAGATGAGATGCCTTTGAACTCGCAGTTGACACTTCAGGGATTTGAGAAATGGGCCATTGATTTTGTTGGACCTATAAACCCACTGGGGAAAAGGACTGGTGCGAGATACATCCTCACTGCTACTGATTATCTCACCAGATGGGAAAAATCCAAGCCAGTGAAGGATTGTAGTGCAGTGACTACCGCGCAGTTCAGTTTTTAGAACATCCTTACTAGATTTGGATGTCCGAAGATTTTGATGAGTGATCAAGGCACTCATTTTTTGAATAGGACTATTGAGGCACTAACAGAATAGTTCCACATTTACCACCGGCGAAGTACGCCATATCATCCACAAGCAAATGGAACAGTGGAAGCTTTCAATAAGGTACTGGAGAATGCGCTAACTAAGATATGCAAGGTGAATAGGGATGACTAGGATTTGCACATTCTAGCTGTATTATGGGCAAACAGAACTACTTGCAAGAAAATGACTGGCCATACACCTTTTAGGTTGGCCTATGGATAGGAAGCAGTGATTCCCATGGAATATATTGTTCCCAGCTTGAGGATAGCTGCATTTACAAGAATGGAAGATCAAGAGGAACTAGAAGAAAAGATTCTACACTTGGTTGGGTTGGAGGAAGATCGCTTCATCACAGGATTTCACCAACAAGTGCAGAAAGATAGAGAAAAAGCATGGCATGATCGCCATATCAAGAACAAGTCCTTTCAGGTAGGTGATCTAGTCCTCCTGTATGATAGAAAATTTATGAAATTTCCTGGAGAGTTTAAGATGCATTGGCTTGGACCATATACTGTTGTACATGCTACTAATGGTGGTGCAGTTCAGTTATCCATGTTGGATGGAGATGGTCTACCTGGATTAGTCAATGGAAGTAGGCTAAAACCCTATCGAGACAGCCCTAGTTTGCGGAACCCTTTGTGGCATCAAGCTGCGAAATTTTTAAAAAAAATGAGAAAAAGAGAAAAAGAAAAGACAAAGAAAAGAAAAGAAGAACTGTGCAGCTCGAAGCTCAAAAAGGTAGCTGCGTAGATCCAATGAAACAAAGAAGATTCAAGTTCAGAACCGAGAAGCTTGACACAGTGAAGTAACTGCGCTGGAGTAGTAATGTTCCACCATGTAGTTCGATGCACCAATCAAGAAAACTAGCCGTTAGAATGTCGGTCACAAATATAATCATTATACAGTACTTTTGCCGATGACCGCTTGCGCATTTAACGTAGAAATAGCCGTTCTAAACAAGTTAATGAAGAAAAGGACACAAATTCGTTGAGGATTTGGCCAATGGACATGTCATTTAATGATTTTCTAGCCGTTGAAGCACACGGCTGGGCCTCGTTGCGCCTATAAATACTCTTGTATTTGGACTCACGGGCATTACCAAGACTCTAGAACTTTCTTGCGACCCATACTTTGAAATTGTTTACAGTGAGCGAGCAGTGATCTTGTAATTCTGTAACAACCATCCAGTTAATGTCTGAAATATCATCTATTGAGGAAGAATTCACGGTCAGGGAGACTGTGAAGGTATTTCACTAAGGAGGGATTCAAGCGTTGATGAGAACCCCTACCAAGAAAGTGGTTACAGAGCAAGGTCAAGGCTCCCGAAGATCGCCAAGACATGCTGCAGTTATGCAAGACAAGGGAAAAATCCCAACCATGGAGAAGATGAAGCCAAAGGTTGTGAGCTCCACAGTACTTGAAATTCCGCTGAGCGACAAAGAAATTCCCTTGAAGTTAATGCCACAATATATCTCGCTGCATGCAGCATATGCACCATCTATTAAACTACTCAGGAATGCTAAGAATGAGATCCTGATTCCATGGATGTCGAACCATGTACAAGTAGAAGGAAATCTATTGGGGAAAATTCCCGAATGCAAGTTTGAAGACTTCGACCTGATTCAAATGTAGAAAGACCTAGTTAAACCAAAGTTCCCAAAGTTTTAGCCATATCAGTATATGTGCTGGAAGAAGGACATAAAATGAAACTTTGTGCTATTTGCGCAGAGTTGCCTAACTAGAGTAGTCGAGTCGGGGTTGCCCAACCTATTGACACTCCCGCACTTTGACAGAACGCCAGAATTGAATGTGGTGGTGGGCACTCTTGTGTCATGCATGCACCAAGGATATCTTTGGCTTGATCGCAATGTCGACCTCAATATTGATTTGATCCACCGTATTACTGGGTTAAGGAAGAGAGGCAAGGACCCCAAGCAATTTTTCATAGGAAAGATCCCAGATAAGGAGGTTTCCACGAAGATGAAGAAGATAAAGCCCGTCGTCAAAGGAAAAAGAGGATTTGCCACAGATGATATAGAGGATGAAGCTACATGGTTTGTCACACAACTTCCAGCAGGCGTAATTCTGAGAAAAGCAAGACTGTTGGAAGTACCCGTGGGTGTAGTGCTCCTTGGGGAAAAGGCCACGGTAGGAGGAAGATTTAACTGGTGTCAGTACCTACTAAATGAGTTTCTGGAAGAGATAAATGACATGCAGACACATGGTAGTAACTTCCACTACACATGGTTGATAGTGTTGATTTCCTTTGTAGGGTGGAAGGACCCGAAACATTACATTGGCTTAAACACCGACAACAATGATTACCGAGGAGCCCGTTATGAAAACCTTTGGGCGAATTTGATATCAGAAAGACAGCACACGTCAGCCGAAGTGTTGTACACTTACTATGAGAAGATACACGAAGTCATTATCGCCATGCCGTGGATATCAAAAGAGGTAACGACTAAGTATATTTGCACTGTCAATTTTAAAGCTGATATGCATTTTGTCTTTATTTCAACAAAGGCTTAGTTGAAGAACCCTGAATGGTTCCAAGGAAGTTACCACATGAACGAAGAAGATATCGAAACAATTATGAAGGAATGGATCCCCGAGTTCAATGTTGAAGGGATTGCAGATATTGAGAGTGACTCTGAGGAGAGAAACCCAGTCCCTACACTCATTGTTGAAGAGCCGTGGACAGGAGAAAGGAAGGAAGCCGAGAGCACCATACAGCAAAAGGTATAAAAGAAGAAGCAGAAAGAAGTTAAGGGCCCCTAAGAAGAAAAACTCCATGATGATGATTATGAGATGATTACATCTATAGTAACAGCGCAGATGGAAGACCTGATGACCAAAAATAATGAAAAGAATGATGCAATTCAAAAGATTCTGCAGAAGAATCTTACCACGCTGCAAGGCATTACAGAAAAGATTAAAGAAGTACAGCACCGCTTACCCTTTCTGCGAGACCTTTAGAATTAGAAGGAAAGTCATGAGGCACTTTGCAGCCGAAGACAACACCTCTAGCCTTGACCTTGCCTGCAAAGTCACGCATCGTCAAACTTGTCCTCGTAAGTGTAAGGCTACCACTAACAGAAGAATTAATCTTGGGAATGAAGGAATTAGAGCACATGGACCTCGACAATGCAAGGATACCACTTGCCGGTCTGCACAATCTGCATCTGCAGGTTGTGGAGGAGATCCATGAGCGAAGTGTAGATGCTCTGAACTAGCACATTGAGCTACAAACCAGCTATAAACAATTGTTGGAATCAAGCTCGCCGAAGTCCATCCAACTTCAAGATGAGCACGATCGACGAAGGAGATTAGAATCTATGGTCACTACGGTAGTCACAAATATACCTGCATGCGACGAGCAGCAAGAACTTGAGGACACTGTCATTAAGATTGGAAAGGTGGTCAATGATCTTAAAGCCGAAATGAAATATATGGAGATTAGTTACGAAGCAAATATTGTTGCCTTGGAAGCGCAGAATCAACCGAAGACACCACCGAATCAGCAACGGCTTCAAGCAAAAGAGGTGAAAGCTATAGTAGAAAGTATAGCCAGTAAAGTGGCTAAGTGCCAGACTATGTTAGATGAGGCAAAAAAAAAATTCACTACCCTGGAAGAGGATCCAGAGTTGTTGGAAATCAAAAGTGATTTGAAGGATAGACAGGCAACATTGGAACTGTTGGATGCAGAGGTCAAGGCCCTGTCGCCAAGGTACCGAATTCGCAAATATCCAAAAGTTAGGGAATTCAACAAAGAACTCCAAGAACCGTGAGACAGGGAGAACCGAGAGACAGGGAGATTGAACTCGGAGATAAGTTGCAACCCCTGCAAGAGGAATTGGTGAGATCTGAGTATGGGTTCCTAATGAGGACATCTAGACTAGGAGCCTACTTTAATTATCAAACCAGGGGACGTACAAACTTTAGAGGTACTGGCACTATATGTGCTCTCTAGGATAGTCTTTGTCGAAGTTGGGTGTTTGTATCAATGTTTTTAAGGAGTTGTCAAAAAAATATTAAATGAAATGTAAGCAGGATGGTTTAATCTATGAAGGAGAAATTCCTATGCTAACAAATTCAAATACTGAAAGCAGGAAATCTATGGCTAAGAATTTGAATGCAGGAAACAGTAAATCTATTTTTAAGAATTAACTTGTTGAAAACAATAAAAATTATGCTATGGAATTGAATGCTGGAATTATAACAGATCTATTCTAAAGTAATGAAAGCTTGATCTTTAATCTAAGGGGTACTTACTATAAATCGAATGCATAAAACTCAAAGTCTAACCTAACATAATCTAATGCTAAAGCTAAATTCAGAATGCCATTATCTAATGCTGCAATTTTTAATCAAATCATTAAGAAGTGAATGTCATCATGTAACCAATAAATACTAAAAGAAATCAATCTCTATAAGCAGTTCTAATAATGAAATGAATACATAGGCTGCAGATCTAGATCACTGCTTCAGAAGTAAATGCAAGTACATAGAGAAATGGGTGTTAATTATGCCTTGGAAGAATGTTGCTACAAGACTACAGACATAACGTTATCCTACCACAGAAGTCGTTGGAATGAACTATAGAATCAGAAGTGTTCAACTACTACAGAAATCAAATCGTGTTATTTAGACGCTATTTATAATACTCTCATTTGCAATATAAATTCAACCAATGCACAACACATAATGAGAAATACCTGTACTGCAAGATCTCCTGACTTACATGTTCGAGGGGCCCTCTCCAACCCATACGTAGGAGTGAAAGGAACTTATAAATGTTGAATTGTAGGTAACATAAAGTCTTTATTTAAAATAGAAACTACATAGTTTAAAACTAGGACTATAACCCAACTGTCTTGATAGTTTTAAATGTAAAACAATAATTCTTCAAAATAGCAACAGGGTCCTCTCGCTACCCGAGAGGTCCATATTTATAAAATCCTAATGCTTAACCTAACAAAAATGTCTAAATGCTGATTGTTTTTGAACAAGAGTTCGTTCTCTATGGATCAGGAAAAAGGCGCTGAGTTTGGTGATGTTATACCGGTTCTTCACTTGATTCACGCGTTATCCTTTAGTACACCTACACTTGTTCATTCAACCTCATTTTTCATGCAATTAGCTCATAGCAACGCTTTTCAAAACATAACAGAAATAATCCTTTAAACACTTCATTAAATAATTAAGGTAAATCATTTTCACACTAACAAGTGTATTTTTACAACCTTTCTTGTGCTTTGCTGGTGGGAAAAGAAACTACCAGATACCTGAAATGGGTACTCATCAGGAATCCAACGAACTCACACAGAAAATTGAAGAAAAGTTGAGGGATCTTCGTGAAGGACAAGACTCTGTGCAAGAACAAACCGACAATGAAATAACATCTGATCTGTTGGAGACTATAAAGCAAATTGAGCAGGATACCAAGGAAGAGGTTGCAAAGTTGACTGCAAAATACCAAGAGTTCACTGCAAAGCTAGCTCTGCAGCAGGAAGAACAGTTAAGAGAAGTAGAGGTTCAAGGTGGCTCGGGGATGAGCCATATGTAAGTGTTAGGGGCTTGTTGCACCTGGCCCAAGTGGGATATTTTTGTGCAAGTCAAGTTTTAGGAACTGCAAAGTTGAGTGCACTTTAGATGAAGACTTTTTGTAATGATAGTTTTTAAGGATTTGCGATGTGATCACAGCGCAGTATCGGCAAGAAGGGAACCGCGTAGCTGAGGACCGGTTTTGGGTAAAGAATGAAGGTAAGGTCGGTTAGGAGAAAGTGACCTATTTTTGCTTAGTAAAATCCATGATTACCAAGTAGGCAGGTAAGGAGTAAGGAGGACGGAAAGCAACTGGTCACATGCATAGAGGAAGCATGACATGAACCAGCCGCATAAGGTCGTTAGAGAAGGAATGGTTAGGTGAAAGTGACAGTCAGCATGCGGTTGACAGGGTTGGCTAAAAGAGACGTGACCTCAAGTAGAGGATGGCCACGACTGAAGAGTCGCTATCAGTGCCTGACAGTCTGGTTAGGGGAAAACTGTGACAGTTTTGGGAAACCTTAGGCTTTTTGCCTGTGTATTATAAAGACATGACCTATGGGCATGGTCTATAAGAAGCCACAATTTTGCAAGGGAAAGGGTTGAATCATTGTAATCATTGTTGTTGAATAATCTTCATTGTTGAATCTTCTGAGTATTGGAAGCCATTGTAAACGATCTGCAAGTTGTGTGCACAAAGCCCTATTGAGAGAGAAGAGAGTCTGCAGCTGAGTGCGCAAACTGGAACTGTTGTACCGTTCCTGAAAGACTAATACAACAATAGTTCCTATGGACGTAGCTCCCATCCGGGGGGTGAACCACGTTAAATTCCTGTGTTGTGTGATTGTTTACATGTTTGCATATGTTATTTGCTTACAATGAATGCTTAAGATCTTGCTTATCAGTTTATGTGTTTACTTTTATATGTATTTTCCATAAGGAATGAGATGGGACTAAGATTTTAAGTTTCGCATATGTGGATGAATGCTATATGCATAAGTATTTCTAAGTTTGAATGAATGCAGAAGTTGGTTGGATAGATGCTTAAGTCAATAGAGTTTGCATAGTACAACTCTTGTGAAGCGCAACATCAGAATGCGTGGTATTTTGTGTTTCATCATATTGCATAAGCCATAAAATAACCTAAGACAAATGGTAATTGGGTAAAACACTAAGTATAGATTGTTGAAGCAAGTTGAGTCTAGAGAGGAAGTGCAGTTTTCAGTTGTGCTATCCTGTTATTGAACTTCCGTTGAACCACGCAGTCCTTTGATGCGCGAGTTGCACAAGCCTTCCGGCTTGTAGAAGTATTGACCACGAAGGGGTTAAGCTCCGCGCAGTCCCGAACCCGCAGCACGAGCTCCACGGTGCGGTGTTCATCAGATCTGTTAAGAACTCATCACATAGTTGTGGAAACCTGATTCTGCAACTCCCCCATTACTTCGCCTCGGGTCAGACCTTAGTCTGATCATAGATTGTTGTAGAAAGGACCGGTGAAAAGGGTTTTTGTTGGTTCCTTGAACCACGAAGAACCTGGGTCTTTATAGAAAACCTCAAGACAGTTATGTAATACAACAAGCACCAAATACCTAAGTTCTCCAACACCAACTGGAAGGAGGCTATGACCCCCTGTTCCTTGCCCCATCCTGCCACCTTGATATACAAAAATAAGATATTGCCTTGTTGTACTTCTGATACATGCACACTTCATATCTTTTGATGTTCGTTCTACTATGCGCACCTTCTGCATGTTGTAGTTGCTATCAATTTGATGCATAGACCACTTGACTTCACATTCAACTCAACACTTCCCTTTAATTGATGTCGCACTTCATATACTATGTGTTGCTTCAACTGATTCTACAGTCTGCACCAAGATTCAATATATCATTCTTCTACTACACATCTGCAACTTCAACTGATATACTGTGCATCAATTGATAATGTGTTTTTCTATCTTCATGCATCAGTATCAAATAGAAATTGTGCACCTTAAGAGCTATGTCCTATCTTGGTGCAACAACATTTATATCATCTGTGAAAAAATGTGCATCATCTTTGATATATCCTCTATATTTAGCGCACTTGCCTCAAATCATCCTCATCATGACGTGCATCCTTGAACGAGCTGCAACTCTATCTTTGTGCATCTAATGGACTACCTGATTTCGCACACATCGAAGCAGCCTTCATGCATCAGTTAAACCTCTTCACTTCGCAAATATTTTGATATACCTAAAATCTATCTATGTGATTCTATCTTAGATCATTTGTGATTGTCTACATGCTATCTATGATTCTGTCATTTAATCCTAGTGCACTTTTGAATCTTCATTAATTCTACTTTTCTATCTTCGCGCAACTATCCCAGATTCACAGTATCATTGAGCACACCTTTATTTATATCATTCCTCTGTTTGTGCAGACTTGGCTCTTCATCTAGATCATCATGTTCTAGTTCCACAAGCCCTTGATGCCCCAAAAACCTATACATCTCATCTTTCCTACAAGCTCTAAATCCTTACTCTCAAGCTTCAATATTTCCTCCATTCACCATCATGGCTTCTTCTTTATACTTGATTTGCGCAGATGGTGATGTCCACAAGTTAATTGTGGCATCCTTTGTTCCTTGTTTCATGGTTCTGCTTACTTTACGCTTCCGCCACTTGTCATCTTCTGTTCCACTGATGAATCATATCTTGTGGGTCTTGCACACACTTGATCCTTTGGCTAGTGGGACTTTTTCCCTTGCAATACCATCACTTGTGGGTCTTGTGCACTTGATGTATCATTGTATGTGTAATTTTTGCATATGATATCTTCAACCGCTACACCCTTTTTGGTACTTATGCATGCTTCAACAACAGAAAGCTTCTTCTGATTGGTGAGTGTTTTGCACTTTTAGGACTTGCATAACTGCTTGGCCATTTCTTGTTCCAAGCTACTTGCACACTCTCAAACCTTATCCAATCAACTCTTTGGATTGCTTACACACTTGAACCTTTATCCAACCAACTCTTTGGATTTTACATTGTAGGATTCTAACTTGGTGGACTTGATGTCTGCACATGTACCACAAGTTGTAGGATGCACTCCTTATGTACTTCTTCAGACTAAATATGCTTGATGTACTTCTGGATATACTTCTTTATACTAGAATCCATACATTTCTTCATCTTGCTTGCGCATATACTTCTTCAAAATGGCTTCCATATACTTCTTGAAATTGGCACATGAATATTGATTCCTCTTTTACATTAGTTCACATCCTCTTTGACATTAGTTGACATCAATGACAGCCAAAGTTCAATAATCTCCCCCTTTTCCATTGATGTCAACACCTTATGAATTTGTGCATAATTATCTACTTAAGTTTGCATGCTCCATCTGTCCTTGTCGCAGTACTACCCATATGTTCTTTGCTATATTGAGCCTTTGTTATCTACACATTATGTTGTCAGTGTTCTTTCAGATTCCTATTAGATCGCATGTTGCATGCTTCATGCTCTTCTTTATGTTACTTTTGCGTGGATTGCATGCTTCATGATCATCTTCATGCTCTGCTTTTTGTTACTTCTGCATGGATCACATGCTTTGTGATAAACTTCATGCTCCACATGCTCAGCTTAATTCTCTTTCTCCCCCTTTGGCATCAATGGCAAAGAGGTTCCATTACTGCATAATTGTAGGTTCTCCTTTCTTCTATTTGGTGCTAGCCTCCACTTATCTACTTACTGAGATAACTCCCCATGTCTTCATGCTTTCTTATTTCACTGGGATTTTTGTGCCAATACTCTGCAATCTGTACACTTTTTCATAACCATCCTAGATCAAATTTTTTATCTCAACCTTCTATTCCTTTCATAAAATCATCAGCAACTCATCAATCCTTGCTCAATTCATCAAGATATGTTCTTGTTGTGTCAGCTGCGCAGTATCAAAATTGATATTCTACTAGTTGTGCATTGTCTTTCCTGTCGATTTCCTTCTACATCAAACTTAATCCATTCGTCACATTTACTATGCCATCACCAAATTTCTACATTTATGTCCTGTTTTCAAGGTTGGCACTATGGTGTGGATTTTGGAACACACCCAGTTTCTTCCTTAGATATTCAAATGTGTTCCTTGGGAGCAGTTTTGTGAATATATCTACAATTTGTTCTTTGGCATCAATGTACTCCAACTTGACAATGTTTTCAGAAACTTGTTCCCTCACGAAGTGATATTTTATTGGAATATGTTTAGTTTTGCAGTGCATGAATAGATTCTTTGAGATATTGACTACACTTGTATTGTCGCACAATATTTGGATGGGCTGATCAAGGTATATTTGTAGATCCTTGAAGGTTTGTATCATCCACAACACTTGTGCACAACATGCATTTGTTGCAATGTATTATTCTTTTGTAGTAGATAGTGTGACTGATGGTTCTTTCTTGCTGATCCATTATAAAAGAAATTCTCCTAAGAAGAATGCAGCTCCACTAGCACTTCTTTTGTCATCAACATTTCCTTCCTAGTTTGCATCAGTATATGCTACTAACTTCGGATCATTCCTTCATGGATACCATAAACCAAATATCATTGTCCCTTTCAAGTATTTGAAGATTCTCTTTACTGCTTGGACATGCGTTTCTTGGGGTGCTTCTTGGAACCTTGCAATGAGTCCTACTGCTTGGATTGTGTTAGGTCTTGAGACAGTTACATACAATAGGATTCCAATCATTGATCTGTAAAGTACTTTTTCAACTTCATCTACTTCATCTTCTTTACTTAAGTTACGCCCAGTGACCATAGGTGTGCATAATGATTCATAGTCTTCCATATCAAATTTCTTTAGCATTTATTTCACATATTTTGTTTGAGATATGAAGATTCCATTTTCCAATTGAGATATATGGAGTCCAAGGAAAAAGGAAAATTCTCCAAGAATGGACATTTCAAATTCTTTATGCATGTCCTTAGCGAATTGCTTACTCATCTTGTCATCGTCGCCTCCGAAAATAATATCATGAACATATACTTCAACAACAATCATCTTCTCATACTCGATATTGATGTAAATATTATTGTCTATACTACCCCTTTTGAAGCCTTGTTGCTACATATACTTGTCTAATGTTGAATACCAATCTCTAGGAGCCTACTTGAGTCCATACAAAGCTTTCTTTAATTTGCAAACATAGTCTATGTTGCCAAAAAGGGAGATTCCATCTGGTTGTTCAATGTATACTTCTTATTCAAGATCTCCATTTAGCAAAGCATATTTTACATCCATTTGATACACTTTGACATTTTCAGCACATGCATAGGCAAGGAATAGTCTGATTGCTTCCACACACGCCACAGGAGTGAAATTTTCTTCAAAATATACTCTTTCAATCTGCACATAACCTTTGCATACCAATCTTGCTTTGTTTTTGACAACTTGTTCATCTTCATTTAGCTTGTTTTTGAAAACCCATTTATTGCTGATAACATTTTATTTTTGGGTCTTGGTAGTAGTTCCTTGGTCCAATCCTTTTCAATTTGATATAATTCTTCGTGCATGGATCTAACCCAATGCTCATCTGCACTGACCTCTTCAAATCCTTCTAGTTCTATTTGTGACAATAGGGAAAAATGAACCTATTTAGATGAATTTCTTAGGCTTCTTCTGGTTTTTACACCAACACTTTTATCTCCGATGATCAAATCCTCCTAATGATTCTTTTGAACGTATTTGGAAGGATCCTTTGTGTCATGTATTTTGTCTTCTAATTCTCGTTGACATATCACCTCCCATGGTTTTTCCATCTCTCTATTTTTTGGTTGATCCTCATATGACTGTTCGAGCATAGGAAGAGAATCATCATCTTCTACTGTCCTATGAGTAAACACTTCATCAACTTTCATGTATGGGATTTCTACTATCTTTCTAGGTTGTATATTGTAACACTTGTAAGCCTTGCTTTTGGTGGCATAACCAAGGAAAATTCCTTCATATGATATGGATTCAAACTTTCTGGGGTTGTCATCGTTTCTTTTGATGTATCATTTGATTCCAAATATTTAGAAGTGCTTAACAGTGTTTGGCCTTCCCTTTCCATAGTTCATAAGGTGTTTAACAGTTGTTTTTGCTAATCTGACATCTGGTAAGGATGTGTATAGTTGTATGAATGGCCTGAATCCAAAACATGTATGATAGCTTTGATTCATTTAGCATTGTTTTGGCCATTTCCTGCATCCTTTTGCTTTTCCTTTCCACCACTCTGTTTTTCTGATGATAATTGTCTTATGATTCCATGTTTTTGACAGAAGTTGTCAAACTTTTTTGATGTATATTCTCCTCCATTGTCAGATCTCAAACACTTTATCCTTAATTTTGTTTCATTTTCAACTACTTCCTTAAAGTCCTTGAAACATTCGAACGTTTATGATTTTTCTTTAAGAAAGAACACCCATGTCATTCTAGTATAATCATCAATGAAAAGAAGAAAATAAGATTCATCGTTTAGTCCTTTAGTTCTCATTGGACCCCAAAGATATGAATGTACCATTTCCAAAGGTTTTGAAGTAGTATACTCTTTTGTCTTAAATGTAACCCTAGTTTTTTTTCCGTGCACACAATGTTTGCAGAATGAATTTAATGGTTTAATAATCCTTGGAATGTATCTTATTGCTTGTTTCCTGCTAATTCCGACCAGATTGTCGAAATTGATGTGTCCTAGTATTCTATGCCAAAGACAACTTTCATTAGTTTTCCCCATGTAGCATTTATGTTCCTTTTCATCATCCAAAATGTGTACATTGTTAGGAGTTATGGAGGCCATTAACATTAACCTTCCTGTATCCCTATTTCTGATTTTTCATTTTTATGAGTCAAAGGTGAGTGTGTTCCCTTGATCACACATTGGATTGACACTGAGAAGATCGTGTTTCATGTTTTTGACTAGTAATACATTTGATGCTTTAGTCCTTTTGTTTCCCAGACTTGCTAAGCCTCTTCCTAATATTTTGGCAGATCCATTATCCCCAAAGTAGACACTACCTCCATTTTCTTCCCAGTATTTTAGAAAAGTGTTTTTATCTCTTGTCATATGCTTAGAAAAACTGCTATCTATATACCATTGCCCCCTTTTATTTTGTGAATGTAAATCTAGGTTGCATCCTTCCTAATAAACTTGATCCTTCTGAGATTCTGCTGGTTCTATTTTGTTGAAATCCTCAGACTACGTAGATGGAAATTGATTTTAGCAGTTTTGACTATCATGAGCATGGCTGTGACATTTACAACACTCATTATCTAGATTCAAAATACTAAAGGGATTGAGATCTTCTTTTGGGGTCTCATCTATTTTCTTGAGGCCGTTATGTTTAGGATTCATCTAATTGTGAAAGCCACTTCTCCTACCATACATAATTGAACATGCCTTACAGTTTCTTGGGTTATAACCAAATTTATGACAAAAGTAACAGTTTCCCAAAAAGAGATTTCGATACCTGATTAGATGAACTCTCCTGAATTGTGCAGGTTCGGTTTCCATATGAAGTGACTCCATGTTCTTTTCTTCAAAATTCTGATTGTTCTTTGAAAAAAGAGTTATGAGCGCATATGCATAACGTTTTACAAAGTTTGAATCTACATTAGTGCTATTTCTGAATCTTTGTCCATGTTCCAATTGACTGCTCAATATTTGTAATTCTTCTCTTAGAGAAATGGTTTCAGCTTCCATTTTTTCACACATTTATTCTCTTAGTTTCATCTTCCTGGTGGTTTCTGCCTCTAATTTCAACAACGATTCCTGCAATTGCTTACTTCTCTTCCTTTATTTCTTCAGTTCATACAGAGCACTAATCAATTCTCCTTCGAAGTCTACTTCTTCCATCTCTTCATATCCTGTAACCATGTTTGCTCGCTTCTCTTTGTTAGCTAGGAATAGTTTTCCATGCATGTCCAACTCTGTGCAAAGATCTATCTTCTAGATGTTAAATTGTTACTGCAGACACCTACTCTGATACCAATTGTTGGAATCTATTTAATACCGAGAGGGGGGGTGAATCAGTATTAGCATAGTTATGAACAATTTTAAATTCTTAACATATTAATTTGAACTTAATCTTGATCTTCAATTATGCATCCATCGTAAATAAAACATTCATCCACATATGCACAAAAACACAAAACACACATAATGTTTTTACATGGAAACCCAAATGGGATAAAACCACATAATGATCTTTATAATAAAATATTACATTCGAGGAAGCACCAACTTCCTAAGTTCTCCAACACCAACTGGAAGGATACACCAACCCCTTGGTTTGACAGGAAAAGACCTGAAGGAAGCACCAACTCCTTGATTTCTCCAACACCAACTAGAAGGGGTGTATGACCCCCTACTCATTGCCCCATACTGTCACCCTGATATAGAAAAATAAGATATTTCCTTGTTTTACTTATGATACGCGCACACTTCATATATTTGGATGTTAGTTTTTTTGTGCACACCTTCTATATGTTGTAGTATTGTTGTCACTTTGTTGCATACATCACTTGAATTCACATTCAAAACAACACTTCACTTTAACTAATGTCTCACTTCATATGGTGTGTGTTGCTTCAATTGATTCTGGAGTCTACACCAAGATTCAATATATCAATCTGCTACTTCACTTCTGCAACTTCAACTGATACTTCACGTCAATTGATAACATGTTGTTATATCTTCACACATTAATATCAAGTAGAAACTGCACACCTTAAGAGATATGTTTGTTTTGTCTTGGTACAACAGCCTTTAGATATTCTCTGACAAACTATGCATCATCCGTGATATGTCATTTCTATTTAGTGCACTTGTCTCAGATCATCCTCATCATGATGTGCATCCTTGAATGAGTTGCAACTCTGTCTTTGTGCATTTGATGGACTACCTCACTTCCCACACATCGACTCAATTTTCATGCATCAATTAAACCTCTTCACTTCGTGCATCTTATGACATACCTCAATTCCGTCTCTGCACTTCTATTTTAGATCATATGTGACTATCTGTGTTTTATTTGTGATATTGTCATTTAGTCCTCATGCACTTGTGCATCTTCATTAATTCCTCCTCTCTATATTTGCGCAATCATCATAGATTCACAATATCATTCTACACACCTTTAGTTATATCATTCCTCTATTTGTGCACACTTGGCTCTTCGTTTAGATTATCCTGTTCTGGTTCCAAAATCCCTTGATGCCCCAAAAATCTATACATTTGTATCTTCCAACTTTCCTACAAGCTCTACATCCTTACTCTCACACTTCAAGCTTGCCTCCATTCACCATCCCGACTTCTTATTTATACTTGATCCGTGTGGATGGTGATGTCCACGAGTTAGTTGTGGAGTCCTTTGTTCCTTCCTTCATGGTTCTTCTTACTTTATGATTCCACCACTTGTCATCTTCTATGCCACTAATGTCTCATCCCTTATGCGTCTTGTTCACACTTGATCCTTTTTCTAGTGGGACTTGCTTCCATGTGATACTGTCACTTGTGGGTCTTGCACGCTTCATGTATCATTGTCTACATCATTTGTTCATATGATATCTTCAACTGATACACCCTTTTTGGTACTTGTGCACGCTTCAACAACTGAAAGCTTCTTCCAATTGGTGAGTCTTGCAAGCTTTCAAGACTTGCATAACTACTCGATCATTTCTTGTTCCAAGCTCCTTACACACTCCCAAACCTTGTCCAATCAACTCTTTGGCTTTTTTACACACTTGAACCTTTTTACAACCAACACTTTTTATTGTACCTTGAAGGAGTGTGACTTGGTGGACTTGATGTTTATGCATGTACCACATGTTGTAGGATGCATTGCTTGTGTACTTCTTCAAACTGGATATGCTTGATGTACTTCTGGATATAATTCTTTAAACTGGAAGCCATACATTTCTTCATCTTGTTTGCACATATACTTCTTCAAAATGGATTCCACATACTTCTTAAAACTAGCACAGGAATATTGATTCCTCTTTTACATTAGTTGACATCCTCTTTGACATTAGTTGACATCAATGACAACCAAATTTCAATAGATGATATGGTCACCATATTGAAACAATATGTAATATGGTTTCTTTCCAACAAATTTATATACAAATGGAATTAAATCACACTTAATTATGTTCATATCCTAATAATACTTTCATTATCTCAATGATTAGGAAATATATACCAAACCTCCCTTCTTGTATGTTGGCCTAGTATAAACACAGGTTACCAGGGAGGATAAATGTAGAGTGAAGGGATTAGGGTTTCTGGAGAAACCCTTTGACCAATGTCACGGGTTTCAATCAGTCATTTGTTTATAGACCTAGTTTTAGTGGAGCAGTTGAAGGAGTCAGAGTGGTCATGGTGGAGCTAGGGTTCCTTCAAGAACCCTAACCAATTTTTTTGGGGATCCAAGTGTGGGTATTTTTCGATCATATCACAGATGGTTTATTTTTTTTAATTTTCTTAGGCCTTCAGGACTTATGAGTTAATCAGTTCTTTGCATGAGCATTAAAGTTTCCTTAGTTTTTTTATCATGGTACAATAGTTAGTGTATTTTTTTATTTGTACATGCATCGGTTTCGTTGATTTTGTGTCAAGATAAAGTGGCAAGTTTCTATTTTAAGATAGGGTTTTTTTCTCTCAAACCTTAGAGAAAGTTTGTGGGTGATTGGGTGGTAGGTATTTTCCTATATCACTCCCATATCGAGAAGGTCGGTTGACGATGCAAGAGTTTTCAAAGAAATTCTATGTTGGTCGATGTATAGGAACTCTCTGAGCTAAGGAAATAATTTGGTTGGCAGTATTCAAGGTTCCCTAAGTGGTTCATATGTACAGGTGGCAAGCCACTAGTCAACATTTTACTAGCTCGGGTTTTTTCTAATATGCCGATGAGTTCTAAGGAATCTTGAGAGGTGTATTTTTTCTATTTTAGGTATAGGTTGTGCAATTTGGGAGGTTGTGTAGATCCGCCTGGTTATGATTTTGACCAGGTCAAAGTGTTGAGATAAGGATTAGGTTTTTCTACTAAGTCACAAGGGCTTCAAACTCCGATGGATTTCGGGGCTTAATTAGGAGTATTCGATGCTTGGTAGATCAAGGGTTTTTGTTCCCCCATAGGGTTTGATTAAAAGGATAACTTTGATTTGTTGATATATTTTTAGATCCAATAGTTGTGATCAATACCACAAGATAGATATAGATAAATATATTTGGAATTGGGAGCCCCAACCAAAATTTGGATATTGGATCGACCAAGATCCATCAATCGAGGAGGAGATTGAGGGCTTGAACTTGGTGAGGTTCTGAGTTGTTAGATCATTTTGGAATTTAATGATGAAGATCAAATCTTCTTACTCTACCACGGAACTTTTTTATCAAAATTTGAGTTGTTGTAGAACTTTTTCAGGTGGGTTTGGATGTAAATATATATCATCTAGTTGGATTGATTTTGTAGTTAGAAGGATTCCATATTGGGTACTTGCAGGAGTGATATGGTGGAATATATGGTTTATTATTAGATGTCAATGTTTGGAATATTTAGGGTTTTTATTGTCCCTAGTGGTATTAAGTGAGATATGATCTGATCCATCGATTCGTCCTAGATATAATGGCTGTGGATCTCATTGCTTAATCGGTCCCAATGAAAGCATTTGGTAAGTTGATCCCTAGTATAAATTCAACCATTGGATCAGCCAAGATCCAAAATTGACGAAGGATATCAGGGAGTTGAGTTCAAATAGGTTTGGATCCATCTGATCACATTTGAATTCAATGGAGGATATTAAATATGCTTACTCTCTTGTGTATTTTTTTACCAGAATCTAGGACATTAGAGATATTTTTCACTGGTGTTGGAAGCATATCTAAACTGTCTTCTTTATTTAATCATGTGGCAAAGAGGATTCCCACTTGGTTTCTAGTGGGAATGATCTGATTTACTCATTCCTTGAATATCAAATGGTGTACCACATTCCCGTTGGGACACTACCGTAGTGGTGTCATAAAAATTAGAACCTAGGTCATAAGGAGGAATGTCGATCTGTATCTTGATCTATTGGTGGTGGATGGTTAAGTAAGAAGTATTGTGGTAGAAAAATCATCCATCTGATTTGCTTGGTTTTTTATCCCATGGTTATGATTAGTTACTAAGGTTTTTGACATATGTGGTGGGTTTGGGAGATCTATGTTGGAATACAATGGTACAGTATCTTTGGGTAGTACGATGGATGATCTGTACCCCTACCTTCTAATGGTTGATTACTCGTAGTACCTCATAACTGAGGATAAGATTTTATCCTCCCAATTCAACATTTCCATGTTAGTTAATAAGGTATCACACCAAATTTTTGAGGGTATAGTGGACAATGAGAGTACTAGAAATGTTGTATCAAGGGTTGAAAATATTCATGAAGATTATCTCCTTCTTTGAGATGTACTAAAAAAAAAACATTTCAATTGGCTTTCCAAATGTGGTACTAGATTCATTAAGTCCCAAGGCACGGGGGGCGCAAGATTTAGAAGGAGGTTTGAAATTGACAACTAATTTGCACGTACCTACTAAAAGTATGGATATTCCATTAGAGGTGTTAACACCCAAAACGTACCCCAAGGTTGTGGAGAGGTAGAATCGGGGTAACAGCGGAACCACTTTAGACTTGTGCTACTAACCCAGCACAGTCAAAGAGGGATCTCTCTTATGAAAGGACTGAAAATATTCAAAAAAGAAATGTAGAGCCTTAATGCTCAAAATGTTCATACACAGTTCATTCAGAAGGTCATATTTCTGGTGGGATGCTTGGGTTTTTTTAAAGTTGTTGGTGGAAAGCAGTGTAGATCTCTATTGGGTGATGGATTCAAATTAAACAATACATGAACATAATTAACAAATGCTTTGCAAATACATTCACACAGGGGCAAGGTAGCCACCAGCTTATAGTCAAAGAGCTTTTAATTGGGTGATTTAGAATAAAAATCAATAGTCCACCAATATAAAGCATGGAAACATGAATTCTATATTGATTTTAGCAGAAAAATAATTGTGGAATACTTGGTATGATAAGAATAGAGCATAAAGACTATGATTTCTATTCAAATGTCACGCTGAACCAAGCATGAAAAAGCATGACAGAATGGATTAACAATGAAAGGAAACTCAAATCACATGGGAAAAGAGAAGAAACAGACTGCAAGCCCAATCACATAGGAATCCCTCAAAAATGCCCACTCGGCTCTGTCAACTTTGTTAACACAGTTCAAAATGCACAACATAGAGCAATAGGATAAGCTCCAAAAGTTTTCAACCCTTCTTCATTCAATTACATGGAATTTATAGATGCCCGGATCTTCATGATCGACCTATTCAGACCAGAAAATAGTTACAAATTTGAGTGACACCTAACTAGGCATATTTGCCTCCATCATTACAAGACAAAAAAAAGCAAGACATGCCTAACCATTTTTTTACATTCACCGGTAGTTTTTATCAAATGGCACTCGACCCATACAAAAAGAAAAAAAATTTCTCCTGGATATGCTCTCCCAGCTGGATGTTCCCACTAACTAACTACCCCCACTAGCTTCAAAAACTTCATTTGAAGTAGGCTCCAACAACCATTTTGAAGCACGAAGTGTGTAGTTTATTTTCCCATATCTCTCCATGCTTGTCCATTGCTTGGCCGTTGTAATATCATAGCTCTCCATTTCTTTCACCATGACTCTCATCTCAATGTGATCTGCAAGGGAATTTTGAGGAAGTCTTTCACCAATAGAGACCAACTTGTTTAGCATCTCAAAGTATTATGCAATCTTTTCCATTAGAATCTTCCTTGTAAGCAAAGAATTTAAATGCTGAAATTTCACATGATCCATTCTTATATCAAACAATAATTTCTTATATTCATTCGGGGAAATCAACTCCTGATTTTCATCCCAGAAAGAGGGAAAACCCTTTTCGATCAACTTCTCAAATTGTCCTTTGAACCCTGTTACTTGCCTCCTCATTGCTTTACCCTAGCTTCTACATTCTCGACCTGTGCATGTTTTCCCAGAACTCTTATTGTTGTTGTAATTGTTGTAATCCTATACTTAATATTTAAGGCCTTTAGATATTCTTCCGTTAAACTATTCAGAAAAGTGATGGCATTTTGCGCTGTCTCCCTGGGCTTCTTATTGAGATTTTCTCTCATTGCAGTACAATTGGTAAAAGCATCTTTAATTTTTTTTTCTTTTACTCTCATTAAATCCTAGTATGGTCTAAGACTTTTAGCTTCTTTAATAACCAAGTCCCATACCATGTGATTGCATCCTTGCATAGCTGCTTGCCCTGTTACTTGGTGTGCCAATTTTTTATTAGTTTCAATCAATTCCATATACTTGTCTTGTAAGGATTTTGTTTCTTCATCTTTTTTCTCATTTTCTTCCTTCAATCTTTGAGCTTCTTCTCTTAATTCTTTAATTTCAACATCATTTAAACTAATCTGGGACATAGCCTATAAAAGACTATCAACATCATTTCCATCTCCATTCAGACCTGTACCTGTTTGCTACACGGTCAAATTTGACAAATTGTTTTTCAAATCATCAATCTGATTTCTCAAGCTTATCTTTTCTTTTTCCCAACTAGCATCTCTTTCAGCAAATTTTAATAATTCAGTTTTTCTATCATTAATTTCTTTAAACAAAGCCTCCTTTTCTTGCTCCAACTTGGTCTCTTCTGGAGCTTGAATTATCTGAGTGTTTGAAATCTTCATCTTTTTCTGTAACCTTTGAATCAAATTATCCTTTTCTATTAACAATTGTTTGCTGGCTTTACCTCCTACGTCAGTTTCAACTAAGTCAAATTGTAATTTTTTGACTTGTTGTTGGAAAGATTTATTCTCTAGTCTTTCTTGTTTCAATTGACCTTCCATTTTATTTACAGTATTTTCCAATTTAGTGACTTTCAATGTCACTTCCACAAAATCTTCATATATCACCTCTCCCATTTATCTATGCATTTGGATCTTGTCTGGTACTGGTATTTTCTTCAAATTGAATTTCATTTCGGTCACTTTGTCTTTTGTAGACATTTCTAAGTTTAAATTGTTCTCTTTTATATCTCTGCTTGTTATCAGAGAAATCTCTGAATTTGACAAATTTCTGACTATCGGCATCAAATTAAAAATCCTTTGGGTAGAGGCTTGCTTATTTTGTCCATAATGTTTATACATGTCGAGCCTCGATTGGAATTTATTTACATCTCCACTTTCCCTAACCTTTTGGAATTCATACTCTTGTATCTAAACTTCTGGAACTGAAGACTCCTCTTCTTCATATCTTTGACTGCCTCTTGAAATGACCAATTCGCCCTAATCCTTTTTCCTTCATCTCCGCTTTGACTATCTGAATCCATAATCTCTTGCAAATCCCTTTTTCTTTCAATTTCCTGAGCATCTGGCAACTGATCGGCCTGCATGGTTAATTCTGTCAGAATCAAATCCGCTACTTGCAAATATATGATTTCTTCATCATCAGGTTCATAATGAAATAAATTCCGTCCCTTTAATAATCCTTCTGTTTCTTGATGTTCAAAAGATTTTATATTATTTTTCTTCTTTCTTCCAGATATGATATGTAAAGGATCATATTCAATTGCCACATCTTTCTTAAACTCCATAGCCTCTAGCAACTTTGTTATATCTGAAAGGGCTTCTTTGCTTCTTATAATGATCAAACCTACTCTCCATGGGTATTTCAAATCAAAACCCTTTTTAAACTTTAAGAATTGCTCATCTTCTAGAGTCAATTTTTGTCTAATGAATTCGAGAGTGAAAATACTTAGAGTAAAAAAGGAAGGTAGTATATAAGGTTCATGTACAAAGCCATATAAATTGATGATGGTGGAATCCTTTAATAAAAACCAATCACCCACTGCTACTTCATCTTTCAACTTCATCAAAGACTCCATTTCCGATAAAACCCTTGGTAATTCTTCTCCAAAGATTACTTTATACACCGCAGACACAATATAATTCATGTAGTTAAATACATAATCTTCTAAGGTATACGTATAGAGTATTTGTGAAAACTGTAAATTTTCTATACTAATAAACATAACCATTTTCATTAACTACGTCTGAAATCTAAAATGTCTGGTATTGGAGAAATTGCTCAGCTGTGAATGAATTCTTTCTGATAAAAAGTCTTCAAATCTAAGGGATGACACTGCATCATTTTCAGTTCCTAGTGAAATGACACTAATTCTGAATAAAAGACTCAACTGCAAGTCTATCACCCATATATCTGTATCCAGGACTAGAAACTGAGCTATCAAAGAAAGAACCAACTGTGTATTTTCATTAAATAAATTTATATCCAAAGGGTATGGGGTATTCTCAACTTCCAGGTTAGGTTTGAGACAAGCGGTCAAAAAGGTTTTCTTGCTCTCGGGGGAAGACTTTCTAAATGAAGTAATAATAGATTCTTCAGTAAAACTCTCAAGCTCAGGCACTTGGGACATAGGGATTCCAAAAGAACTACTAACGACTGAAGAATTTAGGGCGCAAACAATCTTAGACTTCTGGGAATTCATAATAACTCATTGGGGTTCAGACTAGTTATAGGCACACCATGAGATAAACTCAGGAAAGGGAATAATTTGGTCAATGCAGAAAAGGACGAAAGACAACTAAAAGACTCTATGCAAATCTAGACCTTGTTCTGTTAAAACCTTCAATCTTTTCTTAATTTCATGTATAGGCATCTGAAATTCTGTATCAAATATATTAGAATCCCTATCTTCCATAGCAATACTAACCCTAGCGGTGTTTGAACTCGAATCTTCCTCCATTTTTGCAATAAACAATCTATTATCAATGATGGAAACAGTTGAAAGGGACTACCTGTCGCTAGCAACCCTTGAAAATGACTCCTTTTGTCATCTCCTTCGTCCTCCACTCGTCCAGAAGATTCTGACTTCTATAGGTTCAAGACACAAATGTCAACTTTACACATGCGTCTTTATATATATAACCTCTTTTTCTTATCCTTCGATCTTCTTTGCCACATGTCCATCTTCTACATTCGTCAATCTCTTGTGCATTGATCTTGGCCGTTAGATCTGATCCCCTTTTATTGATTTGACATCCTTTCTCCATCCACTATCAAATCATCCTTTATGCTCTAATCTTCACCATTCATTTCAACACCATATGTCTACAAAGTGGTGTCACGAACCTCCAAAATGGTTTCCATTACCACTTTTCCTCCTTGTGACAGTACTTGGTGTCGACACTTGTCAAGTGGTTTTATTTATCGCAACCACCACATTCTTTATCCACCGTGCATCTTCTTGGTGAGACAATCCTCCAGGACTGTCGATCTTCCTTTGCATTGCATCTATGGTGGAGATCTGCAACCTGTTTAACTTTTCAACGTTTCCCGCTAACGGAGTCCACATTACTTATCTCTCGCGTAGCTTCAACTCTTATCGCCGTTTATTTCGATTCTCTTTGCAACCTGAGCCATTGATCCATGTGACTTATGCAGTGAATAAAAAACCTCCATCCCGAACCATCGAATCTTTGTTCACGAATCCCAACCATCAATCTTAATACCCTGCCTTCTGCCACAACAGTGTCGCATGCTACTGAGGTGGTTTTACTTACCACTTACTCTGCCTGCGATGCATTATCCAATGGCCACTTATATCCTCTCTCCTCCTTTCACTTTGACCATGCGACAACCAACGAGATTTGTTGATTTCCTATTCGCACTTGATCAACGGTGCGATCGGCACGATAGTTAGCCTTTATACCTTTTGGCTTCGGACTATAGTTTTTGGTTCTTTTTTAGTCACCTTTTGTCATTTCCTTTGGAATTTCTTTAGATTTATTTATATTTAACACCCCCAAATCAATTTTTCTCATACCTTAGCACCTAGCCATGAAAAATAAGGCAATTTTAAGCTTTCTCCAGGGAATTTTCAAGCTTTTTATCCACTACACCTTACTACCTATGCTGTAAAAATTAGGTGCTAACAACTGGCTCCAATTGGGGATGCTGTCCTCCTTGTGAGGTAGCAAAGAACCTCTGACAGACTGCTTCCTGATCCATTGGGCAGTTCCTGCAAGAAAATCTTCCTTGTAGAAAAAACCCTTCACCTCCTGCTCTGTTTGGACTATTCTGAACGTATGGACACAACAAAAACAATGGCAGCCTCTTCCAGATCACAGGGCCTTCACCTCGGGCTTCAGATCTTCAGCCTGCCACCAATATTTTATTCTCAACTATAAAACACCATACACATATATACAAACTATGGTACAAAGGTTTACCTGTCACTTATCAGGACAGGTAATGCTTCAAAAACCTCCCATTGACTGGTCTTCCTGTCTAGGGAGACTCATCTTGGTGCTCTGGGATGAAAGAGTTCACCCCTTGGTTTGATGCAATAACATAAGGCCCCATCTACATATGGTCAAATTTCCCATGTTTATCTTCCCTGGGAGCATCCCATTTCAAAATCATTAACCTGAAATTTATCTTCTTTGGTTTTCCTATCAAAGGCACTATTCACCTTCTCCCGGTGCCCCTGCACTTTGTCATAAGCCTTACTTCTCAACTCGTTCAATTCAACTATTTGATTCACCCTCCTCTGCATGTGATTTGGCTCTTCTTCCATTCCATGCAACAACCTCATGACTGGTAACCCTAGGGATAATGGAAACACCACCTCAGCTCCATATACCAATTGAAAGGGTGACATTCCAATGGCTCTCTTTGTGTTGATTCTATCATCCCATAGAGCATATTTTAATTTTTTGTGCCAAGCTCTCTTATTCTCCTCCAACAACTTCTTGATGATCCTTACAAGGATTTTGTTAGAGGATTTTACTAGCCCATTTCCCTAAGGGTAGTATGCCGTGGAGTGATTCATACTAATATGGTACTTGTGACAAAAGTTTATCATCTTTTTGGATTTAAATGTTGGTGCGTTGTCTGTCACTATCCTCTTGGGACAACCGAATCTAGACATGATTTTATCCTCTAAGAAATCCATGATTATTGTCTCAATTGTGTTCCTAGTGGGGATGGCTTCAATCCATTTGGTGAAGTAATCAACAGCTGTCAAAATCCATCTATGCTGGCCAGAGGAGTTAGGATTTATTTCTCCAATAAAATCCAGCCCCCATTGCTGGAAAGGCGACTCTACTATGATTGGATGAAGGGGAAGTGAAACAAATTTCCTCTTACCTTCAAATATCTAGCACTGGTGACAAGTAACAGTCTCCTTATACACATCAGCAAACATGGTAGGCCAATAAAACCCTGCCCTCAAGATCTTGTTGACTGTCACTTTCCAGGAATGATGCCCACCACAATCTCCTTTGTGGAATTCCTTCTTGGTATGTTGAGCTTCATCCTCTAATAAGCATTTCAACAGCACACCCCCTGGGTCCTTCCAATACAAAAATCGATTCATAATACAAAATTTGGTAGCTTTCAACTTCACAAACCTAGCCTTGGTTTTGCTCAACCCTGCAGAAGCCTGCAAATTCTACAATGTATAAATAATGTCAGCATACCAGGGGGATGCCGAAAATTCTGGTCTTACCAGAATTCTTGTGTCCACTTGATTTGGATAGTCTTCTAAGAAATTCAGCTGTAAAGAATCACAGTTAGCTTTAGTCATCAACTTTGCCAAACCCCGCCCCTTTATTAGCTTGGTGGGATTTATTTCCAGGTCATACTCCAGTCGCACAGCAATCCACTTAGCCCTTCTTCCATCGGGATCTGCTTGGGTGAGGATACTCTTTACAACGTTGTCTAGTACATGGGCAATAATGTGTGAATGGAGGATGTAGACCCTGAAATCTTTTAATGACCTTATCAGGGTGTATGCCTGTTTTTCCATATCATACTTTAGCTCTTTGTCTCTCAGCAACCTGCTGAAGAATGTAATGGGTTGCTCAGCATTCTGGGTATTCTTTTGTAGCAACACTCCTACCACTATAGGTTCAAATGCATAGGAAAAAATTAGGAAATCCTTGGAAAAATATGGGCTTGCTAATACTGGGGCCTCGGTGATAGCTTTCTTAATACCCTTGAATGAATCTCTGGCTTCCTCAGTCCATTTTATCTAATTCTCTTTTTCAACATGTTGGTAATACTTCTCATTATCTCTGCAAAGCTTGGAATAAACCTCCTCAGGAAACCCACTTGCCCAATGAAGGACTACACTTCTTTCTTACTTCTTGGCTCCCCAACTTTCTGAATAGCACTAACCCTCTCAGGGTCGATCCTGATACCTTCTTTAGAAATGGTGTGTCCTAGGAGCTTAGCCTCTTCCAACACAAAATGGGACTTCTTTGGGTTAAGAGAGATACCATATTTCCTGCATTTGTTGAAAACCCTTTCCAAATGCTTATGGTGTTCTTTGTCAGACTCGGAGTACACTGTTATATCATCCATGTACACAACCACAAACTTGTCCTTTTCCTCAACAAATGATATGTCCATTGCACGTTGGAAAGTGGCTCCTACATTCAGTAGCCCAAATGTCATATTTACATACATGAAGGTGCCCCAAGGCGTGGTCAAAGCAGTCTTTTATTGATCTTCAGGGCATACTTTGACTTGATTGTATCCTGAAAAGCCATCCATGGTAGAGATCCTCTCTGCTCCTACCACTTTCTGTAAAATATGTTCCATCTTAGGCAGAGGGTAGTTATCTTTCAATGACACCATGTTCAGGTTCCTGAAGTCTATGTAGATACTTATCTCTCCATTCTTCTTCCTGACATGAACTAGATTGGCTACCCACTTGGAAAATCGCAGGGTGACAATGATTTTGGAATTGAAAAGCTTCCTGACTACCTTTTCTATTACAGGTAGTAACAAAGGGTTGATCCTTCTCAGCTTCTTCCTGAAAGGTTTCTCTCCAGGATTGATTGGAATCGAATGTTGTATAATAGAGGTGTCATACTCCTTTAGGTCTTTGTAGCTCTAAGCAAATGCATCAGAATATTTCTTCACTAAATTCACATATTGTTCCTTCCGTCTATCAGACAATTTCTTAGACAACTTCACAAGTCAAGGCTCTTCTGTCGTGCCCAGGTTCTGATCTTCTACAACGTCGCTAGCAGGTTCGACATTGGGGGTTTTAGCCGTGTCGTTTTGGTCAAACAACTTCTCCAAAGGTATCAAGCCTTTGGGGATATGGTTTATTTTCAATTGGATAATGTCTTTACCCCCCATCATGTTTTTCCATTTTTTACCTCCAACTTCCTCATCTTCGGCCTGCTCTTCACCATCTTGGAGACATTCCATATTTTCATCCTCGGCGTTGATCTGGGTATTCACCAACTCATCAGTCAATTCCATAAACCTTCTTATCTGCGGGTCGTCATCGAACACCTGCCAATATTTGGAATTATCTGTGATTGATGGCTTGTTCACGACCTCCACCTCATACTTTTTTTGAGAGTAAATTGGGATTTTGAAACCCCCAGCTATAGTGGCTAAAGAATCTGCCACCTGGTTCTCTATCCTATGTATCACGGTGATATTATGCTCTGAAAAGTAGTTACCAAACATATCCCACACTTCGTTTCTATAGGCCCTCATCCTAGGATGCTTTGTTTGATAGTTATCATCTACCTAGTTTATTACCAGCTCTAAGTCTCCAAACACATGTATCCTTTTTGCTCCCAAGTCCTTCAAAGCCTGCAAGCCCAATAATAAGGCTTCATATTCTGCCACGTTATTGGTACATTCAAAAGTTAACTTGTATGACAGGGCCTTAAATTCAAGGTCGGGAAGGATAATCCAGACTCCTTCCCCTACTCCATTTTTGTTCAAAAACCCATCAAAATACATCTTCCACAAGCTTTATTCATTTTTCTTCCTTTCTAGGGCCTCATGCCTCACTACACACTCCTTGTCCTCCACCACTTCTAGGTGTATAGGGACCTTAGTATCTACTCTAGGTCCAACATTAAAGAAAATAGATGAGCCTAAATCTGTATAAACAAAATAGATGGGATGATTCTCAGGATTTCTTAGACTGCTGACCATATAAGCCAATCTTTTCTCCCTGTACAGCCTCCTGTTTCCTCCAAATAGAGGGATGGTGGCATAGGATAAATCTAGCTGCATATTCCCTCTCAGCTTCAACGCCCAGGATCTGGACAATTGCATGCCAAATTTTACAGGGATGTCAACCACAACTACGTCCACAATGATGATTTTTGCTGGGAGTTGTGTCAATGTTACTACCATGTCTTTTATCAACCCCAAGCGCTTGACCTTCTTGGAGTCAAAAGAATAGAGATCTTTGTAGGACCTGGTAATTTCTAGACCCAATTCTTCCACCACTGATTTGGGCATTAAATTGTGAGAGGCACCAGAGTCTATTAGTGCATTGTGTAGAGTCACGTCATGAACATATAAACTCAAATAGAATGGGGGGACATCCTCATCATCTTCTTCCTCAAGCTTGGGCCCAAAAAAATTTTTTGGAGCATCATCATTTACTTCCAAAATATCATGCTGACAATCATCCTGACCACTAACCATTTTGGTGATATACTCCCTATATTCATTGTTCTTTAACAACTCATTGAAATGGATAGATATCTTTACCTTTGATAGCTCAATCTTTAGACTGAAGGATGATATTGCTTTACACGGGTCTGCATGGTCGGGCTGCCTAGGTTCCTTGGGTTGCTACTCCCTGCTATCTGAATTCTTATGTGCAGTGACCTCTTGCTGCTTTTCCTTTGGATTTTCTGGGTCCTTCGGTACGACAGCTTCTTGTGGCTTCTCTTTTTGCTTATCAGGGATCTGTTGGGCATTAGAGGGATGGTTCAAATTAGGCTTTCCATTGGTCACATTAACCTTCCTGTTTCTTAGCTTCAGTTTCCTTTGGAAGTCATCTACTGCATTTTGATAGCCCATTTGATACTGCTCTGAATCCAACTCCGGATTCGATGTCGAAACCTCGTTGGTGAAAAAATCATGCTCCCTTTCATTCATATCTATCTCATGGCCTAGGGTATCAAAAAGATGAATCTCGTCATTCATTGGGTCTTCTGGGCCTTCCTCATCCACCATATTCTCAGGGAAAGGGGGCCTTCTTTGCTGGTCATCAGGGTTCCTTTGATTTATTTGGAGAGGTGGCCTTCTAAAATTTGGATTCCTCACTTGATTTTCAGGTTGTTCTCTATTAGGAGGTTTGTTGTCTAGGGCCAGCCTATCCATTAATTTTTCCATGGTCTTCATCATCATTTCAAACTTCACATCATTGGTAGAGGAGGAGGTGGAAGTAGATGTATGGATTTCTATTTTATTCTTCTCCACTTTTGCTTTTCCTTTCAACTTTCCTGAAGCCATCATGTTTTCTTCTACTTCTATGGCATCCTTTAACATAGAAGGCAGGGAGGGCGATTTCCTTTCTCTCAGCGTGCATGTAAAATATCCCTCAAAATCATCTGCATAATGGAGCTTTGCAACACCTACTGAGGGTCATAGATCATCTGGGATAGAGTTGTATGCCTTCATAAATCTAGCAGAAAACTCATGGACAGACTCAAAGTTCCCTCTATTTAAATGGTTATACTGGGACATAACTAGTGAGGGACTCCTTATTGTTTCCCACCTTTCTAAGAACAATGCCCTAAAGGCTGTAAAATAAGGGATAGAAGCATTTGGCAGTTGTCTGAACCATTTCTTAGGTTCTCCAAACAAGCTCTGGGCAAACAACATCATCTTTGCATCATCATAATCCACTTCCTCCAAATCAGCAAAATCCTCAAATCTGTCTACATGCTGCTTGGCTGAAAATTCTCCCTCTCCATCATAAGAGATGATCCTCCGGGAATAGTTCTGAGGGAGCTCATGCAAAATAGATGGTAGGTTTAACGGTGCAAATCTAGCAGCCATGGGTATAGGTGGATTTTGTGCAAGGGGAAGGATATTCTGGAGAATATTCTGAGCAGGGATATTTGTAGGGTTTATGGTATGGGATTGAGAGATTTGAAAACAAGGCTTAGTTCTGTCAACTTTGGCAGTATTCTATAATTAACACCATACAGGATCTAACAGATATGAGTCAGGAGTATTCAAAATTTATTCACCTAGGTTTAGATATGATTCAGACTTTGTCCTTAGAAAAGGCCTCCCAATGCCTATCTCTATATCTAAATAATGAAAAATAGATGGTTCTTCTTTAGACACGGCTCTTTCAGTGTTAGAAGTACTAGCCTTATCCTTTCTAGTCCTATGTCTAAGCAAAATTTCTAGATTATCCACCTTTAGCAGAATTTTGGATAAAGGGTTACTTCAGGTATGGATCTTTCTAGGGGCCAGGATGCCCTTCGAAATTTCTTTAGAAATGGACTTTGGCTCGTTCGTCTTCCCCAGTGGAGTATTCCTTGAATACAAATCTCAATGAGTGGAGTCGCCAGGGAGAAAACACACAACCTTCTCGAAAATCTAGAAATATCTGTTTTCGCACGAGGATTTCTCCTTTCTTTAAAACTTAGACTTCTTTGTCATTCTCCCAAGGATGATAGAACACTCTCTCCCCAGCAGCGGCACCAGTTTGTTAACACCCAAAACGTACCCCAAGGGTGTGGGGAGGCAGAATCGGGGTAACAGCAGAACCACTTTAGACTTGTGCTACTAACCCAACACATTCAGAGAGGGATATCTCTTAAGAAAGGACTGAAAATATTCAAAAAAGAAATGTAGATCCTTAATTCTCAAATTTTTCATACACAGTTCATTCAGAAGGTCATATTTCTGGTGGGATGCTTGAGTTTTCTTAAAGTTGTTGGTTGAAAGCAGTGTATATCTCTATTGGGTGATGGAGTCAAATTAAACAATACATGAATATCATTAACAAATGCTTTGCAAATACATTCACACAGGGTTAAGGTAGCCACCATCTTATAGTCAAAGAGCTTTTAGTTGGGTGATTTAGAAGAAAAATGAACTGTCCACCAATATAAAGAATGGAAACATGAATTCTATATTGATTTTAGCAGAAAAATAATTGTGGAATACTTGGTATGATAAGAATAGAGCATAAAGACCATGAATTCTATTCAAATGTAACACTGAACCAAGCATGAAAAAGCATTACAGAATGGATTAAAAACTGAAAGGAAACACAAATCACATGGGAAAAGAGAAGAAATAGACTGCAAGACCGATCACAGAGGAATCCCTGAAAAATGCCCACTCGGATCTATCAACTTTATTAACACAGTTCAAAATGCACAACACGGAGCAATAGGCTAAGCTACAAAAGTTTTCAACCCTTATTCATTCAATTACATGGAATTTATAGATTCCCATATCTTCATGCTCGACCTATTTAAACTAGAAAACAGTTACAAATTTGAGTGACACCTAACCAAGCATATTCGCCACCATCATTACAAGACAAAAAAGAGCGAGATAGGCCTAACCGCTTTTTTACATTCACCGGTACTTTTTACCAAATGACACTCAACCCATACAAAAAGAAAAAAATTGCTCCCGGAGATGCTCTCCCAGCTGGTTTCTCCCACTAACTAATTGCCCCCACTAGCTTCAAACTCTTCATTTGATGTAGGCTCCAATAGCTATTTTGAAGCACAAAGTGTGTACTTCATTTTCCCATATCTCTCCACGCTTGTCCATTGCTCGTCCATTGGAAGATCGTAGCTCGCCATTTATTTCACCATGACTCTCATCTCAATGTGATCTGCAAGGTAAATTTGAGGAAGTCTTTCACCAATAGATACCAACTTGTTTAGCATCTCAAAGTATTCTACAATCTTTTCCATCAGAATCTTCCCTGTAAGCAAAGAATTTAAATGCTGAAATTTCACATGATCCATTCTTATATCAAACAATAATTTCTTATATTCATTCAGGGAAATCAACTCTTGATTTTCATCCAAGAAAGAGGGAAAACCCTTTTCAATCAACTTCTCAAATTGTCCTTTGAACCCTATTACTTGCCTCCTCATTTCTTTGGCCCTAGCTTCTACGTTCTCGACCTATGCATGTTTTCCCATAACTCTTCTTGCTGTTATAATTGTTGTAATCTTGTTCCTAATATTTAAGGCCTTTAGATCTTCTTCCATTAAACTATTCATAAAAGTGATGGCATTCTGCGCTCTCCTTGGGCTTCCTATCCATATTTTCTCTCATCGAAGTACAACTGGTAAAAGCATCTTTAATTGTTTTTTCTTTTACTCTCATATAATCCAATTATGGTCTAAGACTTTCGGCTTCTTTAATAATCGATTCCCATACCATGTGCTTGCATCCTTGCATAGCTGCTTGCCCTGTTACTTGGTGTGCCAATTTTTTATTAGTTTCAATCAATTCCTTATACTTGGCTTCTAAGGATTTTGTTTCTTCGTCTTTTCTCTCATTTTCTTCCTTCAATCTCTGAGCTTCTTCTCTTAATTCTTTAATTTCAACATCCTTTAAACTAATCTGGGACATAGCATGTAAAATACTATCAGCATCATTTCCATCTCCATTTGGACCTGTACATGTTTGCTGCACGCTCAAATTTGACAAATTGTTTTTCAAATCTTCAATCTGATTTCTCAAGCTTATGTTTTATTTTTCCTAACTAGCTTCTCTTTCAGCAATTTTTTATAATTCAGCTTTGCTATCATTAATTTCTTTAGACAAGGCCTCTTTTTCTTTCTCTAGCTTGGTCTCTTCTGGAGCTTGAATCAACTGAGTGTTTGAAATCTTTATCTTTTTCTGTAACATTTGAATCAAACTATCCTTTTCTATTAACAATTGCTTGTTGGCCTTACCTTCCCCATCACTTTCAACTAAGTCAAATTGTAATTTTTTTACTTGTTGTTGGAAAGCTTTATTCTCTAGTCTTTCTTGTTTCAATTGACCTTCCATTTTATTTACAGTATTTTCCAATTTAGTGACATTCAATGTCGCTTCCACAAAATATTCATATATCACCTCTCCCATTAGCCTATGCATTTGGATCATGTTTGGTACTAGTATTTTCTTCAAATTGAATTTCATTTCGGCCACTTTGTCTTCTGTAAACACTGCTAAGTTTAAATTGTTCTCTTTTGTATCTCTGCTTGTTATTAGAGAAATCTCTGAATTTGACAAATTTATGACTGTTTGCATTAAATTAAAAATCCTTTGGGAAGAGGCTTACTTATTTTGTCCATAATGTTTATATATGTCGAGCCTCGATTGGAATTTATTTACATTGCCACTTTCCCTAACCTTTTGGAATTCATACTCTTGTATCTGAACTTCTGGAACTGAAGACTCCTCTTCTTCACATATTTCACTGTCTCCTAAAATGACCAATTTGCCTGGTGCTTCTGTCCTAAGCATTTTTCCTTCATCTCCCCCTTCACTATCTACATCCATAATCTCTTGAGAATCCCTTTTTCTTTCAATTTCTTGAGCATCTAGAAACTGATCGGCCTCCATGGTTAATTCTGTCAGAATCACATCCCCTACTTGCAAATCTATGATTTCTTCATCATCAGGTTCATAACGAAATAAATTTTTTCGTTTAATAATCCTTCTGTTTCTTGATGTTCAAAAGCTTTTATATTATTTTTCTTCTTTCTTTCAGATTTGATATGTAAAGGATCATATTCAATTGCCACATCTTTCTTAAACTCCATAGCCTCCAACAACTTTGTTATATTGTTGGTGTACTTCTGATCTAGAGGTTTTCCAATGTAAACCTAGGTACTTCGCGTTACCAGATGCCAAACAAAACCCCTATTCACCGGCCTTTTCGGCAATAGACTGCAAACAGCCTGAGGTATCACCTGAGGTGAAGCTGAGGGGGTGGTTGTAGAAGCAGGTTTCCACAACCTTGTGATGCGAGTGTTTAAACTGATCGACACGCAGTGCAGTGACAGGCTGCGCACTGCGGTCAATGATTACGCGAAGTCCTCTACTTCGCGTCGAGTACTGCAGCAAGCAGGGATGTTTGCACAATTAGTGCATCCATAGACTACGCAATGGGGTTACTTCCAGGTTACGATGACAGATTATCAACAACTTATCGCACAGTATTCTTAATGGATCGGTGCATCACTGGACCACACAATGACTACAATAATTGATCACTTCTAATAAACCTTACTTTTTTGTCTCTACTTATCTCAATCAATACTTAGACAGATTGATATTTCTTTCTTATATAAATAAATGAAATGTGCAATATCGCGTGCTCTTATATCGTTATCTAACTTTTACAATTACTCTATGATTATTTAACAGGTTTGTGCATCCAAATACTTCGAGATACTGATAATTATCATTCATCCATGTATGAGATACCTAACATCTTATTCCATCCCTTCCACAACGAATACAGATAAAAGTAAACACATATCAGATAATTGTAATTTCAAGCATTCATACTGTAAATAATTCAAAGAACTGAATAATAGATACCATACACAACTATCACATAACACAAGATTTAACGTGGTTCACTCCCCTGGATGGGAAGCTACGTCCACAAGAACTGTTGTTTTATTATCTTAGGAAAGGGTGAAACAGGTCCTCATTTGTGCACTCAGCTGCAGACATGGTTCTTCCTCAAAATTAGGTCTCTATGCACTCAGTTGCAGAGCCTTTACAATGGATTCTTGCTCAAAGATTCTAACAATATTCAATATACCCAAATACAAAAAGCGTAACCATTTCCCATACAAAAATGCCTTATATATGTATCATGCCCATAGGTAACGTCTTTACATTACGAAGGAAAAACCCTTAGGTTTACGAAACTGTCATGGTTTCCAAAAACCGGACTGCTGGTGTCCGGTAGCGGATCTTCAGTTGTGGCTATCCTCTATGTAGACACGTTGCTATCCGCTCCCCTGTCATGCATTCCAACAGCTTGCTTCCACCAATCTGTTCCTTCTTTCACGACCTTTGACAATTGGTTCAACTAGTAATTCTTCGTTTGTGTGACCAATTGTCTATCTCGATCTACACCTACCCACCGCTTGGTAGTTATCGACGATATTTGCTAAAAATAGGTCTTTTGTGACCTAACCAAAATAACTATCGTCATCCATCCAACACTCTACTTAGCTGGATCTCCATCGACGTGGCACATCGCAGCGTTGTAATCCTCACAGCACTGACTTCGCAGTTCTTTCGACACTACGTTGCGCTCAACTTCACAACATACCAAAACTGTGTTGCGCTTATCCTCGTAGCTTTAAAAAATTGATTTTCACAAAAAGTCTCCATCCATGTTGCGCTTAGCTTCATAGTTCCCAAAACTTAATGTGTTCAAAATTTGACCCCCTTGGGCTAGGCCCAACATATATCTGAAAGGGCTTCTTTGCTTTTTATAATGAACGGACCTACTCTCCATGGGTATTTCAAATAAGAACCCTTTTTAAACTTTAAGAATTGCTCATCTTCTAGAGTCAATTTCAGTCTGATGAATTCGAGAGCGAAAATCCTTAGAGTCAAAAAGGCAGGTAGTATATAAGGTTCATGTGCAAAGCTGTATAACCTGATGATGGTGGAATCCTTTAATAAAAATCAATCACCCACTGCTACTTCATCTTTCAACTGCATCAAAGACTCCATTTCCAGTCAAACCCTTGGTAATTCTTCTCCAAAAATTACTTTATACACCACAAAAACAATATGATTTGTGTAGTTAAATACATTATCTTCTAAGGTATCTATATAGAGTATTTGTGAAAACTATAAATCTTCTATACTGCTAAACATAACCATTTTCATTAACTACGTATGAAATCTAAAATGTCTGGTATTGGAGAAATTGCTCAGCTATGAATGAATTCTTTCTGATAAAAAGTCTTCGAATCTGAGGGACAACACTGCATCATTTTAAGTTCCTGGTGAGCTGACACTAATTCTGAATAAAAGACTCAATTGTAACTAGTCACCCATATATCTGTATCCAAGCCTAGAAACTGAGCTATCAAAGAAAGAACCAATTGTGTCTTTTCATTAAAGAAATTTATATCCAAAGGGTATCGGGTATTCTCAACTTCCAGGTCAGGTTTGAGATAAGCGGTCAAAAAGGTTTTCCTACTCTCAGGGGAAGACTGTCTAAATGCAGTAATAACAAATTCTTTGGTAAAACTCTCAGGCTCGGGAACTTAGGATGCAGGGATTCCAAAAGAACTATTAATGACTGAAGAATTTAGGGCCCAAACAATCTTAGACTTCTGGGAATTCATAATAACTCATTTGGGTTCAGAATAGTTATAGGCACACCATGAGATAAAGTCAGGAAAGGGCATAATTTGGTCAATGCAGAAAAGGACGAAAGACGATTGAAAGAGTCTATGCACATCTAGACCTTGTTCAAACAAAACCTTCAATCTTTTATTAATTTCAGGTACAGGCAGCCGAACTTCTATATCAAATATATTAGAATCCCTATCTTCCATAGCAATCTTAACCGTAGCGGTGTTTGAACTCAAATATTCCTCCATTTTTGCAGTAAACAATCTATTATGAATGATGGAAATAGTTGAAAGGGCCTACCTGTCGCTAGCAACCTCTAAGAATGACTCCTTCTGTCATCTCCTTTGTCTTCCACTCGTCCAGAAGCTTCTGACTTCGATAGGTTAAAGACACAAATGTCAACTTTACACATGCATCTTTATATATATAACCTCTTTTTCTTATCCTTCGATCTTCTTTGCTAGTTGTCCATCTTCTACATTCGTCGATCTCTCGCACATTGATCTTGGTTGTTAGATCTGGTCCCCTTTTACTGATTTGACATCCTTTCTCCATGCACCGTCAGATCATCCTTTATGCTCTAATCTCCACCATTCATTTCAACACCATATCTCTACAAAGTGGTGTCGCGAACCTCCAAAATGGTTTCCATTATCACTTTTCCTCCTTGTGACAGAGCTTGGTGTCGACACTTGTCAAGTGGTTTTATTTATCGCAACCACCACATTCCTTATCCACCATGCATCTTCTTGGTGCGACAATCCTCCAGGACTATCGATCTTCCTTTGCTTTGCATCTACGGTGGAGATCTGCAACCTGTTTAACTTTTCAACGTTTCCCGCTAGCGGGGTCCATATTACTTATCTCTCATGCAACTTCAACTCTTATTGCCGCTGATTTCGATTCTCTTTGAAACCCGAGCCATTGATCCATGTGACTTATGCAGTGAATAAAAAACCTCCATCCCGAACCATCGGATCTTTGTTCACGAATCCCAGCCGTCGATCTTAATACCCTGTCTTCCACCACAATGGTGTCGCATGCTCCTGAGGTGGTTTTACTTAACGCTTACCCTGCCTGCGACGTGTTCTCCAGCTACCACCTGTCCGCCTGTATTATCCATCGTGACCACTTATCTCCCCCCTCCTCCACACACTTTGTCCATGCGGCAACCAACGAGAGTCACATATTTCCTATTCACGCCCGATCAATGCTGCGATCCGCACGATAGTTATCCTTTATACCTTTTGGCTTTGGACTATTGTTTTTGGTTCTTTTTTAGTCGCGTTTTTGCATTTCCTTTGGAATTTCTTTATATTTATTTATATTTAACAACCCCAAATCAAGTTTTCTCATACCTTAGCACCTAGCCATGAAAAATAAGGCAATTTTAAGCTTTCTCTAGGGAATTTTCAAGCTTTTTATCCACTACACCTTAGTACCTATGCTGTAAAAATTAGGTGCTAACAAGAGGTTTGCATTGATCATCTGGTAATAGGAATGGATGTAATAGGTATTTCCATACAAAATGAACTCAGGTCTAGCTTTGTGTGTTCTCTGTTAGGACTATAAAATATTCAGGGAGGGACAAATGCACATCCCACATCTTAGATTACAATGTAGAGGCATAAATTCATTAGAAACTAAGGTGGGGTTGTTACAATGGTCGTCGGGAGCGATGTGTCATTCAATCAGATTTTGGATCTCTCAAAGAACTCATTGGTTGGTAAATTTATAGGAAGAAGGGTTTCATTGGATTCACTTCATTCAAGGGTTTCACAGGATTCATGGTCAGTGTTGGGGTATTCTATGATTTTCCACTACCTGGAAAATGGCTGGTGTGGGTTTATATTCTTCTCAAGGGAGGATTCTAAGAATATCCTTAAATGGTTATGGTTCCTTGGAAACTCATTATTTTCACTAAAGCCTTGATACCCTATGTTGATGCTACTATAGAATATTTGGGCATCTTACCAATATGGCTGAAAATCCCAGGGCTATCGGTGGAATTCTAATATGTAGAGGCCATTCAGGATGTAGGTAATGTTGTCACATCCATTGTAGCTATAGATACCCTGATGCATATCATATTTCTCAAATCCATGAGCTAGTCCTTTTCTTGATATGAGCATATTGATCATCGGTGATGTAGTTATTTCTAAGATAGTAGTAGCAGATTTCCACTTTGTCATGATTGATCCTGGATGACCCCATTGATATGATTATGGTTTGGTCATGGTTCATTTTGACATATTGAGTAGAGTAGTTGGCTAGTGATGTTCTTTTTCCCATTTTTAGTTGCAGATGGTTCCAGAGGCAGGTATATGGTTGAGAAAAGGTATATATTGCATATGGATGTTATATTTGTCTCTATAGTTTATTTTAATTACTGTGACTATGCATGTTCTACTGATAGTAGAATTTGAGCTATGTTATTTGAGACTTGTGTCTTAAGTGGTCAAAGATTCCTTAGAGCAAGGCCATTGTATATGCTTGCTAGTACTGCCTACCTTACACAAACTTACTCTTACTCATGCTTTGATGGCATCACCTTTTCACTTTTCTCCATTCATCCGTCACTTCCAGTATTTGATTTTGACCCTCACCTAGAATTAGACTAGTGAGATTGAGGAACCCCCCCACTTAGGCCTTTGTGTTGGATGGACTCCATTCTTACTTTATGTATCGGTTATGGAGTGTGTGCTCTGATCCCTTCCATTATGATTGTATGATGCATTATGGATCGGTTGTGTACCCAGTGTCACCAGAATGTCTTCATTTAGCTCTCGAATGTAAGTACTTCCCTAAAAGCATCAGAACGCATACATGCTATATATAAACAAATGCAAATCAATCTACAAATAAAGTGTTTTTAAACACTAATAAATAAAAATATTCTATAGCTATTCAGTGGCCAAGGGATGAGCACTCATCCTTTGTATGATATAAGTCCATTTTCCCCTACAGGGAAACAGGGTGGTAACTCCATCGCACCTATGGATGGTGGTGAGCAATAGTGGTAAGACAAAGTCATTATCTGAGGCCCACAAGGCTATTTAGAGAACCTTCCCTTGGAGAATGGCTAGTGAAAGATAGATAAAATGTTAAATTTTAAATGATAATTGTTGCAAAATGCTGGAAAAATAAATGCAATAAAGGATGCTTGTCTAGATTCTACTAGAAACCTTCTAAGCATTCTACCCATCTGTGAGGCACCACCATTCCCTAGCATCTTTTGTCCTTCATATGACTAAATGGTTTTCATTTTGCCTTATGTCTGAAAGTTCACAGTGTCGAAGTTATCAAGTCAATTCCCTTTTTCCTAGCCTTGTTTCATCCACCTAACCCATCCTAGCATTTTTCTATGTGAGAGAGCATATGTAGGGGGATTCATGAAAGACTTGATGGTTTTTATGATCCATGTATATTATTATGTGATTTTGATGGCCATTGTTATGTATTGCATGTTTTATCTTGGTTATTAACATAAAATTGTGAGCATTATTCCTCCAGTGTGCATGTAGGCTTATCTAGAGTATTGCTCATCCTTCAGTTTGAGTATTTTGACTTGGTCAAACCTGGTTTGACTTTGTCAACACATTTCCCGAGGCAGTGACTGTAGTGTTTTAGATTATACATGTGTTCTCCAAATTTATCCAATACACCATTTCCATGCTCAATTTGTGGTTTTTTGCCATTATGCAGCAGTTCCATGGATTATTATTATTATTATTATGGCCATATTTTTATTACTAGGTGTGGTGTTGGGCCTCAGATGTGTATATTGATGGATATATGGGGTATTCATAGTCACTATTAATGGATTTGATGTCTCTTATTCATGTGGTTCACTAATATGTGGATTTCGGGCAAAGGAAAAGGACTTATTGATGGTTTTATTCTTCCGTGTGATGAACTGACAGTTTATTCATAAAAAATGACCATGGCTTCTCCACAAAAATCTATTTTCCTAATGAGGCTAGGAAATGCCTTAGGGATGATTTTTTATGATGAGATGAGACTCTACATACACGTTTCTGTTAAATTTTCTGAATTTAATTCAATCTTATCTAGGATCTTAACTGAGAGAACAACATGTACAGCATATCAATCATGGAGACAATAATGCAAGCACACAAGAGACACAAAGATTTACTTGGGGAAAACCATAAAGGTGAAAAACCCCAATAACTTCCTCAGAGATAGATAGAGCAATGATACAACCAACCAAGAGAGATAGACACAACCTAGCAGCAGATCCTCCTCCTCCATAAGTGCGCCACTCCTCCTTGAGTGCATGTGTGAGAAGTGAATGAGTAAATAGAGTGCCTCCCGCACTCTATTTATACTTGACTTGACTTGCCTTTTTACCTAACTCATGTAGGCTCGAACTTAACCACATAACATAATGCTGAGTGGGCCGACCCCCAATAGGGTGGTCTAATAACCCTTTGACCCACATGGCCGACCCCCAATAGAGTGGTCTAATAACCCTTTGACCCACATGACTTATACAGGGCCGACCCCAAATAAGGTGGTCTAATAACCCATCAAGTATAAGTTATGACACTTACAATATAAGTGACGACACTTCCTTATAGAGGAATAAAACCATCTCTATAGGAATACAATATACATATATGCGAAATACATTTCGAAGTTACATATACATCAACACTCCCTCTTAACTAGGAAGGTATTTCTCAGCATAGTTCTTCTAGCACAAGTCATCTTCACTGGATCATCGTCACTGGATAATCGTCATCGAGTCATCATCATCGTCACTGCTGCTGCTATCTCAATCAATCTCTGAATCTACTCGTCATAGGAAGTTCTACAGAGCCAGTCCTTTTTCATACTGGATGTAGGCCCACCACCTGCAGGTCTTCGTCATCACTGGCCATACTGTGGAATCCTCGGGACTTATTACGTGCGTCACAAAACCTCGAAAGAGCATCCCAGGATGTTACGGGTACACAACTCCGACCTGTAGGATCTCCCAGGGCGCTATTACATGTGACCCCACCACAAAACCTCGAAAGAGCATCTCAGGATGTTACGGGTACACAACTCCGACCTGAAATCTCCCAGGGCACAAATTACATGTGGTCCACCACAAAACCTCGCAAGAGCATCTCAGGATGTTACGGGTACACAACTCCGACCTGAAATCTCCTAGGGCGCTATTACATGTGGTCATGGCAAAACCTCGAAAGAGCATCTCAGGATGTTATGGGTACACAACTCCGACCTGAAATCTCCCAGGGCCCAAATTACATGCCATAGGACAAAACCTCGCAAGAGCATCTCAGGATGTTACGGGTACACAACTCCGACCTGAGATCTCCCAGGGCACAAATTACATGTCCTCCCAGAGCAATGTCTCGAAAGAGCATCCCAGGCTGTTACGGGTACACAACTCCGACCTATAGGATCTCCTAGACATGCTCATCTGCACAACCTGATCCACGGCCACAGAGTATCAACCTGATACTCACCATACATCATCCTGATGTACTCATGATCGTCCTGATCATCATCACTGCAACGTCCTGCTGCATGTCATCTGGAGCAACATCCTGAAGCTCACCATCCATGATCATCCTGATCATCATCACTGCAACGTCCTGTTGCATGTCATCTGGAGCAACATCCTGAAGCTCACCATCCATGATCATCCTAATCATCATCACTGCAACGTCCTGCTGCATGTCATCTGGAGCAACATCCTGAAGCTCATCATCCATGATCATCCTGATCATCACTGCAACATCCTCCTGCATGATCCACCTGATCATCAATGCATCCATCTGATGCATACCAAGTATCTACCTGATACATATCATCATACATGATCCTCCTGATCATACAATGTATCCATCAGCATACATGATCTACCTGATCATACAAAGATACATGATCCACACAATGTATCCATCAGTATGCATGATCTACCTGATCATACAAAGATACATAATCCACACAACGTATCCATCAGCATCCATGATCTACCTGATCATACAAAGATACATGATCCACACAATGTATCCATCATCATCCATGATCTACCTGATCATACAAAGATACATGGTCCACACAATGTATCCAACAGCATCCAACATGATGCGTTCATACAAAATACATACACATGATCCAACCGATCATATCCAGCATCCAACATGATGTGTACATACATAAATGATCCAACTGATCATATCCAGGCAGAAACCAGAACATCATCCTGATGCTCATCATCCAGCGCTTACATCCACAGCCATGTGAAGGATCCTCCTTCCCACATGCTTGGAATGGCTTCAGCAAATGTGTCCATCACTTCTTCCTCGAAGTGTCCTCGATCTGAAGAACGCCAAGCCTCTCTCTGAAGTACTCGAACTTCACCCTGGCTAGTGGCTTCGTCAGCACATCTGCAATCTGCTCGTCCGTCGCAACATACAGGAGCTTCACAGCTCCTCTCTATACCATATTCCTAATATAGTGATATTTGATCTCTATGTGTTTCGACCTGTCATGAAACACTGGATTCTCGGACAGCTTCACACAACTCTGGTTATCACAGAAGATACCAGTAGCTTCCAATGGAGATCAAATAACTCAGACAGTAGCTTCCGTAGCCATACTGCCTCACAACTAGCTGAACAGGCTGCAACATACTCTGCCTCAGCTGTACTCAGTGCTACGCAGGACTGCTTCCTTCTAAACCAAGAGATCACACCTGATCCCATACTGAAGCAGCACCCAGATGTGCTCTTCCTATCTGCAGCACTGCCAGCCCAATCTGAATCAACATAACCCTGTAGGTTAAGCTTTTGATTCGCCTCATACCTGAGCCCATAATCCACTATACCCTTCAGGTACCTCAGAATATGCTTTACAGCAACCAGGTGAACACTCCTTGGATCCATCAGGAACTGGCTCAATGTGTTCACAGCAAAGCAAATATCTGGTCTCGTGTTCATCAGGTACATCAAGGACCCAATCATCTGACGATACATGGAGACATCAACCAGCTCAGATGAAGCATCACATAGAAGCTTCAGATTCGATGCCATAGGTGTGGCCATAGCTTGCAGTCCATCATCCCGAACCTCTTCAGGATCTCTACTGCATACTTCCCTTGTCCAAGGAAGATTCCATCACTCTGCCACACCTCCATGCCAAAAACAAATAGTGCATCATCTCGAACTTGTAAGAAAGCTTCCGCTGCGTGTCGGCAATCAATCTATCTTTACCTGTAACAAACAGGTTATCTGCATAAAAAAATAGTATCACTGGATTGCCTTCTTCAACCTTGTAGAAAAGGTTGGAATCTGCTTTACTCTTGGTAACGCCCAAACTGGATAGAAAGCTGTCTATCCTACCATACCAAGTTCTGCACACATATATGACTACACCATGCTGTCTTGAGATCCATCTGGTGCATCTTCTATTTTATCACTTTTATATTTCTCAATGCTGCCATCTGCAACATGCTTGATCTGATAGTTCCATTTGGAAGTCATAAAAAACTTCCCTTCACATCTTGGGACTACATCCCAAACATCATTCTTCATGATCGACGGATCATGGCATTCCATTTCTTCATCCCAGATCCTGGGAACTTCAATATCTTCAATATCTTCAATAGATATCTTTGTTGCTGGAACAAAATGTTGTAGTTCTTCTTTTGTAGGAGATGGCATACGATCTTTCCTACACAACAAGTTAAATTGCATGATTAGAAAACATCTCATAGTTTTCAGAACAAATTCTTACACATAAAGAAATATGTCATACAGTCATGCAATTATCTTAGCCAATGCTTCAATACAACATTTATCCATATCCCGTAACTTTCTAGATGCCTTCCAATCTCTACCAGAACATTGTTAAGAGTGTGCACAACTCCCAACATGTCAGCAAAGAGGTTTCATTCTAGATAAGTAGCAATGGAATGTTTTACAGTGCCATAGGCCACTTACCCATGTATATTAGTAGTATACTGTTCATCAATGCAACTATTCTAATATGCATAATACACAACCTAATTCTAGGAACATCAGTGTATACATTATTGAACAGTATTATTTAAACAAACAAATATGCAAGAAATGATAATTTAAAATACTTATCTTTGTTTGTTCGTTGGGTGGACTCCCTCTGAGTCTTTGCTTCCTTGCAGGAGCTGCTGGAGTCCTAATCTGAAGTAGCTTCTTCTACACCTTTCTATTGTGGAATGTAGAGAGATGGTCAACTCCCTCTGAATATATGCATCCTTGCAGAAACTACTGAAGTGTGCTCCTTTGCTTTCTTGCAGGAACAACTGGAGTGTGCTCCCTCTTGATCTTTGCTTCCTAAATTACCTGTTCTTGAACTCATATTCATCCTTGGTCCCTATGCATGCTTATTAGTATCATGATTGTGTTATCCTTGTGAACTCATATAAAATCATACATTCATTAGTATACTATTAAAACACAATAATCTCAAGCATGTATAGTCATGATCATTTCAAACAGAAATAATAAGCATTAGCATTCAAGGTTTATGTAGGATTCTTAAGGTTAGTCAAATCATAAGAAACATAACATGTCTAAACCTGTAATTACTCAAACCTATGACTCTTCGGGTTAGTTGAATCATCAATCAAGATAAGAGATATAAAATGCATAAAACCTGTGATTATTCAAACCTATACCATCATGAATAATCATTATCAACAACAGTATAAGATCCTAACACAAGGTAAGATTCTCTCTTGATATAGGAAAAACATACCTGGATTAGCATGCTAGCTATTTATGTCTAACATACTCACATGATGTCTTCTTGTTCTTCTTCAATGACTTGTGCTAGTAACCTGTATATCTCATAGGTTAACTATTACAAAACCAAGTTATACATACCTCGTAAATGGATCTTCTATGAGATCCATGACAATGGATGAATCTTTGTCCTCATGTTATCATGATCATATGTTCTTGGACCAGAACATGATTTGTCTTTCTTGGTGTACCTTTCATGTTAGTAGACAACATAAACCTCATACAACACCATAATGCATTAGTACAATCATAAGTGTTAACACCCTAAATAATGAATATCTTCTATCATGCATTCATAATTTTGTTAAGGTGATACGACAAATCTAAAAACAAAATTGTACTTAACTGTAATAACATGAAGACAAACATACCATAAAATTAATCATGGACAAATATCAAAACATACCTCGATGAGTCATACCTGTCGAGATCGCTTGTAATCTTCTTATGTAAGGCCTTAGCCTCATCTCCCTCTGAAACAGGAACTTCTTCACCTATGTAGGTGACCAATCCATCTTCTTCTAGGATTAACCCAATCCACTTGATGTGCAAGAACTGGACCTGGAGCTGGATATGGGTTTGTCAGAGAAACCCCAAAAATTCAAACTTTGAATTTCAAACTTCCGAAAGGATAGAAATATGCGCCTTGATGAGCTAATCAAATTGGTATATTCATAATTTGAAAACTGCAAAGTTTCACTCCTCAATTTTGCCTTTGAAACTTCCGGATTCACTAGACATGACCCTGAACTGGGGTTTGATGAATCCCACTCTTTTTCCCAATCAAAAGGTTTGATCCAAAGCTCTAAGCTTCTATTTTTCTGAGGAGCTTCCAGCCGTGGTCTCAGATTTCAAAAATTCCCATTTTTACAGAAGCCCTAATTTTCCACTTTCCTGATCAAAGTCCCGAACTAGGGTCTGATCAAGCCCGGCCTTCTTCCCAACCAAAAATTCTGATTTTGGTCTCTAAATTTTTATTTTGATGAGTATCATTCAGCCGTGGTCTCCGATTACAAAAATTCCAACATTCTTTAAAGCCCTAAATTCCGGAAGCCATGAATGAAGGTACCAAAAAATAATTCTGTTTTGACAGAAATATGTACCTGATTGTTTCTGGTGTAACTCTAAAATTTTTGATCCACAGGGTCTGAAAAAAGTTTCCTGAGATAGCCTGACCTGTTACCTTTCCATCCTGACAGGTCTGACCTCAATTGGATTCTCTGAGAGAGAGTTATACCAAATGTCGCAACGTGACCTGTTTTGGGATAAAACAAAAGAGCGAACTTGTACGGCGTTCCACGTGTCACTGTTTGAACTTCGGCCTCTGAAAAAGTTTTCTGAGATAGTACAGACTGTGTACTACCTGTCACGTTTTACGAAATCTCATTTGGATCTTCCTAGCCCAAGTTATGACCTTTTTCCCAAGGTCACCTGATTTTGACTCAGATCTGGAAGAGGCAGAAACCCTATATTGTACAGATCATAAATCACAAAGTACAACGAATTAGAGGTTGTCCTTTGGACACAAGGTACCTGGAGATTTTAGCTTCGTCCTGTAACAATTTCAGATCCGAAAACTTCGCCAAAACGGATTTATAGCGAAAGTGCTACGATGACTGGTTTTTGCTATATCAAGCCCTAGCATCGTAAGTGCAACAAGTGTCATACATGCCATATCATGCCTTCTTTCAGGCTAGCTCTGATACCATGTTAAATTTTCTGAATTTAATTCAATCTTATCTAGGATCTTAACTGAGAGAACAACATGTACAGCATATCTACAGCATATAAATCATGGAGACAATAATGCAAGCACACAAGAGACACAAAGATTTACTTGGGGAAAACCATAAAGGTGAAAAACCCCAATAACTTCCTCAGAGATAGATAGAGCAATGATACAACCAACCAAGAGAGATAGACACAACCTAGCAGCAGATCCTCCTCCTCCATAAGTGCGCCACTCCTCCTTGAGTGCATGTGTGAGAAGTGAATGAGTAAATAGAGTGCCTCCCGCACTCTATTTATACTTGACTTGACTTGCCTTTTTACCTAACTCATGTAGGCTCGAACTTAACCACATAACATAATGCTGAGTGGGCCGACCCCCAATAGGGTGGTCTAATAACCCTTTGACCCACATGGCCGACCCCCAATAGAGTGGTCTAATAACCCTTTGACCCACATGACTTATACAGGGCCGACCCCAAATAAGGTGGTCTAATAACCCATCAAGTATAAGTTATGACACTTACAATATAAGTGACGACACTTCCTTATAGAGGAATAAAACCATCTCTATAGGAATACAATATACATATATGCGAAATACATTCCGAAGTTACATATACATCAACAGTTTCATGTGTTATATTCTTCTAAGGAGGATTCCACATGTTTCTATCTTGGTCCTAGGGAGGACGTCTTCCTTGGGGGTGCACTTCATGTTGGTCACTTCATGTATCTCCATGCTATATCATTGTATCTTTGTAAACGGGGATGCCTACGGTGATTTGATTCCATAGTTCCCCCTTTACCATGTTTCCACATATTATATCTTGACATTATGTTGTATTGGCCTTTCATAAGGCATTATTTTGAAAAAGTGTGCTCCCCTTTGACTTAGTCATTGTGATCCATGTATTGTAAAATTAAAAAGATCTCCACTACCAATGATATCTATTGCATATTTTAATATCAACCACCCATGCAAAATTTTGTTAGGGATTTGGTCTCTTTCTGTGCTAGAAATATTTGTTGTACCTATTCAAATTTCTCCATAATCACCTCCAAGGTATTAATTTTCTCCTTCAAGGTTTTTTGTGTTAGAAAAATAGGATTGCAGAGCAATAACAATAAACAGAAATGCAAATATAATCAAACACACATTATAAGAGAGGCACAAATATATCGTGGTTCACCCCAACTTGGGATACATCCAAACTGAATTTTCCAGTCCTTATTATTATTACCGTCTAGCAAGGTGAAGGGATACAACCTGCAGCACAGCCGTTGCACTTCCTCTTCACTATCTCATAGTCTCTCTCCTGATCTTAGAGATCTTTACAATGCATAAAACCTAATACATCAAACCTAGCCGTATTAAAATGTCTTTCTTTTATAGAGAAAATACAATGGGGAAATTACCACGGGATACCCAAAACCATGGGCACGCAAAACAGCTAGTGAAAACTGCCCCAAAAAATGAAGAATGGGTGTACAATCCTCCGGGGTGCAGGGCTAAGACAATATCATCTATGAGACTGGAAGATCTAGCTCCACAACCAACATCGTGAAGCACCTTTTCCTTCTTCTCCTTCTCGATCATCATGTCCTCCATCTTTTCATTGACGACCTGAGCGATTATTTCATAATCGTTCTCTTTAAGGACTGTATCAATCTTTTCCTTACTTGCTTTGGACTTTTTTCGTTGTCCCTTTGGATGTAGTGGACTTTGAGGTTCCTTCCTCTTTGCTCGTTCTTCAGTAATGGGGCATGTAATTGGATTGTCCTCCCCATCATCGCTTAGGACATCAAATATCTCGACCCGATACTGTACAGGCCATTCTTTCATGAGAAGATCAATATCTTCCTCTGTCATGTGATAGCTTCCCTCGAACCATTCTATGTTCTTCCTTTGCGCCTTTGCTAAGATTTCAATCCAACGCATGTTAGCCTAAAAATTTACAGTTTGTATGTATTTTCTTGTTACCTCTTTTGATATGCGCAGCATGATGGTGATGACATCACGCAGTTGATGGTAGTAGGTGTGGAATACCTCATTTGTTGCATGCTGCCTCTTTGGATCTAGGTTCGCCCATAGGTTTTGATAGCATGGTCCTTTGCAGTCACCTTTATCAATGATCATGCTGATGTAATAATTTGGTTCCTTCCAACTGACGAATGCCATTAGGACTATCAGCCATGTGAAGTGGAAATAAGTTCCACTTACTTGTACTTCAAGCAGCTCATCAAGGAATTCATTTAGTAGGTACTGACACCAGTTATACTTCTCTCCTTCTATGGCACTTGCACCTAGCAATATAGCGCCTGCAATTACTTCCAGTGGTCTACATTTCCTTAGAATTTTACCAGCTATTAGTTGTGTGACAAAATTTGTTGTGTTGTCCTTTATATCGTCAGACTGAAAACCTCTCTTTCCCTTCATGGAAGGTGTAGCCCGTTTCATTAATGTGGCTACTTCTTTATCCTTACTTTTTCCTTGGAAGAATTTCTTTGGATCTGTGCCTCTCTTGCTCGAACCTATTATGCGATGGATCAAATCAATCTTCAAGTCGATGTTACGGTCGAGCCACAGGTATCCTTAGTGCATGCACGCCATTAAGGCTCGCACCACCGCATTAACTTCTGGTGACCTGTAAAAATGCGGGAGTCATAATAAATTTAACAGTCCCGACTCCGCAACTCTAGATAACTAGCTTTCTGTGACTAATTTCTGGTTTCCTTTTACATCTTTCTTCCAGCACATATACCTGTATGGCTGGAACTATGGAAACCTTGGTTCATTTCCCTCTTCTTGTATTTGTAGTAGGTCATAGTCTTCCCATTTGCATTCTTGTATTTTGCTGAGGAGATTATCGGCCAACTTCACATGTTTTGAGATCGGTGACAGTGGAATATCATATTTTGTATTCTTTTGTAGCTTCAGTGTTGGTGCATCCTATGCCCTCGGTGAGATATAGTCAGGTGTGAACCTGAGCAGAATTTCCTTAGTGGTCTGCAAACCCTTCGCCAATACAGAGCTTATCTTTGGTAACTTCACCTTCTGTAGCGGTTCTTTTCCTTTGGGCTCCATGGATACAGCCTGCCTTGGTGATCTTCAAGATGCTTCGGGCTTATCTTTGACAATATTCTTTATGGCGGTTCTCATTAAGCCTTCAATACCTCGGTATTGAAATACTTTCACAGCCTCCGGGAATGTGAGTTCTTTCTCTGCCGAAGACCTTTCAGACATTCGCTTGGGGAATTCTCAATAGGGTACCTTCTAGCTTGCATAATAACTAAGAAAATAATGTCTGCAAGAAATTGTAAGTGTTTGGTAACGCCCGCAAGACAAAATATAGTGATATTTTTAGGTGCAGCTAGCCTTCCTTCGCTCCTCTTAACGGTTATATAAGCTTTAAATGCTGTAACCGTTAACCAAATCTATCAAAGATATTGTTCCTTTCCATAATTACCCTATTCAGAACGGTTATATTTGCTTTAAATGCCAAAGCAGTTGATAGGAAAGTACTGTATAATGGTTATATTTTCAAGCGACACTGTAACGGCTATTTTTCTGGAGCATTGCGTCAAACGGAACAGCAGGTGAACATAGGTCTTGTGCAATTGCTTCGCAGTATTTCATTTCTTTTCTCTACGCGGTTTCCTTTTGAGTGTCACAACAACGCGGTTCCTTTTTTTTTCACACGCATTGCTTCAGCAGTGATGTGCGGTACAAGGACCTTTCCTAATAAATTACATGTACAGAGTCTCAGTAATTTCTAGTGTCCAATTTCAACTGTTCTTGACACTTAGAATTTTTCCCTTCTTCTTGATTATACAAGATTCTGCGAAGCAGGACTATCGCAGTAAAGCTTTAGTCTGCTTCCATTTATCAGGTTGGGTAATGTATTACTGGCTAAGGCAGCTAACTAGACTGCACCACCATTAGTAACATGTATAACTATGTATGGGCCAAGCCAATGCATTTTAAATTTTCCAGGAAACTTCATGAATTTACTATCGTACAGGAGGACTAGATCACCTACCTAAAAAGACTTATTCTTGATGTGGCGATCTTGCCATGTTTTTTCTCATTCTTTCTGTACTTGCTGGTAGAATCCTATGACAAAGCAAACTTCTTCCAACCCAACCAAGTGTAACATTCTTTCTTCCAGTGCTGCGCAATCTGCCATCCCTTTAAATGGAGCTATTCTCAAGCTGGGAATAATATATTCCATTGGCATTATTGCTTCCTTCCCATAAGCCAATCTAAAAGGTGTATGTCCAGTTAATTTTTTGCATGTCATTCTCTATGCCCATAATACAGATGGAATGCATAGGTCCCACTCATCACGGTTTACATTTCATATCTTGGTTAGCGCATTCTCAAGTACTTTATTGAACGCTTCAATAGTTCCATTCGTTTGTGGGTGATAAGGCGTACTACGCTTATGATGGATGTAGAACTCTTCGATCAAAGCTTCAATGGTTTTGTTCAAAAAATGAGTGCCTTGATCACTCATCAAAATATTTGGACATCCAAATCGTGTAAGGATGTTCTCAATGATAAACTCGACAGCTGTGGCTGTAGTGTAGTCCTTTAGTGGTTTTGCTTCTACCCATCTGGTGAGGTAGTTAGTTGCAGTAATAATGTACCTCGCACCAATTCTTTTTCTTGGTGGGTTAATAGGTCCCACAAAATCAATTTCCCATTTGTCGAATGCCTACAAGGTCAGCTGAGGGTTCAACGACATTTCATCTCTTCTTGACGGCTTCCCTATCCTCTGACAGACATCACAGTTATGGAAATGTTCTTTGGAGTCCTTATGAATCATAGGACACCATATCCCTGCACACAATATCTTTTGCGCAGTAGCCCTACCTGCATAATGACCTCCTACGACTCCTGAGTGCACATTAGCTAATCTAAATGGCTTCTCATGTTCCAATACACATCTTCACAGCACTTCATCAGGTCCTAACTTGTAGAGATGTCCTGTGACAATGGTGAAGTCTGTGGCTCGCACTACTAGATGCTTCCTCTGCTGCATAGTGAATTCGGTAGGTGCGAACCCAGTAGTTAGAAAGTCAATAATGTCCTGATAATAATCATCGGCTAACTGTATAGCAAACAATTGTGCATGAGGCAGATTGTCTTCAAGATTCGTAGGTTTCTCTCCTGACTCGATCCTTGATAGATTATCAGGGCCTAAATTTAATCTGCCTGGCTTAACTACTATTTCGAAATCATACTCTTGGAAGAGTAATAGCCATCTGCATATCCGCCCCCCTAACACTGGCTTATTGACTAGGTATTTTAATGCAGAATGGTCGATAAACATTGAGAAGTGCGCATCAAGCAAATAGTGTCTGAATTTTTGCAGCGCATATACCATTGCGAGTCCTTCCCTTTCAGTAGTGGTATAGTTCTTCTTAGCATATGATAGCTTTCTGCTCAAAAATGCAATGGGATGATCGATGCCTCCTTCTCCTGGCTGGGCAAGAGCAACACCCAATGCTATACATGAACCATCAACATGTACGTGAAATGGCTTTTATTAGTTTGGAAAAACTAGGATCAGCGCAGTGACCATTTTCTCTTTCAATGTGTCAAATCCTTTCTCACAGTCCTCATTCCAAATGAACGGTGCATCCTTTTTTAAAAGCTTCTCCATTGTTGCAGTTATTTGTGCATACCCTTTTATGAATTTCCTGTAGTACTCGGTATGCCCTAGTGTAGTACGCAGTTGTTTAACTGAATTTGGTGTAGGCAAGTTTATAGTAATTGTGATCTTCGCAGGGTCAACCACCAATCACTGCTTACACACGATGTGTCCCAGGAGAATCCCATAAGGAACAAAGAAAATACACTTCTTCAAATTCAAAGAAATCTGATGCTGTTTGCATTTTTCCAGCATCATCCTGAGGTTCGTGGCATGGTTCTTGAGTAACCTAAAAATGATCCAATCATCGAAGTAAACCTCTAAAAACTTGTGGATGAATTCTTTAAATGCTGTGATCACCACTCTAGAAAATATGGTTGGTGTGTTCTTCAAACCAAAAGGCATCACTGTATATTGGAATGACCCCCATTCTGTTGCAAAAGTGGTTTTGTCCCTATCGTCCGCATCAATTCTTATCTAGTGGTATCCAAAAAATCCATCACTAAAAGAGTATGCCTCATTCCCTCCAACATTATCAATTACTGTGTCGGTAAAAGGTGTAGGAAATGGGTCATGCATCGAGGCGTCATTTAACTTTTTGAGATCAACACAGATCCTGATCTCACCCTTTGTTTTCTTGTCTTCGACGACCATCGGGCTTATCCATTTAGATTCTTCAACATGCTCAATGATCCCTGCATCGAGCATCTTGTCGCTTTCTGCATTAACTAGTTATTTGTAGCATGGATTCAGTCTATATGGCCTTTGTTTTATAGGTTTCGCTCCAGGATCAAGAGGAATTCTCATCACTCCTAAGTCTCCTAGAATTCCTTTCATCTCTATGAACTTGGTCGGGAATACTTCCTGATATTCATGTAATATACCTGTGATCTCCGCAATTATATCATCATCCAAGTAGTCTCCTATTGCTGTGAACTTCGGCGCTTCACTGGTACCGATGTTCACTTTCTTTGTTTTGACCGGTCCGCTCATATCTGGAATCTCTAGTGGAGGTCCTTCTACTTCGCACATTCCTTCCGATTTAGGGATCTTTATCATGCATGGGTCTTCCTCATCGATGTCTTCCTTATCTTCATCTTTTTTAGCTAAGTTATAATAGTCCAAGACTTGCTCAACTTGTTCTGTCCAATCTAGTTGTAGACTCGCAAGTACGTTGTTTGCTTCAAAAAACTCTTCTAATGTTATGTTTTCCTCTGTGCAATCTTGTGTAAATATCTTTTCCTTGATAAGCTGCAGTACGTCCTGGATAGTCAGATGGTCGTCTTCAAAGCTAAAGTCCTTCTAAAAGCTCACAGTGAGGACAAACCAATCCATGGTTCCTGTGTGTAGCTCCTCCTCCAAGTACCATTTCTTTGGAATAGGCTCCTCCAGTGTATGCACAAAGAAATGTACCCATTATGTTTTTGGTATTTCTTTCCAAGCCTTTATACAGGCTGCAATATGATCCTTTGGATCCATCTAGCCATTATATTTCTCAAATTGTAATGTAACCTTATCAGTGAATCTGATCTGTGGTTTTATTCTGCACTGGTCCCAAGTTGTCAATGTCTTTTCATGCGTTGCCCACCATCTGGCAGGTGTCTCGCAGAGTGCCATGTCTAATGCTGAGATGCGATGTTCATCTGCAACTGCTGTAGTGTATTCTTTGAATACTGTCACCAACGCAACTTGGATATCCACGGGAGCATATAACTGGGTGTTCCAAAGTGACTCACCAATGTGCTAGAGTCGGGGGAAGTACGGGGTCTTCGACTAATAACTGAAGGGATGTGTACCCTACACAGATCTCAACAGTGCGATCAAGGTGTTGAAGTTGAGCATGTGAGAAATAACCATTCGGAGAGGCACTGAGGACTCCACTCAAAATGGTCTGTAGGCACTCACCACAGATGGTGATGAGTCCAAGGTGCAAGGACCTCTAGGTCTATCCTCTAGAATAGATGGGTTGGTGTCGACAGAGGCAGACCTGCAACTAGCAAGGAAATGATGTTTCCTTGATAGGAGCACAAGGTGGATAAAAAAGAGGTGATAGGACTGGTTGTGTAACTGACATACTGGGAGGGTAGGAAACATGGGTTGTTGGGTGGGGGGACTCAAACTTCCTTTGTTCAGAGTATGATGGTGGGGGGTGGTCAGGCAACATATGACACTGACTTGGGGGAAGGGGATCATAGCTTTTAAAGGACCAGGGATTGTGACTTTAATGAGGGATACTCAAGTTGAGGTAGGATGACAAGAGACTCGAAGGATGGTATATCGCAGAATACTCTGAACAAAGGTGACCTTATTGTGGGTTTTACCGAGATGATTGATCATAGTGTCGAGAGGCACTGGTAGGGCCTTCTTCATGGTTTAAGGAGCTGGAAGAAGGGATAGAAGTGTGCTCAAAACAGTACTGTCATGTGGATTTATACGAGCCCAGGACAGTTCATGCTCGTGATTGCTTTCAATTTTAAGGAGTCTGAAAGCGATAAGAAGACTCTGAAATGGAATGGTACCGTCGTGTGAATTTGTACGAGCCTAGGATGGTGCATGCTCATGGTTGCTTTGAATTTTAGAGAATCTGAAAGCAATAAGAAGACTCCAGGGGGGTTCTTTTTCATGTGTTAGTCTCCAAGGCTCGAAAAAAGCATAAAAGGATGCAATGAAGAACTCTTCTAGCCGATGTGACTAGAGTATTCCTTTTTCATAATTAGTCTATCGGGTCTGGAAAAGGGTTAAAATTATACCAGATAGACTCCCTTTCAGGTACTTTAATGAGCATGAAAGGAAGCAAGATTGCTCAGCGATCTTTTCATTGTTTTAGATGTCAGAAAAAAGCTTAACAGAAACTCCCTAAGTGCCTTTTTCATAAAGGACTTGTCCGGGCCGAAAAAGGGGTAAAATTATACCGAACAAAAGGAATGGTCAAGCAAGGAGGGAGTGTTCAGTCAAAGGACATTAATGAGAGTCAAGAATGAGGGTTGGGGGAAAACTAGTGGTGCCTCCTTGCAGGATGATGAATGGTGGCAGAATAACAAAATAATTACAGTATGAATGGAGCGGAGGGCTTATGGATATGCTTGTAAACTAATGGGAGTCGATGTGGCATGCGAGAAATGATTTCGTGCTTCATAACGAGTGCGGAAAACTAAATCCAGCCATATAAAGAACATCAAAAATGGATAACAGCTGATGTGGCACGTAAATCAAGGAAACAAGGGGTACCCTAAAAAATATTCCCAAAAAAGGGGCCCAGGAAACCGAGAAACTGACTTGACCATGATGAGGGTCTCGTCATCCTGATTCTAGTGGCAGAAACGGTTTGGAAAAAAGATTATGTATGGGTCCGGAATGGCCGAATCAAAAAATGGTCAACTGTCTCTAAATAGTAAGTCGACCCATAGTGCCATGTGTCATTTGTACGGTTGACTTTGACAGAAGAGTGCAGTGGGCTAGAGCTGTTATGGCATTTGTGGGCGATCTGACCGGTCGATTTCATTTCAGTGAGTTTCAGGTATTTCACTGAGCTTGTACCTTTTAATTTATCTTGATTCGGGCGTGTAGTGGGTCCTCAGGGGGATGGTATCGGTCACGAGGGGCATGGACCACGGGTTCCTAGGTGATGGTTGCGATCATGGATTGTGGTGGTGGCCCCTGCAGCCGCGTTCTGAGATCGAGACTATGGCCTCGATAGCCATGGTCGAAAATCGTGATTATTGTCTTGACAGCCGCAATCTGAGATCGTGTCTATAGCCCTGACAACTTTAATCTGATATCGTGTCTGTAGCCCTGACAGCCGCGATTTGAGATAGTGTCTGTAGCCCTGACAGCCACAATTTGGGATTGCGACTATGGTCCCCACAACCATGATCTTGGATCACGACTATGGGCCCCATAGCCGCGATCTGGAATGCAATTGTGGAGTTTGTTGGGACATGTTTCTGGGGAAAATGATAGGTTATTTGAGGAGGTTTTGATCAGTTTTCATTGTGTGATTAACAAGATGCCGAGAGTACGATGGCGAGAGCGCGAGATTCCTGACGATCTCATGGAGTACATACGGCATGATCGACATGTCCGGGGGACTTTAGGGCTGTGCGGTTTGCTGAAGTTGACACAGGTAGCGATGATGCGTTCAACAACACTATTGCTGAAAAGGTTGGTGGGCTTATGGGAGCCTGGTTTGGAGGCTTTCATTGTGCAAGGGGAGAGACTGGATCTGACCCTGGTGGATGTTTATTTTCTAACGAGAATACCTTGTTTGGGTAGGGTGGCGGACACCCAGCCACAGAGATCCATGGACATTGATATGGAGGAGTTATTGGACCACTACTGCTTCCCCACAGCATAGGTGCATAAGAATGCACTTCTGGTTTGCGACTTCCAGGAGCCGTCGATCCTCGATTGCGGCATGTGTGGTTCGAGTGCTAGGGTCACAGGTGCCTCATCAAGTGTCAGGGGACAGATGTAGCTGGTAGAGTGGGTCATACAAGGTACCTTCTTTGCTTGGGGCCAAATGTTCCTCACCTGTGTTCAGCGGGAGCTGAGCAAGGTGAAGGTTTCGGGAGGGTAGTTCTTTTATGGGTCATTCTTGTGTGCTTTCTTCATGGAGCAGGTTCCGACGTTGCAACCGTGTGTGCCGATCCGGGATGGGGGGCTGAGGGAGCCACGGATGGTGTGGTGGGGTCAGATGATGTGCCGAAGGGGTGGTAGGGAGGTAGGGCAGTACTTCACCAGGGAGCTCTATATGAAGTGGTTACAAATGCCAGTGGCTTTTGATGACTACCTGTACCATGAGATGGACTACCAGGGAGATCTGAAGGCGCCACAACCACCTAGGCAGGTGTGGGATCTAGATGGTATGTATATAGATTTTTTATTGTTGGTTTTATGTTGGATCTGTATTTAGAGATACATGATGAGTCTAACTATTTGGGATGTTGGTTAGTGCAGATAGGGGACTGAGGCCACCACAGGGGCATAGGGACTATAGGGGTCGTATATCAGTGCTAGTCCTGCCGGACTGGGTGGAGGTGCGACGACGGGATGCTGACGGGACTTTAGAGTCCCTGCGGTTTACCCTAGATTAGCTACTGGTGGGGGTTACTGATGATGGGTGGCGGGAGTTGGATCAGCGGGTGATCGAGGCCTGCTACGATGCTCCCTGGTACTAGCAAGCGATTTAGATGCAGGTGGTGGTGCTGGCTGAGGAGAGGAGGGCTCGGGACTGACATGGAGATGAGGAGGATCTAGAGGAGGATCTGAAGGAGGAGCAAGGAGAGTATGAGTCTGCAACGGAGGAAGCTACGACGAGGGGTGACGAGGACTCAGACGGGGGATATGACTCATGTTAGGGAGTTCTGGGGGATGCCCCTGATGCGTGTGGGCATTCGGGACTTTTTGTATATACGACATATATTTTATGACGAGGATGTTGTTAGGGCTCATTGATGTATATTTTTTGTATAGCTAAGTGTTGGGGCAGGTAGGACACTTGTATGATGATGATATATATATGGATGCAATTTGCGGTGATTATTGGTTGTGTACGCACGTGGATGCGCATTTATTTTTTATGTTGTTTATTGCACGTGGATGCAAATGATGTGTTGTAGTAGGCACGTGGATGCCCAATTGTAGATGCAATCTTTTTTATTTTTATGTATTTTGGTATATCTACATGTTTTGGTGATGATGCATGGTGGATGGTTTACATGGTGTGATTGATATGCCAATCTAGGATGTTGTTAGCCATTTGATCTGCAACACTGTTTTGAGCTCTTGGGACATGAGTGAATGTGATGGATTCAAACTGTCGGCTAAGTTGTTTTTTTCCCAGGAACTTTCTAAAGAGGCAAGGATCACGTACCTGGTAGCAGTTGTTGAGCTGGGAGACAAACAACTGGGAGTCAAGGAACAAACAAAGGTGGTGTATACCCATCGGAAGGGAAGTAGTTAGGAGACCTGTTACAGAATTGTATTCAGCCTGGTTATTGGTAGCAACCCCTATGCACATTCCGTCAAGGTGACACAACTCATGTGAAGGGGAGTATAGGACCCAAGCTGCAGAGGTTAGGTTTGGGGACCAATGACTTACTCCATCGACAAAGCCAACGTAAGAAGGTTGAAAATGGTCCATCTGTGATCATGCAGTAAAATGATGAATGTAAGGTTGCAGAAAAAAGTGAAAAACAATGAAAGAAAGCAAACTGTACAACACAGACTAGTGGGTCCGAAGGAATGTTAAGGGTAAAAACGTTTGATATACAACCCGTTGCGGGGGTTTCTCAAGGGGTGGCCTTCTGAATCGGTTAGGATATATGCCCCATGTCCAAGGCAAGTATGTATTATGTATGGGCCTTGCCACATGGACTCAAACTTCCCTTTACCTGTCTTGTCGTGGGATTGGTTGTAAATGAGGACTAGGTCTCCTTCACGAAAAGATTGTGGGTGGACATGTTTGTCCTAACCAGCATTGGAACGGCTCTTGGCAGCCTGAATGGTTTGGAGGGCTGCGCAACAGTCTTCGTCGGCTTGTTCTAATAACATCAGACGTTGTTCAAGTGGTGAGGTGTCTGGGAGAACTTCAATGGAAATGTGGAGGGCAAGGATCTGACATTCAATAGGGAGGACAGATTCAACACCGTGAACTAAGTGAAAAGGGTTAAAACTGGTGGTGGTCTTATATTGATCTTCCTTTCAGATCTGAATTTGGTTATACCCAGAGAAACCATCCATGAAAGATATGACTTCATGCCCTGCACAAGCGTCGATGAGTTGGTCAATAAATGGCATGGGGAAGTTGTCTTTGGGACATGCTTGGTTTAAATCGTGGAAGTACGTACATACCCGGATGGTGCCTTGTTTTTTGTTAATAGGGACGGGGTTAGAAACCCAAGTGGTGTATGCGATTGGATAAATAGAACCTGTTGTGCGAAGTTTTTCAATTTCGTTCTTGACAGCGGCGAGCTTTGATGGGTGAATGGGGCGTTGTTTCAAGCGAATGGGAGGCATGTCGGGCAAAGTGTCAATGTGGTGCTCTATGATAGTGGGGTCAAGACCAGGCATTTTGGTGTAGGACCAGGCAAAGACGTAGTGGAACTCCTAAAATTTTTTTTTGTATTCTCCAATCTTGTACTCGGTGTAGGAGGCTCCCAATGTAATGTGTTCGGGAGCACTTGCTGGGGCAGAAATATTGATGTTGATCATGGGTGAGATGTTGGCCATGTTACCTTCCTCGAAGGCATCGAGAGTGGGAATGGGCTCTTTAAACCAGTCAACTTTGGTTTGGAGGAAATCTTTGGACTCAACAAAAAATTGGGTGGCTGTGGCAGAGGAGGACGCCTCTAGGAGGAAACATGAGCGATGGTGCATATCATCCCAGGGGTAATCAGGTGCGGTCAGATTCTTGAGAATCTCCTCATCATTATGGAAACTTTTGTTGTCAAATGAGTTGACGAGGGATCACTAGTAGTAGAGATCATATAAATGGTATTGATTTCTCCTGTTGGTGGAGATTCTGGGGGGTGGATTTCTTCAATGGTGGGAGGAGATGTCTCGAGGTCTAGATTATTCATTTCGTAGAGGGCAGCTCTGTAATCTGGGAGATCAGGGTAGTGATGTGAGTAATGGCCATAAATATCGCATATTGCACAAGGGTGATTGGTACGCAGTGATTTATCGCGAGGCTTAGGAGTAAGGTCGAGTTAGACAACCGGGATGTTGGGGTCATCGTCAAGCATTTGCATGTGCTCCTGTAGTGTGGGTAATTGTGGACATTGATGGGTAGCATGGCCTAACTCATCACACAAAGAGCATTTGGGAGGAGCTTGAAATCTTGGGGGATTTTTAACTGTTTTGGGCGTGGGCAGAGCGGTAGAAGGTAGTGGGCCTCTACCCCTAGTGTGTTTGCTAAAAGTGGGTGGATTGGTGGATGAGGAAGGAGTGGTGACACTAGGAGGTGGTTGACTAGCAGTGGAAAAGGGTTGTACTAGTTGTAAGATGATGTTTGGTGTTGTGGGGGAAGCGGGAGGTGTGATATACCACACAAGTAGTCCTAAAGTTAACCCCGGGAGGTTGAGTGTGGCCATAACCAGGGCGCTTACTACTCCCAAAGGGGGAAATAAGAAGGGGATTGTATGGATGGGTGTAGCACCAACATGACTACATACCGACGGGGGTTGGGGTAGCAAGGGTGGTTGATAGTTGGGTGTTTGCATATTGTGGGATAGGGTACATAAGTCAGATATTTCTATCACCTGTGACGGGGGCGGAAGGGAGTGGAATGTGGAAGTCATCGACATATCTGAGTAGATTTCGAGTCCAACAGAGGAAATCAACAAGGTAGATGCATCGTGGAAAGGTTGTTCAACCATGGGGAGAATATTTTCAGGTGCCACTGGGGCATTGGGATCGTAATAGGTCAGTTGATCAATCTTGACCAATCATCCTTCATGGGGGAACATCATGATATGGAAAATAGATGAAGCCACCTCCCGCATGGCATAGATGTAACTGTGGCCAAGTAAGAGGTTATAATCAAGTTGGGCATTAATGACCTCTATGTCAATAAGCACTATTTTGCCAGCCAACTGGACGGGGACATTAGCTAAGAGACCCTGGGGCTAAGCCGAATGTCATTCGTAGGCTCGCAACGTAGTAGTGGATGGCTGGAGAGTAGGGGATCCTAATTTCTTCCAAACGAATGTGGACATAATGCATGTGGAGGCACCCTCATAGATGATGCACTAATGGATTACAAGATTTCGAATGGATACAGAAACTTGAAACATTAATGTGGAAGGGAGGCATGGTTTGGATTGGTCTAAATCAATGGCCATCAATCATGAGTCAGTCGGATCGATAGCACCAATGGCAAATAGCAGGGTCTTATGGATAGGACAGTTTTTTAAGACCTCTAATGCAGAAATGGCTGCGGGGGACTGGGCTAAGTCGTCCAGAATGTTGTAATTGGATGCACCATGAGCATTGGGGTTATTATTGATGTGACGAAGTGGGAAATGAGGGGCTTTTGGGGCTCCGTCTAATGGGGCAAGAGGTATGCATAATGGCTGATCGGTGGGAAGAGCATTGGTGGTTTTGTCAAGGGGAGGGGCTTCAGTTTTGGAGCCATATTGATTCTGGCAGGTTTGAAGGTTGACATCTACGGATGACATCATCAACAAGTAATGAGTGCCTGAGTCTAGAGTGGGGTGAGCGGGCGCAGCATAAGTTACTTGCTGTTGGTGTGGCACGGTTCCTTGAGGGGGAGCCAACGGTTGAGTGTTCACCACACCTTACATTGGTAAAGGATTCTGCAGTACCAATGGTTGAGTTTGAGGTGGTGGAGGGTTGGGTGGCACTGGTGGCACTGCATGCCCTTGGCAGTGGGCATCATCGGTCCAAAGTTGTCATGCCCGCTCCAAATGTGGGCAAGTGTGTGTGTAATGGCCATACACCCCACAGATGGAACAAGGATGGTTTGTTCGTAAGTTGGTGTTTTTGGCTTGCTTTGGTGGCCTGCTGGGGTTTTGGTTGGCAGGTGAAGCGTTATTATTATTTGGGGGGTTAGGGGGCTGACCACCTTGGTCTAGAGGGGGGTTGTTTCCACGGTTACTTCATTTCCCACGGTTTTGTTGGCCTTGTTGGTTACGTTGCATATTTTGGTTTTGCTGCGGATTTTGCTGTGGGTACACTTTCCCTTGGGCAGCAGGTGGGTTCTGGGGTTATGCCGATGCAGGAGTAGGTTGTGGGGGATAATAAGTCAGTGGGGCTCGAGGTGGTGCAAGTGCAGGACCTAGTGGGGGTTGTTGATATGTCTATGTGACCAGTGGTTGAGTTGTCACAGGGGCTGCCTGTGGGGGATAGTAATTGGGTGGGGCTTGGGAAGGTGCAGGAGCATGTGCGACCTATTGGTGGTAATATGTGTGAGGTGTAACCGGGGGAACCCAAGCGAGGGGTGGGTGGCCGAAACACTGTGGTGGACATGAGGGTCCATGGGAATGGCGGTTGTGTGCCATGGGAGCAGACGAATTGGTTTCTCTAGAGTGGGATGTATCCCGCGAAAGGTCGGGACTAGTACTAGTACGTGCAATGGAAAAGGGTTGGTTATGTGATGCAACATGGCCAATGATTCCATCGGCGGCATGAGATTCCCTCGGAACATCGTTTCGAGAGGAATTGCCACGAGGAGCATCAGGTATAATGGTATATAGGTAACCAGACTGGGCGTAGATAAGGTCAAACTACTAGGATTTTAAGATGTCTTCTTCTTTAGACTGGGGTCGTTCGGATGCCACATCCTTTGCAATGACGGGAAGGAGATATTTGAGAAACCAATCTAGTAAGATACAGTCATCTAACTTGATTTTGCACAGGCTCTGGCGTTGATGCCACTCATGAATGTGATCAGTGATGTGGGTGGTCATGGTTTGTCTGCAAGACAGTAGGATCTCAACTCCCATGTCATAACGGACAGGTAACTGAAAGAACTGCAGGAAGGTGGAGGCAAGGGAAGTAAAGGTGGCATGGTTCCCATGAGGCTGCTCGATGTACCACTTGGCTGCAGATCCATGAGGGTCTGTTGTAGCAGATGGAGTCAGATAGATTCATCCACTATGGAGTTATAGGAACACCATAGGTGGAAGGACATAATGTGATTTTGGGGGTCTTCACCTGCCTTACCCTCAAACTTAGGGATGTATGATGGGAGCTTGGTGGGCATGTGAGGCCACGTAGGATCGTGTCTGATGGGATCATTGGTTAGTTTGGCTAGGTCAGGAAGGTTGAGACTAGCCATGAATGGCAAACTAGTAGAAGGATGTGACATGCTGGTGGTGGCGGCCATGGTGGGGCCGATGCCCTTGTTGTGGCCACAATAGATCCCATGCTTAGTTTAAGCATGGTATCCCCATTCCTGATAAACACAAAGGTTGTTGGTTGAGTTTTCTTGTAAATATGAGGTTTTGGTTTTTTTATCCCTAAGATCCCTTACCCATACTTTTGTTCTATGTGTTTTCCTTTTGATCTAAAATTTTCTAAGTGTTTTGGGCTTGCAAGAAGCTTCAATTTTTTAGTATTTTATCATTTGCTTCCATCAACCCGAAACCCGACATTTGGGAAACTCGAAACCCGAAACCCGATAGTTGCGGGTTGCAGGATTTGTTTGTTTGTCATGAAGTTTAGGAAACCCGAAACCCACAACTCAACAGTTGCGGGTTGCGGGATTTTATTTTGCAACTTATGATTTTTGTCATTCCGAAACCCGCAACATGACAGTTGCGGGTTGCGGGTTTTCTTTATGAATAATTTTGGGAAATTTTATCCCGAGACCCAAAACCCGCAATTGCGGCTTTCGGCTTTCGAGAATGTCTTTTAAACGTTGATTTTGTTGTGTGTTCCCGAAACCTGCAACCCGACACTTTCGGGTTGTGGCTGTCAAGAAACATTTTTCGATTGCGATTTTTCCATTCCTGAAACCCACAACCTGACACTTTCGGGTTTCGAATTTCAGGAATTATTTTGCACTTTTGTTTTATTGCAATCCCGAAACCTGCAACCTAACACTTTCGGGTTTCAGCTTTCGGGATTCTAAAATAAACTTTCAAAATAAAATATGAACCCGACTCCACTTCTCGCTTCGGTTCATCTCAGCCGTCCATTCATTTTGATCTTGTGGTTGCCTTTTAATCTGGAAAATGTAATAAATAAGGGTCTTTCTATTTTATTTTACTGTTGAAAGATTGTTCCGTCACGTTATTATTTCATTGCAAGTATTCCTATCAAAAGACGTTATTACTGGTTTTCAGTTACTCTAGGTTGGATTGTTGCCATTATTGCACCTTGTGTTCGTTAGTTCTGGTTTTGTATTTGACATTCCTTTTCCATTGTTTTGACTCCTTAAGATTCCATATCATTCCACTTGTTTCAGTCTAAAAGGTTGGTCCAGTTATTCTATTAAATCACGTCACTCGGATCCGATTTGATACGTGCAAAAGGGTTGCTAGTCGGTGTACTGAAGCTCCTGTTTGAGTCATTTCGCAGTCAGCTTTCTAGCCATAATTTCCATTTTGGTTAGAAATCTGAATTTATGATTGCTGATGTCAAAATACTTGTAATAATGAGCTTTTGAAAGCAGTTCAATTCATGCGAGCTTCGGTTGGTTGCGTACTCTCACATTGGTTTAGATCCAACTGATGTTGGTTGTGGAGCCAGATCTTCTAGTCTCATAGATGATATTGTTTTAGCCGTGTTTGTACCCCAATTTTATATGATATGTAGGTGGACTGTACACTCACCCCAGCGGGGGGGTGTGGGGGGGGCATCGCCCCCCCACGGGGTTCCACGGGGGACCATCCCCCCTGGTTGGGGGGTCTGGGGGCCAGCGGTCCCCCGACGGGGGTTCGGGGGCAGCACCCCCGAGAAATGGGGGTTCGGGGGCAATGCACCCGAAGAAAATTTTTGGGGCTATTTTCGCCAGCTGTTTTGTGGGCCCATAGTTTTGGGTATCCCGTGGTATTTTCCCATTGTATTTCCCTTATAAAATAAAGACATTGTAATATGGCTAGGAAGGATGATGATGTATTAGGTTTTATGCATTGTAAAGATCTCTGAGATCAGGACAGAGACTGTGAAACAGAGAAGAGGAAGTGCAGCGGTTGTGCTGCAGGTTGTATATCTTCACCTTGCTGGACGGTAATAATAATAGTAAGGAATAGAAAATTCAGTGTGGATGTATCCCAAGTTGGGTGAACCACGATATATCTGTGTCTCTCTTGTAATGTGTATGTGTGATTATATTTGCATTTCTGTTTATTTTTATTGCTCTGCGATCTTGTTTTTTCTAACAACTGATGCATGTCTTCGCTTGTTTCATTACATTTTAGATAATTGCAATGAATTTGTCATATAATTTGAATCATTACCACTCACCCTGCCCAATTATTCTCATCTTATCGGTTGGCCTTAAATTGGAAACAAACATGAAATTTTTAGCTCATCCCTTGCATTATTTAAGGGGAAAATTTCCGTGTGATAATCTTGTAATCCTTCTTTTGAACGTATCTAATAGAAGCAATATGCAGACATGTAATGAATCTCCCAATGCCAGTTTTAAAGATGAAGAACTCTATCCCTTACTATATCAAGAACCTATGTCACCACCTTTTGTTGCAGGTGTTCCTGATTTAAGTAGTGATAGCGGTGAAGAAGATTCTGAGGCTCTGTCTATCTGCATGCAATTCCCTGATATGAAAGAGAAGAAAGTTCCCAAGGAGCTGGCTGACCGTGATGACGATGTTATATGATATTTTATAATCAACCAAGAACTTGATGTCCTTCCGACTTCTTCTGAAGTAGATCCTTTAATGGATTTTTCCATTTTTGAGAATATAGTTCCTGATGTGGAAGTTCCCACGGCAGATTCTCTGCAAGCCAAACCACCTGTTTCCGATAGTTAGCAATTTGGGATTGAACTTTTGTTGTGCCATGAAGATCTCTTTGATTAAAGGATGAATCTTTAGAAAATCGTTTGAGAGGTGACAAAAATCATGTAAAATGAAAAATGGCAGGATTTCTTGGATCTATAGTTTGATCTGATTTTGTAATCCGTATTTTGGGAAATATCTATCTTTCTTTTCTGCTATAGTTTCATATTTAAAGAGGAGGACCTCTCGCAGTTAGGGGTTGGTAATTTTGGAGTTGCAAGTCAGCAGGAGACAAGACTGAAGATACTCTGTTTTGCAGAGCATTTTGTAATTTATGTACCTTACCTCTTTTAATACAGTAAAGTTATCTTTGATCTATCTTCTGTTATTCCTCAAGTTTCTTTGAGAATTTCTTATTTACGCTTCAAATTGTCATCTGTTATGCATATGATCTTTTCCCAAACATTTATTAATGTACAGATCTGTTATATTGGTTTCTCCATATGATTGGTCTATGTTTCTAAGCATTTAATTGAGTTTATTCAATTTAAATACTTTCATTTTATATTTTTGCAAATGATTCAGTGAAAATATATATAATCAAATGTTATTTTTTCAATTAGCAGAGTGATTACATATCAGATCTTGGACAAGCTTAAATACTTGAAAGATTGTCATTTAATTTTCATTAACTGATAATAATTTAAGTCAACAAGTTACCCACAAAGACATTTCTGTTTAAAGCGTTCAATTACTTGTTCATCACATTTCAAGACTGATTTGCACAATATCAAGCTTTCTTTTAGAATAGGACTAACTTAAATTAGTTTCCTCTTCTGAAATAGGTTAGGTTAGCTTAGGTTCACATTTTCACATATTTGTTTTCCTTGATTAGAGAACTGACGTAATTGGTCAAATTAATCAACTCTTAGAGTGCCAGCGGAGGATGAATATCCGTGGGGGATTACCATACCAAACAGGTTGGGGATAGAATTTCCCTTGAGCAGGGTCTTTCGAAGCCTTTCAACTTGTGTTTTCTTCCTCTGTTGAGAGCCTTGGAACCATTCCAGCACCTTGGCATCTAAGCTGCACACTCGAGGCCTCAACAAATGGCGCTAGAAGGAGGGATTGAAGTACAACATGCCTAAACAAGATACTAAGAAACCTCCTCCAACAAGTACTTCAACGGTTCAAACTCGAAGCCAATCAAGGGCTTCAACATCTGAAAAACCCACTGAGTCACAATCCACTATTGTTCCTATCACACCTGCTCAAGTCACTACTATTGTTGCTGCACGTACATCGCAACAGGTTGCAAGGGATGTTGTAATCATATCCCCCACAAGAGGATCACTTCTCCTTGAAGACATTTTGTACCAGTCCCATGATAGTGTAACTAGATTGGAATAGAGAATCGCTATTGAGCGAAGCCGTGGTTTGGAAGCTCTCAATTCAGATAACGCTTTGTAGAACAGTGATCAAGAGGGTCAATCAAACATGATCACACAAACCAGTGATCAACCAACCCAACACTCAGCTGATCCCAGCAGTGAACATCAACAGATAGCTGATCAAAACATACCACACCGAGAATTAGTTGATTGTTCAGGTTCACGTGAATACAATCTCAATCAACTTTTTAAGGAAGCCCTAGTTCAACCAAAACTTGGAGCTAGTGGACCACCACCATCTCCTCCTTCATCCTCATCATCTTCCTCAGATAGTGAACATTATTCAATATCTTCGTCAGAAGAAGAAGAAGAAGAACCACCGATGGCTGGAGAAGGCCAAAATAGACCATGGCTCGACCAAGACGCAGTATGGGTACTTGGATACCAACATAGACTACCCAAAAACCCTGAGAAGTGGTTACCTAAATTTTACCCAGATGACAAGTCACCTGCACTAGATCATGTTAAAACCTTCATGCAGGCTATTAGACTTAGAAGTGTCATTCATGAGGATGTGATCTGTAGACTCTTTCCTTATACTTTTGAAGGAAAGGCAGCTTCATGGTATTTTCCTTACCACCAAGGTCTATTGTTTCTTGGGATGAGTTTGAGAAATTATTCATCCAAAAGTTTGGAGATGACAAGACACCACAGGATCTTGTTTTGGAATTATCTTCCATGAAAATCAAAGGGAAATAAAGGGTTAAAGATTTTAATCAAATGTTCTTGTACTCAAAGAATAGAATTCCCGTCAACCTTCTTCTCGCTGAAAAATTGTTGGTAGCCTACTATGTAAAGGGCCCGCCTGCTCCAATTTCAATGTGGGTGAAATGAGCAAGCAAAGGAACTTTGCTGGAAGTGTTTGATGAAGCAATACAAGTTGAAAAAGACATTTTATGTCTGAAGGATAGTCTGGAAACCTCATAAGAACAGCCTTCCACTTCCAGGAAAATGAATGACAGTGTCCCCAAACCCACTGCTCAAAACAAGGATCCATTTGACATGACTGACATGAAAAAGTTCATCCAGAAAATGTCAAACGCGATGGTGGATTTGAAAAAGACTAACAATGAAAATCAAAACCAGAATAGAGGTTTTATGAGGCCACCTTTTAGGAGACCTTATCAACCTCCACCAAATCCACCGCCTGTTAATCCAACCGAAGGCCTCACGAATGAAGAAATTTATTCTATTTTTAGAGCCTTAGCAGCAGAATCTCAAAAGACCCCTGAAGTTCCCAATGATCAAACTGATCCAAACCCACAATTACCTGGAGAAGAAGAAGATGAACATGAGGATCCACAAATCAACATTGTAAGTTACTTTTCAGAGCTTCCTATGTGTGAAGAAGAAGAAGAACATGAGACTGTGTTTAATGTTCAACATCCTTATAACACAAGGTCTAAACCTCAACCCCCTCAGGAACCTTCATCCTCCACACCAGTTCCTAATAAAGGCAGGACTATTCCCCACAAGGATACAGTCATCCCTGAAATGGAGAACAATTTAGTTTAATATCTTGAACGAGTCAAGGAAAACATCTCTTTGTTTGAATTGTTGAAAATCCCTTCCATGAGGGATACTTTACTCAAAAGTATGGTGGTCAAACAGCCAAGAGAACTACAGAATAATAACCTTGACTCTTTCACTAAACCAGATGATCAAAGGTCTAGTAATAGAAGGACACCCCCTTTTCTGCTTACTTTTGAGATTTTAAACCGAAACATACATAACTGCATGATAGACTCTGGTGCCTCATCAAATGTGATGCCTCTGTCTGTTTGTAGAAAGTTGAATTCCACATGGGAACCTTGCCCTACTCAGATAGTACAACTTGACAGATCAAAGGTCAAAGTAGTAGGGAGACTTAGAAATGTCTTAATTACATTATCGGTTGATCCTCAGATCCATCAAACAATTGATATAGTCATTGCTGATATCCCATAAGCATATGGTATGTGGCTTAGTAGAGACTGGTAAGAAAAGCTAAGAGGTTATTTTTCTACTGACTGGTCCCATTTGTGGTTACCCTACAATGGTCAGCCAAACAAGATCAAGATCAATAGGGAGCCTTACATGAGACAGACAGTCACGGACTTAAATGACTCAAGTGAGCCTACAGGGTATTTCAACACACACATTGAGCATTTTACCTTTGACACCTTCTTTGGGAATTTACCAGCTGATATATCACCACAGGAGAATGCACAGAACGAATCTCAAGTAACTCATCTCACTTCTATGCCATTCTCAGGAGATATTGTACATAATGTTTCTAATGTAAATACAAATTTTAGATTAGACCCTATTGCTTGGACATTGTTTTTGATGGCTCTAAATCTAAGGATGGAGCTGGTGCAAGATGTGTTCTCATAGATCCAAAAGGGACAAAAACCATGATTGTGTGCAGATTAGAGTTTGATTGTACTAATAATGTGGTTGATTATGAGGCCCTGATACAGGGGCCTAAGAAAGCTATTGACTTGAAAGTACATATCATCCATTGCTTCGAATATTCAGAAATCATTGTGAAACAGGTGAGGAGTAAAATAAATTGCTTGTCCCCTCGCTTGTTGAATTATCAAAAATTGGTAAGAGATCTTACTGGCTCCTTTACTACATTTAATATCAATTCAGTCCTTAGGTCTCAGAAATTCGATGCTGACTTGTTGGCAAATACAACTTCCATATTAATCCCACCAGAGGGCCTATCTCCTCAAACATTCTCAATAGAACTGATGTATAGGCCTTCCATACTAGATAATGTGACAAGTTGGAAAGTGTTCGATGATGATCAGCAGATACTCGATTTTCTGATAGCCCGGGATACATTCCAGGATATGGCTATAGACGAGGATAAACATGAAAAGTCTCTCTCTAATTCCTCGAACGTAATCCCAAAGTCTATCATCAATTTGGATAATTTTTATGATTTGCAAGACAAATTCAGACACAAAACTAATTGTAAAACACAGAGCTCTTCACTTAACTACGAGAAAGTCAATTAAGGGACTGAGCAAGAACCCCGTTTTATCAATATAGGAATTGATTGTACTCCAGAAGAAAGGCGAGCTATCATCAAACTATGTAAAGAATATAAAGATGTCTTTTCCTGGACCTATGACAAATTGAAAATGTTTGACACTAGTGTCATCTACCATAACATACCCATGAAGCTGGAAGTGAAACCGTATCAATAGAAACTATGGAAAATGCATCCCAGTTTAGAGTCTTCTGTGAAAAAATAACTAGAAAAGCTACTCACAGCCCGAATTATTTTTCTGGTGAGGCATACACAATGGATAGCCAATTTGGTGCCTATACGCAAGAAAAGTGGTGAAATCCAATTGTGTGTCGATTTCAGGAATCTGAATCGGGCTTCCGAAAAAGATAACTACCATGTTCCACCGATGGAACAAATTCTCCAAAGAGTAGCGGGGTCAGAAATGTTCTCTCTCCTGGATGGTCTTTTGGGGTATAACCAGGTTATGTTCGCCCTGGATGACCAATTAAAAACAACTTTCAGAACCCCTTGGGGCACCTTCTCCTGCAGGTGAATGCCTTTTGGTTTGATCAATGCAGGGGCCACTTTTCAGAGAGCTATGGATATAGCTTTATGAGGTTTGATGCATAATTCTGTCATGGTTTATTTAGATGATATTACCATATATTCAAAGAGGTGACATGAACATCCGCTTGCTCTGAAACAAGTTTTAGAACTTTGCAGGAAATTTGGCATCTCCCTGAACCCCAAGAAATCCATTTTTGCAGTTACAGAAGGGAAGCTTTTGGGCTTCATTGTTTCAAAAGAAGTTATGATATTTGACCCCAAACGCACAGACGCTATTTCAAAAATTGGCTTACCGGGTTCACATAAAGCAATGTAGTCCTTCTTGGGTAATATCAACTTTGTACGTAGGTTTGTACCTAACTTTGCTCGAATAGTTAAACCTTTACAGCATTTAGTTAAGAAAGATGTACAGTTCACCTAGTCACAAGAACAAAAGGATGCATTTGTTGAAATTCATAAGGCCATTGCCGAAGCTCCCACTCTTATGTCCCCAGATTTTGATAAAGATTTTATTCTCTACACTTTCGCCACTGATTTTTCCTATACAACTTTTTTGACACAGAAATAGGACAGTGATACAGAGATTTCGATCTCTTTTATGAGTTCAACCTTCAAGGGTGCAGAGCTCAATTATTCTCAAATTGACAAACAAGCCTATGCAGTTTATAAGTCTGTCAAACATTACATGCATAATTTGTTAAAATCTCGAACAAAGGTCATCGTCCCATATTCTGCTATTAGAAATATGATGATCCAGAAGGCATTGGGCGAAAAAAGGGCCCATTGGATGACTGCGTTGCAGGAGTATGATTTGGAAATAAGAATAGCCAAAATTGTCAAAGGACAAGACCTTTGTCTTCTCACCGCTCAATCCAATGATCCTATATAGCAGCAAACTAAATGGGAGCAAGAGGAAGATCCTCCAATAGGTTATGTTCATGCTATTGATACCCCGACATTGGAATGGTATGACCACATCAAATTTTTTCTGAACCATGGGTTTTCCCCTAAAACCTTGGACCTCAAGAAGAGCAGGGATTTGAGATTAAAAGATGCTCCTTATCAGTTTATAAATGAAGCTCTCTTTAGAAAAAATTATGATGGTGTTTTCCTTATATGTCTTGAAAAGGACCAGACTGATGATATTCTCTTTCAATTTCATGCAGGACCATTGGGAGGTCATTTTTCGGGCGAGACAACAGCTCATAATATTCTCAGAGCTGGGTATTATTGGACCACATTGTTTAAAGATGCTTATGCCTATGTAAGGAGGTGTGAACCATGCTAGAAATGCACAGGGAAGTTCAAGAAACCCGCTTTCCCTTTGCAACCAGTCACTATTCAGTTTCAATTTCAGCAATGGGGGCTGGATTTTGTTGGACCTATAAATCCTACCTCATCCCTCCAACACAAGTACATTCTCACAACAACTGATTACTTCACTAGATGGGTGGAGGCAGTCCCACTTAAGCAATGTAATGCCAGCCAAGTGATTTCTTTCTTAGACAATCAGATACTCTCACAGTTTGGCACTCCAGAGTACTTATTTTTTGATAATGCATCCTATTTCTCCTCAATTGACATAACTGAGTATGCTTTTGAAAAGGGGATGAAACTCAAATTTTATGCCAACTACTACCCACGGGGTAATGGGTTGGCTGAGTCTTCAAACAAAAATTTGATCAACATTCTAAAGAAGACTATAGCCTCTCACCGTAGAGATTGGCATACACAGCTCAATAATGCTCTTTGGGCAGACGAATTACTCCAAAGGCAGCAATTGGAAATTATACCTACTATCTAGTGTATGGAAAAGAAGCCATTCTTCCTTCTAATCTTACCATACCTTCACTATAGTTAGCCCAGTCTATCCAAGAAGATGATTCTTCTCCCCTCCAACAGAGAATTGACACTATACTTAAACTGGAGGAAGATAGGGAAACAACTAGAAACAAGTTATATCATCATCAGCAGATGGTGAAAAGGTGGTTTAATGAAAAATCTTCATCTTATAGGGAATTTTCTGTTGGAGACTTGGTTTTAAGATGGGACAAACAACACAAAGATAAGAACCAGTACACCAAGTTTCAGCGCCTCTGGCTGGGATTTTCATTATTACAGAAAAGATGGGTCCTGGTACTGTTCAATTACAAACACTGGAAGGAGTTGTAGACACTTATCCAGTGAATGTTTCACTCCTCAAAAAGTATTTCGTCTGATCAGGATGATGCATTTGTATATAGTTTTGGTTTCTTTATTTATGTTTTTCTTAGTTTTCATGATTTAGATTGTTTTCTTTTGTTTATTCTGCTGATTAAAATTCTGCACATTTGGTGATAATCAATAATCATCTTTTCTCGCAAATGATTTCAGCGGAGGTTTTAGAAGTTTCTGCCAGTCACAGTTTCTTCGACCTATGTTAGAATTTCTTCAATAAAGGGTACATAGTTAATGATAGTAGGACCTAGATTGATACCTTTCCATGATGATCATCATCTTATACATGTCTCATTTGTTTAATTGAGGTCTGGGTGATAACCAAGTTTTCTGATCTCATGTTTCATGGTTCGAACAACATAATAACCTGCCTAGCTTGTTCTGCTCTGGATCCTTTTACAATCACCTTGGTAATAAATTCCTTAATAAATGTAAATTGCAAGGTGGGGGGTCTTTCTATCAAGCCAACCCATTAGGTTCATAGGTGCTTAGTGGAATGACATCTTCACACCAAGCCACCACACTTGGAAGATGACTTTCAGTTTTACTGGGAGTTGGAAGATCCTATCACAGGTCGATCCATTCATGATCTGCAAAGCACTAGTGAGTAACACTACTTATATATGGTCGCCAAGCCATGGTAGTGCCTTCGTAATTTACAATTAAATAAAAATTTTGTTTTATTGTAAGATGCATGTTGTATATAAGAATAGGGGGGTCTTATTACAAGCCATCCCTGCCATGATCATAGGCTTGATTTGGACTGAAACTACCACAGTGTGGTCACCAAGCCATGGTAGTTGCTTTCAGTATTTCAACTGGAAGACAAGGAGTCTCCTTACCGATCTGGCTTGATCAGGTTCTGAATTACGTTTGTGAATGGTACTGCTGATATCTGATCACCAAGTCAGGGCAGTGGTCTTATATATGCAGGATCTATTCTATCTTTTGATCTAAAAAAAAACGAGAAGATGTATATAGATGAATAAATGGTTGTACATTAACCAAATTTTAATAAACCAAGGTGATGTGTAATTGGGATATCCATGTGCGGTTCTAAGTCTATTTCAAGGTTCAACACAAGCTGATTTTTCATGACTACATCAAAGTAAAGAACTTTGGTTGTTCCTTGTGCCTCCTTATCAGATTGGAATTATTTTTAAAATGGTCATGTCTAGGGATATATTAATCTTATGTTTCTTGTTCGTTAACTGTCCTTTTGTTGAGCATTTTCTAAATTTCAGGTTCAAAATATTGGTTGGCTGACTTACGCTCTTTAGCTGAATTTATTGTAGAGATAACTGGTTCATCCCAGCTAGCCGCCATTTTTTGTGGCCACAACAGATCCCATGCTTAGTTTAAGCATGGGAGCCCCATTCCTAATAAACACAAAGGTTGTTGGGTGAGTTTTCTTGTAAATATGAGGTTTTGGTTTTTTTATCCCTAAGATCCCTTACCCATACTTTTGTCCTGTGTGGTTTCCTTTTGATCTAAAATTTTCTACGTGTTTTGGGCTTGCAGGAAGCTTCAATTTTTTAGTATTTTATCATTTTCTTCCATCAACCTAAAACCCGACATTTGGGAAACCCAAAACCCGCAACCCGATAGTTGCGGGTTACGGGATTTGTTTGTTTGTCGAGAAGTTTAGAAAACCCACAACCCGACAGTTGCGGGTTGTGCGATTTTATTTTGCAACTTATGATTTTCGTCATCCTGAAACCTGCAACCCGACAGCTGCGGGTTGCGGGTTTTTTTTATGAATAATTTTGGGAAATTTTATCCCGAAACCCGCAATTGCGGCTTTTGGCTTTCGGGAATGTCTTTTAAACGTTGATTTTGTTGTGTGTTCCTGAAACCCGCAACCCAACAGTTTCGGGGTGCGGCTTTCAAGAAAAAAATTTCGATTGTAATTTTTCCATTCCTAAAACCCACAACCCGACACTTTCGGGTTTCAAATTTCAGGAATTCTTTTGCGGTTTTGTTTTATCGCAATCCCGAAACCCGCAACCCAACACTTTCGGGTTTCGGCTTTCGGGATTCTAAAATAAACTTTCAGAATAAAATATGAACCTGACTCCTCTTCTCGCTTCGGTTCATCTCAGTCGTCCATTCATTTTGATCAATTAGCAGAGTGATTACAGATCAGATCTTGGACAAACTTAAATACTTGAAAGATTGTCATTTAATTTTCATTAACTGATAATAATTTAAGTCAACAAGTTACTCATAAAGACATTTCTGTTTAACGTGTTCAATTACTTGTTCATCACATTCCAAGACTGATTTGCACAATACCAAGCTTTCTTTTAGAATAGGACTAACTTAAATTAATTTCCTCTTCTGAAATAGGTTAGGTTAGGTTAGCTTCACCTTTTCACATATTTGTTTTCCTTGATTGGAGAATTGACCTAATTGGTCAAATTCATCAACTCGAGTGTCAGCAGAGGCCGAATATCCGTGGGGGATTACCATACCAAACATGTTAGGGATAGAACTGCCCTTGTGCAGGGTCTTTCGAAGCCTTTCAACTTGGGTTTTTTTTCTCTGTGGGGAGCCTTGGAACCATTCCAACACCTTTGGATCGAACCTGCACAACCGAGGCCTCAAAAACCCCCAAGTGTAGGGGTTAGGTTTGTGATAGGGATGTGACCCCCAAACGGGGGGGTGGAGGTGGTATGGGAGGGTCCTGCACCATTAAGCGTAGTGTGAGTCACCAGTGGGGTTGGGTTGGGTATGCTAGCCATTGGAATTGGCATGGTGATTGGAATGGTGGGTGTGGGCCCCATCGAGGGCATACCCAAGGAAGGTGTGGTGGTTGGGGTTGTTGTGGACATTCCACCGAGGGTCCCTACAAAGAAAGGGTTGGAAGTCATGCCAGCCATGGGGCTGGTTGGTACAGTGTAAGTGGGGTGTTCGGACTATGCCTTAGAATCAAATGTGAAATAAGGGGTGTCAGAGTCGGGGGACGAATCTCTATGTCATCAACGAGTAGAGTCAGGTGAGGAAGATCTAGGTCTATGATGAGTGGTATCAAGTGATGAAGCTCTACATCTATGATGGCTGATGTCAAGTGAAATGTGCTGCAGGGGCTCGCCCTGGAGGCGTCGAGAGTGTCTCGGGGACTCAATGGTGACAGATGGTGTCAAGTATCTAGGGGTTGTGTTGAGTGAAAAACAACTCAAAAACCCTAATGAAACTGAGTGCGCAGAAGGAGAGTGCAAAAAATACGACACTCAAGCCAACAACCGACTTAAAATGCTTACTGTAATAGTTGTGCTACAATAAGCAGAGTATCAGAAAAAATGGTCAAAATACCAACAAGCAGGCAGTTCCCTAAAAATAAAAATGGTGGACTTGCTAGACCAAAAGGAGCTAAGGGAGCATGCAAATAGCTAGCTAAATAGTATTCTAATTCAACCAGACATATCCTCTGCAAGTTGATGAAATCCAAGTCAAACAATATGGATAGTAGAATCAAGTGGCTAAGGGTATCCCCCTATCGAGAGGGACACCGGGTAAGACAATCCTAGAAGAAAGGAAACTAAGATACCCCATTCATGACATGTCCAGAAAGGTGAATCTGCAGCTCCAGTCCTATCATCGTGTGGGCCTAAAAGGAATCACCACATGCTAACCAACGAGTAGGTAGCCTTCGGTTACTGGGTGGATTGCTGTATTCCACTCAGGCCTCTGGAACTAGTCTAGCTACTTCAACCCTCCTAAGGGAGAGGCCCTCTGATAAACTGGTCGTGACTGTGTCAAAAAGTACTAGGGCATTTCGGTACCCTAAAGGACAACAACTATGTCTCAAGTGTAAATGACTAAGAGGTGTTATTTGGATGCCTATCCCCCCTGTCCTACCTAACTACAATATTCTTATGTGTTCCCCAAGTGGGGTTAGAATGTTGGTTGAGTTAAGTAGTTTTTTAAGGCTCACTTGAATTAGGTGACAGAGTGTGTGCGTGTGAGGTGATGAACCCAACAAAAGTGCCATGCATGGGCAACTTTTTAACCAATAATGATGCAGAAATTTAACTTGTAATGCAAAATTTTGCTTTTTTCTAATGTAAATGCTGAAAAATATATTTTATAAAAATTCTATAAATGGAATAGAAAGGAAACTGTAGAAAAAAAATGTAGATAACTAGGGCTACAGATAGGATAGGTGGCTGTGTAGGTGCAGAAAATGTTGCAGAAAAATTATCGGCTAAAAAGTGCAAAAATGCAGAAAAAAAGATCATGGGTTTGTGACTGAAATGTGTGGCTTGGGACGTGGTTGTCGAGATGGAACCTGTGGTCTGAACTGCGAGTATGGGACTCAGCTTTGCGGCTAGAGCATGGCTACAGGTTAGGGTTGTGCGGTTGGGAGCATGGCTAGGGTTTCGCAACGCGCAATTAGGACCACGGATGATGGAGGGGTTTCGGCGAGCTGGGACGCAGAAAAAAACAGGGAAATGCATTCAGGGCCGCGGGAAGCAAAATGCAGACAGGAGTACGCCCTAAATTCCCTAAATCCCCATATGGTGCCAAAGGGTTTTACTTTAGGGTTTTATTCCCTTTTACTTGATTTTTGGGAATTTAAGGCCTTTTTAAAGGGTTTTTGCCATTTTTTGAGGAAATTTAATTATTTGGAGGGGGGAAAAGGGTTTTTTTGCCTTTTGGTGACCAATTAATGGTTTTTTGAGTTTTTGGAGGCAAAAATGGTGGGAAAAATACACAAATGAGTCATGTAGTGAGGGAGATGAGGTGGTGAGCATTTTTTGGGTGTTAATAGTCAGGCGTGAACCGAGCAGAATTTTCTTAGTGGTTTGCGGACCCTTTGACAATACAGAGCTTATCTTTGGTAACTTCACCTTATGAAACAGTTCTTTTCCTTTGGTCTCCATCAATACAACGTGCCTTGGTGATCTTTAGGATGCTTCGGTCTTATCTTTGACAATATTCTTTACGGGGGTTCTCATTAACCCTTCAATACCTCTGTATTGAAATACCTTCACAGCCTCCAGGAGCGTGAGTTCTTGCTCTACCAAAGACCTTTCAGACATTCACTTGGGGATTTCTCAACAGGGTACCTTCCAGCTTGCAGAATAACTCAGAAAATAATGTCTGCAAGAAATTGTAAGTGTTTGGAAATGCCTGCGAGACAGAATATAGCAGTATTTATAGGCACAACTAGCCTTCCTCTGCTCCTCTTAACGGTTAGATAAGCTTTAAATGTTGTAACCGTTAACCCAATCTATCAAAGATATTGGTCCTTTCTGTCATTACCCTGTTCAGAATGGTTATATTTTCTTTAAATGCCCAAGCGGTCAATAGGAAAGTACTGTATAACGGTTATATTTTCGAGCGACACTGTAACGACTATTTTTCTGGATCGTTGCGTCAAACGGTGCAGCAAATGAACATAGGTCCTGCGTAGTTGCTTCGTAGTATTTCATTTATTTTCTCTGCGCGGTTGCCTTTTGAGTGTCGCAACAGCACGATTCCTTTTTCTTTCTTTTCCACATGCATAGCTTCAGCAGTGCTGAACGGTATAGAGACCTTTCCTAATAAATTACATGTACAGATTCTCAGTAATTTCTAGTGTCCAATTTCAACTGTTCTTGACACTTAGAATTTTTCCCTTCTTCTTGATTATACAAGATTCTACGAAGCAAGACTATCGTGGTAAAGCTTTATTCTGCTTCCATTTATCAGATTGGGTAATGTATTACCGGCTAAGGTCGCAAACTAGACAGCACAACCATTAGTAACCTGGATAATTGTATATGGGGCAAGCCAATGCATTTTAAATTTTCTAGGAAACTTCATGAATTTACTATCATACAGGAGGACTAGATCACCTATTTGAAAAGAGTTATTCTTGATGTGGCGATCGTGCCATGCTTTTTCTCGTTCTTTCTGCACTTGCTGGTGGAATCTCGCAATGAAGCGATCTTCTTCCAACCCAACCAAGTGTAACAGTCTTTCTTCCAGTGCTGCGCGATCTGCCATCCATTTAAATGAAGTTATTCTCAAGCTGGGAATAATATATTCCATTAGCATTATTGCTTCCTTCCCATAAGCCAATCTGAAAGGTGTATGTCCAGTTAATTTTTTGCATGTCGTTCTATATGCCCATAATATAGATGGAATGCACAGGTCCCAGTCATCGCGATTTACGTTGCATATCTTCATTAGCACATTCTCAAGTACTTTATTGAATGCTTCAACAGTTCCATTCATTTTTGGGTGATAAGGCGTACTGCACTGATGATGGATGTAGAACTCTTCGGTCAAAGATTCAATGGTTCTATTCAAAAAATGAGTGCCTTCATCACTCATCAAAATCTTTGGACATCCAAATCATGTAAGGATGTTCTCAAAGATAAAATCAGCAGCTGTGGCTACAGTATAGTCCTTTACTGGTTTTGCTTTTGCCCATCTAGTGAGGTAGTTAGTTGTAGTAATAATCTACCTCGCACCAATTCTTTTTCCTGGTGGGTTAATAGGTCCCACAAAATCGATTTCCCATTTGTCGAATTCCTGCAAGGTCAGCTGAGAGTTCAACGGCATTTCATCTCTTCTTGATGGCTTCCCTGTCCTCTGATAGACATCGCAGTTCTAGCAATGTTTTTTGGAGTCCTTATGAATCATAGAACACCATAGCCCTGTGCGTAATATCTTCTGCGCAGCAGCCCTACCTGCATAATGACCTCCTGCGACTCCTAAGTACGCATCAGCTAATATAAATGGCTTCTCATGTTCCAATACGCATCTTCGCAACACTTCATCAAGTCCTAACTTGTAGAGCTATCCTACGACAATGGTGAAGTCTGTGGCTTGCACTACCAGTTGCTTCCTCTGCTACATAGTGAATTCGGTAGGTGTGAACCCCGTAGTTAGAAAGTCAATAATGTCCTAATAATAATCATCGGCTACCTATATAGCAAACAATTGTGCATGAGGCAGATTTTCTTCGAGATTTGTAGGTTCCTCTCCTGACTCGATCCTTGATAGATGATCAGGGCCTAAATTTAATCTTCCTGGCTTAACTACTATTTCAAAATCATACTCTTGGAAGAGTAACATCCATCTGCATATCCACCCCCCTAATGCTGGCTTATTGACTAGGTATTTTAATGTAGAATGGTCGGTAAACATTGAGAAGTGTGCACCAAGAAAATAGTGTCTGAATTTTTGTAGCGCATATAACATTGCGAGTCCTTCCCTTTCAGTAGTGGTATAGTTCTTCTCAGTAGATGACAGCTTTCTGCTTGAAAATGCAATGGGATGATCGATGTCTCCTTCTCCTGGTTGTGCAAGAACAACACCCGATGCTATACATGAACCATCAACATGGACGTAAAATGGATTTTCTCAGTCTAGAAAAACTAGGATCGGCGCAGTGACCATTTTCTCTTTCAATGTGTCAAATCCTTTCTCACAGTCCTCATTCCAAATGAATGGTGCATCCTTTTTTAAAAGCTTCTCCATTGTTGCGGTTATTTGTGCATACCCTTTTATGAATTTCCTATAGTACCTGGTATGCCCTAGTGTAGTGCGTAGTTGTTTAACTGAATTTGGTGTAGGCAAGTTTACAATAACTGCGATCTTCGCAGGGTCAACCATCAATCCCTGCTTACACATGATGTGTCCTAGCAGAATCCCATAAGGAACATAGAAAATACACTTCTTCAAATTCAAAGAAATATGATGTTGTCTGCATTTTTCCAGCATCATCCTGGGGTTCACGGCGTGGTTCTTGAGTATTCCAAAAATGGTCCAATCATCGAAGTAAACCTCTTAAAACTTGTGGATGAATTCTTTAAATGCTGCGGTCACCAGTCTAGAAAATATGGCTGGTGTGTTCTTCAAACCAAAAGGCATCACTGTATATTGGAATGACCCCCATTCTGTTGCAAAAGTGGTTTTGTCCCTATCGACCGCATCAATTCTTATCGGGTGGTATCCAGAAAATCCATCACTAAAAGAGTATGCCTCATTCCCTCGAGCATTATCAAGTACTTCATCAGTAAAAGGTGTAGGAAATGGGTCATGCATCGAGGCGTCATTCAACTTTATGAGATCAACACAGATCCTTATCTCACCCTTTGTTTTCTTGTCTCGGATGACCATCGAGCTTATCCATTCAGATTCTTCAATAGGCTCAATGATCCCTGCGTCAAGCATCTTGTCGATTTCTGCCTTAACTCATTCTTTGTAGCATGGATTCAGTCTATATGGCCTTTGTTTTATAGGTTTCGCTCTAGGCTTAAGAGGAATTCTCATCACTCCTAAGTCTCCTAGAATGCCTTTCCTCTTTGTGAACTTGATTTGGAATACTTTGTGATATTCCTGTAATATACCTGCGATCTCCGCAACTGTATCATCATCCCAGTAATCTCCTATTGCTGTGAACTTTGGCTCTTCACTGGTACCGATGTTCACTTTCTTTGTTTTGACCGGTCCACTCATATCTGGAATCTCTATTGGAGGTCCTTCTACAGTGGAGGTCCTTCTACTTCGCGTGTTCCTTCTGATTCAGAGATCTTTATATTGTGTGGGTCTTCCTCATCGATGTCTTCCTTATCTTCATATTTTTCAGCTAAGTTATAACAGTCCAAGACTTGCTCTACTTGTTCTATCCAATCTGGTTGTAGACTCGCAAGTACGTTGTTTGCTTCAAAAAACTCTTCTAATGTTATGTTTTCCTCCGTGCAATCTAGTGTAAATATCTTTTCCTTGATAAGTTGTAGTGCGTCATGGATAGTCGGATGGTCGTCTTCAAAGCCAAAGTCCTTCTGAAAGCTCGCAGTGAGGACAGACCAATCCGTGGTTCTTGTGCGTAGCTCCTCCTCCAAGTACCATTTCTTTGGAATAGGCTCCTCCAGCGTATGCAGAAAGAGATGTACCCATTCTATTTTTGGTTTTTCTTTCCAAACCTTTGCACAGGCTGCAATATGATCCTTTGGATCTGTCTGGCCATTATATTTCTCAAATGGTAGTGTAACCTTATCAGCGAATCTGATCTGTAGTTTTATTCTGCACTGGTCCCAAGTTGTCAATGTCTTTTTATGCGTAGCCCACCATTTGGCAGGTGTCTCGCGGAGTGCCATGTCTAATGCTGAGATGCGATGTTCATCTGCAACTGCTGCAGTGTATTCTTTGATAAATGAATATGTTAGCTATACCCTCATAAGTGGGGATTGGGCTTACGTGCTTTCCAATCCAACGGAGTGACTTTATAATTGTCGTGCATCTCCTGGCAGATACTTCATGCATTCTGTGTTGCCAGTTTTCTAATCCTGCCTCAGAGTCTGAGATGCAAGAACTATCGTAGCGCCAGCTGAGCGTTCCATCCTCAGTAGGATGAGAATAATCGGTAGCATTGTTTGTCATGTTATAGATACGGTTGAGGTCTTGAGCTCTGTACTCTTCCTGAATTGGTTCAACATATCACTCCCCCTGTGAAGGGTCCAGTGATGCGACGAACCTTATATCATTTCGTTCAAATATCATTTTCAATGTCTTCATATTTATGATGGTGGAGTTCGTCATTGCCCAATCGATACCCAATAGTGTTGGATAAGGATTGCTATCATCCACAATTTCAATTACTTCTAAGTCTGCATAACTTCACACTCCGTCAATGTCGACAATGGTATTGGTTAACCATCCCAGCAGTATAAATATGCCTTGATTAGCCATTCTTAACTGTATAGGTGACCACTGTAACTTTGGTTTCCCCATCGCCTTCCATATCTACTTGGTCAAGACATTCACTTCAGATCCGAGATCAAGAATAATCTCTTCCATCTCGTAGTCTCCTATCTGTGCAGTGAACCGCATTTCCCTCCTGGTTCTTTTGGGGCTCCTAATGTTATGTACTGTGCCATGAGCAGTCCCTTTCTTACTACCCTATTCATACTGATTTATCAGTTTTTCAAATTCTATAAGAGTGTTTGTTTTTTAATAACTTGATGTAGCTGCATAGGAACTGTGCAACAAAATTGGATGTATCTGGTGCAACGCGCGTCTAATCATATGGCAGCGGCATGTCTTCTATCTATGGTACTTCACTCGTCAACGAGATTCTTGGTGAAGTAGGTGGTGGTTGTTTGAACATGTCCCGCGCTTCTTTAAATATTTCATTATTTTTCTATAAGTTCAATGGAGGTGCTTTCCAAGAAGCTTTTCTAATCCCTATTGTTTCTCCAGGGTTCTTCTTAGGATCAGTTGTTCTAGAAGTCAAGGCTTCTGCGCTTTTGTCTATTCCTGTATCAATGCCGCTTCGTGTTACTGCATTTACATTATGAACTGTAGGTCTATTCTCTGCTGCGATCAACTGGATGTTAGGGTTCGGTGATTCTGTCGTTCTCCACTTCTGCATTTCTACCTCAAGCACAAGGCAGTCTGCAATCACATGATCAAGCGATTTATAGTAGTTGGATGTGGTGCATGGATTAGTACATTATCTAGATACATGACCTGGCTGGCCACAGTTATAGCATATTACCTGGTCTCATCTTCTTCCTTGAACTTGGCTAGCATTTCTTCCTCTCCCGCAGTATCCACCACCGCGGCCTGTATCCCTGATCATAGTGGGTGTTCTCTTGCTTTGGCTGATTTTCTTCTTGGACGCGGTACATTCCAGCACCTCTCCTTGCTTCCATATCTCCCTTTCTTTCATTCATCAACTCATAAGCATGACAGTTAGACTCATCATGTCCAACTGATTTACAAAAATTACAATATAAGTGTTTAGACGTTTTGACATATTTCTGTATGAGGTAACAATCCTCAGGACAGTGTCCTCTGGTTCTACAAATTTCACACCATGGCGCCTGGTTTTGATTCATATTCATCGGGTTTGGTGGGCCACTGTTAAGATCATCTTGAAATAAGGGGCAATGTTCTCTAGTGTGGCCCTCTCCTTTGCATCCTGTGCACCAAACTTCATGTCTTTGTTCATTTCTCTTTTCTTTTCCATTCTTCATACCTTGTAATTCTAATGTCAAGGTAGCCAACTAGTTCTGGATCGGTAACATCCCAGAGCTACTTTCTCCAATTGGTGAAGCTTCCAACTTCATCGCAATCTCCAAGGCCTCAACCTGAGATACGACCTTCTATTACATAAGTGGTTGTCTGATATGGGGCAACAGCGCAGCAATGAACCATTCTTGATGCTGTTGCAGAGCTATAACAAAGCTCACTTGGTCCAACAATGTTTTAAATTTTTGGTTGAATTCCCAAACCGATTCAGTAGGTTTTTGATTGATTTCTTTCAACTTTGTTATGCACTATGATTATGATTTGGGCTTTTTAAACTTTGCTGCAATCACGGTCTTGATGTCTTCTAGGGTTCTCGGCGGTGCTTGAGAATACTTCATAAACCAATGCAATGCTATATCTCTAAAAGTAGGGATGAGTTGTGCTCTTTTTATAGCATCATCTGTAACTTGTTTGACGCTCCACACGGCTTCACATAGAAACTAGTGTTGACTAGGGTCTTCTAGACCCACTCCTTTGAATATCGACAGCTTTATATCATTATCAGTCATTCTCCTTCCGGATTGTGTATGGTTTTGGGGTTGATTCCCTGGGAAAAAAGTAGATGCAGACTTTTGGATTGTGCTAGGGAGAGTATTCTACGGAATGGTCTGAGTCATAGTGCTGTGAGCACTTGCTCCTGCGATGTTGCTAGTATTACTGATCTGTGGGATGGGCTACGCGATGCCTGCAGCGGGTGGGTTCTGGATTGATGGACTTTGAGGTGCAATAAGCTGGATTGTGGCTGATAACTGAGTGTTCTTATTATTGAGGTCGCATGGAATTTTGATATCTATACAGTTTCTAGATTGTCTGGGATTCTTTTCGTTAGTAAGCTTATATCTCTTTCCACTTCTCAAAGTATGGTTTTCTTCATCAGAATCAATGTGTGTATTCTCTACCATGACAAATTTAGAATTATTGTTGCATTCTTAACACACCTTTCTTAGCTAAAAGCATTTTAATGTATAGACTGAGGTTTTTCAGGAACTTACCTCTGAATCCTTTGAAAAAGTATGCTTCAGCTTTGTTGTAGGACTTCAACATATCTATAGCAAACTCGGTTTCAAATCCTTCTAGTATGCTATCAACCCAGAAGTCAACTGCTCGCGACAGTGGGCTGTCTATTACTTTGAGATGTGCAGTAAGCTCTAGATTCCACTCTGTAGGTACTCCTCCTTGGGAACAATTCTTTCTTACTGCGAGGCACGATATCCACTCGTGGAGCTCGTTTGGAAACCGTGCCCAGAAAATATCATGGATATCCCTCCACAAGTATCTGTTCAACCACTCTACGTCAGATAGACGCGGGTGTCTGTTTTATTTATTTTCGAAAGCTCTTTCAATCTTATCGCACCAAGCCTAGATCTCTTTCTTTTCTAGATGCCAGTTGTCTGACCCTAATGGGAACTCGTATTCTTCTTAGCACATTATTTTTTGAAACAGACTATCGCATCACTAAGTCTTAGCGCGGCAATGGAACAATTTGTTGGTGTACTTCACGATCTAGAGGTTTTCCAATGTAGACCCAAGTACTTCGCGTTACCAGATACCAAAAAAAACCCCTATTCACCAGCCCTTTCAGCAACATACTGCAAGCAGCCTGAGGTCTCACCCGAGGTGAAGCTGAGGGGGTGGTTACAGAAGCAGGTTTCCACAACCTTGTGATGCGAGTGTTTAAACTGATCGACGCACAGCACAGTGATAGGCTGCACGCTGCGGTCAATCATTACACGAAGTCCTCTACTTCGCGTCAAGTACCATAGCAAGCATGGATGTTTACACGATCAACGCATCCACAGACTACGCAGTGGGGTTACTTCCAGCTTATGATGACAGGTTATCAACAACTTATCACACAGTACTCTTAATGGATTAGCGCATCACTGGTTTGCGCAACGGCTACAATACTTGAGCACTTCTAATCAACCTCACTTCTTTGTCTCTGCTTATCTCAATTAATACTTAGATTGATATTTCTTTCTTATATAAATAAATGAAATGCGCAATACTGCATGCTTTGATATCGTTATCCAACTTTTACAATTACTCTGTGATTATTTAACAGGTTCATGCATCCAAATACTTATAGATACTTGTTGCTTGGTTTTTCAACCAAGCATGTGCAAGGATGCACCTATTAACAAAGTAATAGCAATTTCAAATGAAAAGCAAATAACAATAAACTTAATCTAATCTAACATTAACATGTATAAGAGAAATAAAAAATTAAGTAAACAATAGATCCATGAAAGAGACAAGAGAATTAAAAAATAATAGATTTTTTGTATTACCTCAAAGGTGAGGATGTTTGGTGTTGAGCAGCTCCAAGGTTGAGGTGCTCCAAGCTCCAATGGTCTCTTCTCCAAGATGTTGAAATGGGTGTCTTCAAACACGAAATGGGAGGCAATGGCTCTCAAAGGGAATTTGGCAGCATAAGGATAGGATGAAATGTGGATGGAAAGTGAGGAGCCCCTATCACCTTTTTATAGTTTTTGGTGATCGGGAGTACCATTATGGTTTTAAAGAAACCAATGGTATTGGCCAACATGGTTTAGGTCTCTTTTTCCCTCTTTTTCCTTTTTTTGAATATTTTTTATATTTCTATTCCCTTTTAATATTTTGTGCGAATTTTGGACCCTTTTTTAGGGTTTTTTGTGTTTTTTTAGGAAAAATATATATTTTGAGGGGAAAAAGGTGTATTGTGGTCTTTTGGTGAGTTTTTTATGGTTTTATAGACTCAAATGGTGGAAGAGTGGACAAATGGGTCATGTGAATAAGGGAATGAGCTAGTGAGCACTTTTTGGGTGTTAATAGATTGCCCCCTAATGTGTGAGGGCAGGAGCTCATCGTATGGTTGATAGACATCATAGTGCTTTTGTCTTTTTCCTGGGGTTTGGAGAAGAGAAGAGACTGGTTGGAGACTAGAGCAACAACCCCTTGGAAGCTGCAAAAACTGAAAAAATACATGGCCTCAAAATGAATGAGGAAGAATATGTGATTATGGACGAGGCGGGCATACCCATGCTCGTATCAAGACATATACATAACAATTAGCCTGAAGAAGTGGGACCTAAATAATACATAAAAATTTGTTGGTACATCATAATGGTCCAGAGGGGACACAATGCTGGGGCGTACTCATGGTTTTACCCTGACTGATCTCAATGACTGATACACTGGAATAAAGCAATAGTTGTTTTGAATAAGGTATCAAAAGGGTTGACGAACTGTTGAAACTGAAGGTGTCCAACATCTGTAGGGATTCAACGACTATGAGTCAACTTCTTAAGAGTATCTGTAACTATATACTCGAGGGAGTATAAAACTGGGGTACATATAAATACTGTCGCCAAGCACAACCCGGATATCCATAGGAAAATGTAACTGGTTGTTTTCCTTGATTAGACTCTTAAATGTTGTAGAGTCAGGTGATATTCGGGATCTTCAATAAATAACTGAAAGGATCGATACCCTGTATGAGTTTCAACGATGTGATCAAGGTGTTGAAGTCGAGCAAGTGAGAAACAATTATTTGGAGAGGCACTGAGGACTCCTTTTGAAATGATCCATAGGCACTCATCATAAATGGTGATGAGTCCAAGGCGCAGGGACCTCTGGGTCTATACTCTGGAATAGATTTGGTTGGTGTCGACAGAGGGAGACCAGCAACTACCAAGGCAATGATGTTTCCTTGATAGGAGCGTGAGGTGCATAGCTGATATGTGATAGTACTGGTGGTATGACTGACATACTGTGGGGATGTGGAAAAAACTGGGGTCATAGAGTGGGTGGACTCAAACATCCTTTGTTAAGAGCATGATGACATGGTGGTTGACCTGGCAACATGGGAAACTGACTTTTAGGTGTGAGGATCATAGCTTTAAGGGATCAGGGGTATGTATTGTAGACTGAAGTGACTCTGGGGGGATAAGCTGATGGATTCTATGGGGATATTTTCAGGGTGACATACTGCAGAATACTCTGAACAAAGGCGACCAAAATGGGGAAGCTGCCATATGAGTAGACATGATCTGTTGTGGCACCTAAAAGCACCATTGGGTCCTTCTTCATGGTTTTAATGAGCTCCAAGAAGGGATAAAAGTGTGCTCTGAAATGGTATTGTCTTGTGGATTTATGCGAGCCCATGATTGTTCATGCTCGTGAGTGCTTTCATTTTTAAGGAGTCTGAAAACGATAAGAAGACTCTGAATTGGTGGATGAGTACCATCCTGTGGATTTGTACGAGCCTAAGATAGTAATTGCTTGTGGTTGCTTTCAATTTTAGAGATTCTGAAAGTGGTAAGTAGACTCCATTGGTGTTCTTTTTCGTATGTTAGTCTCCAAGGCCTGAAAAAGCATAAAATGATGCAAATGGAGAACTCTTCTAGCCAATGTGACTAGAGTATTCCTTTTTCGTAATTAGTCTACAAGGTCCGAAAAAGGGGTAAACTTATACCAGGTAGACGCCCTTTTAGATACTTTTAGCGAGCATGAAAGGAAGCAAGATTGCTCGGCGATCTTTTCATTGTTTTAGGAGTCAGAAAAGAGCTTAACAAAAACTCCCTCAGTGCCTTTTTCCTAAAGGGATTGCTCAGCCTGAAAAAGGGATAAAATTATACCAAACAAAAAGGTATTGGTGAGAGCGAGGAATGATCTCGAGCATCGTCACGAGCATGGAAAACTGAATCCGGCGAAATAAAGATCGTCAAAAATGGGCAACGGTCGATGTGGCACGTAAACCAAGGTGAATAGTGGCATTTTGAAAAAATGCCCAAAAATTATGGGGGTGAGAGCGACAAATGGTCTCAAGCATCATCACGAGCGTAGAAAACTGAATGCAGCGATATAAAACTCGTAAAGAACGGACGATGGCCGAAGTGGCACGCAAATCGAGGCAACAAGGGGCATGGGAAAAAATTCTCAAAAATTATGGGGGGTAAGAGCGACAAATGGTCTCAAGTATCATCACGAGTATGGAAAAATGAATCCGGGGATATAAAACTCGTAAAAAATGGACGACGATCGAAGTGGCATGCAAATCGAGGTGACAAGGGGCATGGAAAAAAATGCCCAAAAAAACTAGTGGTGAGAATGAGAAATGATCTCAAGCATCGTCACAAGCGCAGAAAACCGAATCCGGCGATATAAAACTTGTCAAAAATGGATGATGGTCGAAGTGACACGCAAATCGAGGTAATGAGGGGCGTGGGAAAAAATGCCCGAAAAAACTGGCAGTGAGAGCGAGAAATGATCTCAAGCATCGTCACGAGCGTGGATAACTAAATTCAGTGAAATAAAACTTGTCAAAAACGGACGACGAACGAAGTGGCAAGCAAATCGAGGCGACGAGGGGCATGGGAAAAAATGCCCAAAAAATCTGGAGGTGAGAGTGAGAAATGATCTCAAGCATCATCACGAGCGTAGAAAACGGAATCCGACAATATAAAACTCGTCAAAAATGGCTATGGCTGATGTGGCATGCAAATCGAGGTGACGAGGGGCATGGGAAAAATGCCCTAAAAATCTGGAGGTGAGAGCGAGAAATGATCTCAAGCATCATCACGAGTGCGAAAATGTTATCTAAGGATATAAAACTCGTAAAAAATGGGTGATGACCGATGTGGCACGCAAACCAAGGCAAAAGGGGGCATATAATAAATTCCCAGAAACGAAACCTGGTGGTAATGGAAAAGGAGTGGACTATTATGAAGTTCTCAATGTGTTGATTCCAACGGTACCAACAGTTTGAAAAATGGACATCATATGATACCAAAATTGTTGATTGAAAAATGGTCAGATCTCTATAAATAGTGTGTCGGCCCAATGTGACATGTGTCATTGTTACGTGTGAGTTTCACAGAGCAATTGAGTTAGCTCAGAGCTTTTTCTTGATTTGTGGGAGATTCGACTGTTGGATTTTCATTCCGCGAGTTTCAAGTAATCCTATTCACCTTAGCCTTTCCAGTTATTTCCTTTCTAGTTAGCAGTGGGCCCCTGAAGGCCCCGTAATTCCACTTTGGCATTCCAACCTGGAATATCGCGGGTTTCGGCCCTTTTTCCGCGATGCACATCATGGCTATGGACTTGATACCCGTGATGTGCATCGCGGGTTTTGGGGAGATAGTCGCGATGTTCATCGCGACTGTTTAGTTGATAGTCGCGATGTTCATCACGACTATGGGGCTGATACCCGCGATGATCATCGTAGATTTGGCTAAAAAGTCGCAATGATCATCGCGGCTAAGAGCCCAAAAGTTGTGATGGGATTTTTTGGAAAAAAAATTTGTTTCTAAAAATTTTTCTTTGTTTTTTGGCAAGATGCTGAGGAGGCCGCTAGTATTGTGGTGGGAGAGAGAGATAGATGAGGAGTTGATGGGTCAGATTCAGGATGAACCGGGTGTCCGAGAGGCGTTGGCTAATAGCGGGCTCCTAAAGTTCACTCAGGTTCCACTTATGCGTTCAGTCAGAGATCTGCTGAACCAATTGGTGGATTTTTGGGTTTCGACGGAGGGTGCATTCGTAGTGGGGGGTGAGCGGCTAGAGATCACCCTGTCTGATGTTTATTTTCTTACCGGCTTGCCTCGTTTGGGGGAGATAGGGGAGCTCTAGCCGAGGATTCCGGCTAGTTTGGACATTGAGGATCTCTTGGAGGGATTTTGTGTTCTGGAAGCAATTGCACAAAACAGCGCCCTGAGTCTGACAGATTTACGAGAGTGGGAGATGCGGGCGGTAGGGGCTTGTGTTCTGCGTGTGTTGGGTGCCCAGGCACCACATCGTTTTTCAAGGGGGAAAATGATGATGGTAGATCGTGTGTTGAGAGGGACCTACTTTTCCTGGGTTCAGATGTTTTTGGCCCGTGTTCGGCGAGATCTGGACAAGGTCAGTCGGGAGGGGGGGGAGTTTTGTTATGCCTCCTTCCTCTGTTGTTTTTTCTTTGAGTGAGTATTGACCTTGTGGCCGCATGTGCCAGTTCGAGATGGGTTGTGGAGTGAGCCGCAGATGGTGCGGTAGGAGGAGATGATGCCCCGAGGTGGTGGTGGTATCCATCGTTTCTTTTCGGTGGATATGCATGAGCAGTGGGAGCATATACCCCTGCTTATTGATGACTATCCATATGCTGGTATGGACTTTCAAGGAGATCTGGAGATGCCTCAGGCTCAAGGGAAAGCCTGGGGTCTAGACGGTATGTCTTTGTGATTGGTTCTCTTTTATATCATGTTTAGATATCTTTTGTTATGAGTATAGCTAGAGATATTTATATGATATTGACTTGGTTCATTTGTGTGATTGCGTAGATATTGGTCCGAGACCACCAGCTGATCATGTGGGTCATCGGGGACGGGTGATGGTGGTGGTACCTCCACCTGTAGAGGCACCACCTCCTCGTGCTTGAGGAGTTGTGCATCCTCGAGATGATGCCCTGGAGGGCATACGTGAGACTTTGGAGGGGCTTCTAGTGGGAGCACCTGAGGAGGGTTGGAGGGACTTGGACCGGCCTACTATCGAGCGTTGTTTCGATGCTCCCCATGAGTGGTGGTCTATCCTGCTCAGAGTAGCAATTGTGATGTCCAAGAGGCTGGCTCGGGATCAGGAGGATCCGGAGGAGCCAGCAGAGGAGGAGTCAGAGGATCCTAGGATCACGATGATTAGGTGATCTTATATTTTCCCCCAAATGCTGATGAGCATATGGGGATGATTTTGTTGATACACATTTTGTACGGCTAGTGTATTTTTGTATATTTGGGTGCTAAGGGCACCTATGACATTGTGACTATATGACTATATATATATATATATATATAGTCATATACATATATATGTTGTGGTATATAGTCGTGTATGCACATGGATGCACATCTTTTCTTTTCATTTACATTTGTTGCATGTGGATGCAATTGTAGTTTGTTTGTTTGCTTGTGGAGGCATATCTTATGCACATGGATGCAATGTTTTGTTGATTTTATAATTCCTATGTGATTCATGTTGGATGCCCTACATGTTTTGGTTGACATCCCAATCTAGAATGTTGTTAGCCATTTGGTCAGCTACAATGTTATGATTTCTTCGGACATGAGTAAAAGAGATGGATTCAAAATGTCGAATCATTTGTTTAATGCGCAGGAATTTTCTAAATAGACAGGGATCGCGTACCTGGTAATCATTGTTGAGCTAGGAAACAAGGATTTGGGAGTCCAGGAAAACATTAAGGTGACTTATGCTCATTTGGAGAGCAGCGGCCAGGAGACCGGTCACGACGTCGTACTCAGCTTGGTTGTTTGTGGCAGCACCTACGCACACTCCGTCGAGGTGGATCAACTCATGTGAAGGAGAATATATTACCCAAGCTACTAAAGCAAGGTTTGGAGACCAACGACTTGCGCCATTGGAAAATCTGATGTGGTAGAGTGGAACGGGATCCATCTGTGGTCATGCAGGAAAAAATAAATTTTTAGGTTTTGAAAATTTTACAGTGAAAAAATCAATTAAAAGAAACTGTACAATATGGATTGTGGTGTCCAAGTGTTTTCATGGGTAGAATATTTTAAGGTAAAACCTGTTACAGGGGTTGCACATGGGATTTCCCTCTAAATCGGTCAAAATGTATGCTCCATGTTCAAGGCAAGTGTGTATGATATATGGGCCTTGCCACATAGATTGGAGCTTTCCTTTGCTTGTTTTGTCATGGGCTTGGTCATAAACAAGGACCAGGTCTCCTTCACTAAATGCTCATGGGTGAACATGTTTATCGTAATGGAGTTTAGATCTGTTCTTCGTGGCTTCAATTGTTTGGAGAGTTGCGCAGCGATCTTCGTCGGCCTACTCTAAAAGTAGACGTTCTTCAATCGGTGACGTATCGGGGAGAAGTTCTATGGAAATTTGCAATGTTGGTGTCTGGAATTCAATGGGGAGGACAGATTCTACGCCATGGACTAGATGGAATGGGGTAAAGCTGGTGGCAATTTTGGTTGACGTGCGATAAGCCCATAATGTGGGAAAAATCATGTGATTCCAATTGGATTTATGTTTGTCGATAGTGCATTGGAGGATGGTCTTCAAAATTTTGTTAACAACTTCGACTTGGCCGTTCCCTTGGGGGTAGTAGGCAGAGGAGAAATAATGTTCAAACTTAAGTAGTATGGACAATTCTCTCCAAATGGAGTCCTTGAAGTGAGAGCCATGGTCGGAGACAAGTTGTTTTGGTACTCTGAAACGAGCAATAACACGGTTGAGGAAAAAAAGGGCTGCAGTGTCGGCTTTACAATTGTAAGTAGGCATGGCTTCTGCCTATTTGGTAAAGTAATCAATAGCCACAATAATGTGTTTGTGGCCGCTGGATGATGTGGGATTGCAATCCATGAAGTCGATGGCCCATTTGCAAAATGGTCCAGCAGTGACAACTGGATGAAGGGGGGCGGGGGGGCTTCTTGCCTTTGGGGCCAAGAGCTGGCAGTGTTTGACTACTGTGATACAATCAGTGAATAATGATGGCCAAAAATAACCTGGCGGATTACCTTTTGGGCGGTGGCCATTCTAGAGAAATGGCTGTCGTAGGCACTGCTATGACAGTCATTAAGGACTTGTTATGCTTCATCTTGGGAAAGGCATCGTCGTAAGATTGTGTCGACGCCACGTCTATAGAGGACATCACCCAAGAGGAGATAATGGGGGGCATGGTGACGGATGCAATGGCGTCCATCACGGTTGATGTTTGGTCGAAACTTCTGTGTGTGGAGGTATACCAAAATGTCGCCATACCAAGAGTCATCAACCGAGATGATGAACAAATGTTTGTCAATTATATCAGTATGGATAGTTGGTGATGACGATGATGATGGTAAGTTCGTGATGAGTTGAGCGAGTGATAATGCTTTGGTGCTCTTCTAGGTTTTAAAAGTTAGGTCATATTCTTGTAAGATGATCACCCATTTGGCAACACGGCCTTGTAGAAGGCGACGATTCAAGAGATAGACCATTGGATTGGAATTAGCCACAACCGTGGTGTGGTTGAGGAGAATGTAATGTCGCAGCATTTGTATTGAAAAGATGATGGTGAGGGCCATCTTCTCTTCATGCGGGTAGCCTAATGGTGGGCCTAATAAAGTTTGGCTCACATAGTAAATGGCATGCTCTTGGCAAGCGAGTCTTCTTGGACGAGGACTCCAGAGACGGCATAATCGGATGCCGAAATGTAAAGGGTAAAGTCTCTTGTGAAATCTGGTGGAGAAATCAATGGGGCGCTGGTGAGTGCTTTTTTTATATCCTTGAAATATCCTTCTGGTTGGTTGTCCCATATGAAGCGGGTATGAAGACGTAGCAAATGGAGGAAACCATGTACAGTGGTGGCATAGTTTGGGACAAAATGATGAAGGAAGTTGGACTTCCCCTGGAGGCTTTGAAGCTATCTTAATGTACGTGGTGATGGAAGGTCCACTATGGATTGAACTTTTAGAGGGTCAACGGTGATCCCTTTTTCTAAAATGACAAACCTAGTAGGCGGCCTGCTGGAACGCAAAATACACATTTCAATGGGTTCAAGCGGATGTTGTATTTTCGACAATGCAAGAAAACTTGTCGAAGATCTTCTAAATGGTCAGATCATTTCTTAGATCGGGCGGTGAGGTCATCTCGATAAAAATTTTATGATTTTATCCAGATCGTGAAAGTAATAAGTCATGGCACGTTTGAAAATGGCTCATGCATTCTTGAGACCGAAAGGCATGACGTGATAGGTGAAGGTTGCCCCATGGGGTAGTAAAAGCGGTCTTGTATTGATCTTCTTTATGGATTTTGATTTGGTTGTATCCAAAGAAATCATCCATAAAAGAATGTACCTCATGCCCCGCACACTCATTGATTAGTTGGTCAATAAATGGTGTGTGGGGACGTTGTCTTTTGGACAAGCTAGGTTGACGTCACGGAAGTCATTACAAACGCGGATGGTGCCAACTTTCTTATTGACTGGTACTGGGTTTGAAACCCAGGTGGTGTATGCAATAGGGTATATGAAACCTTTTGCTCGAAGCTTCTCAATTTCTACTTTGATGGCTGGAAGCATGGATGGGTGAATGGGACGTTGTTTTTGGCAGACCGGTGATATATTGGGCCAAGTGTCTATTTGATGTTCTACTATGGTAGGATCAAGATCAGGCATCTCGGTATAAGACTAGGCAAAAACATCTCAAAATTCTTGTAAGAGTTTCTTATAAGCTTGGGTTTCTTTCTCAGTGCATGAAGTGCCCAAAGAGATAAGCTCAGGTTTTTTCGGGGGTGGTGGAGATGTCGATTTTTATAATGGGAGAAATGTTAGCCATGTTACCTTCCACGAAGGCTTCTAGAGCTCGTATTGGATCTTTGAACCAATCGACCTTGGTTGGTAAGAAGTCCTTAGATTCAACAGATAGTTGGTTTGTTGCGGTGGATGTAGATGCTTCAGGGAGGAGCTATGATCGATGGTGCATATCATCCCAAGGGTAGTCTGGTGCAGTGAGTGTTTCTAGGATTTCTTCATCAGTATGGAAGTAGTGTTCCATAAAAAAATTGGTTCGGGTTTATAGGTAGTTGAAATCATATAAATGGTATTGATTTCTTCTGAATGGGAAGATTTTGGGGGAAATATTTCCTCAATAAGTGGTAGGGATATGTCTAGGTCGGCATTATTCAACTCGTGTAATGCTGCTCTGTAATCTGGGAGATTGGGGTAGTGATGTGAATAATGGCCGTAGATTCTGCATATTGTACAAGGATGGTTTGTGTGCAATGATTTATCACGAGGCGAGGCTGAGGGGGGAGTTCTAGTTTGACTACTGGAACGTTGGTGTCGTCATCCAACATATTCATGTGTTCTTGAAGTGTCGGTAGTTGTGGACATAGATGGGTAGCGTGGCATATATCATCGCACAAGGAGCACTTAGGGAGCACACGGGTTGGGGGATTTTTTGGCTAATTTGGGACTCACTGGGGGGTGCAAGTTGTGGGTGTAGTGTTGTATGTTGGTGGACCTCTACCCCTAGTGTGGAGGGATTGACAGGGGACATAGCTAGATGTCGATGTAGTTCCCCCTGTTGGAATTGATCGGTTTTGGGGGTTTGAATCACCAGGTGGTGGGCGATTTTGGGGGTTTGGTATGCCAGGTGGTGGATGGTTTGACATATTCATAGGTTGTACCGGTTGTAGGACAATGGTTGGAGTTGGTGGGGGAGTTGGGGCAGGTAAGTACCATATAGGTAATCCTAACGTTAAACTTGGAAGGTTGAGTGTAGCCATTACTGGCATGCTGACAACTCCTGAAAATGGAAACAAGAATGGGATTGTGTGAATCGATGTTTGTTCTGATATGACTAGGCATGATGGGTTCTTGTGGCGATGGTTGAGGTTGTTGAGGATGTTGTTGTTCGTTGTGTGATAGGGTGCACAAATCGGATACTGCAGTTACCTTAAAAGGGTGTGGGATTGACAGGAAAGAGCTGGTCATGGGAGTATCCGAATATATCTCGGGTCCGACTGATGAGATGAAGGATGTTGGTGCACTAAGAACGGGTTGTTCGATCATGGGAAGAACATTTTCTGGTGCTACGGGGGGCATTGGGATCATAGTATGTAATCTGGTCGATTTTAACTACGCGTCCTTCATGGGGGAACATCATGATGCGGAAAACTGAAGAAGCGACAACTTTCATTTTATACATGTAGCTTCGTCCCAAAAGGAGATTGTAATCAAGTTGGGCGTTAATGACCTCTATATTAATGAGAACCAATTTGCCCCCAAGTTGTCTGGCTATGTTCACTAACAAACCTTGAGGTTGAGCTGCACAGCCATCGTAAGCTTGTAATGCAGTAGTTGATGGTGGTATCATTGGCGATCCAAGTTTCTGCCATACAAAATTCGACATGATGCAGGTAGAGGCCCCTTCATCAATTATGCATCGATGAATGACAAGGTTGTGAATGGAGATGGAAACTTGAAAATCTAGAGATGAAGGCATGCGAGGTTCAGCTTGTTCTAAGTCGAAATCCATCATGTTAGAGTCATTAGGATCTATGGCACCAATGGAAGATAACAATAATTTTCTCTATGCCAGACAATTTTTTAGGATTTTGAGAGCGGACATAGCAGCGGGGGACTAAGATAAATCCTCTACAATGTTATAGTTGGAAGCTGCATGAGCGTTCGGGTTATTGTTAATTTGTCTCAAAGGGAAATGAGGTTCTTTGGGACCCCTGTCCTTGGGAATATTGAATATGCGAAGTGGTTGATTGGTTGGGAGAGTACTCGACAATGGGTTGGTAGGTGTGGCCTCAGGGGCGGAACCGTATTGATTTCAACAGGTTTGAATATTGACATCATTTGATGACATCATAAGCAAATGGTGAGTGTTGGACTTTGCATGCTGGTAATCGGTAGCTGCATAGGTCATTTGTTACTGTGATGCAGCGGATCCTTAAGAGGGATCATTCGGAATGAGTGTTTACCATGCCTTGGTTTGGTAAGGGATTTTGCAATATCATGGGTTGTGGCTAAGGAGGGGGTGCTAGCTTTGAAACATGTCCTTGTCGTTGGGTTTTCATCGGTCCAAAGTTGATGCACTTGATCTAAATGGGGACAATTATGTGTGTAATGGCTGTAGACTCCACATATGGAACATGGATGGTTTGTTCTCAAGTTATTATTTTTAGCCTGTTTCGGTGGACGATCAGGGTTTTGGTTGGGGGGAGCAGCATTATTATTGTTTGGAGGATTAGGTGGTGGTGCACCTTAGTTGTGTTGTTGGTTGTTTATGTGGTTACGCCCTCTTCCGCAATTTTGTTGACCTCCTTGGTTATGCTGGTTGTTCTAGTTTGGAAGTTGGTTTTGCTGTGCATAGACATGCCCTTGGGCAGTAGGTGGGTTTTGAAGTCATGCCGACTTTGGAGCGGGTTGCGGTGGGTAGTAGACCGGAGGGTTCTGAGGTGGCCCTAGTGTTTGTTGCGGTTGTGGGTAACCTTAAGCTGCTGGAAGTGTTGGAGCAAGAGGTGTTTCCTGTTGAGGATAATAAGCCACTTGGGATTGTGGTTGAAACGGAGTTTGATGGGCATGCTGGTTATAATATGGAGTTGGCACATAAGCTGATGGTGCTTGCCCATAACACTGTGGTGGACATGAGGGTCCATGAGTGTGGTGGGGTGTGTATTATTGGAGCATACGAAGTTGTAGCTCCAGAATGAGATATAGCCCTAGAAAGGTCTGGGGCATTGTTTGTACTCATCATGGTAAAAGGTTTGTTTTGCACCATAACCTGGCCGATAATACCGTCAACGGCATGGGATGCCCCCGGCGCGTCATGGCAGGATGGATCGCCGCACGGGGCGTCAGGTAAAATAGAGTATAGATATATAGACTAGGCATGTATGAGGTCGAATTGCTGAGCTTTTAAGATGGCTTCTTCTTCTGACTGGGGTCATTCAGAAGCTCAATATTTGGCTATGAGGGGGGAGGAGTGATTTGAGGAACCAGTCCAAAAAGATTTGGTCGTCAAGTTTTATCTTGCAGAGGCTACGACGCTTATGCCACTCATGGATATGATCAGTGATGTGTGTAGCGGTGTTCTGTCTACAAGACAAAAGTATTTCCACTCCTGCATCATAGCGTACAGGTAGTTGAAAGAACTGAAGGAACATTGATGCGAAGGATGTAAAAGTGGGATGGGTCCCATGTGGCTGCTCAATGTACCATTGGTTGTAGAGCCAGTGAAATTTCTTTGTAAAAGTCGCAATCTAATAGAATCATCTACTGTGGAGTTTGAGGAACACCATAGGTGAAACGACATGATATGGTTTTTGGGATCTTCCCCAGCTTTTCCTTCAAATTTTAGGATATCTGAGGGAAGCTTTGTGGGGCATGGGGGGCCATGTAGGGTTGTGTCTGATAGGATCATTGTTTAACCTTGCTAGGTCTGGTAAGTTTAGAGTAGTCATGTATGGCAAACTGGTAGATGGGTGTGGCATGGTCACTAGGAGATAATTGCTAATTGTAGCATTATGCATTGTCCAGTGCTCCCTAAGGGTATGCTAGGTATGAAAGGGATGTGTCCTCCAACCGATGTGGTGTGGGAGGGGCCTATGCTCCAAGTGCAACATGGGTTGTAGATGGATTAGGAATGGTTCCAATAATCACTAGGATCTAGGTAGTGGTGATGAGGCAGGGGGGGTGACGCCCATGTTGGGAATACCTAAAATAGACGTTGGTCTGTGTTGGGCATGCCTAAACGAGGGGTGGCCCCCATATTAGGCATTCCTAAGGGGATTGTGGGCTACCGTGGTTGTCACGGTAGTAGTGGGGTTTGTTGATGTAGCTCCAACAACACTGGTGAAAAGGGGGTCATATTGTGATCCAACCATGAGGTTGGTTGGTGATGTCTCGGTAGGGTGTTCGGATTCAGCCTCAGAATCAGATGTAAAATGAGGCACGTCAGAATCAGATGACTGGGTTCTATGTCGATGATGTGTGGATTCAAGGGATAACTCTCTACGTCTATGATGTGTAGAGTCAAGTGTACCGAACTGAGGGGGGTTCACCCTGAAAATGGTGGGATTGTCTTAAGTTCTCAATGGTGAGAGATGTGTAGAAATGCCAATGGATGGTGGTGAGATAAAAAAACTCAAGACCCTAATGCCACGATGTGTGCAGGAGGGGAGTGTGAAAAACAATGGCTCTCATGCCAACAACCAACCTAAAAAGCGCTTATTATAACAACTGTGCTATAATAAGTGGAGGAATTAAGAAAAGTGGTCAGAATACCAAAAATCAAACGGCTCCCAGAAAAAAGTGGTGCTCACTAGAGCAAGGGGGGTAGTAGAGCATGCCAACACCTAACTAAAAGTGGTATTATGATTCAACAAAACATATCCTCTGCAAGGTGATGAAACCCAATTCAAACAATATGAGTAGTGGAATCAAAGGCTAGATATCCCCCTACCGGGAGGGACACCGAGTAGACAATCCTAAAAATTGGCCACTAAGATACCCCATTGATGACATGTTCGGTTGGGTGAATCTGCAGTTTGGTTATATCGCCGCTATACTCCCATATAGGTGGTACACCAAGAACTGCAAAAGGTATCCTTCGGTTACTGAATGGATAGCGGTATTCCACTCATGCTTCTGAATTCAGTCTGGCTACTTCAACCCTCCTAAGGGAGAGGCCTTCCCGATAAATTGGTGTATAACCGTGTCAACAAATAATAAGGGATTTTTGGGTACCCTAAAAGTCAACCTCTATGTCTCATATGTAAATAATTGAGGGGTGTTATTGGAACACCTATCCCCCCAATCCTACCTAGCTACAAGATTCTTCAAGTGTTCCCCAAGTGGGGTTAAAGTGTTCATTGAGTTTAGGTAGATTTTAAGGTTCAGTTAATTAAAAATGTGACAGATTGGGTGCAAGTGTGATTCTTTAACTGAAAATTAATTTGCCTCGCTTGGGTAATTGATTACAAATTAAAAACAAGACGATTTAAATTTGCAAAAAATAAAAGGCTTTTTTTTCTGAAATGTAAATGCTTTAACAAGAATAATTCAAAAACTATGGAGTTTGTGAAATAACTTTTTAAAGGAAAGCAAATATCGGAAAAATTGCAAGAAATAAATGGATTTCTAAGTGCTTGCTTGGGCAAAACTATTGAGCAAATTGGAAAGATGGTTCGAAATTTGCAAAGAAATGAAATCTATGATCTAAACAAAGTGCTAAAAAACTTTCTTTCACTTGTTGAAATTTTTTAAAAAGATTTTAATTGAGCACATGTAATAGAAAAAAGATTCACTATTGCTGCAGTAATTAAAAGAGAATGCTGGAAAAAAAAGTGCAGAAAAAATGATGCTGGGTGAAATAGGCTAAATGGGCAAAAACGCAGCAGAAAATTTTCTAAAAATTGGGCCGAGTGAAAAACAGCTGCATTGCGGGTTTATGGGCAAAAGCCGTGATGTGCATCGCGAGTTTGAGTCGTGCAGTTGCGATGTGCAGTGCGAAAAAAAGATGCAAAACCACGATGTGCAGCGCGGAAAAAGGCCACGAAGCCATGATGTGCAGTGTGGAAAAAGGCCATGAAGCCGCGATGTACAACACGAACAAAGGCCACGAGGTCGCGATGAGCCACGTGACTGTCGGGCGAAAAGTCGCGATGCTAAAATGAAAAATGGTAGCCGGAAATGAAATCGAAAAGTGAAATTTCGATCTGTTAAAGGCTACAGAAAGGGCCAACAGCTAGGGCAACAATGAATATAGAATCAATTAAACAGTTTATTTTTCTTTTAATAACTTAGTAGATAGTCAAATTATTAAAATAAATTAATTAACTCCACAGTTGATTTTTTAATAAAAAATTTTAATAAGTTTATTAAGTCAAACTATTACTCAACATATAAAAATAAATAAATGTAAGAACATTACTAAAATATACCTTCAAATAAAAAAAATTTAAAATAACACATTTGATCATATAGATTCAATTAAATAAATTAATAACCTTTAATAATTGATAATAAAATAACCATTAATAATTGTTAAATAACCATTAAATTAACCATTAATAAGTGTTATTAACCATTAACAATTCTTAAATAACCATTCCCATACCCAAACCCTAAAAAAAATAAAAAAATAAAATAATAATAATAATAATTGAACCGACCAAAATCCACAAAGAAGAAGTAATAAAAATTGTAAAAATTGGGTATTTATCCTCGTCCAAGTGCAAAGATAAGAGTGAGATTCTTTTTCTCCTGAGGATGAACCTGCTTAATAGGTTCAAAACTTGTCGAATTGCAATTATCACCGCAGATTTCCTGTCACTGAATGAATATGTTGTCTAGTATGGCAGATCTGCTAATTGGAATGGTAAAAACAAGTAAAAAACAAATATCTAAGGCAAAAAATTTAAAGTTCGGAACCGAGTGGAGTCGCCAAAAACTGTTTGCTTGGTTTTTCAACCAAGCATGTGCAAGGATGCACCTATTAGCAATGTAATAGAAAATTTCAAATGGAAAGCAAAATAAGAATAAACTTAATCTAATCTAAAATTAACATGTATAAGAGAATAAAAAAATTAGTAAACAATAGATCCATGAAAGAGACAAGAGAATTAAAAAATAATAGATTTTTTGTATTACCTCAAAGGTGAGGATGTTTGGTGTTGAGCAGCTCCAAGGTTGAGGTACTCCAAGATCCAATGGTCTCTTCTCCAAGATGCTGAAATGGGGGTCTTCAAACTCGAAATGGGAGGAAATGGCTCTCAAAGGGAATTTGGCAGCATACAGATAGGATGAAATGTGGATGGAAAGTGAGGAGCCCCTATCACCTTTTTATAGTTTTTGGTGATGGGGGAATACCATTATGGTTTTAAGGAAACCAAATGGTATTGGCCAACATGGTTTAGGTCTCTTTTTCTCTCTTTTTCCTTTTTTGAATATTTTTTATATTTTATTCCCTTTTAATATTTTTTGGGAATTTTGAACCCTTTTTTAGGGTTTTTCTGTGTTTTTTGAGAAAAAATATATATTTTGAGGGGAAACGGTGTATTGTGGTCTTCTTGGTGACTTTTTGATGGTTTTAGAGGCTCAAATGGTGGAAAAGTGGACAAATGGGTCATGTGAATAAGGGAATGAGCTAGTGAGCACTTTTTGGGTGTTAACAATACTGATCATAAACATTCATCCATGTATGAGCTACCTAAAATCTTACTCCATCCCTTCTGTGGTGAATACAGATAAAAGTAAACACATATCAAATAACTGTAATTTCAAGCATTCATACTGTAAATAATTCAAAGAACCGAATAATAGCAACCATACACAGCAATTGCATAACATAATATTTAACGTGGTTCACTCCCCCGGATGGGAAGATACGTCCACAAGAACTATTGTTTTATTATCTTAGGAAAGGGTGTGCAACAGTTCTTCGTCTACGCACTCAGCTACAGACGTGCTTCTTCCTCAAAATTAGGTCTTTGCGCACTCAACTGCAGAGCCTTTACAACGGCTTCTTACTCAAAGATTCTAACAATATTCAATATACCCAAATAAAAAAAGCATAACCCTTTCCCATACAAAAATGCCTTATATATAGATCATGTCCATAGGTCATGTCTTTATATTATGAAGGCAAAACCATTAGGTTTATGAAACTGTCATGGTTTCCCAAAACTGGACTGCTGATGTCTGGTCGCGGATCTTCAGTTGTGGCTATCCTCTGTGTAGACATGTTTCTATCTGCTCCCCTGTCATGCATGCCAATAGCTTGCTTCCGCCAAGCTGTTCCTTCTTTCTCGGCCTTTGACAATTGGTTCAACTGGTAGTTCTCTATTTGTGTGACCAGTTGTGTATCTCGATCTGCACCTACCCACCGGCTGGTAGTTATCGACAATCTTTGCTAAAAATAGTTGTGACCTAACCGAAATAACTACCGTCATCCATCCAACGCTCTGCTTATCCGGATCTCCTTCAATGTGGCACATCACGACGCTGTAATCCTCGCAGCACTGACATCGTAGTTCTTCCAACACTGCATTGCGCTCAACTTCGCAGCATACCAAAACTGTGCTGCGCTTATCCTCGCAGCTTCCAAAAACTAATTTTCACAAAAAGTCTCCATCCATGCTGCACTGAGCTTCGTAGTTCCCAAAACTTAATGTGTTCAAAATTTGACCCCCCTTGGGCTAGGCCAAACATATATATGAAAGGGATTCTTTGCTTTTTATAATGAATGAACCTACTCTCCATGGGTATTTCAAATCAAAACCCTTTTTAAACTTTAAGAATTGCTCATCTTCTAGAGTCAATTTTCTATCTGATGAATTCGAGAGCAAAAATCCTTAGAGTCAAAAGGGCAGGTAGTATATAAGGTTCATGTACAAAGCCGTATAACCTGATGATGGTGGAATCCTTTAATAAAAACATGTCACCCACTGCTACTACATCAAAGACTCCATTTCTGGTAAAACCCTTGGTAATTCTTCTCCAAAAATTATTTTATACACCGTAGACACAATATAATTCATGTAGTTAAATACATTATCTTCTAAGGTATCTGTATAGAGTATTTGTGAAAACTGTAAATCTTCTATACTGCTAAACATAACCATTTTCATTGACTGCGTCTGAAATCGAAAATGTCTAGTATTGGAGAAATTGCTCAAATGTGAATGAATTCTTTATGATAAAAAAGTCTTTGAATCTGAGGGACAGCACTGCATCATTTTCAGTTCCTAGTGAATGGACACTAATTCTAAATAAAAGACTCAACTGTAACTCTGTCACCCATATATCTGCATCTAGGCCTAGAAACTGAGCTATCAAAGAAAGAACCAATTGTGTATTGTCATTAAAGAAATTTATATCCAAAGGGTATGGGATATTCTCAACTTCTAGGTCAGGTTTGAGACAAGCGGTCAAAAAGGTTTTGCTGCTCTCAGTGGAATACTGTCTAAATGTAGTAATAACAAATTCTTTGGTAAAACTCTCAGGCTCGGGCACTTGGGACACAGGGATTCCAAAAGAACTATTAACGACTGAAGAATTTAGGGTGCAAACAATCTTAGACTTTTGGGAATTCATAATAATGCATTGGGGTTCAGAATAGTTATAGGCACACCATGAGATAAACTCAGGAAAGGGCATAATTTGGTCAATGTAGAAAAGGATGAAAGATGACCGAAAGACTCTATGCACATCTAGACCTTGTTCAAACAAAACCTTCAATCTTTTCTTAATTTCAGGTACAAGCAGCCGAACTTCTATATAAAATATATCAGACTCCCTATCTTCCATTGCAATCTTAACCCTAGTGGTGTTTGAACTTGAATCTTCCTCCATTTTTGCAGTAAACAATCTATTATCAATGATGGAAACAGTTGAAAAGGCCTACCTGTCGCTAGCAACCTCTGAGAATGACTCCTTCTATCATATCCTTCGTCTTCCACTCATCCTGAAGATTCTGACTTCAATAGGTTCAAGACACAAATGTCAACTTTACACATGTGTATTTATATATATAACCTCTTTTTCTTATCCTTTGATCTTCTTTGCCAGTTGTCCATCTTCTACATTCATCGATCTCTCACGCATTGATCTTGGCCATTAGATCTGATCCCCTTTTACTGATTTGACATCCTTTCTCCATCCACCGTCAGATCATCCTTTATGCTCTAATATCCACCATTCATTTCAACACCATATGTCTACAAAGTGGTGTCGTGAACCTCCAAAATGGTTTCCATTACTACTTTTCCTCACGATAGAGCTTGGTGTCAACACTTGTCAAGCGGTTTTATTTATCGCAACTACCACATTCTTTATCCACCATGCATCTTCTTGGTGCGACAATCCTCCAAGACTGTCGATCTTCCTTTGCTTTGCATCTACGATGGAGATTTGCAACCTATTTAACTTTTCAATGTTTCCCGCTAGAGGGGTCCACAGTACTCATCTCTCGTGTAGCTTCAACTCTTATCGCCGTTGATTTCGATTCTCTTTGAAACCCGAACCATTGATCCATGTGACTTATGCAGTGAATAAAAAACCTCCATCCTGAACCATCGGATCTTTGTTCATGAATTCCAGTCGTCGATCTTAATACCCTCCCTTCTGCCACAATGGTGTCGCATGCTCCTGAGGTGGTTTTACTTACCGCTTACCCTGCCTGCGACGCGTTCTCAAGCTGCCACCTGTCCGTCGGTATTATCCATTGCGACCACTTATCTCCCCTCTCCTACATGCACATTGTCCATGCGACAACCAACAAGAGTCGTTGATTTCCTATTCGCGCCTGATCAACGGTGCGATCCACATGATAGTTAGCCTTTATACATTTTGGCTTTGGACTATAGTTTTTGGTTCTTTTTTAGTCACGTTTTTGCATTTCCTTTGGAATTTATTTATATTTATTTATATTTCACACCCCCAAATCAATTTTTCTCATACCTTAGAACCTAGCCATGAAAAATAAGGCAATTTTAAGCTTTCTCCAACGAATTTTCAAGCTTTTTATCCACTACACCTTAGTACCTATGCTATAAAAATTAGGTGCTAAAAAGAGGTTTGCATTGACCATCTGGTAATAGGAATGGATGTAATAGGTATTTCCATACAAAATGAACTCAGGTCTAGCTTTATGGGTTCTCTATTAGGACTAGAAAATATTCAAGGAGGGACAAATGCACATCCCACATCTTAGATTACAATGTAGAGGCATAAATTCATTAGAAACTAAGATGGGGGTGTTTCAATGGTCGCAGGGAGTGATATATCATTCAATCATATTTCAGATCTCTCAAAGAACTCATTGGTTGGTAAATTTATAGGAAGAAGGTTTTCATTGGATTCACTTCATTCAAGGGTTTCACAGGATTCTGGGTCAGTGTTGGGGTATTCCTTGATTTTCCACTACCTAGAAAAAGGCTGGTATGGGTTTATTTTCTGCTTAAGGGAGGATTCTAAGAATATCCTTAAATGGTTATGGTTCATTGGAAACTCATTATTTTCACTAAAGCCTTGACACCCTATGTCGATGCTACAATAGAATCTTTGGGGACCTCACCAATACGGGTGAAAATCCCAGGGCTACCGGTGGAATTCTAGTATGTAGAGGCCATTCAGGTTATAGGTAATGTTGTCACATCCATTGTAGCTATAGATACCGTGATGCATATCGTATTTCTCAAATCCATGAGCTAGTCCTTTTCTTGATATGAGCATATTGATCATCGGTGATGCAGTTATTTCTAAGATAGCAGTAGCAAATTTCCCCTTGTCATGATTGATCTTGGATGACCCCATTGATATGATTATGGTTTGGTCATGGTTCATTTTGACATATTGAGTAGAGTAGTTGGCCAGTGATGTTCTTTTTCCCATTTTTAGTTGCAGATGGTTCCAGAGGCAAGTATATGGTTGAGAAAAGGTATGTATTGCATATGGATGTTATATTTGTCTCTATGGTTTATTTTAATTACTATGACTATGCATGTTCTACTGATAGTAGAATTTGAGCTATGTTATTTGAGACTTGTGTCTTAAGTGGTCAAATATTCCTTAGAGCAAGGCCATTGTATATGCTTGCTAGTGCTGCCTACCTTACACAAACTTACTCTTACTCATGCTTTAATGGCATCACCTTTTCACTTTTCTCCAATCATCCGTCGCTTCCACTATTTGATTTTGACCCTGAGGCCTTTGTGTTGGATGGACTCCATTCTTACTTTATGTATCGGTTATGGAGTGTGTACCCCGGTCCCTTCCATTCTAATTGTATGATGCATTATGGATCGATTGTGTACCCAGTGTCACTAGAATGTCTTCATTTAGCTCTTGAATGTAAGTACTTCCCTAAAAGCATCAGAACACATAAATGCTATATATAAACAAATGCAAATCCATATACAAATAAAGTGCTTTTAAACACTAATAAATAAAAATATTCTATAGCTATTCAGTGGCCAAGGGATGAGCACTCATCCTTTGTATGATATAAGTCCATTTTCCCCTATAGGGAAATAGGGTGGTAACTCCATCACACCTATGGACGGTGGCGAGCAATAGTGGTAAGACCAAGTCATTATTTGAGGCCCACAAGGTTATTCAGGGAACCTTCCCTTGGAGAATGGCTAGTGAAAGATAGATAAAATGTTAAATTTTAAATGCTAATTGTTGCAAAATGCTGGAAAAATAAATCCAATAAAGGATGCTTGTCTAGATTCTACTGGAAACCTTCCAAGCATTCTACCCATTTGTGAGGCACCACCATTCCCTAGTGTCTTTTGTCCCTTATGGCTAAAAGATCATAGTGTCGAAGTTATCATGTCAATTCCCTTTTTCCTAGCCTTGTTTCATCCACCTCACCCATCCTAGCATTTTTCTAAGTATTTGAGAGAGCATATGAAGGGGGATTCATGAAATACTTGATGGTTTTTCTAATACATGTATATTATTATGTGCTTTTGATGGCCATTTTTATGTATTGCATGTTTTAGCTTGGTTATTAACATAAAATTGTGAGCATTATTCCTCCAGTGTGCATGTAGGCTTATCCAGAGTATTACTCATCCTTCAGTTTGAGTATTTTGACTTGGTCAAACCTGGTTTGAATTGGTCAACACATTTCCCGAGGCAGTGACTATAGTGTTTTAGATTATACATGTGTTCTCCAAATGTATCCAGTACACCATTTCCATGCGCAATTTGTGGTTTTTGGCCATTATGCAGCAATTCCATGGATTATTATTAATATTATTATGGCCATATTTTTATTACTGGGTGTGGTGTTGGGCCTCAGATGTGTATATTGATGGATATATGGAGCATTCGTAGTCACTATTGATGGATTTGATGTCTCTTATTCATGTGGTTCACTAATATGTGGATTTTGGGCAAAGGAAAAGGACTTATTGATGGTTTTATTCTTCTACATGATGAACTGACAGTTTATTCATAAAAAATAAACATGGCTTCTCCACAAAAATCTATTTTCCTAATGAGGCTAGGAAATGATTTGGGGGTGATTTTTTATGATGAGATGAGGCTCTACATACATGTTTCATGTGTTATATTCTTCTAAGGAGGATTCCACATGTTTCTATCTTGGTCCTAGGGAGGACGTCTTCCTTGGGGGTGCACTTCATGTTGGTCACTTCATGTATCTCCATGCTATATCATTGTATCTTTGTAAAAGGGGATGCCTACAGTGATTTGATTCCATAGTTCCCCCCTTATCATGTTTCCACATATTATATCTTGACATTATGTTGTATTGGCCTTTCATAAGGCATTATTGGGAAAAAGTTTGCTCCCCTTTGACTTAGTCATTCTGATCCATGTATTGTAAAATAAAAAAGATCTCCACTACCGATGATCTCTATTGTATATTTTAATATCAACCACTCATTCAAAAAAAAATTAGGGATTTGGTCTCTCTCAGATCTATTTAAGAGAGAGGACCCCTCATTGTAATGTGACTTTCTCTCTGAGACAATTTGAATAAAAGAGATTTTTCCATAAATTCTTGGATCTTCTTTGTGGGATGTTCTTGTACTTGATTGGAAAGTCTATTTCTATTAGCATTTGAGTAATTGCTTATGGCTTCAAGAATATTTTGGGAAAGATAATGTTTGCATGTAGTAGGGAAACTTCACTTAGGTGTTTTTGTGGGCTTCCCCAACTCGTTTCACTTAAAGACATTATACAATCAGGTGGTTTTCAATAACATCATTTGATCATTGATACACTCTCTATTTATTTTGAATCTATAGTTTATATTTTTGTGTCCATCAAATATTACTTTGGGAGTCTGCTTGTGCAAGGAAGAGGGGCGCACTACCTCCACTAGGAAAATCGATTTCACTTGAAGACACATCCAATTCACATCAAATTGATCGAGAAGGGATAGATCATCATTTGCAATCCATCTACAATATTCTCTAGCTAATATCTACTATATATATATATATATATATATATATATATATATATATATATAGATAGATAGATAGATAGATAGATAGATATATATATATATCATTTTTTGAATTTCTAATCCATTAGGCATAAAAATCAAATGTTGAAACCCTCATTTTAGTAGCTAGGAAAATTACAGGGTTCACACCACTTAGAAAATCAAAATTCCAGCACTTGGGTATTTGTGAAAATCCAAAAAAACCCAATATTATCCTAGGAATCTTGGTTGGAATCCATCTTCCCATATAGATCAGGCACTGTCTCTTTAGGCAATTGGCCCTCCCTTGGCTTGAATCTTGTTTTATGTGTTATGTTGGTCATGCTACTTGTGATCATCAAACATTGTCATATTTGTCATCCAAGCAATCATTTTAGGTGTTAGTAATCCTAATTTACTAAGTCTAGTTCTCATCTTGGGTAGTTTTATAATTTATACTTCAAATCCCCCCAAGGTATAGACTTGATCATTTTGCATCTAGCACTTCCAATCCGGATCACTTTAATTACCTAATATAGAAAAAAAAAACTATTTGGGACCATTTTAATCTATATTAATTACTATCCATCCCCTTAATCCTCTCTTTCTATCTATCTTTTGGATCTATGGTTTATAGGAAAGATATACTTATTCCCATTTTATCATAACCTTGATTGAGTTCTTGGATTTCTTCTAGTCTCCTTAGGCTAGAAAGGATCTCGGGCCCCTTTTCTATCTAATAGAATAAAGTGACAAGAATCCATTTTGGTATGACAACCATCTCATTTAGCGGTGATTGGAATCCTTGAAGTGTCATCGGTTTAGTTGTCCCTTCCTATACTATCCTAAATAGGATCATCTCTAGTGGGAACTATAATATGAGTGATAACATGTAACTAGTTAGTATCCTACATCCTAACATATGAAAGTTTTTAAATTGATAGGCAGTGGCCAACAGCCAAGGTTCTGGTGGAACTAGAACTCACTAATGGCCTCTATGAATCCATGGAACTGATAGTAAGTGCTCATAAATACATTCAAACCTTGGCATACATGCATGTGCCATTTATTTCTGTGCATTTCCATGTATATGGTCACATATTTTCAGACTATTCCAAGTCTTTTACCAAAAAAATTGGAAAAAATCCAAGATTGGTCCTGTTGCCGCCTGGTTCCACACATGGGAAAACGCAGCAGAAGTCTTCTAGCTGCTGGTGTGGCCTTGGGGGCAAGTCAGAGTCAAGTGCTGTCACTTGGGACTCGACTCCTCCGTCTAGGCTTTCCTAGCGAAGCCAAGGGGGGTAGACCCTAAAAAATAAAAGAAACTAAAGCCTCTAATCTAGGAGTTAGAAAAAATACTTTTGCAACCAAGACAGACAACATATACCTTTTTCAAATAAAAACATCATTTATCATTTACTCCCATTAAAAATAATCATCATTCACTTGCATACTGGTCAACAATAAAATGAAATTTGCATCAGGACCAGTGCCTTGCTATGGAGTCAAATAACAAATGCATAAACAGAAAAGTAAATGTTGTGGAGTGTTCTTGGTTTATTTTAAAATTTAATGTGATGGTGATCTTTTTTATTAAGGCATGTGGGTTCCCGATATACGCAAGGTACGGGGGAACATGTCCGGAATTTTGAAGCGTGGCTTCCCTCTCAGGCTTTAGGCTGGATCGGAGTCTCGAGGAGGTGTTCAGATGCTATACCAACGAGGGCAAGCCTAACGGTTTCCAAGAGGTCGCTATCCAGTTTTATCCCAAGCCTTCTGGGAAATTTGCCCACGACAACAAATTGCGTGTTGTGCCGGATTTTCACAAAAAGGGTTTTTTATTGGGGTGGTGTTAAGTCCTATTACTAGTCATCAACTCCTTTCTGGTGTGTACCAACTGGATCAGACTAAGCTGCAAGTTGGCCACAGAGCATACGGGAGAAGACCTTGGTATATTTTATAAAAATTTTAAGAACCCAAATTTTATCTTTTTATAACCCCAAGAGTCTCTTTTCAGGCATGCATTTCGGGCAAGCCCTCATACAAAACCCTACTTCGGGAAAGCAAGGGGGGCGTTATGAATTTGTAAAAAAATGTGAAAAGCTAGGTTGTGAGTGAACTTGTGGCCCGCTAGTGAAACGGACCAACAAGGTTTATTTTAATCCTAATTGATTTTATTTAATGCCGAAAAACAAGAAATAAAACTACTCTAACAATCACGCCATGAAAATGAGACGACACAGGACACCCCTGGGGGGATGGGGTATGGGCGCTGGCTAGCCCACTTGCTCTCGTTTAAAATGTGTACAATGATAAAGAGAAGTGCCCCAAGTCTACTTAATGTGACTTGGTGGCTTACAAAATTATAGAAAAATATGCCCGGTTTTGTCAAATATGGAAATATGTGTTCCGGATCGCCTGGATGCTCGAAATTTTGCCAGCACTTCCTCCTACCTGCTCATCTTCTGCTGCAAACCAGCAAGCAATAATTAGAACAAGATGCCCGAAAACACTTTAAGAGTGTCTTTGGAACACCTCCTAAAAAACCCAAAATTTTCTAAGTCAAAAACTAAGTAAAAATGACAAAAATAACCAAGTAAAACAAGCTATGGAGCTTGCCTACTTGGGATCTTTGCTAGCCCTTAAATGGCTGCAAATTATCAGCTCTATGGCAGCCAGATACTACTTTTGCAATCAGATCTAATACTTCTTTAGAAAAAAATTGAAAGATTTCGACAAAATTAACTGGTTCTTTGTAAAGAAGAGTACTAGTAAATCATAAAATTTGAATTTTTTATAAATGAGAGAGAGAGATGGAACAAATCCTTGTTGAAAATCGAAGCTTTGAAGATGGTTCAGTGATGTATGAAGGGACTATATCTGCAAATAATTATTAGTAAAAAGCAGAAAACAAACAAGATCCTGCTTCTTGCCAACTCAAGAAGACACCTGCACATCACAGATCTCACCAAACAAAAGATTAAGTGTAGATATATATACTCATAAGGAACTAAGCTGCTACAAATAAACAAATTTGACAAACAACTTATCTCATAGATGAGCACATCACACCCTTGAAAAATAAGACTTATGCACAAGTCACCTTGGAAGAGAAATCAAGATACTTCATCCACATGTAACCAAGACACCACAAGCTGACCTCCAAAGTCTTCTTTTATTCAAAATGATAAAACTATTACAATCATAAGTTAGCTGCTCCAAATCTCACTAGTGAACAATGGAGAGCACTCTTCAATTTATAGAAAAAAAATGGCTAAGGAGGGAGGGCGCACTTGCCAAAATGGGTGGAAAGGCGTGGCATAGATGGTGGAGGGAATGGGGCTGCCATCCCCATGTCTTTAGCTTCCCATGGCAGCCCCAAAACATGCTACCATATCAGCACAAATAGTGCTGCTCCTACCTTAACTCGTGGGCTGCCCATTAAGTGAAGTGCGCCCCTCCCTTGGATAAATGCGCCCCTCCTATTTAGCATTGGTTCTCTCCTCAAAATGGGGCTGCCAAAACATGACAAATCAGCCCAATATGCTCCACAACATATGCTGATCCAAATCAGAGCCCAAAATCTCTCCAAAAATTAATAATTTTTTTAAGTCATTTTTCACTTTTTTGATTTTTTTATGACTTTTTTGGGATTTTTTGATTTTTTTGATTTTGACCAAGGTAGAAGTACCCAAACATTAGGAAAAGTGGGTTTAGGGGTTTAGGGGGTGCTCTGAGTTAGAAAACAAGCACCCCTAAGGCAAAAAACACCTCCAGACGCCCCAGATAGGCCAATTACAAATTTTTTAAATGAACCATTAAAAAATGGCCCAATTTACGGAAAAATTAAAACTTGCCGAAAATTAAAAAAAACACCTAGGGGGACTTAGACATGTCCATATGACTTAAAATTAACGCCTAGCATGTTCATATACATTGACCCATAGACTCTAATAATTCCCTAAGGCCCGTCAGCCTCCCCAGGCATTCCAGCTTTGGAGGAGCAGGAGAAAAACCAATTAATTATGGAATGCAGTGATGCAAAACATAATAGATAGGTGAAAAAACTCCTTGGAATACCTGACTTGGCCAAAAATTCCTAAGGAACCGAGTCTTTTACAAAAAACCATGCTAGCACGTTTTTTATTACAAACCCCGCAGGGCCATGGACATGTGAAAAAATAAAAAAAACGGGGGCCTTTAAAAGGCCAGCTGGACATCAAATCACCAAAACTGAACATGTGTCATGTTCTACTTTGCCCGCTCGCTTGATAATCCAACCAAGTGCAACTTAGTTGGAAACATCTGGCTCCAACTACGGGACGTGTGCTCGATCTGATTCAATCAAATAGAGTATGCGAGAATCCAAGAATCTCTGGTTCCTGCCACAAAAATTAAAATGCATCAGTCCCATAATTTTGCCAAATGAAAAACAAGTTGCAACATTTATTTCAAAGCAAAACTAAAGTGAGTAAATGAAACTAATATACATCAATAATATACAAAACTTAATGTACAAAAATGCAAGGCAAAGGTTTAGATATGGCCCTGCTATCAATCTGCCCCCGTGGGCATTAGGAAATCTTCTTTGAAAAACAGCTTGAGATGTTGCCCATTGACTGGGAGAGTCAACCTTTCTCCATCCATAGTGCAAAGGAAGAAAGAGTTAACCCCTGCTGGTTCAGCTATAATATATGGTCCCAACCATAGGCTATCAAACTTTCCATGCTTTCCTGGCTTATCCCTTCGCTTGTCCCATAGAAGAACCCAATCCCCTGGCTGAAAATCTTTTGGCTTGGCTGACCTGTCAAAAGTTCTTTTAACCCTGTCCTGATTTCTGATACTTTGGTCTAAAGCCTTTCTTCTAGTCTCATCTAATTTCATAATTTGCTCAATTCTGTTCTGCATACCATCATCATTTGACTCATAATCATGCAACATCTGATACACTGGCAACTGAATATGAATGGGAACAGAAACTTCCAAACCATAAACCAACTGAAAAGGGGTTTTCCCAGTAGCACGTTTCTGTGTTATTCTGTCGGCCCATATAGCAAATTTTATCTTAGAATCCCAAGACCTTTTGTTATCACCCACAGTTTTCTTTAAAATGTTCATTAAGGTCTTGTTGGTTGATTCAGCCAATCCATTTCCTTGGGGATAATAGTTGGATGAGTGGGAAAGGATTATACCATACTTGAAGCAGAATGCTGAAAAGGCCATGGAACTAAAACTAGGACCATTGTCAGTTTTTATCTTGGATGGCACCCCAAATCTAGTTATAATATGATTTTCAAGAAAGTCCATAACTACTTTATCAGTGGCATACTTAGTAGGGATTGCTTCCACCCATTTAGTGAAATAATCGGTGGCAGTTAGGATCCAGGTATATCCATTGCTTGAGTTTTCCTTAAACTGACCGATAAAATCAAGACCCCATTGTTGGAAAGGGGCTTGAACAACTACTGGCTCAAGAGGTAAAGTTGCCAATTTCTGCTTCCCAGTGAACAACTAACATTGGGGACAAGATCTGACAAACTTGTGCACATCAGCAAATAAAGTGGGCCAATAGTAACCTGATCTAAGGATCTTGTGGGATGTGGTGTCTGCTGCATAATGCCCACCACAAAATCCAGTATGAAACTCAACCAGAAGTTTTTTGGAATCTGGTTCATCAACACATCTAAGAACTAAGCCATCAGGATTTCTCCAACCTAATCCATTTTGAGTTATGCAATACTTAGTGGCTTTGAGTCTTAGAGACCTTCTTTTGTGACCAACAAGATGTTCAGGACAAGTAAAATTGTTAAGAAGGTAGATAATGTCGGAATACCATTGAGTTTGACTTAATCTTTGAAGCTCTTCAGATATGACAGGTGCTGACTCATTATTTTGACAAATCATTCCTACAGCTTTCTCATTACTTTCTGTCATCATGCATGCAAGACCTTGACCTTTGATTAACTTGGTAGGTTTTATCTCCAAGTCATACTCTTGTATTTTGGACACCCATTTTCCCCTTATACCAAGGCAATCCTGTTGAGCTAATATATCTTTAACAGCAGTATGAGGAACATAACCCACAACCTTGGAATACCCAATATATATCCTAAAATGTTTCAAAGACTTAACAAGGGCATAAGCCTGTTTCTCCATTATAGTATATTTAAGCTCTGAATTTTGTAAAGCTTTACTAAAGAATGCTATGGGTTGTTCCTGGCCTTGGTCATTCTTCTGAAGTAAGACTCCGGCAATAGTATGCTCTGAAGCAAAGGAAAAGATTTGGAATTCTTTTGAATAATTAGGGCTTATCAACACAGGGGCTTTAGATATGGCATCCTTGATACCTGCAAAAGCCTCTCTTCCCTGCTTACTCCATTCAAACTTAGCATCTTTTTTAAGCAAGAGTTGTAAAGGCTTCATTAGCTCAGCTAGATTTGGAATAAATCTTCTAATAAAATTAATCTGGCCATTGAAGGATTGGAGAGCTTTGACATTGGTGGGGATAGGAACCCTTTTAATGGCCTCAACTCTTTCAGGATCAATTTTTACACCATCCTTAGTGATAACATGCCCTAACAGTTTGCCCTCATCAACACAAAGCACAGATTTAGCTGGATTTAAAGATATGCCATACTTTCTGCATCTCTCAAAAACCTTTCTAAGATGGCCAACATGATCTGATCTTTCTTTGCTATACACTGTTAAATCATCCTGATATATTTCAATAATTTTACCAATCAATCCATTAAAAGCAACATCCATAGCACGTTGAAAGGTAGCACCAGCATTAGTAAGACCAAAAGGCATTCTAAGGTACATGAAAGTGCCCCAAGGTGTGGTAAAAGTAGTTTTATGTTGATCCTCTTTGTTGACTAGCACTTGGTTATATCCTGAAAACCCATCAAGAAAAGACATCAAGCCTGATCCAGTCACCTTCTGAAGTAAAGTGTCCATGCTTGGCAAAGGATAGTTATCTTTTAGGCATGCCCAGTTCAAGTTTCTGAAATCAATGCACAATCTGATATCACCATTCTTTTTTCTAACAACCACCAAGTTAGAACACCAAGAAGAGTGTCTTGTTGGAGTAATGATTCCTGCTGCTAACATCTTCTGGAGTTCTTTGTAAACCATAGGAGCCAACTTGGGGTTTATTCGTCTCAGTTTTTGGCGAAAAGGCTTGATACCTGGTTTAAAAGGGATTGTATGTTGAAAAATATCATCACGATAAGCCTTAAGTTCATCATAGCTGAAAGCAAATATATCCCTATATTCATAGATTAAGTCAATCAAGGCTTTTCTTTCTTCTTGAGATATTCCCTTTCCAATTTTTATCATCTTTGGTTCCTTTTCAGTTCCTATGTTTACTTCAATATACTCCCCTGGTTTTATTGAACCCTTTTTCCTTTTATGGCCATCTTGTCTGTCAAAAAGCTGCTCTAACCGGGTGATGCCCTTGGGAATTTTGTTCCTAGGTTGGTCCTCTTCTTCAGGATACTCTTTCCCTTCTTCCTTATAAGTGATTTTACAATCAGAAAATTCTTGAAGGTTATGGATGAAGTTGAGAATTTGCTTGTCACTATCAAACACTTGCCAATGATCTATGTTGTCAGTAAAGGTCTAAAGTTGATTTCAAATTTCCCATTCCCCTTTAATATTTCCTCAGTTGGTTGAAGTGTAGAAGCTGCCACAGCTAGTTCATCTGCCCCAATGTTTTCTTCTCTAGGAATTGCCATGATATTTAAAGCATCAAACCACTCCATAGTATCCCAGATAGCATTCCTATACTGTTTCAACCTTTGACTTTTGCAAGCAAATACATTTGTAACTTGGGAAACCACTAAGTCAGAATCACCTTTAATAGATAAAATCTTAATCCCCATATCTTTGGCGATTTCTAACCCTTGTAAAAGAGCTTCATACTCAGCCACATTATTTGATGCATCAAACTCAAGTCTGAAAGCAAATTTGAAGGTTTGTTTAGAAGGAGAAGTTATGACAATTCCAGCTCCTTTTCCATATCTTGAAGATGCCCCATCAAAACTCATCCTCCATACCCCATCCTTCTTTTCATCTTTGGATGCTTCTTTAAAAGGTGCTATGAAATTTGAACATATAGAATAGTTTCCAAAGTTGTCAGTTTGATGCACAAATTCATTGGCCAGATTCTGTGGATCTTCAACATGGAGTTTTCTAGCTTGTTCATTGTATAGCTTAACAGTTGTATGTTCTGATGCAGGGATTGTAGCATATGACCAATCCATCCTTATGTCTCCCCCTAAAGATGCAGCCCACTTTCTAGATAAAAGCATTCCCCAATTGTCTGGTACATCAATTACTACGACATCCATGGTTAAATGGACATCAGGATACTTGGCCAACCTAACAGGTAGATTTATAATTATACCAATAGTATCAACTTCCCTTGAATCCATGGCACACACATTGTGATAGGGTCTAGTTGTTTTTAAGCCCAATTGATCCATAACTCTTTTGGTCATAACATTTGAGGAAGCACCAGAGTCCAACATGCAATTGTGCACAAGCATATTATTGACCAGCAAGGAGACATAGAAGGGAGGGTGGTCTTCCTTGTGAGGGTCCACACTATGCAAAATAATCGGGTCATCTTTATGGTTAGGCTCTTCTCTAGTCTGGTTAAGATTAACTATCTCTGAGTCCATAGGAGCCTTGCCTTTTTCATGTTGAGGATGATCTATCACTTTCATAAGATTTTCTTTCAAGCTTGGGATTTTGATAAGGTCAGTAACAAGAACAGGAATCTTTGCAGAAGATAACCATTGAGCCAAATCGACATGAAGACTTTCAGAGTTGGAAGAAGGTGTTACCTTAGGGATATTCTGATTTGAGTTTGAGGTTCCAATATGGTTCTTTCTTTGATATGTTAGGCCTTTGAACTTTGACATCTCAAGAATCTTCTCTGGTGGGGGCATCTCACCAAATCTAAGGGTAGCTTTATCTTTCAAGTCCTGGCTGTAACATCTAGCTTGCTCCCAAGTTTCTTTAGAGACAGGGTGAGTTTGACCCACAATATTGATATATTCAGGCTGGTTCTCAGGCTCGCTTGCTAATCTGACACTGCTACTAGCTTCTGACGGATTCTGTTCCATTGACCATTTAAATATAGCACAAGTAGACTCTTCATGGAAACTATCACATGCCCTACAAAAGGGAGGAATTTCTTCTGAAAGAGTATTTACAGTTTCCAAAGGATTTGGGGTCCTCTGATCTTGAAATGGAACTTTTCTCTGATATTGAGGCCTAGGAGCATATTGGGGCTTAGGCACATACTGATTTGAGACCTGGTGGTTTTGAGATCTTTCAATGGAGATCAACCTGTTCTGTATGGCAGTCATGTTGGAGGCTTGATTTGAAACAGCTTCTTTTAAGAGTTGGGCAATTTCTTTCAAAGGTTCCTTTGAAGGATCCTTGATCTCAGTGCTAATGGTTTTATCTTTACTCTCGCTTTGCTTCACAGGAACATTGGCCCTTGTGAAACCAGGAAGATGAGACTTGCCACAATTTAACATGTTCTTATCAATTTTCTCGGCCAATTCCATGGCCTTCTTTAGATCAGTAGGTTCTTTATCAGCTAATTGATATTTCAACTCCCCACTAAAAGCTTCCATGTAGTAAATGAGGATGGAATTATCAGGTGGCTTGATATCAGCATGAAGTCTACCCACAATTTCATTGAATTTGTTGTTGAATTCTTCCATTGTCTCATTTTCATTTTTCTTAGTATTGGTCAAGGCAGCTAGAAGGTAGCGGTCTTCTTTGATGTCCCCCCATTTGGCCAAGAAAGCAGTTTCAATTTCTTTGTAGGTCTTGTACTTGTCAGCTTCCAACTTGTTAAACCATTCATAAGCATTTTCTTCCAAAGATAAAGCAAACAACTTCATTTTTACATCTTCATGCTTGGCACCCAAGCACCACTTGTCAAAACAATGGCAAAAACGAGTTATATGGGATTTAGCACTAATAGCATTATTTCCTTGAAAAGATGGCAACTTATCAATGGCTTTTTCAGGGATATCATGAGGGTAACCAACTATAGCAGTAAAATCATAAGGACCAAACTCAGCCATTTCAACAATAAGATTATTCAAATTATTTTCTGTGAATAAAAGGTGAATATCAGAAATTGACTGAGAACCAAGATCCTCAAGGGTTTTTCGAGAAGATAACTTGCTTTTCCTTCTATGATAGACCTTTTCAGGCTCAGGAAAGAACTGAAGCAAGTTCTGAGGATTTCTTCTTGTAAAACGCCTTGGTAGATTTGTTGACAGTGGAGTCGCCAGATGTTCTTAGTCAATTTAAAAAATTCACTACATACATCAAACAAAGCGAAAACAAAAAGGAAAACTCAAAAGTCGTATTCCGGGAATAGAAAGACTTATCCCCGGCAACGGCGCCAAAATGTTGCCGCCTGGTTCCACACCTGGGAAAACGCAGCAGAAGTCTTCAAGCTGCTGGTGTGGCCTTGGGGGCAAGTCAGAGTCGAGTCCCAAGTGACAGCACTTGACTCTGACTTGCCCCCAAGGCCACACCAGCAGCTTGAAGACTTCTGCTGCGTTTTCCCAGGTGTGGAACCGGGCGGCAACAGGTCCTCTCAGCCTCTTGAGACTTCAATAGGGAAAGTATCAAAAGGAAGAAGGGTGGCCTTGGTTGTTGATTCTACCTCTTGTGATAAATTTATTAATGGAAGGAATCTAGTGAACTTTTTATTTGGAGATGGCTCTATCAAATCGATAAAAAACAACCGAAGGTGCAACATACTAGATCTAATGGAGGAGAAAGGAGCAAGGATAACATCATTTCCACTTTCATGGGAGCACAGTTCAGCCTCAGTCAATCTATATAGTTCCTCTAATAATATAGATATGAGTACTTCTCCTTCCCTTCCACTTGTGGGATCTCATGTATTGAATGGTTCACTAAAAGGGATTCAGACTCCTGAGGAGCTAGTTGTTGATCATGTCTCTTGTGATAACTTTATTGATGGAAGGAAGGTAGTGAAAATTTTAGTTAGAGATGTATCTATCCAATGGATAAAAAAGAGCTGAAGGTACAACATAATAGATCCAATGGAGGAGAAACGATCAAGGATAACATCATTTTCACCTTCATGGGAGCGATGTTCAACCTCAATTAAGCTATCCAATTTCACTAATAATACATGTATGAGTACTTCTCCTTCCCTTCCACTTGTGGTTCATTGAAAGGATTCAGCCTCCTAAGGAGCGAAATGAAAATAAGACTCCCTAGTTAGAAGCCGGCCCCAATAAGGGGGGGTATTTGGACAACCTTAGTCATATCAAAGGTCTGGAGGACATTTCTGAAACACCCTACCTTATGGTAACCCTTGTTTACTAGGATCCTAACTCAATATCCCTTGGGAGTTCATATAGAGGGGGTAGAATTATAATTTAAGGAGGATGGATAGGAATCTAGTTCATAAATATGTCTACTTTGAGGGCTTGGGGGTTGTCAAATTGATGGATCCTAGACCATTAGGGGCAGCTGTAAAATCAGCCTTTCCCTATGCTTGGGAATGAGCAATTAAAAAAATTAATGAAGGACATCAAAAATATATTCTAGGGGCCGTTAGAGTAGGAAATTCCTAGGGTTCCACTATGAAAATACTCTCCATCAATGCTAGAGGACTGGGGGGAGAAGGTAAGAAACTGGCCCTCAAATTACTAGTGGAGACCCGAAAACTAGAATTTATTTTGATTCAGGAGACTATGGTGATAGGAGCACCTTTAGAAAGGAATTTATTGAAAATGTTTCAAGGATAGGAATTTCTTACCATTAACTCAATGGGTCTCGGGAGGGTTGCTGATAGGTTGGAATCAATCAATGAGTCTCCTTAAATCGTTAGTTGTTCCTTCAAGTATTTGCACAGACTTGCTCAGTCGAAGCCAAGGTTTCACTTTTATGTTGTTGAACATTTACAGTCCCTGTAATGAGAAAGAAATTTTTGGGGACTAGATATTTCAAATGCATGTGTGTACTTGTGACAATATGATTTTGGGTGGTGACCTTAATTTCACTTTATTTAGTTCAGGGTTCTGGGAAAAAATGCTAGGATGGATAATTTGGTGAATTATTTTCAAAATTGATTGGAAGAAAGGAACTTGGTAGATGTGGAACCCCTGGAATTTGTACATGTACTTGTTACAACAATAGAAGCGGGGTATGTGATCCCCAAGCGACTACAAAAATTTATGATCAATGGAAATTTTCTTCTACAAGTTCACTAGATTTGCTTATGGGTCCACAACTATAGATTCTTGGATCACTTTCCATTCTTCCTATAATTAGGAATTTCACAAATAAAACCATTTCTCCATTTAAATATAATATTGGGTTAAGTGTGAAAGAAGAATTCATGGATTTTCTTAAGAATTCTTGGGTTCCTTTCAACCCTGCCTCAAATTCTTCCCCATGTGAGCATTTTTCTAGTCTTTAAAGGAAGTAAAGAGAGTTTTTTTGGATTGGGATTCTAAAACATTTAGAAGTAGGGGTATTCAATCAAAATAAGTTGAAGGATTATTTAACTCCTTGACTAGGTAGGTTGGAAAGGTTCGGAGTGTGGAAGACTTTAGAAGGATGAAAGAGTTGGAAAATAAATAAATAAATACTTCTTTTGGACAATGAAAGGGATTAAAGAATTAAGAGGGATTAGAGAATGAAGAGCTGATCCACCTAGTTGGTTGTGGGGGAAAACAATACAAAATTATTTCACAACTTTGCAACACATAAAAAGAGCCAAAACACAGTGTGGGAAATGCCAAAAGCATATGCTACTCAAGTTAGGGATTTTCAGGGTTTTGCAACAATGGGAGTTGAACATTTTGGAACTCTCTTTATAGATCTGGATGTTGCTAAGATAGATGATATTTTAAAAGTGGCCACTCAATTTACTCAAATGGTTGATGATGAGGTATGTACTCAACTATATAGGCTAGTGTCCCGAGCAAATATCCTTCAAATCTTGAGTTCACTTAGTAAGGATAAAACCCTTGGCATAGATGGATATTGGACAATAATTTTTTTATAAGATTTCGCTGATATCATGGCTTCCTCCACTACCACTAGTCTACTAGGTATAATTGGCACTGCGACTGTTGGGGAATACATATAGAGATTGTAAACCTTGATATTATCCTTAATAACCAAAGAATCAATGCTATTATAGATAAAATCCTTTTGACATATTATTTATAATAGATACACATGACATAACATGAGACAATGCATTGTATTTTTAATTACTCATCTAATAATTCTAATGCAACCAAATAATAAACTCTCACACTATAGATAGGAAATAGACCAACAGATGATAAGAATCCATACCATGAGAAAGCATGCATAGATTTATCAAGCTTTCCACTACAGAAAAAGAAACCCATATTCAAAAAAATGGATTTTGCTATATTCTTTATGTAAAGACAGGAATACAATGTTAGGGCTCTTTGAGAGTGAAAACAACTATGCTAAACCCTAACCCTAAAAACTAAACAAACAATATCTATACTTCATTTCCCTGTGCTAAAAAGAGTGAGATTTGCTTCTCGTGAGGATGAACCTGCTTAAAAGGTTCGAAACTGTCGAATTTAAAAATTCATCTGCAAATTTCCTCTCATCACTAGTGATAGCAATTTCAAATCTTCAGCTCCTATAGATTTTTGTATTGTTGTGCTTCCCTCTAGCTACAAGTATACATATGAATCCTTATCTTGTTATCTTCCCACTCAAGTCTTGCAACTCTCTTCCCTAATTTACCTCCCATCGATTCAATTATTCATATTATCTACTCTTGTCTAAGGATATGACCAACTAGTTGTAATTATATCCTGATTGTTTAAAAAAAGGACCGAGAGCAAATTTCCCATTTCAAATTCCCCCTTCTATCCAATTTATGACCACCATTAAATCACCAAAAAATTAAAGATTGGATGTCCCTTTATCAATGGATAGGATTAAAAGCAGTTTGAGAGTTAGAATCTCAGCATGGTTATTTGTGCCCCATTCCCAACCCTACCTTGAATATAATATAATGATCATCATTTAGGTATATGATTCCACTTGCTCCAAAATAAGGAGGGTTACCTTGTCACACCCAATCAAAATAGCCCCATGCCCTAGATTTATCAATAGGCTCATGAGAATGCTATCAATGGACACATAATTTGGAAACTTGTAATAGGAAAAGATAGATCTTCTTTCAGAAACGCATTGGAAAGAGGGAACGTATTTTTCCTAAACTAATACTGCATTCTTGGAAAGCCAGATGCCTAGGCTACCACCAAGGAAAGGGCATTAAATTATTTTTGTTCCAGCTTCATCTGCCAGGTTTTGAAATGTTGTTTAATTGTCTCCCCTTTCCAAACTCCTCTAATCACTATCATATTTTTTATCTTGTCCCATACCTATCTTGAATAAGCACAAAATATTAAGCACATGGCTTATTGTTTCCTCCTCCTTACAAACTATACATTTGCTAGACTCTTGCTTGTTCCTGTTTTGGAGAAATCCCCACATTAGGGCCTTGCTCATTATGTATATGAACATAAAAATTCTTTCTTTAAGTGAATACATGATCTTCCATAGTGGTTTCCACCCCCTCTCACTATCCTTAGGCCACCAAAAGACAAACATAGTTTTGTAGCCTAATCTAGTGGTATATAAATACCAAAGGTTGGATTCTTTGACCAGACTAATTCATCCTCTACCATCATAATGTTGACATGTATCACTTTCAATTTTGTTGTATAGGCCTCCCATAACTCTCCTTCAACACCATCCAAGTATAGGAACTTTGATTTCTTCCATTGTTGATGCCATATAAATGAGAATTATGGAGAGGCTTCTTAAGCAATGTTATAAATGTGCTTCCCTTGAAGGGAATGTCACATACCCTCCCATCTATCCAAGGCAAGGAAGGGAACATGATGCCAAATTCTGGGCTTTCACATAATCTCATCCCATTCATTAGATTCATACAATTAAAAACCAATGTGTGCAGATGCAACTCAACAAAAATGCACAACGGAAATAAACAAATCATCCACACACATTTCATATGCAGACAACATATCAATATGATCATTAAATTAAACATTGCAGAAGTAAATACACATCATATACTTATCTTCATTTCGAAATTGGCCCCAAGCAACTAGCTATGTCGCTACAACGTTCCACCCAACCATAGGCCAGTTGTGTTCATCAATCTCTCAACACAACTACCACCCCCGAGCTGGGCATGATTCTTACAAGGAAAAGGGGACATTCAAGCTCATTCACAGCCAATTAATCATTTCATCTGAGCCAAGCTAGTCCACAATTGGGTTTATCAGGCTACATTTGAACCCTGGATGCTTGCACTCAATCTCAAGCCAAAGCAATGGATTTACCAATAGGATGGCCATGGGTTTGGGCTTTCCCCAATCGTTTCCAACCAAAAACGAATTGTGGGATGGGGAAAAACATTCATAGGGAGGAAAAATGATTTCTCCCCAACCATCTAAGCATTTAACAGCTATAACGATCTCTATGGAACCCCAATTTGATTTCCCTTCTTCCCCACTGGTATACAACAAAAACGCCCTTCTCCCGGATGAGAATGAAGGGAAACATAGAAAAACCATGGAGGAAAACGCCCAGGTGGCTCCAAACTCGTGAGGGAGGAAGATTGGTTGATGGATAATGGCTTGGGGGAGCAATTCATGGCTCTTTTCTGGCCCAAGAAGCCAAATGCGATTTTCCATGAAGGGTGGCTTGCCCATACTCAAATTTGGATAGCCATGCCTCTCCATTCCCAAGGCATTAACTACCTCAACCAACTCTTGGAAGAATTAAATGATTGGGTTCATAAGTCAAAATGGGTAGTTGAGGGTTTGATTGGTTCTCTCATTGACACTTGTCTTGACTTGATTGGCTCCAAGGGTTTGAATGTTTTCCCTCCCAATTCCTTGTAAAATCATGCCCCCAGCTCTTGTTGCATTGCATAGTTAGTTGTGGGTATTTTATTAAAATGCATATTTACATGATGTTTGAATTCCAATGTGCCTGGCTAGCACGCAAACCATATGCATCAATAAATCAATGGCGGGGCCTTGGCCTTGAGCTCCTCACCATGATTTTATAACAATATTACATCATTTACATTTGAATGTAATGGGGTCAAGGTGGGGATGTGACAGGGAAGCAATAAAATTTAAAACAAGTTTATAATATTCTCCATTTCCAACCCAAAGATATCTCCTATCCTTAATCTTTCTCCATTACCAACCTTCCAGACCATCGAATTCCCCACAAGAGGGAAGGCTAGGACAATGGACTTCCAACATATTGACACATTATGAGTATTCCTTGAAGGCCTTCTAATCCATTCTTCTAATGAATTAGGTTTAATGTATTTTTGGAGGATAGCTTGGCTCCACAAACCCATATCTGGTATGAGCCTCCATATGCACTTAGCTTCTAGACCCTTCCAAAATTATGGATATAGTTTCACATTGGCTTAGTTCTGAATAGTGTGATTCGTAGCTTGGTGTAGTAGGAAAGGATTCAATAGGAGATAGCAGACAAAGAATAGTAGGTTGGATGACAAGGTAGTGAATGTATAGGTTGGTGAATTCCAATCTAACTCTACACAAAGAAAGCAATAGAACAACAACAGATGGTGGAGAGAAGGAATGCAAAGAACTACTCCTCTTCCTAAGTGGTGGGATGATCATTGAGATGATCTATCTATTGACCTGAATTTGTCTATAGTTGTGGTATGCCTTTTGTTCATCGCAAACTCTTTCTATTTGAATATTCCATGATGGAATACCTTACATGATAGAAAATATGGACATTGTTCCCAATTTTTCCTTAAGGAAAACATTACTCATAATCTCCTTGTTAGGACTGTAACCACAAGGCACAGAGCGCCCCTTTGTTACAACTATTGTTTATTAATATGAACCCAAATATGCTTGTGAAAAAACACTATAATTCTCCTGTGAAAACTATGATTATTACAATTGGTTATATTCATAAACCTGTTGTGAAGAATTATAGAGTGATGCATATTAATATTATGACCATCACATGGTATGGATGCTATTGAAGTTATTCCTCATATTTGAAAAAAGAAAAAGCTACAGTGTTGTGTTCTGATGGTAACCCCCACTTGTGGCATAATCCTCGCCCAGACTTGTTGTATAATATTGGTTATACCTATTGATCCCAAAGAGGCATGGCACAAAACCCAACAAGGTAACTGAACTTGTTTAACCAAACCACATCTTGGACAACATGTGCCACCAAATATAGCTATGGTGAATCTAGAACGAAATCATACAAATTAATAGCTAACAATAATGTTACATCAAATTAGGGTTTTGAGTCTTTTCTCATCATAAATAATGGATAAGGAAAATCAAATAGGTTAAATGGTATATCAAATCTAGGTTTTGGCATATAACTCTATCTTAACCCATGATGATGGCATGGTCTCAATGGACGTTAACTATCATCGTCATCATCATATATTTATTTCTCAAAAAATATTATATTTTATTAAATATTTAATTATTTTAATAAAATATTCAATAAAATAAAGTGGTTTACTCAAATTTAAGAGTTATTTAGATCAATGTAGTTTAGTATACACAAATTTTTATTATAAAGGGATTTCAATCCTAAAGAGAGATTTGTTTTAGGAGGTAAAACAGTTTCTCTTTTATATAAAAACTCTACACATACAATAATTTTAATCTTGAATTGTTTGCATAAAAATACATCACCCAAACCACATAACCTAATTTAAGAAAAGTGAAATCCTAAAAATTTAGAAAATAAAACCCAAACAAACAAGTGGGGTCGCAACCATTTAGCTACTTAGTACTTCCATTTGAAGAAAAATGATAAAAAGCATTTGAAAAATCATATAAGTGTGAGAGTTAGAAATTATATATTTACTTAGATTTGTAAATGATTGAAATTTGATATACTACTTTGCAAAACAATAAAAAATAATAAATGTGATGTTCATAGATAAACATTACCTTCATTTGACATTAATCTTAATGTTACCTCACCATAATCATACAAAAAGATAAAAAGTTTAAAGAAAATTACATTCTAAATCCGATTCAAGTATTTCTTCATAAAGATGTAAAAATCATTTGCATTTGTAAAAAAAAAGGGATTCACATTGAATGAAATTTTAATTCCTTAAATTTTATTTTTAACCCAATCTTATCATACCTAATACTCTACTACACTAATTTTTTTAGATATAGTGTACATTGATATGCATAATGTGAGTTAATATATCAATTGCATAAGAAACATTTTTTTAAATATTAATATTTTATTAAAAAATATTTTAAAATGATTTTTTTATAAATGAACGAGTGTTTTATAAAATATGTTAAATTAATTTGGTGCTTCCCATAGGATTACACACGTTAATTCAACTAGTATTATATTAACATTTATCCTCATTGCTACATTAAGAACTAATGTCTAATCTAAAACATAATAATTCAGTACCTTAATAATTAGGACAATGTTTCTATATCTCTATAACTTTTGTACCTCACATTTTTTAATTATTAATATTTTATTAAAAAGTATTTTAAGATAACTTACACACTAGTGCTAGTAAATTTATGTTGCACACTAAGGTTTAATATGATGGGGCACTAGCAAGGATTTTTTTTAATGGATGATTTTTTTATAAAATATTTTAAATTACTTTGTTGTTTCTCGTAAAGTTACACATTGATTCAACTAATGTTATACTAACATTTATCCTCAATGCCACGTTAAGAATCAATGTATAACCTAGAACCTAGGAAGTCCCTCACATTACCTATAAACTTTATTTCTTAATTACAAAGTTTGGACCTCACATTGCCCATAGATCTTAGTTTAATTAATTTTTTTTGTTACAATGTACATTACATTGGACAACATGTATATGCTAGGATAAAAACCATGAGATAACCATCACGAACCACATTTCTAAATTCAAATAATTTTATTTCTATTCTAAAATGTAATAAAATAAAAACAAATAAATACTTTAAACCTAACCAACTAAATATTCTGAAACATATAATATACTTAATCTTTTAAACATTTTTATTAATAAATTTAGGACCCATTTAAAATTAAAACATAACTAACTAAATATTATGAAACATATAATATAATTAACTTTTTAAAAAAATTATTATTAAATTTAGGACACATAATTTAAAATTAAAGTTAAACTTTTAAACCATAAGTGAGTTAATTAACATCATTTCTATACGCTATTCAAAACTTTCATTAATTTGAATACTTTATTCAAAACTTTCTTTGTTGTGGAGTCCAAATCCTAAGTAGTCATTGTATGACAACGCATTCTTCATCCAAAAAGTCGTTATCAAAAGAAAAAAGCTTTAGTGGAATGAGATCCGAGCCATTATAGCGTGTTGAGGAATGGGAGCCAACGAAACCCAACTTGCTTTCAACCCTTCGGTGATATACCCAATTGGGGTGCAGAACATTGCAGAACATTTCGATGGCTTGTCCCCTGGATGAGGCGGTGATGAAGAAGATTCCCGTAAGCAACTACAGGAAAGGGAATGTTCTTATCGAATTCTATAAAAATTCTGTCTGTTTATTTTGGTTTGAATTCTAAAAATATTGGTGTGTTTGAATTCTGATTATTGAATAAGGTTTGTTTGAATTCTATAGGGTTTGAATTCTAATTATCGAATAAGGTTGGTTTGAATTCTGAAAACATTGATTGTTTATTTTCTGATTATATTTTTGGGATTCTTTTATGTTCATACTCTACCTCGTACCCACCGTTGGGGAAATTTCAGTTTGCTGTGGGACAACGATAAGATTTATGCATCCCATTGTTCGTCTCGCTCTCCTGCAACCTTCACAGTCTGGAAGAAGTCTCTCATCTTCAATGGCAATGGTTTCATAGTCTTGATTCATTTGGAAATCTGGTCTTTAGAGTCGATAATTACTCATCTCTTGCCAAACAACAACTCTTTCTTATGGATGATGTGGGGTGCGTTCTTCTAACCATCTGCCACAAGGTACTTTTCCTTTTACAACAGAAATTTCATATTTGCTTGTGTTGACTGAAATTGTTTGTGGGTGTAGCAGAGATCGATTTTTAACAATTGAGATTGTAATGGGTGTGGGATTAAACCAGCATTTAATTACCTAGGAAGTCCCTCACATTACCTATAAATTTTATTTCTTAATTACAAAGTTTGGACCTCACATTTCCCAAAGATCTTAGTTTAATTACATTTTTTTTGTTACAATGTACATTACATTGGACAACATGTATATGCTAGGATAAAAACCATGAGATAATCATCACAAACCACATTTCTAAATTCAAATAAATTCATTTCTATTCTAAAATGTAATAAAATAAAAACAAATAAATACTTTAAACCTAACCAACTAAATATTCTGAAACATATAATATACTTAATCTTTTAAACATTTTTATTAATAAATTTAGGACCCATTTAAAATTAAAACATAACTAACTAAATATTTTGAAACATATAATATAGTTAACTTTTAAAAAAAATTATTATTAAATTTAGGACACATGATTTAAAATTAAAGTTAAACTTTTAAACCATAAAAGAGTTAACTAACATAATTTCTATACTTTATTCAAAACTTTCATTAATTCGAATACTTTATTCAAAACTTTCATTAATTCAAATACTTATTCAAAACTTTCTTTGTTGTGGAGTCCAAATCCTAAATAGTGAGTGTATGACAACGCATTCTTGATCCAAAAATTTGTTATCAAAAGAAAAAATCTTTAATGGAATGAGATGCGAGCCATTATAGCGTGTTGATGAATGGTAGCCAACCAAACACAACTTGCTTTCAGCCCGTCGGTGATAGACCCAATTGGGGTGCAGAACATTGCACAACATTTCGATGGCTTGTAGAGCACCTGAGTGGGCCTAATGGTTAAGAACATGTGTTATCTCTGAGGAGGTCACAGGTTCAAAACCGGCGGGGGGTAGGGTTGCTCATTGGCCTGCTGTGACAAGGCTCGAAGGGTAGGCGACCCCTGGGATAGAGGCTCTCCCTTGGGATAAAGGGTCTCGGGACGTCTCGGCCCCTGCTGAGTCACAAGTTTCTGGTATATCTGGCTTGCAGGCTGTTGGATATACCCCTTGGGAGGTTGCTGTTCCCATGGTCAAAAAAAAACATTTCGATGGCTTGTCCCCTGGATGAGGCAGTGATGAAGAAGATTGCCGTAAGAAACTATAGGAAAGCCCATGTTCTTAACGAATTCTGTAAACATTATGTGTGTTTATTTTTGTTTGAATTCTAAAAATATTGGTGTTTTGAATTTTGATTAATGAATAAGGTTGGTTTGAATTCTATAGGGTTTGAATTCTAATTATCGAATAAGGTTGGTTTGAATTCTGAAAACATTGATTGTTTATTTTCTGATTGTATTTTTGGGATTCTTTTATGTTCAGATTGTACCTCGTCCCCACCGCCGAGGGAATTTCAGTTTCCAATGGGACAATGATAATATTTGTGTAGCCCATTGTTCGTCTCGCTCTCCTGCGACCTTCACAGTCTGGAAGAAGTCTCTCATCTTCAATGGAAATGATTTCAGAGTCTTGATTCATTTGGAATTCTAGTCTTTAGAGTCGATAATTACTTGTCTCCTTCCAAACAACAACTCTTTCTCATGGATGTTGTGGGGATCATTCTTCTAACCATACGCCGCAAGGTACTTGTACTTTTACAACAGAAGTTTCATATTTGCTTGTGTTGACTGAAATTGTTTATGGGTGTAGTAGAGATCGAGTTTTAACGATTGAGATTGTAATGGGTGTGGGATTAAACCGGCATTTAGCGTTAGAAAGTCGGTGTCGACACTCTTTTCAAGCAAAGCCTTGGCCAAAGTACTAGTGTTAAACCCTGCAAAGAAATAGAATACGAATCTTTGCAACTATGAAATCGAGGGATCCCACTGTAATCCAAGCTACTCATTGAAAATACTCGACGCCTCTCGAGATATTATCGCTCAAGTTTTCTCTCCTCGAATCTAACTTGTTTGAGGAATTCCCTCACTCATTTATTCATTTCATGGTGTAGGAAACACAAAAACAAGCCGCATCTGGGATCATGTTAGGAGACTATGTACTTAGCCTTGTTGTGCAGCCTGGAATTGATCAAACCTTCATCATGGGACTTCTCATGGAAGACATCCTTTGTGAAGAGTATTCATTTTTTTAATATTATATTATTAGACATCCTTTGTGAATATTCATTTTTATAATATTAGAACCTCTTATATAGATTCTCTCATGTAATAAATGATATTTTGTTCAAAGGTTTTGTTATTTTTTAAAACTCCTTGTGTTCATAGGGTTGTGTTATTTTTTGTCCTTGTGTGTGTTGGTATGGGTTTGTGATTGTAAGGGCTCTGTGAGAGACACACAACTTTTGGCCAAAGAGTCTGTGAGGCGGAGGCATGGCATGGTATTGTTGAATCATTGAGGTGATCTCTAGCTATTGCAAGCATGGTGGTGAGAGTCTGCTGAAATTAAATTTTATTTCAATTTAGTGAGCAACAGATTTGTATTTGTAATATTATATGCTCTTGTGATCTAAACCTATTTCCTTTCTATTTTGATATAAAATTCTGATTTCTTGAATGTGATATTTGCCTATTTTCATAGGGTGGAATGGGGAAGCCACATTTGGTGGAAGCAGTTCCTACGATGAATGGATTAATGTCCAGCTCCAATGTAAACTCGTGTGCAGATGATAATATGGCTTGGACTATGGTCAATATTTATTCAGGTACTAAATAAACATTTTCCTACTTATAGATTCGTTTCAAGAAAGAAAATGAAAAAATCCGTAAGGTAGAAGGTTTTCATACCTAAAGACAGAACGAGCAGGATTAAATTCTTTTACATTTTTCCAGCTATACATTAGTTTCTCAAAGAAATAATTAATTCCTATACATTTTAATGTTTTAATACATTAGTTTCTCAAACAGGGAATTAATCTGTGTAGTTTTAATCCCTGTAGCTTAGTTTCTCTTCTTACAATGTGAAAGAAAGGAGTAAAAGATCTATTGCTATTCTAGATTTGAAAGAAAGAACAAGAAATATATACCCATAAAAAAGAACAAGAAATATATGCCCATAGAAATATAATTCCCATAGGGATTAGGGATTGAGTGCTTTAAGGTACTGGCTTTGCTAGCTTTCTTCAGATCCAAGGCCAAATTTCTAATGTTGATAGCTTATATGGAAAGATAATCATTCATCCAATTAATGAGAAGCTGAGAGTCACCATGTATCTGAATATTTCTTATCCCTCCGCGATGTGCTTCCCTCATAACAACATGCAAGGCAAATAGTTCAGCTCTATTATTGCTTCTAGGCCCCACATTAGCCATGGTCAATATAAAATGGTCATCCTGTAAGTAGATTATCCCATCAATCCGTCCTTTATGAGAATCCTTTTGATATTCCCCATTGAAAAAAGCCCAAGGTTTTGACTAATCAATCACAAGATGACCCAAAAACCCTTCCTTTCTTGTCTTTATCATGCAACGTATAATATTTATCAAGAACACAAATTTGAGCAAAAATTTGAAAAGTGGGTCAATGCTTGTTGTAAAAACTCCTTGCAGCTCTCTCTAGCCAAATACTCAATATGGTTAGGAAAGGAACTCACCTATGCTTTTTTAGAACTAGTTTATGATACCAATTTAGAAGACCATCTTCCATTGAATCCCCACCTAAGTATCATTAATCCCAATCCAATCCCCAACCTTAGTCCAAACTTGTTTGGTATAAGGACAAGTAGAAAAAGATCAGTTACGTCTTCAGTGCTATCCGTGCAGAGATAACATATCCTTGGACCATTAAATTGAAACTTCTTTAGATAATCTTAGGTAGGTACTTTTATCCTTAGGGCAAACCATATAAAAAGCTTGGTTTTCTTTGGTTTTTTTATGCTTTAACTTTCCAAATTTGCTTCCACCACCATCTCTCCTCCGAGTCATCGTGCTCTGTCAAAACATCACCCAATATTACTCCAAATCTGCCTTGTTTGTGTGAGACATATAGAAATCAAATTGCAATATTATTTTTACCTTATTACACTAATTAAAGTTAGACTTTGGTTTGTACTTAATTTTTTTCTTAAATATTTATTTTCTATTAAAACTGATGGGTGTTGTCACATTGAAAAAGAGTAATAAAAAGAACTTAGGTTATATCTTACCATATCATCTATAAAGTGTAAAGTTTAATATATTGGCATGGATATGAAGAGTTTATTTATGAAGCACAAATCATAATTTTTAAACTATATTTATGGAGCGGAATAGTAAAACAATGTAATATATATATGTTACCTCTATATATATCAAAACTATAACTCTATATATAAAATAGTAAAACAATGTATTATATATATATATTCCATATATATATTAAAAATTCTTAAATCTTCACATTTAAATTACCTCTCATGTTTATTACTTAAAATTTACCAAGCACTTCCTTGTCAGCTGGCGAATTCAATTTTTTTTTGGAAGTATATGTGGATTCGGAATCTCGGATGGATTTACCAAAAACCTATGGAAGTGGATGCGGTTGGATTGCCCGCTCCCACTACCAAAAAGCTCTTGTGACCGTTTGAAAGGATTTCTTTTCAATAATTGCGTTGGTTTGGTTTGTTTGTGGTCCATGTTTGTTCAGTTTACTGCATAGCCATGCATGGCGTCTGTTACAGTGCATTTTCTTTATTGATTTTTCCATTTATTTGGACTGTGATTGGTGCTTTTTTCGTGTTTTTTTCTCTTTTTTTTTTGTTTCTTTTCCTTTGGTTTTGCATTGTTTGCCAGGGTTTTTATTTACTTGCAGGATGTTGAGAAGAAGAAACATGGGTAGAGATAAAACCCATCATCTTGGATTTCGACGAAGTTACCAGCAGGTATGTTGGAAGCTGGCTTGGTTGATAACTGTTATGCATAGAGATCTAATAGTTGTTTTAGTTATAGTGATAGAGTTAATCATTTGGTTAATGATCTGAAATGAACTCTTATATGCAACAAGTAAAGAGGATGGTTTTGCCATAAAAGAAGAAGCTATACACTAAAAGCTTCGGCGGTCTCACAAATGGTTTGGGTTGCAGAGAAGTTTCCGAGATGAGATGAGATGAAGGATTAAGTACGAAGAATATGATAAGATCCATGATTTTGGATTCTGTGAAGATAATGAAGTGACAAGTACAGAATGGCTGCCATCTGGTCAATTATGATTCTGATTCTAAAACTTGTAAATTAGTTTTGACTGGTAATTGATTTGAAACAGGTAAAAAATGTGGTTCGACATCGAGTCTGAAGTATTTGAGCTGTGATTTCTGTATCTGAAGTAGGGAGTTCTTTCGTTTCTCATTTTTTCTGAAGTTGGCGCAGGCTTCAGGTACGTCCAATGTCAGGCTTCAGGTTCGTACAGCCTTCCCTCATTCTTTCGTCCTCTCCGTTTAGAGTTTGGGGTTAAAGTTTAAACCACTTCACCAGATTTCCGTAATGGGACATAAAATGATTTTATTAAAGTCTGATCCGTCGAAGCTTCGGCGCTCGGGTTACGCACATTCTGTCTGCCCTGTTTTACTTTTGTTGCAGGATGTTCCGTGTTTTTTAATTATATATATTCAGAAAGTTTGTATTAGTAAATTTGTACAGAAGGGTTGCCAATTTCCATCTCGTCCATAATGATTCAACATAATAAAGAGCATAATGATTCAGCATAATAAAGAGCGCTAATAGTTATTGAAGCTTGTAATTTCTTTTGCAGTTGCTTTGCTGGTTAGTTTTGATTGTTAATTGATTTGAAACGGGTAAAAATGTGGTTCGACATCGAGGAAGAAGATAACATGAGATAATTCAGAGATAAGGTTTGTTTTGGTTTATTTGAGCTGTGATTTCTATATCCGTCTTATAAATGATTTGCATAAAGATTTGCAGAAGAGGCGACGAAGAATAATTCATTTTGGCTCTCGGAAGTAATATTTTGTGTGAAGTTGGCGCAGGTACGTCCATTGTCAGTCAAGGATGGTTCGCACATCATTCCGCCTCATTCTTTCGGAGTTGAATTTGGGGTTAACCCACTTCAAGGTATGGCTATGGGCTAAAATGATTTTATAAAAGTCTGATTCACCAGATTTCACTAAATACGATTCTCGCTACGAGGGTGAGTTCTGTGCATTTTTTTCCTGTGATTTGCGCTGTTAGAGGGTTTCTTTTAATATATAGCAGAACCAAAGATCGAGATTAGTACACGGGAAACTTATGGGAAATGAACCGAAGATCGAGATTAGTACAACGGGAAACTTATGGGAATGGAGGAGCCTGATATTTTTTGTGGATTACCTAGTAAGATTTGCAGCAGTAAGATTTGCAGCAGTAAGATTTCTTTTATGTTCTAGATGAATTTAAATAGATTATTTTTATTCGATTTTAGATTGCTGTAGGAAATCACAAGGTTTACTGTTATTTCGATTCCAGAGTGAAAGGGCATTTCAATCCATTCGTAATTCCGGATAAAGTTAGTTTGCATTTAATTTCTCCGGTAGTTTTTCTTGGTTATTGATTTTGGCATAGAACTGCCGATATCTTCCCTGGGTTGGTTTGTTTGGTTAGGTTATTTATATCATTTATATATAATGAGAATGGAAAAGAGGTTTATCCTTATTAAATCTTTGTTTGCAGTGGTTGCAAAGATGAAATGACACGCTGCCAAAGAAAGAGAGACCATTAAAAATCAGACAAGATTGAATTGAATCAGGTAGATATACAATTTTTTCAAGGTCTTTATTAAATGGTTAATCTATAGAAAATAGCTTACCCCTTAGGTTATATTGCTTTACTTATTGTCGGTCTTCTATTAAATTAGCTTTAGCCAGTTATCAAAACTAGTTCTAATTAGTTATTAAAATTATTTAGAAATCTATTAGCTTACATTTCATTATTAAAATTATTTAGAAATCTTATTTCACATAAATTTCACTAAATGACTCAATTACCTTCTAGAAGTTCATCTTGGCCAGCTATAATGTATGGTATAAGCTTAACAAGTTATCAAAACTAGTTCTAATTAGTTATTAAAATTATTTAGAAATCTATTTAGCTTACATTTCATTATTAAAATTATTTAGAAATCTTATTTCACATAAATTTCACTAAATGACTCAGTTACCTTCTAGAAGTTCCTATTGGCCAGCTATAATGTATGGTAAACTTCATGTAGGAGAGATTTTTTCCCACAGGGATTCCTCTTCGTAGTCCAGTCTAATACACATAGAGGGAGTTAGTGCACAGGCCTTGCTTTGATTCTCAAACCTACTTCCTGAGTCTTATGAGTTCACTACTTTTAAGGTATTGGAGATCTGTTTGAATTGGTAGATAATCAAGGAATAACGCAATCACAATGAAATCACGCATGTATCGAAGTGAAACAACATTAATTGAAATCTTAATACTTAGCTGGATCAAAACAAGTCATGGATAACACTTGATTGGTTAATCATAGAGATAAGGGTAACCCCATCTCCCGTTGTTGGAGTTCCGAATGCTAATTAAATCCTTCTTTCCATTATGTTGAATTGGGTATATGTGTTATTATGGTATAGGAAGGGAGAGCGATCGGCTTGTAAAGGATCCATGAGCAGAATACAGTCTCGTATAACAAGTAAAAGCAAAACCGCAAATTTAATTTTCACCATCATTCATATCCATGTTATGCCTCAAATTGAAATATATGTTTCATTATATTACAGGTAAGGAAATGAATGGTTGGTATTGGATCCATGAGCAGAATTGCCGTATATTATTTCTATCCGGTAAAGAAAGGGAAAGAGTTCATTTATAGTAACTTACATGGTATTAGCAAAAATGACTCGAATTACCTTGAGATAGGACTTGACTAGGAGAGAGCCCATTTTTGATAGGGTAAGCACTTGCTTACAGAGAGACGATTCCTTTAAAAATCGACCCTCCTTTCTTATCATAATTTCTGGAGTGTTGGGCAACTCCTTTGGAGTCGACCCTTATATTTTACTTGCTATACAAATGATTAGCTATAAATACTGTGTGCAAAGAACAAGGAGGCGACCTCCCTTCAAAGGTGCCGAGTGAACAACGAGGGAGAGCTCCTTTTTGAAGCTTCGACCCTTCATATCATTCATTATTGCGTAAAAGCTCGAATAACAAATGAACAGGGGCCGTAGATCCTAACTGTATCCTAGCCTGGGATTTTCTTAGTAGAGCCAAAAATCCATAGTAGAATAATTGAGGGAGTTATTCTAGTTATTCTACTGCATGATTTTTTTTTATCGTCTTCGGGAACTCGAACTCTAAGTATCGAGCACTGATAGAATGAATGCACTGTGAGGCCATTAATGACAGTTGTGAATAGATTGAATGCACTGTGAGGCCATTAATACGTCTCTGGATTTGGATCTGTAACACCGATCTTTGATTGACAGACTGATTATCATGCTGTGAGAAGATGCTTTTCATGCACCCATTTGAGGGGAAAGTGAGAAAGGGATTTGAGAAACCTGCCCGATGGCTTTGAAATCCATTGTTGAAAGGGACGCGGATTGCACAGAAATATATCCATGGATTTGAAATGGCTCTGTTCAAGCTATGATTATATGGTGAGTTATAAACCTTCCCGGTCGTATATGTCCAGCAATGCCACGAGAGTTGGCGTTTAAAAAGTAACTCTTCAGCCGGCCTCCATCCACGAGTTGGTCCGAGTTCTTGATCAGGATTATGCTAAGGTACTCAGGGATCAAGAGATGGGTCCGTCTGAAAAGCACTACTGAAGTTGGAGAGTCGGCTCACGAATGCAGAGCAGTGAGAGACGCCAATGAAGTGTGCTCCTGCATGCACGCAACCAATCAACCATGGATGAACATTCCTAATTATTACAATGTTGAACATTTATATAACATTCCTTTCTGATCACATTTCTGCAATTAATACCATTCCTGATTTATCCCATACATTTTTAGCAATATCATTACTTACCAGTCCAATCGCTAGTAAACTTGGATATGATATCTCATTTAAGTTTACAGCTGGCAATAACATTACTTACCAGTCCAATTGTTAGTAAACTTTGATATGATATGTCATTTAAGTTTAGAGCTGAACGAGACTTTAAGTGCTTATATATGAAAATATACAGACTCTACCTTTCTGGACTCAAACATATATTGAACACGGTTTTACTCCCATAACAATGAATGATCTTATTACATAAGAGTGTCTTTCTTTTCAAACATTCATATAACAATATTATTATTTACCAACATACATATGTTGCTAATAATTAGTACGTACGAGTATAACCATCTCTTGCTGTGATAGACCTTTGGATGCAAAGATCTGGGTTAGTTGGGTTACATTGAAGAAAGGGGAGGTAAATTTCCCACTATATCTGAAGCTCGTGAAGCCGGAACATCCCAACCAAGAGGGAATCTAAATGGAGACGCCTGCCATCAATTATAAAAATATCATTGGCTTTTCAACATTGCTTTGCTAACAGTAATAAATAGTATCATATAACTGAGTGGTCTAAACATGTTAGGGTTTCATTTGAATCTATATGCAGGAGATTCCTGCCATCAATTATAAGATTAAATTATCATTGGCGTGTTGCCTTTTTCAACATTGTTTTGCTAACAGTAATAAATATCATATTGAATTAAATTAGAACGGATTGCTACGTATCATATAACTGAGTAGTGTAGTCTAAACATGTTAAGGCTTGATTGAATCTATATGGAGATGAGTGCTAACAGTAATAAATATGTTATTGAATTAAATTAGGACGGACTCGTAGTTATAATATAACTGAGTAGTCAAACATGCTGAGCAGTCTAAACATGTTCTAGGGTTATTCAAAAGAGGCATTGGAAATGTAAAATGTAAATATTAACTATTAATTTGATCAACTATTCCAACTAGAGATCAAATCGATATCGGAAATCAAAACCTAGAACAAGAAACCTTATGCACAGCTATTGTAAAACCTATAACAAAGTCCAAATGAAATAATGAGATAGAAATTTCAAACTAGATAACAAAATAAACAGGCGAATCGATGCAGGGATGCGGGCAGAGCGTTGATAGTCAGCAGTGGCGATTTGCAAAGACATTGCAAGGTATAATGTGTTTATCGGTGGATATTCTGCATTTCTTAGACAACAAATCAAATTCGTGAAAATGTCAGAGGTGACGTAGGTGGGTGTTTCTCTGCGGGAGGAAAACAAGCTGATCATATTTTGGAAACAATGTGGAGAATTCGTGTCGATTACGATAGTGTTATAATAATGTATAGTGTTATAATAATGTCAACTTTCAGCTTTTTATTAGTTTTTCTTAGCTTTGGAAACCAGAAAGATGGGAAAGTTATCAACTATGTATGCAGTACAGTCTTATAGACTTGTTAGATAGCACAGTTAGACAAACACTAATTTCACAGATTTTTCTTAACTCATACGAATACCCCCTCTTTAAGCCCCTGTTTGTGCTATGCGGCCGGTACATCCTTACCCACACCATCTATTTATGCTTTAGTATCCAGTAGATTCATCTTTTTTTGCTTTGGTCGGGATGAGAGAGAGGTCTCATTATTCTTTTGCAGTACATGTAGTGGTCAACCCTATGTTTCCCCACCCAGGCACCCGTAGGTTCTGACTAAGGGCAGGTATATATTCGGGCACATATTTGACCCACTTAACCTGAAGATCCATTACGACCTGGTACCGGTACACGACCTCACCATTCAATTCTAAGGGATTGGCTCCCCTACGACACAGTTCCATTGAATTTTGAGGGTTTGGGTTTTGCAGGCGTTTAAGTTTAACCTTTTTGATAGAAAGAAAAGCACCTCTTAACAAAGATCCTTTCGTCCCTTGATATTGAATCTCACACTCGCAGCACCAAATCGCAAGGATTGAACATCATCACAAATATGCTTTAGGCTCCTAAATAAAATAGGAAACAGAAGAAACACGTGATGCCATTTGGAATACTTCATGGGGAGGAACTAGTGTGTATAAACACTCACAACTTAGCACGCATTCCCAGAAGTTAAATTCTAACTAGACCTTATTAATTATGCACCCTAAACCTTCGTGCAGTTGGTAGAATGCCATGATCCTGGAAAAGATGCCTGTTGTTAACAAACAAAATGTCCAATGTGAAGGCATATTGACTATATAAGTATTGGTACTAAACTAGATGCAATATTTTGAACAAATTTAAAATTAAAAAATGGGAGTCAGAAATCCTCCATTCAAAAGGCCTGTGTTTGTGCTTCAGATTTGGGCAAATATATTTGATGTCCAACCTAAACATAAAAAAGTATCAGCGTGGCTGTCCTAAATTGTTTGTGAAACAGTTCCAATATTTTCATATTTCCGAAATGTCATCCAGTTAAGAATTTCCCCATCTCAATCAAACACAGAAACCCATTTTCCCCAAAATCCAAAAATATCATCACTGCAGAAACCCATGGTGTTCCCTATTCTTCAGGCTCTGCAGCGGTCGGTGTTCCCTATTCTCCGGGGTTTGGGTTTTGCAGAAGTTTTAGTTTAGCCTTACCGGCAAAGAGCTCGTCTCCCTTTCTGTACGCTTGGATTATACTGACGGTCTTGACAAAACGTACTTGTAATCTTTGAGTGTAAATCTTCAGTACAGGGATCTGAAAAATCATTTTTAATCATTAAAGTCAGCATTTTTATCTGAAGCAATAAAAATTTCCCTTGGCATCTTCGCCAGTTTTTCCTTTGAAGTTTGTATATTTTTCTTTGATTGCAGCAATATCCATCGTTTATTTTAGTTGTAAGGTTTTGTTGTTGATTTTTACACCAAAATACCGTACATTTTCTTTTGCTTACTTTACGTTTTTACATTATGTTTGCTTGTTTTTCTTACTCTCACTTTCCTATTATATTTCTCATTATTCTGAGTAGTTAGGTATTTCATAAAAATATGTAAATAAAAAAAATTAGTTTTGATTGAACTTCTTGATAGGTCAAGTTTGGTTAGTTAGAATGTAAATTTTTTTCCTTTTTTTTTTTTTGTCTGTTTTGCTTATAATTTTTGTATATTTAGTTTTTCTTTATGTTTTTTTTTATAATTATAAATTTAGTTTATATATATTTTTTAATTTAATAAATAAATATTGTGTTTATTTTAATTTTGTTAATTTTTTATATTTTTATTAAGTACTGTAAAATTTCATATTTTTCTCTTACTAATTTAAAATGAATACTTAATTTTCCATATTGTTTTTATGTTTATAATTTGATGAGATGTGAAATATATTTTTTTATAATTATTACTTAATTTAGTTTTTTCCATATTAAAATAGCTCGGTTAATGATAAAGAATTTGTTGAAATACTTTAGAATTCAAGTTAATAATGATAAATTTGTTGAAATAGGTTAAAGTTCTAATTTAGAGTTTTTTCTTAGTTTAAAGATTTGTTAGATTATAAATTGCTATGTTGTTTAATTTTGGTAAATTGTTTTTTAATATTTTCTTGATGGTTATATATATATATATATATATATATATATATATAAAATTTGAATATTTAAATGAGAATAAGATTGTAGAAAAATATTTGTTTTTTATAAATATTAAATTGTATACATTTTTTTATGTTGTGTGCATTAGTATGTTGACCATAGGGGTTCTCTTGAAAGTCTTGTATAGAGTGTTTTCAAAGGACCACTTTGGGAAATTGCCTGGAAACAATTTCCTAACTCGGTATCTTGACACATGTGCCTTGTTGTAGCTGGAAACTGGGACGTCGTTGCGCTAGTAATAGGTGGAGGGAGATAACTCCCAGAGAATCCCTCCCAGTACGCCCCAAGTTGGGTGGTCGACCATGCATACACAAGGTTTTTTAAAGTGGTCTAACGAGGGACCCCCCCTTTGTTGACACTCTATACATGCAACCTAGGAGTTATGATCTTCTTCCTTGGTAATTATAATTTTAACCTCCTCTAAACCTTAGCTACTTTATCCACTCTCATCCAACCCATATAACTTGCAACTACTAAATTTTAGAACATTACACTTATAAATCATACAAATTTTAATATTTGTAAGTCCTAAAACCCTGTAAATTTATATAACAACAAAATATCTTAACTACTTTAACCCATGTAACAATAACACCTAAAATTTGCTCTCTCTCTCTCTCTCTCTAACCCCGTAATCCCTAATCTCTCGCTCCATCTAAACCCCCAAACGCCAATCTTTCTCTTTCTCTCTCTAAAATCCTAAACCATAATCTATCTCTCTCTCTAAACCCCTAACCCCCAATATATTTCTCTCTCTTAACTCTCTCTCTCTCTAAACCCCTAACCCCAATATATTTCTCTCTCTTAACTCTCTCTCTCTCTCTTAAACTCTAACTCCCAATCCCTCTACTCTCTTTAAATCCCCAACCTCCAATATATCTATCTATCTCTAAACATTTAACCCCCAATATATCTCTCTCTCTAAACCCATAACCCATGATCTCTCTCTATAAACCCTTAATAACCAAAGTTCTCTCTCACTCTCTCTATCTCTCTAAACCCCTAACCCCAAATTTATCCCTTTCTATCTCTCTCTAAAACCCTAACCTCCAATCTCTCTCTCTCTAAACCTCTAACCTCTAATATCTCTCTCTCTGAACCCCTAACCCCTCTATCTCTCTCTATAAACCCCTAAGCCTTATCTATCTCTCTCTCTGAACCCCTAACCCCAATCTCTCTCTCTCTCCCCCCCTCTCTCTCTAAACTCCTTACCCTCAATCTCTTCCCCCCTCTCTCCAAACCCCAAACATCCAATCTCTCTCTCTCTCTCTCTCTCTCTAAACCCCTAACCCCTAACCCCCAATCCCTCTCTATCTCTAAAACCCTAACGTCCATTCACTCTCTTTCTATATCTCTCTCTCTCTTTCCTTATTTCTCTCTCTCTAAGAATCTAACACCCAACCCCACTCTCTCTCATCCCATAATCCCATTCTCTCTCTCTCTCTCACTTTAAACTCACAATCCCCAATCTCTCTCTCTCTGCATATATATTTATCTAAAAACCTAACCCCAATATCTCTTTCTGTCAACCCTAATCATCGATCTCTCTCTCTTTCTTTAAACACCTAAACCCCAATCTCTCTCTCTCTAAACCCCTAACCCCAATCTCTCTCTCTCTCTAAACCCATAATCCCTAGTCTCTCCCTCTCTCTCTCTAAACCTCTAAACCCAATCTCTCACTCTCTCTCTAAACCCCTAAACCCAATCTCTCTCTCTCTCTCTCTCTCTCCTCAAACCCTCACTCCTCATCCACCCCCTATCTATGTCTCTCCCCACCACCCAACTACTAACAATCCATACTCCCATCGTGATCTCACTCTATCTCTAAATCCCTATTAACCCCAAATCTCTCTCTCTCTCTCTCTCGCTAAACCCCCAACGCCCAACCTCTCTCTCTCTAAACTATAACCGCAATTCTCTTTCTCTCTCTATCTAAATCCCTTACCTCCAATCTTTCTCTGTCTCTAAGCCCCTAACCCTCAATCTCCCTCATTTTATCTCTCTTTGAAAACCCTTAACACCAAGTTGATCTCACACTCTAACCTCTAATCTCTCTCTCTAAACCACTTACCTCCAACCTCTCTCTCTAAACCAATTACCTCCAACCTCTCTCTCTTTCTCTCTCTCTCTAAACCCCTCACCCATAATCTCTCTATTTTTCTCCCTCTCTCTCTCTAAACCCGTAACCCCCAATCCCTTTCTTTCTCTCTCTAAACTACTAACCTCCAAAATCTCTCTCTCTAAAGCCTCCTAACCCCCAATCTCTCTCTTTAAAACCCTAACCCCCAATCTCTCTCTCTCTCTAAACCCTTAACCCCCAATCTCTCTCTCTCTCTCTCTCTCTCTCTCTCTCTCTCAACCCCTAACCCCTAATATCTCTTTCTTTAAACCCCTAACCCCCAATCTCTCTCTCTAAACCCCTAAACTCTAATCGTTCTCTCTTTCTCTCTAAATCCCTTAACCACCAAACCGTCTCTCTCTCCATCTCTCTCTCTCTCTAATCCGCTAACCGTGAATCTCTCTATTTCTCTCTAAACTACTAACCCCAATCTCTCTCTCTCAATATCTCTCTATCTAAACCCTCAACGCGCAATCTCTCTCCTTCTTTGAACCCCTAACCCCCAATCTCTCTCTCTCTCCCTCTATCTAAAATTCTAACACCCAATCACCCTTAACCGCCAACCTCTCTTTTTCTCTCTCTCTAAGCCACTAACACCCAATCTCTCTCTCTCTCTCTCTCTCTCTCTCTCTCTCTCTCTCTCTCTCTTAAAACCCCCACTCTACATCCACATACCCATCCCTAATCTCTTCCCCACCAACTACTAACCATCCATAATCCCCCCATTATCCCTCTTTCTCTCTATCTCTAAACCCCTAACCCCCAATCTCTCCCTCACTCTCTATACAACTAACCTCCTATCTCTCTCTCTCCCTTCACCCCTAACCTCCAATATCTATATCTCTCTCTTAACCCCTTACCTCTCTCTCTCTCTCTCTCTCTCTCTCTCTCTCTCTCTAGAGAGAGACCCATTGCCTTCAATATCTCACTCTCTCTAAACCATTAACCCCAATCTCCCTCTCTCTCTCTAAACCCCTAACCCCCAATTTCTCTCTTTAAACCCCTAAAAACCAATCTCTCTCTCTCTCTCTATACCCCTAACCCCCAATATTCCACTATCTCTAGATCCCTAACCAACAGTTTCTCTCCTTATATATATCTCTATTTCTCTAAACTCCTAACACCCAATCTCTCTCTCTCTCTCTCTCTCTCTCTCTCTCTCTCTCTCTCAACCCCTAACAAACAATCTATATATGTCTCTCTCTAATCACCTAACCCCTAATCTCTCTCTCTCTCCCTCTATAAACCCTTAACCCCCAATCTCTCTCTCTCTCTCTCTCTCTCTCTCTCTCCCTGTTAACACCTAACCCCCAATCTCACTCTCCCTTTCTCTCTCTCTCTTACCTCACTCCTCACCAAGCTACCCGTCACCCCTCTATATGTCTCTCTGCCCCCCACCACTAACCAGCCATACTCCCCCCATGATATCTAACTATATCTAAACCCCTATAAACCCCTAATCTCTATTTCTTTATCTCTGAACCCCTAACCCCTAATATATCTCTCTCTCTAAACCCTTCACCTCCAATCTCTCTCTCTCTCTACAAACTCCTAACCTCAAATCTTTGTCTCTTTCTCTCTCCCTCTCATTCACTCTTTCTCTAGACCCCTAACCCCAATGTCAATTTTTCTATCTCTCTCTCTCTCTAAACCCCTAACACCCAATCTCTCTCTCTCTCTCTCTCAACCCATTACCCCCAATCTCTCTTTTTCTCTCCCATTCTCTAAATCAATAACCTCCAATCTCTCCCTCTCGCTCTCTCTCTCTCTAAAACCCCAACCGCTAATCCCCAATCTCTCTCTCTCTCTAAACCCCTAACCTTCAATATCTCTCGCTCTCTCTCTCTAAACCCCTAACCTTTAATATCTCTCTCTCTCTCTAAACGCCTCTCTTTCTATCTATCTATATAAGTCTCTAACCTGCAATCCCTTTATCTCTCTCTCTCTCTCTCTATCTATCTATCTAAACCCCTAATCCCCAATCTCTCTCTCTAAACCCCTAACCCCTAATCTCTTTCTCTCTAAACTCCTTACCCACAATCTCTCTCTCCAAACCCTTAACCACCAATCCCTCTCTTTCTATCACTCTCTCTCTAAACCCGTAACCCCCAATCTCTTTATCTCTCTCTAAGCCTCTAACCCCCAATTTCTCTCTCTTTCTCTCTCTCTCTAAACACCTAACCCCCAATCTCTCTCTTTTTATCTCTATATCCCTCTATAATCACGTAACCTGTAGTCTCTCTCTCTTTCTCTCAACCCCTAACCCTCAATATCTGTCTCTATCTCTCTAAACCCCTAAATCCAAATATCTCTCTTCCTCTCTAAAATCCTAACCCCCAATCTCTCTCTCTCTCTCTCTCTGTTTGTCTCTCTCTCTCTCTAAACCCCTAACTCTCTCTCTCTCTTAACCCCTAACCACCAATATTTCTCTCTCTTTCTCTCTAAACCCCTAACCCACAATCTCTCTCTATCTCCAAACCCCTACCTACAATTTCTCTCTCTCTCTCTAAACCCCTAACCCCCAATCTCTCTCTCTCTCTAAATCCCTAACCACCAATCTCTCTCTCTGCCTAAACCACTAAGCCCCTATCTCTTTATCTTTCTTTAATCCCCTAACCCCCAATCTCTCTCTCTCTCTAAACCCCTAACCCCCAATCTCTCTCTCTCTTTAAACCCCTAACCCCTAATCTCTCTCTTTCTAAACCCCTAACCATAAATCTCTCTCTCTCTTTAAACCCCTAACCCTCAATATCCCCCTTTCTCTCTCTCTCTGTAAACCCCTAACCTCTAATCTCTCTCTCTCACTCTCTCTCTAAAACCCTAACCCATAAACCTCAATATCTTTCTCCCTCTCTCTATCTATATAAACCCCTAACCCTTAACTCCCAATCTCTCTCTCTCTCACACACAAAACCAACACTCCTAACCCATCCTCCCCTCACCACCCTTTATGTCTATCTCCCCACCACCACTAACCATCAATACTCCCCCTACGATCTCTCTCTATACCACTAACCCCCAATATCTCTCTCTTTATATCACTAATCCCCAATCTCTCTCTCTCTCTCTCTCTCTCTCTCTCTCTCTCTCTCTACCGCTAACATCTGGTATCTCTCTCTAAATGCCTAACCTTTAGTCCCTCTCACTCTAAAACCCTAACCCACAATCTCCATCTCTCTCTCTATAAGCACCCAACACCCAATTGATCTCTCTCTCTAACCTCCAATTTATCTCTCTCTAAGCCCCTTACCCCTAATCTCTCTTTATCACTCTCTCCCTCTCTAAACCCTAAACCCCTGACCACTTATATCTCTCTATAAAATGCTAACCCCTAATCTCTCTCTCTCTATGTGTAAATCCCTAACCTCCAATATATCTCTCTCTGAACCTCCCCCCTCTCTCTATCTCTATCTAGAACTATAACCCCCAATCTCTCTCTCTCTCTCCCTCTCTCTCTCTCTCTCTCTCTCTATCTAAACCCCTAACTCCCAGTATCTCTCTCTAAACCCCTAACCCTCAATCTCTCTCTCTGTCTCTCTCAAACCTTAACCTCAAATATCCCTTTCTCTCTCTCTTTGTCTGTCTCAACCCCTAAACCCTAATCTCTCTACCCTTCTCTTTGTTTCCCTCTCTCTCTCTCTAAACCCCTAATCCCTAATATCTCACACTCTCTAAGCCCATAACCACCAATATCTCTCTCTCTCTCTTTAAACACTAACCCCCAATATCTTTCTCTAAATCGATAATCCCCAATCTCTCTCTAAATCCCTAACCTCTAATGTTTCTTTCTCTAACCCCATTACGTCCAATCTCTCTGTCTCTAAACCCATAACTGCCAATCTCTTTCTCTCTAGACCCCTAACCTAAAATATCTCTCTCTCTCTCTAGATATATATATAAACCCATAAACCCCAATATCTCTCTCTCTCTAAACCCCTAATCCCCAATTTCTCTCTCTAAAACACTAATCACTAGTCTCTCTCTCTCTAAGCCCCTAACTCACAATCTCTCTATCTCTAAACCCATAAACACCAATCTCTCTCTTTCTATCTCCTTCTCTCTAAATCATAACCCCCAATCTCTCTATCTCTCTCTCTCTCAACTTCTAACCCCCCCTCTCTCTCTATACCCAAACACCCCACTCGTCACCCACCTACTCCTCCTTTCTACATATTTATCCACCCATCGCTAACCATCAGTAATCCCCCTATGATCTCTCTCCATCTCTAAACCCCTTATCCCCAATATCTCTTTCTCTCTCTAAACTACTAAATCCCAATATTTATCTCTCTCTCTCTTTAAACCCCTAACCTCTAACCCTCAATCTGTCTCTCTCTCTATAAACCCCTAACACCGAGCCTATCTCTCTCTTTCTAAACCCCTAACCTCCAATATCTCTCCCTATCTCTCTATCTATCTAAACCTCTAATTGTCAATCGCTATCTCTATCTATCTATCCAAACTCCTAGTCCTCAATCTCTCTCTCTAGACCCCTAATGCCCAACCTATCTCTCTCTCTACACCTCGAACCTCCAATATCTCTCCCCCTCTCTGTCTCTATCTAAACCTCTAACCGCCACTCTCTCTCTCTCTCTAAACCCCTAACCCCTAATCTCATTCTCTTTAAACCCCTTATCTCTAGCCTCTCTCTTTCTCTAAACCCCTAACCACCAATCTCTTTCATTTTCTCTTTCTCTCTCTAAACCCCTAACACCATATCTATATATCTCTCTCTAAGCCTCTAACCCTAGATCTCTCTCTCTCTCTCTCTCTCTCTCTCTCTCTCTAAACCCCTAAGACCCAATCGATATATCTCTCTCTAACCTCCAATCTCTCTCTCTAACCTCTTACCCTCAATCTCTCTCTTTTCATCTCTTTCTCTAAACCAATAGCCCCCAATATCTCTCTCTCTCTCTCTCTAAACCTCCAATTTCTCTATTTAAATGCCCCTCTTTCTCTCTATTTATAGCTCTATCTAGGAATCTCTATCTATCTATCTATCTATATATTTATCTTTTCAAACCCTCACTCCTCGCCCACCTACCCTTCCCCATATTTATGTCTCTCCCCCCTGACCACTAACAATCCATACTCCCATAATGATCTCTCTCTGTCTCTATACCCCTATTAACGCCAAATATCTCTCTCTCTCTCTCTCTCTCTCTAAACCCCCAACCTACAATATATCTCTCTTTAAACCCTAACCAGAATTCTCTCTCCCTCTAAACCCCTAACCATCCATACTCCCCCTGTGATCTCTCTCTATCTGTAAACCCCTATTAACCCCCAATCTCTCTCTCCATATATATATATCACCAACCCGCAATATGTCTCTCTCTATACTACTAATCCCCAATCTATCTCTTTATACCATTAATCCCCAATCTCTCTCTCTTTCTATACCACTAACATCTGGTGTCTCTCTCTAAACACCTAACCTTCACTCCCTCTCACTCTAAACCCTAACCCATGATCTCCATTTCTCTTTCTCTAAGTAGACAACACCCAATTGATCTCTCTCTCTCTAACCTCCAATTGCTCTCTCTCTCTAATCCCCTTACCCCTAATTTATCTTTATCTCTCTCTTCCTCTTTAAACCATGGACCCCTAACCCCTTATCTCTCTCTCTAAAATCTTAACCCCCAATCTCTCTCTCTCTCTAAACCCCTAACCTCCAATATTTCTATCTCTAAACCCCTAGCTGCCAATCTCTTTCTCTCTAGACCCCTAATCTCTCTCTCTCTCTCTCTCTCTCTCTCTCTCTCTCTCTCTGTATATATATATATAAACCTGTAAAACCCAATATACCCCTAACCCCTAATCTCATTCTCTCTAAACCCCTTATCTCTAGCCTCTCTCTTTCTCTAAACCCCTAACCACCAATCTCTTTCATTTTCTCTTTCTCTCTCTAAACCCCTAACACCATATCTATATATCTCTCTCTAAGCCTCTAACCCCAAATCTCTCTCTCTCTCTCTCTCTCTCTCTAAACCCCTAAGACCCAATCGATATATCTCTCTCTAACCTCCAATCTCTCTCTCTAACCTCTTACCCTCAATCTCTCTCTTTTCATCTCTTTCTCTAAACCAATAGCCCCCAATATCTCTCTCTCTCTCTCTCTCTCTAAACCTCCAATTTCGCTATTTAAATGCCCCTCTTTCTCTCTATTTATAGCTCTATCTAGGAATCTCTATCTATCTATCTATCTATATATTTATCTCCTCAAACCCTCACTCCTCGCCCACCTACCCTTCCCCCTATTTATGTCTCTCCCCCCTGACCACTAACAATCCATACTCCCATAGTGATCTCTCTCTGTCTCTATACCCCTATTAACGCCAAATCTCTCTCTCTCTCTCTCTCTCTCTCTCTCTCTAAACCCCCAACCTACAATATATCTCTCTTTAAACCCTAACCAGAATTCTCTCTCCCTCTAAACCCCTAACCATCCATACTCCCCCTGTGATCTCTCTCTATCTCTAAACCCCTATTAACCCCCAATCTCTCTCTCCATATATATATATATCACCAACCCGCAATATGTCTCTCTCTATACTACTAATCCCCAATCTATCTCTTTATACCATTAATCCCCAATCTCTCTCTCTTTCTATACCACTAACATCTGGTTTCTCTCTCTAAATGCCTAACCTTCACTCCCTCTCACTATAAACCCTAACCCGTGATCTCCATTTCTCTTTCTCTAAGTAGACAACACGCAATTGATCTCTCTCTCTCTCTAACCTCCAATTGCTCTCTCTCTCTAATCCCCTTACCCCTAATTTATCTTTATCTCTCTCTTCCTCTTTAAACCATGGACCCCTAACCCCTTATCTCTCTCTCTAAAATCCTAACCCCCAATCTCTCTCTCTCTCTAAACCCCTAACCTCCAATATTTCTATCTCTAAACCCCTAGCTGCCAATCTCTTTCTCTCTAGACCCCTAATCTCTCTCTCTCTCTCTCTATCTATCTCTCTCTCTCTCTGTATATATATATATATAAACCTGTAAAACCCAATATCTCTCTCTAAATCACTTATCACTAGTCTATGTCTCTCTAATCCCGTAATCCCCAATCTCTCTCTCTCTCTCTAAACCCCTAACCACCGATGTCTCTCTTTCTATCTCCCTCTCTCTAAACCCCAACCCCAATATCTCTCTCTCTCTCTCAACTCTTAACCCCCCCTCTCTCTCTCTACCCAAACCCCCCACTCCTCAGCCATTTACTCCTGCCCCTTTCTATATATTTATCCACCCACCTCTAACCATCAATAATCCCCTTGTGATATATCTCAATCTCTAAACCCTAATCGACCCCCAATCTCTCTCTCTCTCTAAATTCCTAACCCCTAACCTCCAATCTCTCTTTCTCTAAAACCCTTATCCCCAATACATCTTTCTCTCTCTCTCTAAACCACTAAAACCCAATATTTATCTCTCTCTCTCTCTAAAACTCTAACCCCCAATCTCTCAATCTCTCTAAATCTCTAATATCCAATATATATCTCTCTTTCTAAACCCCTAACCTCCAATATCTCTCCCTCTCTCTTTCTCTCTATCTAAATCTCTAACTACCAATCTCTCTATCTCTCTCTCTATCTATCCAAACCCCTAGTCCTCAATCTCTCTCTCTCTCTAGACCACTAAGGACCAACATATCACTATCTCTAAGCCCCTAACCTCCAATATCTCTCCCTCTCTCTCTCTCTCTCTCTATCTAAACCTCTAACTGCCACTCTCTCTCTCTCTATCGAAACCCCTAGTATTGAATCTCTCTCTCTCTCTCTCTCTCTCTAAACCCCTAACCCCAAGTCTCATTCTCTCTAAAACCCTTACTCCCAGCCTCTCTTTGTCTAAATCCCTAACTGCCAATCTTCTCCTTTTTCTCTCTCTCTCTAAACCCCTAACCCCAGATATATCTATCTCTCTAAGCCTCTAACCTGAAATATCTCTCTATATCTCTCTCTAAAACCCTAAACCTCTTTCCCTCCCTCTCTCTAAACCCCTAACACCCAATCAATCTCTCTCTCTCTAACCTCTAACCTTTCTCTCTTTTTATCTCTTTCTCTAAACCGCCAGCCCCCAACATATCTCGCTTTCTCTCTCTAAACCTCCAATTTCTCTATTTAAACACCCCTCTTTCTCTCTATTTATAACTCTATCCTGGAATCTCTCTCTCTCTCTCTTTCTCTCTCTCTCCTCAAACCCTCACTCCTCATCCACATACCCTTCCACCTATCTATGTCTCCCCCCCCAACCACTAAGAATCCATACTCCTACAATGATCTCTCTCTATCTCTAAACCCCTATTAATTCCAAATATATATATCTCTCTCTAAAACCTAACCAGAGCTCTCTCTCCCTCCAAACCCTAACCAGAATTCTCTCCCCCTCTAAACCCCTAACCTCCAATCTTTGTCTCCTAAAACCGCCCCACCTAACCCATCGTCCCCTCACCACATTTTATGTCTATCTCCCCACTACCACTAACCATCCATACTCCCCCAGTAATCTCTCTCTATCTCTAAACCACTATTAACCCCTAATATCTCTCTCTCTCTCTCCCCCTCTCTCTCTCTCTCTCTATATATATATATATATTACTAACCCCCAATATCTCTCTCTCTATACCACTAATCCCCAATATCTCTCTCTTTATATCACTAATCCCCAATCTCTCTCTCTCTCTCTCTCTCTCTCTCTCTCTCTCTCTACCACTAACATATGGTATCTCTCTCTAAACGCCCAACCTTCACTCCCTCTCACTCTAAACCCCTAACCCACAATATCCATCTCTCTCCCTCTAAGCACCCAACACCCAATTTATCTCTCTCTCTCTAACCTCCAATTTCTCTCTCCCTAAACCTCCCCACCTCTCTTTATCTCTATCTAGAACTATCACACCAAATCTTTCTCTATCTCTCTCTATCTTTCTATCTAAACCCCTAATCGCCCAATCTCTCTCTCTTTAAATCCCTAACCCTCTCTCTCTATTTCTCTCTCTCAAACCTTAACCCCCAATCTCTCTCTCTCTCTCATATATATATAATATAAAACTCTAACCCCCAATATCTCTCTCTAAACCCCTAACCTCTAATATTTCTCTCTCTAAAACCATTACCTCCAATCTCTCTCTCTCTAAGCCCTCAACTACGAATCTCTTTGCCTCTAAACCCCTAACCTCCAATATCTCTCTCTCTCTCTATATATATATATATATGTAAACCTGTAAACACCAATCTCTCTCTCTAAACCCCTAATCCCAAATCTCTCTCTCTAAACCACTAATCACTGGTATCTCTTTCTCTAATCCCCTAACCTCCCATCTCTCTCTCTCTAAACCCATAACCACCAATCGCTCTCTTTTTATCTCCCTCTCTCTAAATCCTAACCCCAATATCTCTCTCTCTCTCTCTCTCAATTCCTAACCCCCCCTCTCTCTCTACCAAAACCCCCCACTCCTCAGCCACCTACTCCTTCCCCCTCTCTATATATTTATCCACCAACCAATAACCATCAGTAATCCCCCTGAGATCTCTCTCTCTCTCTCTCTCTCTCTCTCTCTCTAAGTTCCTAACTCCTAATCTCCAATCTCTCTCTCTTTAAACCCATTATCCCCAATATCTATTTCTCTCTCTCTCTCTCTCTCTCTCTCTCTCTCTCTCTCTCTCTAAACCCCTAACCCCTAACCTCTAACCACCAATCTCTATCTATGCCTCTAACCTGAAATATCTCTCTATATCTCTCTCTAAAAACCTAAACCTCTTTCCCTCTCTCTCTCTAAACCCCTAACACCCAATCGATATCTCTCTCTCTAACCTCTAATCTCTCTCACTTTTTATCTATTTCTCTAAATCTCCAGCCCCCAACATCTCTCTCTCTCTCTCTCTCTCTCTCTCTCTCTCTCTCTCTCTCTCCTCAAACCCTCACTCCTCATCCACATACCCTTCCACCTATCTATGTCTCCCTTCCTGACCACTAACAATACATACTCCCACAGTGATCTCTCTATCTCTAAGCCCCTATTAACTCCAAATATATATATATATATATATATCTAAAACCTAACCAGAACTCTCTCTCCCTCTAAACCATAACCAGAATTCTCTCTCCCTCTAAATCCCTAACTTACAATCTTTCTCTCCCAAAACCGCCCCACCTAACCCATCCTCCCTTCACCAAATTTTATGTCTATCTCCCCACCACCACTAACCATCCATACACCTCCTGCTATCTCTCTTTATCTCGAAACCACTATTAACCCCCAATATCTCTCTCTCTCTATACTACTAATCCCCAATATCTCTCTCTTTATACCACTAATCCCCAATCTCTCTCTCTCTCTCTATACCACTAACATCTGGTATCTCTCTCTAAACGCCTAACCTTCACTCCCTCTCACTCTAAAACCCTAACCCACAATATCCATCTCTCTCCCTCTAAGCACCCAACACCCAATTTATCTCTCTCTCTCTAACCTCCAATTTCTCTCTCCCTGAACCTCCCCACCTCTCTCTATCTCTATCTAGAACTATCACCCCCAATCTATATCTATCTCTCTCTATCTTTCTATCTAAACCCCTAACCCCCCAATCTCTCTCTCTCTCTCTCAAACCTTAACCCTCTCTCTCTCTCTCTCTCTCTCTCTATATATATATATATATCTAAAACCCTAACCCCCAATATCTCTCTCTAAACCCCTAACCTCTAATATTTCTCTCTCTAAAACCATTACCTCTAAGCTCTCTCTCTCTAAGCCCTTAATTACGAATCGCTTTACCTCTAAACCCCTAACCTCTAATATCTCTCTCTTTATCTCTCTCTATATATAGACCCGTAAACCCCAATCTCTCTCTCTAAACCCCTAATCCCCAATCTCTCTCTCTAAACCACTAATCACTGGTCTCTCTTTTTCTAAGCCCCTAACCTCCAATATCTCTCTCTCTCTCTCTAAACCCATAACCACCAATCTCTCTCCTTTTATCTCCCTCTCTCTAAACCCTAACCCCCAATCTCTCTCTCTCTCTCTCAACTCCTAACCCCCCCTCTCTCTACCCAAACCCCCCACTCCTCAGCCACCTACTCCTGCCCCCTCTCTATATATTTATCCACCAACCAATAACCATCAGTAATCCCCCTAAGATCTCTCTCTCTCTCTCTCTCTCTCACTAAATTCCTAACCCCTAATCTCCAATCTCTCTCTCTTTAAACCCATTATCCCCAATATCTCTCTCTCTCTCTCTCTCTCTCTCTCTCTCTCTCTCTCTAAACCCCTAACCCCTAACCTCTAACTCCCAATCTCTCTCTCTCTAAACCCCTAACACCCAATCTACCTCTCTCTTTATAAAACTCTAACCTCCAATATCTCTCCCTCTCTCTCTATCTATCTAAACCTCTAACTATCAGTGTATCTCTCTCTCTCTCTCTCTCTCTCTCTCTCTCTCTCTCTATCTATCTATCTATCTATCCAAATTCCTAGTCCCGAATCTCTCTCTCTAGACCCCTAATGCACAACCTATATCTCTCTCTAAGCCCCTAACCTCCAATATCTCTCCCTTTCCCTCTCTCTCTCTATCTATGTAAATGTATAATTGCAACTCTCTCTCTCTCTATCCAACCCCCCTAGTCCTAAATCTCTCTCTCTCTCTCTCTCTCTCTCTCTCTCTCTCTCTCTAAACCCTTAACCCCTAATCTCATTCTCTCTAAATCCCTTACCACTAGCCTCTCTATTTCTCTAAACCCCTAACCACCAATCTCTCTCCTTTTCTTTCTCTCTCTCTCTAAACCCCTAACACCCAATCGATATATCTCTCTCTAACCTCCAATCTCTTTCTCTAAACCCCTTACCCACAATCTCTCTCTTTTTCTCTCTTTCTCTAAACCACTAGCCCTTGACATCTCTCTCTCTCTAAACCTCCAATTTATGTATTTAAATGGCCCTCTTTCTCTCTATTTATAGCTCTCTCTCTCTCTCTCCCTCTCTCCCAAACCCTCACTCCTCGTCCACCTACCCTTCCCCCTATCTATGTCTCTCCCCTCTGACCACTAACAATCCATAGTCCCATTATGATCTCTCTATATCTCTAAACCCCTACTAACGCCAAATCTCTCTCTCTCAACCCTAACCAAAATTCTCTCTCCCTTTAAACTCCTAACCTCATTTCATTCTATCTCTAAACCCCTAACCCCCAATCTCCCTCCTTCGATCTCTCTCTCTCTCAAAACCCCTAACACCCAATAGATCTCTAACTCTAACCTCCAATCTCTCTTTCTAAACCACTTACCACCAACCTCTCTCTCTCTAAACCCATAACCCCCACCCAATATCTCTCTCTATAAACCCCTAACCCCCAATCTCTCTCTTTTTCTATCTCTCTAAACCCCTAACATGTACTCTCTCTCTTTCTCTCCCTCTTTCTCTAAACCCATAATCCCCAATCTCTTTTCCTCTCTCTCTAAACTCCTAACCTCCAGTTTCTCTCTCTCTTGCTCTCTCTCTCTCTCTCTCTAAATCCCTAAACCCCAATCTCTTTCTCTCTCTCTAAACCCCTAACCCCCAATATCTCTTTCTCTCTAAACCCTTAACCCCCAATCTCTCTCTCTCTCTCTCTCTCTCTCTCTCTCTCTCTCTGTAAACCCCTAACCCCTAATATATCTCTCTCTAAAACCCTAAACCCCTAACCTATCTCTCTCTCTCTAAATACCCTGACCACGAAACCCTCTCTCTATATATTTCTCTCTCTCTCTCTCTCTCTCTTTAAGCCCCCAACACCTGATATGTCTCATTCTTTGAACCCCTAACCCCCAATCTCTAGCTCTCTCTCTAAATGCCTAACAACCAATATCTCTCTCTCAAATCCCATAACCCCCAACCTCTCTCTCTCTCTCTCTCTCTCTCTCTCTCTCTCCCCCCTAAAACCCCCACTCTACACCATCTTACCCACCCCTCCCTCTCTATCTCTCCCCCCCCAATGACTAACAATCCATAGTTCCCCCGTGATATCTCTCTCTCGCTCTCTCTAAACCCCTATTAACCCCTAATCTATCTCTCTATCTCTAAAACCCTAACCCCCAATATCTTTGTCACTCTCTATGCACCTAACCTGCAATCTCTCTCTCTAGACCCCTCACCTACAATCTCTCTCTCTCTAAACCATTAACCCCCAATCTTTCTCTCTCTAAATCCCTAACCCCCAATTTCTCTCTCTATACACATAAAAACCAATCTCTCTCTCTCTATATATATATTTCTATATCTATATATATTCCTAACCCCCAATATTTCTCTCTCTAGATCCCTAACCACCAATTTCTCTCTTCATATATCTCTCTATTTCTCTAAACCCCTAACACCCAATCTCTCTCTCTCTAAAAAACTCCACTCCTCACCCAGCTACCCCTATCCCCCTCTCTATGTCTCTTTTCTCCCCACCAATAACCATCCATACTGTCCCCATGATATCTAACTATATTTAAACCCCACTAAACCCCTAATCTCTCTTTCTCTATCTCTAAAACACTAACCACTAATATCTCTCTGTGTCTAAACCCCTAACCTCTCTCTCTCTCTCTCTCTCTCTCTCTCTCAACCCCTAACCCCACTATCAATCTCTCTCTCTCTCTCTCTCTCTCTCTCTCTCAACCCCTAACACCCAATCTCTCTCTCTCTCTCTCACTCTCTCTCAACCCATTACCCCAATCTCTCTTTCTCCCTAAACCCTTAACCCCTAATCTCTCCCTTTCTATCTCCATCTCTCTCTCTATAATCACCTAACATGTACTCTATCTCTCTGTCTCTCAACCCCTAATCCCCAATCTCTCTCCTTATCTCTCTAAAACCCTAAATCCAAATCTCTCTCTCTCTCTAAACTCCTAACCCCCAATGTCTCTCTCTCTCTCTAAACCCCTAACCACCAATCTCTCTCTTTGCTTCTCTAAACCCCTAACCTACAATATCTATCTATCTCCAAACCCCTAACCTACAATCTCTCTCTCTCTCTCTCTCTAAATCCCTAACCCCCAATCTTTCTCACCCTCTCTAAATTCGTAACCTCCAATATCTCTCTCTCTAAACCCCTAACGACAAATATCTTTCTCTCTAAACCACTAAGCCCTTATTTCTCTATATTTCTCTAATCCCCTAACACCCAATATCTCTCTCTCTCTCTCTAAACCTCTAACCACAAATCTCTCTCTTTTTGGACCCCTGACCACAAATCTCTCTCTCTCTAAACCACTCACCCCCAGTCTCTCTCTAAATCCCTAATCCCCAATCTCTCTCTCTAAACCCATAACTCCAATCCCCATCTCTATCTATCTAACCCCTATATGTCCCTTTCTATCTCTCTCTCAACCCCTAACCTCTAATCCCCCTCTCTCACTCTCTCTCTCAAACCATAATACCTAACCCATAACCCTCAATCTCTCCCTCCATCTCTCTCTCTCTAAGCCCCTAACCCCTAACCCCCAATATCTCTCTCTCTCTCTCTCTCTCTCTCTCTCTCTCTCTCCAGAAACCACCACTCCTAACCCATCCTCCCCTCACCACCACTAACCATCCATACTTCCCTTGTGATCTCTCTCCAACTTTGAGCCCCTATTAACCCCCAATCTCTCTCTCTCTCTCTCTCTCTATACCACTCACATACAATATCTCTCTCTCTCTCTCTCTAAACGCCTAACCTTCACTCTCTCTCTCTAAACACCTAATCCACAATCTCTCTCTCTCTCTCTCTCTCTCTCTCTCTAACCCCCCTACCCCTAATCTCTCTTTATCTCTCTCTCCCTATCTAAACCCCAAAAAACTAACCCCTTATCTCTCTCTCTAAACTCCTAACCCCCAATCTCTCTCTCTGTCTCTCTCTCTCTCTGTAAATCCCTAACCTCCAATATCTATCTCTATGAACCTTCCCCAATCCCTCTCTATCTAGAACTATAACCCCCAATCTCTCTCTCTCTCCCTCTAAGCGCCCAATCTCTCTGTCTAAACCCCTAACCTCCAATCACTCTCTCTCTCTAAACCCCTAAGCCTCGATCTCTCTCTCTCCCTCAAACCTTAACCCCCAATCTCTCTCTCTCTCTCTCTCTCTCTCCAAACCCCTAACCTCTAATATTTCTCTCTCTAAACCCCTTACCTCTAATCTCTTTCTCTAAACCCCTAACTCCTAATCTCTTTATCTGTAGAACCCTAACCTCCAATCTCTCTCTCCCTCTCTAAACCTCTAAACCCTAATCTATCTCTCTCTCTAAATCCCTAACCCCCAATCTCTCTCTCTTTAAACCCTAACCCCCATTCTCTCTCTCTCAATCCCTAACCCCCCCTCTCTCTCTACCCAAACACCCCACTACTCACCCACCTACTCTCTCTCCCTATCTAAAACCCCACCAGTATCTCTCTCTAAACCAATAATCCCCAATCTCTCTTTCCAAACCCCTAACCTCTAATATTTCTCTCTCCAAACCCCTTACCTCTAATCTCTCTCTTTAAACCCCTAACTACCAATATCTTTCTCTAAAGACCCCTAACACCCAATATCTCCCTCACTCTCTATGCACCTAACCTCCAATCTCTCTCTCTCTTAACCCATGACCTCCAACCTCTCTCTCTCTTTCTCTCTCTCTCTTAACACCTATCCTCCAATCTCTCTCTCTTTTAACCCCTGAACTCCAATCTCTCTCTCTAGACCCCTTACCTTCAATCTCTCTCTCTCTAAACCATTAACACCCAATCTCTCTCTCTAAAACCCTAACCCCCAATTTCTCTCTCTAAACCCATTAAAAACAATCTCTCTCTCTCTCTATATATATATATATCTCCCTAACCACCAGTATTTATCTCTCTCTAGATCACTAACCACCAGTATTGATCTCTCTCTAGATCCCTAACCACCAATTTCTCTTTTTATATATCTCTCTATTTCTCGAAACCCCTAAAACCAAATCTCTCTCTCTCCCTCAACCCCTAACAAACAATCTCTATATATGTCTCTCTCGAAGTACCTACCCCTAATCTCTCTCTCCCTTTATAAACCCCTAACCCCTAATCTCTCTCTCTCAACCCCTAACCCCCAAGCCTCTCTCTCTCTCTCTCAAAAACCCCAATCCTCAGCCAGCTACCCCTCCCCCCTCTCTACCTCTTCCCGCCCACCACTAACCATATATATTGCCCCCATGATATCTAACTATATCTAAACCCCGTTATACCCCTAATATCACTTTCTCTATCTCTGAAACCCTAACCCTAATATCTCTCTATCTCTAAACCCCTATTAACTCCCAATCTCAATCTCTCTATATACTCTTAAGCCCCAATCTCTCTCTCTCTCTATACAACTAACATATATTATCTCTCTCTCTAACTAAACACCTAACCTTAACTCTTTCTCTCTCTCTCTCTCTTTAACCTCCAATCTCTCTCTCTCTCTCTCTCTCTCTCTCTCTCTCTCTCTGTAAATCCCTTACCTCTAATCTCCCTCTCTCTAAACCTTCCCCCATCTCTCTCTATCTCGACCTATAACCACCAATATCTCTCTCTCTCCCTATATATATATATAACCCCAGTTTGTCTCTCTCTAAAACCCCAACCACCAATCTCTCTCTCTCTCTCTAAACCCCTAACCCCCAATATCTTTCTCTTTCTCTCTTTGTCTCAACATCTAAACCCCAATCTCTTAGAAGAGACTTTTCTTATCATAGGAAGTTTAGGAGTGCTTAGGCTACAGGAAGGTGTATCTAAGGGATCCATGGACATATCTTAGTTCTAAGTTTCTACCATCCTGCTCATTGTTGTCAGGGCTATTCCCTACATAACAAAAGTGGTGTAGGGTATAAGAGATTTGCTTTTTGGTATAGTAAAATGGTCTGCATTGATAAGTTTGAATATGCTCTTCCAACTCAGAGTGGTCAAGCAATTTTCTGTGAATATTCTACTATGTATTTTTTTAGTCATATACCATTACATAATGGAATATCATCTACGCAACACCATTCTAGACTAATGGTTGCATGAAGTAGTTCATACTTGAAGGAAGGGTTTGCAGGTTTATTTGGAGACAATTTAAGGAGGGTTTTGCAAGCTTTGTGTGAATCCAGTATGTTCTATAACACAAAAGTTGTCTCAAAACTAACTATGGTTGCTTCATATATATGATCATGGACGGTAGGATTTCTACGTTCTTTATTTTACCATAGTGACATCCAATGAGTTCATTTTGCACTTTCATGTTTTATCCTTTTGTAGAGCTCCTATGATTTTCATAGCATATGGTGAGATTTTTAAACTTCCTAGATCATGGTAAGCATACCTACACTCAGAAAATCTAAACCCTAAAACTAGGAACTGAAAAACATATAAACACCTTTCATGATGGTGGAAATATAAGCACTAGATATGCAAAAACATCACTCTAAAAATAAAATAAAAGCAAGTACAAAAATTGTAGCATGCAATCACATTTGTCTTCTATTATTTGAAAGAATAAAATTATGATGCAATGGCTCAAAACTCATTCTCTCTCACTTCTACTGTCTTACTAAAAAATGGAATGAGTTAAACCACCCTCCCTACCACACTTCTATAGATGAAGCAGAGGCTTTTCTATTAAAAAAATTGATCACTTGTGGTGCGAAAATGGGAAACCCTAACTCAACCCTATTCTCAGAAAAAAGTACACTCTCCCTGCATAGTTAAAATTTCCCAAGAAAGAGTGCCCAATGAAAGTGTCTCCCATGCAAATTTGCCCTGCCTAAATCTGGCAATTCTGCTAACTCATGTGCCTTTTTAAACAAGAAAAGCTTGCTATGGCTAGTTCCATTTATAAAACTGGAAAAGACTAAAAATAGAATAACAAATTGATAATCTATTGTTTACATAACTCCTATATGAGTCCCAAGGCACACTATTACTGCACCATAATCTCTGCCACTACCCTCAATTACTATGCACAGGTACCAAGGTGCAATTCTGAACTTGTGTGCACTACTGAAGGTTGTATGCTACTGGACTATGCCTCTCTCATTGATGTTCCCTCTATCTGCATCCATCATTGTTGTCTCCAAAACTAGGTCTCCCTCATATCTACACAATGACTGAGCAATATTGGATTTGCTGGTACAGACCCACTGTATGTATCTACCATCACTGTTATTCCATTATGGAGAACAAATTCTGAATGAAAAACAGAAAAACCAACAAAAATATCTCGAAAATTAATATCAACTATTCCTTTACTTCTAAATGTTGGTTTTCCTGGCACACATGCATGCGACAAAAAACACAAGAAATGAGGAAACTTACACTTTTTGATTCATAATGCACAATAATATGTATTTATGATATCAATTTGTTCTAAAATTGGTTGTTGAAGGTAAGGATAGATCTGTAGCCGAAAATAATTTTCCCTATCTTAAAAGTTATTTTGTTTTTGATTTTCTAACAAACTTCTAATTTAAAATCCCATGCCTATTTTTGTCAAACTAATTGTGATTCTTGATTTGGTACCACTCAGAGAAAATTTTGAAAATACAATTGCATTGTTGATTTTTGAGAGATTTTGGTAAAAGAAGGTTATCATTAACATGACCCTTTTTGGTGACTATTGGGTAATCTTTGTTTCTTACCTAGGTATGTGACCCTTTTCCAGAATTTGGAAAGATGGTGTTAACTGTTGGAAATTTTATTCTCGTATCAATCCATAAGGAATTCTATTTAAGGGTGCTATCCCAATGGTAGAGCACCTGCCTTATAGGCAGGAGGTTGGTGGTTCGATTCCTTCGTGCCCTATATATATTCTGAAACCACTAAAAAGAGATAAATGACTAAAAAAATGACCAAAATTTGCATATAAACGACCACCGGTACAACATGAGAGATAAGTGACCAAACAAATGACAAAAATATGTATATAAATGACCACTTTTGAGTTGACGATCGCTGGTAGCAAATTAGCAGTCATTTATCACGTGACAAAAAATGTGGTCATTAATTGTGACAATTAATGACCAAATATATGAACAAATTAATGACCAAATATACGACCAGATATATGACGACAAGATAAGCTATAAATGACCAAGCTAAATATGACCACATTTTTGGTTGCGTGATAAATGACCACTAATTTGCTACCATTGGTCACCAACTCCAAAGTGGTCATTTATATGTGGATTTTTGTCATTTTTTTGGTCATTTATCTCTCATTTTGTACTAGTGCCCTATATGCTACCTCATCTGTGACGATTCAACTATTAATTGTTGCAATCACTGTGCATTACAAAGACATTTATAAGACATCATACGAATGCATATAAACATAAAGCATCCATACAAATCTGGAAATTATTCATTGGACAACAACAATAATAACGTTTTTGTCAAAACAACGCCATGGGCGCTTCTCTTCCTGTAAACGCATTCATACTTCGGCCCAAGCAGCCCTAGTGCTATAACTTGGGCTCTGATATCACTCTGTCACGTCCCCAAACCCTCAGTTCCCTTCAAAGGCGATGGGAGACAACCTAATACATTTTTTTTTCTCAAAATCTCCATTAATCCTTTCTATTTTTACATGTAGCTGCAATGGCCTTTGATCTACAATCCGCAATATGCAAGCAACAATGTAGAATTCAGAAAGGTGGAACCACAATGCACAATTTCAGAAAAACACGCCTCCAACTTCTGCAATCCGAAATCTGCAATGCGGAACTCGAAAGTTGGAACCACCAAAATCTCAACTTCGAAGAGTTACTTCTATGACTTTCGCAATCCGCAATCCGCATGCGGAACTCGGAAATTAGAAACTCAATTCGTTGTCCCGAAAAATTTATTCCTTCCAACTTCTATAATCCCCAATCCACATGCATAACTCGGAAATAGGAAACTCAATCCACCGTCCCGAAAAATTTATCTTTTCCGACTTCCGCAATCCGCAATCTGCATGCGGAACTAGGAAATCGTAAACTCAATTCGTTGTCCCAAAAAATCTATCCCTTTTGACTTCCGCAATCCAAAATCCGCATGCAGAACTCAGAAATCAGAAACTCAATTCATCTTCCCGAAAAATTTATCCCTTCCAACTTCCACAATACACAATCTACATGCGGAACTCGGAAGTCAGAAACTCATTGCGCAACACGGGACAAATTCACCTTCTGACTTCCACAATCCGCAATCTTCTTTGCAGATGCGGAAAGTTAGAAGTCCAATGTGCCAACCCCATTTAAATATCCCTTCCAACTTCCACAATCTGAAATCTACATGAGGTACTCAGAAATTCAAAATTCTAACCACGCAAATCTGAAGTTAGGTCCCTGACCTCCGCAATCTGCAACCTGCATTGCGGACTCGGAAGGTCGGGACCACATCCCCCTGTACCTACAACTTCCCAGGCTGATAAATTCCTCATCCCTCGACCAAATTGGACAAGTATAGTACTGTTGGAAAGCTCTTGGAGATATCTATACTCTGGTGTGATCCCCTATCACATATGAGGATTTAGAGTTGGCCATTTTTTTCCAACTGAAATCTATCTCAAAACCTCCTCTATGCCTCTTAACCCATCTGCAAGGAACTCTTCCTTCCTTCTGCTATGACTTCCCCTTACACCTAACCCACAGTGGGGTCCTGAAACAAAACCAGGGGTTATTTGCTTACTTCCCCAAATCCAAATGAAGCCAAGCAGTCCATCTTAAAGGTGAATGCAATGCATAACTAAACACATATTATGAAACTAAAATTAGTCAATGCATCTACAATATGCAAGGTTAGTATTACATTAAACTCATGCAAAATAATGAAGCATTCAAACATGATCTCAGCCTCATACTCAGACTTATACATAACCTTCCTATTGATCAATTTCATGTAATCATCCATTCAAATAACTTGAACATAACAATAGACATAACACATGAGATTATCATCATTTAACACTACAAGGAACACTTATCTTTAAATGCAATTGTCCAAGCAACTATCTAAGTGAGAGAAATGTTCCAACCAACCATAGGTCTCTATCCATCCTATACTCTTCCAGCTAAGAGACCACACCCGATCTAGGTTGTGTATCCACTAAGGAGAGCTAAATAGGCTCTCTCAGAATCAAGGCTCCATACTCATGCTAAGCCAACATACAGTTGGGTTTATCAAGCATGCAAGGGAAACATGGAGGATGATGCTAAGCCATTGAGCTCAACCAAAGAGATAAAGAAATCTCAGATTACTCAACAAACATGGCACCCACAATACCTAGCACACCCAACACAAGGAAGGCCCCCTTCTCTATTGCACAGTCCCTTAGGGCCCCTTTTCTCCAGGGCTCTTCAGGGTGGGCATAGAAAGGTCCAAACTACTAATTTCATGAGACTTTATCCTTCACTGGGTTTATCAAGCATATCCAACCACTGTTTTATCTTCTTCTTTTTTATTCAATCTTGGATCTTCTCAGGGTTGTGGCCTAAGCTTTGTCCCACAACTCGGTCCTCTGTTATCAGATCCAGGTGTTCTCACACGTTTTCTAAGCTTCGCATGATCTATAATTTATCTCACAGTTTGATCCATGGGTGTCCCCAATCGATTCACTTCCTACATAGGGATTTTATGTTCTTTTGGCTCTACTAGTTCGTGATTAACCAGAATTGTGATTTTCTTCTCCTTTCCTCCGTCGTTGGGCTCTCCAATGCATGATTACTAAGGTTATTCCTCAACAATGGGCTAGGGATTAGGGTGAGTGAATTCCCAAGAGGTAGAGTGCCTTAAGGGACAAGTAAAACATAGTCATACCCTGCCATATGTATTTTAGGGCTGCTCCATACTCCATCGACCTCATGAGAAAGTTTTCTCAACCACCTACTTACAATAGAATTAAATGTCAGCAAGGGATTCAAATGGGTTCACAAAATGACACGTGGACGCATGGGTTCCAATCCCACAACCCCCTCACCTCTCCCTAGCATATATTCATGGCCCCTTCTCATTGGTTTACTCCTTAGCCAGTTGTCTTGGTGTTTTTATTGCAGTATTAATAATTACATCATTTACAATATCTCATGGCTTAATAGCACATGGATAATCATAATTTCAAATAATTTCCTTTTACATAAAAGCTAAACATCCTCTAGTGGGGCCTTGGCCTTGATCTCCACACTAGGGAAAACACACATTGCATGTATACAATATTTACATTGAAGTCAATAAACCCTAAGGGGTCAAAATAGGGGTATTACATCCTGACACCCCATTTGTAAAAGGAATCAATAATCCATCTCTTTGTAAGATGTTTGGATTTTCTACCATCGACTACATCAATTCAAGCACCCAATTCTCAATGATTGATCTATACTGGTACTCTTCAGGTGCCACGTGACAACAATGGATACCAATTTTGAAATGTTTATCATCAAATAAGAAAGCAGAGGCACTTGATTTGATTTCACCTCCTGTTTTTTGAAATATTTTTTGTTGCCATTTTCATCTGGGCCAGATGAAGTCCTGCGCAGGTGCGTACTCGATCATGAGAAGCCATTTATTCTAGTGGACGCACACTCAGGAATCGCGGGAGGCCACTATGCAGGAAGGGCTACCGCATAGAAGATATTGCATGCAGGGCTATGGTGGCCTACGCTCCATAAAGATGCCAAAGAACATTGCAGGAACTGTGATGTCTATCAGAGGACAGGAAAACCATTGCGCCAAGATGAGATGCCACTAAATCCATAGTTGACACTGCAGCCATTTGAAAAATGGGCAATATACTTTGTGGGTCCTATAAACCCGCCAGGAAAAAGAACGGGTGGAAGGTATATTATTACTGCTATTGATTACCTCATCAGATGGGTGGAAGCAAAACCAGTTAAGGATTGCAGTGCTAGTACTGCTGCACAGTTTATTTTTGAAGAAATACTCACTAGATTTGGCTGTTCGAAGATTTTGATGAGTGACCAAGGTACTCACTTCTTAAACAAGACTATTGAGGCACTTACAGAGGAATTCCACATTCGTCATCAGCGTAGTACTCCATATCATCCATAGGCGTATGGTCCTGTAGAGGCTTTCAATAAAATATTGGAGAAAGCACTCACTAAGGTATGCAATGTAAACAGAGACGATTGGGACCTGCACGCCTCATCTGTGTTATGGGCATGCAGGACCACATGCAAGAAATTGACAAGACATACACCCTTTCGCTTGGATTATGGGAAGGAGGATATAATGCCTATGGAATATATTGTCCCTAGTTTAAGAATCACTGCATTCACAGGGATGGAAGATTGCGAAGCTCTAGAAGAAAGATTGCTACACTTACTGGGCTTGGAGGAAGATCGCTTCATTGCAAGATTCCACCAGCAAGCTCAGAAGGACCACGAGAAAACATGGCATGATCGCCATATAAAGAACAAGTGTTTTTAGGTAGGTGATCTAGTCCTCCTATATGATAGCAAATTCATGAAATTCCCTAGTAAATTTAAGATGCATTGGCTTGACCCATATACTGTGATAAATGTTACTAACACTAGTGCAGTCCAGTTAGCCAATTTAGCTGGTGATACCTTACCAACCTTGATAAATGGAAGCAGGCTAAAGCTATACCATGATAGCACTGCTTCGCAGAACCCTGAATAACGCGCAAAGGAAGGAACTTCTAAGTGTCAATTAAAGTTGAAATTGGACATTAGAAATATAAAGAAGTATGTACATGTATGATAAAAGGAAGAAAGTATGATAAGAAGAATGATCTATGCATCGCGCAGCACTATCGAAGCTGCGCAGGAAAAAAAAAAAAGTGGAAGCCGTGCAGCTGGAAACTTTTGGCACTGTGAAGTAGATGCGCAGGGTTGCAGATGGCTTGCCGCGCAGTTCGTCACAACACTCAGAGAAAAATAGTTGTTGCATGGATTTTCAAAAAATTAGTCGTTAGATGACCATTGCAGCAACCGTTTCAGCATTTAAAGAGAAGATAGCCATTCTGAGCACGCTGACAACGGAAAAGACTGAAGGATCCACTCAAATTCACCAACGGACACCACATTAAATGCCTATCTAGATGTTGAAGGGCACGGGAGAGGGTCTGCTGCGCCTATAAATAACACCGTTAGGAGACTCGCAGGCATTACCGAGCACTTAGAATTTTCTTGTGATTAACCTCTCCGAGCTAGTAGCCATCTGTATTCTATCTACCTTACCCGCGATCTCATTCGTGAATGTTCGAACCTTCCTATAGAGAAGAAGAATTGACCATTGAAGAAGCACTGAGGATCTTTCAGCACGGAGGGATTCAACAGTTAATGAAAACTCCAGTTAAGAAGGTCGTTGTAGAACAAGGTGAAGGATCTCGCAGATCACCAAGAATTAATCCAACAATACAGGAAAAAGCGAAAGACAAAGGAAAAGACATAACTGTACCTCAAACCAAGATCATAAAGATGGGATCCTTGGCACAAAAATCACCAGTCTTTTAGAAAGAACCCTTGAAGATGACACCCAAATATATCTCCCCGTGGGCATTGAATGCCCCTGTGTTTAAATTGTCCAAGAATGTGAGATATGACATTCCGCTGTCACCTATCTCAAAGTATGTAAAGACTGCTAAGAATCTGCAAGGAAGGATAGCAGAATGTAAATGGGAGGATTATGACCTCTTGGGAATGAAGAAGGACGAGCAAGATGTTCCCAAGTACCCAGATTTTCAACCAGACCAATATATGTGCTGGAAAAAGGATGCCAAGGGAAATCTTAACCTAGTTGCCGAGACCTGGCTAACACCTGTCGTTCAGTCAGGGCTACTAAACTTGCTCAGATTGCCACATTTTGACCATTCCCTAGAACTTAATATCGTTGTTCACACACTCATGGCGTGAATCCACCAAGGTTATCTGTGGCTGGACAGGAACATTGATATTAAAATCGATTTGATCCACTGCATCACCAGTCTAAGCAAGTGCGGTAAGTATCCTAAGCAACTCTTCCAGGGGAAGAGCAAAGAAAAATAGGCTGTTGAGAAGATGAAGAAAACTCCAGTGGTGAAGGAAAAAAGAGGCTTCCCGACAGATGACATAGAGGATAGAGCAACAAAATTTGTAACGCAGTTGCTCGTAGGCAAGATACTCAAAATAGCTAGGCCTTCAGAGGTGCCTGCGGGCACAATACTCCTTGGTGCCGCAGCGGCTGAAGGCACCAACCTTAATTGGTGTCAATTTCTATTGAATGAGTTCCCTGAAGACCTCAACGACACACAGGTGAATGGCGGCCAGTTCCATTTCACCTGGCTCATCATCCTGATTGCTTTTTGTGGATGGAAGGAGCCGCGAGATTATGTGGGTGTCATTATGGACACCAATGATCCTAGAAGGTTTAAGTTCGCCAACCTCTGGGAAAACACAAATGCAGAGAGCCAGCATGTGACAGCAGAAGTCTTTTACCAGTACTATATTCAGTTGCGTGATGCAATCACAAAGACATCCTGCATTACAAAGCAGGTCACGGTGAAGTATATCCACGTCATCAACTTTGAGGAGGATATGAAATGTATCTTCATATCATCGAAAGCACAAACGAAGAAACCGGAATGGTTCCTAGGGAACTACATCATGTATGAGCAGGACATTAAAGACCTCATGAAAGATTGGTCACCAGAGTTCCGCATAGAAGATATGGATGTGGAGACATATTCAGCAAAAGATGAGCCAATCCCTCTCTCATGCCCAATCACTGAAGAAACAAGAAAGAGAAAAGAACCTGAGACTTCGCAAAAGCCAAAGTCAAGGAAGAAGGTGAAGGCCACAAAGATTCAATTGGAGGCGGTCCTCAATGATGATGACTACGAGATGATAGCCGAAACAGTCTCAAAATAGATGAAGGAGCTCATGGCGGTTAAAGAAAAGAAGGACATGGTCATCTAGGATGACCTACAGAAGACGCGATTTGCAACGTAAAGTCTGATGAAGAAAATGGACGATGTCCAGAAAAGCCTTACCTTGCCGTGGGAAGTAGGAGCTTAAGGGAGGTTGGTAGGGACCTCGCAGCAAGAACCGCCGCAGTTAGCATTAACGCTTCCATCGAAGACTAGAATTGTTCATGTGGACCCATTGGTTGTTGCATTGCCAATGGCAGAACAAGTTGTGTTGAACACAACGGGAGTCGAGAGGGTAGAGCTCGACTTAGCCAAAATCCCCTTACCAGGATTGCACTTCATCCACATGCAGATCATGGAGGAGATGCATGACCGGACGATGGAGTCGATGAAATCACAAGCCAAGATCACCGTGGCAAACAGGCAAAGTCAGCTGCACGTAGAAATACAGCTACAGAACGAAATGGACCGCCAACAAAATTTGGAGACTACCATATCCAATGTTGCGCGGGATATTGAAGGTATAAAACTCCAGGATGATCCTACGGACACAGTTCTGAGGATCGGGGACAGGGTAAGATCTTTGAAGTCAGAGATGCAAGATAAGGAAATTTTTTATTAGACTGATATTACCTTGTTGAAGGCACAAATGAACATACAAGCGCCATTAACTGAGCAGCAGTTGAGAGACCAAGCCGTCAAGATCGCTCTGCAGAACATAACGAGTAGCATGGCTCAGTGCCAAGATCTGTTGGAACAAGTTTCCAAGGCATTCGCTGCCCTTGAGGAGGATCAGGGGCTATAGAAAGTGAAGAGTGTGGTAAAGGAAAAATAGGCAGTGTTAGGAAAATTGGACGCAAAGGTCAAAGCTCTGCCACCCAGGGAGAGGCTACCGAGATACAAGGAGATATCCGGCTTAAAGAAGGAAGTCCAGGCACTACGAGAAAAAGAGACTGAGATGGATAATCGGTCGCAGCAGCTCATGGAGGATGCCATGGCAGCGTCACAGCAGATAGAAGATAATCTAAAGGAACTGTGCGAAAACCAGGAGCAGGTACAGGACCAGATTGGAGAAGGGATAACTCTAGCACTGCTTGAAATAGTTCAGCAAGTTGAGCAGGATACTAGACAAGCAGTGGAGCAGTTGCTCGGTGTATATAATGAGTTCGTGGCCAAACTAGTCCCACCGATCGCGGAGCAGAGTGAGACAACTAAAACAGCAAGTGGCTCGGGACGAGCCACATGTAAGTGTTAGGGGCATGTTGGGCCCAAGTTGAGACAAAAGTTTTGGAAACAACTTTTTGAGATAAGCAGGGAAAGCTAATCTGAGCACAGCTCAGAAATACAATTTTTGCTAACTATTGAGGATGCTGCGAAGTTGCGCGCAGCATCCAACTTTTGACCAGACTGCGGAATTGTGCGCAACATCGAAGTTTTGGCTATGATGCGAAGACCAGTACTGCGCAGAAGCAGTGCTGTGGAGTTAGGAGGCCACGTGGAGCCAGCAAAGCAGAATGCTGGACAAGTATCAGGTGCAGGTACCGGTTAGGCCGGTAGCATCCATTTTTGAAAAGATATTCTAGGATTGCTGAGCAGCGGACATAAGCAAATCAGGAAGGCGACCACGCGTGGGTTGTTAAGAAAAGCGACATTTGGAACTCTTGGAAGGCGAAACCGTTAGAGAGAAATGGTTCGACAGAAGCAGCCTGTAGGCATGCGTCCGACAGGAAGGCCGATAGCGACAGGATGAGGATGTGGAGATCCACCATGATCAAGTAGACGCTACTAGGAGCCAGCAAGCCAGTTTGGAAAATCAACGCAGTTTTTGAAACCCTTACAGTTTTGGGTTTTAGGTCTTCGACATTGTACAGACATGACCTTCAGGCATGATCTATTTAAGAAGACAATTTTGTAAGGGATGGGGTTGCTCTATTTTTGGGGGCTAGATGCTAGTTGCTAGAGTAATCATAATATAACCTTTTGTATTGAGAAATCTCTCCGAACTGAGAATATTGTAAAGGCTCTGTAGCTGTGTGCGTAGAGACCTAGCCGAGAGAAAGGAGAGTCTGCAGCGGAGTGCGCAGACTAAGGACAGTTTCCCCATCCCTTTTGAAAGAAATATATTACCAACTGTTCTTGTGGATGTAGCTTTCCATTCGGGGAAGTGAACCATGTTAAAACCTGTGTTATGCGATTATGTTTTATGAATGAATGACTGTCTGTATTACCTGTAGGATGAATGTTTCCTTGCATGTTGTAATGGGAGAACTTTGATATGCATTTACCAATAGGAGAAGTTTGGGAATGATATGTTAGGTTCCACGGGAAAAGATGAATGGTGAACATTTCAATTATATGTTAAGATCGTGAATCAGTCATTTAAGTTTAATACTTTCTTAAAAACAGTGAAGGAACACAACACAGTTAGTCACATCTATCATTTTAGTTCACATTGTAATAATCTAAGTCCTTGAATGAATGCTAGAAAGATAACCAGTAAGTGCTTGAATGGATGGATGGGTGATATTCATCTCAGTGCCTTAACCTTTTCAAGATCTTCCAAGTAGAGGTTAACTGTGGGTGATTCACAGCTCCAGTAGAAGATTCGCAGCAGTAAGAAGCCCTTAGTGAGGCATGCAGTGTTGCCATCACCGCACCGTAGTCGCTTGCAGCCTAGATCCTGTTGCGTACCGCATCTCTTTGACCCGCAACGCACTACTTCTATCCTACGCTGTGCAGCTTGTTCACATAAACAACTCATCATTTACTGTGGAAACCTGATTCTGCAGTACCCCATAAGATACACCTTGGGTGAGACCTCAACCTTCTCATAGGTTGTTTCCAAAAGGCCCGGTGTGAAGGGGTTTTGTTGGTCAAAAGGGAGAACCGCAAAGAACCTGGGTCTCATTGGAAACCTTTGGGTCAGTTTAAGCCAACAAATGGTTCTGTTACCGCGCTAGAATCCATGATGAGTTACAATCACGATGTGTGAAGAAGAATATCAGATCCCCGAAGGATCTGACAATTGGCATCTTGAAAAGATAGAAATCCAAGCTTGGTGGGATAAGACCATAAGAAATTTTAATAGATAAGAGAATAGAAATCCGCGTCTAAGTGACACATAGTGGTCAGAGAGATATCTATTTGACGATATTCACAATATTTTTTGGGCATCATTTCCAAACGAGCTGCATGCGTGGATCTCGCGGCTCGCAGAGAAGAAAACTTATTTCCAGGGAGGAGTACCCACAGAGTGGAATCCTGAGCTCACAGCATAGCTCAAAGCATTAGACAACCCATTGTCATGCGTAGTTGATTATTGGGTTGATCATATGCTAGAATGCTTTGTAATAGAATTTGCTATAGACACACTCAAATCCTATAGCCAAGCACAAGCAAACTTTTTCGGAGGATTCCAAGGTAAGTTTCTGAACAATCTCAGTCTATACATTAAGATGTTGTTAGCTGAGAAAGGTGTTTTAAGAATGCAGTAATATTCTTGAAGTTTGTCATGATAAATAGTACATATATTGATTCTGAAGAAGAGACACATACTCTTAGAAGTGGTAAGAAATATAAATTTAATAAGAATCCGGGAGGCCCTGGACTCCATATTAATACTGAGATCCTGTGTCACATTGATAATGAAGTCGTACCACCATTTACTCCTGAGAATGGACCAGCTGCAGAGACTGCACTACCTTTATCTCAAAACCCACCCACTACGCAGCCCACCTCATAGAAGACTCAGCCTAGTCCATCTCTCCCGATAGTCCCATTTGTATTTACTGCGCAGATCCCTTTACAGCAGCTGCGCACTAATCCCTATACTCCACCACCTAGTAGCACAATGGCAAACACGGATATGAAACTGCTAATATTCAAAGGAACTGGCCTAGAAGACCCCGATCAGCATTGGTTCCTTTGTGAATCCATATGGAGTGTAAGAAAAATCCAGGATGATGCCGTGAAGCAAGCACAACTCATCACCACCTTTAGAGACAGAGCTTTACATTGGTTTATGAAATACTCTCAGGTACAGCCGAGAACCCTCACAAAAATTAAAGCCGCGCTAGTGGCTGAGTTCAAGAAACCTAAGTCTGAGTCTCAGTGTATTACTAAGTTAAAGGAAATAAAGCAGAGACCAACTGAAATGGTCTAGGAATTTGATCAAAAGTTTAAGACCTTGCTATACCAAGTAAGTTTTGTTATACTGCCAGAACAACATAAAGAATGGTTCATTGCTGTGCTGTTACCCCATATCCTATTACCATTGATGCACCAGAAGGTTCTATCATAGGCATAGGCCTTGGAAATAGAAATGAAGTTGGAAGCTTCGCCAATTGGTGATACTAGTTCTGGGATGTCTTAGATCCAAAACCAGCTGACCACCCTGACACTTGAACTGCAAAGTATGAAAAATGGTAAAGAACAAAGATATGAACCTAGACAGGAGGTCTGGTGTACAAGTTGTAAAGGAGAAGGTCATGACCGCGAGCATTGCCCTTTATTCCGTGACTATCTTAACAGTAGTGCGCCTAACCCATTAAATCAGAATCAGGCCCCATGGTGTGAAATTTGCAAAACCACAGGAAATAGACCTGAAGACTGTTACCTCATCCAGAAATATGTGAAAACTCCTAAGAATTTATACTGCAATTTCTGTAAATTAGTTGGACATGATGAATCCAAATGCCGCGCATATGAATTAAAGAACGAAAGAAAACAAGATATGGATGCAATGAGAGGCACTGGCGTATACTGCGTATAGGAAGAAAATAAGCCTAAGCAAGATAACACACAATATGACCAAGGAGGATACAGATTTCGTGGTGGTGGATATCACGATAGAGGAAGAAATGCTGGTCCGGTGCAGGGAAGAGGCCATGGCCAAGTCATTTGTTATAACTGTGGCCAACCCGGTCACGTATCTAGAGATTGTGTTAACCCATGCAATATGTGCAATTATTGTAAATCATTTGAGCATGTCATCGAAGATTGCGTAGTATTAGAGGTGGAAATGTAGAAGAGGAGACAAATAGAGGCTCCGAATCCAAATGTCCAGTGGATCCGAGCATCAATGTGGTCATGCGCAGTGGTGCTGAGATAGGACGCGACAGAGGAGCGGAAGCTTCAACATCAGGGGAGGCATATACGAAGAAGGATCCCCTTGAAACAGTATGGATAAGGAAAGCTCCCGGAAAAGCACCCCCTCTTAACTTACAGAAGAACAAGGGGATCTTCATTGACGTGCGGGATACCTTTAGAAAACCAGCAGATAAGTCATCAAGTATCCCGCTGCACAGTGAAACACCGCATGTTGAAGACATACTGGCTCCCTATGATAAAACAAGCACTGCGACAAATGTCAGTACTTCTGTTGCGTAGTACTTGTGAAGCTACATGAAGTTACTAAAAAGCGAGAAAGACATAGTAGAGCTCCAGAAGCTCATCAGCCAGTATGAACCTCAGATTGCAACAGAGACTCCAGATAGCATTGTACATCATATAAGGAAACAAAAAATAACAGGCCGAGAGACGAGGCTTACTGCACAGATAGGAGATTTTGAAATGGATGAAGTCATCCTTGATCTGGGATCAGAAGTGAATGTCTTGACTAAGCAGACATGGCAGCAGATGGGTCGACCAAAGTTGCCCTAGTCACCTATCCAGTTATGAATGGCTAATCAAGAGAAGGTAATACCTTTTGGTTGCTTAGCTAATGTAGTAGTTGACATTGACGGAGTATAGAGTGATGCAGACTTTGAAGTTATTTAAATTGTGGATGATAGTCAACCTTTTCTAGCAATATTGGGAATTGATTGGGCTATGGATAACTTGGCTATCATAAAATTGAAGAAAAAGAAGATGATCTTTGAAGGGAAGCATCTTAGGGTCATCGCACCATTGGATCCTAAAGATGGTGACAGATACAGTGAGCCGAATCAGGAGGAATCCCAAGCTCAAGATTTAGACCGACTATACCAGCTGACTACGAACAAGGAAGACTACATTAATCCTACTGCGGACGATATGCTTAGCTGGTGATATGACACTTCGTGTATCTCTGACTCCTATACAGGACTAGAAAATTGGCAAAGCTGCATGCATGAAGTATCAACAAGAAGATGTGCATAGGTTACGAAATCACTGCACTGGATCGGAAAAGAGGTGAGTCTTATTCCCACATATGATGGTTCTGCTAATGTTTACAGGTTCATAAGGGAATATACTGTAGCTATACCAGATGAGCATAGACTACTAGCTTTAGATATAGCATTGCGCGATACACCTGCCAGATGGTTGAATGCACATAAGAAAACATTGACCACTTGGGATCAATGCAAAACTAAGATGCAGATCCAGTTCGCCGAAAAGGTTACTTTACCCTTTGAAAAGTATAATGGACAGACAGACCCTAGTCAGCATATCGAAGTCTGTTCAAAGGCATGGGTGGGAAGACCACTTACATAATGGGTACATTTATTTGTACATACATTGGATGCAGGTATCCCAGAGAAATGGTACGTAGACCTGGAGTTGCGCAGTGAACTCACTAATTGGGAGCTGCTCACTGTGAACTTCCAGAAGGACTTCAGTTTTGAAGATGAGAATCCATTAATCCATGAAGCATTACAGCTAATCAAGAAGCACATATTCCAGGATGACTGTCCTCATCAAAACATAACATTGCAGGAGTTTTTTGGGACAGAGTGCGTTTCTGCGCACCTATAGTCAGAATGGAAGGAACATGAAGAGCACTTTATCGAGTGTTACAACTTAGCTTAAGATACCAATGATACAAATTAAGACGATGAGGAGGACCCTCACAACATAGATATACCAGAGTCAGTAGCCACGTGCAAGGTAGACCAGTAAAAACACAAAAAGTGAACATTGGCATAGACAAAGAACCGAAGTTCGCATCAATAGGAGATTATTGGGATGATCAGACTGTTGTAGAGACCGCAGATACCTTACATGAGTATCAAGAACTGTTTCCGACAAAATTTACAGAGATGAAAAGAATTTTGGGAGACCTGGGGGTCATGAAAATACCTTTAAAGTTAGGTGCTAAGCCTGTCAAGAAGAGGCCATACAGATTGAATCCGCGCTACAAGGAAAAAGTCTGCGCAGAGCTAGATAAGATGATAGAGGCAGGAATCATTGAACCGGTTGAAGAATCCAAATGGATTAGCCCCATGGTTGTTCAAGACGAGAAAGAAAAAGGCGAGATCAGGATTTGTGTGGATCTCAGAAAATTGAATGATGCTTCCATGCACAACCAATTTCCTACTCCATTCACAGACGAAGTGCTTGATAACATTGGAGGCAATGAGTCATATTCTTTCACTGATGGTTTCTCTGGTTACCATTAGATCAGGATTGATCCTGCGGATAGGCATAAGACAACATTTGCTACAGAATCAGGGTCATTCCAGTACACTGTCATGCCTTTTGGTTTGAAGAATGCACCTGCCATATTCTCCAGAGTCATCGTCGCAGCATTTAAAGATTTTATGCACAAGTTTTTAGAAGCGTATTTTGATGATTAGACTGTGTTTGGTCTATTGAAAAATAATTTCGTGAATCTCCGCATGATGCTTGAAAACTGTCGACAGCATCAAATATCCTTGAATTTGAATAGGTGTATTTTCTGTGTGCCCTATGGAATTTTACGTGGCCACATTGTCTGTAAGCAAGGATTGATGGTGGACCCTGCAAAGATTGCAGTCATCTCAAACTTACCAACACCAAATTCAGTCAAGATGTTGCGCTCTAACTTAGGCCATACCGGATACTACAGGAAATTTATAAAGGGTTATGCACAGATAACCGTAGCAATGGAGAAGCTGCTGAAGAAAGATGCACCATTCATTTGGAAGCGAACAGGGTTTTGATACATTGAAAGAAAACATGGTGACTACGACGATTCTAGTCTTTCTAGACTAGACAAATACATTCCATGTCCATGTTGATGCATCATGTATTTCCCTGGGGATCATGTTAGCTCAGCCAAGAGAGGGAGGTATTGACCACCCTATTGCATTTTCTAGCAGAAAGCTTTCAACAGCAGAGATGAACTATACTACTACTGAGAGGGAAGGCCTTGCGATGGTATATGCCCTACAAAAATTTAGACACTACTTGCTGGGATCGCACTTCCTTATGTTTACTGACCATTCTGCATTGAAATATTTGGTCAACAAGCCAGTGTTAGGGGGATGCATATGCTGATGGCTATTGCTGTTCCACGAATATGACTTTGAGATTATTTTCAAGCCAGGTAGACTAAACTTGGGACGTAATCATTTGTCAAGGATTGAGTCAGGACAGGAGCCAACGAACATTGAAGATAGTCTACCTAATGTGCAGCTATTTTCTATACTGGTTGTCGATGACTATTACAAGGATATCATTGATTTCCTAACCACAGGGATGGCGTCGCAGGAATTCTCTATCCAGCAGAAAAAATAGTTAATGGTGTGCACCGCAGACTTCACTATAATTGCAGGTCAGTTATACAAACTTGGGCCAGATGAAGTCCTGCACAGGTGCATACTCGATCATGAGAAGCCATTTATTCTAGCGGATGCACACTCAAGAATCGCAGGAGGTCACTATATAGGAAGGGCTACCGTGCAGAAGATATTATGCTCGACGATATGGTGGCCTACGCTCCATAAAGATGCCAAAGAACATTGTAGGAACTGTGATGTCTGTTAGAGGATAGGAAAACCATCATGCCAAGATGAGATGCCACTAAATCCATAGTTGACACTGCAGCCATTTGAAAAATGGGCAATAGACTTTGTGGGTCCTATAAACCCACCAAGAAAAAGAACGGGTGCAAGGTATATTATTACTGCTACTGATTACCTCACCAGATGGGAGGAAGAAAAACCAGTTAAGGATTGCAATGCCAGTACTGCTGCACAGTTTATTTTTGAATAAATACTCACTATATTTGGCTGTCCGAATATTTTGATGAGTGACCAAGGTACTCACTTCTTGAACAAGACTATTGAGGCACTTACAGAGGAATTCCACATTCGTCATCAGCGCAGTACTCCATATCATCCACAGGTGAATGGTACTGTAGAGGCTTTCAATAAAATATTGGAGAACGCACTCACTAAGGTATGCAATGTCAACAGAGATGATTGGGACCTGCGCGTCTAATCTGTGTTATCGGTATACAGGACCACATGCAAGAAATTGACAGGACAGACACCCTTTCGGTTGTTTTATGGGAAGGAGGCTATAATGCCTATGGAATATATTGTCCCTAGTTTAAGAATCGCTGCATTCACAGGGATGGAAGATTGCGAAGCTCTAGAAGAAAGATTGCTACACTTACTGGGCTTGGAGGAAGATCGCTTAATTGCAGGCTTCCACTAGCAAGCTCAGAAGGACCATGAGAAAGCATGGCATGATCGCCATATAAAGAACAAGTGTTATTATGTAGGTGATCTAGTCCTCCTGTATGATAGCAAATTCATGAAATTCCCTGGTAAATTTAAGATGCATTGGCTTGTCCCATCTACTGTGATAAATGTTACAAACACTGGCGCAGTGCAGTTAGCCAATTTAGCTGGTGATACCTTGCCAACCTTGATAAAAGGAAGCAGGCTAAAGCTATACCATGATAGCACTGCTTCGCGAAACCCTGAATAACACACAAAGGAAGGAAGTTCTAAGTGTCAAGTACAGTTGAAATTAGCCACTAGAAATGTAAAGGAGACTGTACATGTATGATAAAAGGAAGAAGGTATGATAAGAAGAATGATCTATGCACCACGCAGCACTGTCGAAGCTACGCGGGAAAAAAAAAAAAAGTGGAAGCTGTGCAGTTGGAAACTTTTGGCACTGCGAAGTAGCTGTGTAGGGTTGCAGATGGCTTGCCGAGCAGTTTGGTGTAGCACTTAGAGAAAAATAGCCATTGCATGGCTTTTCAGAAAAATAGCCGTTAGATGACTGTAGCAGCAACCGCTTCACCATTTAAAGAGAAGATAGTCGTTCTGAACATGCTGATGATGGAAAAGACCAAATGATCCGCTCAAATTCGCCAATGGACACCACATTAAATGCCTATCTAGTCGTTGAAGGGCACGGGAGAGGGTCTGTTGTGCCTATAAATAACACCGTTAGGAGACTCGCGAGCGTTACCGAGCACTTAGAATTTTCTTGTGATTAACATCTCTGAGCTAGTAGCCATCTGTATTTTGTCTACCTTAGCCACTATCTCATTTGTGAATGTCTGAACCTTCCTATAGAGAAGAAGAACTGACCATTGAAGAAGCACTGAGGATCTTTCAGCACGGAGGGATTCAGCAGTTAATGAAAACTCCAATTACGAAGGTCATCGTAGAACAAGGTGAAGGATCTCGCAGATCACCAAGAATTAATCCAACAATGCAGGAAAAAGTGAAATATAAAGGAAAAGACGTAACTGCACCTTGAACCAAGATCATTCAAATGGGCTCCTCGGCACAAAAATCTCTAATCTTTCAGAAAGAACCCTTGAAGATGACACCCGAATATACCTCCCCGTGGGCATTGAATGCCCCTGTGTTTAAATTGTCCAAGAATGTGAGATATTACATCCCACTGTCACCTATCTCAAAGCATGTAAATACTGCTCAGAATCTGCTAGGAAAGATAGCAGAATGTAAATGGGAGGATTATGACCTCTTGGGAATGAAGAAGGACGAGCCAGATGTTCCCAAGTACCCAAATTTTCAACCAGACCAGTATATGTGCTGGAAAATGAATGCCAAGGGAACTCTTAACCTAGTTGCCGAGAGCTGGCTAACACCTGTCGTTTAGTCAAGGCTACTAAACTTGCTCAGATTGCCACATTTTGACCGTTCCCCAGAACTTAATATCGTCGTTCGCACACTCATGGTGCAAATCCACCAAGGTTATCTATGGCTGGACATGAACATTGATATTAACATCGATTTGATCCACCGCATCACTGGGCTAAGCAAGCGTGGTGAGGATCCTAAGCAACTCTTCCAAGGGAAGAGCAAAGAAAAAGAGGTTGTTGAGAAGATGAAGAAAACCCATTCGATGGTGAAGGAAAAAAGAGGATTCCCGACAAATGACATAGAGGACAAAGCAACAAAATTTGTAACGAAGTTGCTCGCAAGCAAGATACTCAAAACAGTTAGGCCTTCGGAGGTGCCTGCAGGCGCAATACTCCTTGGTGCTGCAACGGCTGAAGGCACCAACTTTAATTGGTGTCAGTTTCTGTTGAATGAGTTCCTTAAAGAACTCAACGACATAGAGGTGAATGGCGACCAGTTCCATTTCACCTGGCTCATCGTCTTGATTTCTTTTTGTGGATGGAAGGAGCCACGAGATTATGTGGGTGTCATTATGGACACCAATAATCCTAGAGGGTTTAAGTTCATCAACCTATGGAAAACACAAATGAAGTGTGCCAGCATGCAACAATAGAAGTCTTTTACCAGTACTATATTTAGCTGCGCGATGCAATCACAAAGACAACCCGCATTACAAAGCAGGTCACGGTGAAGTATATCTGCGTCATCGACTTTGAAGTAGATACGAAATGTATCTTCATATCGCCGAAAGCACAAATGAACAAACCGGAGTGGTTCCCAGGGAACTACATCATGTATGAGCAAGACATTGAAGACCTCATGAAATATTGGCCACCAGAGTTCCACGTAGAAGTTATGGACGTGTAGACAGATTCAACAGAAGATGATCCAATCCCACTCTCATGCCCAATCACTGAAGAAATAGGGAAGAGAAAAGAACTTGAGACTTCGCAAAATCCAAAGTCATGGAAGAAGGTGAAGGCCACAAAGATTCAATCAGAGGTAGTCCTCAATGATGATGACTACGAGATGATAGCCGAAACAGTCTCAAAATAGATGAAGGAGCTCATGGCGGTTAAAGAAAAGAAGGACATTGTCATCCAGGATGACCTGTAGAAGACGCGGCTCACAATGCAAAGTCTGATGAAGAAAGTGGACGATGTCTAGAAAATCCTTACCTTGCCACGGGAAGCAGGAGCTGAAGGGAGGTCGATAGGGACCTTGTAGCAAGAACCGACGCATTTAGCAAATAACGTCGCCATCAAAGACTAGAATTGTTCATGTGGACACATTGGCTGTTGCATTGCCAATGGCAGAACAAGTTGTGTTGGACACAATGGGAGTCGAGAGGGTAGAGCTCGACTTAGCCAAAATACCCTTACTAGGATTGCACTTCATCCACACACAGATCATGGAGGAGATACATGACCGGACGATGGAGTCGATGAAGCCACAAGCCGAGCTCACCGCGGTAAACAGGCAAAGTCAGCTGCATGCAGAAATAGAGCTACGGAACAAACTGGACCGCCGACAAAATTTGGAGACTACCATATCCAATGTTGCGCAGGATATTGAAGGTATAGAACTCCAGGATGATCCTGCGGACATAGTTCTGAGGATTGGGGACAGGGTAAGATCTTTGAAGTCAGAGACGCAAGATAAGGAAATTTTTTATTAGGGTGATATTACCTCGTTGAAGGCACAAATGAACATATTGAGCAGCATTTGAGAGACCAGGCCGTCAATACCGCTGTGTAGAACATAACGAGTAGCATGGCTCAGTGCCAAGATCTGTTGGAACAAGTTTCCAAGGCATTCACTACCCTTGAGGAGGATCAGGGGTTGTAGCAAGTGAAGACCGTGGTAAAGGAAAAACAGACTGCGTTAGACAAATTGGACACAAAGGTCAAATCTCTGCCACCCAGGGAGAGGCTACTGAGATACAAGGAGATATCCAACTTAAAGAAGGAAGTCCAGGCACTATGAGAAAAAGAGATTGAGATGGATAATCAGTCGCAGCAGCTCATGGAGGATGCCATGGCGGTGTCACAGCATATAGAAGATAAGCTAAACGAACTGCGTGAAAACCAAGAGCAGGTACAGGACCAGATTGGAGAAGAGATAACTCCAACACTGCTTGAAATAGTTCAGCAAGTTGAGCAGGATGCCAGACAAGCAGTGGAGCAGTTGCTCGGTGTATATAATGAGTTCGTAGCCAAACTAGTCCCACTGGTCGCGGAGCAGAGTGAGACAACTGAAGCAACAAGTGTCTCGGGGACAAGCCACATGTAAGTGTTAGGGGCATGTTGGGCCCATGTTGAGACAAAAAAATTTGAAACACCTTTTTGAGATAAGCAGGGAAAGCTGAGCTGAGTGCAACTTAGAAATACAATTTTGGCTAAGTATTGAAGATGCTGCGAAGTTGCACACCTCATCCAACTTTTGACCAAACTGCGGAGTTGCGCGCAGCATCGAAGTTTTGGCCATGATGCAAAGACCAGTACTGTGTAGAAGCAGTGCTGCGGAGTTAGGAGGCCACGTGGAACCAGCAAAGCATAATGCTGGACAAGTATCAGGTGCAGGTACCAGTTGGGCTGGTAGCAGTCATTTTTGGAAAGATATTCCAGGATTGCCGAGCAGTGCACATAAGCAAATCAGGAAGGTGGCCACGCATGGGTTGTGAAGGAAAGCGACGTTTGGCATGCTTGGAAGGTGAAACCGTTAGAGAGAAACAGTTTGGCAGAAGCAATCTGTAAGCATTCGTGCGACAGGAAGGCCGATAGCGATAGTATGAGGACCTGGAGATCCACTGTGATCAAGCAGACGCTACCAGGAGCCAGCAAGCTAGTTTGGAAAACTGCCACAGTTTTGGAAACCCTTAGGGTTTTGGGTTTTAGGTCTTCGACATTGTACAGACATGACCTTCGAGCATGATTTATTTAAGAAGACAATTTTGTATGGGATAGGGTTGCTCTATTTTTGGGATCTAGATGCTAGTTTCTAGAGTAATCATAATATAACCTTTTGTATTGAGAAATCTCTCAGAGCTGAGAATATTGTAAAGGCTCTGCAGTTGTGCACGTAGAGACCTAGCCAAGAGAAAGGAGAGTCTGTAGCTGAGTGCACAGACTAAGGACGGTTTCCCCATCCCTTTTGAAATAAATATATTACCAACCGTTCTTGTGGACATAGCTTTCCATCCGGGGAAGTGAACCACGTTAAATCTTGTGTTATGCGATTATGTTTTATGAATGAATGACTGTCTGTATTGCCTGTAGAATAAATGTTTCCTTGCATGCTGTAATGGGAGAACTTTGATATGCATTTACCAATAGGAGAAGTTTGGGAATGATATGCTAGGTTCCACAGGAACAGATGAATGGCAAACATTTCAATTATATGTTAAGATCGTGAATCAGTAATTTAAGTTTAATACTTTCTTAAACATAGTGAAGGATTGCAACACGGTTAGTCGCGTCTATCATTTCAGTTCACATTGTAATAATCTAAGTCCTTGAATGAATGCTAGAAAGATAACCAGTAAGTGCCTGAATGGATGGATGGGTGATATTCATCTTAGTTCCTTAACCTTTTCAAGATCTTCCAAGTAGAGGTTAAGTGTGGGTGATTCGCAGCTCTAGTAGAAGATTCACAGCAGTAAGAAGCCCTTAGTGAGGCCCGCAGTGTTGCCATCACCGCACCGTAGTCACTTGCAATGTAGATCCTACTGCATATCGCATCGCTTTGACCCGCAGCACACTCCTTCTGTCCTGCGCTGCGCAACTTGTTCACATAAACAACTCATCATTTTCTGTGGAAACCTAATTCCACAGTACCCCATAAGATACACCTCAGGTGAGACCCCAACCTGCTTGCAGGTTGTTGTTGAAAGGGTCGGTGCGAAGGGGTTTTGTTGGTCAAAAGGGAGAACTGCAAAGAACCTCGGTCTAATTGGAAACCTCTGGGTCAGTTTAAGCCAATAGGATTTCACTGGAAGTACCTTCCAAATATTCCTAAAAATCGACTGGATTTGCAGCTGAAATATGAGGTGCATTGGGAAAATCTTGGCAACGAAAGTAAATGTGAGTGTTTATTTTTTTTAAAAGAAACAACTATTCCAAAATAAAACAATCTCAAAGAAACGGTCGCTGATGCACCTGAATCATAACTGATGAATTTTATGGAAATGAGCTACTGCTCTTCTATTCATGTGAAACTTTATGATGACAATGGACCCCGAAGGTTTGTATTTAAACATTTCTACATGCTAAAACCCTATCTCGATTTATGCTTTATGTACATGCTTTATTCTTTATTTGAATTTAGCTTTACTTGCAATTATAGGACCGAGATAAAGCGTGAGTTAATTACTTTTTCTAACGACTTCCAAAATAAAGCAAGATCAGAGCAAGGGAAGGCAGGGATCCTTAATCATAACTTGATTCTGATGGTTGAGATTTTCTTTGGTGAGATGAATGATTTAATATTGGTTGTTGGCGGGGAGTATACCTTCCTACCTTCGTTGCGATTTCTAATGCCTCCAATGGTCATGATTTATTATGGGAAGATGCACCGTTGCATCTGGGCCGTCGGTGGGAAATTTCATTATTTTTCTCTGCTACATATCTCAAAGCATATAATGATATAGATTTCTCTGGACAAGTTGCACAGTTTCCTTTAGGACATCTCTGATGGGGGCATCACTTGTGGATAATGAGGCCACTCCACTTCCTCCTCGTCACTCTAACTATAAAAGGCCATAAAAGGGTGGGAACGAGCCACTGTTCCTTCTTATCCTTACACTAACCATATCCTCACTCAAATTTCACAAGGGAAAGGAAGAGCCAGTCTAATCACTCCGCATCCCAAAAGTCTAAGGGAGTTCCCATGCTACTCATTTCTTTGGAACAAGTTTGCAAAACAACTACGGCACCTTGTCTCTTCCTCCAAAAGATTACCAAAGTGGGAAAACGGGCTAGTTTCTCACCCGAATTATAAGAGATTGTGAAATGTCCCATGCTACTACTCCCAAAAGGCTATGCGAGTTCCCATTCAAATCATGCTAGTGGAACAAGTGTGGGAGAGGGACAATGCTCCTTGAATCTTCCTCCCAAAGATTACTAGATCCAAAGGGAGGGACAACTACCCACTCAGATTACAAGAGTTTGAGAAAGAGCCCATGTTGCCTCTCCTATGTCCTAAACACTCTTACTCGTCACTCCAACCATAAAAGGGTGAGAAAGGGCCTATACTCCTTCTCCTCATTTAATCAAATTCAAAAAGTGTGAGGAAGGTCCAGTGGTAAATTTGTATTGTTCCTTGAATTTTCCTCCCATTCTACTCAATTGAGTGGAACAAGTGTTGGAAAGGGCCAATTCTCCTCGACCAGTCTTCCAAAAAATACCAAAACGAGAGAAAGGGCCAATTCCTAGCTCAAATATAAAAAGTGTGAGAAATGGAACATACTACTTATCCAACTCCCCACACATCATTAGTATAACCATAGACGGGTGAGAAAGGGACAGTGATCCTCCTCCTCCTTACTCAAATTCTATAAGTGTATGGAAGGGCTAGTGTAATTATAAGAGGGTGAGAAAGTGTCAATGTTGTTGTTCCTCCTCCCAAAATTCTAAAGCATTTCCCATGCTACTCACTCCCAAAAGTCTAAGGAAATTCCCATCCTACTTACTCGAGTGGGACAACTATAGGAAAGGACTAGTGCTCCTCGACCATTCGTCCCAAGAATAAGCAATAGAAAGGGACAGTTCCCCACTTAGATACCAAAAGTGTGATAAAGGGAACATGCTCCTTCTCCACCTCCCCACTCCTCACCACTCTAACCATGGAAGGGTGGGAAAGGGACATCACTTCTTTTCCCCCTTACTCAAACTTCAAAAGTGTGTGGGAGGTCCAAAATAATTAGAATAGGGTGATAAATGACCAATGCTCGTTCTCCTCCAAACTTAAATCCCACATGTATGTGGAAGGTTAGCTCTTCCTACTAATAATTACCAGAGTGAGAGAAAGGGCCAGTTCCTCACTTGAATACGAATAGTTTGAGAAAAGGCACATGCTCCTTCTCCACCTATCGATTACTCATCATTCTAACCATAGGACGGTGAGAAGGGGTGAGCTCTCATCCTCCTCCTTAATCAAATTCCAGAAGTGTGTGGAAGAGCCAACATAATTAGGATAGGGTGAGAAAGTTCCCATGTTTTCGCTCCTCCTCCAAAAATTCTAAGGTAGTTCCCGTGCTACTCACTTAAGTGGGGAAAGTGTTATAAAGGTCGAGCACTCCTCAAACCTTCTTCCAAAAAATCACCAAAGAAAGAGAAAGGGCCAGTTCCTCACCCAAATATGAAAAGTGAACAAAAGGGAACATGATCCTTCTCCACCTCCCAATTCCTCATCACTCTAACGATGGAAGGTTGGGAAGGGTCCAGTTCTCCATTTCCCCCTTACTCAAACTTCAAAAGAGTTTGGAAGGGCCAGCGCAATTAGAATAGGGTGAGAAAGGGCGAATGCTCCTTCTCCTCCAAACCTAAATTCTAGATGTGTGTGGAAGGTCAACTATTCCTTCCAATAATTACCAAAGCAAGATAAAGGGCCAGTTCCTCACCCAAATACCAAAAGTGTGAGAAATAACATATGATCCTTCTCCACCTCCCCACTCTTCATCACTCTAATCATAGAAGGGTGAGAAGGGGCCAGTGGTCCTTCTCTTCCTTTCTTAAATTTTAGGAGTATGTGGAAGGACCAACACAATTACAATTGGTTTGGGAAGTTCCAATTTTTCCACTCCTCCCACCAAAGGTCTAAGGTAGTTCCTATGCTACTCACTCGAGTGGAACAAGTGTTGGAAGGGTCCATTACTCCTTGAACCTTCGCTGAAAAATAACCAAAGCGAGAGAAAGGGCTAGTTCCTCACTCAAATACAAAAAGTGTGAGAAAGGACACATGCTCCTTCTCCACCTCCCCACCCCTCATCACTCTAACCATAGAAGAGTGAGAAAGTATCAATGTTGTCGCTCCTCCTCCTTGAGGAAGCTACCATGCTACTCACTCGAGTGAAACAAGTGCAAGAAAGGGAAAGCACTTCTGGAAGCTTCATCCAAGAATTACCATAGCAAAAGAAAGGGCCAGTTCATCACTCAAATACTAAAAATGTGAGAAAGGGAACATGCTCCTTCTCCACCTCCCCACTCCTCATCACTCTAACGATGGAAGGGTGGGAAAGGTCCAGTTCTCCTATTTCCCCTTACTCAAACTTCAAAAGTATGTGGAAGGGCCAACGTAATTTGAATAGGGTGAGAAAGGGCCAATGCTCCTTCTACTACAAACTTAAATTCAAGATTTGTGTGGGAGGTCATATCTTCCTCCCAAGACTTACGAAACTGAAAGAAAGGGTCACTTCCTCACCCAAATACCAAAAGTGTGAGAAAGGGAACATCCTCCTTCTCTGCCTCCCCACTCCTCATCACTCTAACCATGGAAGGGTGGGAAAGGGCTAGTGCTCCTTATCCTTTAAACATAAATTACAGATGTGTGTGGAAGGTTGGATCTTCCTCCCGAGAATTACCTAAGCGAGAGAAAGGGCCACTTCCTCACCCAGATACAAAAAGTGTGAGAAAGGGCACATTCTCCTTCTCCCCCTACCAACTCTTCATCTCTCTAACAATAAAAGGGTGAGAAAGTGAAAAAAAATTCGCTCCTCCTCCCAAAATTCTAATCTCCCATGCTACTCACTTGAGTGGAACGAGTGCAGGAAAGGGCCAATACTTCATATCTCTTCCTCCCAAGAATTAACAAAGTAAGAGAAAGGGCCAATTCCTCTCTCAAATAACAAAAGTGTGAGAAAGGGAACATGCTCCTTCTACACCTCCTCACTCCTCATCAATCTAATCGTGGAAGGGTGGGAAAGGGCCTATGCTCCTATTCCCCCTTACTCAAACTTCAAGAGTGTGTGGAAGGGCCAGTGTAATTAGAATAGGGTGAGAAAGGGCCAATGTTCCTTCTCATCCAAACTTAAATTCCAGATGTGTGTGGAAGGTCCACTCTTCCTCCCAAGAATTACCTAAGCAATATAAAGGGCCACTTCCTCACCCAAATAATAAAATGTGAGAAAGGGCACATCCTCCTTCTCTCCCTCCTGGCTCCTCATCACTCTAACCATAGAAGGGTGAGAAAGTGCCTATGTTTCCACTCCTCCTCCTAAAAGTCTATGTTCCCATGCTACTCACTTAAGTTGAAGGAGTGTAGGAAAGGGCCAATGATTTGCTTCTCTTACTCCCAAGAATTACTAGAGTAAGAGAAAGGCCTAGTTCATCTCTCAAATAACAAAAGTGTGAGGAATAGAACATGCTCCTTCTCCACCTCCCCACTCCTCATCAATCTAACCATGCAAGGGTGGGAAAGGGAGAATGATCCTATACCCCCTTACTCATACTTCAAGAGCATGTGGAAGGGCGAGCATAATTAGAATAGGGTGCTAAAGGGCCACTTCTCCTTCTCCTTCAAGCTTAAATTCCAGATGTGTGTGGAAGTTCGACTCTTCCTATGAAGAATTATGAATGCGAGAGAAAGGGATAGTTCCTAACCCAAATACCAAAAGTGTGATAAAGAGCATATGCTCCTTCTCCACGTACCCACTCTTAATCACTCTAACCATATAATGGTGGGAAAGGGCTAGTGCTCCTTCTCCTACTCACTTAGATTCCAAAAGTGTGTGAAAACCATAGAGTAATTAGGTTGATAAAGTGCCAACGTTTCCACTCCTCCCAAAAGTCTAGGCAAGTGCACATGCTACTCACTTGAGTGGAACAAATTTAGGAAAAGGTAGGAAAGGTTCAATGCTCCTTGACTCTTTCTCCCAAAATACAAGATGTTGTCCAAAGAAGACATAAGACAAGGATCAAACCAAAGATGAGATTACTAACAAGAGCACCGACCAACAAGGGAACCAAGCTTCCAACCAGGGTGCAAATAAATTCAAATTTGCATGTATTTAAACTTTTCTCATAAGTTTCTCCAAGTGTGCGAGCAATCTTTCTACCACAAAGATTGTGTGAGCAATATTTCCACCAAAAAAAACACATCTAACAACTTAAAGCTGCTTAAAAGAGAGTACTAGACATTTAATCAATCATCTTGGCAACTAGGGAGTGAACAAATCCAATTTTAACACTATTTAAACTTCTCTGAAAAGTTTCTCTAGGCGTGCAAACAAGCTATCTAACATATAGATCGTGTTTAATGCTATAACCTACTCCACGATGAAAAAATCCTCCTACAAAGAAACACTAAGAACATATAAACACTCGAAACAAAAATTCAATTAACATTTTTGTTGGTAACAAGAAATATAACCAGCACATTCATTCCCTAAAATCACAGACTTGTCCGAGATCTCGATTGTGGTAAGAAAAACCTATGTATTTGAAGAAGACCGCTACAGCAGTGAGCAAAGCAGGAGAAGAAAAATACAGACTACAGCAGGAAGGATCCGCCATTACCGCCTTAGAAGTTAGACTCCATAATATTAAGGAAGCAAAAATAAAAGAGCAAAATTGTGTCAAGCACTACACAGAATTATGGGCATGGGGTTTCAGAGATCATAAATGCACAGGAAAATCCAATAAACTCAAAGCCACCAAAATACGCAGCTACTTGAATGCGTCATTAATAGATTCCTTTGACAATCTAAAATACCTCATTGCCAATTTCATTGTCAGTTAGTACCATGATGGAAAAATATGGATCGACGAGCCTATTCCAATAAACAATTGGTTAATTGCCCATATACCTGGCTTGCTAAGCAAAGGTCTACCAGTACCCATCATATCCAAGAAAGTCGATCTCATCGAGGAATTCAGGGGTCTCGAAAAGGTAAAAACTCCAAAGGACTTATTATTAGAAAAATACAAAATGAAATAGTTAAGTGGGAAGCAATAATAATATCCATCTACTTAAAAAATTATGGTAGACCATCTAACATAAAACTCTACATGCTAGAATCCGCAAAGCAGGTTGCCTCAGACGAAAAAATATTCATCTGGGCCAAAAATTTGGTGCAACTAGTTAAAGATAACTGTGAAAAATGCCAGCAATCCATTTGAGCCATTAGATTTCTGTCAATACTCATTTGGATAGTAATTGAAAAATTCACTGTAGTCAGTGAACCAAACTTCACCAGTACAAAAATCCCTGTGATGAATAGTTTTCGAGCATTCGCTACAAATGGAAAATCACATCCAATGGAACAAGAAAAAATGTACTTGAAAAATTGGTTTCAAGTCGTAAAAACCAAGTGCAACTATTGGAGGGTTCCTCAACACATTCGACGTAGATTACCCTACTTGGCCCATATTGAGCTTGGGGTTTACCATACCATCGTATGGTTCTTGCAGGGCCTAGGGAGAACAGAGCTTAAGCTCGACTACTACCCTAATATTCAATATTTGTTCAATTTTTCTAGATAGTTTAACAACACATTACATATACCGATGATTTCTTATGGCGTGCAGACATAACTCATTGAACCCTTGATATGTGGAGAAATGGAAGACCAGAGGGAAATGACATTGTACATGACCACATTCGACCCAGATGATGAGCTACAAAATCTACTTGCTCTAGTACCCGTTGTTAGTCAAAGCAGAGCACCAGTATATGGATAAATGACCAACAACGACGAAGAATAATAAACATTCCCATTCAAGAGAGTAGTTGAGCCAAAATTCACTAAGCCCCGACTTGAGGAAAAATTCAACGAAGTCATTGAACAATTTTTTATCTTTCTGTGCATTCCCATAGGAAAAGCTACAAGAAAACAATGAAGGAAAAGAAGACACCTAATACTGGATACAACGGATGATGACCTAGAAGAATTCACAAAACAAGTAACAATATATTTCCATATTCAGGAGGATTAATTTGAGGAACTACCATTGCAGTTGACTATTTCCAAGTTTTCAACTGTAATGTTACCACCGCTGATATCTCATACTCAGCATTCACAAGATATGGTCATTGTGTTCTATGAGACTGCACCACCCTCACTAGATGCCATTGAAGAAGAGCATCTTCAAGTATCACCCACAAATGCCAACCCCTTCACCACATTAACTCCTGAATTCAATGAACTTCTTGTCTCTTATTCAGACCTTTTACCTAGGTTAATAGAGTTATCTACAAGCCTACTTGATCAATTAATGTTACCAACATCAGTCCTTTCTCTTAAATCCACAAATCAACCCTCTAGTTCTCAGGAAACCCACAAAGAAACTTTACCTTCTGATGCAAAAACCACTTCCAAACCTTTACCATCATCCAATATTGATTCCATCACCTTTCACTACCTATTTTGTCCCCTCTATATTCCACTATCATCATAACTTCTCTGCTACCCCTTGTATCATCGGCCCTAGTGTCGACCACGTCTCTATCAACACCACCTGCAATGACTAAGTCTATTTCAACTCCAAAGACTTCATTTCCTGAGAGTTCACTGCTGTCAAACCCACCACCACTGACCCTCCCTCCTTCGACCCTTCGTTTCTCTACTGTACCCCTACCGACTTTGATTCAATCATCCACAACACAAACAACAGAGGCTACCAAAAATTTTAGAATAAAAAGTAAGAAAATTAAAAGCAATCCCTAGCTCACCCTTACAGTACATCTGGTATTAAGATCAACATAAGATATTAAAGCTATATTTATACCATCAAAAGTATCAGAGGAGGAACTCAAGGACTTCATTATAGTGGCTACCAAAGAAGGAGCTAAAAGATGGTTGCAAAATTCTTAAATACTTAAAACTTTGAAAGAAGATGAGGAAAATGCTTCGAAAACTTGTTCAAAAAGAGTAGAGAAGATCATTGAGCCTCTACCAGAACCTCAATCAAAATACACTTGACAAGTTGCAAGAATTATTACAGTTTGTCATCAACGGTTATCAAAATGTATGAGATGAATTGGCACAAAAAAACATGATGAAACCAGTGTACTTATTTCCGATCAATTCATAGCATTTGAAGAATATGACAGGAAGTTGAATGAATGTGAAATAGGGGCCTCCAGATCATCAATTGTTGTTAATAGCTGGTACTCATACTATGGGAAAATTTGTGTTTATCTTCAGAACATACAGGGTACCTTATTAGAGCTAGACTACAAAAGGGATATTTCAACCGACCCACTCACGACTAAATTACTTGAAGAACAGCTTACCATTGAGAACAAGTGGCAAGAGGAGTTGGGAAAGAAATAATATCAATGGTTTCATGAGGCTAAGTGTGCAAAATAAGAAGTTAATCAATTGGCGAAACGTATAGAAAAATTAATGAAATCAGCAGAGACCCAAATTCAGGACATTGGAACAAGCATGGAGATTATATTAAATCAACTTGTACAACTAAAGCTAAAACGAATCTTAGAACTCACGAGTGTCTCCGCAAACATCAATACTATATTGAATGAATGGGACGACTTTCAATACCACCTCATTGTTGATGCCCCAACCATTGTCGAAGCATGTGTTGAATTCACTCTGCCAGCCTAAAGTTTCTATCTATTTATTTTTGTCAAATTTTTTGAAAGGATTTACATCTCTCTATTCTCTTAGGGGCCAAAGAAAAGTTTTGCGGTGGGGAAGATGTCGGGGCTGACCAATTATAGTTGTATAACTAAATTTATGGCTCTTATAACTAGGATGGTGAGCCATATCAAATAATAGTAATTATCCACCATTTGTACAGTCAGGTCTGCTTATATAATGAAGATACTTGTTCCTCTTGTGCCAATTACTTTCTCAATTTATCTATCTCTATATGTATGAATGATATTGGATAAGATATATATATGATTGTATATTCTGTACTAAAGGTGACCCCATGTAATCCTTTAGAACACAATGGGGGCCATGCTCCTTCCATTAACCCCAACAATGAGAAGTTTGAAGAAGGGAATGGCAACATTTTCCCTTTCCCAGCAATCTAAGGATGTGCCCATGATTCTCCTCCTCCTATGTCCTAAAATTATTCGTTCTTTGCAAACTGAAACAAGTGTGGGAAACAAATGAAACAAATTTCGGTAACAACAAGTGCTCTTTGACTCTTCCTCCCAAGGTTTACTAGAGCTAGATAAAGGGACAGGTCCCCACTCAGAGACCAAGAGTTTGAAAAAAGGGCTCATGATCCTTCTCCTCCTTTTTCATAAAAGGACTCTCTATATGGAAGATGAGACCACTCCACCTCCTCCTCATCGCTAGAACCATAGAAGAGAGAGAAAGGGCCAATGCTCATTCTCCTCCTTTCTGAAATTTCAGAAGTGGGATAAAGGGCCACTCCCCCTTCCAACAGTGTAAGGGAGTGCCCATGATACATTTTGAATGGAACAAGTGTGGGAAAGCGCTAGTGTACTTTGTCTCTTCCTCCCAAAAATTTCCATGGCGAGAATGTAGTGACTCATTTGGTAAAACAGGGTTAACCTACACCCTTATGAGCAATAATAAAATTGTTTACAGGTTCATAATAAATTTCATAACAATAATATTGAATATGACTTCTAAAAAATGAAACTGTAACGATTAACTCTGATTTTTATTTAATACACAAAATTTTCTCAACACAAGATTAAATAACACATTTTTTTAAAATAAATCAAAGATAACTCTTTAAAGGAAGAAGATCACTTACCTATGGAAAATCAAGCCCTTGGTTGCAAAATATTTCCCCTTTTCCTTCTCTATTCAGTACCACAACCACAAAAAGTTTGGGGGAAACAACTCTTCTCCCAACCTAATTCCCCAACATAAAAATGCCAAGGACCCTGAGCCCCCAACAGTTAATACTATGCCTACCTATGAAATCCCACATCAACCAACAGTCCCACACCCTCAAACAATTCCCAGACCAACATTAAAACCACACCAAAAGCACCCTCCCCCCCTTCTCAAACAGTCAACCACAAATAGTAGAACCAAAACCAACCAAAGTCCCCCCAATATGCCCCCCAATTCCTAGATTTATGCAAAACATTTCATACTTTAATTAATTCAAATTAATTTGCATGGGAGCCACATGGTCTCCATGCACTTTACTTTTTTTCCTAATAATGTTTAGAAGACAAGTAAATTTATTTAGTTAATTAATTGTTTTTTTTTTTTTAATTTTAATATTATCATTAATATTAATTTTTGTTTACATAATACTAATATTTAAATAATAATTCCAAATTTTATGGTGTTACGTACTCTCCCCCTTCGAGAAACTTCGCCCCGAAGTTATATTCCCCACAAAGAAAGTTTCACAACACAGAGTAGAATCACACACAATACAATACTTAATTAATTATTATGATAATTATATATTCAGTACTATTGTGAAGATGAAAAATTCTTGCGTGTGGCCAGCACACAAGAATTTCCTCCTTCACTAATACATTCAACACCCTAATTACTATATGCTCTTGTTTAATTACCCAAGGTATAATATGAAACTATTCATACAAGTTATGCATCAACTTTATCATACACTTCATAGACATGACATAACATTAGCACTAAATAGACAATAAATCAAAACCAACTCAAGAAATACATACATTCCCCCCGAAAACTCCCTCATTCCTCACTCTCCCTCTCCCTGAGAATCATACCACCTGAGCAACCTCCATAACCCTCCATACCAACAATCTGGGTGGTCCCTCTCTCCATGGCACGGGCCCTCTACTGTAGCTTGTCCACAGAAAGTACAAAAGGCATTAGAAGCTTCACAGTTAGCATAATTGCTAGACCGATCTACGGACCTCATCAACCGCATCAAATTTTGGTATACTTCCAGTATTTATTTTTACCTCATCGGCCACATCGGATTTTGGTCACATTTGGTCACCTCATTGGCCACACCGGATTTCAGTCAACTAGGAATCTTGAAAGTTTTTCCCTAACTCCCCCCATATCCCTCCAAGGAAACCAACCCTAGGCATCAAAATCCCTTCCCCATATATCTCCCTCTATGGCTAGTGTACCTAAAGACATGGAATCGATCGCAACAGATTTTGGTCTCATCTAGTCGCCTCATCAGGCACACCAGAGTTTGGTCGACCAAGCATCAGAACCGTATCTAGGATAGGATTAAATGATGGGTTGTCCCCTAGCCCATAAAGGTACATAATATACCTATTCTCATTCATGGTTATGGGCCCGCATGAAATCATCGAAAGATAGTCGTTCTCTGTAATTCAGTCTTGCTCAAAACCAGGAAGGTGATTAGTACTCCTCTCTAAAAATAAACAATATGAATTCTTTCTCGTCAAATTATAAGGTGCAACTTTTCTTTGTATTCACATTCTATGGAAAAAAACAAAATTCTCAAATATAATCCCAAGGTAAAAACATTTAAAATGTGTTGATATCATAAATGATATAGTGTTAGTACTCTATAGATCATAATGTAATGCCAATATAAATATCATGATAACATAAACCATATTTCATCTATATTCGATAGATCATCATGTATCCCTTTCCAAGGCAAATATAAACAAAAAGATAGCATACTTATATCATCTAAGCCATATATATGATAATGCATCTATTTTTGAATACCAATGTAAGTAAAAGGATAATATTAGTCATTAAATATCACTACATGATCATATACTAAAACATAAATATTCTATTTATCTTATGAGGTTGCAATCTTGATAAGGATCTAATTAAGTTCCATCCTCTTAAACAACATCATACATAAAGAAAATATATTAAGCATCATACGAGATCATTAGCCTGCTAAGCATCAAGTTAATATCCATCTCGTATTAACAACATATACTAGTATTTATAAAGACATTTCATGAAACTAACATTCATCATAATAAGTATTCATCGTATATGTATCTACATCATGAGTTTCTACCTTATGAACATCATAACATAATAGGAAATAAAAGGAGACTGTATCCATATCATCACTATATACTATAAAATAGGATAAATACACATCATAAACATCATATTAGAAAATAAGTATCCACATCATGATCATCATACTAGGAAATAGGCATCCATATCATAAGCATCATACTAGAAATAAGAAGCCACATCATAAGTATCCATGTCATGATCATCATACAAAAAATATGAGTATCCACATGTTGGCCTAAAAAACTGTCCTACGCCAACTTATGGAAAGACAGCCCACACACTTGACTAAATGCAATCTTGTATGTGTTTAAGATAACTGTCCTTCACAAGAACAAGGCCCTGCTTCCTATATGATGTGATATTCAAAGTAAAGAGTCTCTTTAAGATGACTATGTGTCAATTTCACTTGAATCAATTTGCTAACAAACCAAAGAAATTTAACCTAATGACTAACTAATTATAAAGACTGTTTTAAGCTAAATGCAGAAAATTAATAGCTCCTAGTTCTATTCTATGATAACCTAAATGCTAACTTTCTATGTTGGCGAAGAGCATCAGTTATTGAATTGATATAAGGTTTAAAACAAGAAAATAATCAGTACTTCTAGATTGGCAGAGAAATGCCCAACTGTAGAAGTAAATCTCAATTATTTCACAAGTAGATGACAATTTGTTGTGAAGTAATTATAACTGAAACTTCAAACCCAATATCAATAATATCAACTAAATACACTATTCTGAAACATGTAAAAATATAATCATGTGCTAACTTGTAAATGAAACACAGTCAACATGCAAGTTAGAAAATAATCAGAATTGATTTATAAACAATTGAAATCATGAAACTGTTCGTTAATCTCAATTTGAAAATAAATCATTTATGTTAAATTTTCAGAATTTACTTCAATCTAATCTAGGATCTTAACTAAGAGAACAACATGTATAGCATATCTATAGCATATCAATCATGGACACAATAATGCAAGCACACAAGAGACATAGAGTTTACTTGGGGAAAACCATAAAGTTGAAAAACCCCAATAACTTCCTCAGAGATAGATAGAGCAATGATACAACCAGAATACAAGAGATAGTCTTCTCCTAGCAACAGAGCCTCCTCCTCCACAAGTGCGCCACTCTCCCAATTGTGAGTGTGAATAGAATGATGAAATAGAGTGTCTCCTACACTCTATTTATACTTGACTTATATATACTTGACTTGACTTGACTTGCCTAATAACCTTTACTAGGTTGGCCTTAAATTAACCACATAACATAATGTTGACTAGGCCGACACCCAATAGGGTGGTCTAATAACCCTTTGATCCACATGGCCGACCCCCAATAGGGTGGTCTAATAACCCATGGACCCACATGACTTATATAGGGTCGACCCAACAAGGTGGTCTAATAACGCATCAAGTATAAGTTACGACACTTCCATATAGAGGAATAATAACATCTCTATACAAATACAAACACTTCCGTATAGAGGAATAATACCATCTCTATAAGAGTAAAATATACATATATGAAATACATTCTGAATTTACATATACATCAACACTCCCTCTTAACTAGGAAGGTATTTATCGACACAAGTCTTCTAGCACAAGTATTCTGCTCTGGATCATCATCACTGGATAATCGTCATCGTCACTGCTGCTGCTATCTCAATCAATCTCTGAATCTACTCGTCATAGAAAGTTCTACAGAGCCAGTCCTTTTTCATACTGGATGTAGGCCCGCCACCTGCAGGTCTTCATCATCACTAGCCATACTGTGGAATCCTCAGGACTTATTACATGCGTCACAAAACCTGGCTGCAGCATCCCAGGCTATTACGAGCACACAGCTCTACCTGTCGGATCTCCCAGGAGCACATTACATGTGACCCATCACAAAACCTGGCTGAAGCATCCCAGGTTGTTACGAGCACACATCTCTACCTGTTGGATCTCTCAGGAGCACATTACATGTGATCTCACCACAAAACCTAGCTGAAGCATCCCAGGCTGTTACGGGCACACAGCTCTACCTGTCGGATCTCCTAGGATCAAATTACATGTGGTCCACCACAAAACCTGGCTAAAGCATCTGAGGCCTTTTTCATCCTGTCCAGATCTCCCAGGAGCAAATTACATGTGGTCATGGCAAAACCTGGCCGAAGCATCTGAGGCCTTTTTCATCCTGTCCAGATCTCCCAAGAGCAAATTACATGCCATAGGACAAAACCTCACAAGAGCATCTCAGGATGTTACGGATACACAACTTAGACCTGATGATCTCCCAGGGCAAAAATTACATGTCCTCCTAGAGCAATGTCTCGAAAGAGCATCCTAGGATGTTACGGGTACACAACTCCGACCTATAGGATCTCCTAGACATGCTCATCCGTAGAACCTGATCCACGGCCACAAAGCATCATCCTGATACTCACCATACATCATCTTGATGTACACATGATCATCCTGATCATCATCACTGCATCGTCCCGATGCATGTCATCTGGAGAAGCTCGTCACCCACGGTCATCCATATCATACAATGCATCCACCTGATGCATACCAAGTATCTACCTTATACATATCATCATATACAATGTATCTACCTAATACATACATAGATACATGATCCATACAATGTATCCATCAACATACATGATCTACCTGATCATACCTGATACATATACAGATACATGGTCCAAGCATCCAACATGATGCATACATAAATAAATGATCCAACTGATCATATCTAGCATCCAACATGATGCGTACATACTTAAATGATCCAATTGATCATATCCAGCATCCAACATGATGTGTACATACATAAATGATCCAACTGATCATACAGAGCAGAAACTAGAACATCATCCTGATGCTCATCATCCAGCACTTACATCCACAGCGATGTGAAGGATCCCCCTTCCACGATGCTAGGAATGGCTACTGCAAATGTGTCCATCACTTCTTCCTCAAAGTGTCATCAATCTGAAGAGCACCAAGCCTCTCCCTGAAGTACTCGAACTTCACCTTAGCTAGTTCACTTCACTTCGTCCATCGCAATATACAGGAGCTTCACAGCTCCTCTCTGCACCATATCCCTGATATAGTGATATTTGATCTCTATGTGTTTCGACCTGTCATGAAACAATGGGTTCTTAGACAGCTTCACACAACTCTGGTTATCACAAAAGATACCAGTAGCATCCAATGGGAGATCAAATAGCTTAGACAGTAGCTTCCGTAGCCATACTGCCTCACAACTAGATGAACAGGCTGCAACATACTCTGCCTCAGCTGTACTCAGTGCTACGCAGGACTGCCTCCTGCTAAACCAAGAGATTACACATGATCCCATACTGAAGCAACATCCAGATGTGCTCTTCCTATTTGTAGCACTACTAGCCTAATCTGAATCAACATAACCCTGCAAGTTAAACTTTTGATTCGCTTCATACTTGAGCCCATAATCCACTGTACCCTTAAGGTACCTCAGAACATGCTTTACAACAACCAGGTGAACACTCCTTGGATCCATCACGAACTGGCTCAATGTGTTCACCGCAAAGCAAATATCTGGTCTCGTGTTCATCAGGTACATCAAGGACCCAATCATTTGACGATACATAGTGATATCAACCGACTCAGATGAAGCATCACACAGAAGCTTCAGGTTCAATGCCATAGGTGTGGCCATAGCCTTGCAGTCCATCATCCCGAACCTCTTCAGGATCTCTACTGCATACTTCCCTTATCCAAGGAAGATTCCATCACTCTGCCACAACTCTATGCCAAAAACAAATAGTGCATCATCCCCAAGTTCTTCAACTTGAACTCGGCATCAAGCTTCTGCTGTGTGTTGGCAGTCAATCTGTCATCTCCTGTTACAAACATGTCATCCACATACAGGAGTAGAATCACAGGATTCCCTTCCTCAACCTTGTAGTAAAGGTTGGAATCCACTTCACTCTTGGTAAAGCCCAAACTGGATAGAAAGCTGTCTATCCTACCAAGTTCTGCACACATATATGACTACACCATTCAAGAAGGCTGTCTTGAAATCCACCTGGTGTATCTTCTATTTCATCACTTTTATATTTCTCTATGCTGCCATCTACAGCATGCTTGATCTGATAGTTCCATTTAGAAGTCACAACTTCAACTCTTGGGACCGCATCCCAAGCATCGTTCTTCATGATCGACGGATCATGGCATTCTTCCCGTATCCTGGGAACTTCAATATCTTCAATAGATAATTTTGTCGCTTGAACAAATGTTGTAGTCATTCTTTTGTAGGTGAAGGTATACGGTCTTTTCTACAAAACAAGTTAAATTTCATGATTATAAACATCTCATAATTTTCAAACAAATTCTTACACCTAAAGAAATATGTCATATAGTCATGCAATTATCTTAGCCAATGCTTCAATACAACATTTATCCATGTTCCACAACTTTCTAGATGCCTTTCAGTCTCTACCAGAACATTGTTAAGAGTGTGCACAACTCCCAACATGTCAGCAAAGAGGTTTCATTCTAGATAAGTAGCAATGGAATGTTGTACAGTGCCATAGGCCACTTACCCATCAAATGCATATTAGTAGTAAGCTGTTCATTAATGCAATCATTCTAATATGCATAATACACATCCTAAATCTAGGAACATAAGCATATACATCATTGAATGTTATTATTTAAACAAACAAGTATGTAAGGAATGGTAATTAAAATACTTATCTTTGTTTGTTTGTTGGGTGGACTCCCTCTGAGTCTTTGCTTCCTTGCAGGAGCTGCTGAAGTAGCTTCTTCTACACCTTTCTATTGTGGAATGCAGAAGGATGGTCAACTCCCTCTAGATATCTGCATCGTTGCAGAAACTACTGGAGTATGCTCCTTTGCTTTCTTCCAGGAACAACTGGAGTGTGCTCCCTCTTGATCTTTGCTTCCTGGATTACTTGTCCTTGAACTTACATCCATCCTTAATCACTATGCATGCTTATTAGTATCATCATTGTGTTATCCTTGAGGTCTCATACATAATCACACATTTATTAGTATAATCTTAATACTATCAAAACATAATAATCTTAAACATGTATAGTCATGATCATTCAAAGATAATAAACATTAGTAATCAAGGTTTCAGGGAAGTCTTCTTTTACTAATGCATATTCTTATTTGATCATAGGACTCTTCTGATTAGTTAAATCATCAATGCATAAACCCGTGATTACTCAAACCTATACCTTAATGATTCTTCTAGTTAGTCATATCATCAATTATGGTAAGAAACATAATATGCATACAACCATGACTATTCAAACCTATGACTTCATGAATAATCATTATCAACAACACAACAATATAAGATCCTAACACAAGGTAGGATTCTAGCTTGATATAGGAAAAACATACCTGGATTAGCATGCTAGCTAGTTATGTCTAACATACCCGCATAATGTCTTCTGGTTCTCTTCAGTGACTTGTGCTAGTAACCTGCACATCTCATAGGTTACCATTGTAGGACCAAGTTATACATACCTCAAAAGTAGATCTTATATGTGATCCATGACAATGGATGAATCTTTGTCTTCATGTCACCATGATCATATGTTCTTGAAGTAGAACATGATTTGTCTTTCTTGGTGTACCTTTTATGTTAGCGAACAACATAAACCTCATACAACATCACAATGCATTAGTACATTCATAAGTGTCAAAACCTTAATCAATGAATATCTTATATTAAGGTGATACGACAAGTCTAGTAATTAATCAAGATTGTACTGTAATGATATGAAGACAAACATATGATAATCTTAACCACAAAACATACTTGTAAGCCATACCTGTCAAGATTGCTTGTAATATTCTTATGAAAGGCCTTAGCCTCATCTCCCTCTGAAACAGGAACTTCTTCACTTATGTAGGTGACCAATCCATCTTCTTCTAGGATTAACCCAATCCACTTGATTTGCAAGAACTCGACCTAGAGCTAGATTAGGGTTTGTCAAAGAAATCCCAAAAATTCAAACTTTCAATTTTAAACTTCCGAAAGGATAGAAATATGCATCTTGATGAGCTGATCAAGTTGGTATATTCAGAATTTGAAAACTGCAAAGTTTCACCCCTCGAAATTGCCTTTTTGATTTCTGGATTCACTAGGGAGGACCCTGAATTAGGGTTTGGGTTTCATGGAGCTTCACCCAACCAAAATATTTGATTCAAAGCTATAAGCTTCAATTTTTCTGAGGAGCTTCCAGCCATGGTCACAGATTTCCAAAATTCCAAGTTTTGCAGAAGCCCTAATTTTCCATCTTTCCAATCAAAGTCTCAAACTAGGGTTTGATCAAGCCCAGCCTTCTGCCCAACCAAAAAATCTGATATTGGTCTCTAAATTTCGATTTTGATGAGTAGAATCCATCCATGGTCTCCGATTACAAAAATTCCAACTTTCTCGGAAGCCCGAAATTCCGGAAGCCATGAATGAAGGTGCTAAAAAATAATTATGTTTTGACATAAATATGTACCTGATTGTTTCTAGTGTAACTCCAAACTTTACGATCCAAAGGGTCTGAAAAAATTTTCTCAGATAGCCCGACCTGTTATCTTTCCATCCTGATAGGTCTGACCTCAATTGGATCCTCTAAGAGAGATTTATGCCAAGTGTCGCAACGTGACCTGTTTATGGGATAATACAGGAGAGCGAACTTGTACGAAGTGCCACATGTCACTGGTTCAACTTCGGCCTCTAAACATTTTTCCTCGGATAGCTCGACCTGTTATATTTCCATCCCAATATGTCTAACCTCAATTGGATTCTCTGAGAGAGAGTCATGCCCAGTGTCACAACATGACCTGTTTATGGGATAATACAGGTGAGCAAACTTGTATGGCGTGCCACGTGTCACTGGTTAAACTTCAGCATCTGGAAATTTTTCTTGAGATAGTACATTCTGTGTACTACTTGTCTCTTTTTACAAAATTTCATTTGGAGCTTCCTATCCCAAGTTATGACCTTTTTCCCAAGGTCACCTGATTTTGACTCAGATCTAGAAGAGGCAGAAACCCTATATTGTACATATCATAAATCACAAAGTACAACGAATTAGAGGTTTTCCTTTGGAAACAAGGTACATGGGGATATTATATTCGACCTGTAAAAGTTTCAGATCCGAAAACGTCTCCAAAACGGATTTATAGCGAAAGTGCTACGATGACTAGTTTTTGCTATATCAAGCCCTAGCATCATAAGTGCAACAAGTGTCATACATGCCATATCATGCCTTCTTTCAGGCTAGCTCTGATACCATGTTAAATTTTCAGAATTTACTTCAATCTAATCTAGGATCTTAACTGAGAGAACAACATGTACAGCATATCTACAGCATATCAATCATGGACACAATAATGCAAGCACACAAGAAACCACTTATACTATGAAACGAGAACTATATACTATGAACGAGAACTCTACCCATAAAAACGATGATTTTTGCAAAAAAAACACCAAAAACACCCCCCAAATAGAAAAGTGTTGATACCAGTATACACGTATTTTTTTTTAGGGTAAAAAATAGAGCCATGGCCTAAATATCCCATATTGTTGTTTAACAAAACTTTAAAATCAACCTTAAATTGGAAAAAAAAAAATCTTGAAGAGATAAATTACAACATTAAGGAAAATTGAATATTAAACAAAAAACAAATTTCTCTGATAATTTAACCATTATAACCATATAAAAACAAAGGAATTAAAGGAATTATGATGTGATTCATAATGAGATAATATATTAGACCATACAAGAAAAAATGGTTCATATAAATATTCAAAAACTCCTCTAGAGTTTCAATTACAAAAATCATACTAGTAAAAAGCATCTAAACTGCTTCTTCAAATTCATCCATGGATTCTAACAACCCATCATCAAAAAATCCTCTAGAGTTTCAATTACAAAAATCATACTAATAAAAAGCATCTACACTACTTCTTCAAATTCATCCATGGATTCTGACACCCCATCAGAATCTACATTTTCTGCAGATGAAGGACTTGATGAAGATGTAGATGACCCATACTCTTCTCTATTATCAATGGGCACACAATTTGAGTCCACATCTATACCCATCATTTCAGATGTCATATTCCTTCGGGATCTACGGCTTGGTTTAACACATTCCCATCTTGCACGAATGCTCCCTAATCCACGAATATTAGCTTTGGGTTTTAAAAAAGAAATTAAAAACAAATTAAACTAACAAATTTTAACTAATGTTATAATTAAAAATTTAAAAAAAAATAAAAACAAACTAAACTAAGATAACATTATAATTTAAAATTTAAAAATACATTAAAAAAAAAACTAAGTATCTATATACTAACCAAACTAACATTATAAAAAATTAAAAAAAAACTATACAAAAACTTAAAAACAATTAAAACAAAAATTTAAAAACAATAAAAAAATAAAACTATACAAAATTTTAAAATAAATTAAAAAACAAAATAATTTAAAAAAAATTAAACTATACAAAATTAAACAAAATTTTAAAAAAATTAAACAAAAAATTAAACAACATTTAAAAAAACATAAACTATACAAAATTAAACAAAAAATTTTAAAAAAAAAAACAAATTTTAAACAAAATATTAAAAAAATTAAAACAATGCAATGGCGGGGAGGTGGGCGGTGGCAGTGGAAGGGAGGGCGACGGGGGCGGAGCGAGGAGGGGGAAGGGGAGGGCGACGGAGGGATAAGGGAGGAGGAGGAGGAGCTGGTGGGTGGCGGCGGTGGAAGGGAGGGCGGCGGGGGGAGGCAGAAGGGAGGGCGCAAGCGCGGGGGGAGGGGGAAGTGGAGGGGAGCGGGGAGGAGGAAGGAGGGGGAGGGCATCGCCTGCTTGGGTGCCAAAGGGTGGCCCTCACAGCCCCCTCGATGCCGAGCATCGATGGGGACCGTGAGGGCCACCCTTTGGCGCCCAAGCGAGCAACCTCCCTCGCTTGGGCGCCAAAGGGCGGCCCTCACAGCCCCCGTCGATGCCGGGCATCGACGTCGATGCCGGGCATCGATGGGGGCCGTCAGGGCCTCCCTTTGGCACCCAAGCGAGCGACCTCCCTCGCTTGGGCGCCAAAGGGAGGCCCCCGTTGATGCCCGGCATCAACGCTCACGGCCCCCGTCTATGCCCGACATCGACGTGGATGCCGGGCATCGACGGGGGCCGCCCTTTGGCGCCCAAGTGAGGGAGGTCGTTCGCTTGGGTGCCAAAGGGCAGCCCTCATGACCCCCGTCGATGCCTGGCATCGACGTCGATGTCGGGAATCGAAGGGGGCCGTGAGGGCCGCCCTTTGGCACCCAAGCGAGCGACCTCACTCGCTTAGGCGCCAAAGGGCGGCCCCCGTCGATGCTTGGTATCGACGTCGATGTTGGGCATCAACGTCGATGCCGGGCATCGACGTCGATGCCGGGCATCGACGAAGGCCGTGAGGGCCGCCCTTTGGCGCCCAAGCGAGCGACCTCCCTCGCTTGGGTGCCAAAGGGCGGCCCCCGACGATGCCGGGCATCGACGGGGGCCGCCCTTTGATGCCCAAGCGAGGGAGGTCGCTCGCTTGGATGCCAAAGGGCGGCCCTCATGGCCTCCGTTAATGCTCGGCATCGACGTTGATGCTTGGCATCGACGTTTATGCTTGGCATCGACGGGGGCCATGACGGTCGCCCTTTGGAGTCCAAGCGAGCGACCTCCCTCGCTTGGGCACCAAAGGGTGGCCCCCATCAATGCCCGACATCGACGTCGATGGTCGGCATCGACGGGGGCCGTGAGGGCCTCCCTTTGGCGCCCAAGCAAGGGAGGTCGCTCGCTTGGGTTCCAAAGGGTGGCCTTGACAGACCCCATCGATGCCCGGCATCGACGGGGGCTGTGAGGGCTGACCTTTGGAGCCCAAGCGAGGGAGGTCGCTTGCTTGGGCGCCAAAGGACGGCCCTCATGGCCCCCGTCGATGCCCGGCATCGACGGGGGCCGTGAGGGCCGCCCTTTCGCGCCCAAGCGAGCGACCTCCCTCGCTTGGGCACCAAACGACAGCCCTCATGGGCCCCGTCGATGCCCGACATCGATAGGGGCCGCCCTTTGGCGCCCAAGCGAGGGAGGTCGCTCGCTTGGGTGCCAAAGGGAGGCCCTCACGGCCCCTGTCGATGCCCGGCATCGACGGGGGCCACCCTTTGGCGCCTAAGCGAGGGAGGTTTCTTGCTTGGGTGCCAAAGGGCGGCCTTCACGGCCCTTGTTGATGTCGGGCATCGACGTCGATGCTCGGCATCGATGGGGGCCGCCCCCGTTGATGTCCGGCATCGACGGGGACCGTGAGGGCTGCCCTTTGGTGCCCAAGCGAGCGACCTCCCTCGCTTGGGCGCCAAAGGGTGACCCCCGTCGATGCCCGGCATCGACGGGGGCTGTGAGGTCTGCCCTTTGGCGCCCAAGCAAGGGAGGTCGCTCGCTTAAGTGCCAAAGGGCAGCCCTCATGGCCCCTGTCGATGCCTGGCATCGACAAGGGCCGCCCTTTGGCGCCCAAGCGAGGGAGGTCGCTCGCTTGGGTGCCAAAGGGCGGACCTCATGGCCCCCATCGATGCCCGGCATCGACCCTCTCGATGCCTGGCATCGACGAGGGCCGCCCTTTGGCGCCCAAGCGAGTGGCTCGATGCTCGCCCCTCCCTTCCACCTCCTCCTCCCTTCCCCCTCCCATCTTCGCCACCTCCCGATGCCGGGCATCGACAGGGGTCGTGAGGGCCGCCCTTTGGCGCCCAAGCGAGCAGCTCGATGCCCGCCCGTCCCTTCCACCTCCTCCTCCCTTCTCCCGCCCAACTCCGCCACCTCCTCCCCTTCCCCCTCCGCCACCCTCCCCTCCCCCTGCCACCGCCGTCGCCCACCTCCCCCCTCCCTCGCCGCAACCCACCTCCCCGACCATTGCATGTTTTTTTTTTTTTTTAATTGTGTTTAATTTTTTTTTTTTTTAATTTTTTTGTATAGAATAATTTTTTTTTTTACTTTTTTTTAGATTTTGTATAGTTTGGTTTTTTAATTGTTTTTAAAATTTTGTTTTAATGTTTTATATTTTGATTTTTTTATTGTTTTTAATTTTTTTTTTTAATTTTTTTTTTAAATGTTATATAGTTTGATTTGTGATTATATATAGTTTTTTTTTTAATTTTTAATTTTTTATAATGTTAGTTTTAGTCTGTTTTTATTTTTGTTTTTAATTTATTTTAAAATTTTGTATAGTTTTTTTTTTTTAATTTTTAATTTTTTATAATGTTATTTTTATTTTGTTTTTAAGTTTTTTAAAATTTTGTTTAATGTTAGTATATAGTTAATTAGTTTTATTTTTTAATTATAATGTTAGGTTAGTTTATTGGGTTTTTATTTTTATTTTAAATTTTTAATTATAAGAACATTAGTTTAAACCTATTAGTTTTAATGTTAGTTTTTTTTTAAATTTTAAATGTTAGTTTATAATGTTGTTAGGTTAGTTTAAGTTGTTTTTAATTCTTTTTTAAATTTTTTATTATGATGTTGTTAGAGGTTAGTTTGATTTGTTTTTAATTTTTCTTTAAATTTTTTATTATAATGTTGTTAGGAATTTTTTATTATAATGTTGTTAGGGGTTAGTTTAATTTGTTTTTTAATTTATTTTATTATAATGTTAGAGGGGGGAAACATGCAGTAGAAGAGGACATGAATTTGGCCTGCATGATATTGTTGATTAGTTTCATGTTTTGAAAAAAATGCTAAGTTTGACAATATTTTGATAAGATATATTAGTAATGTTTTGAATTTCAGACTTAATTTTAGAAATAAAATTTCTATATATAATGTTTGAAATATGTTTTTTACAAATAATTTGTATAGTTTTTCTTGAATTGATGTGAATCAACACTTTTCGGAAAATAATATGAAATAGTATCATTTTTATACAAAACATATCTGAAAATTGATTGAAAATGGTTTTAAATGTCTATATTTTCTGGAATTTTTTACAATTTTGTCAATAAAAGTGTCTTATTTTGTCCATTAAAATGTCTTATTTTATAGAAAAATTTGCAAAATGTATATGTTTTTCATTATAAATTGCTTAAAAATGTATGCTATTTTGCTAAATTTCTAAAAATGCACCTGAAAATAGAAACTAAATTCTTTTTACGAAAAAGATAATTCAAAGGTCCCAAAAAATGCCTCGAAATGAAAATGTGTGATACTGGCATCACCCCTTTTTGAAACGGAGCTAAAAATACCTACTAAAATTAGGAGAGAGAAAAACGAGAACTGTGTCGAGTTCTCGTTTCATAGTATAAGTGGTTAAGAGACACAGAGTTTACTTGGGGAAAACCATAAAGGTGAAAAACCCCAATAACTTCCTTAGAGATAGATAGAGCAATGATACAACCAGAATACAAGAGATAGTCTTCTCCTAGCAACAGAGCCTCCTCCTCCACAAGTGCGCCACTCTCCCAAGTGTGAGTGTGAATAGAATGATGAAATAGAGTGTCTCCCGCACTTTATTTATACTTGACTTGACTTGCCTAATAACCTTTACTAGGTCGGCCTTAACTTAACCACATAACATAATGTTGACTAGGCCGACACCCAATAGGGTGGTCTAATAACCCTTTGACCCACATGGCCGACCCCCAATAGGGTGGTCTAATAACCCTTCGACCCACATGACTTATATAGGGCCGACCCCAACAAGGTGGTCTAATAACCCATCAAGTATAAGTTACGACACTTCCGTATAGAGGAATAATAACATCTCTATAGGAATACAAACACTTCCGTATATAGGAATAATACCATCTCTATAGGAGTACAATATACATATATGAAATACACTCCAAAGTTATATATACATCAACAATTTATATTCCAGATAAACATATGCATTCAAAATTCAACAAAGATACTTCATATATAATAGCAAGGTATATATATATGTGAGTAAAAGATAACAAAAGAGAGTGATTAGCAGACTAACACAGCATAGATATATCAATATTCTAAAGACTTAGCTAGAGTCTTCAGGATTCTGCAATATTCGACAATTCTCAAAAGAAGTTTGAAGAACATCAAAATAAACAGAACAAAGTATGATACTGTATAATATGTTTCTCTCAAATGTCCTTGAAATCGAACCCATGTACAATGTTTTGATCTTGTTTTTATAGAAAAACTTAGAGAATCTAGTCATTAACTACCCTATCTCTATGATACTGCGTCGATCTTTATCCAAATATTCAACAAAAATTCAGTACAAGTCGATGCCAATTCTTCCATGAATCAGATATGTCGTTGAGTGAAATTCGAAATAGAGTAGCGTGGATAGGAGATAATCTGACTTACTGGACGAATCCAGTAACGTTCCCTCTGCATGAGATATCCTTGCATCCGACAATTCATCAATTGTCGATGTTCAAAACTAGAAATGAGCTGCCAACAAAGTAACAAGCAGTTGCACGTTCATAGCATCCCGAAACAAGTGAACTCCAGCTAAGCGAATTCCAAAATTGTAGCAACAACATCAACCTTCAACTCGTAGACTTTATGACACTTGGAATTTTCAAAGAAAATCCATTAGCAAGGTGAAAATGACAAAAGAAGAAATAAGTAGGATCCTTGCAGAATTTTAATTCTGCAGGTATCCTTATAAAATAAAAGAAAAACACTTTGCATAAAAGACAAGATCCGAATATATGCAATTACTAACCTGTAGAAGCTGATTTAAAACCAACTGTATGCCTGATAAAGTTTAAATCATGAAACAAAATTGAGCTTCACATCGCAAACAAAAATCTCAAGTCTTAGGGTATGTTTCAACAGAAAGTCAAATTGGCACATAGTCTTCTTCTTGCTTCATCTAGCTTAGCCTTGGATCTCACAACTCTTGTATTGGAAATTCTATTTTGTTTGACTAATTTTCAATTTTTCAACAAAAGGATCTTACCATAAGCTTTATACCTGAGCTTCTTGTCCTTCAAGAGATTCCATTTATAAACCCAGGTAGTCAAGTCATCCTTTAGCTTCTTTCAGATCAATTTCCAAAGACGATACAACCTGAGCATAGGGTATTTGAACAAGTTGTTCTACTCCTCCTACATTCGGCTCTTCAATACCTCCTACCTCTGTACATGGCTTTTGATCGACTTCTTGATCTATATTAGGCATAGGATTTGATCGTTGGGCACTCCTAGCCCTAGTTTCAGAGGCAGATACATACTTAAGATCAAGGACCATAGGACCAACAGGAGTTTCATTTTACCAAGACTCCGAAGAAACGCTTAATTCAACAATAGGGGCATCCCCTGCAACCAAATTCCTTCCCTCAAGGAGGGCGACAGTCATGCTATGAGTGGTTCAGTGAATTGCCTGATTACTTAGCACTCTACTAATTTCATCTTTGGTCAGTTTATTAATGACATTTGTCTCTGGATATGGAAGACCATCATTTAGGTTTGGTGGAGCACCAACAGGTTCATTTGTCTCAGGCTGTAGATTATCATAGAGTATTTCAGGGTTTTCCAGACCTTCGACTTCTAGGCCATCACCCCCTAGGTTTTGACCGTGTCTCTATACCCCATCCTCATTATCAGTTTCAGGATTAGGTTCACCTACCTTAGACTCGCCTAACTTAAACTCAATACGCTTGCGTCTGGTTCTGGACTTGGACCTTCTTCTGGGCCACTCTTCATTTACCCCAAACTAATTTCGGGCAAGGAACGATTCCCAAGTATCACCCAACTCTCCCAATCGATGTGAAATAAGGATCTTAATAAGCCCATGATGGAACAAACTACGTTCTCTATCACCTACATTGTTTTGGTATGCACAAACCATCTTTTGCAGGATATTGATAAAATAGTATGGCATGTTTATAGGATGGCCTTTGAAAACCATTAACAGACGGATATGATAGAAATGGGTTTGAGATAGTTGGCCCTCACATGTACGTACCTGGTAATAATCCCAAGCAATGCTCGCCATTTCAATTTCAACTTTCGGGAAGGAAAACCGAATTTCGATTCTATGTGTTGATTAGCGTTGGTAAGAAACCCTCGCCAATCCTTAGTTTTCATGTGCCTCCCTTTAAACCAACATTCCCCAGTCATCAGAAAACCTATAGCCTAGGAAACGAATTCCACTGTCAACTGCAACTCAATATCTCCAATCTGTGATTTCACGCCATCAAACAAATTTGCAAATGCCCGAGAAACCGCTACATTAAAACCAAAGAATTTCTACAGAAACCCTAACCATCCTACCCTTTTCACCCATTTACGGCATTCTGGAGTAGAGTTTAAGTATTAATCCCCAATGAGCTCGAACCGTGAGACGGAAGCCATGATATCAATCACACAATCTTTAGGGATTTTCAAAACCCTAATTGAGAAACAAAATAGATCCACTATCAGCCCGTGCAGGTTTATCAAAATTCCAACCAACTTCATTTCACCAGGGTACTGTGAACATTCATGCATAGTCATGGAACTCAGGGTCATAATGCCTTTGAATTGGAAAGGGTTATTGGAACTTGCAGAACACATAAGGTGTAATAATGGATTTCATAAATATGAGGAACTATGGAGGAACTATTCACCAGGAATGATGATTGCTGGCAAGGATTAAAGCGATGGAATCATAGATCTACCAAGATCAATGAATAATCATTAGGTCTTGGTAAAAAGAATCTCACAATTGATGTCAAAAGTTTGATATAGTTTGATTAGTTCACAAAAATCCGATGATAGCGACATAAAAAAATGAAGGAAAGCATATTTGGTGAATGATGAAGTTCAAAGGGAAAATTCTTTTCTCTAGTTTTATGATTTGATCTTGCTTTGATGCAGTTATAATGTTGTTTTCTCATTTCTTGATTAACGTATATTTGTCTAATTTTAAGCATTTGATGTGCAAAGATAGGAACGAACTTAATGCGAAACAAGGTCTAATTAGGAAAAGATTGGCAACAAGAGTCACCAATGTGGCCATAAATGCAGGATTCGACTGATGAGATCATTCAAGAATTAACTTCTACAGCTCCTATTTAGGAAGCGGTTATTAGTTTTCATGGCCTATAAAGGAAGCAAAATATCGACTGCCGAGGGGGGGAAGTCTCTGAAAAATGGAAGAAACTTTGTTTTCTTTTATTTCGTTTTCTGTTTTGTAAGATTTTCATTTGCAGAAGGATAGGAGACAACACTGCCAGGGAGAAAAGCATTCCAGAAAGTTTTGTAAATGATTTTTAGAACCCTGTATGTTTTTCCTGAGTGGAGGAGAGTTTGGATGAGAAAACTTATACTGAAATTTTGATGTTATACTTGTGGATATTCTAAAGGAGTTGTCTCTTTCTTGGATGTCTTTGAAGTGGTGTTTCCTAAACTGGTATCTTTTGTGATAAGTTTTTGAAACACTTATATATATACAAGTTTCATATTCAACCTTCTCTAGTTATTTATATATGATCAGGCTTGGTTGTGATTGATGTATAATTTGTAAAGAATTACAATTACTCGTTAGCCATTTCTTTGTTTGATATTGCTTATACATTCGCTAATGATTTTTAAATATTCGTATTGTAACAAATGTTTCAAAACTGTTAGGTAATCATCATTATTGTTCAAATATTGAAATGCTGAGTATTAATTATCTTTTGATAGTTGTGATCATAATATAGTGAAGCAATTTCTTGTTTCAGTATTTTTCTTTCATAGAAATTATAAAATCAGAAATTTGTTTTAATTTCTATTCTGGTAAGTTTTCTTGCTGAGTTGAAATTATTCTCTTTTTAGATATACTTATCATCAATAGTTAATTGATTTAATTAATTAAACTTTCTCTCAATTGAGATAGGATAGTTAAAAATTTTAGATTAAATTTTACCAGTTGTTAGATAGGTTTCAATTAGATTAGTTTGTTTAATTTTTGAAATAGTTCTTTAATTGAAAATCCAAACAAAACTCGAAATAAGAGACTTTCATTAGGAAAGCGTATTAGGACAACTTAGACTTAGAAATTGACTTTAGGATTTAACTTTAACAGTAGTTTAACTTAGGAAATATTTTATTGATTTTTATATATTCTCCTTAAGAGGATAAATTCGGCTGGTAGCAAGACCATAACCTGCGAGGTTTTGCTATTCCAAATACACCGGGGGCTATTATAAGCAACTTGTGTGGGAATAATCTCCTTAGTTGGCCTAGGTAAAAAAATCAGGCCAACAATAGGGTGATTAATTTTTTATGATGTGAAGATAGGTGGTGCAAAAGATCGAATCACTGCTCACAAGAGCAGTGAACAAGGTCTTTGCATTTGTTCACCTTGCAGAGTTTGAAATTCTTTTTGTACTCTTCATATTGATTGTGTACATTATTTTCAAAGACATTGTAAATGCTTCAATCTCTTCTGCTCTTCCCACTATGATTGATATATATATATATATATATATGATATAGATAAAAGGTCATTCCCAAGATTTAGATAGTTCCTTTTATCCCTGCAATTTCCAAGTATTTACATCGTTTTTCTTTTATCTTATTAACATAATTTGTCAATGAGAGATGTTAATTTTTTATTTTTTTATTTTTTTTTGTGGAGTCTTTTGTCCATTGTCAGTAAACTTAAAAACAAAGATAAGCTATACCTGAGTTAGGCCCATTTTACATTGTTATATTTATCAGGATAAAATTATCGACATGCTGACAACTCCGTAAGTTTCTGGTTTCGCACAGATCCCTTAAAATTTGTTTGATGTGTTAGGAAAAGTTTGAATAAAAATACACTTAAGTTTTCTAGATTGTGGAGGATGATATGCCATGGTTATAGCCAGTTTGTGGATTCTACTAATCTCATCGTGCCATAATATAACATATTTGAAAAATTCAACAATGATGATAGTGGTGATTTCTACACGTATGTGCCCTGTCTAAAACCTAGTAGACAACAATGAAAAAAAATGGCTATTTATTGGGTCGAAGCGAAACCTCTCAAGTTTTGATTATGGGTGTGACTATATAGGCCAAGTGTTAGAGCCTGCTCTGATATTAGATGTAACGACTCATTTGGTAAAACAGAGTTAACCTACACCATTATGAGCAGTAATAAAGTTGTTTATAGGTTCATAATAAAATTCATAACAATAATATTGATTATAACTTCTAAAAAAGACACTGTAATGATTAACTTTGATTTTTATTTAATACATAGAATTTTATCAGCACAAAATTAAATAATATATTTTTTTTTAAATAAATGAAAGATAACTTTTTAAAGGGAATAAGATCACTTATTTGTGGAAAATGAAGCCCTTGGTTGCAGAATCTTGCCCATTTTCCTTCTCTAGCCAGCACCATGACCGCAACAGGTTTGGGGGAAAAAAATCTCCTCTCAACCTAATTCCCCATCATAAAAATGCTGAGACCCTGAGCCCCAGCAGTTAATACTATGCCAGCCTATGAAATCCCACATGAACCAATAGTCCTACATCCTCAAACAATTCCCCAACCAACAACAAAACCACACCAAAATCCCCCCCCCCCCTCTCAAACAGTCAACCACCACAAACACTAGAACCAAAACCAACCAAACTCCCCCCCATCTTCCCCCAACTCCTAGATTTATGCGGAAAATTTCATAGTTTAATTATTCAGATTAATTTTTATGGCAGCCACATGGCCTCCATGCACTTTAATTTTTTTTTCCTAATAATGTTTAGAAGACTTAAGTAAATTTATTTAGTTACTTAATTCTTCTTCTTTTTTAATTTTAATATTATCATTAATATTAATTTATGTTTACATAATAGTAATCTTTAAATAATAATTTCAAATTTTAGGGTGTTACAGAGAAGGCCAACTGCTCACCCAAAGCATAAAAGTTTTAGAAAGGGTCCATGCTTCTTCTCATCCTACGTCCTAAACACACTTCCTTGTCACTCTAACCATAGAAGGGTGAGAAAGGGCCAGTGCTTCTTCTCCTCCTTTCTCAAATTCCAGAAGTGCGAGGAAGGGCCAATGTTATTAGAATAGGGTGAGAAAGGGAAAATGTTGCCACTTTCCATCCCAATAGTCTAATGGAGACTATGCCCATGCTACTCATTTGAATGGAACAAGTGTAGGATATGGCAAGTGCTCCTCGAATATTTATCTGAATAACTACCAAAGCTATATAAAGAGTTGGTTCCTCATTCAAAGACTAAGAGAGCTCGTTCGTCGTTCAAAGATTAAGTGTTTTGGAAATGGTGCATGCTCCTCGACCTCCTATGTCCTAAAATGACTTACTCACTCGTAATAAAGTGAGGCCACTCCACATCCTTCTCATCATTGTATGCACAGAAGGGAGAGAAAGGGCCAAGACTCCTTATTCTCCTTACTAAAATTTCAGAAATGGGAGAAAGGGCTAGAAGTGGGAGAAATGGCCAATGCAAATAGAATAGGGTGAGAAAGGGCCAATGTTTCCACGCTCCTCCCAACAGTCTAAGGGAATGCCCATGCTGCTATTATAAATGGAACAAATGTGGGAAGGGCTAGTGCCGCTTGAATTCTTTTAGAAAGGGCCAATGATCCTTCCCCATCCTGCTCAGATTATGAAAGTGTCACACAGAGAACGATGTGTTAGAAAGGGCACATGCTCCTTCTCCTAATTTTATTAATAAAGGAATAAGCATGAGGAAGGAGCCCCCTCTCTCCTGAATTTACTATCCCTAAAAATCAAAGGCATTCCACCTACTGGTCACTCTAATTTCAAAGCTGACATGATAAGGGGGTCATGCACCTTCTGTTATTCCCAAATATGAGTAAAGTTTGAGAAAGCACCAGTGCTCCCGAAAAGGACTAGTGTGTGTGAAAGGGCGATTGTGCTTTCTCCTACGACTCACTAAAATTAGAAAATTCAACGAAAGGGCCTATGCTCCTTCTCCTCGTCATTCGAATGAAGGGTGTGTTGTAGGCACAACAGATCCCATGTTTTATTCAAAATATGGGAGCCCCAATTTCACATCAAAAGAGTAACTTAATTAATTTTGGGGTTGTTCAGCCTGTTTGCAATTCATTTTGCTACCTTTGATTTGATTAAATTAAGTTAGTAAACTTTCCTTATCAAATTTATGCATTTTTAGTGTGTTTTTATGAATTGCAGAAATAAGTTTTTTTGGGTTAAAATTTTGATCATTCTACAACTCGCAACTCGCAACTGTGGATTGTGGATTGCGGGCACTTTTGTTTGCACGTGAAGTTCTTCTTTCCACAACCCACAACCCACAATTTGCAGATTGCGGGATGCGGAAATACCTTTTTAATAAAGAGTAGTTTATACTTCCCGCAACCCGCAATAGCGGGATGTGGGAAGTACTTTGACTGTGCATTGTGTTTCGTGTTCCGCAACCCACAACCCGCATTTGTGGGTTGCGGATTGTGGAAGGGTGTACATATTTATGAATAACGAGTGCCTGCACTTGGCATCCCGCATCCGTCATCCTACATCCCGCATCCCGCATCTCACATCCCGACCGTTGATATATGATGATCCAACGGCCCTGATTGCATCTAGCAGAATGATTTGAATTCTTGATTTTCATTCTTTGGTCATTGTTTCCGAGTGTTAATCCATTTTTCATCTGTGTTATGCTTGATCAGACATGAAGTCTTTGAATCCAATGATTGCTTAATCATTAAAAATCTTAGATTTGACTATTAATCACATGTGTTATCATGTAAATCTATCTGATCTTATGCCAAATTTTAATTGATGCATGATTGACTTATATTTCGCTCGATAATCACAACCTGCACATCGTAGACATGTAATCATGCCAGTTAGTTATACTCAATCAATGTCAAATCCCATGATGGGTCTCTTCCCCACCTGTTCACCGTCCTTTTCCTGTAATAAGAAAGCATTGTTTCCATGGAAAGCAATGACTGTATGGGGCCACTACCATAGGTTATCAATTTTTTTGGCTTGGTCTTCTCTTCTAGCATGCCATTTCAGTACCAAATGTCCCACTTGGAAATAATCAACCTTGGTCTTTCTGTTAAAAGTCCTTTTGACCTTCTCTTGAGCTAGCATGGATTTAGCATGTACTTTGTCTCTGATTTCTTGTATCTTAATCAACTAATTTCTTCTCCTTAGCTCAGGGTTTGGCTCTTCTTCTTGCTCCTATAGCAGCCTCATTGCAGTCCCTCTGAGGGGCTCAGGAAATATCACCTATGTTCCATATACCAATTTGAAAGGTGAAGTTCCAATGGATCTCTTGGAGGTGATTCTATCATCCCACAAAGCAAAGGTCAACTTGGTACACCAAGCCCTTTTGTTTTCTTGCAACAGATTCTTAAAGATCCTGACCAGGATTTTTTTTAAAGACTCAACTAGTCCATTTCCCTAGGGGTAGTAAGCAGTAGAATGGCCCAATTTGATGTGAAAATAATTGCAAAATTTGACCATTTTATTGGACTTGAAAGCTTGGGCATTGTAAGTGATTATTTTAATAGGGAAACCAAACCTTGACATGATATTTTCCTCCAAAAACTTGATGATGAGTGTGTTTATGGCTTGTCTAGTTGGTATGGCTTCAATCCACTTGGTAAAATAATCTGTGGAAGCCAATATCCACCTGTGTTGTCCAGAGGAGTTGGGAATAATTTCACCAATGAAATCTATCCCCCATCGCTGGAAAGAGGATTCCACCGAGATTGGATTTAAAGGAAAGGGTAAGAGCTTCCTTCTTCTTTCAAAGATCTGGCATTCATGGCAAGTGGCTACTTCTTTGTATGCATCATTGAACATGGCGGGCCAATAAAATCCTGCCCTGAGAATTTTGTTGACCGTGGCCTTCTAGTAATGATTCCCCCCATAGACACCTTTGTGAAATTATTTTAGGGTCACTTTGGCTTAATCTTCCATTATATAGTTCAGTAAGACACCTCCAGGGTCTTTCTAATAAAGGCTTCCATTCAATATGCAAAAATTTGTTGCCTTCATCTTTGTTGACCTAGATTTTATTTTATTCATCTCAGAGGGTGCTTGTAAGTTCTGTAAAACATATATAATATTAGAGTACCAAGGAGATGATGAGAATTTTTATGATACTTGTAACAGTGGGTCTTGAGTGGTTTCTTCTAGCATGTGTGAGACCAAATTCACACTCAATGAATCCCAATTGGATTCAACCATGAGCTTGGCCAGTCCCTGTCCTTTGATAAGATTTATGGGATTGATTTCCAAGTCATACTCCAATAATACAACTATCCATTTTGATCTTCGACCTTCTGGATCAGGCTGTGTCAATATATCATTTACAACAGTATTAGGAACATAAACAACAACATGGGAATGCAAAACATAAACTCTGAAATATTTCAAAGTTGTGATCATGGCATATGCTTACTTTTCCATGATGTTGTATTTGAGATCAACATCTCTAAGATCTCTGCTAAAGAAATCTATGGGATGCTCATCCCCTTCCTGATTTTTATGTAAAAGTACTCCAGCTATAGAATGCTCAGAGGAAAAAGAAAACATAAGAAATTCCTTGTCAAAATCAAGACCGATTAGCATAGGTGCTTCAACAATTTCCCTTTTTATGTCTCCAAATGCTTTCTTGGCTTCACAAGTCCATATGATCTGATTATCCTTCTTGAGCATGGTTGTAATTGATCTCATGATCTCTGCAAAATTGGGGATAAATCTTCTTAGAAAGTTTACTGTGCCTAGAAAATATTGGACTTCTTTTTTACTCCTAGGGAGTTCAATTTTCTGTCTAGTGTCAACTCTATCTGGATCAATTTTAATTCCATCTTTAGATATTATGTGACCCAACAACTTTCCTTCTTACATGGCAAAGTTTGACTTCTTGGGGTTCAGAGAAATTCCATTTTTTCTGCATTTTGTAAATACTTGATGTAAATGTTTCAAATGCTTTGCATCAGATTTAGAATACATAGTAATTTCATCCATATAGATAACCACAAATTTATCTTTCTCTTCTGCAAAATCTATGTCCATAGCTCTCTGAAATGTAGCTCCTGCATTCAGCAGACCAAAAGACATTTTTGCATACATGAAGGTCCCCCAAGGTGCTGTAAATGTTGTCTTGTCTTGATCTTCAGGTTGTACCTTAACCTAACTGTACCCTGGAAATCCATCCATCATGGAGATCCTTGCTACCCCTACAAATTTCTGTAAAATGTGGTCCATTTTGGGCAGGGTATAGTTGTCTTTCAAGGACACTTTGTTCAGATTTTTGAAATCAATGCACAGTTTGATTTCCCCATTTGTATTCCTTATTGGGACTATGTTGGCTACCCACTTTGAAAATCTTAGTGAGACTATGATTTTGGCTTCATACAGTCTCTTCACTTCTTTTTCTATTAGAGGGAGTAGCATAGGGTTCATCCTTCTTAGCTTCTACCTGAAGGGATTTTCACCCATCTTCACTGGTATGGTGTGTTGTATGATAGATGTATCATACTATTTCAAATATTCATAACACCATGCAAACACGTTAGAAAATTTTCTCATTAAATCAACATAGTCATCTTTGGTGGCTGGGGTTAGAGATTTGGACAGCTCGACAATTTTTTGTTCTTCATCATCCCCAATATTACATTCTTCCACTTCATTGTGGTTTGGAGCCACCTTGGGAATTTTTGCCACAACATTTTCATCAAAAAAATTTCCAATGGCACCAACCCTTTGGGTATAAAATTTCTTTTCAGCTGCAGAATATCTTTATCTCCCAATGTTGTTAAGAACTCTAGTGGATCATGTTCCCATTCATCACTTGCGTAGTTCTCTTGATCAATCTGGGTAATGGAAAACTCTTCACTCATCTCTCGAAATTTGTTTATTTGTTGATCATCTTCAAATATTTTCCAATGTCTCGTATTGTCTGGAACAAAGGACCTATGTTTTATATTTATCATATAAGTTCTGGTGGGATAAGCAAAGAGTTGAAATCTACTAGCAGAGCTCGCCAAAATGTCTGTTGTTGTGTTTTTCTCTCTAGGAATGAAAGAAATACTATGTTCTGTGAATAAATTGTTAAACATATCCCACACAACATTCCTATAATCCCTCATTTTGGGATTCTTGGTTTCATAAATCCCATTTACTTGTTGGATTATTAACTTAGCATCTCCAAAAACTTTTTATCTTTTTAGCTCTTAGATCTTTGAGTGTACTCAGACCCAACAGTAGGGCTTCATATTCTGCCACATTATTTGAACAGTCAAACATCAATTTGAAGGAATGCAACCTAGGGAATTTATTCTCTTCATCCAAGAGGATAATCCATACCCCTGCCCCAACTCCAGTCTTTGTTCACAGGCCCATCAAATCTCATAACCCATTGATTTTATTTTTGGACTGTGGCTGTAGCTTCTGTTTCTAGTTCTGATTTCTCATCATTTCCTTTTTCCATTTTCCAAACATTGTCTTCTATGTTTGTTGAGCTGTCAATGCAGTGTATCTCTTTCTCACTATCATATTTATCATTTGGTTCAGGAAGATTGGTATTTTTCACACCCTTTTCTTCTAAACCAAGATCATAACAGAAAATTTAGGAGCCTCTATCAGTGCCTATAGAAAATATGGAATGATTATTAGGCTTTCTCTTGCTGCTTACTACATAGGACAGTCTATGCTCTTTGTATAGTCTTTTTTTTTCTCCAACAGGGATGGTGGCAGGGATAATTTTAAGGACCCATACTTATTTAAAAGTGTATAAACCTTGGAGAATATTACCAATTCTTAAAATGTCAACTATAAAATATTTGGCGACATTTTTCTAAAATTATTTCAATTTCTAAGGATTTTATATAGTCTATATAATAATTTGGCGATTTTTAGAGTGAAAAATTTTACCCCATCAAAAATGGGTGAAACGGGGCTTCAAAAAATGCAAATTGGCGAATCTTTTTCTGGAAAAAAACATGGAAAATAGCCCATGGGATAAATTTATCCCCTAAAATTATCCATGGATGGTGGCATAAGACATGTCCATTTGTAAAGTTCCTTTCAATTTGGATGCCTAATATCTAGATAGAAACATCCCCAATTTGGGTGGAATATCAGCCACTACCTCATCCATTATCACTTTTTTCTGAGGTGTTTGAGCCAGTGAAACAACCATGTCTTTAATCAGCCCTAAAAATTGGACTCTTCTAGAATCAAAGGAGAACAGATCTTTATTGGTCCTAGTGATTTCTAACCCTATACTTTCCACCATTGATCTTGGCATAAGGTTGTGTGAGGCCCCGAAATCTAGCATAGCATTATGTAGTATGTGATCATGAATGTTCAAACTGATATAGAAAAGGGGAACATCATCTTCTAGAGAAATTTAAACATGGGGGGAAAACATAAGGGTGGGATTATCATCATGCAAATTTAGAGTATCAGGCTACTTTCGTTCCTCTCCCTTCACTATTTTCAAAATCCGATCTTTATACTATGAGTTTTTAACCAAATCATTTAAGGGAATTGAGATTTTTATTTTAGAGATTTCATTTTCTAAACTGAAAGTAGAATGAATATTTTCCATGGTTTTCACATTACTTTCATCCCTTCGTTCTGGGCCCTTTTTAGGAGCTTATGCTCCTCTCTCAGCTGCCTTATCAGAGGTAAAATTCTTTGGTTCACCCTTCACGAGGGTTTCTCTTTTATGTTGCTGAGGAGTAGATGGGTTTGCAGTGGCCTTTCCTTGGTCTACTGTTACCTTCCTATTTCTCAAATGATGTTGCCTCTGAAATTCAAATATTGCATTCTGGAACCCTTTTTTATATTGCTCAGATTCTGATTCCTTTAGGTTGCTATCTAACTGCAGAGACGATTGTTCATGTTCCTCTTTAGTTAAATAGAACTGGGGTTGCATATGATAAAAAAGGTGGATCTGATCTTCAGGATTCCCATCTTCTTATTCTCCTGCTATTAGGTTCTCAGCAAAAGGTGGTCTAATGGGATGATTATCTGCATTTATAGGATCCCTTGGTTCCCTTGGTATTCCCTGTGGGGTAGGGGATATCCTATAATTGTTATTTCGAGCTTGAGGCTATGGTTTTTCTCCGGAAGGAGACCTATTATCAAGGGAGATACTATCCACCAGTTTTTCCATAGTTCTTATTATCTGCTCAAACCTGGTATCAATGGATTGGGATGTGGAACGTTGGGATGTGGTTTTTCCATAGTTCTTATTATCTGCTCAAACCTGGTATCAATGGATTGGGATGTGGAACGTTGGGATGCCTCATTAGGTCTCTTTTTATTAGCTTCACTTATGTGGTTCATTTTTCTAGATGCCATCAGATTGGATTCTACTTCTACAACATCGTTTAACATATGAGCTAGGGTATCAAATCTCCTTTATCTCAACATGAGAGCAAAGTCATTGTCAAAACAATTGGCATAGTGGAGTTTAGTTGCACCCACGGGAAGTTTGATGTCCATAGGGATAGAATTGTACACTCTCATGAACCTAGCTGAGAATTCTTGGACCATCTCAACATTAGTTTTCTTTGTGTTTTCATAATGAGTGAGAATCTGGAGATGATTCTATTTATCCTGCCATCTGGCTAGGAAGGCTTCTTCAAACCTCTGATAGGTAGCAATTCCTCCATTTGGAAGGGTTTTGAAGCATTTATTTACTGCTATTGCAAGACTTTGGGAAAATAACCTCATCTTGAAATCATCTTCATCTCCTACTCTAGGTCTATGAAATCAGTAAACTAGTCCACATAACCACTCCCTTCCCCATCATATCTCTCGAGGCGTTGCGCATAGCCCACAGGTAGGTCATGGAGACTAGAAGGGAGGGATAAAGGGGCAAATCCGACAGCCATTGCTCCTAGGGTTTGCTTGGAAACAGCATGGATTTTGGAATAGGTTTAGAAACAACACTAGGTATTATAACTGTATGACTTGAAGTAGAAGGAGGGGTAATCAGGACCTAAGTGTTTTTACCAGTTGTTTTAGTGGAGATGAATAGGTCACTGTTTTCTTCAATGACTTGTAAATTCTCCCACAAAGCACTCAAGACAGTTTGTTTGGAATTTTCTTTGATCAAACAAGGTTTCTTCAATATTTGTCTCAAATTTATACCTAAACAAGGACTGCTAAAATTTTAAATCAAAATAGATAGTCTTTATAGCCTGTTCCTCCTCCATAGGTAAAGCAAAATACCTAGTTAATGGGGGAATACCTGATTTTTCCTTCTTTGCTTGGCAGATGATATTCTATGGATTTGATACGAACTCTGTTGGTTTAGGATCCGACTGATTTTTGGAGGTATCCTTCTGGAAGCCAGAATTCTCTCAAGGAACTCACCATGTGTCTCTTGTGGGACTGTAAATTTGAATGTTGGAGTCGCCAGGGAAAATATAACAACCTTGATGTATCTAATCCTCTATTTCCCTCATAGATCTGATTTGATTATTGGTAATTCTTTTTCTGGGAGGAGAAATTCTCCGTCCCCAGTATGGTCACCAGAATGTTATCACTCGGGATTCTTCTGGGTTGCATCAGAAGGGATCCCGAGGTAACTATTTCAAACCAAGATTTGGTGGGTGGAAACTAGCCTTTCCCACCACAGAGAGGGATCTCTCTTTCACAATACTTTCATCTCACATAATATCTTTTGAATGGGATGGTTATGGATGAAAAGTGGTGGCTAGAACTTCAGATAAGGATTTTTAGGTATTTTTCAACTGGTTGGGTTAAGGATAGGAGCTTCATTGGGAATGGAGTCAAAATTTAATGGGATTTCTGTCACATATGATTGATTTGGACTATAATTTCAGGGGGCAAAGGCAAGGTCGATGAGGTTTTTTCAAGTCAAATATAATCAGCAGATGGTAGCAGGAAGGGAAACAAATTCCATCATAGATTTAGAGCATTTGTAAATGAATTCTAACCTACAACTTCAAGAAGAAAGGGTGGAGTACCTAATCATATGCATCTGAAGCATAAAATAAGAATTTCAGACCATGTAATCTTGATCTAGATACTACAGAAGAACATGATCAATGGAAAATAATAATGAAGAACACATACATAGGAATAACCGACATCAAAACGCTCATCACAAGAATCTCTTCTCCATAATTAGGTCTTCATATTAATTGAAAGGTCGATTTTATTACATACGCAGATATTTTATCTCTCAGAATCCCAATATCCAACCCTTGGGTCTTATTCATAACCTTCCTTTATAGGATTATAAAGTATCTAAAATTTCTAGAACACTTTATCCAGGTGAGGTCGTTTATTAAACTGGTAAATTGCAATAGCTTCTTGATCTGTTAGACGCACTGATGGGGAAACTTCAGTGCATTGTCATTGTACATTCGGTCCATGAAAAAACACTTGTTTGTTGTTTAGATTGGGTTGTTTCAGGCCAATTTGCATGGATAACCAAGATGTGCCTCTCCTTTTCTTCTAGATCGACTCCTAGTCATGGAACATTTATTCATTTTCCATGTGAAATTATGCATTTTTCGCAGTCGTAATCTGCTTTGATAAACAATTTAAATCCTGCAATCCTCAGGCTGCAATGCGGGTGTCAGAAATCAGAACTACAAAATAGACCTTGTCAAATTTCACCTCCAACATCTGCAATATGCAATGCGGAAATCGAAAATTGGAATTGCCAAATGGAACTTGTAAAATTTCCCTTCTGACATCTGCAATCCGCAATGCAGGATTTAGAAAGTCAGAAGGCTCAGAACGCCATCGCACAACTTTGCGTCTTTGGAGAAATTGTGTCTCCACAATTCGCTGTCTGCAATGCAGGACTCGGAAGTCGTAGACCCAACTTTGCGCGCTTGGAAAAATTTCACCTCCACAATTCATATTCCGCAATGCGGGTTGTGAAAATCAGAAACCAACTGTGCCATTTTGAAAACAAATACCGTTTCGACTTCCGCAATCCGCAACGCAGGTTCGGAAAGTCGAAAATTCTTCTTAGTGGATGCATTGCGAATTTCTCCCCAGCCATTGATCTAACCTTTTTATTTCAATCTTGACCCTTCAAATTCTTTTGAAATCGGAATACCAGAGGCTAAGCATCGAGCAAGTGCTCCTTCCGTAGTTATTTTGGATTGTCGGATCCGGACTTCCGCACCCATTTAGAACCGTCGGATCAGATCCATGGTGTGATTAATTTGACTTAGGGTGAAATGGATGATGATTTCACATCCAATTTGGTCATTAACCTTCGAACTCTTCCTCCAGCGAAATCCTTTGTGAACCGTTGATTATTTCACGGCCTGTCTCGTCCATTGATCTATGATCAAGTGCAAAACCTCCACTTTGGATTTCAAAGGTCTAACGTCTACACATTTCACCCCAGATAAATACCATATAGATTTTTGTTCATCTCGACCTCATTCTCCACTGTCCGATATCCTTACATCGATTTGGACCGTTCAATCTTCCTTGAGCGCAGACGGCCTCCATTTTCTCATATTTCTCACTGCGGCTTGATCATTTGGCTTGAATTTGTTGATACTTAGCCATTTTTTGGATTCTCTGCTTCTTCCTTGGGTGTAAAAGGTCAATGGGAATTCTTGGGGTTTTAGCTGTGGGGTTCCCTTTCCTTGCCTTGAGGTAGATTTTCTAGAGGTGATAACAACCCCCATGTGAGGTGAGGGTTACTGACTAGTTGGGCATGGAAATGGATAGTAAGGGATATATCCTAGGGATGGAATAAATGCATTTTGTGCTCCAATATATGATGTGTATGTAGGAATGGATTGTTCCAATTGCAATGTAGGAACCGTCTTTGTTTAACTAACGTTTGGATAGGTAGGACTATAGGGTCCAATGTCGCAAAGGTGACATGGGCCGATATCGATAAATTTACGTACCATTTGGATGTCGTTCTGGTGAGGGTACACTGAAAGAGGTGAAGGCTCACAAAATCTTCCACTATGTTGTTAGAAGAACACCACAGATGGAAGGACATGACATGGTTGGCGGGATCATCCCCATGCTTCCCTTTGAATTTAGGAATATCGGAGGTAATCTTATCTGGAATATCTTTCCATGTAGGATCATGTGAAATAGGGTCATTGATCAGTTTGGAAAAATTAAGGAGATGTAGACTAGCCATGAAGGGTACAGTATGCGGATTTGGTCCTGCCATTGTATATTACATGTGGTTTTTGTGCAGGAGAGACAGAGGTGGTGTTGGAAACAACAAGTGATCTCATATGATAGCGGACGGATCAAAGTGGTCCAAAGGTCTCCAAGAGGAGAAACCAAATTGGAACCTCTTCTGACGGTGGAGGAGGTAGAAGGATTTACACTTTCTCCAAGAGAAGAAAATTAATTGAGCAAGGATAGGGCTTACCTAGATGATCCTATCAGTGTGGCCTGGGAGCAGCCTAGGATAGTGTATCTTCCTTGTGTACCATGGGGATATGGTGTAAAAACACCGCTCGAGAGAGAGGAGAGGCCGTATAGTCTTTGGGACTTCCTGAGGGGGTTGTTTTGTTCCTCTATGGTGAATTCTTTTATGTCAAGTGAAAGTGATTGTGGAATTTAAACACAATTTGAAGAAATGAAAAAATATGTTGTCATGTCCCCTCATTGATGTTTAGTGGAAGGATTTCCTAGCCCAACCAATCCCTTGGGTTGAGGAGGAAATTTCATGCACTTGGTGTTAATTCAGAAGTTAAGGCATTAATTAGTTAGGAAGTTTAATTTTATTTTTATACTAAGTTTGAAATGCACTTGGTAGAAGTAATTTTCATTAATTAGATATTTTTATTTTGGAATAAAGTGGATAATTCTCCACAAGTGTGCCTTAGAGGATAAGGAGACAAACAGAGGATAAACCAGTTCTCTGTTTGTCTCCCTAAATTCATATCATATTTCAAACTTTGTCAATCCGCTTCTGCGTCGACCTGGAAGAAGTAGTAGCTGTAATTCTGCAAACCGTAAGCTCAGCTAATCCTAGAAGTATCTTGAATACTAGTGAAAGCTAAAATCTATTTGGATTTACACTTGTACCTTGGACGTCGTGGCAACAAAAGAGCCACTCGATTGCATCTTCCATATTTATTTTTTTTATCCTTCATTTAGAGTACTGATTGTCTGCTTCCACCAAACTGTCGAGTAGTAGGTTGGTAAGATAAGTAAATCTTTAACTTTAATGTAGTAGACTCTTAGAACTTCCTCTTAGAATTTTAAGCGAAGTTTGCAATCCTTCTATTTAATGAGTGTCCGTCTGAAAAGTAATTGAAGTTATAATATAGAAATTTAAGGTTCTTTACTTTAGTTCTGAAAAGGAGATTTACACATGTGCCATCATCTTAATGATTTTCATCTACTTAAAAAAATTACCTTCTCGAAGAGAGGTCCCTACAAAAAGCAAGTCATCAAATATGAGATTCCCATCGAACCGGCTACTCCCCCACCATTGTACATGGCCCATCGGACAAGGCAGCGGCTGTCACGGGCGTTTATCATGACCTTGATCACATGGCCAATGGCATCCACCATATGACGGGCATCCATCGGAGCTTAAGAAAATGGATCCGGGAAAAACGCCGTTACTGTCAAAAGGAGACGGAGAGGCCGGACCATGTAACCACGTTGATAAAATGGATATCAAAATAAACTAGTTGATATACATAGCTGAAATTTAAATAATGTTAGTATATGAATAAAAAATTATGTTATTGCATTAACAATGTCATCTACAACAATCACTTGACATAAGTCATCAATGGAATCTATGTCATCTATGGACAAATCATTTGCCATCTGCCTCATTGAATGCAGCCTAACTCAAGTCTATGTCATCTAAAGACAGACAAATGAACAAATATAGATGCTCACCAATATCTTCTAAAAAGTACACTTGACTTCCACGGTTCCACCAAAAACTGAAATTATGTTAGCATGAGAAACATTGTTTAATTTAATTTATATAATATGTCATTCAACTATCTAAGAATTTTAAATATAAAAGAAAAAGTAAAATAAGTATACTTGTATGTGAATCCCCGTGTTTTTAAGGTATTTATGTCCATCATTGGCATTACAATGTTTAATTCAACTTATATAATATGTCATTCAACTATCTAAGAATTTTGAATATAAAAATAAAAATAAAAAAAGTATACTCCTATGTGAATCTCCATGTTTTTAAGGTATCTATGTCCATCATTGGTATTGGTTTTATTTCTTGATCAATAAAAGCATAAAGATGTGTTTCTACTTAAAACAATTTATCAAAACAAATTAGTATTATTTAATTAATATTTGTACTAAACTATTAAAATTAGGTTTCATGGGATGCAAAATTCTATTAATTGTAAACCCATATAAAACTTAAAATCTCATAAAAACTAAGCTAACATGCCTAATTAGAAGAAGCTACATTGTTTACAATATTTTAGAAAAATATATCTTACCTTAAGAATGATCATTCTTCCTAAAGGACCTGCATCACTCTTTGTAAGCTCTTTATTTAGAAGAAACTTTAAATCATTTATATTTATTTTCTGGAAAAAAAAAATCAACAAACAAAATGAATAACATCTGTGTGTCTCTAGTATCTTTATCCCAAAATTGGATCATCAGATATTAACCTTAATTACGCAATTTATAAAAAAAAAAAATACACACATGATCAATTTTCTCTGCATCAATGTTTTGACCATGATCGTGTCGATGTCGTGGTCTTTATCAGATGTTTTGAATGCATTTCTCTCACCTGAATTGTCGAAATCATCTTCATTATTTAAGAGCTTCTTCCCTTTAATAACCTAAATTTCCAAAGAAAATGGAACCCATAGAATCATCAAATAGCAAGGATTATTTTTCTCATAATCACTTTTCAAAAAATAAAAATGGATATCTATAACCATAAAATTCATACAATTTTCATACAGGAGAGTATATTTTCATACATGAGATTAGATATGTTTTCATATAGCAAGAAAGCAATATGTATGATACATCAAGAAAACAAGAACAAGAACAAGAGAGAAGCAAAAAAACATGATAAAGAGAGAGACTACTGCTTACGTGAGATTGCGGGCTCATGAAACAATGACATAACTAGAGACCAAGGCAAATAATCCTATCATGAACAAGAGTTATCCTGATCAAATTCCATTTCTTTCCAATCCTACCCATTCCCATGAGTTTTTAGCATGACAGTTGTGTTGAGCGCAGAATTGGCCCTTTTTAATCATCTTCAATCATCTTTCCTGCCCCTGTCTTACACCATTTATCATGTTAATTAGACCTGTTGTCCTCACTTTATTTCCCCAAATTACCAAGGTATGACTAATCATTGTTTTATCTTATTAATGCTTATGATTGTGATAATTAAAGCTGTGTATCTCTCAATTGTGCTAACATGTTATGATTTATGAAGGTAGTTGAGATAAATGGACTGCAGGAAGATGGGGCTGAACAAGTCGTGAAGGAAGGGATGTTAGTCGCTTGAAAAGGGGTTCTTGGGGCTCGAATCATCAATTAAGGCACAGCTATGACAGGGCAGCTATAACAGAATGCGCTATCTTGAGTATGTTGCTGCTCGAGTCTAGCTGTGAGCTGGAAGGACCGCCACTCTTGGGTCAATTGATAACTTTATCATATCTTGATGTTTTTGTTCTGCCACGTATTGTAACAGCTAGTTATTTAGGGCGCCTGAAGATCATAGATCTTCATGGCTGCCCGATTATAGGATTGGATGTTATGATTTGTATGTATAAATATGGGGAGTTGCCTCGACCCAGGGGGTTGAACGACAGACAATTAATTCGTGGTATTAGCAGCCGAGCAAAACTGTGTAATCATTCTTCTGTTAATATAAGGGGTTACTTCTGAGTTAAAGGAATTCGTGTTGTTCAGCCAGCGTCTCTGTGTGAAGGCTGGGCCTGTCTTCCACAGAGATTGCTGAGTTAAAATAGGATTTTGAATTCATTGTTGTGTGATGCTTTGTTCATGATATTTCCTTTTGTACGCAGCAGCAACATTTATGGTGTGGATTTTCAGTACAATTAATATTAGAGTCCCTTGAATTTGGCAAGTAATACAGAGTGACAGTCGACTGAGTAGAGACTTTATGCAATTCGTGTGACAATTATACACAGCCTTGTTCATCTTGCAGCTAAGTTGTGATCCCATGAGCCCTTGCAATTTATCTTTCCTGTTATGATTGTTGATTTCCATTCTGCAATTCAATTTCTTAGAACAGTTGACTCAATCCTTTGCAATTGGATTTCTAGATTAATGTTCAGTTTATGCCTTATGATTTTCCAGAGTGATTAGATCAAACAGGTGATTGTTCTAGAATATGAATGAGATTTCTTCCTGCAATTGTTGATTAGATGTGATACCATTTCTTATTGATGCATGATAGAGAGGAATTGAAGTGTAGCAGTTAGAAGGCAATTGGGATTGCATAGATTTTTGGGATGAACATGGATGATAGAAGATAAAAGTATTCAATTCTAATGGTTTGGTGTTTAAGCATAGATTGTGCACTTATCCTTTGAAATAAAAAGACTTTCTCGGGTTGACAATAAATATTGCATGCTCTGTTTGTTGGTGATAATTTATCTGCATATAGGGTGCTCGACATTTTGGCACCATTGTCGGGGAAGGATAAAAATTAAACATTGATCATTAGTTGCATCTGGTAATTATTTCTAGTCCATCTTTTTCTTTGTTGAAATGATTTGGTTCGTATGAATACAAGGAGGGTAAAATGCGACCACCTCCCAACTCCCAAAACTCCACAAATTACTAACAGCGCAGGTGGTTCAGGTCGTGGTCGAGGACAACAATTGGGCAGAAGAACATTCATCGACGATCTTGTTGACAGAACTGATTCATCCACCAGGGCTCGTCATCAAGAAACTCCTATCAGACGAAACCCTGTCGATTTTGGAACGCCAACGTCCACAGTGGAAAATATAGGAGCAGCTGTGACTCCCTCATATACCCCTGCTAAGGAAGGAATAGCGGACACAGCTGTTACAACTGAAGAATACGCAATTGTTACAACTAAAGAATACGCAACTGCTACAACTGAAGAGTACGCAGCTGCTACAACTGAAGAATACGCAGTTGTTACAACTGAGGAAAAGAACGCAGGAACGAACGAAGAAGAGGATACAAAAGAAAAGATGAATAACAGACATGAGAACGAAGAGGAAGAGGCAGTGGTAGAATACCATCATGAAAATTACTCCCTGCCAGAAGGAACTATAGCTACATTACAATTTCCAATACAGCAGCTAGAAGGGACAGCCCCTATGAAGAACATCTCACCATCGGTGTTGCCTCGCTTCCATGGCAGGGCGGCAGAAGATCCAGACGAATTCCTTTTTGAATTTGATATCCTCTATCACAGCTATGATTATGTCACAAATGCCCAAAAGCTGAAACTTTTTCCCGCCACCCTGAAGGACAATGCATTACGATGGTTCATGAGCCTTGGGGGAGGAACTGTTGCTAATTGGAATAAGATGAAGCAAGTATTCCTGGAGAAATATCAAGAATATTGCAACACCAGGGACAAAAGAGAGGAATTATTCAAGATGGTGCAGAGGGAGGATGAAAGTCTGGAGGATTTTGTAGAAAGGCTGCTGTACAATGTGCAAAGAGCCGAGCAGACGAACATGGGGCTGGACGTGCTCAAGATAATCTTGCTTCGAGGGATCAGGGATGATTGTTTAGACATGTTAAATCTGTTAGGAAAGGGATATATCTCCAAGGAACCTTTTGAGACGATTGTGGAATTATGTAAGAGATACTCTAGGGGATCTTCCAGGAATAATAAGCGGGATAAACGAGATAAGCTGGAACGAGATGTCTTCGACAGAACTCAGAATTCATCCAATGGAGGAGCTACACGTGCAGAGATAGGCAATCTCCTTGAAAATTTTAAAACAGAAATGATGAGCTCCATCTCTTCGGAGATTGATGTCCTGAAGGCCAAACAGAAACAGGCAGTGGAGGATCTCACACTAGGTGTGTTCTGTCCCCGATGTAGAAAGAATCATCCACTAAAAGAATGCCCTCTTGACAAAATACAAGTATGTCAGCTGTGTGAGCTGAACCATGACATGAAGGAATGTCCCACACTTCCTCAAGTGAAGGCTGTTCTGCAGGAATCAACTCCAGAAGTAGAATCAGCCTATTTCATTGCACAGAAGAAACCTTGGCAGCCTCGAAATCAAGGTATGCCTCTGGACTCATTTCCATTTTTGAATAATATGAGCAATTGGAATAATAACATGCAAAATGTGAATACACAATTCCCTTCAAATTATGCTCAGTGGAATCCTCCCCAACCTGCAATGCAAAATTTTAATTCATGGGGTCCTTGGACATAGCCACCACATCAACCTATGTCATGGTCTCCTGGATGGAGGAACTTTCCTCTCGGGAACCAATTCCCTCAACCACCCCCACCTCAACAATCACCATATTCTCCTCCATACCCTCAATTTCCTCAATTTCCTCAATATCCTCAATACCCACCTCAGCAGTCGCAGCTGCAGCTGCAGAATAATCCTGTCCCTAATTTACCAATATGACCTCAGCTGCCTGCCCAACCTAATCCTAACCCGAATAATAAAATAGTCCATCAATTGGAAACTGTCAATATGCCAGCCTACTCTCTCTCCCCTGTACCTTGTAATGATATTCGTCTACGATCTGGGAAGATAATAGAACCTGTAATTACAGAAGATATTCCACCTTCTGTGCATGAAAAAGGAGAGAGTTCACAGCATCCATCCGATCCGGTTCCTATCACTGAAGGTGCTGAGCATCCCTTAGATGGGACGGCTGAAACATTAAATGAGAAATCAGATAATACACAGCCTACCCAGCTGGTAAGGCAACCACCATACCCTGAGAGACTAATGCTACCAAAAATAGGGGGGCAACCTCAGTTCAACATCCTAGGAGAGTTGAAGAATCTTTATGTTAAAATCCCCCTTCTACAAGCCCTTCAAGACGTGCCTATTTATGCTAAAACCGTTCGGGACCTGTGCACTAAGAAACCAGGGAGGAAACCTAGAGATCCTCCCACTGTTCACGTCATAGGGAATTTATCTGCTTTAATAACAGGAAAAACCCCCGTGACCAAGTATGACGACCCTGGCAATCCTACTGTCACTGTACATATAGGACAAACGCAGATACCCAACGTGCTAGTCGACTTAGGAGCAACGATCAATGTCATAACAATTGAGACTGTAAAGAAGCTGGGACTCACTAATTTTAGGCCGACCCCTACCATTTTAGAATTGGCAGACAGATCCACCATTAGACTCGAAGGGATTCTGGACGACCTTGTCATCTCAGTAGATTCATGGGAATACCCTGCTGACTTTTTGATATTGCAACCAAAATCACAGCTGGGAGGACATCCATTGATCCTGGGGAGGCCTTGGTTGGCCACAGCTGATGCTTGCATCAGCTGTCGATCTGGGTCCATGACTATATCTGATGGTACAGAGATTAAAAACCTCACACTGTATCCTCCAGCTCAGCCAAGTTTAGAGGCTGAAACTTCTCTCTGGATAGAACAGGAAGAGGAGGAGGATGTTCAGCCACTATTAACAATAGGGAAGGCCTTAACTTTTAAAAATGAAATAGAAGACGATGCCATCAGTAATTTCATTAGCGAACCTGCTTCAATGGATAAAGAAGTCTATCAAATCCTGAACATTACCCTTGGTAACGAAGAACAAGAAAATCTTACGGAGGAAACACTAGTCGGTGACGCAAACATAATCCCAGTTTTGAAAAACTCGAGAAGTGTTCCCATTGAGGTAGAGCCTGGAAGAACTCTGAACATCAACCCTGGTCTCTCCTCAGAAGAACAGACGCGCCTAATCAGTCTCTTGAAGGAACATAAGGGGGCATTCGTCTGGGAGTATACAGACATGCAGGGTATCCCTTCTAATCTGTGCACTCACCATATTTACATTAAAAATGACTCCCGGCCTATGTGTCAACCCCAATGACGCATGAACCCCAATCTGAGGGATATAGTGAAGGAGGAAATCCAGAAACTTTTGGAAGCAGGATTTATCTACCCTATTTCAGATAGTGAGTGGGTTTCCCCACTTGTAACTGTGCCCAAGAAAAATGGTAAATGGAGAGTCTGTGTTGATTATAGGGAGCTGAACAAAGCTACGCAAAAGGATCATTTCCCTCTGCCCTTTATTGACCAAGTACTTGATACCCTATCAGGGAAGAAGTTCTTCTCCTTCTTGGATGGGTTCAGCGGGTACAACCAAATTCAGATTGCTCCTGAGGACCAGGATAAGACCACCTTCACTTGCCCCTGGGGAACGTTTTCCTACAGGGTGCTTCCCTTTGGTTTATGTAATGCACCAGCAACGTTCCAAAGAGCTGTAATTGGCATATTCTCTAAATTAGTTAATGATAGCATGGAAGTCTTTATGGACGATTTTACTCCCTATGGAAAGGACTTGGAGGAAGCACTGGAAAATTTAAAGAAGGTTTTAATTCGCTGTGAACAGTCTCGCCTCTCATTAAGCACTGAAAAATGCCATATGATGATGAATGAGGGGGTGGTATTAGGACATTTCATCTCTACCGATGGCATTCAGGTGGATCCTTCAAAAATTAAGGTGATAAAAAATATACCTACTCCTTCAACGCAGAAAGAAGTGCGAAGTTTTCTGGGACATGCTGGATATTACAGGAGGTTTATAGAAAACTTCTCCAAACTTGCTTCCCCTTTGTTTTCGTTGTTAATGAAGGACGCACAGTTTGTGTGGAGTGAAGCATGCCAGATAGCGTTTGATAAGCTTAAAGAGAAGATGTCCACAGCCCCTATCCTAAGGGGACCTAATTGGACCATACCTTTCCACATTTCTTCAGATGCTTCTGATACCGCCATTGGAGCAGTACTAGGACAGCAGGATGGTCAAGTACCTTATGCTATCTATTATGTTAGTAAAAACTTAGCCCCTGCTGAACTTAATTATACTGTTACTGAAAAAGAATTCCTGGCTATTGTTTATTCTATTAAGAAATTTCGGCATTACATTACTGGGTATCCTACATTTGTGCACACTGACCACTCTGCCATTAAGTATTTGATGAACAAGCCTGTCACCAATGCCAGAGTAACCAGGTGGCTCTTGTTATTATAGGAATTTGATATTACCATTATAGATAAACCTGGAAAAGAAAATGTTGTTGCTGATTTTTTATCACGTTTTAGTAACAGTGATGACAGTTCGCCTGTTGAGGATTATTTTCCAGATGAGCATCTATTCACACTCTCAGCTCATTCCCCCTGGTATGCAGACGTTGCTAATTATTTGGTTGCAGGAAAGCTCCCGCCACATATGTCTAAACGAGAGAAGAGAAAAATCATCCAGCAAAGTGCCAGGTATTGTTGGCTCAATGGTCATCTCTTTTACACAGGACCCGATCTTGAGATTAGGAGATGTGTAAGGGAAGATGAGATCTTTCATATACTGAAGGCCTATCATGATGAACCTTGTGGAGGACACTTTGCAGACAAAAGAACAGGGCATAAAGCCCTGCGGATGGGCTACTATTGGCCGACACTATTCAGGGAAGCTAAAAGATATGTTCAGTCCTGTGACAGCTGCCAAAGGATGGGCCAACCTAATAAAACAGATCAGATGCCTTTACAGCCCCAAGTGGTACTAGAACCGTTTGATAGATGGGCATTGGATTTTGTTGGCCCTATCAGCCCTCCTTCCAGACAGAAGGTTTACATTCTGGTTTGTACTGATTACATGACCAAGTGGGTAGAAGCTGTGGCTTTGGCTAAGGCTAATGACCAGGCGGTGATTGATTTTCTGTACAGTGAAATCTTTACCCGTTTTGGGTTACCAAAGGAAGTAGTTACCGATGGGGGACCGCAATTCATCTCACATCAATTTGAATCCTTGCTCTGGAAGTATCATGTGCAGCATAGGATAGCTTCACCTTACCACCCCCGGGCCAATGGTCAGGTGGAAAGTACTAATAAAGTTATTGAAGCAATCCTTACTAAAACAATTAAAATCCATCGAAAGGATTGGGCTGACGGGCTTCCAGAAGCACTGTGGGCATATCACACAACTTGGCGCAACACCATAGGGTTTTCTCCCTATGATCTGGTGTATGGAAAGAGTGCCATCTTTCCAATTGAGTTTGAGATCAAAACCCTGAAAACAGCCACAGAAATGAGTCTGGATGTAACAGAATCCCAGAAGAGAAGATTAAATCAATTAAACGAATTAGATGAGAAACGGTTAGCTGCAGTAGATCAGACTGTTTTGTTTTAGCAACAGAGATCCAACTGGCATGACCGATTTATTAAAAAGAAAATTTTCTGTGAGGGAGACTGGGTGCTATTATACGACTCCAGATTCAAGAAGGATTTTAAAGGTAAATTACGTACAAGATGGCTGGATCCATATTTGGTCGACAAGGTATTTGACAACGGCACTGTTCGCCTGGTGACCATTGATGAAAACCATATACCATTACTTGCTAATGGCCACAGACTGCGACTGTATCATAAGCCCATCTCAAAAGATGCATTCGTTTCGCAAATCGCTGCCGATCCAGATTATCAGCTAGCACCAGAGCAGGAATTTCTCTCTGCCTTTGCCAATCCTTAAACTAAAAATCGTATTTGTTGTACATAAATAATTTCCTGCTGTAGCGTATAATTGTTGTTTTTTTTTCTCTTTGCATTTGATCTTTTTTTTTGCTGTCATTTTTCAAAAAATTTCAGGGAAGCACCAGGAGAACGACCAGATTGGGCCCGTCAAGCGAAATTCTCCCTATGCTGTCTTGCGCTGTATTTCCCTTTTGCCTTAAAAAAAAAAAAAAATTCGGCAGTTGCAACATCGTTTCCGGCAGCTGCAACATCTTTTCTGGCAGCTGCAATTTTTTCGGCAACCGCGATATCGTTTCCCATCAACCGTAAAATCGTTTCCCCGCAGCCGCAAATCCTTTTTTCCGGCAGCTGCAACATTTTTCCTAGCAGCTGCAACATCTTTTTCGGGGGCTGCCACCTCATTTCCCAGCGGCTGCCACCTCATTTCCCAACGGTCGTAATATCTGTTTTCCCGGCTGCCGTCAATCTTTTCTGGCAGCTGCAACATCGGCAGCTGCAACATCTTTTTCTGCAGCTGCAACATCTTTTTCTGCAGCTGCAACACCATTTTCCAGCGGCTTCCACCTCATTTCCCAGCGACAGTAATATCCTTTTTTCTAGCTGCCGTCAATCTTTTCTGGCAGCTGCAACATCGACAGCTGCAACATCTTCTTCTGTAGCTGCAACACTATTTCCCAGCGGCTGCCACCTCATTTCCCAGCAGCTGCCACAGCATTTCCCAGCAGCCGTAAACCCTTTTTCCCGGTAGCTGCAACAACTTTTCCTGGCAGCTGCAACATCATGTCACAGCGGCTGCAACATCATTTCCCAGCATCTGCGTTATCGTTTTCCGTCGACCGTAAAATCATTTTCCCGACAGCCGTTAATCCTTTTTCCCGGCGGCTGTGAATCATTCCCGGCAGCTGCAACTTCTTTTCAGCAGCTGCAACATCATGTCACAGCGGCTGCAACATAATTTCCCAGCGGCTGCGTTATCATTTTCCGTCGACCGGTAAAATCTTTTTCCCAACAGCTGTGAACTTTTTCCGACGGACGTGAACTATTTTCCGACAGCCGCAAGCATTTTCCCGTAGCTGCAACAACAAATTTTTCGACAGGCTGCAACATATTTCCCATCGTCGTAAAAATTTTCCCGCCAGCTGTAATTTTTCCCGCCGCCGTAAAACTTTTCCCTGACAGCCGTAATTTTTCCCGATGCCGTAAATTCTTTTCCCGGCTGCCGTGAATTCTTTTCCGGTGGCTGCAACTTCTTCCCTGCGGCTGCAACATACTTCCTGGAGACTGCAACATCTTTTTCGTCGGTCGTGCTATCATTTTTTTGGCAACTTGCAGTGGTAACTCCTGTGTTAACAGAAGAATTGTTCCAAACCTGCTAAATCATGGTGCTGATTCACCTCAGTCGTGACGGCGAACTCATCATTCCGACCCCGAGGACGCGATGGTTTGTGTTTCACCGACGGAATAAATTATTGCCTTATCCGAGTCATCATGATCACACGTCTGACTGTGCACGAGTTCGGCTCTGCAACGTCACCAACTGCATGCTCCACCATTTTCCGCAGCATTCCGACGCACAGTCTTATGAGGTATGGCTTTCATTTATCACGTGATTAAGCATTGATATCATTTAAACGATATTAGTCGTACCTTCACTCGTACCACCATTATACCTGATTAAACCTTTCCCTCGTATGACGTAAACACTAATAACTGCCACCTTCCCCAATTCGGCATGGAAATTTCAAACGCTTTTCTATGCTCAACTTTCCAAATTTGCCCATTCTCTCAACGTCTCTGCTCAGCTATTCGTGCATCCTCTGTGCTGCAACTTCCATTCTGGGATCCGTAATCTGTGGAATAGCAACTTCAGCTTGCAGACCAGGACCATGGGGATTCCAGTTCGCCATGAACCTTTCAATACACGGGAACTTAGGCAAAATCTTCAAGTTCTTGCCATTTTTCAAGCTGCCGGCTGGCTTGAATTCTTTGAGCGACTGGACGGATTCGATCGGGACGCAGCCCTGCAATTTGCTTTGAATCTTACCAAAACTCACTCCACGGTGTGGGGGCTGCGCATAGAAGTTTCCAAGACCATTATATCCAAGGTTATAGCCATCCTGATGGTGGGAAAACCATGGTTTAACCGACGAGTCCTTGCAATGATTGCACGAGAATAATTTTTACTCGCAGGGGAGCAAGTTGAAGCATCTAGAAGAGGGATTGCACTGAACTCACTGTCGCGGCCATGGGACCAGGTTACTGTCTTTCTCAAGAAGTACATTACTTGTGAAGGTAGATATCAAACTGTGTATAACTCTGAACTTCCTTTGATTTCTCATCTCCGCCATGGCATTTTATTGAACATTCCATACTATTTATTGCACGACTTGCGTCATATGGCGACATTTGTTCAGTCTGCTAAGCACCCACTTTCCTCTCTCACCCACCATGGCCTTATCAAATTAATCATTGTAAGAACCCTTTCCCAACATCATATAACTTGGGAACAATTCATAACCCGGCCTTAGCAACCCGTTCCCTTGCGAGTCGTCCCATTACAGCAAATACAGGTTCCACCACAACAGGACGACCAAAGTTCCTCCATTGAAGTTGGGGGGAGGGATGAAATGGAAGAAGAACAGCAATCGGGGGCATAGGCAGGACCATTTGGGGTGGGTGAAACCACAGTAGAAGAACAACAACCGGGCGCACAAGCTGGGCCATCTGGGGGGGATGAAACTATATTAGAGGAAGAACAACCAGGGGCACAATCAGAGCCATTCGGGGGAGATGAACCTCCGGCACAAGCAGAACCATTGGGGGATGAAACTGCATTTGAAGAAGAGCAATTGGAGGCAAAAACAGAGCCATTAGGTGATGGTGTAGATAAAACCTTTGTGGAAAACCCAGATAACAAGGCAACTCCGACAGCAGAAGGTGAAATTGGAGCAGCATCAAATGCTGCGACAATGGAACCTGAAGATGACAGAGCCAGGGCAATGGAAGAAAACATTGAGCTGGTAACAATTGAGTCTTCACCTGAGTGGGTAGGAGGAGGAGCTGTAATTGAAGAAGAACAGCATGAGGAGCAAGAAAACATTCCTTCGACCTCAGCTGTGATTCCCTATGTCCCAGCTCCACAAAAGAAAACACCACAAAAGAAAAGAAAGAGAGACACCAATGAATTTAACCTAATATCACCAATCAGAAAGAAAAGAACTTGATCAGCTACAGCAGCAGAGGCAGCCAGGAAAATATGGGCAACCCTAGAGGCACAGGTTGAGCCCCCAATCCTTGTACCAAGACCGATGGATGCTCCACAAAGGCCAGTGGAGGAAGAACCTGGAACTGAAGGACTTCTGGCTGAGAACGCAATGCTGAAAGAGGACCTCCAAGTACTTAGAAGGGAGTTGGAAATCTGGAAGGAAACCTGCAGAAAGAAGGGTGAAAGAAAAATGTATACATTGATAGAGGCTGCAGAACAACTGGAGGGATCAGATTCTGCTGAAGCTAGGCAGGAGGATGAACGAATACGCTGTCCCACCTGTGGAGAAATCTTCAAGGAAGCCGGCCACAAAATTATACTTAGCACTTATTCAACACAACAGCCCACGGCCACAATAAAGGAAGCGGCAGAAAAAGAAGGTGTTGTCACACAAGAACCAGCATCTTTAAATATCCTTGCTGAAGCTGCCACTTCCCATGACACAGAGAATAAAGAACAGTTAGGAGAAGAACAAGGGATGGAGGACACCCTGGAGCTTAATAAGGACGATACTGTAACTCCAGAATGTTCCCATGATACAGAGATTATAGAACAGATGGGAGAAGAACCTGGAATGAAGGACACTCTGGAGGCTAATGAAGAATTCTATACTGTAACCCCAAAATGCTCCCAGGCCACAGAAATTCTATAAGAAGAGACACAAAGGCAGGACAGTGATAAACTGGAACAAGATGCTGTAACACAAGAACCAGCAAACCTGAATATACTTGCCCAATCGGCCAAACAGATGGGAGAAGAACCCGGGACAGAGGACACTCTGGAATTCAATGATGAACTCTGGGTTGTAACCCCAGAGGACTCCCATGACACAGAGCTCATAGGAGAAGATTTGCAACAACAGGAGGATGAAGAGGCAAGCCAGGATGTTGCTACACAAGAACCAACATCCTTGGAAGCTGCAACAGGAACTCCTGAATTTCATTTAAAAGATAAACCTGGAGTGGATTTCATTCCCGATACACAGTGGGGTGAAGATGAACAAGTACAGACACCATGCTCAGGTGACACCGAAATCTTGGAGGAGGAGCTGCACAATGAGAAAGAGATCCAATCTCAACAGCAGAAGGACAAGGAAGACACTGCTACACAAGAACCAGTGTCTCTAAAAGCAATGATGGTAGCTGTTGAAGAGAGCCTAAAGGATGTTGCTGCCACACAAGAACCAACAACTCTCTTATTAAACTTAGATGTGCTAGAAGACACTGCCCCACAATAACGAGTGCTTCTACCTCCTAGGAATGTTATTGATTTAGATTCAGATTAAGGATTGCCTTCTAAGCCCCTAGGCACAGCATAATGAGACTGCAGGAAGATTCCCACTACACTAACTGCATTTCCAGATACCAGCAATTAGCAGTGGAAGGGGAGCGGTGATGAAGGAAGATGTTGGGTTACTCACAGAGGCTGTTCAAAAGATAGATAAGGTGCCTGGGTTTCCTACAATTCTTCCTCTCTCCATGGATAGAGCTCAGTACAGGACTCAGATTCTGAATAATGCAGGTTGTTGCATGAGGACATGCAACAGGGTAGTTGGGGGGAGATGTTGAGCCCAGAATTGGCCCCTTTTAATCATCTTCAATCATCTTTCCTGCCCCTGTCTTACACCATTTATCATGCTAATTAGACCTGTTGTCCTCACTTTATTTCCCCAAATTACCAAGGTATGACTAATCATTGTTTTATCTTATTAATGCTTATGATTGTGATAATTAAAGTTGTGTATCTCTCAATTGTGCTAACATGTTATGATTTATGAAGGTAGTTGAGATAAATGGACTGCAGGAAGACGGGGCTGAACAAGTCGTGAAGGAAGGGATGTCCGTCGCTTGAAAAGGGGTTCTTGGGGCTTGAATCATCAATTAAGGCACAGCTGTGACAGGGCAGCTGTAACAGAATGCGCTATCTTGAGTATGTTGCTGCTCGAGTCTAGCTGTGAGCTGGAAGGACCGCCACTCTTGGGTCAATTGATAACTTTCTCATATATTGATGTTTTTGTTCTGCCACGTATTGTAACAGCTAGTTATTTAGAGCGCCTGAAGATCATAGATCTTCATGGCTGCCCGATTATAGGATTGGATGTTATGATTTGTATGTATAAATATGGGGAGTTTCCTCGACCTAGGGGGTTGAACGACAGATAATTAATTCATGGTATTAGCAGCCGAGCAAAACTGTGTAATCATTCTTCTGTTAATATAAGGGGTTACTTCTGAGTTAAAGGAATTCGTGTTGTTCAACCAGCGTCTCTGTGTGAAGGCTGGGCCCGTCTTCCACAAAGATTGCTGATTTAAAATAGGATTTTGAATTCATTGTTGTGTGATGCTTTTTTCATGATATTTCCTTTTGTACGCAGGAGCAACATTTATGGTGTGGATTTTCAGTACAATTAATATTAGAGTCCCTTGAATTTGGCAAGTAATACAGAGTGACAGTCGACTGAGTAGAGACTTTATGCAATTCGTGTGACAGTTATACATAGCCTTGTTCATCTTGCAGCTAAGTTGTGATCCCATGAGCCCTTGCAATTTATCTTTCCTGTTATGATTGTTGATTTCCATTCTGCAATTCAATTTCTTAGAACAGTTGACTCAATCCTTTGCAATTAGATTTCTAGATTAATGTTCAGTTTATGCCTTATGATTTTCCAGAGTGATTAGATCAGACAGGTGATTGTTCTAGAATATGAATGAGATTTCTTTCCTGCAATTGTTGATTAGATCTGATACTTCTTATTGATGCATGATAGAGAGGAATTGAAGTGTAGCTGTTAGAAGGCAATTGGGATTGCATAGATTTTTGGGATGAACATGGATGATAGAAGATAAAAGTATTCAATTCTAATGGTTTGGTGTTTAAGCATAGATTGTGCACTTATCCTTTGAAATAAAAAGACTTTCTCGGGTTGACAATAAATATCGCATGCTCTGTGTGTTAGTGATAATTTATCTGCATATAGGGTGCTCGACAAGTTGCAACAAATGATTACATTTTTCCATCAAACTCTGCAAACTAACAGTTGAGCCATCACAACTTTGCAAACCAACTATTTTCTATACATTGGGTAAAAACGTGAAGGTGGGTAACACTTCCGTGAGAAACCAGTGCAAAAAAGTCTTAGCAGAGGTTATTCGGCTGATTAATATTTATTATTCGGTCGAATAACAAATGTTATTCGGTCGAATAACAAATGTTATTCGGTCGAATAATGTATAAGTTATTCGACCGAATACCTACTAACGGTTCTCCGTTTGGTTTAACGAGGATCCTTGAAATGTGTGCAAAGCAATGCCGGACGGGAAAAATTTTCGGGTTGTTGTTTATTCAGCCGAATAGTTGTTCGGCCGAACAACTATTCGGCCAAATAATCATTCGGCCGAATAAGTATTCGGTCGAACAAGTGTTCGGCCGAGCACTTTTCCTGCATAAAAGCCCGGCCTCGTCCGCAGTTTGGCAATAGACGTTGGCATTTTTTATGGACCCCGCATGCGGGCCCGCTGTCGATCCTCGCCACCCTGCATGGTCGCGTTGACGACGCTCGCCCGCTGTTGATACTGCTCGTGTGCTGTCTCTCTAGCCTTCATCCAATCCTCGACGCTCGTTCGTTGTGTTGATGCCGCTCGCATGATCATGGGCGTTCGTTCGTGGCGTTGTCTCTTCGCCCCTCGCCACTCCCGATGCTCGCATGATCCCCGACGCTCGCCCGCCCGCTCTATTGATTCTGCTTGTCACTGCTCGTCACAGCAGTTGGAAGTTCCCTTCGTCGACGAGGCTACCTTACGGTTCTGCGAGTTCAAAATTTGCGTTTGGAATAGGGCGGTCGCTGCCTGACAGATCCACATGGAGGTGACGGCTGCATGGTGAGTTAATTAGTTTCATCATTTCGTTATATGTTTGTTTTTTAATTTTCAATTTTATTTGTGATGTATGCATACGTTTTCATGGTTTTAATGTCTTCTCGAAATGTTGTAGTGTGTGCAGGTTAGTTCATTTATTGAGTTGGAGGGTATTATCGGTGCTTCGTTGGTGTTTTAGTTTTCTTTACAGGGTCGATAGTTTTTCATTGACAGGTATGTTTTGACAAAGAGTTGTGTCGTTTTGATTTCATTTTTGTATTTTTATAGTTTTTTGTTGCTAACCCATTTTGTTGTTCTGTGTAGGAAATATTTTTCGTTCAGCGAATTGGTGGTCTTATCTGGTGCGGCATTGTGGTTCGACAATCTGTTCACTGTGAGTTTGGTTTACAGGTATGTCTCGTTTCCCGATCTTTTGTATTGTCAATAAATATTATTGTCATTTGAAGAAAATTAAAAAAAATATTTGCATTTAGGTTTAAAATTAGACTGTTTAGTTTTTTTTCATTTAATTTTATGTTCATTTTGGTTAACAGAGTTTAAGAACTATGTTCATGAACAGAGTTTAAGAACTCTATTCATGAACAGAGTTCTTAAACTCTGTTCATGAACAAAGTGCTTAAACTCTGTTCATGAAGAGAGTTTAAGAACTCTGTTCATGAAAAGATAAAAAATATATGTTTTATATAAGAAGATATAAAAATATATATAAAGTTTTATCCTTAAAGAGAGTTCTTGAACTCTGTTCTTGAACAGAGTTCTGAACTCTGTTCTTGAACAGAGTTCTGATCTATGTTATTGAACAGAGTTCTTGAACTCTGTTCTTGAACTCTGTTCTTGAACAGAGTTTAAAGATTCACTTAAAAAGTCATAGTGTTGTTAGGCCTTTAAGTTTGTAGAATTAACATGTACAACTTCAATATGTTATGAGTCAACATTTGTGTAAATTTTTCTTTCTTGTAAATAAAGTATGATTCTTATAATAAGTGGATATATATATATATATCGTGTGAAGTTTGTTTATTGAGATATATAATGGAATCATATGTGATGGATGAAAAATTTGTAAGGTGACTATACTACCACAATTAACTGCATTATATTTTCTATCTGATTATGTGATGATTATTAATTTTATCTTTATGTTGCAATAGTAGTGATGCTAGAGTTAGGAGAGGGACTTACAAAAAAAAAATGACTTATACTACTTTAGGCACCCCTACATTTGGTATGCAGTTCTTTATGAGATATGTCTTTAAGTCTATAGAATTAACATGTACAACTTCAATATGTTATGAGTTGACATTTGTGTAAGTTTTTTTTTCATATAAATAAAGTACGAATCTTATAATAAGTGGATATATATATATATATTTCGTGAGATGTTTGTTCATTGAGATATATAATTTAATCATATTCGATAGATGAAAAATTTGTAAGATTACTATACTACTACAATTAATTAACTGCATTATAACTTATATCTGATTATGAAATGATTATCAAATATATCTTTATGTTGCAATAGTAGTGATGGTAGGAATTTTATTTAATTAATTATGCTAGAGTTAGGAGAGGGACTTACAAAAAAATTCACTTATATTGTTTTAGACACCCCTACATTTGGTATGTAGTTCTTTATTAGATATATCTTTAAGTCTGTAGAATTAACATGTATAACTTCAATATGTTATGAGTTGACATTTGTGTAAATTTAGAAATCATATCAAATGGAAAGAGTGGAGTCTTCGAAGCGAAAGCGTAGGAGGTCATCACATTCATCGGGAATTGGTGTTCCAATTGGTAGTCAAAGGTTGTCGAATTCACCTTGAGGTTCGAGTTTATTGTATGGGTCACAGTCATCTGATCACCATCAAGTTGATAGGGGTGCAAATGATTCCCCTTTATCTTCTGTGGGAGAGCGTCGATCTCAACCTTCTATCGGTATGAACATTAATGTTTCAATACATGTATAATCTGTATTTTTGTATGTTTTGAATTTTTGGACAAGGTTAACACTTGACTAAGGCTATATTTGAAGTAGAGCGAGGTTCAGAAGATGTGCCTAATTCGACAGAGCGGGAGGAAGATCAAGAGAGGATTGTAGATGATGGGATAGGTGCGGGTGCAGAGCAGGGTCGTGAAGATCCTCCCAGAGCTAGGACGACATATGTTCCACTAGCTGAGGGTTGTACACCCATATCAACTTATCTGTCTGATTTACCTGATGAGCTTCCATGGGAAGGTGTTGTGCAACAAACTATCCTTGAAAGTTGTAGATCCCACTATGACAGGTTGAACAATGATCTTTATTCTTTGGATCTCCCTCCAGAGAGCAGACAAAGTCTACAGATTGTTTTGGGGTCATTGCAAAAATTCATTGATGCATATGAGGAACTCGGACCAACTACGAATGGTTTGTTCATTTGATGCAGAGGCGAAGGGACCAAGTTATGGGTCCAGACAAGTGGGAGGTTGTGAAGGATAGAGTGACCAAAGAACAAGCCAATTCAATGTTTAATTTCAAAGAAGGCCTTCAGCGAAAAATGTTGAAAGTGCGATATTTCAAGAATCCTCAAATTGCACATCTAATATATGATTGGTTCCTTGCAGCTTATGGTCGATTGCCATGGAACGATGAGGTTCCTAATTATTTTGCTAGATTTTTCTATGCGGATTTTTTTTTAGGTATGAAGCCAAACTATACTGATGTTCCTTCTGAATTTTATGGAGTTGGAAAGGGTCGAATATATAATCGAAAAGGTGCTCTTAGAGACCCTACGACTCTTCGACCTCCACCCGAGATACCTCGTCCACCTAGGGTTGTGGCTTTAAGATCGTAGATGGAGCCCACATCCCAACTTGGGACAACTACAAGGGAATCGATAGGTGATGGTTTAGCGTCAGCTCTTGTTGGAGTAGAAGTGGGATTCAGTCGAGAGAGGGCTCGTGCTATTATTCCTCAAAAAAAAATTTATAAGATGAATGATGAGGTAGATGGATTGAGTATCGACGATCTCAGGGCTTATGCGAAGTCTTGTCGCGATATAGATTTAGATGTGTTATCCAATGACACATCGAGTATGGGAGAGGTTTGTTGATTATGCTATGACAATCTATTTGATTTTTTATTATTCATTTTGAATTGAAATTTTTGTTACATAGTAATAAGTATATTAAGCAAATGTATTTTGTTTGCAGTTTTCCAGAATGTTGAATGCACATAATTTTCGAGTCTCCACTAGTCAAAATGAAGAGCATCATAGTCAAAATGAAGAGCGTTTTGGAGAGGTATATTAATTATAATATTTATGCTTGAACTTGATATTTTTTTTTTTAATTTTAATAAATATCAATGTATCTTATTGTTAATTTGACTTATCCATGCAGGTTTATTTAGAATCGAACTTTTTAGATGATTTACCATCTCTTGTGAGCTAATGATTTTAATTTTCTTGTTTTGGTTTTAAGTTAATTGCTTAATTTATTATTTGTTTCTACTATGTTTTATTCATTAACAAAATTTAAATTTTAGGGGAGAGACCATATGGAAATTGGGGGTGAAGATGTAGGTTCTCCGATGAATGCGGATATTGGCACCGAAGTAATTTTGTTTAACTTGAAATGATCTCTGATATAAGTTTTAATATTTTATATTTTTTGGATTTATTTGAAAATTGTTTCAATACTTTAGGATTCATAAATTACTTTTGTACATGTTACAGCTTGGCTCTCTTAGATCCTTTGGAGCCAAAGGGAAGACTCTGGTGGAAGAAAGTGGTGGACATGCATTCATTCAATTTGATATACGACTTTTTTAATAATTGAATTGTTTTTTTATGTATAAGTTTAATATTTTAATATCTTGAATTTAGTTTAAAATTGTTTAAATAATTTACGATATTTATAATTTGTTTTATGCATGTTGTAGGCCGAGCTGAGTCCAAGGGAAGGTCCTAGTGGAAAATAGCGGAAAGATATTCGTCCAGATGGATAGTTAGGAAATGTTGAATGTTGAGAATGAATGTTATGGAAGAATGAATGTTGGGAAAGAATGAATGGGAGGTGTTAGGAATGTTTAAAATGTTAATCTAAAGTTAGGAAATGTTCAATGTTGAGAATGAATGTTATGGTAAGAATCAATGCTGGGAAAAAATGAATGGGAGGTGTCAAAAATATTTAAAATGTTAAGAGTGAATGTTTGGAACATTTGATAGGTGTAATTTAAAGTTAGAAAATGTTGAATTTGTAAAAAAAATTCAATTTGTTATGTTGAGAATAAATGTTATGGAAAGAATGAATGTTAAGAAAGTGTTGAATCATAAGAATAAAGATTTAAAATGTTAAGAAATTGGATGTTACCAAAGTTTAAAATGTAAAGAAATGAATTTGTTATCAAAATTTTTGGAAGTTTAAGAATGTTGTACCTGATATGAATATTTAAGAATGAATGAATGGTAGGAATGATAGGAATTTTTAATAGAAATATGAAGTTTTAATAGGTTCAATATTCTAATGTTCTGAATGAAAATCTATGAATTGTTTGATAAAAGTTTCAATCTTTTGGTTATTTGATTGATATGATGTTTGCATATGTAAATTTTAAATTTTAACTTAGAATGTTTTTCATATGTTCATTGTTCGATATGATACATTGCATATGTAAATTTCAAATTTTAACTAATGTTTTTCATCTATTCATTGTTCAGGTACTTTGTAGTTCGTGAATTTCTAAATATTGTTGAAATCATGGCAAATGGGGATAATGATTTTTTGTTTTTTAATCACAAGTGAGGATTCCCGGATTGTGAAGCTTATGCTAAGTTAGAGCAATGAATTTTAGACAACAATTCGATAAATTTTTATCGATTTGTTGTAAATAATCATTGCTCTAATTTAGCATAAGCTTCACAGTCCAGGAATTCTTGTTTGTGATTAAAAATCAAATGATTGTTATCTTCATTTGCCATGATTTCAGTTATGTGAACTTACATGTGAGAGATATATTATCTTTGTGCAACGATCATTTATTTAAAAACTATATAGATTGACAATTTGTTTTAAAAAACTCATTCAGATCATATTTATGGTGAAGTATATTAGAGAAACATGTTCAATGGATTAAAAGAAACAAAATTTAGTAGGTTTTTTGGTGATTTCTCATTGGCATCAATTAATCAAAAGTAAAAATTCGGGGCGGAGTGTGGGTATAGCCACATCCATTATCTCATCCCTTAAGTGGTCTAATAGACATTTGGGGACCCGAATAAAGTACTTTTGAATTTCCAAATAATTTTTGAATTCATTTTTAAGCATGTTAAAATACAACCATTCAAACTCTTATGTTAGTTGTCATTCAAGATAATATTCATAAAAATTCAATGAAAAAATATATTGTGCACAACAGTTGTGACACATGGACAAAAAATATATTGTACACAACAATTGACATGGACAAAACCATAGATCAATTCATTTTTTATATATAGTTAAAAACATCGCAATGGAATGCCATCCTCAATTATCCGTTCATGGTCACATATGGATAGTTTCCATTTTTTGGTTTTTAACTGTTTTTTTTATGGAACTTGTACCAACCTTATTCGAGATTCACATACTAAATGACTATACTGACAACATATAACATCGGGCTCATAATCTTGAAAGTAGACATAATTTTTAGTCATATGCATCTGCTGAAAAAAAATAGCCTTTTAAAATGATGGATCCTTTCTCGTATGTAAATCCGTTGTCATTGTAGTCCTCCAATAACTTCATTTTTCCTTCAGTGCATCGCATCAAATAATATTTCACATTTTCGTTGTTGTCTAAAGGTGCAATCATAGCGAAAATATCTCCTGCGCAAATTATAATTGGTGTTAGCGTTTTTAAATGAATTAAATTGACTATACTTATGGCAATGGACAAGAATGAACAATTAACTTAAAAGTCAAGTAAGTTTATTACCTTCTCTAACAAGATCTGAAATTCTATCGCCATCAGATGATATTGTTATTTCTTCTGATTCTAGCTCTTCTACACTTGCTAGTGGCATTTTCCTTTTGGATTAATCTCTGTGTGTTTCCAAGCTTTTACGTAGTTGTTTGTTATGTTTTCACAAACTTCTGTAGATTCAACATTTTCAATGCAAATATGACAAAAGCATGATTACTTTCTACTGTCAAATGCAAACACGTTTTGAAATGATTTTGTTTGAATAGAGTGAAGATCTCTAGTCCCATGTATGGTGCTAGCGTCATATGGTATTGATCTATTTATATCTTTGACCCCAACAAGCCAAAAAAACCTACACAATAAATGATGAATCACTTTCAAAGAACAACTTTTAATGTTAGTGTACATGTACTTAAATGTTAGTGTACATTTTTTTAAATTTCAAGAAATAATATAAATTAAAAAAATAGTGTACATACCTGCGCACATATTTTGATTGTTGATTATAATCATGGCTTAGATTTAATTGACACCATTGGACAACCTCTGCAGTTGAATGAAACCGTGCAAAAGAATAGTTCATTTGCCATCTTCGAAGTGCTCTTTTTATGCATGCTCCTGCACCATCATGTTCACCTTTTCTATGTCCAGTTTCAAAGAAATTCTAGCGATGTTTAATGTTCAACGCTTTATGAAGTCGACATAACAAAAAAAATGATCGTGAAGATTTAAATTGACCCGCACATCCATCAGACCATATCCAATGCTCATTGAATTTAACTTCACGTTTTTTCAGTGAATCATAGAAAATATTTTCTATACAATGTTGAACAAAATGTGTATCGTGTGTACGATCATCGCTGATATAGAAGTGATATTCTTTAATCACATCTCGATTGTCACATGTGCTTTCAATGCCATCAACATCCTGTTGAGAATGTCTATATACAACATGGACAAATATCGAAACTTGGTCAGAGTGATAGTATTCACTCTGTATCTCTTTTTGTGTAGCAAATGTATAGTTTTCAGCAAAATCAACCACGGACAAAATTGTTCCAGGAGGAAAAATTTCACGAGACTGTTTGAATTGAAGATCTTGCATCATGCTCTATGTGAATGCTGGGTGTATTTATAAATTTCGCTTTCAAATTTTTTGAGAAAATCTGTTACGCATATCTTGTCTTCTAGAAAATCAATTCTTTTGAAATGTGAATCACTAGAACTTGTACTATAATTGATGTATTCGTATCTCCTCCAATCAACATTTACATTTGACAACGATTGATCATTATCAATAGGATATTTATTGTGGAATAACACCGGATTTCCACAATGATGACAATGTTTTCCATTGACACATTTCTTTGAATAAAATACTTCATCGTGGTTTCTCTCACATAAAGTTTGAGATATGAATTCACGTATTGTGGGCGGAGGTGGTGAATTTATCCAAAACATTTTACCAAATTCAAGAAACGTGTCATAATATAACTGAAATTGCACATGATAACGGCAACAACATGTATCACGTATAGTAATAGATCTAACATACCATGGTTTTTGTTGCACAAATGTAGTGATTGATATATTAATTCCACGATGATCTTCCTTGAATTTATTGAACAATTGTACTTGTGTCATGTCCATTATGTGTTTTGGTTGGCTTTCATATACATTTTGTGATATTCTTTTGCGTATCACATCTCTTGAATTTGGTGAAACTCGAGCATGTTCCAACCAATATTCTCGTACAATATCTTTAACACCTGCTCCCAATCTATCTTTGTAAGGTTGTCTACAAATAATTGCCCAGTAAGCAAGTTCATTATTTTCATCTATTTGCATTTTGAATTTGCTATGTTTGTATAATGTCTTTCTTGATGTTCCAACTGCTTTTGCTAGTTTTGTTGTCAAACGCTTTTGTTTAGTACTAGCTGAAAGAATTACTGTATGAATTACTTTATGTGCAGCACTGATATCTTTCTTCCTGGATTTTTCAAATTTTTTTATTGCATCACCTATATTTTCCATCACATTTTGTTTCAATTTCGACACTTTTGTCGCTTTGTGAATACCCAATAATGATGTAGCACCTTCTAACTTCTTGTACACTAATAAACATCTCAAAATTTGTGCTTGTCCTGCTATTGAATAATCCTTGAGAACTTCATCATAAAATTTTGTAGCACGATATTGTGCAACATGTATTGGTAGTTTTTCTCCATATTTGTCGCAATCACTGTCTTCTAACATTTCATCATCAATGGTAAAAGTACCTATACATCAAGTTAAATTTAATTTAACATATATCCAAAAATAAAATTGATTATAAAAAAATGAATTTGGAAAATATATGATATATACATACCAGGTCCAATTTTTGGATCTTGAACTTGATCTTCAATATTGACTTCATCGACATTAGCATCTAAATCACTATTTACATCTTCTACAATGGTATTTTTAACTTCAATTTGTTCTTCTTGTACTCTATTTTCAATTTTCATCTCCTCAACATTATCATGTAAATCTGTATTTATATCTTCAATAATTCTCTCTTCCATTTCGGCAACCCTTTGTTTTTTGGCAATATATCTGAGTTTTTGTTTCTCTTTATTACCATCATCATCATGTTTACGATCACCTTTTTTTTTACGTTTTCTCTTCTTGCCCATGATTGTTTAATCTATAGATGATAAATTAAAGAATCATTACTTCATAGTAAAAATAAATAAATTAAGATTTAAAAACATTTACGGAATTTATAAAAACATGAACTGAAATTTACTTCACTTTATAAAAATTTTGTAAGAGTTTTTTGAAGAAGATCTCTTTGGAATTAACTTTCCTTTGAAAAAACTCTTTGAACAAAAATCTTCTTTGAAAAAAACCTTATTGGAAAGAAATAAGAAACTCCTTGACAATAAATCACCTACCCATTGGAAAATAATAAGAACACCTTGTAAATAAATCTTTTTTGTAAAAAACATTGGAAAAAAAACCTCTTTGAAAAAATATCTACGAAAAAAGCCACTAGGAAAAAGTACTTTGAAAAAAAACTTATTTGTAAACATATCTTGGAAAAAACCATTGTAAAGAAATAACTTATTTGCAAAAATACTTTGAGTAAATAACTCTTTGAAAAAACTCATTTCAAATAAATAAGAAGTGCAAAACTACCTTGAAAAAAAATCCTTTGCAAAATACCTTAGCAAAACAACTATTTGAAAAAACCCCTTTCAAATAAATAAGAAGTGTAAAACTACTTTGGAAAAAAACCATTTGCAAAATACCTTAGCAAAACAACTATTTGAAAAAACCCCTTTCAAATAAATAAGAAGTGCAAAACTACTTTGGAAAAAAACCATTTGTAAATTACCTTACCAAAACAACTCTTTGAAAAAATCTCTTTCAAAGAAATAAGAAGGAAAAATACATTTTTTTTGCAAAAATACTTTGGAATACACACTTTTTAAATACAACCCTTGCAAAGAACATCCTTGGAAAGAAACATTCTTTGCATAAACCACTTTGCAAACATGTCTAAGAAAAGAAATATTTTGAAAAAACTCCTTGCAAATATGTCTTTAAAAAAAAACTCCTTCAATGTGCCTTTTGGAAGAAAAAAAAAAAAGAAACATACCTTGTAAAAACCTCATTTTGCAAAAAATGTCTTCTTTGAAAACCCTTTCAAAATTAGTTTGACAAAAAATATGCGAAGTTAAAATATGCGAAAATAATGAATCAATTTAGGTTTATTTATATGAGTATAGAAAACATAAATTTTTTTTTTTTTTCGACCGACGAGTTTTTTTTCCGTTTTATTATTCGACCGAATAACCTTCGCTATAATTGACGGTGCCGTTACGAAAAAAGGTTATTCGGCCGAATACTTATTCGGCCGAACAATTATTCGGCCGAATATTCTCTGAAACATGAAAGATTCACATTTCTGCATAATTTTTAGGTTTCTCCATTTTCGAAAGGGAAAAACCACCTCTTACACAACAAAACAAATGTTGGACTTGATACCATTAGGTTCATCATTGAATCTACTTTACGTGGGTATAAATTTTGTTGTATATAGATAAGAACTGATATTTTTTAAGTTTTATTTTCGTAACATGTGTCGAGTTAGGATTCAACTCTTTAAAAAAACGGTGAAAAGAAAAATCCATAACTTTAAAAATACAGCACCAAAAAAATTGAAAAAAATGTGGGAATCTTAATTGGCGTGTCTACTTAAAAAGAGTGTTTGTAGATTTTTTATTTTTAGAACGGATTGAGAGAAAAGTGGCGCAACAAAAAAGATGTTGAAAATCGGTTGAGTTTCCCCATTGATCGACTTTAAAAAAATATAATAATTAGTATATAGATCCATTGGTTACAAACTTATAATCAGGCACTAATACATTGTGTGTAGATTGTCGTAGCATTTTCTGTTTTTGCAAAAAATAAGTCTAACAACGATTTTAGTGGCGCAACAAATCATAACTATTTTGTAGTCTTTTCATTTTATAAGAACACACTATCAAACATTTGCGAAATCGACATATCAAATCTCAATAAAATAAAAATAAAAAAAATTATGAATAGAAAGCTCACATAATTCTATAAAAGTTTTTTTTTTACTGCAAAGTGAAATTTTAAACAAAAATATCACTTTTGTTTGCCCGAAGTTGAAAAACATGAAAAAACCAAAATTATTTTCTCACGAGACCCCCCAAAATAGACACCCGTTGCATTCCTTGAAATTCATTTCAAGGAAGATCCACTTAACATACATACATTTGAATGTAGGGAGTGCCTTTCAGGCTTTATATATATGCAAGTATCAGTTGGGTTTGTCGCGTTCATTGAAATGGTGTGCCTACACACATTAACCGCATGACCTTAGTGCTGAACCGAAAGCATGGGTTTGAGATGAAACAAGAAGGTTAGTTTTATGGTGGTCACGAAAATGGAAAGCTCAACATAAGACAGCACATATGTCCTCACAATCTTCACACATAAAAGTATAAAATATCAGTTAACTGTAGCTGTTTTCGAATTTTGAGCCTAATAAAAAATTATTTTATTGGTTGAAGTAATATGGACCTGCTTAGTTTTTACTGTAGGTGGCTGTGTTAAAGTTCAACCTTGAATCCAACTTCTTCTTATATTGTTTATAATGCGGTCAAGCACACCATTATATGTTCTTTAGCATTTTTTGAGGTAGTTTTATGAATTTGTCATGTTTCCATATCGCTAGCAAAATGTTCCATTTCTAAGCTTTTCGTCACAATTTTTTATGGAGTGTTTCACGTCTTTTACATGGTTGCTAGCTACCTTATTGTTAATACTTAAATATATTTTTCTCGTCTTTCAAATTACATAAAATAAAATGAAATTACATATACTATAGTATCTCTTCTTAGTAATAGCATTCAAATATAGAGTGACATTCAAATATATTTTTGGAACTTTATATGTAGAATCTAATTAAACTAGTTAAAATTATAACTTTCTCTAAAAAAATTAAGTAAAAAAAAATATTGTTCCAAATGCAATACAAAAGGTGAAGAGATCATTGATTTAAAATTGGTTATTTTAGGGATTTTATGTGTTGGCTTATATTGCAATGCAAATATCTTTTGAGAGTTACAAAATATCTACAAGTGAATGGCACAAGATTTAGAGGATACAATATCTCATAATTTTACTAATAATAGAGATTTTTATCAATATTGAGATATTGGAGATTATTCAAAATTCTTTCTATTTGTAGCAATATTTGGTAAAATAAAATAAAATGCATATACACATTAATAACACTAATATATAATGAACAATTTCACAAACCATGATTTGTGCAAAGTTCTATCCTATGACTGGGGAGATGTCACCAACATACTGATGTTGAATAAGATGGACATCTAAATCTTGGTTGCACACAAATCAGACCCTTTATTATCAATTACGATCGAAACAAGTACATATAAAAAGTTTAGGAACAAGAATTGGATGCATCATTTTACAAAGGTCGGTCCTAGCTTTCCTTGAATCCTTGAGATTTGCTCCCGATCTTCAATCCAAGAACATGTAAAACAAATATAATACCCTCCTCAAACACATTTGGATACAAAATATTGTTGAAATTGAAATATAAACATAGAAATAAACATTTTAATCAAATGAACCTTAACATGTAACCAAATTTGAGATAATAATGAACATGGTCGTTAGGGAAGGGAAGATATCCAATCTTTATACAAAATAGTAGAAAGTTAAAAAGATACCTTTAACTTCTAGGCACCTCACAGAACCTTGATCTAGGTCTCTCGTTTCTCTTCTCCAACAATCCCAAGCAAAGCTACAATGTATAGGGGTTTGAAACTAACTAGGGTAACCGTTTTAGAACATAATGGCAAAGGGATAGGGAATGGTCATTACTCCAACATAACAATACTTAGGAAAAATCCCCCCTTCATGGCTCATCTCCCTTGATTATATGGTTAAAGGAGACAATTTCCATTGGGAAGAAGCAGTTGTAACCGAGAGGGAGGTTTCCAAAACCACCCAAACTTCCCCAAATTTGATAATTTTATTAATTTTTGGGATTTTTAGGAAAACATGCTATTCATAAAAAGGAGACTAGTATTTCAAATTCCCTTGAGTCAAAGGACACGAGCATTTTTAGGGAATGAAGGCTAATTAACATTTCATTAGGAGGGTTTTGTCTCCAAAACTAGTTACAAAGTTTATAGGTGCTAGGTAATCACTGAATGATTAAGCCCATGGAATCCAATGCCAAATCAATGCTCTTCCATCCATAATGTCCTTCTTTGTGAGCAACAGTTGACATTTGAAGTGTCCTCATGTAATTCTCATCAAGGATAGAGAAGTGCCAATTTGGGATATAACAAATGACCCCTAACATATGAGGTCATAAGGGAACATGGTGGCCAAAATACATTATAAATAAATTGGGATGTTGATTCAAGAAAATTGGAGAACCCAAAAATCTTATTCTCATCAAAGTACCTGAAACAGAAAAGGGATTTCAGACAATCGTATCCCTAGGATATACGTCCATGTTCAAAATGATAGAACATGACCTCCAAAAAAATACAATGAGGATCCAGTACATATGTATAACTGATGTAAATATCATGGCTATGAAAACACGAAGTGGATCCATGAGATATAAATGGATCATGGCCACGAATGAACAAAGTGGATCCATGCCCAGCAATTGATCACAGCCACAAGAGATACAAGGTGGCCTACGTCAAACTAGATATCATAGGCACAATAGAACAAAGTTTATCTATGTCTCATCAGGTTCCAAAATAAAGTGTGGCACAATCTTGCACAACTTAGGCAATAGACAAAGTGAGGATGCTACTAGTATCCCAAGGTCTTCAAGCCAAACCACCTAAAGGTATGAATCCTAACCATGCAAGTAAATGAACTAAATTTGAACATCGAGGAAACTGTTTAATTACCGGTCAATGATGCAAACCATTAACAAATGCAAGAGAATCCACTGATAATGAAAATGGGCCCCAAGGTACATAGTACATTCTAACAGGTGTGAATAGATGTAGTTGAAGTCAAACCCCTAAAGAATCAATTGAGTAGGATACATTCATGTATCCCCACTACTTGATAGCGAGGGAAATTTCCATTGATTCCTACAATCCCAAAGGTACTATAGAAACTCTAAAACTCATCCCTAGAGAAATGATGAGTTGAATTCGATGGGAAGAGGCATGTTGGAAAGAAGGCATTAAGGCATCCTCCATCATCCAAAATGAGGAACAATCAAGGACTTATTTGATTTGGTGCAAAACTGAGTACATGATGAAACATACTAACAGCAAGGAATGGGCTACATATGAATTCAAGGAAACATAGAATTGTCATGTCCCCCATCCATCAATCTAACATAAGAGACAGAACATGAACTAAATTCAAGATTTCAAAACTAGCCCCATTATCATTTTACGGATTCATAACAAATGAAACATGTGCATATGCAGATGCATAATACAGATAAACAGTGGACGTAAGCTCCATCCACACACACACAACATTGATACATAAGCTTAATTATCACATGCATCAAATTAAAACATTGCATAATTAAATACAAGAGAATATTTATCTTGAAATGACGTTGTCCCGAGCATTTGGGTATGCAAGTGCAATGTTCCACCAAACCATAAGCCAGTTGTGCTCATAAATCTCTCAACACATCTTCCACCCCCGAGCTGGGTATGATTTCCACAAGGAAAAGAGAACAACAAACTCACACATAGCCAAGTATATACCATATCTCAGCCAAACCAATCCACACCTAGGTTTATTAGGCTATAAAGGTTCAGTAGAAAGGAAGGAATCACTAAGCCAATGAGCTCAACCACATATCTATTAGTACCTCTACAAGATTTAGCTAGCTTGGCACCCACAATACCTACACACCCAACATAGGGAAGTATCCCCTTCACTACTCCATAGTCCCTCAGGCCATACCTTCCCTTCTAGTTCTCTTGAGGGTGTGCATACAAAAGTATCCAAATCCCTATCATCTTTTGTGAGGTTACACCTTTCACTAGGTTCATCAAGCCAATTCTGAATTCATGTCTACTCCTGGTTGCTTACACACCATTTCAGCCAAAATAAGGGATATGTGTATCCCAATTCTCATCCAAATTCACACATAGAGAGGAACATGGATATTAAGGGGAAATCAACAAGATATATGAGCTATCACAATCTCAAGTTAATTTCCTAACAGCTGGAACTAAATTTAACATTTACAAAGTCATACAATCATTGGGCATAACAAAACAAAATTTGAAAGGGGAAATCGACCACTGGGGAACAAAAACGATTTTTCCAATGGTATACAAGCATTCAAATGGAAAAAACAGCCTCTATGAACCCCCAATATGATTTTACCTTCCTCCTAGTCATTCTGCAACCCCAAAAAATGACTTTCCCAGCTAGAAAATGGAGGAAAACTCAGTAATTTCATGGAGGGAAATTCCTAGCAAGCAAGCAGTGCATGAGAGAACAAAACTCATGGATGAATAATCGATTGGGGAGCAAATTCGTGGATCTTTTCTTGCCCAGGAATCCAAACACATTTTTAAAAAATGGTGTCTTTCCCATACACAAAAATTTGGCAACCATACTCTCCATTTCCCAAAACGATAACTACTTTGACCACTTCATGGAATAATTAAATGATTGTGTGCAAAAGTCAACATGGGTAGTTGATGGTTCATGGATTTTCTCATTCATACTTGGCTTGAAATTATTTGCTTCAAGGGTTAGAATATTTCCCTCCCTATTCCTTGTAAAAATCGTTCCCCCATACTCTTGTTGCCTTGCATAGCTAGTTGTGGGTATTTTTATTAAAATACATATTTACATCATATTTATAATTTCCATTTTTCCATGCTAGCATGCCATCCACGTGCATATATTTTTAATTTTTGATACAAAAACAATAAATCGATGGTAGGGCCTTGGCCTTGAGCTCCTCACCATGATTTTATAATGATATTACATGATTTACATGTTTAATGCAACGGGGTCAAAATCAGGGTGTTACATTCCCCTCCCCCCTTAAATTAGCACTATCTTCAATGCTCTTAAAAATTGAACAAAAATGGATACACCATTCTCATGGCATCCTCCAGATCCCATGTAGCCTCGTTAGGATTGTAGTGCTTCCATTAGGCCTTTACCTGTCCGATGGCTTGATTCCAGAGCAATGTTAGAGTCCTATCTAGGATGCGCAATGGATTAGTTTGTAACTCTCCCTTGGGTTCCACCTAGATCACACCCCATATAATTACATTGTTAGGATCATGTACATACTTCATAAGGAAAGAAACATGAAAAAAATTATGAGCTTTAGTGTTAGAAGGTAATGCAAGTCTACATGCAACTAGCCATATTCTTTCAAGCCCTTAAAATGGCCCATGATATCTCGGTGATAGATTGCCACAACTCCCAATCTTCAAGGAACACTTTCTTGGCCTCACTCTAAGGTAAAAATGATCCCCAACATTGAAATTCCTATGCACCCTATGCTTATCTACATAGCTTTTATGTCTATCTTGTGCTACTTTTAAATTCGGCCTAATATTTGCAACTTCTTGTTCCATTTCCTTAAGCATTTCTGGCCCAAGTACAATTATGTTCACTTGATTGTCCCAAGTCACTAGTGTCTTGCACTTTCAGCCATACAAATCCTCAAATGGACTCATTCCCAATGATGTTTGTTTCCTAAGTGTAGATAATCCTCCCACTTGGATGGTTTGTCCATTACATATGTGTTAATCATATCTCCAAGCACCTGATTTACTCTTTCTGTTTTCCCATCTGTTTCAGGATGGTATGTTGTGTTAAAGTTCAATTGCGTACACAAATTTGTAAAAGGACCTTTCCAAAAATTTGATGTGAACATAGTATCCTTATCAGAAATTATTTCCTTAGGAAATCCATGCAATCTGAAGATTTCCTTCATGAAAATATTTGCAATGGAATCAATTTTATATGTGGAATTAACTAGTACAAAATGTGTTTCCTTTGTTAACTTTACCACCACCACCATGATGGAATCATGATGCTTTATTGTCATCAACAAACCCATAATAAAATCCATGGAAATTATCTCCCCTTTCCATTCTGGAATTGGCAATAAATGCAATAAACCTTCTGGGTGTTGGTGTTCAACATTCACCTGCTGATATTTAATGCACTTAGAAATGTACTCAATGATGTCCTTCTTCATCCCTGGCTAGAAATATTGTTTTCTAGATGTAGTAATTTTTTTTGATATCCTGGGTCGCTGAAATATGGAGATTTATGGATTTCATCCATAACAATCCTCCTCAAGTCTGGCACATTTGGAATATAAATTATATTCTTATAAGTAAGAATTCAGTCACCTTCCAAATGATACCGTTCATAACTCTTTTCAAATTTCTTTTGTTGCAATTTGTCCTTTATCTACACATACATTCTGTCTTCAACAATACGGTTAACAATTTGTTGCCTCAAATCTGATTGGCAGGTACTTAGGGCCGCCACATGCATTTCATGTACTTTTCTGTTGTGTGCATTAGTCACCTTATTTTCTTTCCCCTTTGTGTTTGATCTTAAAATCAAATTCACACAAAATTTCAGCCATCTAGCTTGCCTAACATTTAATGTTGGCTACTCAAAAAAATATTTCAGACCACAATGGTCTGTCCTTAGCACAAATTTTATTCCCATTAAGTAGTGCCTCCACATCTTTAAAGCATGCACTATGGCTGCAAGTTCTAAGTCATGGCTGGCATAGTTCTTCTCATGCTCCTTCAAATTTCTTGACTCATAGCATACCACATGGTTTTATTGCATAAGATATCCTCCAATTCCTTGATTGCATGCATCAGTACACACCACAAAGCCTTTTTTGGATCTACACTTTTCAAAATTGGTGCACTCGTGAGAATATTCTTCAACTGTTGGAAACTTTCCTCACATCTTGGTGTCTACTCAAATTTCATTCCTTTCTTCTGCAAGGAAGTAATTGGATTAGCAACCTTGGAAAATCCTTCAATGAACCTCCTGTAGTAACTAGCAAGTCCCATAAAGGATCTCACATCTATCACATTCCTTGTAGTTTTCCAATTCATAATGGATTCAATCTTGTTAGGGTCCATCGATATTCCTTCCTTTGGAATAATGTGACCGAAATAATGAATTTTATCTTATAAAAGTCACATTTGCTAAGTTTTGCATACAACTTATGCTCCCTTATAAATTTCAAGGCCATTCTCAAATTTTATTCATGCTCTTCTTCATTCTTAGAATATATATGAATGTCGTCTAGAAAAACAAGAAAAAACTTGTTCAAATACTTGCTAAAATCACTATTCATGAGACACATGAATGCAGCTAGTGCATTCGTGAGACCAAATGGTAACACCACAAACTCATAGTTCCCATACCTTGTTCCAAAGGCCATATTATGAATATATTCCTCTTTTATTCTTACATGATGGTAACCGGACCTCAAGTCAATATTTGAAAATACCTTTGCCACTCTCATGTGATAAAAGAGGTCATCAATTCAAGCTAATGGATATATGTTCTTCACAGAGAATTTGTTGAACTTCATGTAGTCAATACATAACCTGATTGTTCCATCTTTCTTTTTCACAAATAGCATAGCTCCTCCCCATGGGGACACACTTGGCATGATATATTTATTTTTCAACAGCTCTTGTAACTGCATTTTCAATTCTAGTAATTCAGGTGTACTCATCCAGTAGGGTGTCTTGGACACTGGTACAACTCTAGGCAATTGTAAAATCAATGTTTCTCTTTAGATGGAGTCCTAGCATCTTATCAGGAAACAAATCCTTGAATTCTTGCAACACGTGATAGTCCTCCAACTTGGAAATTTCATTTTCTATTGCCTCCAAAACATGGGCTACATGCAATTGACAACCCTTCCTAAAAAACTTCTTCAACTGCATGGCTGAAATATGGTTAACATAAATCACTTTTGGAATTCCTTTTACGAACCTTAGGTTTCCTTCTTCATCTATGCATTCAAAAGTCTTGTTGTAGTACTCAATTTTAAATATGTGTTCTTCTAACCAATCCATTCCAATGAGAATATCATAGGAACCAAGCGACATAAGATTCATATTTGTACAGGTGAACATCCCACTCATCTCTAATGGACATTTCTCTACCATTTCACTAACGTCTCTCTTGGTTTCAATAGCTATTTAAACTAACCATGATTTACTATGCTTTAATTTATTAAAAGCACAAATTTCAACAATTTTAGGAGTGATATAACTTTGAGTCAATCTAGGGTCAATCAAAATAGAAATGGATTGCTTAGCAATCTTACCTTCAACTTTAACCACAATTGATTAATGGTTTTCCCAGCGGTCCTCTAGTGCTGCATAGATTCTCGGGATGGTCCTTACAACTTGACCCACAATTTCATCTCTTGGATGTTGTGAACTTGATTTACACTCCCATTATGATGTGGATAGTTCCTAAGCATATGTTCCTCTCCACATCCCCAACATTGAAGTGGATCTCTTGGATTGTCTTCCATCATTCTGGTTGGATTAGTCACACCCCATGGTGGATGCCTTTGTTGATTTATGAGATGAGGAGATATGAACCCCTTCCTCCTTTGTTCAAACTTCTCATTTTTCGTGTCCTTCCATGCCTTACGGAAATCAAGTTTTCATTTGTTTTAATCATAACAATACTTGGAATTTATCATAGCCTCCTCTAGAGTTCAAGGTTAATCAAACTCAATTATGTATTTATATGAGTGAGGTATTCCACTTAGAAAACACTGAATTTTCACCTTATCAGCTTGGATATACTTGGCATATCTCAACAACTCCAAGAATTTGTTTGAATACTCTTCCATGGTAATTTTCCCCAATTTTAGTTCATGGAATTCTTTGATTTTATCATCGAAGTACCTTGTAGTTATGTACTTATGATTGAAGTACTTCTCAAACTGCTTCCACACAATATTCCTTTCATTGATCTTATGCACTTGCCTAAGGTGATCCCACCATATAGATTCTCTTCCATTTATATTGAATATGGCCACCCTTGCCTTCATATTTCCACAGTAGTCTTGGACTTGGAAATAATTCTTCATCCAAAGAAGCCAAGCTTCAGCTTCTTGACCAGATTTTACCTCACCATCAAATGTAGGAGGTTTTTCCTTCTTAAATTTCCCATGTGAATTGTTCTTGTAATTCCTCTTCCTCTTATTCCCGTGAGATGAATAGCTTGAAACTTCAATCGATTCTTCATATTCATATGATCCACTAGAAGATATTTCTAGAGTATATGTCTTGTCTCTAGAAACTTTTCTTGAGCTATTAGACCTCTTGCGGGGATTTCTCTTTGGACTACTCCCACTCTTTTCTAGATTTGTTGAGTGATGCCCAGAGTTAATCCTCCTTTGAATGTATGTCAAACTTTGTAGCATAGATTTTTTCATCTTATTATGTTCTTCTGGATCTTTAATCAGCCTCTCCTTGTCTTCTCTACAACTCTGTAGTTCCACCCTTAGGCTCCTCATGGTAGATACAATATCGAGGGGGGGGGTCTCTTGGCTTCTTCTCCCATTGAATTTTGTCTCTACATTCTCAACATGTATGTTCTCTCCCATGGAACCTATCTCAATCTCATAGGGGTCGTGTGCATCATCCATGCCGATGATCTTTTTTGGCCAAACCAAGGACCAAAGATTTCCCAACTGCACTATACTCAATGCTATCCTTTAATAGTCACTGATATGATTCTTAAATTGCAAATTGTGTTCATATAAACACATTTGTTAGATTGATCACATATATATAATATTTTCATGCATCTTGGGGACAACCCATCACCTTTTAAAATCCACAACCCACTCAATTTTTATACTGCTTCTACAGTCGCACTTGAACCCAAGATTTAACTTTGTAGATTTAAAAAAAAGGGGGGTCAAGGGGGCTTCCCCCCTTACGGCCTGTTGGATAGAAAGCATTAAGGAATCCTCCATCAGCCATACATGAGGAATAACCAAGGACTGATTTGATTTGGTGCAAAACTGAGTACATGATGAAAGACACTGACACCAAGGAATGGTCGACAAATGAAGTGAAGGAAACAATAGAATTGTAACATCCCCCTTCCATTAGTCTGACATAAGGTAGGGAACATGAACTAAATACGGGCTTTCAAAACTAGCCCCATAATCATTTTACGAATTCATAACAAATGAATAATGTGCATGTGTTGATGCATAATACAAATAAATAATGGAGGTAATATCCATCCACACTCACACAACATTGATACACAAGTTTAATTCTCAAAGGCATGAAATTAAAAACTTGCATAATTAAATACAAGAGAATAGTTATCTTGAAATGACGTTTTCTCGATGAGCTGGATATGCAAGTGCAACGTTCCACCCAACCATAGCTCAGTTGTGCTCATTAATCTTTCAACAGAGCTGCCACCCTCGAGATGGGTATGATTTCCACAAGGAAAAGTCAACAACAAACTCACACATAACCAAGTATATACAACATCTCAGCCAAACAATTCCACATCTAGGTTTCTCAAGATGTTAAGGCAGTAGAAAGGAAGGAATCGCTAAGCTAGTGAGTGCAACCACATATCTATCAGTACCTCTAGAAGATTTAACTAGCTTGGCACCCAGAATACCTGCACACCCAACACAAGGAAGTATCCCCTTCACTACTCCATAGTGCCTCAGGCCATACATTCCCTTTTAGTGCTCTTCAGGGTGTGCATAGAAAAGTAGCCAAAGCCATATCATCTTCATTGAGGTTACACCTTTCACTAGGTTCATCAAGCCAATTCCATATCATTATCTACTCCTGGTTGCTTACACACCAATTCAATCCAAAACAACGAATGTGTGTATCGTAATTCTCACCCAACTTCACACATAGAAAGAAACATGGGGTTCAAGGGGAAACCAGTAATATATATGAGTTAGCATAGCCTCAAGATAATTTCCTAATAGCTAGAACTCAATTTAACATTTACACAATCATATAATCATTGTTCATAACAAAACAAAATTTGAGAGGGGAAATAAACCAATGGGGAACAAAACGATTTTTCCAATGGTATACAAGAATTTAAATGAAGAAAATGGCCTCTATGAACCCCCAAAAATATTTTCCCTTCCTCCTAGTCATTCTGCAACACCAAAAAATGACTTTCCTAGCTAGAAAATGGAGGAAAACTCAGTAATTTCATGGAGGAAAAAACCCATCAAGCAAGCAATGCGTGAGAGAACAAAACTCATGGATGAATAATTGATTAGGGGGGAATTCCTGGGTTTTCTCTTTCCCAGGAATCCAAACAAAATTTTTCAAAAATGGTGGCTTGTCCATACACTAAAATTGGACAACCATACTCTCTATTTCCCAAAACAATAACTACTTCAACCACTTCTTTGAAGAATTAAATGATTGGGTGCAAAATTCAAGATGGGTAGTTGATGGTTCATGGGTTCTCTCATTGACACTTGGCTTGAAATTATTGGCTTCAAGGGTTTGAATAATTCCATCCCTATTCCTTGTAAAAATCATGCCCCCATACTGTTGTTGCCTTGCATAGCTAGTTGTGGGTAATTTTATTAAAATACATATTTACATCATATTTATAATTTCCATTGTTCCATGCTAGCACATGATCCACATGCATCAATTTTTAATTGTCGATACAAGAATGATAAATCGATGGTAGGGTCTTGGCCTTGATCTCTTCACCATGATTTTATAACGATATTACATCATTTACATGCTTAAGGCAATGGGGTCAAAATCACGTGTTACAAGAATGACAGACACAAGTTGTAGGGCCTAAGGCCTAAAAATAAAATGACATGTTGTCTTTATATTGAGAGACATTTGATATCTTTCCCTTCCCTTTTCCTCTTTTTATGTACCTTCTTCATTTTATAATGGTATTGAAAAACAAATAAAGCATGCTTGATAAAATCTTCTTCATAGGATTTTAATGAGCCCAAAGAGTAAACTCAAAGCTTTCTTTCTTTTTAAACGAGCTTAAAGAAGAGATAGAAAGATGCTCGACAAGTTACCATCCCGTGAATTTTTGGTCGAGCCTATGGTAGTTAATGCTTGTTGGTGTTTTCAATTTTAAAGAGTCTAAAAAACTTAAAGAAAACTCTATAATGGTTCATTTTTGTAGATTTATTCTCCATCGTCAGAAAAAGTATTAAATGATACTAGGGAGAACTCGTCTAGCCAAATTTTTCTATAGTATTCTTTTTTCATAATTAATCCATGCGGATCCCAAAAGGGATAAAATTATACCATATAGATGTTCCTTAAAATATTTAACGAGTGTGAAAGCAACAAGTTCGCTCGACAATTAGGAGAGTTATGTAACTGCTCCTCGGTATCCATAAAATTCCCTTCATCATAAGAACTCTCAAACTCACTTGACCTAGAACCATGTGTGTTTTCTTCTTTTGGTTGTTCTATTTGATGTTCCTATTTTTCCTCTTCTTCCCCCTGAGGGGGTGGATTGTTATAATCAATTCTTCACCTAGGAATAGGGACTTCTCTATATTTAGGATAGTGCCCTTGAATTCTTCGAGACCTTTGCAGAGGTTGATCGGCCATAATGGATCGTAGGAGACACTAAGAAAAAAATCCACAAAAAATAAAAATAAAACAACACTCATTATAAAGTCCCTGAAAGATCTCACATAATCAAACAATTCTCACACTAAAAATGTACTTGTCTACAAGGACAATTCAATGAAAAGCCATATATGAGGTCTTCTGAAGGTTGTCTAGGATGATTAGGTCCTAGGTTCAACGAACAAAGATTGGGATAGTGTTACCCTACTCCCAGAAACCAATCACCAAGGGAGAAATCACTTGTCTTCAGTAAATACAATCCATAAGGAGCTGGGCCGAAAGAGTCTACTCAATCTCAAGTTACACAAGATGTTCCATTGGAGCAACCTAGCAGGTACCTAGGAACAAAAATTATGGTCACCACGTCATGCTCGGTAGTTAGGAATAATGTTCGTTGGATAGAGATTATGTGAATGGGTGCGGAATGTAGGCCTTATATATCAAGTCCTAGAACTGAATATGTTAATGATTAGTGCTATCACCCTCAGGACTTGTCATGCTTAATCAATTCCTAGACTCGCATAACTCCCCTCAATCAATCAATATGGGTATTATGTCTACTTGAAAAAGGTTTTCCTACCACTTGACATTGATGTTAGTGGTGCTTTATCGACATGTACTTTGCGTTACTAATGGATTTAACACTCCTTAGTAGATTCCTAGTCTCCCAATTTTATGTGATTTTGAAGAAGTTAAATCTCAACTCCCTATCTCCAAAATCCCACCCTAGACTATTTGGTGGGTTTCTTACTGAAAGAAAAACCTAGTAGCATATTATGATTGTTGATTGCTTGTTTAAAATAAAATTTCAAAAACTTTTCAAAAGGAGAAAACAAGTGCAACTAAAGATACAATATTTTTTAACTGAAATATGAATCACTCCACCACCACAATCATATGCCTTTCATTTCCAGTTTCTTTTCATTGTACATGCAAGTTCGAAAGATATGATTTAATTTGGAATGCAAATGCAAGTTTTCAATATACAATGCAATTTTTTGATCTATTTAATGCAAAAGGAAACTTAAATTTGACACCCTAAATGAAAATTGGTCTACAATGTAAGCGTGCAACTGCCTTTCAAAGTGCACATACAAATTCAGTTTGATAAGGATACACAAACTTAGAATTTGAAAGAAAATGCAACTTTGTTTGGTAAAAAAATTCAAATCAGATCCTAAGATGGACACAAGAACTCAATTTGACATGGACGCTTAATAACTAAACAAAATGCAGGACCTTTTTTTTGAAATTTTTTATTCAAAATGCATAACTTTAAATGAAAACTTAATCTACAAATAAAACAAATATGCAAAATAATTTTGTTTTCAATATAAGAAGCAACTCCAAATCATTCAAAGACACTTTCAATGTATTCAACCAACACAAGCTCAAAACTAAACAACTTTTTTTTTCCAAATGAGAAACAAGAACTAACTAAGAAAAAACACACAACAAAATCAATGCAAAAAGACCTGTGGCACCTTTATCAACAAAGCGGAAGCGACCACAACCACAAGAGTCTTTAGTCCTACAAACACACCAAGTGGAGAAACGTACAACAAATGACATTAAGTCTCCAACTAGAAAAAATACCTACTAGGATTCAAGGTTTGGGAAGTTCTGATTGTTGCACCTAACCAGTGTAATCAAGTGCAAAAAAAACAGAAAAAAACCCCTAATCTTGCACCTCAAAGGAAATCCAAAAGTGCAAAGTTGAAAACAATAAAAAGTTTGAACTGAAAAAGACACTTTCCAAAACTTTTCATGTGAGGAAACCAAAAGGACTGATAAAAATGCTTATATTTAAAAAAATAAAATGCATATACACATTAATAACATAAAGATATATAAAAAAAATAGTTAAGTTAGGGTAACTACATCAAATACTTGTTTGGAATAATTTCACAAACCATGCTTTCTATAATGGAATACTTAGCATATCTAGTATAATGATACTCATGAGTTTAATTGCAAACTATGCCAAATGCCCCTGATTATTATATTATTACTTCTAAGTACCTAGTGGGGTTATTTATTACCCATCAATTACCATGTATGAATATTCCATAATTGTGGTGAATTTATTTATTATCATCTTAGGGTTCTTCCCTGGGTACCACATATTAGCCTCCATATGTACATTATACTGCCTTCTCCTTTGTTTGTTTCATCCTCAGAACATGAGTGAAATCAATATAATATGATTTGCTAAGCGATTCAATCATGAGCATCCATGCATCCTAGTGAAGTGCGGACAAAGTCTCCAACTATGGCCTTTCCACATTGATCTTTATTCTAATTGATTCTTTTGGTTCCTAGTTGTTGTCGCTTTACTTTGCTATCTCCATTCGTTGATTTGAATTCTTCATATACATCGATATTATGTTCCTTTATGATTATGTCTTGGTTCATAGTAATTTTTTTATGTTCACACATTTCCTTTATGATTATTGTTTATGATGGTGGCACACATGGAAATATCAAACAAAAGTTTACCTATTGATTATTTCTTCGACTCATCAACTTGTCATTTCTTTAAAAAATCGAACTTTGTAAATTTATTCATTTTAATCCTCTTCTTGGTGATTTCTTTTGCTTGATTATATAAACTCTTATTTTTATTTAAACCCATTATGTATTTTGTTTGTTTCCCTACGACCACTACATCTTTTGCTACCTTGCGTCCATGTAATACCATGTAGTGTGATGCTATTTTTTTTATACAAATGATTCCTAAATGTTTTTTGGACATTAACATTTACTATAGTAGTTGTGTTTATCCAGAAAAATAATATCCACGCCATCCCTATTTCTATCATAAAAAATAGAATACAAAATATACTTATCTACAATAACTTTCAAATTTTGAAAGGTTTCAGCATTCTCACCTTCAACTTGTGTACGATGGATATTCTTCATTTCTACCCACAATATTTTAACTAATCCAACAATACCACCTACCTAAAAATATTTTCTCATATTCTTCTTCATAAAATTCCTTTATCTCTTCACAACTACATCAATATGAGTCTCACTATGTGAGGACCACCCTTTTATATATATATATATATATCCTCCATTAACAGGGTTGGAATTTGACGGGCATTTTGCCTCTCAAATACAACAATTTGTTTTTAAACCTGTCTAGTTAAATGGGCAGGGAATTAAATAAAACGTGTTTTTGACCGTTGATTATTTTTCTAAAACGTCATTACTACCTCTTATCCAGCTGGAAGCTTTGCTGCCCGAGGGTAAAGGGTTAACCGCTGGCTCCCAATTCCAAAATCCCAATGATGCTACGTGCTGGCGCAACCATGCTGACAACTCGAGTTGATGGTTTGGTTTTTATTAAGCAAATGGTTTGAGTAGATGAATTAAAATATGAATTATGAGCATGTTTTATTGTTGTTTAATTTTTTAAGAAACCGTAAATAATTTTTACTGGTTTCGAATTTTAATATGTGTATGCTTCAATGTGTTTTTAGAATTTTTTATTTTTTATGGACTAGTTGTAGTTGTAGTTGTAATGTGAATGGTTGTAATTGTAAGTATGTAACCATCTCATAAATAATAAACTTTGGTTTTCGAGCTTTATTTTTTGATATGCTTTAAAATGCTTTTCTTGAAGAGGCAGCCTTATTTCTTAATGTGGATGTGTTGATTAAAATATCAATTTCGATAAGATGTATATGTCATTTTTTTTATAAATTTAATAGTAATCTAAAAATAAATTTTGAGAAAATTATTTTTTTTAAATCAAATTATTTTTGTATTTTTAATATTAACTTGGATTAAATATTTGCTAAATAAAATTTTACATAATTGATTTGTTATTTGCATTCCCATTCTTTACAACAACAAAACAATTTTTTTTTTAAAATGATTTCTTTAAGTTAAATCCTACTTTCGCATCTAAAAAACACATTTCATTGACAAAGTAATACCAAAAATAATGTGCCCAATGAGTAATTTGTATGTATTCAAATTAATAGGTTTGCACCATTCCATAAATTTATTTTATGGAATTCTAATCAAAGTTCGTGGATAATACATACACAAATCCATTTGCATGAAGAATTTGTGGGCTTTTACTTATAATAATAGTTGAGGAATCCAAATAATATATGACAAAAACAACTTTATTAAGCTTATTTTGCTGAAGAAAGTAACAAGCCTCATAATACAATATCTTTCTAAAATTCAATATGTTTATCTTAATTAATAGACTCCACAAAGGGCTATATTATATTTATTTAGCCTTTCAAACTCAATCTCTGCAAATTTTGGTATGCTGCATTCCATATGAATGTAAGTATGTGTCATTTCTGAGTTGTTTGTGTCATTATTGACATTAAACTCTTTATTATTAAAGGATATTTTTTTTTATAAAATTTCATTGTTGAAATTTTTGTATGTTGCATTCCATATTAATGTGAGTATGTGTCCTATTTATGAGTTGTTTGTGTCATTATTGACATTAAACTCTTTATTATTAAAGGGTATGTTTTTGTATCTTTGATAAAATTTTATTGTTGAAATTTTGGTATGTTGCATTCCATATTAATGTGTCATTTGTGAGTTGTTTGTGTCATTGTTGACATTAAACTCCTTATTATTAAAGGGTTTTTTTAAATAAAATTTTATTGTCGAAGGGCAATTTTTTCAACAAAACGTCTTGTGATGGGAATTTAAAAATTCAAAACGTAAAAAAAATTAGTGTAAAGGGCAAAGATGAAATGAAATTCCAACCCTGAATGGGATTGGATTCGAGAAATCAAAGATGCACCAACGTTTGATGGAACCCACTAATTGTGCACCAACTTTCATTCAAGAGATGGCACCAACTTGAATTGTGCACCAGTTTGATGGATACCCGTGGGTCGACCTGAAGGCGCTGCTACGCTTCAAGGTTGGGCTTATGGATGACCAGTCTGGGCGTTTGCGGTCATGGAACGTCTCCAACTGCTGCCAGTGGGGAGGAATAATCAAACTGGACGTGTTGTGGGACTTCTGCTGCCGAGGCTTTACTCCCAAGGTGTCTCCATATTTTATGTCTATATGAAGGGCACATTGTCGAAATGGAGTTTCTGGAAATTTTGAACCTCCGGCTCCATTCCCTCACCACTCGGAAGCTCCAGCTGTTGAAGAAGCTCATTCTGGACAGTAATAAGTTCAGTGGTTTTATCCCTCAGCCTCTGATAAATCTCCACTATCTCCAAGAATTGTCTCTGTTGGATAACGGACTTAGCTGAAGCATTCCAGATGTTTTTTGAAGTCTCGAGTATCTACGCGTTGTGCATTTGGCCTGGATATTTTCTGCAAATTCTCAAGGCTATTAGTAGGGATTTGCTCTTGTATTGGTGAAATCCCTACCATAAGCACTTTTATTAGCAACTCTATAAAGGCAAACTATGAATGCTTATGTGCATGTTTTTGTTTCATTTATAGGCATTGAGAACTATAATACCTATAATTCTATTGAGCAAGACATTTTTGTTCGTGAATTGATGAGGAAGACTCCAATATAGCCATAATGGTTAACTCTATTTTGTGACACATAATTGTTGTTTATCATCTTTAGCACTTGGAGGGTTTGGGGTTGAAGTTCCTCATTGATTATTTGGAGCTAGAAGTTGGTGGTGGAGAGAATGAAGAGACTTCATTGAGACATGTTGTGTAGTTTGATGAGTTTTTGGAGGCTAACCCCAAATCCACGACCACCAATCTTCCAATGCTATCTTAGAGGAGGTTTGTGATTATGTGCTTGTGGAAGCCCAACATGGTTTTGGCAAGGAAACTACTCAACATAATGTCGAATGCATGAGTAGACTTATAGAGATTTTGTTGATGAAAGGTTCTCCTTATATATGTGATTGGGGTTGAAGTTGTTCATTGATTGTTTGGAGCTAGAAGTTATTGGTGGAGAGAATGAAGAGAATTCATTAAAACTTGTTGTGCAACTTAAATAGAGTTGCAATGAGTTTTTTTAGGCCAAGCCCCAAATCTGTGACCATTGGTCTACCAATGCTATCTTCGAGGAGGTTTGTGATTATGTGCTTATGGAAGCCCAATATGATTTTGACAAGGAAACTACTCAATATAATATTGAATGTTGCCCTCTTCCGTTAGATTGAAAGCGTGTGGACTCCACATAGAGAGAAATAACGTTGACGTGACTGATTGCCATTGTCAGCGTCTGGTTGCTTTGTAAGTGAAAATGACGTCGTCTCTTTTTCTAATTTGAATGCTTTCCAGTTGTAGATCACATCAGTGGAACGCGTGTGGACCCCAACTTTCAAGTGGATGTGTCAAGTTGCATGATTAGAGTAAACAAACGCTGAGGTGATGGGGATGATTAAAGTAGGAATCTTATGATATGAGAAGCTCTTTTCAATGAATGTCATACACTTAGCAATTTGAAGAGCATCTTCTGCTTTTGGGATGCCATACACTTGGGAGCATCTTGTTGCTTTGAAGTAGACGGGTGTAACACCGTCTATTTCTTTAATTTGAATGCCTTCCACTTGTACCTTGTAGATCACATGCACTCCAGCATACGGTGGAACACGTGTGGACCCCACACGGAGCGATAACTTTGACGTGGTTCAAGGCCGGCCTCTTCCGTCAAAGCGAAAGCGTGTGAACCCCACATGGAAAGAAATAACGTTGACGTTGCCTATTGCGTCCGAACGAAAGCATTTTACTTCACAACGCGGTTTTGTATATCTCTATATCTCTGCTATTCCTGCAATTTCTCATCGCCTCTGAAACTACTCCGCATCGACCGTTCAGAGCTTCCCATCGCCCAATTTCTATATCTGTTTCTTCTTTATATCAATTGGCAATGGAAAACCCAACGCCTGTATCCTCCTTCCCCCAATCTCACTCTGAAATTGAAATGGAAAATCAGCGTCCTTCTCCACCTACGATTGATCCTTTCTCGGCTTCGGCCTCTTCTTCCACCGCTGTTGCTTACGGGTACGATGTTTTTATAAATCATCGTGGCCCAGACACGAAGAAGAAGCTGGCTATGCCTCTTTACAGACTTCTTATTTCGCGCGGGTTCAGAGCTTTTATAGACCAGGAGGAACTGGAAGTGGGACTCGATTTTTCTAATCAATTAGAAGGTGCTATTCGAAATGCTTCCATCCATGTGGCCATATTTTCTCCAAGCTACGCGGAATCGAAATGGTGTTTAGATGAGCTCCAGCTCATGCATGAAACGAAGGCTCGCATTATTCCAATATTTTACAATGTCAACCCTAGTGACCTGCGGTGGGTAGGTCAAAACAGAAATGGGTTGTATGCTCGAGCCCTGCAGCAACTGGAAACGAAGACAACGTACAACTCTCAAACTCATCAAGATGAGCCACGATATGACTCCGCCACTTTGCAAAAATGGAGAAATGCTCTTTTTTCTGTTTCAAATTTACAAGGGTTTGTTTTCGAGGAGGGCCCGTTTAACCAGTGAGACTTCCAACTCCTTCTCTATGAATACAATACCTAACATGTTATGTATATGATGCTTTGCGTATGGTCTCAATTATTTATTTATTTATTTTGTTTTTGCATAACCAGCGACGAGGGTGAGCTGTTTGTTAAGGTCGGTGAGCTTCTGGATAAGGTCGTGGAATGCGTTGGAAAAATAATGGCTACAAAGACACAGTTGTTTGTAGCCAAATATCCCACAGGTCTAGATGACAAAGTAAAAGATCTTGAAATAACAGTAACAATATCAAGGCAGCAACATATAGGAAAAGCTCAGGTGGTGGGCATATTCGGCCCTGGTGGAGTGGGGAAGACGACTGTGGCAAATGAGTTTTTCAATAAGAAGCGTTCAGAGTACACAAAGTCCTACTTTTTATCAGATGTAAGAGAAAAAGCTAAAAGCTCATTACATTCCCTGCAGAGTAGACTTCTCAAGGGCTTAACTAATGTGGATCACAGTATAGACGACATCCATCAAGGTAGATCGAAGGTTCAAAAATTTCTCTCATCTTGTCAAGTTTTATTAATTTTAGATGACATAGATAATACAAATCAGGTAGATGCTCTTTTACCAGATAGAGATGCATTTTGTTCGAATAGCTTAATTTTGATTGCATCTCGGGACAAAGACGTACTTGCAAGTGCGCGAGTGGAAAAGGAGGCCATTTATAAGTTAAAAGGGCTAACTACACAACAATCGCTAGAGCTGTTTTGCTCATATGTTTTTTGCCAGCCCTTTCCACTATCTGGATTTGAGAATCTGGTTGATAAGTATCTAAAGGCATGCGATGGATTACCCCTGTCTTTAAAAGTGTTTGGGGCACTTCTCTGGCAAAAAGGAGAATCTTTTTGGGAGGAGAGACTTCATCATCTACAAGTTCCAAATGAAATACAGCAGCGATTACAAATTAGTTACGACGCACTCCATGAAAAGGAACAGCAAATGTTTTTAGATATTGCCTGTTTTTTCATAGGAGAAAGTAGGGATATCACCATTGGAATATGGGACGAACCAGGCTGGAAAGGTTCGTTGGGGTTTCGAAATCTAGAGAGTAGATGCTTGGTGGAAGTAGACAGTAATAACTGTATACACATGCATGATCACCTCCGAGATTTGGGACGAGATATTGCGCGGAGGCGTAATCTTTGGCACCAGACGGAGAACATCGATGATTTGTTGCAGCCATCATCTGTGAGTGTTCAATCATTTAATACATTTAAATTTTTCCGCGAAATATGTATACAATTTTAAAGTTCTTGATCATGTTTGGATAATGAACAGGTAATAACCGAATTGCGGGGAATTAGGACATTTCCTAAATATCCTGAGACGTTGTCATGGTACCAAAGGAAAATTCAACGTTATCGCTCTCCCACTGTTGGTGCCATGGAGTTGCAGTTTCTTGACACTGAAGGGTATCTCTTGGAGCGCATTTTGAGGAGAGTGCACACCCCAAATCTTACATGGCTTTCTTGGCGTAACTGTCCCTACTCTTACCTGCCTTCCTGGATTCCAATGAACAATTTAAGGGTTTTGAAAGTGGAGGGGAAAGAATTTAAAACATTATGGCAAGGCAGATCGCAGGTAAATTCGATTTTGTTTGCTCATTGGTAATTGACATTGCACCGCTGGATTTGAAGAATTGTAAAGGTTCTGTTGATGAGAACCATCAATTTATATCATTTCAACCGTTAAAACACATGATTTTGCAGGCACCTTTTCAGTTGCGGGCGTTGGAGATTTCTGGTAGGCTCTTGAAGATTCCAAAATCCATTGGACAGTTGCAGCACCTCGAGCGAATTTTCCTTAGTTATGTTTCTTTCCAAAAGTTGCCAGAAGAATTTTGCAATGTGAGGGCGTTGAAGGTTTTGGTAATAAAGCGGTGCTCAGAACTGAAGGCGCTACCACATTTTTTTGGTAAATTAACGAACCTCCAGCACATGGAGCTGTCTTGGTGCCCGAGTTTGGAGAGGCTGCCAGAGTCCTTCGGTAACTTGACGAACCTCCAGCACATGGCGCTGTCTGGGTGCGGGAGTTTGGAGAGGCTGCCAGAGACCTTCGGTAACTTGACGAACCTCCAGCACATGGAGCTGTCTTGGTGCCCGAGTTTGGAGAGGTTGCCAGAGTCCTTCGGTAACTTGACGAACCTCCAGCACATGGCGCTGTCTGAGTGCGGGAGTTTGGAGAGGCTGCCAGAGTCCTTCGGTAACTTGACGAACCTCCAGCGCATGGCGCTGTCTGGGTGCGGGAGTTTGGAGAGGCTGCCAGAGTCCTTCGGTAACTTGACGAACCTCCAGCACATGGAGCTGTCTTGGTGCCGGAGTTTGGAGAGGCTGCCAGAATCCTTCGGTAACTTGACGAACCTCCAGCACATGGAGCTGTCTTGGTGCGGGAGTTTGGAGAGGCTGCCAGAGTCTTTCGGTAACTTGACGAACCTCCAGCACATGGAGCTGTCTGGGTGCGGGAGTTTGGAGAGGCTGCCAGAGTCCTTCGGTAACTTGACTAACCTCCAGCACATGGAGCTGTCTTGGTGCCGGAGTATGGAGAGGCTGCCAGAGTCCTTCGGTAACTTGACAAACCTCCAGCACATGGAGCTGTCTCTGTGCCGGAGTTTGGAGAGGCTGCCAGAGTCCTTCGGTAACTTGGCGAACCTCCAGCACATGAAGCTGTTTGAGTGCGGGAGTTTGGAGAGGCTGCCAGAGTCGATTGGTAACTTGACGAACCTCCAGCACATGGAGCTGTCTGGGTGCAAAAGTTTGGAAACCCTGCCGAGTATTAAAACGTTGGTATCGTTGGAAGAGTTGCGAGCAGCAAATTGTGAGAAGTTGAAGAGCATAAGAGGTTTGTCGCAGCTAAGAAAGCTTAGATCATTGGATGTGGAGGGGTGCCTTGAACTAGCAGAGTTGGACGGTGTTGAACAGTGTATACACTTAAAAGCCGATGGATGTCCGAATCTAAAGTTTGGTAATGGAGTTGTAAACAAGTTGCGCCAACAAAATAATTTCCGGTTGTTAGATAAATAAATTTGTAATAACAAAATTGAAATAGAAATGAAAAATTGTTCATTTGCAATCAAAGGCCATTATGTCGAAAAGGTAAATACATGGAAAATAATCAATTTAATATAAATAAAAATGTTTAATGTTTTTTTTAATGAATAGATTTTTTAATAAAATTAGTGATTTGTTTTTCGAAGTTTAATTTATAATTATATATCTATTAAATATTAATTATTAATGAATATTTTTTATAATTTTTTTAATAATGTTATTAATATATATTTTTTATAATTATATATTGTGAAAATTAATGATTTATTTTTCTATATTTATTTAATTCTTCAATTTAAAAAAAATAATTTTTTTATTTTCTCAAATTTCAAAGATATTAAACCGAAACATAATTCAGTGACCAAGTGTTGAGATGGCCCATTTAAAATAATAACAATTCGTTTATATTTATTTAATTCTTCAATTTAAAAAAAATAATTTTTTTATTTTCTCAAATTTCAAAGATAGTAAACCGAAACAAAATTCCATGACCAAGTGTTGAGATGGCCCATTTAAAATAATAACAATTCGTTTTTTATTAATTGGTATTTAGAAGCACTTTACCCAACAATACTTTGGTTGTCTAATGCAAAACACTTTACTAACGACTAAGTTCAACTTAGTCATGACAATACTTTGTTTGTCTAATGCAAACACTTTACTAACGACTAAGTTCAACTTAATCATGATTTTGTAAGTAAATTTTTCAAATTGTTACTAACGACTAAGTTCAAATTAATTATGATTTTAGGGACTTTAGGCCCCTGCAGCAGACTTAATTAGTCTGTTGCGGGGTGCATATTGGTTTCCATCATTGCCATATTGCCATATCAAGCAGTGCATTTTAGATTTGCGAGGAGTTTTGATTGCATTAATGAGGATAAGTTGCAGGAAGCGCACTCTACTACTTTCAATGAAGACGGGAAGTAAGGTGCATTGATTTTGGTGAGGTTTCTATCGTCATGTTATTGTTTCTCAACTCCGATAATCAGTTGTAATGGTTTCTTGAACAATGTGTGCAGTTCTAGTCTACCGATCTCAACAGTGAGGGGGAGTTCTTCTCATTATCCATTTTGCATTTGAAAGGAGCAGCTGACACCATCCTATCTGATGAAACCATTTCAAACATAGAAAAATAAAATACATGGTTGCTGGTTTGGATAAAAATCTATATCAATGTGTAAACATAAAATACATGAAAATACATATCGATATATGTTTCAAGGAAATGCAATTTTGGACAATAAAATGATTGAAGAGAATTGTGATTTCGGCAACTACAAATTTGAAATTTCAACTTGTGATTGACGAGAAAGTTGTAAGTTTTTAAGGAAAATGCAATTTCAGTAATTTATTTCAGCCATGCATGCAATTTAGATATTTGCACATTGCAATTGAAATTGCAGTTTTGGTAGTTTCAAAGTCAACAAAAAAGATTGAGTTGCAATGCAATTTTAGGGACTACAAATTTACAATTACAACAAATATACTAAAGAACAAAGTCAGAATTGTTTAACAAAAATTGCAATTTCACCACCCAAGAATTGCAATTTCAACTCTAGGAAATTGCAATTTTTGCAATTACAATTCACAAATTCAAAAAATAAAAAGATTGATAAGAAATTGCAATCTTAGCAACTACTAATTCCAAATTTCAACAAGTTGATGACTAAAAAGAAATTCACATGTTTCTAACAAAAAATGTAATTTCAGCAATTGATTGATTGCAATTCCACCAACCAAAAAATTGAATTTCAACAATTGGAGAATTATAATTTATTTTTTTTAAGAGAAATTGCAATTTAGCATCTAGAGATTGCAATTTCGGCAATTTCAACAATTAGATGATTGCAATTGCATGATTTTTTATTCAAATTGTAATTTTCACTTCAAAAAATTGCAACCACTATTGGTTCCAATGAGATTTATGCATGGTGACCTTAGTTCTAATCCTCCCAAGGTAACTGGGAAGAAACATTTAAAATCTAACCATACTAAAGGTTGGTGTGGCCTAGTTCTTAGACCAGAAGCTAGTCCCATATGCCACAAAAAAATACAAATTTGGTAATTTCAAAAGTATATGCAATTTTTATAATTTTCCAATTGTTGAAATTGCAATTCTTGAATGCATGAAATTGCAATATGCAATTATCAAAATTGTAATCAATTAATTGTTGAAATTGCACAAATTGCAATATTTGGATGTTAAAATTGCAATTGTTATAATTCTTCAATTGTTGAAATTGCAATTAATCAATTGTTGATAAAATTGCATTTTTTGTTAAAAAGATGTGACATTCTTCTTAATCATATATTTGTTGAAATTGCAAATTTGTATTCCAATCTTCTTATTAATGAATTGCAATTTTAATTACAATATGTAGATATTGAAATTGCAATCAATTAATTGTTGAAAAATAATTTTTTGGATGTTAAAATTGGATTTTTTTATCATTCTCCATTGTTTGAAATTTGTTAAAATTGTAATTTCTTGAACTTGATATTGCATAAATTGCATTATATTTTAATTCTCCAATTTTTGAATTTGCAATTTATTGCTGTTGAAATTGCAATTAATCAATTGTTAATGAAATTGCATTTTTTGGTTAAAAATATGTGAAATTATTCTTAATCATATATTTGGTGAAATTGCAAAAAAAATTGTTTTATGATCTCTTCTTATTAATGAATTACAATTTCACTTGCAATATGCAAATATTGAAATTGAATCAACAATTGTTGAAAATGTAATTTTTAGATGTTAAAATTGAATTTTTTTATATACACAAAAATTGGAAACAATTAATTGTCCAAATTGTAGTTTTTTGAAGATATAGTCCAGTTTCTCATTAAAAGGTCACAACTGTTATAATTCTACACTTCTTGAAATTGCAATTCTTGTTTTTTAATTGTTGAAATTTCACTTTTCCTTTAAAAAATGTGATTTTTTCGTGAATCAGCTTTTTAATGTTAAATTAAAATTATATCATCCATAAATTGTAATTTTAGTAATTTTAACAATGAATTAATTAATTAGTTGATGAATTAATTAATTAGTTGTTAGTGAATCAATTTTTTATTGTTAAATTAAAATTATATCATCTATAAATTGTAATTTTATTAATTTTAACAGTGAATTAATTAATTAGTTGTAATTGTAATTTTAGTCCAAAACAATTTCAATTCAATTATAGATAAAAAAATAAAATAAACAAAACAAAATAAATACACACATAAAATTCTAATTATTTCTATCTTTTGATTTCTAATATTTTGATCTTTTCAATACTTCATAAAATATGAAATTAAAATGAATTATCTACTTCTCAATAATTCATAAATTTGATATTAAAACTAAGAAAAATTATCTTTCTCCTTACTCAAACCTCTCTACAATGCATTCAACTCACAAAGGATACAAAATCCTTAATCAAAGTCTATGTAGAAGATAAAACATGAGCACAAATACAAATAATGTAGCATCAAAATCAAATTTAAAAGATAATTGATATTTAAAAGCAACTTATATAATTTGTGTGCTATTTATTTTTTTCTAAGAAAATAAAATGTATATTTTGTATTGCAAACTAGAAATTAAACTATGTCATGTTACATAATATCTATATAACATAATATAACATAATTTTGAGTTATTGGATATTGCAAAAAAGAATTGAAACTATTGAACATTTGTTAAGTGTTTTCGCATGAAAAGTTTGTCCTTTTATTGCTAGGTATTAAAAGAATAGCATACTAGGATTAAAAGTAATAGAATTGCACTAAACATAACAACTTTAAAGCATAAACAAAAATATCGGCACAAAGGATTCACATAAACAATGAGTTTCTCTTTTACATTGTAGGAATTCAATAGATCTAAAATTCAAAATTATACATTTAAGAATAACCAAGTTTGCATATTAATGATTCTGAATTCACTTCTTTGTATTTCTTTCACTATCTCGTTTAGCAGCGCTATCAAGTTCATCATTAAATGTTTTCTTCCTTCCAGGACCCTTTGTAGGGGTAGGAAAGTGCACATCACTAGATGATGCGTAAGAGCGCTTACGAGTGACCATCCTTTCTAAGAAATCTCTTTCACACTCCAAGGTATGCCCAAATCCATCTTGCACTTGTTGGAAAGATGAAGCAATTGGATGGTCTAACCCTAGAGTGGTTGATGTCAATGTTGTCTTGAACTCATTTGTAACATCTTCCATGCGTTTTTCAAGGAAGTGAAAATGTGATTCTTTAGCAGGAAACTTCATAAGAGACTCAAAAATGTCGTGAATATTTTGTGACGAACTTTTATGTCCATGACCTCGAAGCATAGATGCGAGAAACACTTCTTGCAACATCACCAACAATATAATTTTCTTGCACATATTATATACACTGGTTCCCTTATTTCTTCTTTCAGGACATTTGTTTAAGAAATGGTCACCACCACATCCCCAACATTTACCTTGGGTTATTTCTTTTGTCCTAAATAATTAACCATCCTTGATTCTTTGCACCATATTATTGATGTACTATATGTAAACACAGAGCACACTGGTAATGGGGGTTGAATTTCAAAATTCATGACCATCGTCAGTGCATTATAACAAATTTTAAAAACATGTGGTGCTTTGTAAATATAATGATGCATCACTAACGGTGCATCGACATTTAAAGAGCATTGTTTAGTTGACAAAAAAATTTAGGGACACAATGCATTGAAGGAAATGAAATGCACTTCCATTAAAACCATTAAATTAGTTTTTTTAAACAAATCGATGATCTATAAGTGTGGAAGTCATCACAAGATGACATCACTGTATCCCCGATAACACTAGAATTCTCAAGTTTGAATGGTATTCCTATTATGTCTCCAAAAAATACATTGTCCATCCCAAGTGTAAGTGCGATACATTGTTCATCCTAAGTGTAAGTGCATGTTTGGCATCAACTCCAAGACCACTAAGAAAGGTAAAACACCTTATAGAAATGATCATAGTACTATTAATCAAGTAGATACAAATTGAATTGTTAATTTTGCATAATTTTCTAAAATTCAAATTGAATGAATATTTTATGGAAATGTAAGACACCATAATTTTTGGTGTGAAGCATTGGAGAAGGAAATGACAGAAGTGTTAATTTTGTATAATTTTCTAAAATTTTCTAAAATTCAAATTGAATGAATATTTTATGGAAATATAAGACACCATAATTTTTGGGGTGAAGCATTGGAAAAGAAAATGAGAGAAGTTAAGATGAATGAAGTTGGAACTTGGTTAAACATTCTAAGGGTAATAAGTGGTGAGGGTAAAAGATAAATAAAAACAAGCATAAGAATAAGAGCACAATCAAAAGGCACAATTTGAGGCTACTCCTTAGAATGTATGGACAAGAATTTGGAATAGACTATGCATAAACCTCATTTTCTTGATGAGATACAATAATATAAGTGTTAACTTTAATAGCCCATCATAAGTGGGTATCTCACCAAATAAATGTAAAATCAACATTTTTAATGAACACAATGAGGAAGAAGTTTATGTTTCGCATCCAATTATTTAAGGTAAAGGAAAAATCAATTTCATCTATAAATTAAATAAGCCATAATATGACTTTAAACAATCTTCTAGGTATTCAAAAATTAATCATTATCTCTAACAAGATGGACTTATTAGTATTAAAATGAACATGAAAAAATAATTATAACTATTTTTTTTCTTCATGTGGATGGCTTGACTTTTATAGGTATATAACTATACAAATAGGGAACTAACGTGAAGCATGAATTCGATCATTCAATGATGATGGTCATGTTTGAAATGATTAATTTTAGATTAATGCATTGCTTTGATGGTGTTGAGGTATATCAATGACTTGATGGTATCCTTATTTGTGAATCAGCGTATGCCTAATATCTATTGAAGTGATTTATAATGGATAAGTGAAGGACAAGTGAAAAGAAATAGTGGTTTTATATATATATTAAAAATTTGAAAAAATAAATTTAACAATAAATAGATTGAAGATAAATTTAAATTTTGGCAATTATAAATTCACAATTTTAACAAGTATGACTTGAGGAAAATTTACATTTTTCAAGAGAAAAAAGAAATTTCAACAATTAATTGATTGCAATTTCAAGAATCAAAATTGATAGTTTCAACAATTTAAAAATTATAAAAATTGTAATTTTTTATAAAAAATATTCATGTCAATAAATAATTGATTGCAATTTTGATAATTGCATTTGCAATTTCATGATTTGTTCATTTAAATTTGAAATTGCAATTTTGACCTTTAGATAATTACAAATTCAAGAGTTTTAACAACTACAAATTTGCAATTAAAATTGCTATTTCAACAATCAAGAATTGCAATTTCAACAACCAGGAATTATAAAAAAATGCAACTTTTCATGAGAAATTGGAATAATAGCAACTAGAAATTGGAATAATAGCAACTAGAAATTGCAATTTCAACAATTAATTGATTGTAGTTTCAATATTTGTATATTGTTAGAAATTTTGTATTCAAGTTGTAATTTCAATTTCGAATGCAATTACAACAATTCACAAATTCAACAATAAAAGGACTGAAGAGAAATTGCAATTTTGACAACTATAAATTTGAAATTTGAATTAGTTATGTAATTAAGGAGTAAATTGCAATTTTTTAATGAAAGTTGGATAGTAGCTTGGGCCCTTATTGTACACACTGGTAAGCATTGTAAGGGTTGGATTTCCTGAGGGATTTCTAGATTAGTGAAGGGAAATGATTTCATTGTGTTGTGTGGGGTAGTTGAAAGGAGTGACATGGCTATGGTGGCTAAGTGAGGTTCTTGTACAAGCTCTAGATGAGCATTTGGCTTAGCATTGTGAAAAAATGGGTTTTGGGGTGAGAGAAAAATGAAATTTCAACAACTAACTTACTAAAACTTCAACGATCATGTCAAGAATTGAATTTTCAACAATGTCAAGAAGTGTTAAAAAATTCCCATACAAATTAGGTGATGCTACCCTCCAGAATGCTCTTCAAGTCTAGACATTCCAGAAATCACTCTTTTGGAATGACGAGCTTAGAAGAAGATAATAGGTCTGAATTTGATTTTGGGCATAAAGTGAAATACTTGTTCAAATTGTTAATTTATATTGTCGAAAATGAAATTTTATTGTTGTGATTAATTGTTGAAATTGCAATTTCTGGATTGTCAAATTACAATTTCTCATAAGAAATTGCAACTTCTATAATTTTTCGATTCTTAGAAATTGTATTAAATCAATTGTTGAAATTGTACTTTTCATTTAAAAAATTTGAATTATCTTCTCAATCATATACTTATTGAAATTATCAAATTTGTAATTATCAAAATGTTTGCATTTTCCTAAAGTCAAAATTGCAATTTCTTTTAAAAATGCAATTTTAACAATTTTTTAATTGTTGAAATTGGAATTCTTGATCACTAAAATTGCAATCAACAAACTATTGAAATTTAATTTTTGGCTAGAAGAATTTGAATTTCCCCTCAATCATCCAATTGTTAAAATTGTCAATTTGTAGTTTTCGAAACCACAAATTTATTGCTGCAATTATGAATACGAATTTTCAAAACTGCAATTTCCTTAACTTGAAATTGTAATTTGAATCAAAAGTTTTTGAAACTGCAAATATGCAATTATTGGAATGACAATCAATTAATTGATGAAATTGTGGAAATCACAATTTGTTGATGCTAAATATGCAATTTTGCGATATCAAAATTGCAATCAATTAATTGTTGAAATTGCAATTTATATATTGTAAAATCGCAATTTCATAATTCTCCACTTGTTGAAATTGCAAATCTTGATCACTAAAATTTATTTAGCTTGATTGTTGAAAACAGACATTTTGTTAAAATTTTGAAACTTTCTCCTCAACTAGTTGAAATTTCAAATTTGCAGTTACCAAACTTGCAATTTCTCCTCAATCATTTTATTGTAAATTTGAGAATTGTTAGAATTGCATTTCCCTCAAATTGAAATTACAACTTGAATAAAAAATTTAACTACAATCAATTAATTGTTGAAATTGCAATTTCTAGATGCTATTACTCTAATTTCTCATTATAAAGTTGCAAATTTTAATAATTCCAAGGTTGTTGAAATTGCAATTCTTGATTGTTGAAATTTCATTGAAAAAATGTGAATTACAAATTTGTAGTTGTTAAATTCTTGAATTTGTAATTATCAAATGTCAAAATTGCAGTTTAAAACTTTAATGAAAAAAATCATGAAATTGCAATTGTAATTATCAAACTTGCAATCAATTACTTGATGACATTGTTGAAATTGAAATTTTTGATAAAAATAAAATACAATTTTTATAATTTTGGAGTTGTTGAAATTGTAAATTTTGATTGTTGAAATTGCACTGAATTCATTGTTGAAATTGCATTTTCTCTTAAAAAATGTGAATTACCGTCAATCATACTTGTTAAAATTGTGAATTTGTAATTGCTAAAATTGCAACAGCCAATTAGTTGTTGGAATTGCATTTTCTCTTAAAAAATGTGAGTTACCCTCAATCGTACTTGTTAAAATTATGAATTTGTAATTTTTAAAATTGCATTTTTTCTTCTTGAAGTCAATTAATTGTTGAAATTGAGTTTTCTCTTAAAAAAATGTGAATTACCCTCAATCGTACTTGTTAAAATTGTGAATTTTCAATTTCTCTTCATTGTTCCCAATTCCTTCCTAATCTCTCAACTAGATTTGGGATTCCTACGGTCACCCCCTATTAACGATTTATTCTTTCAAGGTCTTGTTTTCTGCTTTCTGCCAGTGAATTGACCTGAGTTCTAAAACACATCCAATTTTATGCTTTACATACGACATTACACATAGTCCTTGGACACCGAGCTTATCCGGATTGAATCCCCTTGCCTCCTCGAACGACTCCTCCTCTTACATGGCCCATCGTACAAGGCACGTGGCTCCCGGCATTTACGGGTGTTTACCATGGATCACATCGCCCACATACATGGCGTCCACCATCTAATGCACCTATAGGAACAAATGTTTCTGGGAGTTACAGTAAAATGGTTCCGACAGTCGAGGAAACATCATTAATGTGAGAGGAGATGGAGAGGTGGGCCCATGTCGCCATGTCTCCCCCCCACAAAGGAATATGGTATCGGGATAAGGATTTTCGATTAGCACATATTGGGATTCAAGGGAATGGGATTAGTCATTTATCAATAACCAGATTTGTATGTTTCCCTTTTTCACCCTCTCAAATTTATAGTATCATCGCTTGTTTACGAGGTTGGTCACCTCATGACACATATTAAAGAAGAAATGCTTGGTTTTGTTGTAGTAGGGAATTTTCTTGGCCATATGGGCATGAACCCTCTTTCCACAATAAGAGATTTTACTTCAACATGCACAAAATATCATTTATGTAATAAATATTAAGTTACAAAATGTAGGCATTTGAGAAAATTATTTATTGACATTGAGGATTAACTAGCAATTGCTAAGTTTTCAAAGTAGACCTTAAAAATAGCAGCAACTAAGATCATGATATTTCTACTAGTATTCTAGTGTATTGCTTATATTATAAGATTAGCCCATATGATCCGTATGTCTTTCTTACAATGTCATGTCTTCTTCGTTTTTGGGTAAAAATGATAGTCCTGTTAATATATGAAAAAACATAATATGATGATAGAGTACAAGGAATAAATGACTCATTTCTATCTAAAGGAATGTAAGAACGCCCTTAGGTCAGATTGAATGCTAGGATAATAATCTCTTACATCTCTTCTAATGACAGCATCTTAGTTGAGTTTGAACAATAAGAAAACATGATTGGGTTATCAAGTACGTCACTTTCCTAAATATTATTGCAAAGACGAGCTTGATATATAGATATATATTTTTTCTTAAAATGTCCATGAGATCAAAGATCTAAAGGATGAAGAGTTTCATCTTGAGATAGCTCACCTTTCTAGGTTCAAATAGATATGTATATACATGAACATCTTCCTCAAGGAATGCATGACCATGTATTCGACTAAAGAGAGAGATTAGAGTAGTATGACACCAAGCCCTTGAACCCAAGGTTATCATACTATAGTGGCATATCCCTATGTTGGGATGTCAATGCACATGTATGCATATTTTTAGGTTTTTTTTATTATTATTATTTGTGAGTTGATAAGAGTTTTGGTGCCTCTCTACTAGGGGTAGAAGTAAAAAGTAGTATTCAAAATTGCTTGAAAAAATAGATACATAGGATATCTAGTTAAAATATGGTGGTTTTTAATTGAAACTTGATATTTTTGGATATTTCATAAAACTATTGTCACTTAGTGGCTTTCTATAATTTGGGTATTGTGGTTGGGTACCTGCTAGTTTGTTTGTTATAATCATTATGTATTTGCATGGTTTGTATATAATTGATGAAACATGCTAAACATCTTTCTCTAGTTATCACTTTTTGTAGATGTATCTCATGTTGATTGGGTTAGATCACTACATTAGAATAAATTGTTTTAAATGTTATTTGAAGATAAGAGACTTAATATAATAGATGTTTTACAAAATATAATTTTGTTTTCTACAATAAGTTATTTTATAAAAAAAAATATTTTATCAAATTAATATGAAATATAATAAAACACCTTTTAAACTTCTATACTTTTTATATCTGAAACTTTTTTATTTAAAAAAAAATGTCTTCTTAATAACTAATCAGAAAATTGTATAGCATTTTAAAATTTATATTCATTTAACTAATTTAGATATGGAATTTAAAAATTTGTATACATTTAAGTAATTATATATATATATATGCATGTTTACAAAATATAGGTATCAAATGTCTATAAAGTAGAACAGAGTAAAATTAAATATATAATTCAAATGCAGAATAAAACTAAAAATATAAAGCCTTCCACTTCGTCAGTAAGCCTTCCCCTTATTATTGTAACGCCGACTATACATCCCCGTCTGGGATGCTTGGAATACATTTTATCAAACGAAGGGAGACGCGAGATATCGAGGCAATCGTCAACACTACCCCGCAGTCCTTCCACATTGTAACATTTCACCCAAACAACAATCGAACGAGACAACACGGGCAGCGTTGAACCAAGGCGTTGAACAATCAAACGAGACAACACGGGCTTGTGCCATTGTTAGTTGGCTTAATAATAAATAACTAATCTGTAATTAGGATGTTATTAGTGTTACTTGTGAGGGGTTAGGGTTATATTTTTAAGATAATTATTTGTAAATATATTTTTATTTATTAATAACATTTATAAAAAATATTATACTCTCAAAATGGATAATCATTATAAGCTTAATATAATGTTTATATAAAATCATTTATTTATATGTTCATTCATGTGATAAATATATTTTAATGAAGAATGCACTCTAAAGTTATACATGAAAAATATTAGTGTATTGGTATGATATATGGAGATCTAGAATTTTCTAAAAAGAAACATTATACAACTTGTATAAAGATATCATTATGTTTTGTTTGTCTGGATTGGTTAAATTATTATTAATCAAGAAGATGTTTATGAACATTTTCCTTTGCCTAGAAGAAAAGCATCTTATTAAATAAATTCCTTTTGACATGTACTTTTTTATAAAACAAGTAATTTTGACTATTTTTAAGTAGCATTTAGCAATGCATGTGCATTAATAATGTGTATGCACTAACAATGGACACACTTTTTTATTTTATTTATTCATAAATTTGTAAAACTTGCATCAACTTTAGCATTAATGCATAATTTAGCACTCGTGTTCCCCAAGTGAAGGTTTAATATTAAAACCTATTTTCCTATTGTTGGCATATTTCTATTAGGCCTATCCTCTTTGTGCAAATTTTCGTAGTGGTGGTTGAAATATGACTTGCGGTCAAAGACCCCATATAAAGGGCATGGGAAGTAAGTCATTATTACGATGTAATACCATTATCTCTGATTCAATTTGCTCGGAACTTTTCTGAAATCCGGCATGGGTTTCATGGAGATGGGAGTTCTTTCTATAGCAAAACTTCTGGTAGAAATCGACCTTAGGGATGGCTTGCCGGAAGAAATCGATATCTCTCTTCGGGGAAGGATTTGACACAGAGGATATACTATTACGGTATCTCGTTCTTGTAATGTCCCCATCTTGACCCTATTGCATTAATATTGTAAATGATGTAAATATTGTTATTTAGTCATGGTGAGGAGCTCAAGGCCAAGGCCCCACCATTGATTTATCGTTTTATGTATCGGCAATTAGAATAGATGCATATGGTTCTTGTGCTAGCCGTGCACAATGTAAATTTGGACATCATGTACATATGCAATTTTAATGAAAAAAAAACCCACAACCAGCTATGCAATGCAACAAAAAGATGGGGCATGATCTTACAAGGAATAGGGAGGAAAAATAACAAAACCCTTGAGCCAATGGAGTCAATCCATGTGTCAATGAGAAAACCCATGAGATCCCAACTACCCATTTTGGCTTATGCCCCAATCATTAAATCCTTCCTAGAGTTAGTTGAGGCAGTTAATGCCTTGGGAATGATGAGGTATGGCAGCCAATTTCGGGTATGGGCAAGCAATCCATCTGGGAATTCGAATTTTTGCTTGCAAGGCAAGAAATCACCCACGTTTTGCCTTCCCAAGCGATTCTGAACCACAGTCTTTCCTCTCTCACGCAACCTGGGGCGAACGGGGGTTTTTCCTTCATGTTTTCACCATTCTCTGCATTCTTCCATGCCTGGGAACTCGTTTTTGGTTAGCATAGTGGCTGGGAGAAGAGAACCACGATTTTCTGGGGGTTTATAGAGATCGTTTTTGCCCCAAAATGGCCATGGACATTTTTCTGTAAACGATTATGCTCCTGGGGTTGTTTTCCCATTTTCCAATTTTCGTTTTGGGATTTCCCACGTTTTTCTGAACTAGTGGAATTCCCATCATTGGGCATCCTACTGCAAAAATGCCCAGCACTTGCATTTCTGGTTGTTATGTCCCTCCCTGTTTAGTTTGAACCTGTGAGCAGGAGATTCAGGAGTGGAAGAGGACAGATTTGGCTTGATGAGCCCAATGAAGTATCCATAGCTCAATGGTTGAGCCACTAGCCTAGTAATTCACCTCTTCCCATCTCTTAGCAGCATGAGAAACCCAACTGCTGATTGGCTTGGCTGACTCTGGTGTATCTTTGGCTATGTGAGAGTTTGTTTTCCCCTTTTTCCTTGTGGAGATCATGCCCAGCTCGGGGGTGGCAGTGGTGCTGAGAGATTAAGGAGCACACTGGCCTACGGTTGGGTGGAACGTTGCAGAAGCGTAGCTGGTTGCTCAGGGATTACTTGGTTTAAGATAAGTATTCTCATTTGCTAATTTGATATTGTTTAAATTGATGAATGGCATGAAAATCTAGAATGTATGATGGATGTGTATTGGAGTCAAATTCTGTTGTGTTTTCAAACGTTTATGCATTTGCATTTCTCCATCTACAATTTATATGAATGCTTATTTGTTAAGTATGGGACTAGATGTCCAGTATTATTATTAGTGTCCTCTCCATAGCCTTGTAGGATAGGAGGGACATTATAGTTCTACTACATTGGATGTCATTGATATGGCCATCTTTCCCATCCCCCTCGAGGATCCTTCCTCTATCCCCCATGGGACCACGACGAGGAGGGGATCCCACTAAAATCCCCTCCCCTAAGGAATCATATGGATACAAACTAAGACCCAGCATGGGCTCCCCGAAGCACATGGGTCTGGGGCCTATCAGTGGCCTCCCCAAAACTTCTCCCTAACAAAGAGGAAGGAGATCAATTTTGGATTCAGCCAGAGTGAAATCAGTATATGAGAAGAGTGTAGGACGTCAAATTTGTATTATCGAGTCGCTTAGAGTGGGTAAACCCAAGAAGGGGTTCCCTTGATGTTAGTCCTCTCCATAAATATATAGAGATTAGGGATACCATCCAAGAAATTATCCCTTAAAAGGTTGGTAGAGACATATCGACCACAGATTTTATTAATTCAAGAATGTTTGGCTACCGATGAAAAAATCATTATTGATCTCCAAAGACTCTTTACAAGATGGGCCTTCATCTGCACTGACACCTATGGTCACTTTGGAGGCCTGATAAGAGGTTGGAAATCCACCTAAGTTCTACTAAATATGTTTGAAGACAATCTCTTAATGTGGACAAAAACTGATCTCTCTAACCTAAATGATTTAGATCTAGAACAAAAGAGTACACAACATAATTATATTTCCTAGTTAGATTAAATTGCAAGGTATATCAGAGAATGAGTTACCTTATGATCGCAATTCCTTTCTCTTTGCTTGATCTACTTCTAGTTCCTCGATCTCCAGATGCAAAACAAGATGGAGCAAGTGGAAACAAACGAACAAATATGAAAGCATATGATTATGATTCTAACTAGATCAATGATCAAAGAATCTGATCCTAAACAATATTATAAGACATAACAAGTTTATGGAAATATATTTATATTAAATGTAATTTGCAGCAAATATAGAGCAGAGAGAGTTACAATCGATTCCTTGACGTTATGACTCCAACTCAAATGATCTTTCCTCAAAGATCCAAAGCCTCCTAGCTTCCTATGGATGAAGAAGATAATCCTGACCAAATTCCACTAGCATATGGGTGCTTAATCCTTCCACCCTTAACAATGGAGAGGGGGTTCATATATATAGGGCTAAAGGGATAAGATAGGTTGAGGATTTAGGGGAGAGGCTTAAGGGATCATCCCAATAGGTTAGGGGATCAAGAGCCACCTTTCCAAGCATCTAGGGATAATCCTCCACATCACCAAAATTCGAGAAGTCGCTAGAAGCTTCCTTTTATCCATTTTAATCAAATCTGACACACCTTGCATGAAGGAAACATGCGTCAGAAGTAGATCATCACACCTTTTACAAAGGAACACTACGTTTCCAACGCACTCTGTTAAGGTGTAGAACATGTCACCTTGGGTTTGACGCTCCTTGATAGAAGGAAGGGTGCATCTGGGTGACTACAAAAGGTCAAGGGAAAGGACAACAACCTTTCTTCCAATTTTTTAGCGAAGAAAATTCATGGATTAAGGCATAGAGATGACACATGACTCATGATGACGAGATTTTTGTGTAACAGAATACCCCCCAAAGCATGAAGCTGGTAAAATAGAACGGGTGAAATGCTTTGCAATATGAAGGATTGAGGCAAGAATCATCAGTCGGAATGGACTCCTACAGTACAACTAAATCTGAGAAATATGTCTCACATGACTCATAACATTGCTACCGACCAATGCATTGAAAATACATGATAGTAAAGACCGACTGAACACAATCATGGATACTAGACACAAGTGTAGATCCATGACAATATGGTAACACAGCCACAACCAATACAAAGTGCATCCGTGTAATATGAATCAAAACAATCTCCATCGCAACCTGGGTGAGATTTATGAATTAACCAGTGGTCCTCAAACCGAACCCGCAATGATACGAATCTAGCCATGTGATTACAATGTCTTGAAGTCGAACATGGTAGAAACCATTTGATTACCGGTCATTGATGTATACTATTAACAAGCACGAGGGAAATCACCATTGATGTTAATGATTCCCAAGGTATCAGAGTACATACCATCGAATGCGAATCAATGAGCTGAGGTCGAACACCCGATGGAATATTTCAATCAAGAGTTAATGATGTGAACTCATGTTGAAAGCGAGGTAACCTGCCATTAAGGCATGCAGGCCCAAGGTACTTGATTGGTTTCTCGATTCAATCCTTGGATGATGTGTTGAATTCGACAAGGATAAATCCGTCGAAGGAGGGCCATGATGTATCCCCCATCATAAACACAAAACATAATCAAATATGATTTGGAGTAAATCAGACAATAGAGCAATGCATGAGACTGACTCAGGGAAGACTGACATGATAGAAGGTAGAATGACTGCAGATAGTGAATCGATGAACATAACTCTCTTGAACATGGGCATGGTATGAACTGGTAGTATTGACATGACAAGAATAACATCAACCCCTATTGCAACTAATGATGTAAGAAATCTTTGGATGACCCAAAGGAGTAAAATGACTCACATAATCAATGGGACTCGGAGACAAACAGATTAACCCAAGTACTAAATGCATATGCAGATGAGTTTCATGTTCAAGAGTGACTAAGTACGATCGTAATTACGATGAAATACGAATAATTTCCTTATTCCCCATCATGATTGACGAGTACCTCTTTTTTTTTAACGAGCTTGAGGATGGTAAAGATTCTCAGTATAGCTCATCCTTCGAACGAGTCCAATCCCAAATGTTTTAAGAACCTAAGATAGGATGGGTTCGTCCCAAAAACAGCCCTTCAATGTCATAGTTTAACGAGTCCAAAGAAGGTAAAATCTATGTCATTTCATGTGTTAGAGAGTCTGAAAAGAACTAAAGAAGACTCCAAAGATTTTTTTTCATAAAATTTAGTCTCCTCATCCAAAAAAGGATAAAACAATATGAGAGAGAACTCTTCCAATCATGATTAACTAGAGTGCTCCTTTTTTGTATATAGTACCTCCTGGTCTGAAAAAGGGGTAAAATATCACCAGAAAGATGATCATTCAAATACGTTTACAAGCATGAAGGAATCAAGTTTGATTGGCGATATTTCCATATTTAGGGAGTCTGGAAAGATCTTAAAAGGGAACTCCAAAGGGTTCCCTTTTCGTGGGAGTTTTACGAGTCCGAAAAAGTGATAAAATGTAACTCGGTGACATATTCTCATAGTTTCACGAGAAAGAGAAAGGACAAAAGTAAGATCGATGCCATTAATATTTAATTTTAATGAGCGGGATAGTAGAATAAAAAACGCTCAAAGAGTTGTTCATACCTGAAAACAAGAATGAACCAACCGCGATAGTCCCCGAACAATTAGAACACAACTTTACTTGACCTGTGAACTCCAAAAATCGAATTAGAATCGACAATGAGGTGTTTCAGCATAAATAATTACCAAACTATAGTAAAAAACCCAAAAGAAAAGTATTAAAAATGGAATATTCCTTTCTTTTTATATAAAAGTGAAATAGTAAAGAAATTTTCACCATTGTTTTTTACCCATTTGGAATAGTGTAAATTACCCCTTTGGAGCTCAACTTTTAGGCATCAATTGCGGGAGCTACAGTCATCCATTTTTTACCTCGTCATCGTCAAGTAGGCCTAAACTCTATCCTTTAGATTTCTAGTGGATTAGTTTTCCATTTAATCAAACATTTTTTGGTTTTGGGGGCTTGTAAAAAGGGGGATTGTGCACCCTCTGGCCAAAGCGCTTTCCCCTTGCGAGAAGTGCATTGAGGGATTTCTAACGCACTTCCTGCATGGCAAAAGTGCGTCACCAGTGCACTGTCTGCAAATTTGGGGTGTGTCGGCGCAAACTCACATACAAAAGTAAAAAATGGGGCCCAAAGAACCCAAACAAAAGGCATGGGAATGTTCTAATGTTTGTATAATTGATGTTTGGACAGGTTTTGACTTGAAAATGGTTCAATGGAAGGAACACAAACATGAAATGGAGGATTCCCAAGCGACCAACGATCCACATTCAATGAATGTGTTACAACAATGCAGGCTACTCAAGTTCTTTCATGTCCAGGGCATGAGGGCCCAAGTACCATTACTAGATCATTTGATTAGGCTATGGGACCTTGATCAACAACATTTCAAGGTTGGTGTCCACACTCTGAATATATATGTGGAGAACATCTATTTTATGATGGGGTTATCTAGGAGGGGAGCCCCAATCTCATTATCGGGGCCATGAGGCAGTGACCAATCCACAAAGGGCTTGGTATCTGAATTTTGTATTCCAGGGACGCAAATGCTTGCTGGGAATATTTTCATTAAGCAATTGTGTGACAAACCACTGCGAACAATCCTATTTACCATAGAGAGGGTGGCGGGGAGTAGAGCTCCTCATCAGACCACCAAGTAACACATGTTTTATGCGATAGAGTGCATGGATCCAACAATGTTTAGCTGGTGTGATGGTATTCTCACAATCCTGGAGGAGCAACTCACCAAGCGTCTCCAGGGTGAGCTGAAACAATTTGGATACAGATCTATCATAGTGCCGTTCTTCCTAGAACGAGTTCCATTGATGCGGCCTTAGGTATACATAGATGATATCGATCCGCGAGATCCTCACATGGTACGATGGTCCGAGGTCATGGACCACCATGGAGGAAGAGGTCCCATCATCGGTTATGGTCCCACCTTCTTTTACGTGGACATCTACTCATGGTCAAGGACTATCCGTATGCAGGTACCGATTTCAGAGGTGACCCGGACTTGTTTCTTCCCGAGGGAGAACAATGGGGGAACATAGGTAAGAACGAAACTCTATTTTGTTTTTGTATTTTATAGTTTTCGATGTTTTTGGAGTAGTATTGATGCTTCATATTGTTTTCATGCATTTGTTGGTCCATCTCGACCAGCAGGGTCTTATCCTATCGAGAGGAGAGGAGTGGTACGAGATAAAGGGGATGCACATCAGGTTGCAACGGAGGAGTTGGATGAGCTAGAGGAGAACCTCTAGATACTGGCGGTGTACATACCGGATATATCCATCAATGATCTTCCTCACGGGTACCAGCGCCGCACAGCTGGATTATCAAGGTGCTTCGGTTAGTTTCTTCGTAGAGTAGCTCGAGCAATTATCTGTTATCATGAGCATCCTCAGGGATATCTCATATGTGATGTATATGTACTAAAATCTATAGGTTTCATACTTTTGTGTCTATGACCCTCTAAAATCCCATGTGCTTCATATTTTGTACCAGTACCACATTTTTGTACATGATGATTATATATATAAAAACACTCTTTGGCAGATTTATACATTATGTGTCTTATGATGATTGAGGACCTTATGGATGTTTGCTTATATACTGTGTGTATTTTACATGTTATTTCGTTATATGCATCTTTGATATCAATGCTTAGGAATGTGAAATGTACCAATCTAACATGAAATTAGCCAGGGAGTCAGAAACAGTGTTCATGTCTCTCGGAATGTATATGTATTGAATTGACTCAAAGGACATTTCCAAGAGACGTACTTGTTGGAATAGGAAAAGTAGTGTGGGATCAAGAATAGCGTAGACTTGGTTAAGATGGGAGACCACTAGTTGTGAATCAAGATAGACAACAAGGTGATCCACACCCAAGGGACAAGCGTCGTTTAATAATTAAATTACCACATGATACTCAGCAACATTGTTGGTCGCAAACCCCAAGCAAGTTCCTCTTGAGCTAATCAGTTCACCGGTAGGGGAATAGAGTAACCCGGCTACCAAAGCGAGGTTACGGGTGTGCCGACTAGCACCGTCTACGAATTCGAATCATGTTGCCATCTGCACCTCCATGCAGAACATGGTATAAGCAGGATGATAAGATCCTAACTCACTAAAAAATAAAGTTTCACACCAATCAAAACACACGTCATGTAAAAAATATACAAAGCACTAATGCATAAATGACTTAGGCATAGTATCACTTTAGGTAGAGCCCATTGCGAGGCTCCCCCAAATATATTCCATCATAGTCCTCAAGTTCATATGATCCTTTTTCCAACACACGGTTAACTACATGGTGCAAGGACGGGTCGATCGGACCCTCTTGCTTAACAATAACACATAGTAAACACACAATGCGCTCACAAAGACTAGATGTGAACTGGAAATGCCAATAAGTTGGCTTCTATTACTTGAATCAAATTCAATGTTACATACAAAGAAAAATAAAACAATTTGTTCTTAGCCTGCTACAATATACATAAATAAAACTCTATTTTGTCGATGTATTTATACCCTCTGTCGTGATCCTCTCAATCTTTCGATCCTATGAACAATGAAAGAAATATTGATCCCCCTCACTCTGTGCCTACGCACCAGTCTTCTACTATGATCCACTGCGGTTCCCAAGGTCCATCGTGCTAGCTTCTCCGATATGTCCTTCTCTGTCTGCTGAATTCTCCCTGATCTTGCAGACCTGCAGTTGTCAACGCCCCTCCGTGCCTGCAAAACCTTCCTAACTACCCTTAAATTAATCAACAACCCCAAATGGTTGTAGGTTGATCTCCTCGACTGCAGCGCTTCTCTGAATTTTCTACAATGGTCGGTCTTATCACTATCCTCCATAATGATATGCACTCCACCGCATAGACCATTTTACCTTGTTGGTCTTCGAATAACTTGTCGGCTTCACTTAATCTCTATGGATACCGTTTAATCTGCCCCGTCCTCCACGCTTCGCCTCTGTCGCTTTTCCTGTCATTGTCGCATCTCGACCATCTTGTCGACTTTCAACTCTTTCAACTTCTGCATCCTGTCGACTATACTTTTACAGCTTACACTGTACATCCTATCTTCAACTGCTAGTCTCTTTCGCACCAGTGGTCATTGGTAATCCCCCTGGTCGACCTCCTTCTATCGATCAACTTCGACTATTTCGCCTATGCCCCGATGCCCCTGCATCAGTCTCCCCAGGTGAAAAATAACTTGACTGCTCCATCAGTCTTTTGTATTCTTCCTCTGAAATCCATATCGCCTCATTCATCTCATCATCCCTCCATCGGACTAAGTATTCTTTCTTCTACGAACTCCTTGTGCGTCCGACTTCGCACTCATCCATTACTTCGACGATATCTTCTTTGTGTCGATCTGGAATTTTTCCTATCCAGTCGATATTCAAGACTTCCGCGTTGCTGCTTGTTGAACCTTCTTCATACTTGTACATATCTGATACATTGAATGTAGGAGAAATGTTCAATTCCTTCGGTATCTCCAACACATAAGCATTGTCTAAAATCATCTTCAGAATCTTACATGGTCCAATCTTCTTCAGCTTCAGCTTGTTGTATGTTCCTACTGGGACCTCTCTTTCCTCAAGCACGCATAAACAAAGCCCCCCTCGCTGAACAACTGTAGCCTCTTCTTTCTGTCGGCTCTCAACTTATATGTCGCGTTTCTCTTCTCAATGCGCTTCCATACATCTTCATGCACCTCTTTCATATGCTATGCAAATGTCTCTGTGTCTGCACTCTTTCTAAACTCTGTTGGTATTGAAACCAAATCCACCACAGCATGTGGGCTTTGACCTTGAACAATATGGAATGGGCTCATACTTTTCGACCAATTCACAGAGTTGTTATATGTGAATTCTGCTTGTGCCAACACATTCTCCCATTGCTTGGGACTGTCAGCCATGAAACACCTCAGAAGGTTTCCCAAACTTATGTTTACTACCTCGGTTTATCCATCAGTCTGTGGATGGTATGCTGAGCTAAACTGCAACTTCGTATCAAGCTTCTTCCATAGGGTTCTATAGAAATGACCCATAAACTTGGTATCTCTGTCTGATGTTATACTCTTCGATACCCATGCAATCTGAATATCTCCTTGAATAATAGTAAAAAAATTCTTGTGGTGTCACTTGTCTTCCGACACAAAATAAAGTGTTCCATTTTCAAAATTCTATTGACTACCACAAAGATTGAGTCGTTTCCTTGCTGCGTCTTCAGCAATCCTAACACAAAATCCATGCTCAGTTTCTCCCATGGGACATTCGGCACTGGTAATGGTGCATACAGCCCCATATTCTGAATTCGTCTCTTCGTCAACTGGAAATTTTGACACTGTTGTACCCACTTACCAACATATGTCGCCATCCATGGCCAATGGTGTTTTTATTCGACCAACACCTTGGTCTTGTCGATGCAAAAATGACCTGCTAATCCACCGCTATGGATTTCTCGGATTAGGTTCTCTCTCATGGAACCCCTGGGAATACACAATTGTTTCCCCTTTATTAGGTATCCCTCTTGGATAAAATAATCCAAGTATGGTGTTTTGTCGACACTCCATGGTTCGTGACTATACTTCCATGCTTTCACAAAATCTCTATCGGTCTCATACTTCGTTTTTACCGAATCTATTCCTGTCACCTGAACTGTCGTCGTGTTCAACAATGCAACTCTTCGACTCAGTGTGTTAGAAACCTTGTTCGACTTGCCCGACTTATGTCGCAACATGAAGGTGTATCTTTGCAAGAATTCAACCCATTTCATGTGCCGCTGATTCAACTTCGACTGAGTATTCAAATAACTCAGTGCTTGGTGGTTTGTATACAACACAAACTCCTTAGGAAGCAAATAATGCCTCCAATTATTTAATGCTTGCACGATAGCATAGAACTCCTGGTCGAAGACCGAATATTTCTACTTTGCTTCGTCCAAATTTTTATCTACAGAATGCAATTGGTCGGCCCTCCTGGCTCAACACTGCGCCAACTGCCATTCCGCTTGCAATGCAATTGACATGGAGAAATTTGTCGAAATCTGGGAGAGCTAATACTGAGCTCTCGGTCACCTTCTGCTTCAACTTGTCAAAGTCTTTCTGGGAGGCTTCTGTCCACTTAAACTCCCCTTTTTTCATGCACTTCAATGATGCACATATTCGACTGAATCCTCTGATGAACTTCCTATATAAACAAGCAAGTCCATGAAAACTCCGCACTCTTGTCCTGCTTGTCAATTCTGGCCACTCCAATATAGCCTTCACCTTTTCTGGGTCCATTACTAACCCTTTACTTGAGATTACAAATCCCAAGTACACCAGTTCTTCCTTCATGAAGAAACACTTCTGCAGGTTCACCATCAGCTTCTCTTCCTGCAGCTTCTGCAACACTTGTCGAATGTGCTCCAAATGTTCATCTTTGGTTTGACTGAAAATCAAGATGTCGTTGAGATATACTACGATGAACTTTCCCAAGAATGGATTTAGTACTTCATTCATCAATCGCATGTACATACTGGGTGCATTGGTCAGTCCAAAGGGCATCACTAACCACTCATACAGTCCTTCCTTTTTCTTTAAGGCTTTCTTCCATCCATCTCCTTCTCTGACCCTGATCTGGTGATATCCACTCTTCAGGTCGATCTTGGTGAAGTATCTCGGTCCACTCAAACAATCCATAAGTCGTCCATCATGGGTAATGGAAATATATACTTGATCGTGATCTTGTTGATAGCTCTGAAGTCTATACACATCCTCCATTCCCCGCCCTTCTTCGGAGCTAATACTGTTGGTACCGCAGACGGTCTTAAACTTTATCTGATCAATACCTTGTCCAACAACTCCTGGACTTGTTAATTGATTTCTTGACCCTCTATCGGAGTCATTCTATGTGGTACCTTGTTTGGAAAACTCGATCCTGGAATCAAGTCGATCTGATGGGATATGCTCCTCGTTGGTGGAAATCCCGTCGGTGCCTCGTCGACTATTATGCTCTCAAAATCGTCGAGCATTTCTTCGACTTAGACCAGAATTCTTTTTGTCGTCAACCTTTCGACACATGGTCCTTTAGGAATGACGGTGAAACATCCCGACTGTTTCTCCTCCTCTGCTAGGAATTCCTTCGTTGAGCACATCAGCACTCGCTTCTCCCAATCGTTTATGTCTCCCTGCTTGCAGTCGACACGATCCTCCTGCTTTGGATTAATCCTTCGCGTGTCATTTTTCCACACTGTGAATTTGTTGGCTCGACCATCATAGATCATCTTCCGATCATATTGCCATGGCCTCCCTAACAACAAATGACAAGCGTCCATTGGGATTACATCACACTATACACTGTCTTCAAGCTTTCCAACTTTAAATTTGATCATGCACTGTCTGGTTACCTTCACATGATGTCCTTTCTGTAGCCAGGATATATTGTATGGATTTCGGTATTGCTGAAATCTCAAACCCAACTTGTTGATGACCTCCGTCGACACTAAATTCTCGGTACTTCCACCATCAACAATGGCCTTGCAATACCTGTCGGGGATCAGAACTTTGGTCTGAAAGATGACCTTTTGTTGTGTCAGATCCTCCTCCTTCCGCTGGTCGTCCTAAACAAACATTCTCCTGGTCGTCATGTTTCAACCTTTTCCTCTACCCTCTTTTCCACTGTCGGATGTCGATTTCGTCTTCTCGTCGCCTTGATCATCTCATCGACGTATGGGTTTCGAATCCTTCGCCACGTGTGGATTCTCTGGGAATTCATAGTATTTGTGTCCCACACCTCGACACTTACAACAGACAATCGCTGGTCCGTCAGCTCCTTTTTTTCTACTAGACCATTTCGACCAAACGCACCCCGACCGTGGGTCTCTCGAACATCCCATCGATTTCCTTGTGCTTTCTCTCTGGTCGTTGTCCCTTCCGCATGTCGTTTGTCTTCGATGACTTCTCTCCTGGTTCCGCTACTTTGTCCCTTCGTGGAAACAGTCTTCGCACCTCGACTGGTCATCCTTCCTCTAGTCGATGCAGTTCTTCTCGACAGCTTATCTTCATACTTGACATCTAGTTGGTAGGATTCTCCAACCATTCTGAAATTCGACAGGCTCAACGCATCTTGTATTACATACTTCAATCCGTTTACATATCTTGCAACAAATTCTTCTCATTCATCAGTTTGACCGGATCTTATTGACAGTCTATAGAACTCTTCCATGTATTCTATGTATTCCTTTTTAACTTCCTAAACAAGGAAATCACATAGTCGTTAGACAGGAACTTCCCTTTCAGTTTGGAAACCATTTTATCCCAATAATTGATTTTCTCCTTGCCTTTCTTGACTCTGTCAACCTATACATTGTTCTACCACAATGAGGAATGACCCTTCAAATTCAAACATGCATTCTTAACCCTCTTAGGATCCTCTATCTGCTCTATATCAAAGTATTTCTCCATTTCTCTGAACCAGTCTATCAAGTCTTCTGGATCCTGACTTCCTAAGTAGGTAAGTACGTCCATTTTTTCCTTACCCCTCATCTCTGTCAGTGATAGGATATTCCTATACTCCATCGTAGTCCTCCTAGCATTTCTGTCATTTTCATTTTCAGTCATGCATGCAAAATTAGGGTTTGCATGCATCCTCGTCATCAGTACCAGCACCTAGCCCTCAGCAAACTAGCCCCTGAAGCTTCCTTCAGATCAATTTTAGCTCTACTAGAGCTTAGTGCGCCCTCCTTTCACCTACTGCATGAGAAGGGCGCCTTTCTTCACCTACCAGTCCAGTTTAGTTCAGTTATCTTCAGTTATTTCCTTGATTTAAGGATTAACTGACTCCTAACTGACCTTACCACTCCGATGGACCTCCATTGTGACTAGACAGCGTGTTCTGACTCCAGTTAGCTCCATCTGTGCCCTCCACTGAGCCTCCTTCACTACATTAGTGCTTCCATGTGCCAGTTACACCAACCACACTCAGTTAGACTCAGTTTGACTCTCGGTTGACCATTACTTGTGCATTGATGACTTCACTGATGAGAAGGTGGACTCCTAGTTATGCATTGATGACTCTCCACTGATTATGGATCTGTGCATGAAGGCTAATTCGAATTACACCTAGTGAATTCGAATCCTCATACTCAGCATTGTATATTTACCAATTTACTATTCAAATTTATGTAACATGTGTAATTATTCTGCCTCAATCAGAGCTCCTTTGGATCTATGTTCTAATGCTTCTCTCATCTTATATTATTCCTAAATTCTTTCATTGTGAGGTTTACATCATCTCTTTGGATCTTATGTGGGCATTTTGACAGTCAGTAGCTTGATGAATTTTTTTTTTGGTTCTTCTTCCACTGCTTCTCGGGCTTCCACTTCCTCATCGCTGTGGTCAAGTGCATCGGGAATGCATCCATGTCTCTAGCTCTCTTTGATCGCTGCAACCTCATTGTTCAAGATTCTCATTGTTCTTATGCACTCGTCAAACATTTCGCGATCAACTATAACTCCTGAACCTCGCACTCTTCGTCCTACATTACAGACATTTACACCTATTTGTGTCATGCTTTCAACCTCAGCTGAAATCTTCTCTCGTCCAATCGCAACCGAACCTTCACCACATGTGCACAACTCTACCCAACCGCATCTGGAGTTGTTCACACCTTCACAGATTCAGCCTCGCATTTAGGATGTTGCTGCTCTGATACCACCTAGCGCAAGGACGGGTTGATCAGACCCTCTTGCTTAACAATAACACACAGTAAACAAACAATGTGCTCACAAAGTCTAGATGTGAACTGGAAATGCCAAGAAGTTGGCTTCTATTACTTGAATCAAATTCAATGTTACATACAAAGAAAAATAAAACAAGTCTCCCTTAGCTTGTTACAATATACATAAATAAAACTCTATTATGTCGGTGTGTTTCTACCCTTTGTCGTGATCCTCTCAGTCTTCCAATCCCTTGGAAAACGAAATAAAGATTGATCCCCCTCACTATGTTCCTCCGCACCAGTATTCTACTATGCTCCACTGTGGTTCCTGATGTCCACCCTGCTGGCTTCCACAAGATGTCCTTCTCTATCCATCGAATTATCCCTAATCCTACAGACATGCAGTTGTCAATGCCCCTCCGTGCCTGCAAAACCTTCTTAATTGGCATTAACTTCCTCTATGACCCCAAATGGTTGCAGGTCGATCTCCTCGACTGCAGCACTTCTCTGAATTTTCTACACTGGAAGGTCTTATCACTGTCCTCCTGACTGATATGCACTCCACCGGGTAGACCATTTTACCTCATCGGTCTTCAACTTAACTTGTCGGCTTTACTTAATCTCTACGGCTTCTATTTAATCCTCCTCATCCTCCACACTTGGAAAAAACCACTCAAACAATCATCCCTTCTTGGCAAAGGAAACCTATGCTTAATTTTATATTGTTTATAGCTTTAGAATTTGTGCACATTCTTCACTCACCTCCTTTATTGGGTGAAAACATAGTGGGTATTACATGTGGGCTTAAGGATTCTCTAATTAAACCTCTATCCAACAATTCTTGAACTCGTTTGTTCACTTCTTTACCTTTTGCAGAGAAAAGCTTATCACTAGTAGAAAACCAAGTGGCGTATTCCCTCAAATTATATCCTTAAACTTCTCCAATAATTCACTAACATCTACCAAAGTATAACTTTTTACTATTGAACTATCTTTTGGAAATATGGAAAAAGAAAACCTAATCAACTTTGACTTCTTTAAGGAAGAGTTTCAATGAAGACAACAATCCTTTGTGTATGTTACCTCAAGCCATCATTTTCTACCTTCATTGTCTACAACTAGAAAGCTTATTTCCTCACTTCTCAATTTGGCAAGTGTCTATCTTTGCATTGTGAGTGGCACTCTTATAAAATTTTCAAGGTCTTCCAAATGAAATATGGCAAGCTTCCATGGGCCACGCATCACAAAGAAATTATAAATTTATCACAATAATTCCCAATATGAAAAATAATTAGGCATTTCTTTTATGAAAAATAATTAGACACTTCTTTAAAAATGTTAGTTGATATGTTTTTTGCAACCACGAAACTTTACAAGCACTAGGATGCCATGTACATTTCAAATGTAGCTTCTTAGTCACTTTAGAAACTAAGTTTTAAGTACTACCAATATCAATAATTGAAGAATGCATTTTACCTCCCTCCTTTTAAGCTCCCAATCTTCATTCAAATTCTCTAGTTTCAACATAACTCTTTGAAACATAAGATTCTCTCCTTACTCATGATGAAATTCAAAGACGTTATCATCCAGAACTATTTTTGTTGCTTCAATCATGAGTTCTAGGCTCTTGTCATAATCCTTCATTGACATTCTACGAGCATTCACTAAACACTTGAAGCATGTGCCTATAAATTATACTTTTCTTTTTAGAACTGAAAAACTTACTTTATAAGTGGAAAATTCTGAAACTTTATATCAACCTTGTAACCTCATACAAAAATCTGATTTTTAGAACTTGCACTAACCTTGTCCTTCCATTGTGTTTTTCTCTTGTTACAAATTGCTTTCTTCTTCTTATGATTTTGCTTCTTCCTTCTAGTACAATTTACCTACAACCCTAAAGCCAAGTGATAATAAGCCCTCAACATTGACCAAACATCCATCAAACGTATTCCATCTATGTTAAATCTCAAGCATTAACATACATTACAAAATTCATATGTACTCAACGTTCTTCTATTTTTCCTTAAGCAATTGTGTCAACACATTCAATGTAAAGCTTACATTTTAGTATGAACACCATCCCCATCCCATCCCATTCAGTCTTTAAATTGTCATTGTCCACTTATAAGATTTTTTCAATGTCCACTAGTCCCAAGTCGATTAAGTTATTAAGTAGACTTTGATCCATTAGCTTCGTACAGTGGTTTGGGCTTTCAAAAAAAAGACCTCGGGATTATTTTAATTTTTTATCAAATTTAAAATATTCCCACTATACCCTTTTGACCTTTACACTTATTTAATTACCGAAATAGAAATTATCATCTATCCCTCCAATATCAGCTCCCTATCGCTTGCCCCTCCCCTCCCTCCCCAACCCGGCACCACCCCCCCTGCCACCTTACCTCCTCCACCCTGACAATAGTATCCAACGTTTAGTATTTTTTGAGCTGTAGCCATCCCAGAAATATGATCGCCACATGCCTCTGAGTGAAAATCATTCAGTACATGTTCAGCCTCCTCGTGAGTTAAGCAGCGTCGGAGGATAGAATCAACACCACCACAATACAACATCTCACCAATGATTAGGTAATATTTTGTGTGGTGATGCACACAACGACATTCGTCATGAGATAATTGAGGATTGAAATGTTGGGTCTAGAGATACAATGTGATATCCCCATACCATGGGTCATAAGTACTGATAAGAAACAAGGACTCTTTGAGGAGAGATTCCATGGGATCAGTTTTTGTATCAGTACGGAGAAGATCGAAAATCAGCTCTGCGAAAACCAAATACTTTTTGGATTTATCCTTCTCAAACTGGAGATCGAACTCCTAAAGAATCATGATCCAGCGTGAATATTTTCCCCCTAGTACCTGGCATGTGAGAACTTGGTACATGGGGTTAGAGTCAGCAATAATGGTGGTAGTGCTGAGGAGGATATAATGGAAGAACTTTTGGACAACAATGACTACTGCGAGAGCTAGCTTCTCGACATGTGAATACTGTGTTTCAGAGTCAATGAGACCCTTACTAAGGTAGTAAATCACGTGCTCCTAAGCGTTACTAACCTCGTGAACAAAAACCATAGCGATGGTGGTAGTGGAAGCAACAAGATAAAGGATGTAATCCTTGGTATAATTGGGTGCTTGTAACACAAGTGCATGGGTGATAGCATGTTTCAGGTTGTCGAAGGACTACTAATCATAATCATTTCAAATGAAAGGGACATCCTTCTTGAGCAACCACATGTATCCCTGTGTCTTTTTTGGTGAAATTTCACACGAAACATCGTAAATAGTTTGCCTTTCCCTGCAAAATTTTAAGTTTCGGTATATACGTTGGGGGTGGTAGAGAAACAATGGCTTCCACCTTCAGGGGATCAATAAGGATCCTGTCTTTCGAAATTATGAATCCTAACAAGCATCCAGAATTGACACAAAAGGTGCACTTGTGAGGGTTGAGGTGGATATTGTACCGTCTACATCTAAGGAATACAACCGTTAGATGATCAATGTGAAAATATTGACGATTTGAATGAGCAGGAAGATCGTCTAAGTAAGATTCCACAAAGTCCTTCACGTCATGGAAAGCATATGACATAGCCCGCTGGAATGTAGCACCAGCATTTTTAAGGCCAAAGGGGAGTTTGCGATACACAAACGCACCCCATAGGAAGATTAAAGTCATCTTGTGTTGATCGATAGGGTGTATCTCTATCTGATTATATTCGGAAAAGCCGTCCATAAATGAGAAGATGATTGTTCTGACACAGTTGTCGATGATTTGGTCGATGAACGGGGTAGGATAATTGTCCTTAGGACAATCCTTATTCAGATCCCTGTAATCGACGCAAACCCTAATGGTACCCTATTTTTTTAGTAACGGGGATGACATTAGAGACCCAGTCCATTCAGGGTACAGGATAAATGAACCCAACCTTCAATATTTTTTCAATTGCTTCCTTTATAGCCGCAGTTTTCCGAGGGTGCACAGGGCATAGTTTTTTTCGAACAGGTCTTGCATCGGGATATGTTTGAATCTCATGCATAACGATAGTAGGATCAATCCCAGTTATTTCCTCGTATCTCCATGAAAATACGTCACATAATTGTTTAAACAAGTTCGTAAAAGTTGTGACTTCTTCCGGAGAACAAGTTTGGACTAAGTGAATTTGTTCCAGACTCCAAGTTTAAATGATATGTTGATCGCAATGGTAGGCGTGATGTTAGCCAAGTTTCCCTCGGTTACCATATCCACAGTGAGGATAGGATATTGAGGGTAAGGAAATACATTCGGTGAAACAATTGTTTCAATAGCGTTATCTACTGAATCTAACGATGGAAGGAAAGACGATCTATGGTGGAGGTCTTCCCATGGGGGTTCATCCATGCTCATAATCTCCATGATTGACTCGTCAGAATGAAAAGTATCGAGCAGAGGATTAGGTTGGGATGATCTCCGCTGTAATGGCAGAGAACGTGAAGTAGATGCCACTGAAGAGTGGACATCGGGTAAATCAAGTGCAGATTGGATGGCCTCATATGTAGCTTCTACGGGGCTGAGAGACATCACATATCCAATTGTATCCAGGTGGTCTGGGTCGAGCACAATCCATTGATCGTTTGAGTAATGCAAGGATGAAATCATGTTCACCGTGGAAACATGGGAAGGGGGATATGATGTTGGAAAGACTCCCATGAGGGATGAATCTTTAAGGATTCCTACCCCCACACTCTCATATATCTGCGTCGAGTGTCCTAAAAGAGGGACATTGTCCGCAGGATGAGTAGTTGTGTCGGGTGTACAAAAGTCTAATTAGTCAATAGTGACAATCTTTCCTTGCTGGGGAAATTGCACAATGCAGAAGACAAACGATGCAACCTCATTCATGGCATAAAACCAATTGCGACCAAGTATTAGGTTGTAATCCAATGGGGAAGCAACGAATTCCACATTAATGGAAACGCTTTTTCCACCCAAATCAATGGTCAAATATTGTAGCAACCTGTGTGGTTGAAATCCACATACATCGAAAGATTTCAATGTAGTTGGGGAACGTTTCAACTCGAGAGAGCCAATGGCTCGCCAACAATATAACGACATAACCGAGGTAGAGGCTCCTTCGTCTAGGAAAGTATGATGGATTCTTTTCCCAGCAACGTTAGTAACGATTTGGAACGCAAGTTGGTGGGAAAGCCTCGGCTTGAAATACTCTAACTTAAACATGATGGTATTGGAGGAATCTGGGTCTACAGTTCCAATCGCAGATAACAGGGTCTTACGCTAGATAGGGCAGTTTTGTTAGACTTCTAGCGTCAACATAGCACAATGGACTTGTGCTAAATCCTCTACTATGTTGTAGTTCTAAGCATCCCAAGCATTTGGATTTAAAGTGGCTTTTCTAATCGTGCTCTTGGGTGGACACAATAATAAATCTAGTTAAGGTTTCTCTATAACAAGAGGACCTTGAGGTGATGGAATGTTAGATGTAGATGCGAGGGGTTTTTTAGGATTACCCCCGTCAGATTCCTTTGGAGAAGGAGATTCATATGAACGTGATCAAGTATTCAAGTTGACCGTTTCGCTCTACATCATGAGAAATAGAGAGGTGGAGGACATTTCTCCTTGAGAATGAGATGGTTGTTGCGTGATCATCTATTTTTGTTGTGTGGGGAAGGGGTCAGTTAGGACTGCGGGTGTGGGGTTCCCCTTAAGTAAATTTTGCACTTCGTCCCGATGTGGGCACTCTTTGGTGAAGCAATCACCACCACATAGTAAATAAGGATACTTGACCTTCTGCTTTTGTTTGGTGACATCAGGATTGTTCTGTCTAGGCTCTTGTTGGTTAGAATACTTTTTATTTTTACTTTTGTTCTTCTTTTTTCCACTGGATTTTTGAGGTGAAGCAGATTGAACTAAATTCACTTCTTAAGTGGAAGTAGGGTTGGGTGATGGTTTGGCGTGATGTCCATCCTTTCTGGTGGGTGGAGTCGAGCTATGATAGCCTTGTAATCCACCAGATTGTGTAGCAAGATGGGTGTGAATGGAACCAATGATTCCATCAACATGAGGTCCCGTAGGCAGTTTTGTTGGATTGTAGGTAGGGCGGGGGGAATCAGGAAAAATATTGTATAAAGTGATGGATTGAGCATAGACAAGGTCTAAATACTGAGCACGCGCTATAGCTTGTTAATTTGTGACGGCCCCACCCATAGCTACATATTTAGATATGATAGGTAATAGAGACTTTGTAAACCAATCTATGAGGAGATGGTACGGAATGGGAGCTTTAAGCAGGCGTCGTCTCCTCCTCCACTCATGAATATGATCAGAAATGTGAGTGGCAGTGGTCTGACGGAGAGAAGTCAAAACATCCGTGTTGGTTTCGTAGCGGATCGGTAGTTGAAAATGTCTCAAAAATGACATAGCCAAAGATCGAAAATCAGGAAAGGAGTGTGGTGGTAACTCATTGTACCGCTTTGAGGCAATACCAGTAAGGGTTCTTTGGAATAACCTCAAACAAATGGAATCATCCATTAAAGAATTGAATGAACACCACAAATGATAAGTCATTACGTGGTTCTTCGGGTCCTCACTAGGTTTTCTGTCAAACTTCGGGATATCAAATGGTAACTTCAACGGAATTGCTGGCCAATTGGTGCCATGGTAAATGGGATAATTAGTCAACCGTGATAAGCCTGGCAGATCAAGTGTAGCCATAAATGGTAAATTTTGGTTTGGCTGTGGATACTGGTAATAATGATAAGGAATCTCTATATCAGTAGGACTATGGACCGATTGGTCGTAAGGTCCTCCTGGGTTGGGAGGTGGACCTGAAGGGAGTCCTCCTTCACTAGAATAAGGTGGTCCTCCGCTGAAAGGTGGGGGTCCGCCTCCTCCAAAGTAGGGGGTCCTCCTCCTACGGAGTAAGGTGGTCCTCCTCCTCCAGAATGGGGTGGTCCTCCTCCTCCAGAATAAGGTGGTCCTCCGCCAGAATGCAGGGGGTATGCCTCCTCCAGAATGGGGTGGTGATGGTGGTGGTGGACCGGATGGTGGTCGAGGTGGTGGGATAACTAGTGGAGGTGGTGGGGGTGCTCCACCGACTATAGGTCCAGTCGGTGGGACGTTATGGTTCCCCCATGGGGTATTCGGGTTTCAGGGATAGGGTAATCCAGGAAAAATATTTCCAGGATAATTGGGTCCTATAGGAGGATTATGATGTCTCAAAAAAATGTGCCCCCATGGGGGTTGGGTCCAAATAGATTGTCCCCCCGTGTGATGTGTCCACGTAGTTTGTCCCATGCTTGGAAGAGAACTTCCAACCATACTATAATTTGGATGTGGAGTGTGTCCTCCACTCACATTATGTCCTCGAACTGGGTGATGTCCCTTAGTTATATTAGGTCCACTAGTTAGGGGTTTCCCCCCAGTTGAAAATTGCCCACTTACTGGAGTGTTACCAAAAACTGAATGTTGAACACTAGTGCTAGGTTGACCCATAACAAATGGTTGACTACTAAAAAAGGGATTACTTCCCCTTGACTATAGACTAACAGGTATATTATATCATCCCCTCGAATTTTGAGGTGGGGGTGGTGGAGGTAGTGTCCCATGACATAGTTAATAGTGGTTGAAGGTTTCCCTCTATAGGTTGGGGTCACATAAGGTGTTGAAACAATCGCCTGAATTTGAGGTGTACTCGTCGGGAATGATGGTTGACCTGGTTCATAAGTGGTCACGGTAGGTGTCGAAGTTCCCGATGAAGAAAATGATAAAGAACAGATAGGGGATTGTTGTTCAATACCTGATACTTCCATATTAGGTCTGTGTGGGAAACTCTGTCGTCTAAGTTGTTCACCGAATGTTCGTAAATGGTCAATAGTTGCATAAACAGGTGCAAAATAGACATCAATATGTATCCATGGAGGAATTTTAACTGAAGTTTCCATGGTTGGAAGTGACTCAAAATCGGAAACATGTCGTCCTAGAGAAGTGTCCCAAAATGTTGCAGTTGGACCAAAGGTTGTTGATACCATATCATCCTGGGGTTGACTGAAAATCCAGTGTGTAGCTCCAGGGTGTCCTTTCGTCGAATGATGAAAATATGTGTCATGTGAAGCAGGTTGTGCCAAAATCACGAGACTCATATGATCCGTGATATGTGGGTGTGCGAGGGGTGAATATTTCATCCCCGACTCCATGGTGGAAGTGTCTTCTTCGCGTGACACAGATGTGGTAGGTTGATCCATGTTTGCTCCTGAGTTCTCCTCTTGCTTAAGGGGATATTCAGGTGGAAAGTTTAAAATCCTTCAGGATCTTCTCAAAGGTTGATCAACCAGAATTATTGGATCAAAATTTATCCTAAGAGTTTTATATACAAAAAAGAAAAAATACACTCCAAAGTCTACAAAATCTAAAGCCGCAAGAAAAATTATGTGCTGGGTGTGGATTCAATGGTTTGGAACCTCACGGGATTATCAAGGCGGTGCAACTCGCGATATACCACAGGGTCCAACAATTATACTCGACCCAATTTTTCAGAGCACTAACCAGGGAGGATTAGGACTGTACCCCTAACCGTATAACCCGACTACCTGAATCACGTGCGTAGTAGCTCCCCGAGTGATGTTCTCGGTGTTTTTCCACGCCAACATGGCCAATAGGTTAACTCAGATGTTTACAAGAATCCTAGAAGGGTGTCCTGATATACACAAGGTACGTGGGAGCTCAAATCCATAGTGGTGTTCTCTAATGCACAACCATACGACAGGATCCTTCTGATATACTATCAAGTACGTGCAGTACCTTTCTATATACCCAAGGGTAAGTGAAAGGCCATTCGATATACTGGTTCGTGCGTGGAAGAACTACAAGCCCCCTGGATGCAGTGCAGGAAAATAATGACAGCTTCCATGCTTAAAGACGTCGGAACACATATCTAACTTAACACGCAAGTTTCCATACAATTTTAACCTAGTGCTACCGTTAAATTTTATATTTTACGGTTAGGTGAATGCATGAGGTGTAGAAAAGAATTTAAAAAGAATGAAAATCTAAGGTACATGCAAATGCAAATCTTTCCTTTTCTTTTCGATGAAAACTAAACTAAGGTAAGGACAAATTTTCTTTGTTTCTGAAAATGAAAAATGAACAAGTACCTTTAAGTGTTCAAAATATACCAAAAGAATCAAAAGCACTCTTTCACTAATCCAACAAAAATGAAACAAATCAACACCAAATCTAAATGTTTTTGTTTTTCTCTTTTCAATTTTAAGCGAATCTACAAAAAAAGTGAAAAGGATAATTTCTTTGAATGCAATAACTTCAATTTTCCAAACTAAAGATAAAAAAGTGGAAAAAAATAAAAAAATAAAATGCAAGAATCTGTCAATCTTTGGAATGCTTCCTGAAAATTTCAACTAGACTTGAAATATTCAAAGAAATGATAAACAAGTTTTCATAACCAATCAAATACAAGATAATGATAATGTTTTAAAACTTTTCAAAGATCTTTTAATGATAAATTCCAAAGTATGAAAAAATCTCTACAACACTTTCAAGAAAGAAACTTGAAACAAAGATAATGAACAATTTTTTATTTCTTACTCAAATGCACTTAACAGATATGAGAATGATGCCACTTTCCAGATCTAATATTCAGAGAATGCAACAATACACTACTGCAAAATTTAACCAGTTGGAAATTCCCAAATAAATGTTATCACCCAAAATCTTAGTAACACTCAAAACACAAAAAATCAAGCAAAAATCACAATAACAAAAATGGGAAGGCTTGGAAGTCAGATCGAACAAATCGAACAGATCAGGTGAAATGATCGGGAGTCACAAGAATGAGTACATCGATGGGGGATTGAAATTTCCCACAATGAATGAATGATTCACTTGACTAACTAGGAACCTAATCGACACTTAAACTTCACAATAAAGCCAAGGATGAAATATGTTGCGCCTAGGGGTTCTGTGACTATAAGGGGCAACACACAGAACTCAAAAAATCAAACCAAAAACCAACTTGAGATATTTGTATACCAAGTGCAAATCAATGGAGGGAAATGCACGTTGTGAGTGTGCACCAGTTCGTTGAGAGATCCAAAAACGCACTCTGCAAACAGGTAAACAACGTCAGCGACGCGTGTTGCAAATAGCCAGAGAGCGTCAGCGACGCAGGTTGATAACTGGTAAACAGTGTCATATTTACAGTGACGCGGGGGTTACACCAACCAGGTGCGTTGGGAGGGATCTGGGAAACAGGAAATAAAAATACTTCAAGAATAAAAAGGTAATGGGTCTGGTGATGATCCTAAGCAGAATCTGGATAACCCAGAGACTCATTGATGGTCACATCCAATGGAAGGAAAGGCAATTAGAGGCTCAATCAAGAAAAATCAAGAATTGAAAACAAAGCAAAACTATGACCTATAACTCCCTTGTATGGTAGTCATTTTTGTTTGAAGACAATCTGCTAATGCAAACAAAAACTGATCTCTCTAGCCTAAATTATTTATATCTAGAACAAAAGAGTACACAACATAATTATCTTTCCTAGTTAGATTAAATTGCAAGGTGGATCAGAGAATGAGTTACCTTATGATTTCAATTCCTTTCTCCTCGCTTGATCTACTTCTAGTTCCTCGATATCCAACTGCAAAACAAGATGGATAAAGTGGAAACAAAAGAACAAATATGAAAGCATATGATTATGATTCTAACTAGATCAATGGTCAAAGAAGTCAATCCTAAACAATATTATAAGACATAACAAGTTTATGGAAAGATATTTATATTAAATGTAATTTGCAGCAAATACAGAGCAGAGAGAATTACAACCGATGCCTTGACATTATGACTCCAACTAAAATGATCTTGCCTCAAAGATCCAAATCCTCCTAGCTTCCTATGGATGAAGAAGATAATCCTAACCAAATTCCACCAGCATATGGGTACTTAATCCTTCCTCCATTAAAAATGGAGAGGGGGTTCATATATATAGGGCTAAAGGGATATGATAGGTTTAGGATTTAGGGGAGAGGATTAAGGGATCATCCCACCAGGTTAGGGGATCGAGAGACACCTTTCCAAGCATCTAGGGATAAGACTCCACATCACCAAGATTCGAGAAGTCGCTCGAATCTTCCTTTTATCCATTTTAACCAACTCCGATGCACCTTGCATGAAGGAAACATGCGTCAAAAGTAGATCACCGCACCTTGTACAAAGGCACACTACGTTGCCGATGCACTCTGATAAGGTGCAGAATGTGTCACCTTGGGTTCGAGGCTCCTTTCTAGAAGGAAGGGTGCATTGGGGTGACTACAAAAGGTAAAGGGAAAGTACAACAACCTTTCCTCCAATTTTTTAGCCAAGTAAGTTCAAGGATTAAGGCATAGATATGAAACATGACTCATGATGACAAGATTTTGGTGTAACAAAATAGCTGGGTTATTCCATCATTTATGGGAGCTGTTCTTTTTTCTTGTGAGGCCGGTTTGGCATACTCCTATGTTAATATTTATGGTCCATATCATAATAAAGAATCATTCTGGGATCGTTTCAGTGAGATCAGTCTAATGAAGGTGGACCACCTTATTATCGAAGGCGATATGATTTTTACAATAGGGGAGGCAGAAATTTTGGGGAGAGCAGCACACCATGACCCACTTTCTGAGTATTTCTATAATATGTTAGATACTCACTCCCTTCTTTATATCCCTCCTATACAGCTCCGACCAACATGGTGCAATACAAGGAATGGTGAGGATCACATTTCTAAACGACTAGATCATTTTCTCATTAACAAAGGCACTCTACTATCAGAAGCATCCGTACAACATGGGTTGGGATTGGATGTCAATCTGACCACCACCCCATCCTCTTAGAACTCAATAATGCTTTCAAGAAACCATCGAGTCAATTTAAGTTCGAGAGGCGGTGGCTAGAGAATATGGAATTCAAAGAGATGGTTGTTAAAGAATGGTCAACATATGACAGGAATCAAGGAAGGTCGACATCAGTTCAATTTAATAACAATATTAAGAATATTAAAGGATTGGACATCCCATGGATTTACAACCAACTGCTCGCCATTACCAAATAACTAAAGGATATCGAAGACAGTTTAGAGCATTTATATGTTAACTATCTAGTGGGATTTCCATCAGATGCTACCACACTGGAAGTTTCTCAGTTGGAAAAGCATATGAAGACCATTTTAATGGATGAAGAGGCCTCAACAAGAATGAAAATCAAATCTTTATGGATTCAGAAGGGTGATGAGAATACAAGTTTCTTTCATAAATTTATTCAACATAGAAATAATGACAATTCCATTTGGGACCTATAGGACTGCTTGGGCTCGTCCTATTGCGGATTCCAATCCCTTGCATAAATGGGGGTTAAACATTAGTAAAAATGTATAATCACAAAAAAAGACTCATCTCCTCCATATGATGATTCTGATGGAGGGCTACCCTTCTATGGTTAATGAGGAATAGGCACAAGGCCTACAAAACCCTGTATCCATTGAAGAACTTCGGTCGATAGTCCAATTGATGCAACATGAGAAAATCCCAGGCCCTGATAGTTGGGCCATTGAATTTTATGAATTCTTTATGTATTTATTTGAGACTGGCATTCTTGCTATCATTATTCGAGACTGGCATTCTTGCTATCATTATTCAAGGCTGGCATTCTTGCTGTCATTGAAGAATCAAGGAAAAAGGGGAGAATCCTAGCTTCCTTCAATTCGACCTCCATCACTCTTATTCCTAGAAAATACAAAGGGATCACATTTGAGTACTATCGACCGATATCATTGTGCAATAGTATTTATAATATCACTGCTAAGGTGATAGATAACATGATCTGTGGGATTCTTTCTGATGGTATATCACAAGAGAAGCATGCTTTCCTAAAAGGCAAACTTATCCAAGATGCCATTGGCACGACACGGGAAGTTTTACACTCAACAAAGACAAAAAATACACCGACTGTTACTCTTAAAATCGACATACAACAAGTGTATGACAAATTTAATTGGACCTACCTTACATTAATCCTATTACAGATCGGCTTTCCACTTGCAACAATTGATTGGATCATGTCAACGATTAAGACGGTGTCATTTTCTATTCTCATTAATGCATCTACCTCGGATTTATTTCAGCTTGAGAGGGGGTTACATCAAGGATTCCCATTGGCCCCATTTTTGTTCCTTCTTATCATCAAAGGTATGAGTCGGGCAATTCTACGAGCAAAAAGATCAGGATCCTTCTTCGGTTTCAAGATCGCAACTAAATCCCGAGTGACACACCTCCTCTTTTTCGATGACATCTTGATCTTTGTAGATGGCTCTTGTCGGTATTTACTCCAAATCAAAAAGATTCTAGACTTGTTCTATCTTTCCACTGGTATGTCCATCAATCCCCACAATTCATCCATTTCTATTATGAACATGCAGGATGTGGAAGTCGATTGGATATATCAACTTTTCCCTTTCGAGTAAGTTACTATAGAAATGGGGTTGCCATATTTGGGTTTTTTTGTTAAACCAAATGACTACAGGATAAAGGATTGCAAATAGATGTTCATTCGGGTCGAAAAGCACACCCAACTATGGTTTAACATTTGGTTGTCTAAAGGAGGAATATTTGTCCTCATAAACTCCATTTTGGAGGCCCTTTCAATTTATTGGATGAATATTGCACATATTCCTACTTCCACCCTAAAAATCATCTGAAATATATGTTGTAACTTTTTATGGAAGCAGTATGATAGAAATTCCTCTTTTCACTGGATTTCTTGGGATCATCTCACTCTCCCAAAACCATGGGGATGTTGGGAAATCAAGCATTTGCCGATATTTTCTATTGCACTAGCGGAAACAATTATTTGGTGTATTATGAAGTGCAATAATTTTTGGACATCTGTTATCTACCATAAGTATATCTACCCTCTCTCAATAGAGGATTGGATCCAAAGCTGAAACCCCTCCCATAGGAATATCTCTAATATATGGTGAGAAACTCTCGACGCATTTGATCTTATGGCTGATGGACTACAATGGAAACTTGGAAATAGGGCTTTGATACGTCTAGGAATTGACCCATGGGTCAGATGAGAGGAATTTTACAGCCTCCTACCACATATGCTTGATCATTTACAAGACAAGGGTCTATTCTACTTGGCACAGGTATAGGATTGGGAATCTACCTATTTACACTGGTAGGGATGGATAGACGCATCCAATATTGATTTTGATGGTAGATATAAAGTGATATGGAACTCTTATATTGCGAGCCTCCAAGTTTCCTCTATTCGCTTGGCTAACCGACCAGATGAAATATGTTGGATATGGAAGCAGGATAGATGATTTTATACTACCAAGATAGGCTATGAAGTCTTATGCTTCAAGAGGGACCGCTCGGAATAATACTAATGGATTTTGGAAATATGGAAACTGGTATGTCCCCTAAAAATTCATTTATTTTCTTGGTTAGCACTTATGAACAGGATTCTAGTCTAGCATTATTTAAAGAGGAATATATTTTCACACCCAGGTTGGTGTTTACTATGTAAATCCCATGAAGAATCTATTGCTCATTTATTTATATCCTTCTCATATACCACTCAGGTCTGGAATACGATCGCTCTGATCAAGGGAATTCATTTCGACTGGACTGGCACTGATCTATCTTAGGCACTGTGTTCATGGAACCAAGACCCAATTGCTAAATCATGTAAGGAAATGTCATATGCGATCATTTGGCTTACCTGGAAGGCACATAATCTGCAAATTTTTTAGGATAAATTGATCCCCCCTCAGGTATATGCACACAAGAGTCTTATTGTTATGAGCCACACTCTACAGAGTCCTGTTGTTAATATCCCATGGAGGATCATGGCCAAGAATGTGGATGAAACCACATCGTAGTGCATTTTTTATGGTGTCGCTAATGGTGACCCACCTTTGGGAGGTATCAGAGGGATCATTCATCATTCGCCATACCAATGGACTAATTTCGTAGAATCCACAAGCCCAGGGAAAAACAACCAGGAAGAACTATTGGCTATTAAATTTACGCTCCTATTGGATTTCTCTATTGGTATCTACAGACTTCAACTCATCGACGACTCTCTCTTAATCATAAAATGGCTTAAACATGAATGGAGACCGAGGAACATCTTCCTTGAGGAAAATGGATGTTGAAAATACATAGAAATAATTGTTGTAGTCGTTGAAATTATGACAAAATCTATTATGGATGTTGAAAGTGTCACATAATTGTTGCCCTATATCTTGGAGTAGAAGCAAATTTTACAATGTTTTTGGAATTCCAATGTCCATTTAACAAAGTCAAATTTGTTGACTATGTCAACAACTTATCATTGTTGTTGGAATTTTGACAACCAAGCATCGAAATTTTGACCAGATGAATTATCATTCAAATACTAATATATTTATGGGGCGTTTGAATGGAAAAATATACTATTTTTTCAATATTTTCACCAAAAATTATGTCACAAATCATTTTTGCTATCAATGTTGGAAAGCAATGTCATACTTTGCACCCAAATGTAGTAGTGTAGTGTCTCCATTTCTTTAGGACTTGTACAGTAGCATATAACTCTTGCTCATAAACTAAGTATATCCTCTTTGCATCTTCAATTTTTCACTAAATAATGCAACCAATCTTCATTCTTGACTTAGTGCCATTTCTATGGTTGTCATACTTTATCAAATTCAACTTTAAATTTTTTATTGAAATTACGGTATGGCTAAAACATGTTTTCAGCTACCTTTATCTTCAAGACTTCAAAACTCCTTTGTCTTGTTGTTGTTGTCGACTTAAAACATTGTTTCTTCATGCACCCACTTGATGGTTAACATATACAACGAAATTTATTAGAAACTTCCAATATAAATTTTGAACCACATATACAACTAAAATTTATTATAAACTTCCATTATAAATTTTCCAAACCATAAAAAATATTTACTTTTGGGAACCAACCAAGTAACAGTTAGCAAGTCACTTTTTCTATATCCATCTTTAGCCCATTTTGTGTGATCACAAAACCCATGTAAACCAATTCCTCCTACATAAACAAATGTTTGTTGAGATTAATCAATAATTATCCTTTTGTTACCATTGCAACAACACTTGCCTCAAATTATCAATGTGATCTCCTCTAGTCCTATTGAAAATCAAGATGTCATCAAAGTAAAAAACAAATATTCCAAATAGGGCTTCAATATTTCATTCATCAATCTCATGAATGTGTTACATGCATTATGATTTTAAATTGCATGACAAACCATTCATAGAATCCCACCTTGATCTTCAAGGAAATTTTCCATTCATCCCTTTCTCTAATATTGATCGGATGATGAGCACTATTAAAGGTATATCTTGGAAAAGCATCTAGCACCACTCAAACAATCACCCCTTCTTGGAAAAGGAAACCTATATTTGATTTAATATTGTTTATAGCTCTAGAATTTGTGCATATTCTCCACTCACCTCCTTTATTGGGTGAAAATATAAAGGGTATTACAAATGGGATTAAGGTTTCACGAATTAAACCTCTATCCAACAATTCTTGAACTTGTTTGTCACTTGTTTGGATTCTTGAACTCATGGATTCTCAAATCAATTGTTTGGGTGTTTAAAAATAAGTATAGTCTTGTGAAATCTAGTAACAAAATACCCCGAAATTTTTTTATTTTTTTTTATCATATTCGAAGGGTTTATGTTTTAAATTGAAACTTTCCCTTGTGATATTTTATTAGTCTTTTCAACTCCCCTTTTGACCTTTAACTTCTTTAATATTTTAGCTTCCTCGGCATGTTATGTCAAACATGGTCGGATATGCTCAAAATTGAATGGTAGTATGTATGTACAAGGGCATTTCCACATTTGGACAACTCTACAACTACCCGAATGACATTTTTTTATCCTCGCTACTAGTTTTTATCCTCAAATCCATGTCAAATTTGATGATATAAAAAAAACTAGTTATACCTATGCCAAAGAACATGTTGAAAATTTTCATTTGTATAACAGACCTTAGGACTCAGATTTTGTGATATAATCCCTCCATACAATCAGACGATGAAGAACGCCTCTAAAATAGGGAATAATACATCAACACGAATCTTTTAACGATTTAGAACCTTTGGGATGTATACATACACAACCCAGTTGACAGTCCTTACTCCCCATCCTCAATTACTCCCCTCTACCACTAAACCCATCCTACCTCTGCTCCCTACCTAAGGCTAATTATTTGAAAGTATATATATATATTTATTAGCTTATACGTATAATAAATTATGTAACAAACAAGACAAATGAAACATTATGTTGAAAACATTATTGTAAACAAATACATAGAGCAATAATTGACAACAATGTGTGCTCTCTTTTTATTTAGATATAAAGAAGAAGGTTATTGTTTATAACAAAAATAATCCACTGAATAAATAAACATGAGCTCTCCAAATGGATTTGCACCAATGGATATTAATGAAAGCCTAATATTATAAGGTTCTTAACAAACTGACCATGTTTCCTTGATGTCCCCAAATGCAGTACCATCGATAGGAATTCACATAACATCATCTTCACTTTTCTTCCATTCATGGCAATCCATAAAATTGTGTTATGTTTTTGCAACTAAACAATTATTGAAAATGTAAAATTATGGAAATAGAACCTTGCATGACACCTTATTTGTTACTTGTTCAATTCAATATCCATTAATTCTATATTCATGGCATTCCAACTTTGTTTCATGTTGTCCATAATATATAATACAATCATTAGGAAATGCTTCAATAGATCCATACTCTATTCATATATTTTTCAGAACAAGAGACAATTCTTGATATGTGCAAGGGAAAGTATTTGAAGGTGGTAGGAAAAAATCACCTTACAATCTACAACATTAAAAAATTATTCATTATAATGTGTATTCAACAATAATACATCATTTATACAACTTACACCCTAAAAAATGTTCTTAGTGCATGAAATTATATTGCATATCTCAGGATCTATTCGAGATAAGTGTTTGACAAATTATTCAATACCTTGAAATTGACCAATAACAACATAGTAGAGTAGTAGAGAAGATTTTTATGTGAGCCTTCACATAAGGGTTTATATACCCTATCAATCAGAGGTACATCATGAATATCATTAAATTTGCATCCATTGAAGCAAACGTGCCATGGATCAATCTATTTATCCCATTATTCGCAATCATATTAGTGTCATTTTCATCCATGGGTTTAATTTCACCTCATTCTATTTCACCTCCAACAACTTGTTCACCAATATTTCTACTATAATTTAATTTTGGTATATTCTTTGGCAATTTAAGCATAGGACAGTATCTTTGTAATTACAAAAAACAAAATATTTTTAGTATATAAATCAAATATCATTGTGATAGAATGTTTTATGAAAATAATAAAAACATATAATGAATGTGGCTTATCAACGAGAGATATTCATTTCCCCCTTCAAAGTGCCCAAATTCGCAACAATGTTTTTCAATCAATTCCCTTAGTATTTTTCTTCATTGTAATACATTTATTGTCACCTTATTCCTCTTTTAACTTAGCGATGGTCCTCAAAGTTTCCTCTTTTGATGACATTGTTAACTATTACAACAAAATCCTGAAGTAATATTAGCACAATATACAAATATATTCAAAGAATTCAAAACTTGTTTACAAATTAGTTATCAGAAAAGAACTTTAATAATATAGAGAATCCAAAATTTGTAAAAAAATGGGATGTTGAAAGCATATAGAAATAATTGTTGTAGTCGTCGAAATTATGGACATTGAAAGTATCACATAATTGTCGCCCTGTATCTTGGATTCGAAGCGAATTTTACAATTGTTTTGGAATTCCAATGTCCATTTAGCAAAGTCAAATTTGTTGACTTAGAGAATCCAAAATTTGTAAAAAAAATGGATGTTGAAAGTAGATAGAAATAATTGTTGTAGTCGTCAAAATTATGACAAAATCTATTATGGACGTTGAAAGTATCGCATAATTGTCACCCTATATCTTGGAGTCTAAGTAGATTTTACAATGATTTTGAAATTCCAATGTCCATTTAGTAAAGTTAAATTTGTTGACTTGGAGAATCCAAAATTTGTAAGAAAAATGGATGTTGAAAGTAGATAAAAATAATTGTTGTAGTCGCCGAAATTATGATTAAAATCTATTATGGACGTTGAAAGTATCACATAATTGTCACCATATATCTTGGAGCCTAAGCAGATTTTACAACGATTTTGGAATTCCAATTTCCATTTAGCAAAGTCAAATTTATTGACTTAGAGAATCCAAAATTTGTAAAAAAAAATGGTCGTTGAAAGTAGATAGAAATAATTGTTGTAGTCACCAAAATTATGACAAAATCTATTATGGACTTTGAAAGTATCACATAATTGCCGCCCTATATCTTGGAGTCTAAGCAGATTTTACAATAATTTTGGAATTCCAATGTCCATTTAGCAAAGTCAAATGTGTTGACTTAGAGTATCCACAATTTGTAAAAAAAATGGATGTTGAAAGTAGGTAGACATAATTGTTGTAGTTGTCGAAATTATGACAAAATCTATTATGGACGTTAAAAGTATCACATAATTGTCGCCCTATATCTTGGAGTCTGAGCAGATTTTACAATGATTTTGGAATTCCAAGTCCATTTAGCAAAGTCAAATTTGTTGACTATGTCAACAACTTATTAAAGTTCTATTTTTGGCCTCACGTGAACGTCAATGTTGTTGGAATTTCGACAACCGGGAATTGAACTTTTGACAAGATGAATTATCATTCAAATACTATAAATATATTTTGGGCGGAATGAAAAACATACTATTTTTTCAATATTTTCACCAAAATTTACGTCACAAACCATTTTTGCTATCAACGTTAGAAAAAATGTCATACTTTGCACCCAAATGTAGTACTGTAGTGTCTCCATTTCGTTATGGCTTGTACAATAGCATATAACTCTTGCTCGTAAACTAATTATATGCTCTTTGAATCTTCAAATTTTCACTAAATAATGCAACCAATCTACAGTCTTGACTTAGTGCCATTTCTATGGTTCTCACTGGTATCACATTCAACTTTAAATTTTTTATTGACATTGTGTATGGCTAAAACATGTTTTCAACTACCTTTATCTTCAAGACTTTGAAACTCCTTTGTCTTGTTGTTCTTGTCCACTTAAAAGATTTTTTCTTCATGTCCCTAGTTGACAGTTCACATACATAACTAAAATTTCTTATAAACTTCCAATATAAACATTCCCAAAATGAAAAATCTTTACCTCATGAGAACCAACCAACCAACTATTAGCAAGTCAATTTTTCTAGATCCATCTTTAGCCCATTTTGTGGGATCACAAAACCCATGTAAACCAATTTCTCCTACATAAACAAACATTTGTTGAGATTAATCAATAATTATCCTTATGTTACCATTGCAACACTTGCCTCAAATGATCATTGTCATCAAAGTAAACAACAACCAATATTCCCAAATATGGCTTCAATGTATTCATTAATCTCATGAATGTGTTAGGTGCATTACAAGTTTAAATTGAATGACAAACCATTCATAGAATCCCACCTTGGCCTTCAAAGAAAGTTTCCACAAATGCCTTTTCTCTAATCTTGATTGGATGATCACCACTGTTGAAGAATATATTGGAAAAAACCACTCAAATAATCATCCCTTCTTGGCAAAGGAAACCTATGCTTAATTTAATATTGTTTATAGCTTTAGAATTTGTGCACATTCTTCACTCACCTCCTTTATTGGGTGAAAACATAATGGGTATTACATGTGGGCTTAAGGCTTCTCTAATTAAACCTCTATCCAACAATTCTTGAACTTGTTTGTTCACTTCTTTACCTTTTGCAGAGAAAAGCTTATCACTAGTAGAAAACCAAGTGGCGTATTCCCTCAAATTATATCCTTAAACTTCTCCAATAATTCACTAACATCTACCAGAGTATAACTTTTTACTATTGAACTATCTTTTGGAAATATGGAAAAAGAAAAACCTAATCAACTTTGACTTCTTTAATGAAGAGTTTCAATGAAGACAACAATCCTTTGAGTATGTTACCTCAAGCCATCATTTTCTACCTTCATTGTCTACAACTAGAAAGCTTATTTCCTCGCTTCTCAATTTGGCAAGTGTCTATCTTTGCATTGTGAGTGGCACTCTTATAAAATTTTCAAGGTCTTCCAAATGAAATATGGCAAGCTTCCATGGGCCACGCATCACAAAGAAATTATAAATTTATCACAATAATTCCCAATATGAAAAATAATTAGGCATTTCTTTTATGAAAAATAATTAGACACTTCCTTAAAAATGTTAGTTGATATGTTTTTTGCAACCACGAAACTTTACAAGCACTAGGATGCCATGTACATTTCAAATGTAGCTTCTTAGTCACTTTAGAAACTAAGTTTTAAGTACTACCAATATCAATAATTGAAGAATGCATTTTACCTCCCTCCTTTTAAGCTCCCAATCTTCATTCAAATTCTCTAGTTTCAACATAACTCTTTGAAACATAAGATTCTCTCCTTACTCATGATGAAATTCAAAGACGTTATCATCCATAACTATTTTTGTTGCTTCAATCATGAGTTCTAGGCTCTTGTCATAATCCTTCATAGATATTCTACGAGCATTCACTAAACACTTGAAGCATGTGCCTATAAATTATACTTTGCTTTTTAGAATTGAAAAACTTACTTTATAAGTGGAAAATTCTGAAACTTTATATTAACCTTGTAACCTCATACAAAACTCTGATTTTTAGAACTTGCACTAACCTTGTCCTTCCATTGTGTTTTTCTCTTGTTAAAAATTGCTTTCTTCTTCTTATGATTTTGCTTCTTCCTTCTAGTACAATTTACCTACAACCCTAAAGCCAAGAAGGCCCAAGCGATAATAGGCCCTAAACATTGACCAAACGTATTCCATCTATGTTAAATCTCAAGCATTAACATACATTACAAAATTCGTATGTACTCAACGTTCTTCTTTTTCTCCTTAAGCAATTGTGTCAACACATTCAATGTAAAGCTTACATTTTAGTATGAACACCATCCCCATCCCATCCCATTCAGTCTTTAAATTGTCATTGTCCACTTATAAGATTTTTTCAATGTCCACTAGTCCCAAGTCGATTAAGTTGTTAAGTAGACTTTAATCCATTAGCTTCGTACAGTTGTTTGGGTTTTCAAAAAAAAGACCTCGGGATTATTTTAATTTTTTTATCAAATTTAAAAGATTCCCACTATACCATCTATCCCTCCAATATTTTAATTTTAATTTGAATTTTTTATTATTTTAATTACCGGAATAAAAATTAACATCTATCCCTCCAATATCGGCTCCCTCCCTCCTCCACCCGGCGACACCACCTAACCAACCCGGCACCACCTTCCCTGCACCATCTCCCTCCTTCACCCAGCAGCACCTCCACCCCGTGACACCACCTCCACCCCGTGGCATCACCAACATCCTCCACCTGACAACACCTACACCCTGCACCACCAACCTCCTCCACCCTGCACCACCTCCACCCCTCGGCACCACCTCCCTCCTCCACCCGGCGGCACCTCCCTCCTCCACCTTACACCACCTACACCCGGCGGCACCTCCCTCCTCCACCTGACACCACCTACACCCGGCGGCACCTCCCTCCTCCCTGCAACAACCTCCACCCTGCACCACCTCCACCTCGCGGCACCACGTCCCTCCTCCCTGCACCACCTCCACCTCGCGGCACCACGTCCCTCCTCCCTGCACCACCTCCACCAGACACCATCTCCACCCCGCGGGACCACCTCCTACACCCGGCAACACCACCTCCGTCATCCACCCAGCGCCACCTCCCTCCCACACCCTTCACCTCCACTATGACGCGCATTCCTGTTACGAAATGCAAAGGAAAGCCACTCCTCAATGGAATGGGAATAACCTCCTCCGGCCATGGGCTTTTACACCCACACACCACGTCTACGTCATTTCCTCTCTATTCTCCTTATTTTATACTGCCGAGCTTCGCCGTTGATTCCATTTACTTTGCATGTGGGATAAACATTTAAACAGTGCAATTTGAGATATGCTTATAAACCGTTAAACTGTGATGCGAATCAGTCATTCCCATTTATATAGAGAGATTCGCATAGTATATCATGTACCACGATGATGACGAAACTCAGGATCGTCAACATCCACAGCAATAATCTTGTAATTATTTTCATCCTGCAATCCATATAATGAAATGGAGGATTTTAGAGGAACTCAAAAACAAATCCGTAAACTATAATCTAAAAAGTGAGTTTAAGTAGACCAGCCCAAAATAAATAAAAGGAATAAAAACAGTACTGGCTTGATAAAAAATTATAAAATAAGTCGAATTTTACATTATGCACGTCTTGTACATCCTGTCTCTGCTGCCCGTTGAATGTTTTCATGCCAATTGTGGAAAATGCATTTATTTTATGTTAATTGCAGGTTCTTGAAGGACACTTAATAACCTATTTATTAATGAAACAATTTGGGGATAAACTGAAGGGTTGTGAAGCATAATCCATCCACCAGGTTGTCAGCAGGGTGAGAAACAATTGCACAACAGACACCAGCAATGTATCCTGCGGCAAAACTCACTCCCAGCTGTACAGGTTTGCTAAATTGGTCCTTTGGGATGGGGACTGCATGCTTGTAGATAAACTCTACTATGGTCTCAAAGGATGCGAACTTCATCATGGTGTCTGCAACAACACACTCCATCATGGTATCTGCAACAACACACGACTATTGCTATATCTTCGAGACATAAAATGCAATTGCTAATGAAAATTATAAAACATTAAAAAGAGCAAATATCCTCATAAAACATTCAACGGAGCTTCCTATACCACTCGCCATAGCTGCAACAACTTCTCTCGTCGAACAAGTTGTATCGTGTTCCACAATCCCTCTCTTTGCATGTCTTTCTCTTCGGAAGAGCTTTTTAGCATTTTCTTTGGTGGCAAAAGACAATATCTTCAGGTAATTGTTGCTGCCTGGCAAAACTACAGTACCGGATCCATTTCTTGGATAAATTCACATGATGCAGAAGGTGAATATTTTTTTGACTTGTGCTGACCAGTCTAATTGTTGTTCTATGCACAGAATTTTTCTGTCTCCCTTGGAGACAAAGAATCCTTGATTTCTACAGATGGATTATATAAACTAAATAGAAAACTTTTTGACCTTAAATTCAAGCATTATGCCCAACTTAAGACAAAGAATCCTTGATTTCTACAGATGGATTATATAAACTAAATAGAAAACTTTTTAACCTTAAATTCAAGCATTATGCCCAACTTAGCCCAAGCTTATTTTTAATTTCTTTAAGAATAAAATCAATCTAAACTGTTGTATAAATTGGAATATTATGTTGGAAGCTCACATAAATTCTCACATTATTTAAGCCACGCATACTTGCTGCCGGTAATTCAAATTATTATATTCACAGCCTTAAATTTTCTAGATATTTAAAGGAAAAAGTAATGCTTGGATTATTATTTACTTGGGAGTTGGAGTTGAGAATCACTGTGCATGCAAAGAAGGCCATGTGGACTTCTCATCATTTCCAAACTTAGCCCACATACAATGCAATGAATAATAATAGCTTGATGACAGATTACTTCACCTGATTTTGCTATGAAGCCACTCGGCTTCTCAAATTTTATATACCTGCTATTTGGATAGAGTTGCATATTCTTTCCATGGGCAGCGTAGTGAATATATTGTATGGCCAGGCCTTTGAAGCAGGGGTAGAGACACAATGGGAACATATTTGCAGCTGTCTTTCCTCAATTATTTACATATGTCTTAAATTTTTCAATGCATAAGTTCATTCAATTGCAGCGAAAGGTCATGGCCATGGTTGGCCTTGTTCATAAGCAATTTTCTTTATTTTGAAGTTGGGATGAGGTTTGCTGAGAAAAGCCATAATTCTCAACCTTCGATTGAAAACAATGGATGTGGGGTAATCTATAAGAACATAAACATGAAAATACCCAGTTGGATATCTAAAGTACTAATGCTACAGAAACAGTAATAGGGAAATGAAGGAGCAACGAGATATAGACGGTAATACACAACAAAGTTTAACAGCACAATGCCAATGCCTTTTCAAGGAGAACGAAATGTTGCATCAATTAGAAGTGTTGGAATATCAGGAAACTTTTAGGAAACCAGGCTAAACTATAGCAGCTTAATGAATGGGAGAGAGCACAAATTCCCTCCACAGAATTACAATCCAGAGGAGGACCATTGGCCCATTGGCCAGCATAAAGGTAGATATATCAGGAAAATAAAAGATACTTGCGCACAATTAGAGAACCAATCGTTTACCAAACATCTTCTCAAACGAACAAAACACGGAAATAAAGAGCTTTGAACTTTGCATCTATATATCATATGCCATTATGTATAATGAAGAGAAGAACTGCAAAGATTTGGTACTTACAAGGAATTTGGCGTCCCTAAAGTGGACCAATACCTTTGTACAGATTGCAATCATTGAGGGAACACAATAGAGTTTCATAAGTTCTACACGAGATTTTATTCGTAGTTTATAAAAAATAGGCAAGGGGACAAAACTCACCCAAGAACTCCTTCTGATCTGACAAACTTTGGAAGCCCATCAGATAATCCTCTAGCAAAGAAAGGTTGTGTTTGTACTCGAGCTTTACAACATTAAAAGGACAAAGGGCAATACCAGCAATCTGCAGATACAGATCCTGACAAATAAATGAATGTCTTGTATTTGGCAGCAAACTCGGGCCCTGCAATGTCTGGGTAGTACTTCTTGAAGAAGTCATCAAAGCCAAACTTGCAAGCACACTGAGCACTATATCCAATAAGTGTTGGCACCCAGCGTCTGAATACACCCTTTGCTCCTTATTCTTTAAGGAAAACACCAAAGCCACTTGAGATGGTCTTGTACTTTACAAGGTCAATCTAAACGTAACAACAAAACAAATAGAAGGAATGCAAAATTAAATTTTGCTGGAGAACATTAAAATTTAGAATCAAGTTCAAGTCGGGGATGAAAAAATGTTGAAAACTGGCTATCTTAGTTAGGAAAGAAAATACAAATAAATGAAAACACAATCAGTAGAAATCAACAGCCATATTGATCCTGAAGACATGGAGAAATGAAAAACAAAGGACAAATATGAGCCATACGAATTACAGACATACGTTTCCATTTCGCACTTGTAATACAAGAAGCCAAAAGCTTTGCTTCATTACTTAATTTTCATGTATAGAGAGAATTAGAAGAAGATGATCCTAGTAACTAACAAAAAATCATTTGGTTACTTATAAATATCTTAATATATATCTTAACAAAATGCTACTACTCATCACTATCAAATAATGACCTCGAGTTTTAGGAGCAATGTAATCACTGGATAATCCACCTCATTATTTGAAACCCCCCGCCCCGCCGAAAGGAAAGACCATTAACTTTCCACCACCACATCTGATCAACAGTGTGTCTCATTTTGCAAATGGTCTTCCAGAGGAATTTAAGAAAATGCAATAAAAATGGTGTAACAGTTTCTCACTATAAAGGCAGATGAACTTCAAAAGAGCTCAAATGCATGAAAGGAAACATGAATGAATGAAAGAAAACATGAATATAAAGGTAGATGAACTTCAAAAAAGCTCAAATGCATGAAAGGAAACATGAATATATTCAACGAATTGATTTGAAGTTTTGAACATATTTTTCGCTCAATGCAGCCATCAATACCATAGTAGCAAATAAAAGGCCAATAATTATCAGGGCTATAGGACATACTGCACATATCAACACTGATGCAGAGTTAGTACAATAGAATCGCGTGGACAACTCCCAGATGAGAACCAAGCATAACTTAGGTAGGAAATTTGTAATATGGACAGTAAGAACGTGGAGGGCATGCAAACATTGACGTGCTTGCTACTGTAATCGAAGACAGCTGTGAACTGAGTGCTGGACAAGTGTGAACCAATGTCCTAGGTTTGTAACTGTATTAGACAGGTGCGAATGATCCAAAAGGCAGGTTTTTTTGTTTGTAATGAGAGTACTTTTATTTTTTATTTTAATTATGCCAGGTGACATCTTGATTAAAACAAATATTAAAATATTATTAAAAAAATACTAATACTTTAAAAAATGCAGTTGGTTCTTAAGCTGCGGATGCTAATCAATTGCTTCGACATTATAAACCAAGAAATGAACTGGATGCCTATAAGATTAACTACATATAGGGAAAGTGCAAATAGACAAGAACTGAATGAATTGACATAGGAAAAATGCAAATAGACAGGAATGAAATGAATTGATATAACTGAGCTGGGGGACATGTAACAGGTTCTCGTTCAACCTGGACTGTTTGAAAAAATAATTGAAAAACGATCCTAGGTTCGTAGAACGTTTATATCCCACATGCAAATGAAGAAAAAATAATTGAAAAGCGATGCTAGGTTTGTAGAACGTTTATATCCCACATGCAAACGAAGAAGAACGAGGAGAAGGGACCGAATATAAAATGGGAACAAGAGAATTTGCTTATTTCAGAGAGTTCCATTAATGATCGGGAAAGGCGGTTCCGTAGGAAGATCAATTCGCTATTCATCGAGAGAGACAAAGGTAGTGGAGGAGAAGCAAAGCGGAATTTTTTTTAGAGGAAATAAATAAAGAACTAAATTTGAAGAGGATGATAAAGGCCTGAAGAGGATTGCTGAGAACTGAATTTCTCGTCTTTTACAATTAAAACCATCTGCTCTGGCTGTGTGAGTTTTTGATGAAAGAGCTACGATCACAGCGTGTCGCACACGAGGAAACGTAAATACAGCTGGAGAAGACATTGTTAGTAACTTAAACACTTCGAAATTATTTACTAAAATGTTGTTACTGTCAGTGTAGCTTTAACACCTCGAAAATATTTACAGTTATTTGCCTGGGACACACCACAGCTGTTTTACATTGCATGGCAGAAGGTTAGTTTGGATGGATTTCAGGTCTCGAATGAGAGAACAATTGTAGATGGTTTAGATTGGACGGATTTCTTCGTCTTTAAGGGTTCCTCGGATGAAAAACATTGTAATAGTTATTTGTATAGTGAAGAACAATGTAAGTGTTATTTGTATTTGCATCGCATTGCAGATGGTTGGCTTGGATGGGTTTCTTTCGTTTTCAGAGATCTCAAATGAAATAATGTTGTTGCTGGTTATCACCGATGATACCGATGTGGTGCTCAAAGAGAGAAGAGGATCGGTGTACTGAATACTAATGTACTGCCCATTACTGAATACTAGTGTACTGCCGAATTTTATTAATTATTTATTTTCAGGTTTACCGCTTCATCCTATTAAATTTTTTCGTGCTTATCCCGCTCTCTCGTCTTTCTTTGCCATCATACTAAAGCTAATTTAATTGTATATTGCTCTGATAATGCTCCAATAACCCTAGTTATTGAATTTCCATTGCTCTAGAATTATGTTCGACGATGATGAGGTTTCTTGTACATTTAATTTCAGTTAACTGTCTCTCTTCCATGTATGGATGTCCAACACATATCGCTTTTCCACTCACTATCAACAACATTCTTTGTCAAATTGAGCAATTCAATATTCTCATTTTCATTTCATTCTTTTCTCCACGGTCTAAATCTTTTCCTTGGTTTTTTCTTGGAGGAAAAGGAAAACCTCGCGGAAAATACATTATAGCTCTGACCAATTTCCACAATCTAAACCTATCTGTGCGAGGAATACTCTACAGCCTTGATGGAAGACATGTTGTCACATCGAATGCTAATAAACTTCAATACAAAGACATATACCCGCCAAAAATAATAAACTAGCGTAAATCCAACCTAACCCCTGCATCTTTTAAACAACTAAAGATCAAATGGTTTTACCCCTGATCATTCTGAGTGTTGAGTGTTTAGTATCTCTGGCGTTAAGATGAAATCTATCTATATCTTCTCCCTGTAAGTTACTCATATCTATAATCCCATGTTAGAGCAAATTGCCTCATTTTGGAAGTGGCTTCTATTCATTTTGAAAATGAAATCTGTTTACTATGATTCATTTTCTAATTGTATGATGATTGGAACTGGGATAAGGTTTTAGGGCTAGTTCAAATGGACTTCATTGAACTGCCAATGGATTTTAATTACCATCTAATCACTGACAGCTGCAATAAACAGAGTTGCATGCTTTCTAAACAATTCCATGCATTGACGGACAATTAGGTGGAACAGTTTAATATTTCTTAATGAAAGTACCTATATCCTAAGGTGGAACAGTTTAATATTTCTTAATGAAAGTACCTATATCCTAATGCTCGGAAAAGATGTTCATCCACCACCTAGCCCCTCAGTACAAGACACTTGATGTTAAAACAGGGAATTACTTTGATTCTTCTTCCAGTTGCAACAAAGAAAAGAAAATGGTATTTTTTTTGCCCATTAATGAAACCAGGGATTAGATCCATCGATTTAGTGTTCTTGCCCATCGTGTCAAACTTGGGCACCACATGCTCATACAATTTTAATCATGAAAAGGGTGAAGGTCGTTCTGCTAAAGAGAGTGAAATTATTTAACTAATTCTCCCTCGTATATATAAAGTAACAAGAACCAACCACAGTATTGTAAGAGAAACATGACAAATTTTATCGTAGGGAACAATTACAGACATGCCACTGCCTAGATGGAAAAAAGATAGAAATAATGTTGCAGAGGTTATTGGGATCTTCATTCTTTCTTTGAAGTATTTCTGTAGTCGGTGTAGCTACCACACAGTTTGTTCCATTTTGGCAACTTTGACTTGTCACCTTGCTCTGTATCTATGTATAGTATAAGATGGTCCTTGGCAAGTAGAAGTTGGAACTGCTCGGCATCAATATCAGCTTCTAAATATTTTCTTACCGTTACCTTTACTGTTTGAACACACCACCTCAAGGTCATTTGAGCGAGATCTTTTTTCGCAGTCCAAATGTAATAGACTACTCTCTCCCAATTTGGTGAATTTCTCTTCAACCTTCTATACTTATCTTGCAATTATTGTACCCGGTGTCCTTACTTTGTGTGCAAACTCCTTGTTGTGGCCAATCTTTTGATGACTTCATCTCTCTCTTGGATATCCTTTTTGAAGTGGGCAATTTCCAGTGACACAGTACATGACTGCGTCTGCTGCATTCTTCTAATTTAGAATAATATCACCCTCTTTTTACTGATTCAATCTCTTGCTAGGCCACTCATATCAACTTTCATCTGTCTTAGATTGGATACAATGTCTATAAAAGCAGCTTGGTACCTTTGGAATTCAGCCTCACATTCCTATGTTTCCTTGGAAAGTTTTTCTTTCGATTCCTCAATCATAGCATTTGCTCTACTAAGTATTGTTGGAGTTTAAAGAAAAATAGATTGTTGTTCATTTCTGCCATGACGCTCTACTTCAGCTTCTGCAACTCCAGCCATCCTCAAGAATTCTCTCACTAATTTTTACTTGAAATCAGATATCCCCTGCTCCTTGTGTTGTGAACAACTCTTGTTCTCGTCATCAAGTGCAACCATTTGTGTGTGGGTTTGGAGAGCCTGAAGGTATTTTAGAAGAGATTCCATTTTGGACATGTCGTGCCCTTTGAGTAAATATGGTGGTTATATATTTTGTACCCTATAAAATTGTTCTCTTCAATCTTCAATGTTATAGAGTTTGTTCCATTTTGGCAGCATTTGTCATGTTGCTCTGTGTGTATGTATGGTATAAGATGAAGCTTGGCAAATTTAAGTTGGAACTGTTTGTCATCAACATCAACGTCTACAGAATCTCTGGCTTCTACTAGATTTATACATTCACCTCTTGAACAACCCACCTCAAGGTCTTATGATAAAGAACTTCTTTCATTATGGTCCAAGTGTAACAAAATACTCTCTTCCACTTTGGTTAATTTCTCATCATACTTTTTCAACTGATCCTGCAAGGATTGTACATGATTTCCATACTTTATTTGCAAACTCCTTGATGTGTCCGATATTTTAATGACTTCATCTCTCTCTTGGATATACTTCACGAAGTGAGCAATTTGTAGGGAAAGACTATATGATAGCATCAGCTGCTTTCTTCTCATTCTGAGTAATTTCACATTCTCTTTTAGTTGATTCAAGCTCTCTTTTTTACTAACTCATCTCGACTTTCATATGTCTTGGGCTAGATACAAGGTCTGAAAGCATATTTGTGTCTTTCAAATTCAACCTCACATTCCTTTGATTCCTTGGAGCCTGTATTTCTTTCAACTCTAATATATAAAACATTTTATAGTGCAAAACTAAGACTTTTATTAACTCCAAAACATCTTTTTATACATAGTAAGAGCCTTCTTTATACAAAAAAATCCAAAATGGGGAGGATTAACTTTGATCATGTCAACTCTTTTATTTAATATTAAAAGTTAAATACTTATTAAATATTCTAATGTTTGGTAAATATAGTTTTTCACTTCTCCAATGTCTCTCTTGGGATCTATACCATTTTCTCCCGGTTTAAGTGTGCAGTGTCCCCACTGTCCTCCCGGTTTAAGAGACATGGTATGGTTGAAGGTGACAATTGATGTCATAGGAGGAGCCAAATAAACACAGGTCCATTCTTGTGCTCCCTGATCAACTGGTAGAGGAAAAAACGCTTGATGCAAATCGAGATGATAATTTGGAGGCTGCAAAGAATATTGGTGAGAATATTGAGTTGATTGGTACAAGTGGAGTTGTGGCAAAATCATAGAAGCTTGAGACAAAACAAATGTACCCCAGCAAAGAATAAAATTCTACTTTAGTGTTCGCTCAAGTATTTGAAGAGCATCATCTACGAGGTTTTCATTACAAATACCAGCTATCAATGGTTTGTAAGAGGAGACACTTGGAAAACAATGACTCAAAAGCATCCCAAGCAGAATGGCCATTGTGTTTCTAAATAATTGGTTATGTAAAATAGCATAAATGACAGTGTAGTAGGGTCTTGTTGTTAGATTAGATCCTTTGGACTCCATATTGTTTAAGAGCTCATAGAGTACGTTTGGATGATGAAGCTGAAGAGGATCCTATGCATGTAAATTCCAAAGGTCTATGGCAATGATAAACTTCTCATCGCCATGTTTATTAGGCTTGACTAAACATTTGAACTATGCATCTAGGGATGTGAAAAAAATTATGATTAGGTAATTCAAAGGAGCCAAAATGAAGAACCCTAGCATTATCGCTTGCCTACAGAGTGGACACTAAAGAAATAGAAGAGCAAATAGATGTTGGAAGACTCGACTACTCAACCATAGGATTTGTAGAATATACCAAAGGTGTAGCATATAATACTTTTTGAATCAAGGTCTGTGGATGGTTTGAAGAATGAACAATCCCTCAGAAAAGCACTAGAGCATCAAGTTGTTTCTTTCCCAACCTAAGTCACCGTGTTCGACGAATTTTCGCCATGAAGTTCGAAAATCGGCGTTTTTTTGAGTTGGGCGATTTTAATCATTTAAGTTCGGCAATTGCAAACGCGAACATGATTTTCTTTGTTCGACGAACTCAAAGGCGAATAAATTCGCTAGAAAATCGACGAATTTCTTTTAAAAACGCCCAAAAATTCGTTTGAAATCATTTTTGGCGGGTGGATGAAAACCCTAGCCGTCGCGCAATATCCCTCCTCCGTGACCTGTGCATTGTTCATTCCACGATATTTAGTGTGCAGCGTAGCTCGTGAACAATTGAACGATATTTGTGGAGGCTGCATCATCACCCGATGCCCGTCATCATCACCACCTGATGCCCGTGAATCGCAATTGCGGCAGAGTCCCGACGCCCGTGACTGCAGTTGCGGCCGAGTCCCGACGCCCGTGAATCGCAGTTGCAAACTTGTAGCCGAGTCTCCTGTCGCTCGAGGGCACAGTGCGACTGCGGACTCCACTTCAAAGTTTAGTGACAAGTCTTCCAATTGTGTTGAGGCCGAAGCAGTGAGTGCAAAGTGCAGAGTTGTAGAGTCGCAGACTTGACTATAATTATTTCATGATTCTATGACCATCATGTTCATTGTCGATGTGTTTAATGTTCATAGTTTAATGAACTGTGTTTAATGTTCATAGTTTAATGAACATAATGAATTTTATTTTAAATTTTCATATATTTTTTAATTTCCATATTTTTTAGTCATTCGAACTTAATGCCGAATTTTATGCCGATTTTTATCGCCAAAATTTCAAGTGTCGATTTTTTGCCGAATTTCAAGGTCATCGAATTCGAACACGAACTCGAACCAGGTGACTTAGTTCCCAACATAATAGTAGAATTGAGTACAACATCACTCACAATCAAATTATGATCACTTGCATTCTTCAAAACAACATTGCTAATGTGATCAATATCCAAAGCTTCAAAATCTATAGCAAGAACTACTTGTTATCACGCAACTTGTAGTTGCCCCTAAAGAGTGATCCCGTATAGGATGGTAGAGGAGCTAGGAAACTAAAGAGGTGAACTAAGATGGCCTTGATCCCCAGATGGATTGGTTGTCACGCCAATCGAAGCACTCTTCACTTTATGCTATCCAAGCCATAGATAGCAAAGGGGAAACCCTGATCTAATCCCGATAGGAGAGATATAATCCAATCACCATATCAAACTGTAAACCAGAATACGTAGGGTGAAGGATGGAAACCCTAGATATAAGGGATGAAGTCACTGTAGAGGCTTAGGGGAGATTATTCGACTACACGGGATAATTCCAAAAGACCGAACACCTAGAGCAACCGCTCACACAATTAGATCACAGATCAACACACTGATATTTTCACGTGGTTTAAACCATTGAAAGGGAAACACTTCGCGGCCCCAGCCAAATAGCTACTTGAGGCAGATTATTATGAAAAAGAAAGAAAGTTACAAATGAGCTTCTCATAATTGATCGACTAGCAAGTGACCCTCCATGCTCTTTAAATAGATAGCATGGACCAATCGGGTGTTAAGCCAAGGATCAAAGGTAGTTATGATCTAAGAGAAGTTGAACCGTCGGATCACTATATGTCTAGAACATATTATGACCGTTGGATTAGATATTTACAAATGCATACTAAAGAAACACACTTTTCCTAACAGATATATTATAACAAGTTGATCTTAACTAACTCCCAAGTGTCTAAATATCCTAACATCGCCCCTTAAGAACAACTTGAGATAGGATTAAAGAATTTACAAAAGTGACACTATTAGGAGAAGGAAGGACGCATTAGATCCTATCGCCCCTTAATGACAAGTTTCTGAACTCCTAACATAGATCGAAATTTAGAAAAGTTCGCTTCTATAAGAGATTTGGTGAAGATGTCTGCAACTTGATCATCTGTAAGGCAAAAGAGCACTTAAAGAACGCGATCATGAACAAGATTTCTTATGAAGTGCATATGTAGCTCAATGTGTTTGTTGCGTTGACGTTGAACTGGATCTTTGGTAAGCTTGATGGCACTTTGATTGTTGCACCAAAGGGGAGTCGAATGCTGCTGCTGGAATCCAAACTCTGAAAGGATCTGACGAAGCCATAAAGCTTCTTGACTGGCATTAACTGTTGCACGATACTCTGCTTTTGCTAAAAAGAGAGCAAGAGCTTGTTGTTTCTTACAAGCCCAAGTGACAGGTCCAAAACCCAGGCTAAAAACATAACCTGCAGTAGACTTCTGATCATCAGGATCGCCGACCCAATCTGAATAAGTAAAACCAAGCAACAAAGGAGTCCCCCTTGAACTACAATGAATCCCAAACTGAATTGTACCCCGAATATATCAAAGTATTCTTTTTGTTGCTTTCCAATGACTTTCATGGGGCGTTTGCATATAGCGGGAAACACGACCCATGGCAAAGGAAACATCAAGACGAGCATGAGTAAAGTATAAGAGACTACCAACAAACTGATGATACAGGGTGGCATCAACTTCGAGTGAAGTGCAAGTGGCAGAAAGTTTGACTCCAGACTGGAAGGGAGAGGGGTTGGTTTACAATCTTCCATGTGAAAGCGACGAAAAAGGTCACATGCATACTTAGACTAAGAAAGAAAGATTCCTACTTTGGTTAGCAAGACTTGGAGGCCAAGAAAATAATGCAAATGTCCCAAGGCTGTCATTTCAAATTTTTGTTTAAGATTGGATTTCACGTGGATTAAAAGCTTAGGGTCGCTACCAGTAAGAATAAGATCATCAACATAAAGAACAAGGATGATGCGATTGTTTCCTACTTTCTTGGTATAGACATTAGGGTCAGAATGACATCTAGAAAAACCAGTGTCAAGGAGAAAGCTATCCATTTTGGCATACCAGGCTCGAGGGGCAGGAATGATTTTAAGAACCCCCCCCCCCAAATTTATATGTATAAAAAATGGGCAAATCTTCTCGATATATAGGAAAATTTGAAGGCGATTTTATCAATAATATAATATGTATATATAATTTTTTGGCAAATATTTCATTTTATTATATGATGTTGTAAAATCTTGGCAAATCTTTCACCAGATCATAAGATATTGTAAAATCTTGGCGAATATTTCACTGAATTATAAAATATTGTAAAAACTTGGCAAATATTTCACTGAATCATAAAATATTGTAAAAACTTGGCGAATATTTTACTGAATTATAAAATTTGGCGAATCTTTCGCTGATTTATAAAACACGTTGAATGACACTCTGCTTGTTAATTCTGAGTTCAAGGCTTCTTCAAATGTTGAGTTCAATTGCTCTATTTCATGTTTTGGTCTCAATACCAAATGGCAGTGGCCTTAATTATGCCTTCATATCCAAGCAAAGCCGAGTGGATCTTGTAGACATGTATTCTAAATGTGGGTGTTTGGAGGATTCCCTCCCTATCTAACTACTGCAAAAACTTAAAAAAGAAAACCCTCTATTGATAAATCTATTGAAAGGGTGAAATGATTACAAGAAGATGCTTTGCTTTTGCTACTTCCCCTTCAGTATCCAAAATTGTCTGCTTTGGCATGCAACCAAAAAGAGTAAACAAGCAAGATGTTACTAACACAATTTGATTAAGAAACAGGCCCCCCATACCTAAAATCTAAAACACAACCTTTAATAGCCTAGAACTATCCACCTAACAATTGAAAACTAAAAAATTAAAGGTTGCTTTGACTTGATGGGCAGTGAAATGGTGTACAACTTAAACTGGAAGAAAATGTGTCATGTGCTAAATTTGACCAATAAATAAATATTAAGGCTCGTCTTGTGAAGTGCAGCAATCTTGGTATGTGGGTTTAAGATTTGATCTTTGCTAGTTAGATTGAGTTGCATTGGGATGAATGTTGATCATACTTTTGGGACATGCTTTTTTCTTCAATGGAATGTAGACCTAAAGTTGAAGTAGGGATTGATGATGTGAACATTATTTTATGGGATTTTGTGTGAAATCAAGTTCCTATCTATCTAGATGATTGATTGAATATTTTTAATAGTTGTCATTTTTATTGGCCAAACTAGTTTTCAATCCCTAGAGGTTGAGATGGAAACCTATAAGGGACCTCTAGGATGTCTTAGCCTACCTACAGGGCCCTTGTAAGCTTCCATCTTAGCCTATAGGAGGGTATGTAGGTATGATGTTACAACCTACAAGAGGTCCTGCCTCTTAGCCTACAGGGGTGGGGGACTATAGGCTTCCATCCAGGGTGCCAGTAGGATGTCTCAACCTACTTACAAGCCCCACTATAGGCTTCCATATCAACCTACATGGGGGCTTGTAAGCAGGCTGCAACAACCAAGAGTACCCATAGACAAAATCCTACAAGGGTCCAATTGTAGGCTAATATACTATCACTTTTAGACTTTAACTCAATCATATTCTCTTGGCACAACAAATATGTAGGTGTGTACCTCTTGGCACTTAGTAGATCCAAGGTTAAGATCAACTTATGCTAGAGTGTGTAGTTGGCCCTCTTTTATGTGGGTAGGAGCATTGCATGAAGACACACATGAAATAAATCGATATCTCCCCCCACTTGGACTATAGAACACAATGATTCTCTCTACACAATTATTACTGTCTAACTAGAATGGAATAAATGAATGACAATTTTGATGTTATACAAGATTCATTTGAATGCTAGTTTATTCAAAAAGATGGTGCAAAACAACACTATGCCATTGTCCTTGTGGAATTTTTATGAAAATCTGAAGCATCCATAAATTGGAACTAGATTTACTAGTGAGGGAGGATTCCATTTCAATACTAAAACATAAGGACTTGCTTTGTCATGACTCACAAACAATCAACTTCCAACTTTGGAATTTGCCTTCCGATTTAGTCAACATGTTCATGTAACACTTGCATATTATAGAAAGTTATCTTTACATTTAGGGCTTGAGGCTCAACAATAAATGTTTTGTCTTTTTTGAACTTCAATAAACAAATGCATTGTTTAAAAATACACCATAAAATTGGCAATTTGTCCAATAGTACTTATCTTCAATATGAATCATATGTTTTGGTTGCATGGATAAGAGTGAATTGTCTTATCGCATGTTAGATGGAAAACCTTCAAGTGTTCTGCTTTCCAAGTTGTTACCACCCATCTTGTATGGGTGTCCACTAAGGGATGTTGGAAAAATTCAAGGGATTGTTCTAGGGCGATTCTAGGCTTGTTGAAGAGCACTTATTGATACCCTAAAGGATTCTAGGTAGCTGCAACAGTAATCAAACCCTTAACTATAGTGTTGGGCTAACCCTTAGCTAAAGTGTTGGGCAGAAGTGAAGAAGTCATGGGTACATTAAATTATCAAACAGTAGTATTCCAAGTCTAGGCTGAGACAAGTTAGGCATCTCTATTTCATCACAACAATAACTTGGATATATGGCAGCCTTGTTATCAGAAACATTTGGCAAACTTTGGCATCTTCTAAGGGTCAATCTCAGACTTATATTGAGCATCAGTAGGTGGATTCTTGAATTCAGATCTCAAAAAACAATTCTAAGCATAATAGCAGCCCTAAAACATGAAGTCCAGGAAGTCCTGAGTCATGTTTGGACAATTTTGAATCCATCTATGCACTGAACCCGGAGTTCTAGGAAATCCTTTGGGCATAAACGATCCTAGAAAAGGAAGATCTAGGCATAATTTCAGCCCCAAACAATAGTAATGTTCAGCTGTAACAACCCTTAAATGAAATTCAGGGCACACTTAGATGAAATCCAGGCATCAACATTCCTGGCTGTATCTCCATAACAGTAATAAATTCCCCAACGGATAACCTTCTGCAGCAACAGTTTGGTGTTATTTAAAGGTTCTGGAGCTAAAGTATGTTGAGGGTGTCCTGAGATGACCCTCCCGTGGAGTTGTAATAGATGTGTGAAGACTTGGAGAAGGATCTCAGACCCATTTTGTGGGAACCAATCCTCTTACAGCATACAACTAGTGCATAGATACCATGAAAGGTGTGGATGATGCTAAATGGAGTGAACCAAATGGAAGTGGATGGGAGTAGGATTTTGGTGGTGATGATGAAAAAAAAGGAAGCTCTTGATCTCCATAATAGGCCATTTGAAGTTCGACATGATACTTTATAAATGAGCTGGGCCAGCATTTCGAAATTCATTTTCACTTTCTATTTTTTTTACCATCCATTTTGCACTAATTGTTTTGGAACTTATTGTGGACAAATTGACTACCCAAATTTGATTCCAGGACCATCATCATGATGGAAAAGGTCTTGAATTCACTTATTTTATCCATTTCATTTCAATATTAGAGGGTTGTACGACCCTTATGTTACCCATTAGGTTTTCCATTGAATTGCAAGGTTGTTGACCAAATAGTTGCACAAATGTTTGCAGCTATTCAACCCACAATTGCACAGCTCATGAGATACGAAAAGTATGGTCATGTGATCCTGGGCGTTGATCACCAGACAGATTTAGATTAGGGCATGCTTTTCAAGTCTGGTTGCACAAAGTGATGGGCTATTTTTTATTTTTCCTATCCTTCTTCATCTATAAAAGAAAGGCAGGGTTGAAGTGTTTATTCATTGTGTGAGCGTGTTTAGAATATGCAATATTGCAGTGAGTACCTGTATTAGCAGTGAGTACCCTGTTTTTGTTATTCTTGAAAGACTTGGGCCCAAACACTATCCTATCAAGGGTAAATACTAAATAGTCATGGAAAGCAGAGTGTGTAATTGGGGACATCGTTGAATGGTGTTTAAGTACTCCACAGTAAAGCATTTATTGTTGCTGTTGTGGGGATATCAATGTTGGATTTGATATGATCTAATGATCAATCCAATTGTTGATAAACCCCGTAACAACAATAAATGCATTGCTGCAGGGTGCATATTGTTCCCCTCGTTGGTCAGGAATTATTCTGCACTTTTGGCCAATATGGGATTGGTCATGGGGTGAAGGGATAAGATCTAGACACGTATAGATGAATAAATCATACACATGTGAAGCCATTTTTTTAGGGTAAGACATGGGCATACCATTCAGGATTTTATCGTCTCAGTCATGCTTATTTTCTTGAAGATGCATGCTTGGACTTGAATAAAATTGTTCTCTACAATATTTCAAGTCCTGACCACCAAAGGCTAATTGCCAAAAGAAAAATACATAGTTCAGTGCATTCTTGTGCGGTTGAATGAATTTTCTAAAAATTTGAATATCTACTTAAAATCTTAATCGCTTGTGGATATTTTTATAGCAGTCTAGTAGCATTTTAAGCACCTCTATTTCTAGTTAATATCTCGTGGAAGCTCTACTTGCCTCTTTATCATTTTTAAAGAAAACCTTTCGAACTTTCTGCTGGACCTGTCTGATCTTTCTCCAGTGTCACTTTGTGATTAAAGCCACAACAGCTAAAGAATTAGAAGGTCCGCTTAGAAAAAAGAAAGCTGACCTAGTTTTGTGGGGGGTATAGTAAGAACAATATATTTGAACTTTATCACTATGTTTAAACTTGAACACTAAACCAGATTATAGGGCATCTACTATTAGTAAGGGCTATAATACATCATGCTATTCAATTATATTTCTGTGTGACGATAGATTACAGCCCTTTTCAAAATGTTATATCATTTCAATCAATCCTACAACTTTAATACAATATTGTAAAACCCCATAAAAATATTATTAGAGCTTAGAAAATAAGACCAAATTCAATTCAGTTATTCTATAGTGAGCCTAATTTGCAGAAAAAAGCATTAGAGCTATAAAAATTTAACTCCTTTGCTACACCTGTGTCTATTTCATACCTATTCTCCATCCACCCTAATGTCTTCGCTAATCACTCTGCAGTATCATATATACACCATGTCTGCCTGTGCCACAGACTATCATCTAACTTACCACTTTATGTCATCACTGTTATGAAATCCTTCAGTGTTTTATTCCCTGATTCAAAGTTATATCCAACCATCTGTCCATCTAAACTTTCATCTCATTGCCATGTTCATTACTGAATCATGTTATCTATGTCATTGCGGTCTAATAACTGTTGCCATTCATGTTATCCGAGTTATGCCAATTTCAATTCATCAACACTACTGCAAATTCATAGTTGCATTTGTGCATTTTTTGTATCCTTTCAAACATATAAATTGATTGCCTTAACATAAGCAGATTTTAAATCAAAGAAGCCCTTAAAATATGCCATTAGAATGTTGAGCAAACATTTACCTTCATCTAGTGGAAGCTCCTTGTACAAATTATATCCTTTCCAACAATGGAATTGCAACAGCAGAGTCAATGAGTAGTCTATCACAGATTTTTATACATCCCATATACTGTAGTAACAATACAATCAACAAAAAAATACCTGAAAAGGAAGACTTCACATAACTTGAGTGGCTCCTTGCTGCTACCTCCATTTCCCTTGCATCCCAATTCCCATTCACCTCAAATGTGTTCTCAGATTGGTCTTTTTTCTTCATAGCATCTGCACCATAACAGGATCAGCTACAGGAAGGGAGAGATACCCCTATTTGGCCCTCTACTCCTCAATGGAATGTGCCTATTATCTCTCAGGACAGAAACTGCTATGGTCCTCCAAGCCTTCCTCACAACTCTAGTCAATCGGCATCCACATCAAGCATTTCATTTCTTTCAACTATGCTCCTGATGCTGAGACATCTTTTCCCCCTTTAGCAGGAGATTAATCAGCCTGCCCAGGATGATATGTATCAGTGATACATATAGGCTACTCGCATCTCCCCTTCACAAGCTCTTGTCCCAAAAATGACCTTCTATTCCCAACATTTTCTGCTGTTGAGGATGGTCTCATCGTCCATCTGGACTATTCTCAGCATCCCTAGTCTCACTCTCAGATTCCCTAGGAAGAGTGGCCTGTAGCATTTTAAGCACCTCTATTTCTAGTTAATATGTCGTGGAAGCTCTACTTGCCTCTTTCCCATATAATTGTCTCCTCTTCCACTACGTAATTTTAAAATTTCTTAATGATTAAGGATATGGTATCTTTGGTCACTTTCTTATCATCTTTTAATTTTTGCACAATATTTTGACATTTTTTTTCACTAAAAGCTTGCTTTTAAGGATAAGATTTTGAGGTTTACAAGAATATTGAAAATCTATGTTCTACCAAGTTTTCAGGACATGGGAGTGGGAAATGCAAATGGGCAATGTGTGGAGACCATCTCCAAATATGAGGAAAATTCATGGGGACGGGGGACATCAGGGATTCTAACATAGGGGGTCATGTCCAAAATTATTAAAAAATTATAAATCCCAACATATTAACACAACAATGCCTCATCCCATCACCATTTAAATACTAAAGACTAAATTCATCATTGTGCAATGTAAACAAGATCACTGATACAATGTAAACAAGATCACCGATATGATTTATCATATTTCAGTATTTGAATTTCACATATTGAGATCCTATTCATTAATAACACCTAGTGCCCCCTCCTCTTGGCTCTAGCCTTTGCCTCTACCTCAAATCTCGAAGTTGATCCTCCAAGGACATTGGTCAAAACCCTACAATTTTGATGAAACCTCCTAATCCAAGCTTTAAAATAAGGTAGAAAATTCAAAAAACTTCACATGCTTAATAAATGGTTTTTTATACATCTCAACACGGTCTGTGTGTCAGTGTAAAAGATCCACTAAGAAGTTATTCACTGGGTTAGCAAAACTTGCAATATGAACCCATGAAGATTGTGTGAGCACCAGAAAATGGTCAAAAGGTTACGGAAGTGAAAGCTACTGTAGGCTATATCTATCTGTTGAATAACAAGGCATATAGATCTGAATGTTATATCTTTTATGACTGCTAATATTTCCAATATATTTATAATTTCACTACGTTGCAGGTTGCAGACAAGATCAGAATCTGTCCCATATCATGAAGGATGCGCTGGCACAAACTACACAGTGTAAAAGGTCCACTAAGAAGTTAGTCACTGGCTTAGCAAAACTTGCAATCTGAACCCATGAAGATTGTGTGAGCACAAGAAAATGGTCAAAAGGTTACGGAAGTGAAAGCTATTGTAGGCTATATCTGTATGTTGAATAACAAGGCATATAGATCTGAATGTTATATCTTTTATGACTGCTAATCTTTCCAATATATTTATAATTTCACTACTTTGCAGATTGTAGACAAGATCAGAACCTGTCACATATCATGAAGGATACACTGGCACAAGCTGATCATCAAAAAATACCTATTAGCAAAGCAGCCAATGAAACAAAGAATTGGAAAGCCCTGGTTCAGAAATCTGACGAGTAGAAAAGACAGTTGGAAATTTCAAGCTTCTCAAGAAGCAACAAAAAGTAACTCAAAAGACGAATTTAAATCACATTTTTTTTTAAAGTTCCTCAGGCATGCTTATAGATGCTCTAGAAATTATCCAAGAAGACATAACTCAAATAAACAGAACAAACTTGATTTTGATCCAAATCAAAGAAAAAAATATGTTAGATAAAAAATCCATAGCCAGTTACCAAGAAGCATCAGAAATATAAGGGAAACCATGCAAAAACCATTATTTTAATATACCACAACCTGTGGCCAGTGACTGTAATGAAACTGGCTAGAAGTGTCTGTCCGTGGCAGTGGCTGTTTCGGAAAGGTAGGCGATGTGTTGGTCATTTGGGAAGTCCAAACAATTGTGTGATCATGTGATTCCAAAAAAGTGTACGAGTTCTTGTGCATAAGTTACTTGGTTTTTGTCATTCACAAAGGACAGTAAAGGTTCAACGGAATTCTCTGAGCACGCAGGAATCATTTATGATTCAAATGGAAATAGCCAGGCATATAATTCAGAGAAAAAATATATATTTGGTATGTCTGAAACTTGCCAAACATAGGAAAGTGATTACAAAGAAGAGAAGGTAGAAATCAATTGGGAATGCAGAGGCCAGATAGATAGAAAACAGAAATGACGGTAGAGAGTAGCAAAGATGAACAAGCAGAAATGAAGCCCATGCAAAATTTAAAAGACTCCCAGAAAGAAAGGACAGAGAAGATGAAAAAAACAAAAAAAAGAAGCCCAGGCGGAATTAAAAAGACTCCAAGAGGAATAGGACCATGGTGAGGATCTGGGTACCTTAAATGCATGGAGTTAAGATTGAACACTAAGCCTCCCCAGCTGTAAATCAAAATAAAAGACGGATCTGCCCACTGCATCTCTAGTAGCAGAGAATACCATAATTTTTACCCTATTTTTTATTTTCTTATATGCTGGTGAGACTTGGGGTCCAAAGTCAAACACAATCCTATCGAGGGTGGATGCTAAAAACCCATTAGTCATTGGACCGTGTGTACTTCTAGTCTCTAGGAGGCAGAGTATGCAAATAGAGCAGTGTCCATAGACAAGCCCTTGAAGACATCTCTGAATTGCTCTGAGAAATTATTGCATTGTTCTGTACTTTTGGTAAGTTGCTAGGGTTGGTCGTGTGGTGAAGGGAGAGGATCTAAACAAGTATGGAATATAGATGAACAAATCACACATGAAGTAGTATCTGTGGGGTAAGACATGAGCATTCAATTCAGGAAATTATTTAGTTTCTCAGTTCTGCATGTTTCTTTGAAAATTCATGTGAGTACTTAAAATGCATGGAGTTAAGTTTGAGCCCTGAGTTTTCCCAGTTCAAAAAATCAAAATCAAAATGAATCTTCCCATTGCAGCATCTGTATTAGCAGTGAGTACCCTGTTTTTGTTATTCTTGTGAGACTTGGGCCCAAAAACTATCCTATCAAGGGTAAATACTAAATAGTCATGGAAGGCAGAGTGTGTAAGGAATACATAGTTTAGCCCTTGAATATGAGCAGGAGCTTGAGACAGCCAAGATCAATTCATCACTGAAAAATAATTACAAACTTCCTGATGGGAAATTTATCATTATTGATGCATAGCGTTTTAGATGCCCAGAGGTCTTGTTCCAACCTTCTCTAATTGGAATGGAAGCTGCCAGCATTATAAGCCCTTGGAGAATATTTTGGTCTTGATGGGGGTATTCTAGACATTCATGCGCAATGAAAAACAATAATAAATTCCTCGGAAAGTTGTAAACATTGCTGGGCATGTAGCAACTTTTTCATGTCCCCATTTTTAACAAGGAAAAGCAAAGTGAACTCTGGGCCCTTTACACCTCCAAACAAGCAAAAGAACACAGACATTGCAAAATCTGACTTGCAGCCCACTTATCTTCACTGTTGTTTGGAATATTAGCATACATTGACAAATACATAATGTTCTAGAAGATAAATATAGCTGAGGCACTTATAAAATTTACAAGGGATGACCTGCATTAAGGCGATTATGGGGATGACCTGTCCTTTGCACAGAAATGTTGAAGGAGCATGATCAGATGTCCAGAAGCACTTATCAGGACAATCATATAAGTGCAAAAGCACTTTCACTTCAGGACAATCATATAAGTGCAGAAGCACTTTCACTTCAAGACAATCATATATAATTTAAATAGTAGTAGCACTTATCAGATGTCCAGAAGCAACCTTCAAAAAGGGGCATGCTAGAGGCACTAGTCACATTTATAATACAACATTTATTCCACTCCTTTTTACTATGTTGATGGCTGCAGTGACCTTCCTCTTTTATGGATGAGAAAAACCTAAGAAGTGGTTCTAGTGTGTTCTGGGTGCAATTTATAACTATTCATGTCCTCATGCAGCAACCATTGGCAATTCTGGGCATGAAAATGAAGCCTGCAGTGGCCTTCCTCTAGTGGCAGCCCATAAAGTAGCAATAAAAACCATTAATCACAGTTCTAGGCATAAAAAGGGGACAAACACATGCCTGGGTAGACTTATCAGCATCCAATCCTCATTTTGAGGGACTAAAAGGAGGCTACATGGATGTAAACAACAGTTCTGAGCACCCTTGTGCATGTAATCCAATCTCTTAAGAATAGTAGTAGAATTAATTCATTATATTCAAAAATCAAAACTCTAAAAGACATAAAAGACATGCAACATCCAATATATTCACTCAATTTCGGATATACTCAAAACAATCTAACTACTAGTGGCCAAAACAAGATGACTGCTACACACCACCAAATAAGACAAGAAACATGCTAACCTATATAGTAGCAAGGTTTGGAATGCTCCTTTTACAGTATGTTTCCCTATAGGTGCTGAGATTCAAGTGTATACTGTATTGACAGTCTGTGGACATATGAAAATTATGCCAATTACATTAGAGAAATGTCGGTCTCATGCCAATAGGTATCCTACGATGAATGCATAGGAACCTTTACATAGACCATTTTTCTCTTCGCTTAGCTATGCAGAGCTCATTTCCCTTTCTGAATACTGATATTTTCAAAGAAATTATGAAATAAGTAAATACATGCTAAAAAGTGAAGATGCTTAATTCATACAAGTGAAAGGAAATAAAAACATCTTTCCTCAAACCGTTGAATCAAAGAAAATCAAAAGAAACCAATGAAGCTACAACAAATGGTTAAGTCAAGCATCAAATAAGAACTAGAAGCATTCAAGGGACTAACACAATCTTTAACCAAAAGAAACCCAAACTTCCACAATCGACATAATACTAAAAGCATAAGCAGTAAACAATCCATAGAAATTTTCCAAGGTATCAGAGCTAGACATTAACACGGTTTCATGTACTAGAATGAGCCCATTCTTGCTTAACGAAAGTCTTGTTAAATTATTTATTTATCCTTTGATACTAGGACACTATCTATGTGAAGAGATAGGCCCCAGCTTCGTCACATTCCATCTTCATTTCATGTCACAAACAAGAAAGAGAATGTAATAGTTAAATATCAAAACATCAATCTTAAATAACTTACATCAAGGAAATGTAGTCCCAATCATCAATGTTACAACGAAAAACAAAAAATATGGAATATATTTTTACCTAAAATGCAACCTCAAATTGACATATAGTGATCTTGCTACCATAAAGATTTTCCAACCTACTTCAAAAATAGAGGAACAACAAAGTTAGTCAAATAACATGAATCACATCATAAAAAATAGAACACCTGGACTCACATCCGGAAAGTGTCAGTGAAACACAACTGCACTAACTAGATTCAGGACAAGTGGGGACTCCACTTGTTATCTCGTCCCTTAATGGTCCAACGGACATGTGGGGACCTGAATCTTGTCAAATTGACAAATCGATAGAATCAGGCATTTTGTCCTACACTAGCCAATTATGCCCATGGAGGCTAAGACAATTATGCACTGTAACTATGCCAATTGCATTAGAGCCAGAGGAATGTTGGTCTTGTGCCAATAGGTCTCCTACGATCAATGGATAGGAACTTAGTGCATCGACCATTTTTCTCTTCGCTTAGCTATGCAAAGCTCATTTATTTTTCTGACTATAGATAAGTATTTAAAAAGAAAATATACAATGAACATAATATATTTAGAAAAGTGAAGACAATTAATTTATGCAACTGAAAGGAAATAAAAACATATTTCCTCAAACCCTGAACCAATCTAAATCAACTAAAACCAAACCAAACTACAACAAAGGGTTAAATCAAGAATCAGATGAGAACTAGAATCATTCAAGGGACTAACACAATATTTAACCAAAATACACGCAAACTTCAAGAATCGACAAAATGCTTCAAACAAAAGCAATAAACAAACCATAAAAAAATTGTCAAGATATTAGAGCTAAACACCAACATGGTTTCATGTACTTGAATGAGCCCATTCTTGCTTAGAGAAAGTGTTGTCAAATTAGTTATTTATCTTGTAATACCAGGACACTATCTATGTGAAGAGATAGCTCCTAGGCCTAGCTTTGTCAAATTCCAGCATCGTTTCCTGTCACACATAAGAAAGGGAAAATGTAAGAGATAAACATCAAAACATCGATATTAAAATAAATTGCATGAAGGAAATGTATCTCAAATAAGCAATGTTACAAGAAAAAAGTACAATGTAGAATCTATTTTTACCTGAAACGCAGCCTCAAATTCACATAGAACGATCACCAACAAGGTTCCATGGAACACCCTCAAACAAAATGAGACTCAAGTACCTCATGTATATTGGATCATGATTCATAAATCGTCGGTTAAAAATCAAATTCCCAATTCACATTCAGGCCTTGTTCCTCATTTTCAACATTCTCAACATGATCTTCTCCAGATGAACCATCATTATGATCCTCAAAAACATTATGTTCCATATCAAGTTCATTAGAGAAATTTGTTATATTGTTTTCTCCCCTTCTTTCACGATCTGATCGCCAAAGAGCTAGTGCTCTTTCATACAGAAAATTGTCAACCTCATACTTTGTTGCATATAATCTTAAGCATGTATCCACATTTTTATCAAGCTTGTTCATCAACTTTGACTTCAAGAATGATAGTGCACTAAACTTTCTCTCATCCTCCACTAATCCCAAAATCATGGTTTGACATAAATCCACTAATTTGAAATATTCTGACATTCTTTGCCGTAGGATTTCGCTACCACTGAGTTTAGTCCATAATCTTGTAATTGCACCATATTCTAGAGGATTATCCAACTCATAAAATTGCTCCCACATTGTTGTAGCAAAGCATCGGGCTTGATCTAACAATTTGTTTCCATCTAAAATACCTTGAATATGTTATGCTTGTATCTCGGCCTCTCAACAAAAATGGCTCTGCAAAGTCTTGCATTTCCCTATAAAGTCAACCTTTAAAGTTTTTGAACATTGACGATGGTTCCAATATTGAGGGTATACCACAAACATGGCCTCCAACAATTCATCTCGAGGAAATCGTTCGCTTATCTCTGATGATAGTGATTTTGCAATTTCTATCAAGATGTGCCTCACTGAAATCACAACATTGTCAAATCGTTCTCTTGACACGGAGCACTCTTTGGTGGATCTTCCTATCTTATCGTTATAATGAAAGGGAACCATATGCCCACGCACTGCCATACATAGCATCACTTTTTCATCAAACTTCAAAAAAATTTCATCATTTTCTATATTGATTATCTTAGTCCAATTTGTAAATGCTAGACCTATAAAAGACTCTCCCATAATATACAAATTATCCAATGCAAGGCATGATAATTTTCTTGCATTTGTGTATTCAGCAATATACATCGTGCGACTCTGAGACATCTTCACGAGGTTATTCATTTCATGAAGCATAGGAAGAATTCCAGCCAATGTTAATAATGTCTCTATATCAGTTAGTAGAAAGAGAAGAGTTTGAGCTTTTTCTACTCTTAAGCGATGTTCATACATTACCCCTACCAAGGATGCATATTCCTCGAATAGTCTTTCAGTTGGTCCCTTCAGTGAGATCCATCTTGTATCAACATCTTTTAATAGTTTTTTTTCCATTTGTAACACCGTCGCAAAACTTTTAAACTCTAAAAATCGTTTGGGACTCCGACAAAAGTATGCATGAACCTCACATACAAGATATTCAACTTTTGAAACCAATGCAAAGTTGCTCACTATTTTAAATGCAAGATTCATCGTGTGAGCCATACAATGAATACTAAGCATATATTGTGAAGTTGAGAGTTGTAGTCTAGCACAAAGGTCGTTCCTTTGTCCCTGCATTACTGATGCTCCATCTGCTCCAACACATACCAATTTTTTTGCGATCATTGAATGATCCATACCACCAATTTCCTTCAAACTATTAATAACAAGTTCATAAATATTTTCTGTTGTAGAACTTTTGTTCATTGTATGAATTCCAAGTAGATAGGAATGCCTGATATGGTCATTGACCATATAAATGCTCATGCAAATCCATGAAGTATTATCAATAGCCGTAACCTCATCCAAAGACAGTGACAAAAATGTACCATTCGCAATCTTCTCTTTCATATCATCATTTTCTACTTGAGCTAGATATTTTCCCCATTCCCAACCACTCGTTGAAGACCAATGAGAAGATGGAAAATTTGGCACTTGAATAAAAGATAGATATTTCGTCATTTTTGGATAATCTGTCATAGGACAACCATTGAATAGGATGTGAAATACAGTGCTTAATTGTATCGCCTTTGATAACAAATTTGTTTCCATCATCTTTCCAAATTGAGATGTGATGGTTCCTCCACTTTCCTCAAGTTCTCTTATTTATTAGGAATTTATTATATTCCTCTTCATATTGAATATGACGACAATGGTTAATATCTTTCCATCTAGCAATAGATTCCTTCTCACCATTTACATTTTTCTTATCATACACCTTTCCAACATGCTTCTCTATTGTGTCTAGCTTCATCTGCAATTTCACTACCCTGCCAACTTTCCAACTACATGGAATGCATTTAACTTCTCGTGAGGTCTCATTCTCATCTGTTGGAGGTATTGGTTCAATAAATGGGTATCTTGAGACCCATTCAAGTTGGAATTTTCTCCCCATGTCCCACTGGCCCTTTTGCCTTTTCGTTGAAGGGACTGTGTCACCTTGCAAAGAAAAATCTTCAACATTTGAATTACCAATTTTTGATGAAAATGCATTTGTCTCACTTTGATCACTAGAGGAATTTATTCTACCATCCATTGTATGGGTTGCATATGCATTCTCAAAAGTGTTGAAATCTCTCTTACGTCCGATACCTTGCTCAAGAGAGCTTGAAGCATGAATAGGATGTGGATTATTGGATCAAGGCTTTTGAAAATATGATATTACATTCTTTTGTTTTGATGTTTTATTTTTCTTTCCATGATGCATGTTTGACATCTTACTTAATATTACACAATTGAAATTCCAAATCGATATAGAAACCAGAAGTGAAGCCTGCATGAGAAAAATGATATAAAATTAATCCAATAGCACATTATATTGCAAGAAAATACAATGAGACAAGACAACTAAGTAGGAAATCAAGAACAATATCATTAAAAGCTATAATGTTGTGTCACAATACATGCAACATTACCAAAGAAGAATAAACCCAATATAAAAAGTTCATTGATTCTGAGTTTGACATGGAAAAGAGCTAACACAAGCCCGAGAATGTGAGTATTGAACTAAGGGCATAATCCCTCACCTATATTTCAATTAAGGGGCCTTATAAGAAGTTGGGCTAAAATCAAGCATAGATCCATATTAAAAGGATCTAGGATTCCAATAAGCAAATAAATACAATATAAGTGTTAATGTTATTTAACTAGAAAATCAAAATATGGAGCGTTACAAGCTCGAAGACAGCATTCAGTTTGTACTTTCAAATTTGAGTGAGAATGAATGTTTACAAACTAATTACTCCATGGTTTTTGAAAGGACAAATTTTTATAACTATTCTTCACCCCTAAAAGGACAAATTTCTCTGACTATTTTTCACCCCAAACAAAACATCATTTTCTTCTTTTAGTAAACCTAACGTTTTTCCTTCTTTCATTTCAACTTTAGAAAATCTTGTATCTCTTAATTCAAATTTTAAATATGAAGAATGCATGGAGTGCTATAAAAACAATAAATACTTAATGGTCTCTTGCAATGGAGATGCAAGTTGTATTAGATAAGTTGGTTTCTCCCCACCTTTTATAATTTGGTAGTAATCCTTTTAACTAGAAGCTTGATTATGGTGCTTTGAACTTTGTAACAATCTACCTCAAGTTGTAACTTAGGACCCATGTAGGCCAACATCATTGGTTGTTCAACGAACCCAAGTTTCATTAATAACACTAGTTGTATTATTATTGCATTTTTCAAACAAGTAGCAGGGATTTCGTGATCAACAATGGCACCCATTGCTACAAGGGTGATGCACCTACTCTAGAGGCACAGTCATTACTAGTTCAAAAACTCAGTGTGCTGGTGAAGCCATTCACAACTTCTGGTATCATATCTACAAAAATGCAATATCTTTGTTAGTGGAGACAACAGTTAGTGGATAGAAAATATTAGAGGATTTCTATATTATGTTCTTCTAAAGTATATACCTCTACAACAACATCAGGTTATGTTGGCAGGGATGTTGTTGTGCCTAAAGAAGTTTCAAAGACATGTGAGAACTCCTCATGGTTCAAAATCAGCTAAATCTCTTGCAACTTCTTATATCAAAATGGCCTAACTATTTCTCCAGAAATCCCTAGCCATGTTGATTTGAATTGTAGCAACAACAAGTATATGCTTCAGGAAATGGGAAATATAAGTGAGCATATACCAAAATTATGAAAAGTTGTTTGTTAAGAGAAGAAAGAATGCAGCAAGAAGCCAGTGCATGTTGAAATCTTTTACATAACAATGAAATCCATAGAACCTACATCATCAAAATGGTTGCCTTTTCCTCAGCCCCCTATGGTGGGCTATAATTGTGCAGAAAAATCCAGGGTACAAAAAGCTGAGCTTAATCATTTAAGGCAAAGTCTATTGACGTATAGCTAGTCATCCTGAAACTTGTGGTCAAGAGTCTTTTGAAATTGATTTCATGTATTTTTTTGCTAAAGATAGTGAGTCAATATTTCTAAAAGTTAATTGGAGGTTGAGATGGATAGTAAGCATCTATGAATTAGCCTTATGGAAACAAAGGACATTTCTGATGTAGTTTATTTCCAAAATCGTTGAAGCTCATACAATGTTTTCCTACTGACTTGTCCCATGAACCTGTTTTTCATGGAGGTTGTGGTAGATGTGAGAGCCTTTAAAAGGCGTAACTATAAGGAACTCTTATTTCATAGAGTAAAGCCATCCTGTAGCTAAGTTGAGTTCAGATCCACTGTAAACTATTTGTAAACCCATCGTATTATGTGCATTTAGTTGATGGCAGTGTTGAAACAATAGCATAGTTTGTGGTGTAACTATAGCGGATTTTAATGTGAGTCTGGCAAACTTTTACAATTTCATGGTGGGTCCTACCCTTAGTGATAGACTATATCTAAAGACAAAAATCTTGGGTGAGAATGCTACTGTAATACATCAATGCAATATTCTATAATTCTATTAAAACCTCTATGAATGTGCTCAAACTCATTGACAAATGTGTTGTACAAAGGCACTCAAAACCTTGATTGAGACAAAATCACAAGATAACGTTCTAGCGGAGGAAGAGGCACTTGTATTCCGGAAGCTTTTGATCTAATAGAGAATGATTTAATGGAGAAACCTGTTGCTAGTATTTATTTTGTGACTGGTTTTTCTTTCCCATTCAATTACCAGTCATTAGCAGCTGCTCCACATGCTATCATCAATGGTTAGTTCTAGCTATTGCAACTTATTATTCTTTCCCATAAGCTGAAAAAGTTGAGTATTTGAAAGATCCATGCAAGTTTGCAGTTGTCACTGCCCCAATTGCTACTACTACAAAAGTTGCTCATGATACAGCTTCTCCAAAAGAAGGAAACCCAAACCAGAAAAGGAATCTGATGAGGATATAGGTTTTCAGTCTGTTTTGTTAGATTGCATATCACAAATCAGAATAAAAATAGCAAAGTAATGTCAGTAAATTGAGTGGGCTTAATTGTTAAAAACAAGTGTTTCCTTCTTAGAGATCACAAGTTCAAATCAATATAGGTTAGGTTATGTACAAGTCCATAAACTAAGCACTCAAATTGTTGTTCAAAGGGAGTAGGAACACCAACAGAAAAAATAGAAAGGGAGGTTGTAAGATGCAAAAAGGGACATAAGGCCAAAGGTTCCCATCAACGTAGAATTGAAGGGGTCTATATCTGAGGTCATGACAGCTAATAACCGCAGTAAAATGGAAATCAATAAATGATCTAGAAATTAATGATGGAAAAACTTGGTGTGGACTAATTGGAACTTCCTTAGAACATGATGTATGCAATTTTTCTCATCAAAAGAGTGAAAGCCAAGGAAAAGAAAAAGGACATAATGTAAGAGAAGAAGCCAGGAAATTCTAGTTGTAGAAGCTATTTCAAGATGCTACAATATATGCCTATGTGACTGTTGTTTCTCAGACATAGACATACACACAATACGTCGGAGAAGGGGAAGGGGAAGGTTGAGTAAACAAGTATACTCGCCCGCAACCAATTAGGAATTATGTTAAGAGATACATTGCCTTACTGCTAAAACAAGGGAATAGAAATGAAGGGACTGGAAAGAATAAGAGGATTTTGTTGTCAAACAATCCAGTGCTAGAAAAATCCAAGAAATATGCACTAACTTCAGTCCAACAAAGGCTCGGCACTCTATTGTCAAAAAAATCTTGTTCTGTGAAACTATATACAATTCACAAGAGGAATGAATGAAAAGGAAGCTCGTAGCGAGGTACCCTAGAAACTATATACACATTCACAAGAGGAATGAATGAAAATAATGCTTGTAGCCAGGTACAAGTGTGTTTAGGTCCTTTGTTGTGTACAAGTGTGTTTTATAACATAACTTAGCGAGTGTGGAAGAAATGACAAATATCATAAGTGCATAAAGATGGAAGGAACGATAAAATCGATAATTACTAAATACTGAATTTTTGTTTGTTACCCATGGCATTCTATGAAATTTGGTGCAAAACAAATACAGACAACAATGTTAGGTTAAGCAATAATTCATAAAATGTTGTATTTATCCTATAATGTTTTAGAAACAAGCTAGAGATTGTTAAAAAACAAAACTTATCAAAGATCAAACATGTATTAATTGTGACAATTGTACGACTTTTGAGTGTCACACAATTGCCAGAACAACAAATATGCACAAAGGTGTGATGGGACCACATACTTACTACACGAAAAAGACATGTGGATTGTTCAAAAGTAAAATTGCATGGGCGATGTGGATCTTGAAGGGACTACTATGTGAACTATGCCATTGTGTGGCCAAGAGGTGTGCAAAATGTTGGGATAGTAGAAAAATGAAAATCTATGCAAATTATTGCCATTGGGAAGATGGAAAAGGGCCAATCTAACTTTAAGCTAAACCTACAATGACCAAAAGAAATAAACTAGGTAAAAAAAGGAGCAAGAATTTGGATCAAAATCCCTAGTGGAACCATTAATCTAGAGTTGGGGTTTTGAGTTATAGGGGTACCAAAACACCCTACTAGTCGAGTAAGCTAATACATGACAAAATGTTAGGGCAGGCACAATACAACAATTAATTTAACACATCAAGCATCAATTTAGTATATTGAACATGAAACTAAATTCAAAATCAACTATTTAACACATTAATTGGGAGAAACAACAATATATTCAATAATAAGCCAATGTAAATGCCATTAAACTTAAAAAATCACATGGGAAGAGAAGATTACAATGTGTGGGCTCCAAATCTCTGTGTGAGGACCCTTTGGCCTCCTTGACTGCTCATTTTTTTCTCTAGAACGTTATAGGCAAGAAAAAGCTCTGTGAATGGCCTTTTGGACAGTAGACACTTAGTAATTAGCATATGGACCACTAAAGTTGAGGAAGCAATGAACAAGGGCTCTTGATTTCTCTGCAATTGAATCTTAACAACATAAATTTGCACAACTAAAGTTTTTTTCCTCTTTATTTGTAGGGCCATGCTCATCTATTAATAGCCTAGGAGACCCACTTACAACCCACCATGAATTTCAATTAAATGTTGAAGAGAGGGATTTATTATGACATGATACCCAATTGTATGTTGATGGTAGTGATGGGAGGTCCTATAGAGTCAAAACACCACAACCCTATCATTTGGGTTTATCCCTAGGCATTTATATGTAGCAAGGACCATTTTGTTTTATTTGGATAGGGTCACATGACTTTCAAGTCTCTTTGATGTGTGAGTCCTATGAGCACCAAAGGGATGTTACATACAACTTATGGGAAAGGTTGTGATGAGTGGACCCTAAATGGTCTATATATAGAACCTACAATTGATCATGTTGTACGAGTTATAGTTGACTTGTGATGTTTTCGACTATGCTCAATCAAATGTCACAAAGGAGCAAAATTAGAGTGATAACACTTATATCGATTGTTCCACTGATCATTGTACACCAGACTATCATAATCAAACTAGGATCTACCATCACATAACAGACATTAACTACACTGTTGGTTGTTCATATTAACATTTTGTAGGAATATTCATATATTCTTTACTACAATACAACTATGTAACTCTTCTTCATATGTCCCTACCACACTTTACTACACAAGAGTATCTCGTATGTGTTGTAACCAAATTATACAACTCTTCCTTGCATCCTTATGCAATAACCCCAACTACAATGTGCTCAATGTACAATATCTCATTTATATACAATGTTATCTATGACCCACGCCCGTCATTTTTTTGATTGGAGACCTGACTATTCATTCAGTTTCATAGATCCTCTTGTCTCCCTTTAAACAGTATAAACTTTCCAAGTATTCATGTCCAACATACCACCCCAAATATGGCATGCGGACCTTGCATTTATACATGATTGTGTAACACAATGTAGCCTCTTTAAATATTTTGATATAGATGCCTAGGAATGACCGTTATGGACTTTACATATACATGTTTAATTACTCAAAATACTCTTACTGCTACACAAAAACATCTATTTTTGTATCTTGAGATTTGATGGCCTTATAATCCTCCTTTGCTTGAGTAGTGCGCTACACAACTAAATCCTCCAACTACTAGTAATCCTAAATTCAACATATAGACAAATTCTAACCATGTTATAGATTGAACAACTTAGTAAATCCATGATGAAGCCATATAAATCTACCACATTTTCAAAGGATTTTGATTTCCCTACACAAGCCAATTTCCCTACACTTATGAAAATGCAACGAATAATTCCCCAATTTGTGGACATTACTATGCTTTGTTCTACATCAACATTTATTTGTCACTTGTGGAACAACCATTTCTACCTCAAACCAATGGGTACCTTTACTACTACAAAGGGACTCCTAATTTAGGCCTTGGTAATATTTTGGATCATGATAAGCCCTTCTTAGCTTATTTTGTCGCTATGAGAGTACTCACATATTCCATCACATATCACTCTACAAATGAACCCCGATCCTCATTGCATTAAAACCCATCTACAACCCGTGCATGAACATCAACCTGACATATCCTTTTTTAGTAGAACATTCAATGTCATTTTCAACATATCAACATGCATATCGCTACACTAGATCAACTCTAGATTCCTTAGCATTGTTAATGGGATCTCACAATTGACTTACTTACCATACCTATGACCTCTAATGATCAAAGTTTACCATGCCCCCTCTAGTTCCACTACCAACCAATAAGTTTCCAAACCTTAGGGGTTTATTATTCTTCAAGTCAACTCTGTAACCATCACATTGATGATAGACTCTAACCATTTACTTATAAAAACATGTAAGCTTTTCATATGTAAAACATTATACTGTCATATAATGTATTACACAATTTTATAGTGATATATCTACAAGATCAAACTCTGTGACAATGACCATGATGGATTAAAATCACATTGATTCCTTACATTGGTCCAACCGATGCTATTGTTTGTAGTTCATTCTTTGTACAATCAATATATGTACATTTTATATAATATCGCGATTGATCTACACTATCTTGTTTGGCTTCATTTTCTCTCTATTTTCATGTTGGTTTGAGTTTTTGAAATGCATCTTTTAACATAGTTGAGTGACAAAACTTTGAAAAACTCTTCCCAACATCAAGTCCCTTTCATAACTCGTGACTTTTACTTTGTTTGTTCTTGGTTACAAAAACTCACAACCCATCACAATTGTTCACTACAACAAGTTTGGCATCCATGCACAATAGTGACATAAGTCGCAATTTTGACCAACAATTTTCATAATTGAATGGACTATGCACCAAGGGTGATCTATGCTTTGAATCAACAACCTCTAGTAACTCTAAGTTGAGGGTAGGATAATTCTTGTGATCTTTTGCCAATTTTCAAATCTTGGACAATTAGCTTATGATTGTGCATTAGTCCTCCTACATCACTATAACAAGCATAGATCATGACCATATGTATGGATTTCTTGTCCGAAATGCAAAAAGATAGAATCAAGTGTATATAACCATTTAAGTTTGTTAAAATACTCTTCTCATTCTTAGGTACATTAAAATATTTTAATTTTTAGTAAGATTAGTTAAAGATGATGCAACATAAGTATAGTTTTGAATAACTCTGTATAAAATCTCACAATACATGGAAAATTATTAAGTTTAAGAATTTTTTTGCAAGCAATAGGCTTGTACCACCTTCAAGGACTTCAGCACGAATGAGATTGTTGATATCTTGCCATCCCCAATCAACCTACGAAGGGAAAACATGTCACAAAACAAGTTTTGAACCCAAGTGGGGAATGTAGCAATTTCATCTCTCAACTACTTGAGCTAGACCCAATTGACCTTTAAGTTTAGATCCATTCTTGTATGGATTTTATTTTGATGAGCTTAGGTGTAATACCCTTATCAAATACAACATTCTTTAAATGAGTCACCACTCTTTTTAAATAGTGCATATTTACCTAATTTTTATACAATTGTTGTTTTTTAAGAATTTCAAGGACTATTTAAAGATTTTTTTCATGTTCTTCCTCAATCAACTAGAGTGCACAAAGTAATATTGGCAAACGTTTTCACTTTAGATTAGTCTCCTACTATAGTTCACTACCAAAATTTGGTTTCCAATTATAATGCACTTCCAAGATTTCTCTCAACAAGCCTTAAATATTAAATCAATTTCTATTGAACTCATGTTTTTGTGCCTCCCTTATGTGCAATGTATACCTTTCAAAAAATGAAGCACACTATTGTTACTCATAAAAGTGTTGATGCAAAATCAAGCTAGCACGAAACTTACGCCAATGGTTAGGGAACAAAAACATGATGTGCCCAACACTAATTATGTTGGAATACATTGTGTTAAAGGCGTTGGAGTGTCAAGTTAGTGTTTGACCCTACACCAACACATGCCTAGTGTACACTATCCCACAAAGACAATTCAAGGGTATTCTTCCATGCCCAAGGACCATAAGTGATGATACCATCAACATGAGATTTAATGACAAACTCAAACATGATGAAGTTGTTAATCAATCTCTTGGATTTAAATGAAAATATAAAAGAGATCTTTTTATTTAATAAACTTCCTTACTGGGGCAGGACTGCATTACAATGAATTCGCAAAACCAAGATGCCTTTAACCTCCAAAAATAGCTCCTCCACATGCAAACTAATTGTGTGTTTGCTAAAAATACAATTAGCTATCACGTTGACAATGCATTTAAAATAAAATTTACAATTAAAATTAAAATTATACAAACAGATTCAACACAAGTTTAATCACTATTTTAAACCAGAGAAAATTTACCTTGTTACCAGCCAACGAATTAAACCATTGAAAATTTGTAGAAAATATTTACCTTGCTTGCAGCCAGCGAGCGATGGTATGACACTGAATCAGGGATTTAAAGCACTTATAAGCTGTAATGCAATAACAATCATGTAAAATCAATTGAAGCCTGCAATGCATTTAAGAAAATGCTCACGAATATACCTGAACAAAACAATTCGATGAAGAATGCATTAACACATTTAACAACACATCTAAAATTTTCTGAAGAAAATGAACACTTAGGATTCAGCGAATTAACAGCTTTAGGGTGTGAAGGCCTGACGGGTTCAGCAAGTTTAAATAGAGTCTGAACTGGAGAGAATGAGCCCCACAGGTTCACAGGGCTCAAGACAGCAGAGTCTGGCCAGAAATATCTATGATTAGATATGCTGAAGGCTTGAGCCCCGTGTGGACTATGGTGAATCCGGTGAATCGCAGTGGGTAGATATACGATATACCTTTATGTTTATATTGCCATTAATGTAATGAGACGATTAAATAGTTTTCCCCTTCCTTTTTGGCAGAGTGAAATTAAGTTTTTAAATATTTTTATGGGCATTTTTCATTTAACACTTCATGGACGGGTCAGAAGCCTTTGGAAGGGTTCGTTGATTTAGTCCCGGCCTTATAATTCACGACTACCTCTTTTAGTTAATGCTTTGCTACCTGTTATTCTACACCTACCACCACCAATAAATCTAAATCTAATAAAAATAAATAAAAATAATTGGTACATTAATTTAAGTTTCAATGACAATTGATGTTGGAATTAATAACAACTCCATTATGCAATGGTTGACCCCCAAACTAAGGTGAACCCTTGGATCAGAAGGGATAGTTTGAACAATGGTATTCTCGTCGCGTCGATATCTAATGATAAGTGATCTCTATTGAATTTAACCTAGTAAATGTAATACATGTAAGGGGTAATCAATGGTTGTGGAGGATTAGTGTGATTCTCATAAGGGTGAGCCTTATGCATCACGAGCTTGTCAGGTGTACGTCTCTTTAGGTGTACGTCCCCTTCTTTATGGGCATGAGGTTTAGTTATATATGGATACCTTTTTGGTTGTTACTAGCTCTCGAACTCTTTATGAGGCATGAGGTATAGGCATTTATGGATACCTCTTTAGTTGTTAATAGTTCTGATGACAAAAACCTTGATGTCCAATCAACAATGTTGGAAATCTCCCCACCACATCATCTTTAGCTATCACGCTTATCGTCACATTGTATCATCTTTAACATAGCCTTTCCAACCCTCTTCATTGTTCAACGCAATTGATTTACTTCATCTTGCCATATAAGTTCTTAATCAATCCTTGATGGAGAGATTTGTTTTGGTGGCTATTTTGTGCTCGCATGTTATGGTGGCATTCAAACCTTGAATGGTGGAATCTGTCAAGACATTGAAGGGTGAGGCCAAGATTCATGAAATCCGAGATATGCCTTTGTCACTTATGTTGCATAGTGCATCTCTCACAGAAGAGTACAATGTATATTGAAATTTAACCTCCATAAATAGGAAATGGGTGTTTGTAGTTGGAGGCCCCAAAAACAATGACTGTTTTTCCATTGAGAGCAATGACTATGCACACTCTGAACCCGTCACTTACATCAATGCTCTGATAGTTGGCTCCCTTGCTTGTTTGGCACAGTACGATTCTTCATTTTAGTAGTGGCATATAGCCTTTCTAGCTTATCCTTGAGTGGATGTAGGGGAGCACATGTCTATATTTGCTTTTCTATCCATTACAAAATTGGATGTTGCTGGGATTGTGGTGGACCACAAATGAGTTTTGTGAACAATTTTTATTGTAATAGTATATCGGTGCCTATGGAATTAGATTAGTTTTATGGGCTATGAGAACCCTGGTTCTTATCTCGATACTTTAATGTACTATTATTGAATTTAAACAGGACTATTCTATACTGTAAATAATAAGATATTTACTCTTACTATGTACGATAATAACATTGTTTAACCATACATTTATAGTACTCTGCTTATCTATGTAAATGATACTCTATAAAAAGAATTACTACCTTTTAAATTCGTAAGGAAATGAACATTATGATTAAACACAGATTGATAGCTTATAATCACTATTATTTCTACATTATAACTATCTAAAATGCAAACTTTTGTACAAAATATAATTTATGGTTCTGCATCCGAATAAATTAAATGGTTAAGTAAATAAACTAATGAAAAAAACATTAAGAACCTGGTAAACTTGAAGATGAAACCAAAATCCAAAGAAGACCGTTCCTCCCAACCGTCTCCTGAAACAGCCAAGTTTACTTGCTTCAGGACCCCGAGCCTGTTCACTGAACCACCAGGACGAAGACTTAGTGTAGAAGCTTGTTCGGTTTAAGGATGTTATAAGCTAGTATAGATATGGTTTCATTTTCATTTATTTTCCATATTTAATTATTTTACTAGTTAAAATTCTCTACTTCATAGTATAATTTTGATATTTCAATCCAAAAAACAACTTTCCAGAAGTTTACTTGCATTGCCATTTTAGTACACCTAGTGCCACTATGCTACGTTATCGAACTTATTACAATGTGGATGCTCCAATAGATGCCCCTCTCCCTACTATTTTACTTTATTGATATTTCCAATTTTAGTGTATGTTATCATGATATACTAGGGTCTAAGGATGTTTCAAGGTAGTAGAGAGATGGTTTCATTTTCATTTATTTTCCATTTTTAATTATTTTACTAGTTACAAGTTTCTACTTCATAGTATAATTTTGATATTTCAATTCAAAAAACAACTTCACATAGGTTTACCTGCATTTCCATTTTAGTACACCTAATACCACTATACTACTTTATTGAACTTATTACAATGTGAATGCTCCAATAGATGCCCCTCTCCCTACTTAATTGTAGTTCTTTTCTTCTGGTTGTTGTTTGATTTAATTGAGCAAAAAAAGTGAAGAACTTTGCTACCATGTAGTTATTGTTATGCTATCTTAGTATCTAATCTAATTATGATTAGACAATTATGTCGGAAGGTGAAATATTGTTATGCTATATTTGTATCTAGTCTAATAATGATTAGATAATTATGTCAGCACTTGAAATATAACCTATAGCAAAATATAACATTAAACATGGTGCAATATTAAAGGTACGTTAACATAGTATTTTTATATGTAATAATTATTATTATTTGTTTTTAATTTAATACTCAAATTTTAGGTTTTGAAGATCAAATATATAGTTTTCTTCTTAAGAATTTTTTATATAGCTTTTAGTTTTAAGGTTTTACATAATGGTTTCATTTTGAGTTTTATTAAATAGTGGTAATTTTAAAAAATAACAGGGTTTTTTATTATGGTTTGTATTATGATTGTTTTTTCTTTTTTTTTTGTGTAATGTATTTTTTATGGAAATCCACTAAGTACTTCTCATTTTGTGTGCCCAGGGTAAGTTGGATTATTCATTCGCAAATGAATTGTTCACATGTACATATCCTTCTCCTCTCTAAATTTAAATATGTGGATTACAAGAGGAAAACACATATTCTTAATCTTTAAACCCACTCAAATTGTACACTCTATTATTACTATGTCATAAATTGTTTAAGTAATACATACTCAAATAGTATTCTTGTATTTTACAATAAGCATGTATGTAATGTTTATAAATATGAAACACATTGCATAACTTGAAATGGTATCTCTAATTGTTATTATTTTTAAAGCACAATTTTAGCACTAACTTGTTTCATATCACATAAATGGGAAATATAATTTAGTTTCAACTCCAAAATGGATGTGGAGTTTAATAGTTGTAATATTGCTCTTTGAATATATTTGGTATATTGATTTGTCATTATAATATTTTTTGACAGGATATGTAAAATAATTAGACATTTTGTTAATTAGGCTTCATTGTGTAATATGATGTGATTATAATGTATAAATATGTGATAGTTTTAATAAAGTTAGAAGTAGACCATTAACATAACTTTGAGTAAATAGATAAATTTTAAACTTAAAATCTTATTCAAGTGAGAAATGGATCAATAACATGATTTGTGGATAAGGAATATAATTAGAATTCTTAATATGATTAGAATTCTTTTCTTCACCCTAAACTTGACAAATGTCTTTTCCTGAGGAAGGGGTGCAAAAGTTGTCTCGAAACATTGACAAATTATGAATTTCATCGCATAGCAAACTCTAGGTTTGGTCACCAACAATTCTTCCTGTGAATTCTCAGCCCTTCACATATATTTTCCTCTCATAAGTGTTTTTTTGTAAGGCTTGTACCCACAAAGTTTCGAATTAGTGACCTTATGCAAGGAGTTCCTTAATAGTACACACATTCACCATCTATTTTACGCCCCATGGGCATTCCTTTCATAAGTGTTATTAGAGTTGTTTACATGTGAATATTTATATGAAAATATTCATAATCAATTATGAAAACATTTTTTTTAATAAAATATTAGATTTTTTTCATCGAAACGGTTATAATTTTGCATTAGAAAATTGTTGTAGTTACATTGGAAAGTATAATAATACAAAAAAGAGGAATTACTCCACAATGTGAATTTTGAAGGTTGTCCAAAAATATTGAAACTTAATTATCAAAAATACATGCTATCATTAGTAGAGGATTCCAAATTTTACTTGGATATAGCCTGTAGAAGACACCTAAAACTAGACATACTTTACAATACATAAAACCTAAAATTAGTGAAATACATGCATAATATGAGCTTCCTCTTATTACATAAGAGGTTTTAAATTCCTAAGTAGTTCCAACTATATCCACATCTATAGGCATTTGATGAACACAATTTGAAAAACTGACTCTATTGGGAAATTAAATTTGGAACTAGAAGCACTTTCCTCCTTTGAGGAGAAGAGCCAACTCCATGCATTTGATGCTCCCGTCATATCGTTCCCAAATCCAACTAAGAAACTTGCCTTGGAATCGATAGGATTACAAGCTCAAATTCCACTAAAATCATTCAAGTTGTCATTGAGGAAAGGTTTGTAAATCTTAGACCAATTAAGAACAACTGCTACTAAATTGGAATTTCTAGGGCTATCCAAAGTTGAACCTCCACTTGAATTCTTCATTATCCCACTTGTGAATGACGTATTAAGAATTTTCAATTGAATTGATCGACCCCTCCGTTAAGCAAGGAGTGTGTGAGCGTACAAAATGAATGATCATGGTTGACATTCATCCTTGGGTATTGAATCTTTCTTGCTACTTGTCTTGGTTTATGAAATCCATGGAAAGCCTTGGGTTAATCATACATGCCAGTAATTAATATATTAGGGAGTAGGTTAAACACCCATTTAATCTCAAAATTCCATTGCCAAGTTTAGATGCCTCGTTGGCTAGTTGATCTACATGATTTTGAGCTCTTAGGACATGGAAGCACTTTGAACTTTCAAAGTTACTAGTCTCTCTTGGATTCTCTTAGTGAGTCTAGTTGTCTTTCCTTCTGCTGGTATGGATTAATTATGCATATACTTTATTATGAAAATTAAGTCTCCAATGCCAATTAGTTTCCTAATTTGCATAGAATACATAATTTTGATTCTTTGATATAAATCGAGCACTTTAGCCTAATTGCTAATGGTAATTCCTAAAACCCATTAAAAATTCACTTATTGTTTTTCTTTAGGATAAAAATGAACCCCCCACACACCTATCATCTCAAACCCAATATTTTGAATGGTGGCTATGCCCAAACCCCATTCAAAACTTGCTTATTATTATCCTTTAGGATAAAAAATAACCTTGCGCACCTACCACCCATTTTTTTATTTGGTCCAATACAAATCCATAGATGGGCACATTTTTCATTTCAAACATTATTTCAGTTCATTTACACAAATCACACTAAATTGTTCTCTTACATAGATATAAGTAAAAGTGTGATTTGCAGCCATTGCTTGTATTTTTATTATTCTAGATTTTGATGTTTTTATTTAAAATTAACTTTTTTTAAGCAAAATGAGTAGGAAATTTATACTAAAAGGTTGAGGAATATAATTGGGAGATTACATATTGTCCCAATTTACAAAATTTCTCTTATTCTAGAAGAGCTATATCCCAAAATTTCCTTCAACCTTGAAAAACTATAACATGGAGTACATTTATGACAAAATTCAAAACTATAGACTTATAAACTATCCTAGCATGACTATGCAAAAAAAACATCAAACTAAGAATTAAGGAGTCCTGTGACCACTAAGAACTTCAGCCATTGAACACATTAAGTATGGACAATGAATGGCATACATTATAACAATATGGTGGGGATGGAATTTGAATACATTGAGTATGGACAATGAATGTGATACCAAATGTCATATCTAGAAGGATCATCAATCCTCTTAACCCATGGATTCAAGTGGAGAATAAAAAAGATGAGGTTTATAATCTTCTTATGAATATTTCATTAAGTGACACTTAAAATATTGGATATGCCAATATGGTGGTAGGATTATGTAGGCACAAGTTATGGGATTGATTTGATGTCGTGGAAAGGTAAATTGCATCACGAAATAGATAAGAGACAAAAAGAAAAGAGAGATTTTAGAACGTAGATGTCAAAATAAGTAGTGGGTGTTGAACCTTGAATCTTATTCATGTTTTACATCCATCCCCATTTAACACTGCAAATACAATTATAATTGAGCACCCAAGAGTTAGGAGTTGTGACATTTATGGATGGATGAAAATGTAACCCTTCTTTTGAAATTTTACAATATTTATGGTCCTTTAAAAATAATAAGTAAATAAAAAAAATTACATTTTTTGAAAATGATATTTTTAAATTATCATTCTACAACGGACAAATTTGAACCCATTGAAAGGACTAGGAAATATTCCACTAGAAATAGTGATTCCATTGACATATTATCAATATTCCACTGATCCAATAGTGATAGATGACATAAAACTCACCACTGACAACTCACAAATGAGCAAGTTTTTCCAATGATGCACTCAACCATGACAAGTATGCAAATACTCCATCTACAACAAAAATGCCATCATGCAATAAATCAATAGAAATACATTAATATAAATAATTATGAAACACATTCATTTGGATTGTACATGACCTTGATTTGTCCCCTCAGTACTCCCCTAATGCACAGTTATTATACCATGACGATCATGAGAGTATAAATTGCAACCAAGATGACCTTTACAAAGCCGATTTTTATATGATTTCTAAAAACAACAAAGATCACTAATTGTTAAAATGCCTCCATGCAACAAGTAGTTAGAAATACATCAAGATAAATAATTATGCAACACATTCATTAGGATTGTACGTGAGCTTTATTTGTCCCCTCAGTATTCCCTTGATGCATAGTTATTATACCATGGCAATCATGAGAATATAATTTGCAACCACGATGACCTTTACAAAACCTATTTTATAATATTTATAAAAACAAAAAATATCACTAATTGTTCTAGATCCATAGAAATTATTTTATAATGTATGTGGATTCAATGTCTCTAGTTGACATGAGGATTGTACTATTTCCCCCATCTAACTAGTTATATATATCACCTTCCATGCACTTTTATAAGCATGTACCCATTGCATAATTGTTTTATGGGCATAAGGACTTTCTCATTTGTAGATATTTTTGTAGTCTATTGCTTTTTGTGTTGGATGAATTAGTATTTATGCTCTTCTATTGCATAAGACATAGTTCCTCCTTATTCAATTTCTTATTATGATCTCATTCTGAATTTATTTAATGTTTATGAATTAAAAATTTCAAGTAGTGTTCTATTAATTATCAGTCAAAGATAAACAATATTCACAATGGAACACAAAGCTCTAGTTTTTATATTTTTCTTCCCAGTGCTCTCTTTTGGAACAATTCATTGATTGAAACATGTGACTAATTTTTCCAATAAATTATTAGTCTTTTGATTGTTGTGTTAAAATATGTAGAGTGAAATCTGAAGAAGTATGAAGTGATACCTCTATCATTTATGATGAATATAGGGAGCTTGAAAAACAAAAGTGAGACTAGATTTTATCTTATATTTCATCATTTCCTTCTACACACAATGGATATTTTCTGCTTGGGGCAGTTTGTACACTTTGCAGGATAGACTCTATCCTATTGTAACAATGTAGTTGTTTAAGGTTTTATAATTTATGTTGTAACATAAATCATAGTTTAGAGTTGTTAGAATATTGATGTAACATACAACAATACATTTACACTAACATGTAAATTGATAGCAAATATCTACTAGTCTATCCTTCTATCCATATAAGCAACAGTAATCATGTAAGAAATAAGAGACAAGAGAACTGGAGGGGAAACATCCATACTTTGCCTCGGTACATCAACACTGTATCGTTTGTTGATTGAAAAAAATATGTCATTCGATCGGTGCCACGTTTAGCACACCGACACATTCATGTCGGTACATTGAAATCTCACTATCAGTTGACCATCTAAAGGCAGTCACTTGGTACAAATGTTCGACGGTTTTTCCATGTTTTCGATAGTTTTTCGTTACATATTTTGTTTCAAGTCCTCGGTAGACGAACACTAAGACACACGTAGATTGGCGGTAAGTTCTATTTAAAAAAACAATGTTGTTTTAGTGTGTTTTGGGATACTAAAACAACACTATAGTAAAGATGTTGGAGATTCTATTGAATAAAGATAAGCTTACAAAAGGTCTTAGGACAAACAAAATACATAAATGAATGGGAGAAAATGGATAAACTTATGAAAAAATATTATCATCCATAAAACCACCACAAACAATTGCCATGTAACAATGCAAAGAAGAGAAACCTTTCAAGCTAGAGTTCCATGTTTAAATCCTAGCTCATCCAGCATGCAATGTTTTGGGTAGCCTAAAGGGAAATGCATGGACATAGGCCCCATCAAAACCAAATCTTGATCATCGACATGCTTTAATGCAACCTCCTCAACCATGAACAATCCAACAACAAGACTAAAAGAATGAGCTTCTTCATGCAATATAAGGTGCGTATAGTTCCATGAGTTCATCCTCTTCTTGCGCTCAAAATGAGAGCACATTCAAAGATAAAAGGGAAAGTGAATAACACCAATTAAATCTTCCTTGAACAACATGAATTATAGCTACAATACTGAGAAAATTGTGCCCTTCAAACGATTGGCAAATCAAATGTAGAGGGCTCGTGCATGCCCACAAGAGTTCATGCAAAATCTTTCATCGATATTTAGAGTGCATAGTGAAACCAAGTAATGAATGAGTTGATTGAGTTAGTTTAGTGATCAATCAACCAATATTGCAAACCCTCCATTGGATCAAGATCCATAATCCATATTTGAGCATCATGATCCATGAATGAGTGATACAAGTGTTGCTGTAAATTTAACTTCGGAAGATGTTCATTGTACTTTATTACTACTATTATTGTATTTTATTTGTACCTCCGACGGAGATGTTTTTCCTTCATTTGGGGATGTCATTATTATGTTAGGTCATTGAGGTAAAAACTCCATTGTAATCGGGGAAATAACACCCCAAAGAATAAATGTAAAGTGTATTATTGAGTCTCCCTAGGACAGGGCAGCCCAATCAGGTTAGTGATGTCATCCCCATTAGGAAAAAGGTCACCCACACACAAAGTATAAATAGATATCTTGCTCTCTCATTTGGACACCCCACTCACTCAAGTTCGCATAAGCACATAGAGAAGACAAGTTCACTGGAGGAGAAAGAGAGAGAGTTGTAGAAGACATCTTATTTGGGTTTTCCATTTTGCCTGATATTGTATTAGTGACGAATCTATCTTTGTGGGAGTTGCAGGGTTTTCTCCTTTATGGTTTCCCTGAGGAAAATTATTGTGTCTATTGTGTTTTGTTGTGCTTGTCTATCCTTTAGTTAACGATCTAGTTAATTTGAATTAAAGTGCAAACTCTAACATGGTATCAGAATCAACCTGAAAAGAAGGCATTGTGCAGCAGCGGGAAACTAGGGCTTCCTATTTCAAGGTATTCTCTCCACAAATCATCAAAAAACGAGGTCTAGGATAACTCGCCCTAGGAGGGCGCATCTTTTGGAGGAAGCTAAAACGAATTTGAAGAATTTTCATTTTTGACCCAGACACTAGTGGTGGGAGAAAACTGGGGCATCAATTTTTTGGAGTTTTCCTCCATCAATCCAGACAAAGGACTACATTGGACAACTCGCCTTGAGGAAGTGCATCTTTCTGTCCAATCAAAAGTTCAAAATTTCAACTTTGGAAAATTAGGGTTTCTCTAACAAACCCTAGACCAACCAGCTCCAGAACCAGGTTGGGCATCTCAAATCGGTAAGATCTAAATATTTGTTATTTCCGTTTGAGGTTCTCATTTCAAAATGACTCACCACACCAAGCTTGAGGATAAGCTTGAGGGAGATTACAACTTTCGAGCATGGAAGTATAAGATCTCTCTTGTCCTAGAAGAAAATGATTTGGACAAGTATGTTAGTGAGGAGTTTATAGCACCAGAGGGAGATGAGGCAAAGGCTATCCATGAGAATAACTTGGTCAAGGCCAAGAGGATTATTGCAGACTCCATTAAAGATCATCTCATCCCTCATGTGTCATACCTAGAGAATCCCAAGGAGATGTTTGATTCTATGACAAATATATTTGAAGGGAAGAACATCAATCGGAAGATGACATTAAGGAACCAGCTCAAGAATGTGAATATCCAACACTCAGATACCATGCAATATTACTTCATAAGGGTCTCTCAAATCAAGGAGCAACTTGAAGCAGTTGAAGACAAAGTAGAAGGAAAGATTGTTATGACCACCTTGAATGGTATCCCAAGATCATGGGACTCATTCATTCAAGGAATATGTGCCAGGAAGAAGTTGATCCCCTTTAGCAAACTATGGGAAGAATGAACCCAAGAAGAAGCTCAGCTAGTGGAAAGAGAAGAAAATATGGGAGAAAATGATGATCAAGCTCTTACAACTCACACTAGAACAAATCACAACAGGAGGGAGGTCCACCATCACAGAAAATCCAGAAGTCATAATGGATCCATAAGAGATCTATCCAGTATTAGATGCTACACATGTGATGAGAAGGGACAATACTCAAGAAACTATCTTAGAAGCAAAGGATCCTCCAAGAAGACCAATAAGAAGAGGCATCATGCTCACACCGCTGAAGATGATGAACCAACCAGGAAATTAACCAGCGAAGAAAGGGATGATTCTTCAAGTGACGAAGAATATGTCTTAATCTCAGCACTCACGGGAACCATCACACACGAGAGCAATGATTGGCTTGTAGATAGCAGAGCATCCAAGCACATGACGGGATACAAAGAATCCTTCGTCAATCTATCTAAACATGAGTCACCTCACAAGGTGAAACTTGGGGATGATTATCAATACCCCATCAAAGGAAGTGGAGAAGCTTCCTACAAGCTAGATTCCGGCAAATCATTGAAGATTAAATATGTTCTATATGTTCAAGGATTAAAGAAGAATCTTCTCTTCATCGCTACACTAAATGCTAAGGGAATGAGGGTTGCATTTGTCGATGGCCAAGTTCTAATGTCGCCAAAAGGAAAGACAATAGATGATGCGACAGTGATTGGAGAGAAAGAGGGAGGCTTGTACAAGTTGAAGGGACAAACTGAACAAGAACTGATCCATGACTCCATGGAACCAAGTGAACTATGGCACAAAAGGCTTGCACATGTGCACTATAGAGCACTACCTATTGCAAGAAAAGAAGTTTCAGTACTTCCAGAAATCCAGACAAAACATGAAGGCATTTGAAAGGGATGTGGGCAAGGAAAGAATGTAAAGAAGACGTTTCCCAGTAGTGAAATCAAAGCAAAAGGAATATTGGATATAGTCCACTCAGATGTATGTGGTCCCATGTCATCCATCTCACTAAGCGGAGAATATGGGATTAATAGGGAGTTGAGCACTCCTTACAATCCTCAACAAAATGGAGTTGCAGAATGAAAGAACAAAATGATAATGGAAGTAGTAAAGGAAATGCTACATGATCAGGATCTTCCAATGCACTTATGGGAAGAAGCTACAAGGATAGTTGTGTATGTACAAATACATACACCTCGCCAAGTATTGAACAACGAGACTCCCGAAGAAGCTTTCTCATGGGAGAGACCAAAATTCAGCCATCTTAGAATATTTGGCTGCATGGTGTACAGACACATCCCGAAGGAAAAGAGAACCAAGCTAGATCCTTCAGGAAATAAATGAATATTCATGGGATACAACGACACATCAAAATCCTACCAAATATACTTCCCAGGATTCAAGAAGATCGATATCAGTAGAGACATAACCTTCGATGAAGATTCAGTATATAACAAAGCAAGAAAACTACCTATTGAAGAAAATGAAGAACCCGAAGTTACCAGAATTAGAGACTCGGTGATGGAAGAAACGATTCAAGAAGATCATGAAGACCACGACTTGGAAGAACCACGAGAACCTGTAGATCTACCTCCTGAGAATAACTCACACAAGAGAATACCAGCATGGGTATGTGAAGCAATACAAGATGCAAAGAAGTATGGTGTTCCAGATGGGATCCATAGAGAAAGCAAGAGACCCAGACCATACTCCATCTATGTGGCCCTGCTTTGTGACATAATTGAGAAAGAACCATCCAACTACAAAGAAGCAGTAGAGAAGAAGGAATGGAATCATGCCATGATCGAGGAGTACCAGTCGATTAAATGATGTATGGGAGATAGTTCCAAGACCAGTAGGGAAGTCTGTTGTGACTTCGAAATGGATCTACAAGATCAAGCATGATGCAGATGGTAGCATAGAAAAACACAAGGCAATATATGTGGCATGTGGCTTCTCTTGGAAGGAAGGCATAGACTACGAGGAGACATTTTCACCTATAGCAAGATACACTTCCATCAAATCTATACTCGCATTGGATGTTGTAATGAAATGGAAGGTACACCAAATGGACGTCAAGACATCATTCTTGAATGGTGTAGATGAATAGGAAGTGTACGTGGAGCAACCACAAGGATTCAAGACACATGACATACAAACTCATGTGTGTAAGTTGAAGAAATCCTTGTACGGATTGAAGCAGACACCCATGACATGATACGGCAGGATGGATAGCTAGCTTTCTAATGAGCTTAGGCTTTACAAAGAGTAAAGCAGATTCCAACCTTTACTTCAAGGTTGAGGGAATAAGACCTGTGATACTTCTGCTATCTGCAAATGACCTATTTTTGACAGGTGAGGATGAGCTCATTGTAGATGCAAAGAGAAGGCTTGCCGCAGAGTTCAAGATGAAGGACCTGGGGATGATGCATTATTTCTTAGGCATGGAGGTGTGGCAAAGTGCGGATGGAATTTTCCTTGGTCAAGGAAAGTATGCAGTGGATATTCTGAAGAGGTTCAGAATGATGGACTGCAAGGCAATGGCCACACTAATGGCATAGAACTTGAAGCTATCGTGTGATGCTTCATTAGAGATAGTTGATGCCACGATGTACAGGAAGATGATTGGTTCATTAATGTATTTGATGAACATAAGACCAGACATATGTTTTGCGGTGAACACCCTGAGCCAGTTCCTTATGGATCCAAGACATGTTCACATGACGACTGCAAAACATATATTGAGGTAGATGATGGGTACAGTTGAGTATGGGATCAAGTATGAGACGGATCGGAGGATTAACCTATGTGGTTATGTTGATTTAGATTGAGTAGGAAATTCCACAGACAGGAAGAGCACTTCAGGATGTTTCTTCAGTTTGGGATCAGGTATGATCTCCTGGTTTAGTAGGAAGCAGTTATGCGTGGCGTTGAGTACAACCGAAGCAAAGTATGTTGTGGCTTGTTTGGCTAATTGTGAGGCAATATGGATTCAAAAGCTACTATCATATTTTTTTGATATTGAGCTCGAGGTGACTTGTATCTTCTGTGACAACTAGAGTTACGTGAAGTTTTCTGAGAGCCCAGTGTTCCACCACAAGTCGAAGCATATTGAGATCAAGTATCACTGTATTTGATATATGGTGCAGAGAGGAGTAATGAAGCTCCAATATGTGGCGACAGATGAGCAAATAGCCAATGTGTTGACCAATCCTTTAGAGAGAGTGAAGTTCGAGTACTTGAGAGAGAATCTTGGTGTTATCCAGATCGAGGTTCCTCGAGACCGGAAGACGCAGGTGCACTAGGGATAGATCTCACATGGTGGAAGACGTAGGTGGTCCTTGGGACATAATGCACTTGGGGTGCTCCTGGACTTTATCCACATGTAAGAGTTGCTGAGAGGTCCACCAGTCACAAAGACACTTGGGATGTTCCTAGGCTGGTTCTTGAATGGTGGAAGACGCAGGTGGTCCTTGGGATGTAATGCACCTGGGGTGCTCCTAGGCTGTATCCACATGCTGGAGACGTGGTCTAACCATGAGAGACGTAATGCACCTGGGGTGATCCTGGGTTGTACTCACTAGGTGGGAGACGTAGGTGGTCTGTTGGACATGAGGTGTGAATCTAGGTTGATCTCCGTGAGAGATGATGAGATGATCTGGATATGAGGAGATGATAGTAGGAGACGTAGGTGATTACAGTGGAAATGTAATGTTTGGTTTTGGGATATACCTACTTGATGGCTTGCTCGCAGAGATGATGAAGACCTAGATGAGAGATAGGCCTACATCAAGCATGAAAAATGGATGGATTTGTAGAACTTCTCATGATGGATAGATTCGAGATATGTCACTAATCAATGATCAACAAGATGAGGATTTTTGCAGCAGCGGTGATGATGATCCAATGTTGATGATTATGTTCCAGCATTGAATATGATCCAGCGATGATGACGTTGTCTATAATTTGTGTGCAGAGTGATGATGACCGTGGCGAGAGAATACCTTCCTAGTTAAGAGGGAGTGTTGTTGTAAATATAACTTTAGAAGATATTCATTGTACTTTATTATTATTATTATTGTATTTTATTTGTACTTCCGACGGAGATGTTTTTCCTCTGTTCGGGGATGTCATTATTATGTTAGGTCATTGAGGTAAAGCCTCCATTGTAAGTTGGGGAAATAGCACCTCAAAGAATAAATGTAAAGTGTATTATTGAGTCTCCCTAGGACAGGTCGGCCCAGTCAGGTTAGTGAGGTCAACCCCATTAGGAAAAAGGTCACCCACACATAAAGTATAAATAGATAGCTTTCTCTCTCATTTGGACACCCCACTCACTCACTCAAGTTCGCATAAGAAGAGAGACAAGGCAAGTTCACTGGAGGAGAAAGAGAGAGAGTTTCAAAAGACATCTTATTTGGGTTTTCCATTTTGCTTGATATTGTATTAGTGACGAATCTAGATTTGAGGAATTTGCGGCATTTTCTCCTTTGTGGTTTCCCTGAGGAAAATTATTGTGTCTATTGTGTTTTGTTGTGCTTTTCTATCTTTCAGTTAAATATCTAATTAATTTGAATTAAAGTGAAAACTCTAACAACAAAGGATTACAATGAAAAGCTTCCACACTTCTTGCACAAGTGGCTTGGCCTCCTCTCTTTGTTTTCACAACAAATCCAAAGGTGGATTCACCATCAATCTTGTAAACTTAACCAAATATTGTTTCAAATTCCATAGTTCAAGCAATAAAGGGGATTATGGGGGCACAACCTTATCTTATATCACCTAGGGCCAATGCCAAAAACAAGCCATTGACACCAAACTTCAACGTTATTAGTGTTTGAGTACATAAAATAAGTGTTAGGCTAGTCCTTATTTTCATTCGTCATTGACTACACACTAATTGTGATCTTTTCAAGTACAATAGTAAAATTTTAGCATCGAGCAAGTATTAGAACAACCATAACATGCTAACCAATATGTTTGTAAGTACATCAGCATAACAATTTCATAATTTCATCCATATATCAACATTATAATAACATTTCCACCATGGTAAATATATCGTCACAGTAACCATGGCCGTCACATTAAATGCATAAATGGGTAGTAAACGTCATGGAATATAATCACAACCACACAAGTAAACCAGAAAATTCTTCCATTTCATAATCCATCAACATATTTGTTATTGCGATGTGCACTCATTGGTGGGCCTATTAGTAGCCTATGTAGGGATAATAAATTAGTGAGGTTCAACAACTAGGGTGATCTTCCCTAAAAAAGGGTTTAAAGAATATAATTAATTGCAACACTTTGTGATCATATTGGTGTTGAGCAAAAATGCGTTAACAAAATAAAATGTAATTATATCAATAATGCAACTGATTCTAACATGACATAGACTAAAATACGGGGCAATGGAAAGGAGATACTTGCATTTACCAAACACGAATTTATACTTGTGTTGGGTAGGGAAATACCTTTTTAGGGGTTTACCATTCAATCCAAATTCTACCTAAATTGATATAAATGAAAATGAGTAGTAACTAGTCCTTACAACTTATCTTAGTTAAAATGAAACTTTAGAAATTATGTAGCTTGATCTTCAACCAAGTAGTAATTAGCCAAAATAAATTATTGTAGGAATTGAAAAGAACATAAATTTGTATCTTAGTGTGTCCCTTGGATTTTCCTAGACATAGTTTGTGTGTGAGTGCCTTTCTTTTATGTTATTTCTCTATTCGCTTCTAGTAGTATGTTACACCAGTGGGTATGCATCTTGAATATCCTATATGTTAAGGTGTGTCTCAATTGTGTATCTGGAAGGCCTCATGAATCATGGAAATGATGATTATTTTTAGTCTCTACATTGCACAACATGAAAATGGTGGTTGCATTTCAATCTCATCCTCACAAAACCCACTTCATTTATTTAAATTCAACAACAACAACAAAAAACTTTCTTTAAACTATTTTACAAATTTGTCGTTCAAGATGACTAACAAAAATTACGTGGTAGTGCTAATGAGGATCCATCATTAATTATGAGAAAAAACATTAAACAATAGACAAATTACTAATTAATCCATCCATAGCTCTTGGGAGTGTGGTCTAGTGGCAAGCAACGAGGTGATCAAGCTTATATTAATGTCGAGACCTGTGTTCAAGCCCAATCACCTTGCTACTTGGCACTAGACCATACTTCCTTGGGCTATGGATGGATTAATTAATAATCTATGTCAATGGTGTGAGAATTATATGGTAGTTGTACTATTAGCATTTTATAGTAGTCATGTTCGTTGGTCACACATAGTGTTGAACATAGTGTTTAGGATGGTTTGTTGCCATTTATTTGAGATGGATTGAAGTGGTATAGTTTTTTCTTAAAACTTATCATATATGCCTTAGATTGTATAACTCATTCTTTCTTTCTGTGGTATTCAGTTTTCTTAAACCCCGGAAAACATTTCAATATAACGTGGAATGCATAATTTCAATTGAAATATAAAGTTGATTTGAAATTAAAAAATAAAGTTGATCTTTTAGATCATATTTAGTAGTATGATCTCAGGAACAAACACAAGTGGGTCATTGGAGCTCAACCATCACAAGAACATGCACAAACATGTCATTAGAGCTCCACCATTTTAGCTATGATAGTTTTTACTAGCTCAAGCTATAGCTTGGGCATATACTCATCTAGATAGACTTTATGTGCAAGAGTGAACATCTTATTTTTTTTAGCTTAGTGATGTTAGCTTATCCTGTAAATCTTTAAATATGATAGTCAGAGTGTTTTAGAGCAAGAATTGTTCCTTCTCTACGTTATCATGTTCTTGAGTAAGTTGTTGGTTGCTGGTAAAAGTTTTTCGTATTTATTGAGACCTCCAAAACTAATATTTAATGCCTTAAATTCTCTTTGATTTTGTTCTTCACATATGGATTAAATTGCTACATCAATTATTGGTGTAGATTTAGTGCCAACACAAAGTAATTTTTTCCTAAAACTGTTCTATATCAACACTCTCAATCTTCATTAATGCTAACTCTTTATTGTTTGACTCGTCTTTGCTTGCTTGAAAATCTACCTATAAATTTTTCGTGTCCTCAACAATTATATGGGTTGAATGTGAAGTGGCCTCTAAGTTGAGTTTTGTAAGTGCTAATTCCAATTGTAAGATGTGAACTACTTGTTAAGTTATCTTGTCTAAGTGTATGAGTTCATTCCCTCAAGTTTCATTCACACTTATGGAGTTAGGGACTCCATGTGACCAAGTTTAGTCCAAAGCTATAGGTTCCTCATTGAAGTCCATTATGCTTATTGAAATACCTCGACTATAAAACTATTTAACATTAAGTTCCATCACTCTATGTGAGTTCCCTCAAGTTATTTTTGAGCTTATGGATTAAGCACTTCATGTGACCAATTTAGTAAGAGATACAAGTTTCTCAAGGAGGTCTACCGTGCTTATTGCAAGACCTCCACAATGAAACTATTTAACAATGTATCAAAGAACATCTATCTAGAATTGAGAGAAAAGCTTAAATAAATGAGTGATGTAGATAAGACAAGATAGGTAACTGGGTGATGTAGATAAGATAAGATAGGTTGATTAATGTCCAAGGAATAACCAAAAGTAGGTTAATAGGAGTAGGACATATCAATAGATAAGCATATCAGTAGTGCAAAGACCACTCCTATAAAATAAAAAACACAGATAATGGAGAAGACATCCATATCGGCTTTCTAGGGATGAGAAAAAATATTAAAAATGGATGATGTGGTCAATAAGTGTGGAAAACACTCTACTTCCCACATAGAGATTCAACGATGAAGATAAACACCACACGACTTTGAATAGTAAGAATAGTAAGAGGAAAGGGATGGGAATATAATTGGGAACACTCTTCGCTATTTCCCACCGAATTTTTAACCCTATGCGGCCATAAATAGTCATAATTTCGGATGAGGTCATATAGCAGTTTGAAATTCCTTTACAGATCACCCAAGGTACATTCTGGTTCGTGTTCCACGGTTTTCGCAGTACATTCCATGAATTCCCACTTAAGGTTCGTGCTCCACGGTCTGCACATTATATTCCATGAATTCCCATTTAATGTTTGGCACCGTCGTGGAAAGTTCGAGTTTTGAATAACACACATGTTTTGGATTATATTAACTATTCATAATTATCTTTATTAAAATCATTCGTAAGTATAAGGTCATCCTTCGTATGCTCATGTTTTCAGGCATATCCATATTGAGGGTCTTTACCATTTCTCGGGTCTATAGATGCCTAGCCCTAGTAAGAAGCATGAAGGAAGAGTCTCGATAGGGGCATATCTCCTTATGTGAGGCTAAGTTATGAACTATATAGATGGGATTAATTTCAAATTCACATATATATAGGTAAAAGTGGTGAAAGAACTAAGATTGGGGATGCTTCTTCTTTCTTCGTTCCTTCTCTTTGAATTCCTAATCACTTTTTCTCCGATACTCATGGACATATTTGAATCACGGCCCAACGACGCATCACTTAGGGTTGGACGGTAGCATACACATATAATGAACTTAGAACTAAATAATTACTAATCCCGACTATTCTCCGATGTGGCCTCAGTTTAAGGGAATATTAAGTTATAAGTTCTATTCAGTTGAATATATATGAACAAGATATGCATATTAAAGGTAGTACCTTTGGAAAAAACAAAGGCGAACGGTAGAATAATATCAATATCTATGATAATACTACTTGGCCTTTGAAACCCCATTAACATTCCTGCTAGGAGTGTTGTTGAACAAGTTAATACTGAGATCTTCCCAAATGGCCTACATATGAGTCTCTAAATTCTTAACAGGTACTCTCAGCATAGTACAAATAGATTAAATTCTTAACACAATCAAGACATTGTTAACCAACACACAAACAAGACCAACAAAGATAGATTGATAATGGTAGTTGTGACTGCAATTTTCTTCACACTCAAAGGATGGATCATTTCAGAGCCATTGATATAATGAATTAGGCCAAATTATGAAGATAATTAAAATTCATTCGATATATATGAGGGTTTGCTTCATCCCTATCGTGCCTCATGCCTTATTGATGCCCTGCTAGCGGTAATTTACAGAAGGGTAGGTGATATTCCTTTGAAACCAATAACCTCTAATACTCAAAGGTGGAGGATTATTTAATACTCATTTAATAATCCATGTGTTGCTCTAATTTTCTTGTGCCAAATTCTAGGAAAGTATATCATTCCCCATGCGATTGCCAACACAAATTAACAATCTTGGGGAGATCTAATTGGATTTTTGTTAAAGGCTCGAAACTATAGTCATATCCAACTTTGTGGAAATTTTTTTATCAATGGTAAACCTCAAAGAGGTAAACCTACAATAAAACCAAAAAATGAGAATACAGTGCCTGAGGAAAAATGGATATATGAGCAAGCATTTGGCACACTAGCTATACCAATGAGGGTATACTTTCAACACATAGAGAATCAACACAAGGACGAGGTTGTGAAAGAAATCTCTAATGTATTGCAAATGTTTCATGATCAAAAGTTGGATTTGATTTAATTTCTTGTTGTCTCTTTGATTTTACAACCAAGTTGATATGTTGTAAAAATTGCATACTGCTTTGATTAGGTTGATTGTTGACTATCAAACTTTGATCATGACTGATTTGAAAGATGATCTATATTTTTAGGTTCCATTTATTTCTATGTATCGGAAATAAAAGTGCCTTAATTTGGTTAAAGAACAAGCACAAGAATAGAATTCAACAGACAATGCAGACAAAGATGAAAAGCCTAAATTGAAAATGTACAAGGTAAGTGTTTAGGGTAACAACACTTTTTTCTGTAGTGCACTCTCATAACTAGAATCTCACATTATATATATGGATTTCTTCATGCATTGTGGCCAATACATTGATGGGATACGAATTGGCTTTTGCTTCAAAGGAGAAATAATGCTCTCAAAGCATCTTATGAGAAGCATGCAGCAGAATAAGCAAGCAAAGATGACGACAAATTGAATATAACTGGAAATATATATGCTTCTCTCCTTTATGTCCATGTTATATTCACAAATTTTGGGCATCACAAGCGTAAGGGTAAAGGGTTAATAAATAGAAGTTTAAATTTCATTTGATACATAAGATTTGTTCTTTTAACCAAATTTCAACCAACTCAAAACTCAGAATTGATGATATTCATTCGAAATTAAATGAGACAGTGGTATAATCATTACAGTCCACTCTTAGTTTATTTGAAATATCGATGCTATGTTTTGTGTCTTAGATGAAAATACTAACCTACATGCCTACTCTACGGTCTTCCTTGTAGGTAGTTAACCTGCTACAAAATCATTTGATCATACTCACACACAATTCAAGCTCAAATTTTTTTCCCTTGAGGTTTTGAAGCTAGCTTCAAATTCATTCTCAATTCTGAAGCTATGTTTTATGGTTCTCAACCGACTATCATGTTTACTTTCCATATTTCAATCCTAATATAGTTGTAGGGAGAAAGGGCTCTTGGACCGCTAGGGTCTCTTCACCACACAGGAAGAGATACCCTTCACCTACTCCTCATACTATTAACGATGAGCTACAAAATTATCCATTGCTTGAGAAATTAAATAAATGAGAGGGGACTCATCATGACAAATAATACACAAAGTACTAGATAAAAATTCAAAACAAATTTGAAATCATGTCACTAAGAATGAAGCTTGAGAAATTTGTTTATCGACCTTATTAGCTATACATTATAGCACTACTTCCCAAATGGTATTCATCAAGCTCTAGAAGGAATCCCAAAAAATTCAAATCCCTAGCTAGGTCAAATCCAAGACCAATGATGATTGAAAACCCTCTGTAGAATGGCCTCTTGGTCTAGTAGATGACATTGGGTCTTGGAGAGTTTGGAATCACAAAAGGAGAAATTGAAAAAACAAAACACCAATTAAACTTACCGAAGACATGTCTGTGGACCTCCTCTTCCTCCTTTGAGCTCAAGGTTTATGGATCTTTGTGGGTCTCCTCTGCCCATAGGGGTCTCTTTTGTCTCCTCTACGGATCAATATCCTTTGTATCCTATGGGAACTGATCATTGTCAGCTCTGTAGAGCAAAGGAATTGTGGGTGTCTCCTCTGTGGATTGATCTCCTTTTTCTATTATGGGAATCGATCATTGTCTCCTCTGTAGAGCCAAGGGATTGTGGGCATCTCCTCTGTAGAGCCAAGGGATTGTGGGTGTCTCCTCTGCAGATCGGTCTCTTTTGTCTCCTGTGGGAACCGATCATTATCTCCTCTATAGAGTTGAGGGATTGTGAGTGCGTGGGGGCTTGATTGTTATTGTTTTGTTGATCATGGGCACAGGGATTGTATGTTGTTGATAATAGAGTTTGTGAGTCTATTGAGGTCCCTATCCATGTTGTCCACATTTTTGCATTCAATATTAGGCTTGGTGGTTCTATTGAGGGCTCATTAGGCAAATCTTATTAAGATAAGAAAGATGATAGAAAAGGGAAACAAATTCTCTACAATGAAAATGAGAAACACACCAAAAAAGGAAGGGGAAAAATGCAATGGACTTTAAGCCTAAAAATATAAGTTATATATTTTGAAATACCTATAGTTTTAAAAGATGTGGTGTGGTTAACATCTATAATGTAGAGAAAAAAATTGAGAACAACATTCACAATTTAAGTGAAAAATAGTGTATAAGTGTTTTGAAAATGTTACAAATAGGAAATGATGGATCAAAAGGTGTTCAACATAAACAAAATTCCTTCAATATTATTGTACATTAAGATTTATAACAACATTAACTAATGTATTTTGTATATTTGAATTCGTATATGTCAAAGATTGTAATGGCCATGCCAACAAGGGCCCATAATGTCGTTGTAAGAAGAAAACATTCCCAAATTATATAAATTATGATGAAATGGTCCTAAACTCATTATAATTGAGGTTGGAAGTTAATGAAAAAGGGCAAAGCTATTAAAAAAAATACAAAGGAATTGGTGGAAATGCTATATAAATGTATTTTTCACTATTATAATAGTTTGTAATTTCACAAACTAATATCAAACTTATTTCTATTAGATTTATATAATTTCTCTCTCTATATATAATATGAACATGATAAAATCAATTTAAAAAAAAAAAAAAACTACAACAATAAGCACACAAGCCACCTTTACATCCACCACATGAACCAAAAACACAACGAATTGACAATCTCTTTGCCAAGATGCACATATAAGAAATGTTTCATATGCATCGATATAGTTTTTAGTATATGGCCCTAAATTTGCCTCTACTTTTTAAACAAATATTATAAATAATATAATATTGTATCGTTAAGCGCTCCCCTAATAACTACTACTAAATAAAATTATTACACTACTTTAAAGTTTTATTAAATACTTTAAATGTTTCTATTTATAAATTTTGAGAATTTAAATTCATTTAAAAAAAATCAATGTCATAAACATTATCAAATGATTGAGATTGTTTCAACAATAGATAAACAATATATTTTTTTTAAAGGAAAATATTATGATAATGATGAGATTAGCTAGAAAGTCACATGTGATGATGTGACTATTAATGTGGTATGATGATGCATATACTGAGCACTTTAGTATGAAAACACACCAATCCTCTATATTTCTACATACACACTCAACTTTCATTGTGCACATCTATTTCTCACTTGAAAATCGTTCATTCTTTAAATCCCTTAGATTAGTACACTTCAATCTTGAAAAACTTATTTTACCAATCAACTATTGTTTACAATGGATTTCATATTTCATGATTAGTTTGTTTCCTTAATGTAGCACGACTAAGTCATGAACCAATGTGAAGGAAATTGTATGGCCATGGTCTTGATCTTAACCCTTTTCAACTTTAATGGGAATAAAAACTTTAAAACATTCTACCCAACTTCATTTTCTTTTATAATTCACTTTTAGGATCAATAATAATCTCAATTGTGCATTATGACAAGGACCGAGTAGCAATTTCTTGGGAGATGTCACTCCCCTTATTCACATTCTAACACACTCAACATTGTCGATAATGGAAAATAACAATTCCAATGAGTCTATGAATCCCAAAGCTACAAATATTGTGTAGTTTATGATCAATGCATCACTCAAAAAATGGAATGTGGAAATGCTCAACGATTTTTTAAAATTAATAAAAGGAAAACTATGTCTTTAATCACCCCAAGCATATCTTGTTTTCTTGTTGTATCCATATTTCCACTGGTTGACGTGGGTGCATCGTTGGTGCACGAGAAATCATTCTAGAAGCTTCTTCATGTAATTCCATAAGCATTATTTTCAGGGAGTAGTAACATGTAGAGATTAGTAAATGTTTACACAACCATAAGTGTATAAGGAGATTAACATCCATATTTCCACTGGTTGAGTACGTGGGTATCCATATTGCCACTGGTTGAGTATCCATATTGCTCTGTAGTATTCTCATGTTGTGTGCATTCAACAATATCAAAAATATTTTAACTTGATTGTTGTATTGAATTTTATTTATTTATTTTCACACAATTATGGTATTGAATTTTTTAATTTTTATATCCAATTTGAAGTAATAAATAACTATTGGTTTTATTGATTGATTGAACTTTGAATGGGTCATGTCCAAAAACAACGAAGGCCAAAATTGATGTTTTTTTTATTGGTCCCATGGGAGGAGGAGAATGGGTGACTGGACCTACATACATACGAGCCCAACAAAAGAGAATAATGGCAGACAAATGAAACAAAAGAATGGATAAAATACAATCACAAACTATGTTCAATTCTTAAGCCAATTCTAGATTTTATCACAAAGGGCCACACCATCGAGTAATCATGGTCACGTGGATGTAGAGAATAATGGTAGACAAACGAAAGAGAATAATGGAGAATTATTCAGCCAGTTTGCAGTCACCACCCAATTATGGATTTCATCACAAAAGACCATGACATCGCGGTGATCATGGTCACATGGATGTAGATAAAATTGATAATGTGTGTACTTTTTTTTTGGATTTTTTTGAATGCAATATGAAATACTATATTGGAAAAAATTTATTACAAAAGGGATGTTAATACGTATACCTAGAAAATGAAGGTTAATATCTCATAATCCAATTTTGGGGATAAAAATATAAGAGAAAATGGTATTTTATTTATTTATTTATTTTGCTTGAAATAAATACAAATAATATTAAGTATTTTTTAAAGAAAGAACTTACAAAGAGTGATGTGGGTCATCTAGGAAGAATGGTGATTCTTAAGGTAAGATGCATTCTTTTAAGATATTATGAACAATGTAGCTTCTTCAAATTAGACATGCTAACTTTTTTTTTATATTTTAGGCTTTGTGTAGGTCTACAACTAATAGAATTTTGCATCACATGAAGCTTAATTATTATAGTTTAGTGAAAATATTAATCAAACAATACAAGGAATTAACATGAGATTAAAATCTACAATTTGTTTAGATAAATTGCTTTGTGCGGAAAGAAGTGGAAGCCCTTCTTCTTGCTTTTACTGAGCAAGAAATAAACTCAATGTAATGGTGGACATGGATACCTTAAGAACATGGATATTCACATACATGTATACTTGTATTAATTTTTACTTTATATGTAAACTTCTTAGATTGTTAAATGGCATATTATATAAGATGAATTAAACAATGTTTCGTATAATTTCAATTTTTGGTGGAACCGCAAAAGTTAAATGTATATTTTTAGAAGATATTGGTGAGTATATATATATATATAAGCTTATATAAATTTATAATATGTGTGTTTTATTTATTTATGAAGTTGCTAAAATAAATTGTTTTTTGTCTTTCACATTAAGTATGAAGTGTTGAAGATTTCCCCCACCTGAATACAGGAACTAGCTTCTTTTAGCCCAATAAATTTTGTCAATTTTTCTATCCCCAATATGCATGATCTGATTGGCATGGCTTAATGAATTGCAGGATAATTTTTTAAATCATATGACCTTAAACATGGAGATTTCATCATCATATACAAAGACGATCCGAGTGGAAAATATGTGATTGGGATTCAATGGAATAAGCTTGGTTTGAGAATTTTATGAATTTGATGGTTATAGATATTCATTTTTATTTTTTGAAAACTAATGGGAAAAATAATAATTGTTCTTTAATATTTCTATGGGTTCGTTTTTATTTGAAAATTTAGGTGATTAAAGGGAAGAAGCTCTTGAATAATGAAGATGATTTGGACAATTCGGGTGAGAGGAATGGGTTAAAGGAAATGCAAAGTGGCATCGATCAACCAACAAATGATAGAGATCCCAATGATGGAAGCAAAAATCCACACTCTTTGTTCCCTACTGAGGTTGATGCACCCTATGCATTCAATGAGGTTGATGATTTGTCTCAATTAACAATTGATAGAGATCCTAACCATGCAAGCACAAATATACACCCTTGGTTCTCTATTGATATAGATGCAACCAGTGCATTTAATGAGGATGAGAATTTGTCTTTAGATGACATAGACTTCATTATTCACTAGGGTGCATTCAATAAGGCTGATGATTTATTTATAGATGACATAGAGGATGAGAATTTGTCTTTAGATGACATAGACTTCATTATTCACCGAGGTGCATTCAATAAGGCTGATGATTTATTTATAGATGACATAGACTTCGTTGGTGACTTGGGCACATACTGATATAGATGCGACCCATGCACTAAATGAGGCTGATGATTGGTCTTTAGATGACATAGACTCCATTTGTGGCTTGGGATTGGGATTGGTATTTAGATGACATAGACTCCATTCATGACTTAGATACCATCTTTGAGGATGACTTGGTCTTGGACTTTGATAGCATCTTTGAGAAAGACTTGGAAATTTGGAATACTGAATGTAACCTCTTACATGACATTGTACTCAGTGTACACCACCAAGTCTCTTGCCTATTAAAATGGAGATATTGAAGTGCACTAATTTTTATCATTTATATCTCCATTCTTGTAATTCAAATCCCAATCATTTTTGTCATTTTTATTTATTTATTTTGGATTTGATGTTAAATGAACCTAAAAGTTCTTAAATCATAAAAATGTGCTGTTTGTTTGCATGTTTCCTTAGACATTTATTTGACTAACATAACTCGCTTTTACTAAACATGTGAAATAGGTTTCCAGTTTAGATTATAACATTTTTCTCAATTTTCATCTAAAATGTAAGTCATTATTCCAATGTAATAGGTTTATCTCTCATTCAAAACTAACATTGTTAATGCAATAGCATAATTCTTTGTTCATATACTAACATTAGCATAGATCCATCTTAATGCTCGCTCTATCAAGTGTCGAGATGAATCAAATCTCTTGAGGTGCAAACCTATCATTAAGTTTAGAGCTCTAAAAGAGGCTTTCACCTCAAGGGATTTGATCCATGTACGTGCTTGATAGAGCCAGAGTTAAGATGGATCTATGTTGGTTTAGATCATAATGCATATCTCCATCTAAAAAATGTGCACATTCACACTCCATTCTATGAGATGCAAATACAATTTTGTAAATGCACCATACACGTTTAGAGTCTGTTGTCATGAGTGTGAAAATACAATCTACAATTTGTATTTTATAAAATTCATTTAACCTAATAATATAAAACCACATTTAAAAAAAACTATGATATATCTCAATACTAGTTGTATCCATTTAATAAATTATTTTTATTTACAATACGTCTAACCTCATCATTATTAATATTTTAATAAGATTATACATAATTATATTGAATAGTCTATAATATGAAATGAAATAATGAAATCAACAAGTCAAATTAGCATGAAAGGTGCTTATACCTGCTATTTAGAAATGTTGTAATGTATTAGTTATTTATTATCCAAAGTAAAAAAGTTGAAATAGTAATGTATTAGTGTTGTAGGAATCTGGAGTACATTTAAGATAGATCTAGGTTCCATAAATACGGATAAAAATAGAAAGAAGAAAGTCATAATAGATGGAAATGAACATAACAATCTAACCATTAAATTTAAGAATCTGAGATTTTAGAATTAGCTCCTGTATATAACTTCTGTATATAATATTTCAAATAGACACTCCAACAATCTTAAAAAAACACATATGAAAGCTCATATCTAAAAATTAACAACAAGATTTAGTAATATAATAGAAGTGTGATATGTAGAATCTTAAAACAAGATTTACTAGTAGAGTAGAAGTGTGGTTTTGTAATTTATGTTAATACAATTTATAATTAATATGGTATCTATAGCTATATAGATTGGTAGTGTCTTTATACGTAGTCATTTTTACTAAATTTCCAAGATGAGCCTCAACCAAATTGGCAATAACAATAACTGTAATTTGATTTATGAGTTTGTCTTTTTTTTTTAATTTCTCTAATCTATAACCAGTTGATCCTATAACTCAATGTAATATTTATTTAGGATTTTATCCATGGTCTAGTTACATTAACCATTTTCTAAAATAAAAGTCCTTGTTATTATTGTTGGTTAATTTCTAATTAGAGATTGTTGTGATGCACACAAAATGTTCTTAATCTACTAAATAGCATATTAGTTAAAGCAAATTGAAATTAATACCTAAGTGACCTAATTTGTGAGGACTTTAAATAAACATTATATTGATTTTTTCTTTTATAAATTTGAAATAACAATTTGGAATTGATTTATGCAATTAAAGTCAACATAGTTATTTTTAATAATATAATATTATAACCTCTATAATACTACTATACTTTATGTCTTATATATATATTATAATTTGTTTTTTAAATAAACATTATATTAATTTTTTCTTTTATAAATTTTAGAATGTTATTAAATTTGCAATAACAATTTGGAATTGATTTATGCAATTAAAGTTAACATTTATGTACATTTTATTAATCCTTTTTCCCGTAAAGTCAAAGATTAAAATGACGAATACATTTGAAATTGATAATATTGATGCATTTTATGTTTTTTATAAAAAATAAAGGTGAAACAAGTTAATGATTTGTAATTGATTTTTATAAGATTTAATAATCATACAATTTATGACCTCTTTGCAATAGAACATATAGTTGCAACGAGAATAGATAGGCGAGGCATTAGATGTTGTCACATACTTTTTAAAAATTAAAATGGACTGTTTGTTGTTCACTGATTCATTGATAGGTTTAAATGCAAGTAATAAGACTTCGTAGCATTTAGTGCAGCTGTAGGTTAAAAAGATTCATTGATAGTTTAAATGCAAGTAATAATACTTCGTAGCATTTAGTATAGCTGTAGGTTACCTTTTTGTTTATGTTTGAGGTTACTTCAGTGGTACGCTAGTATAAAATAACGGAACTCATTTCTATATGTATAAAATAATAAATAAATTAATAAAATTACATAACTCATTTCTAACCTCTCATTTGTAAATACACTATAAGACAAAAGATTATTTATTTGTATTCACGGGGGCCAAATTTATATGAACATGAAACACCGATGATTAGAATTAAAAAAACACCAAGTGCATATACACGATAATAGGCCGTTTGAGGTTGTCGGTGCAATGTTCAAAACCTTACAAATGCATATTCGATATTGCTTACCTGTTTTCATCTAAATTTATGTATGAAACACAAACATCATCTCTTTGGCTTATGTCAATGTGATATAACATGATATACTGGTTTTCTCAAGTTTTTTATTAAAATTAATATGGGTCTAACTTCTAGGATATCAATAGAGGCTTAGGCTTATCTCAACATGATATACTAATTTTCTCAATTTTTTTTATTAAAATGAATATGGTTCTAACTTCCAAGAGTCGAATACCATCTCACCAATTTCAAAGACGGACATTTAAATCATTTGAACTAATTTTTCGTATAATATAACATAATTTACAAGTATGGAAGACTTCTATTAATTAGAAAAGTTAAAGATTACAACTAAAATAAATAAATAAATAACTTAATTTGTCTATGGGAGAGATCAAGATGTAGAAAAAGGTTTGAAATATATTTTATATCTGCTATTGTCTTAAACTTGTTGCGAAAAAGAAGCTTTAACTATGGTTTTATATAAATTTTCTTACCTAGGACCAAGTTTATATAGTCACTTTAGATTTTACAAAATGGCCACGGAGGGCGATATAACAAAAAAACCTGATAAATGTGTTGAAAGAGTCGTTGTTGCATGGCAAGTTGATTTGAGTCATCATCGATGACGAGAGGAGTGTCACGAGAGCTCCCAGTTGGACTAGAGTTCTGAGCCAGCTTGAGGTAGAGGTGCTTCTCTATGATGCTCATTTGTGTATCCATAATATTGTTCATTCTCTTATGGTCTGTGGGAGCATCAAGCTTTTGTCTGAGGTTGGTGATGACCCTGTTGCATTCCATAAGGACCTGACTCATTAAAGATTTGGTTACCTAGTGAAGGACCATCGAAAGTTTGTAGAGCATGACCCTGCTCCTGGTGTCTCTTGGATTTTACATCTAGTCTTCCATCAGATTGAGGCCTACTTCAGCTTGAAAGACTGCATTGTTCTACATCAACTCTTGTTCTTCCTTGTTCATGTCTTCATCCTCCTACTCGACGTCATTGGGGTCGGTTGAAGAAGTAGGAGTGCGGGGAATGAATTCGAAACCCACCCAATGGCTGAGTTGATTTAAATCATAATTCAGAATGCTAGTGTTAGTGTTCAGGTTTGTAAGAAAATTTAACTCCCACTTCAGCCCATCCATTTCCTTTCTCTGGTGAGCCAAGATGTGCCCGAGTAGTACTTTTTCAGTCCATAAGGTGATGAGCGAGTGGTTGTAGAGAGCTTGTCTTGCACACGAATACCCTGGGTCCCTATTCCAGTTTGCTAGTGCTTGGAATTCGTCAACCTCCTAGAAGATGATGGTCTCCTGCCAAATTTTCCTTTCCATGCTCTTAATTTCGATTTTTCAGGTGAGAGGGATGGATTTCTTGTAATAATTTGTTGTTGCAGCTGCCCTGAGCTGGTTGGCAGTCAACTTTTAGAGCTCATATGTAGTTCTTGTTTCTTTCCCCTGCCGCGCACCATGAGTTCGATTCTGTTCTTGCTCTTCTCTTGGTCGCAAGTGCCTGTGTATTTGGGAACGGTAATGAGGATTAGAGTAATTTTCCATCTACACCCAGGATTAATGCTCTAGACGATCTTCATTATTAGCTTGTCCATTTTCATACGAGTGTACGCGATCTCCTTCATTCCTTCGTATTGCCTTCTTTTCTCCACTATGCCGTCTAATACACTCGGGTACTTCTACACAGTTTGTTGCAGATCGAGATGATGGGGAATTAATGGCATCCATTATTATCCATGTGCCTTGCATGGAGTGAAGCTAACCCATGTCCATTCTCTACCAGGTGTCTCCTCATGTCATTCTGAATTGGGTTCCTCCTTGGGGTGTTCACATAGTGAGGTGGGATATGCTGGGTAGGCCCTATAATTTCTATGCTTAACCTACGTTAGCAAACACAATTCTTATATCAAGTAACATCCATAGAAAGAATACCCTACTAATATAATAATTAATCAATTATAAAGTAGTCATGCATATTCGACCTCTTCTCTCTATACTCTCTCTCTCTCTATATAAAATCATAAATAACAATAAAATACACTTATTTAAAATCACATTTACAACTCTAAACTCTCATTATGCAACATCTTAAACCATATCTTAAATTCTTACATGTTATTTTAAAATTATTTCAATAAATCTATTTATCTCTTATTTATATAATATTCATTTTAATTTTTACTTATAAATAATGCAATAAATCTTTTACTCATAAATAAAATAATAATAAAAAATTGCACAATCCTTTTCTAAGCTCTCAATTATTACCACAGGTGCCAAATTTATAATGAACATGAAGCACCGACCCTTATATTAAAAAACCGCCTAAGTACATAATACGTAATAATACGACTTCTAAGGTTGTCGGTGCAATGTTGAAACCCTACACTTACATGTGGTAGGTGCATGTTGCTCCCAAAACCAAGAGGTTGTCTATATCTAAGGTCAACCTCCGGGTCACTAGCTAAGTAATGTCCATGAAAATTGGGTACAACCAATATGCCACGTGTACTCAAATAAAACAAATTAGACACATCCAATCCAACAACAAACCTGTGCTTAACCAAATAATCCACTTGTCATCATATTTGTTTAACAAGGGTTGAAGTGGTTGGCTATTTTCTAATTTCCTTTTTTAATTAAGGGCTAGTTGATTATTAGATAATAAGAATGAAAATGAAAGCACTAGTGATGGCAATTTTCTAGATGCTCACTCTCGAGAACTTGAACTTTTAATAACATGATTGTTCTCGTGGCGGTGACTATTAAACCCCCAAAATACAACTATTTAACAAACAATTTGATATATCTCTAGTGGTGTTGTCATTTATTAATATTTTAGAAGTTAGAGTTGTCTTTGAAAAGTTAAGTATTTATTATAGGTAATAATAATCTAATAATAATTTATATCACGAGGAAATATATAGTTTTAATTGTTGTTGCATTAAAAGTGTTTTTATAATTGATTTTTTTTCATAAGAAAATATAGCTTACTATTAATAACTCGAAATAGTAAATGAAACCAGTACATCATGACCACAGTAAACATGAATGGGTGTGAAGCATATCACACCAACCTCCACAAGCAGCAACATCATCCACTTAGTCCAAGACAAGACCCATCCATACCTAATGGATGTCTACTACAACATAATACTTTCCTACACATATCCTAAAACCATCATAGGTGACCGAAAATACCATCTCCAAGAGAAATATAGTAGCGGAGAAACATAAACAACAATCTTTAATGACATAATACAAATATAAAGTCCGAAACAGCCTGAGGCCTGGACACATAAGTCAATATATCCGAAAGACAATAAGCAAAAATATAGCCGAAATATCACACCGGATCAAAATATCCAACAAGTAGTTGGATGAAGTACCTAAGAACCTGCAAGATATAAAGCCGCATAGATCATAAGAGCAAATATATGTAACCAATAATGCCATCAAACAGAAAAGTAGATCATCACCAAAAACAAATCACCAAAACAGATCAATCGAGCCCTGGGAGAAAAGGAAGTCCTCATGCCATTCCTCCCATATAATAATACCAGTCGCTGAAACCAAAGCCCGTTTGGATAGCATATCTGCCTCCGAATTGACCTCACGGTAAACATGAGCAAAGTGAATATGCTGAAAACCATTAATGAAGTTCGTGACAGCAGCCAACCAATGTGTTAAGAGCATCACATTGAGAGGGGACGAACCCAGTGCCCAAGATATAATAGCTGATGAGTCACCCATAACAACGAGTGACGAGACCTGTTTGAGACGAGCAAAATATAAGAGTAGCCAAAGTGCACAGAGTTCGTTGCGAGTGTTTGTTCCATAACCCAAGTTCAAATGAATACGAAAGGAGATGGTGTTATTTAGGTGCAGTATCACACCCGCTCCGCTGTCACCCCGACCCCCAAGTGCCGCCCCATCAAAAAATTCGCAAGGACACACAAGAATTGGAGGAGAAAACCGGTATCCAGGGCACATTGAAGGTGAGGTACTTCGACCACCCGCATGATCAGACATGGAGCAAAACCCTTGAAATAGGCAATAATCCGCCCACATAACCAAGCCAGATTAGGAGTAATACCATCTAACACACAGCGATTTCTGGCCTTCCACACCTCCCACATCATGAAACATGGAAGTTCCAGCCACCCGCGAGCTCGTGGATCGCGAAACCATCTGCTAAAAGAGTCAATCAAAGTTGTAGCATGCCAGGCTACAGGTGAACCAAGTGATACACCAATGAGTGACCAAATTTCTGGAATGATTACGCGCGACGTGAAGAGATGATCGATCGATTCCACATTGGAGGCACAAAATGGACACCGGCCAGGGCCACAGAAACCCCGACGACAGAGATTATCCCAGGTAAGTATATTGTTTCCCAGAGCCAGCCAGACAAAGCAACGAATCCGCGGGGGTATGGCCAGCTTCCAAATCTCGGAGTGCCACCATATCATCCCAGGTTGACAATTAGCAAACAAAGAGTCATATGCCAGCTTTGAGGTGACCACGCCTCGCGCAGTATCCCAAGAGCATACCAACTTGTCCGGTGAGTCACAAAGTCTGATATTTGCTTGACAGAGATATCTGATAAAATCTGACCATTCCTTCCCCATACTTCCCCCAATACCAAGTTGACGAGCATTGATCCATCCCCTGCCATTTAATGAAACCGCATGTGCTAGACAATAGTGCCCCCTGGCCCGTAGATGAGCAAGTAGTTCGGGAGAGAGAAGATAATCTGGAGATCCCCCCAAAATAGGATCCATGCCGAGTCTAATGTCCCGACCATTTCTGGGCTTCCAAGTAAGCCATTTTGCAACGACAAAAAACGAACCCATAAGACCCCTCCAAATATTGGATGCGCCAGTCACTATATGTCGCTCCAACCGAAACTAGGTAGCAACAGGGAGATTTTTTAGATATTTCGCCCTCATAATACAACCCCAAATGGAGTTATTGAATAAAACACGCCACAGACTCTTTGCATGGAGAGCCATCACAAAAAGCTCCAAATTCTTCACGTTCCAACCCCCAAGGGTGTATGGTTTGGCCAGGGAGTCCCATTTTATTAAGTGAAACTTGTTCACCACCCCCCGACCATATAAAACGGAAAAACTTCCCCCGGATAATGCGAATGATTGCCACAGGAATTTTGTTGAGGGAGAACCAGTAGACTCCCAGATTCTGGAGGACAGCCTTTGCCAATGTGAGCCGGCCACCCAGAGACAGATATTTCATGCTCCAATGCCCAATGCGATCATCAAACCGCTTGATAAGCCAAATCCAGTCATTTATCCTATAATTAGCAGGTTTGATAAAGTAGCCGAGATATTTCGTGCCTTCAGATAAATTCTTGAATTCCAAAGGAAACGAGTCCCAGATTTTGCGTTCCACATTCTCCGCCAAAGAGAGCTTCAGGAAAAAAGATTTCATCATGCTAATGAGCATGCCAGTTACCAAACAGAAAAAATCAAGTATTTTCTTATATTGAACCCACTCCTCCAATGTGCCCACCCCGAACAGCATAACATCGTCCACAAAGAGAGTGTGTGTTACCGAAACATCGGTGGAGATCTTTAAACCCACAATATTGCCAACACTCTTTGATTTATGAATGGAGAGACTCAAACCTTCAATGACCAACAGAAAAAGCAGAGGGGAGAGAGGGCATCCCTGACAAAGGCCCCTAGAAGCCTTGAAGTAATCAGTCGGCTTTCCATTTATAAGCACATAAAAGTTGACAGAGGTAACGCATGCCATAATCCACTTCATAACCTTCCAAGGAAGGCCAATTTGGATAAGAATCAGTTTCAGAAAGGTCCAATTTACTCGGTCGTAAGCTTTTACCAAGTCAAGTTGAAGGACAAGAGCATCCAGCTTCTTCTGATTTATACTATGGAAAACCTCCTGAGCCACTCCAACCGCATCATGTATCTGCCTCCCATCCAAGAAGCCATATTGTTCCATAGAAATGAACCTTGACAAGATCGGTTTGATACGTTGTGCAATGATCTTGGATATGATCTTGTAGGCTAAATTGCACAAAGCAATAGGCCGGTAATCACTGAAACTCTCAGGATGTGATGATTTAGGTATTAGTGTCAGATAGGTAGAATTCAGCGCTCCGGAGACCAGCCCCAAAGACCGAGATTCATCTACCGCAACCCTAAGGTCCTCGCCCATAATTTCAAAAAAATGTGTGAACAGTTCCACCGTCCAGCCATCCGGACCAGGCAATTTATCCTTGGTAAAACCCCGTAGGGTATCCTGGATTTCAGTAATAGTAATAGCCTCAAAAATATTGTCCCCTTCCACATCCGTGAACATCCTAGGACATTCTTTTATAAGCTTAAACTGTTCATTCAGAGATGTACACTTTGGATCAGTATAGTACTAAAAAAAGTGTCGAGAAGCCTCAGCCATCAAATCCTCATTGCCATAAATCCTCCTCCCATCATAATCATTTAAATCCCAGATATTATTTTGAATTCTGCATGAATCAGCATACCGATGAAAAAACTTTGTATTTAAATCACCCGCTTTGAGCCAAATTGCCCGGCTTTTTAAACGCCACGATTCTTCCTGGGTAATGAGAATTTTGAGTTTTCTTTCCTCCAGATTAGCAAGTTGGGCACGACCAGCTTGCGCACACCCCATTCTCAAAGATTGCTCCCTGAGATCAGCAATTTCCAATTCAAGCTCTTTTAGTTCATCTGTCAGCATAGCTTTTTTGGATCGTTCCCACCTCATAGTGAAGTCTTTTAGGGAACATAGTTTGGCAGCAAGCTTGTCCATAGCCGATCGTTCCCCCGAGACATCAATATTTGTCCAAAGAGTACGTACACCTACATCATAATCCGGCTCTTTTAGCCATACTGAATTGAATTTGAAAGGATAATCCTGATGTTTTGCTTCAGTATCAAATTGTAAGATGATAGGGGAATGATCACTGATATGAGTCATATGTATCCATGTCCTGTATGTTTTGAAAGAGCTTAAGAGTGACTCAGAAATCAAGTAACGGTCAATGCGCTTGGATATCAGATTCTCACCCTGGCGACCATTTGACCAGGTGGGAGCCATAGGTCGAGGTTCCACATCAATCAGGGAATGAGTGGCAAAAAGATTCCTGAAGTAAGTCCCAAGAGGGTCCCTTCTAGCCGCACGCCCCCATATCTCCTCAGCCCCCCAAGAAAAATTCAAGTCACCTGCAAGTATCAAATTTTCTAGAGCTAGTAAATGCTCTGAAACAGCCTGATTCCAAAAAATTTCCCTGTTGCAATAAGGGCCATAGCAATTTATAATATTTATATCTTTATCTGAACCCCTGCACTTTCCAGACAGCAATATGCCCAGGGAAGTAGTATACGACTTTAATTTCAGAACCCCCGGGTTCCAAGCAGCCAATAAACTGCCTGATAGGCCAACCGTGTCGGTAACAGACATACACCATCCCAGCTTTAATTTGTTGAAAAAATAACGAGCCTTTTCACCACAGACCATCGTTTCTTGAAGTAGGACTAGATTAGGATTCACAATATGTAAGATTCTTTTGAGGGCCAGTTGTTTGGGCATCCCCCCCACACCCCGGATGTTTAAGGAGATGAAAATCATTATCGACCCCTTGCAAGGGCTTTGATTCCTCTAAGAGCCCTGGTATCAGGTGAGACGGTAGTTTTCAAGGTGTTTACATCCAGAACCCCCGAGGGTTCGACCATTTTATTTTCCTAGCACTCCTTGTTTTTACAAGAGAGAAATCAGTCGCTAGCCCTCCCTGTCGAGCCCCCAGGAGGGTTCGACCATTTTATAATTGATTTTGTGTGAATAATGTTATATGTATATGCATGGAATTCGCAAGCAGCTGGGGTGAATTTACAATTTTTGGTCAAGGAGCAAAAGAAAAGTATCTTGTCATATGATTATTGGTGGGATCTTTATTGAAATGGATTATAGTTGGATGAGACCAGAACTTAAACTTAAGAAAAAGAAGAAGCACGTGGGAGAATACGGCTTTCGACGTATTTGCTTCCGAATGCCTATAATTTACTTTTTACCTGAGATATGAAGCATGGAATTTTTTAAATTAAGTAAAGCATGGTCATTTATTTCTTTATTAATATTTCTAATCATAATAATGTTAGTGTTTTGGATCATCAAAAACCATACAGAAACATTGTTAGGGATGATACTAAATGTTTGCTGTCTTTTCCAAATATGGCTCTGCCACCCTGCATCACTTATTTGAGAGTACCGCATAGGCTACATTTATTATGGAGTGACTCAAATAATTTTTAAAAATTTTGTTTTTTTATTTTATTTTTAATTTAACATAAGTCACATCTAGGCAGAGCAAATTTGTCACATCAGGTTTTAAAGCCAATAAAAAAATAGAAAATATGTTATAAGCCAATCAAAATATCAATTTAATTGTAATTTTATTTGTTTAAAAAATCAATTTAATAATTAAAATTCACAAAACATTGGACAACTATATAAAAATTTAAATTAAAAATTTGTAAACTAATTAAATAATAAATGCAAACTGATTGCTATATAATTTGCCAAGACAGGTATAATAAAAATATTTAAAAACTTAATGTGAAAACAATTTAAAATGATATTATATTAAATATAATATTACTAAAATCAATACATCTTAATTATATTATTAAATATTTTTCAATACATGGATTTCAATTATTCATATATATAGTAATAATTTTTTAATTTTAAAAATAAAACCTTCTTATAATTTTTTTTTAATTATATTGTTATCAAAATCATTTATTTTAAAAATATTTCAATGTTAGATTTTTTTTAACATTTTCCATATTCAAAGTTAAATTGAATCAAAGATTGATATTAATGAATAAACTATTAAATATTGTATAATTTTTTAAAATTATAATTAGAAAACAAATTTATATTTAGATATGATGTGATAGACATATTTAAGGGGAGATAAAACTATTCTTAGAATATGGGTTTCGAAAATTATAATTGAAAATCAAATCTATATTTAGATATGCTGTGATAGACATATTTAAGGGGAGATAAAATGATTCTCAGAAATATTCCAATTGTATGGTGTACCGTGTTGATGGTTTGAAGTTTTTTCATCCACAAATCTAATTAATTTTGAAAAAAAAAAACATGATATCGGTGGTGACTTCATACATTACATGACAATTGAGGTGGTGCTAATAGTCTAACTATTTGGATTTGAATGTGTAAGCATATATATGTTCATGTTCATATTCAATATTGTGTTTGACATGTTGTGTTTGACATGTTATGATTATTCAATATTTATATGTAAAATTTAAAATTATATATATATGGATATGGTTGAGATAAATTAATTATTTATATATATATATATATATATATATATGGTTGAGATAAATTAATATTATATATATATATATATATATTAAGGTTTATAGATTTTTAATCCTATAAATTCTATATATATAAATGGTTAAGATAATAAATATCAATAATTTAATTTATAAATATTGATACTACATGTTTAATCGATATAAATACATTTCTTTTATAAAGGCAATGGTGCAATATGGAGCCTAGTCTTGATTTGGCACTATGAAAAAATGGTGAAATTAAATATGGAAAATACATCTAAACATGTATGCATTGTGGGTTGGATAAATTGATAAGTATGTTCAATGAATGAATCACTACTTGTTTGAACTAAAAAATTAATTTGAAATTTAATCTATTGTGGTTCACTATTTTGTTGAAAGAGAAAAGGATGTTCAAGTGTTTGACGCAAGCAGGTCGGTCAGACCCTCTTGCTTAACAATAACACACGACACACACACGTTCACATGAACTGGATGCAAACAAGATGCTAGAAGCTGGCTTCTATTACTTCAATCAATTATGGTTACAATGTGAAATGCAAGGAATGTAAAACAACTAACTATGTAGGCCTTAGCCTATTACAAATACATAAGTAATGGTGTGTTCTCTCTGTGTGCCGACCTTCTCCCTCTCCTGGTTCGCTTCGGAACTTCAAGCTATGGATCGGATCTCTGGTGTGCTCGGTTGATGAGTGACTGTTCTCTCCAATCTGCTAATCAACACCGAACAACTCTCCCTGTCTCTGCTGGCCTCACTGCCCTCCAATGTGCCTTCACATCGCTCTTCTACCCTCCTCTACTGCTTCTCTTCTCGAGACACGCTTCCTCTGTCCGTCGAATCCTCCAGATCCTGCACACCTGCAATTTTCAGCACCCTCTAGCCATGCTGCACAACCTCCACCTGTGGCGACATCTGGCATGTCTTCAACCACCTTCTTAACTACTCATAACTTCCTTAGCAACCCCAAACGGCTACCAAGTACTCTGCTTGACTTTCTGCGCTTCTCTGACATTGCTACAGTAGGCAGTCCCGTCACTGACCTCGACCATACTGTGTTTCGTTATCCTTTGACTTTACCCATCCACTTCACTTCGCTTCTAAGGCTTCACCAGTACGCCCCTTCCTCCAAGCTTGGCTTTCGCCTCAAACCTGTCGGTGTCGTCGTTCGACAACCTGTTGACCTTTGGCGCCTTTGCTCTTATCGTCAATCGACCTTAGCCATGTTGAATCTCGACATTTCCTTCTGTCGACACACCTCGACAATTTCCTGCTCGACTTATTGACTTCGACAACCAATCTTCACTTCCACACCAGTTGTCGTTGGCACTCCCTCTGGTCAGATTTTCATGTCGATCATATTCAACTGCTTTGCCTAGGCCCCGATGCTCCTCAATCAGACTCCCCAGGTGAAAAAGAACTCGACTGCTCCGTCAGTATCCTGAACTCTTCTTTGGAAATCCATGTAGCCTCCTACAACTCATCATCTTTCCATCGCACTAAGTATTCTTTCCTTCGCGAACTGCGCGTATGCCTGACTTCGCGTTCCTCTAGTACTTCAACAATTTCTTCTCCAGCTCCAACTTGTTATAGGTTCCTTCGGAAATATATCCTTTCGCAAATGAGCATAGACTAAGTCTCCTTCGTTGAACGACTGTAGCCTCTTGTTCTTGTAGGCTCTCAACTTATATGTCATGTTGCTCTTTTCTATGCGCTTTCACACCTCTTCATGCACTTCTTTCATGTGTTCTGTGAATGATTCTGCATCCGCTCTTTTCCTGATTTGTGTTGGCATCTTGACCAAATCCACCACTCCATGTGGGCTTCGTCCTTGAACAATATAGAATGGGCTCAAACATGTTGACTGATTCACAGAATTATTATATCTGAACTCTGCTTGCGCCAACACATTCTCCCACTACTTGGGTCTGTTGGCTGTCAAACATCTCAGAAGGTTTCCCAAACTTCCCCAAACTTCTGTTCACTACCTCGGTCTGTCCATCTGTCCGTGGATGCTATGCCGATCTAAACTGCAACTTTGTGTCTAGTTTCTTCCATAGGGTTCTCCAAAAATGTCCCATAAACTTGGTATCTCTGTCCGACGTGATACTCTTTGGCAGCCCATGCAATTTGACTATCTCCTTGAAGAATAGTTGTTGGCAAGCGGTTTGATGAGTCAGCATCGCAGATGCTGCGCAAGGACGAAGGTACCGCAAAAGGAGGAACGTAGTGCACAAGGCGACAAGTACTTTTTGCAGTTTTGGGTCATTTGGACCGCGTCATGGATATTTTGGGTCATTCATACTGCACTATATGGGTTTTTGGTTCATTTGACCGCATCATGTGGGATTTTGGGTTAGTTTCTGTAGAAGTTTGTTAAGAAGTAGTTAGGCGGTTTCCTAAGTGGACCGTAAATGTAAAGGCGCAAGCCTATAAATAGATGTAGGTTTGTAAGTGTTGAGATAGCTGAGCATAGCGAGGAAATATGAAGAGATCGATCATTGTGATATAGCCGAACACAGAGAGTTGGTGATTGAATATCTTGTTATATCTGGGTTTTTGCAGAGATAAATATGATGTGACAGAGTTTTTGAGCAGAATCCTTGTGTCTTTTCCAGTTCTCTATGGTGAATGCATTATGTGTTATGAATCTGTGAATGATGCGATGTTTCCTTGTTGTGATTAATGCTTTACTGTTATATCTGTTGCACATTTATGGTTCTGTTAATGATAAGATCTGTTGAATGATGTTGCGATTATGCTAAATGCTTGAGTTGAATGCTTAGATCTATTTCTGAATGTTGCAATAAGTTAATCAGTTAGATGCACAACATCCTCCTTCATTCGGCGAAAACATGGTTCCGTCAACTCTCCCTTGAACATCTCGGGTGAGACCTCATCTACTCCGTAGGTGTTGCCGGACAAGGTAAAACCTGTTTGGGCCAGTGCTAAGGGAGATCACAACGGGTTGGGATGTCGACATAGTGAGGAACCCTTATCGACTGGGATTGTGTTAACAAATGGTTCTATTTTCAGGACCATTTGTTAGCACAATCCCAATCGACAGGGGTTCCTCACTCTGTCGAAATCCCAACCCAAGACGATCTCCATGAAAATGCGGAGTTAACAACTCTATTGAACCCGGACACCTCACAAGAGAAAGTAGATGACAGGAAACACGCCATCAATAGGTCTCCACACAGATGGCCGAGCTGGAACAGACAGCGACAAAGATCACTGCAGACACTGTGCAGTTCTTGGGCAACATCGTTCAGGATGAACATATAGAACAGCTGACCAAGTTACAACAAGAAGAGGAAGGGCAGCTGGAAACACTGAAGGTGTCGATGAGAATGCTGCCACCCGTTGCTCAGGTCACCAAATCAGTCGAACTAAAGGAATTGCACTAGAGCATTGCGAAATCCGAAGAGCATCATAAGAAGCGCAACGCACAGCTGGAGGAATTCCAAGAGGTTGGTGGATAGTTTTTGCTCAAGGAGAGTTCCGCACTACAGGATGTGCAGGAGGGTCGCCAGAGAGTTGCTGAGAAGATGAGTGAGCATCCATCTGTGTAGGATGTGACCGAGAGTCAGGCAGTGGCTGCGGCACTGAAGGACTAGGTTACGGAGGTTGATTAGTAGTACGAGGACTTCAGGTTGAAGACCAACGAGTACACCTTGTCCAGTTGACATGGCGTGAGGGCGAGCCACAAGATTGTGTTGGGGGCCTGTTGGCAGGAGGTTTGATGAGTCAACATCGCAGTATCGCGAATGCTGCGCAAGGACGAAGGTACCGCAAAAGGAGGAAAGCAGTGCGCAAGGTGACAAGTATTTTTTGCAGTTTTGGGTCATTTGGACCGCGTCATGGTTATTTTGGGTCATTCAGACCGCACTATATGGGTTTTTGGGTCATTTGACCACATCATGTGGGATTTTGGGTTAGTTTCTGTAGAAGTTTGTTAAGAAGTAGTTAGGCGGCTGCCTAAGTGGATTGTAAATGTAAAGGCGCAAGCCTATAAATAGATGTAGGTTTGTAAGTTTTGAGATAGGTGAGCATAGTGAGGAAAGATGAAGAAATCGATCATTGTGATATAGTCGAAGATAGAGAGTTGGTTATTGAATATCTTGTTGTATCTGGGTTTTTGCGGAGATATGATGTGACAGAGTTTTTGAGCAGAATCCTTTTGTCTTTTCTAAATCTCTATGGTGAATGCAATATGTGTTATGAATCTGTGAATGATGTGATGTTTCCTTGCTGCGATTAATGCTTTACTGTTATATCTGTTGCACATTTATGGTTCTGTTAATGATAAGATCTGTTGAATGATGTTGCGATTATGCTAAATGCTTGAGTTGAATGCTTATATCTATTTCTGAATGTTGCAATAAGTTGATCAGTTAGATGCACAACATCCTCCTTCATTTGGCGGAAACATGGTATTGTCAACTCTCCCTTGAACATCTCGGGTGAGACCTCATCTGCTTCGCAGGTGTTGTTGGACAGGGTAAAACCTGTATGGGCCGGTGCTCATGGAGATCGCTGTGGGTTGGGATGTCGACAGAGTGAGTAACCCCTATCGACTGGGATTGTGTTAACAATAGTACAACAATTCTTATGGCGTCATTTGTCTTTTGACATAGAATAAAGTGTGCCATCTTTGAAAATCTGTACAAAATCCATGCTTAGGTGCTCCCATGGGGTATTCGGCACTGGAAATGGTGTATTAAAACACGTGTTCTGACTTCCTCCTTTTTCCAACTGGAAAACTTGACACTGTCGTACCCACTTACTAACATCTGTCATCATTCCTGGTCAATAATATTTTTTTTCGACTAACGCCTTGGTCTTGTCGATGCCAAAATGACCAGCTAATCCGCCACTATGCAACTCTCGGATTAGGTTCTCTCTTACGGATCCTATGGGAATACACAATTGTTGTCCCCTGAATAGGTATCCCTCTTGGATGAAATAATCCAAGTATGGAGTCTTGTCGACACTCCATGGTTCAGTAATTTCCTTCCATGCTTTCACAAAATTCTCATTGGTCGTATACTCTGTCTTCACCGACTCTATTCATGTTGCCTGAACTGTCGTCGTGTTCAACAATGAAACCCTTCGACTCAGTTCATTAGCAACCTTGTTCGACTTGCCCAACTTATGTCGCAACATGAAGGATATCCTTGCAGGAATTCGACCCATTTCATGTGCCGCTGGTTCAAGTTCGATTGAGTGTTCAAGTACCTCAGTGCTTGGTGATCTGTGTACAACACAAATTCCTTGGGAAACAAATAATGCCTCCATGTATTCAATGCTTGGACAATAGCATAGAACTCCTGGTCGTAGACCGCATACTTCTACTTCGCATCATCCAACTTCTCAATGAAGAATGCAATTGGTCATCCGTCCTGGATCAACATTGCTCCAATTTCCATTCCACTCGTGTCGCAATCGACTTGGAAAACTTTGCCAAAGTCTGGGAGCGCTAACACCGGGATCTTAGTGACATTTTCCTTCAACTTGTCAAAATATTTCTGGGAAGATTCCGTCCACTTGAAGTCCCCTTTTCTCATGCACTTTGTCAAAGGTGCACATATCCGACTGAATCCCCTGATGAACTTCCTGCAGAAACAGGAAAGTCCATGGAAACTTCTTATTTTAGTCGTGCTTATGGGTTCTGGCCAATCTAATATTGCCTTCACCTTCTCCCGGTCCATCACTAACCCTTTACCCGAGATTACGAATCCCAAGTATACCAGTTCTTCCTTTATGAAGAAACACTTTTGCAGGTTCACCATAAGCTTCTCTTCCTGCAACTTTCCCAATACTTGTTGAATTTGCTCCAAGTGCTCTGTCTTGGTTCGATTGAAAATCAGAATGTCGTCTAGGTAGACTATGACAAACTTTCCGAAGAATGGTTTCAGTACTTCATTCATCAGCCACATGAATGTATTGGGTGCATTATTCAATTCGAATGGCATGACTAACCACTCATACAACCCTTCCTTTATCATGAATGATGTTTCCCATTCATCTCCTTCTCTAACCCGAATATGGTGATAACTGCTTTTCAGGTCGATCTTTGTGAAGTATGTCGCTCCACTCAAGCAATCCATCAAGTCGTCCATTCTCAGAAATGGAAACCGATACTTGATCGTGATCTTGTTGATGGCTCTGGAGTTTGAACACATCATCCATTCTCCACCCTTCTTTAGTGCTAGTACTGCTGGTACCACACACGGACTCAGATTCTCTCTGATCAATCCTCTGTCCAACAAATCTTGGACCTATTTATTGAGTTCCTGACTCTCTGTCGGAGTTATTCTATGAGGTGCCTTGTTTGGAAAACTTGATCCTGGAATCAAGTCAATCTGATGGGATATGCTTCTCGTTGGTGGCAATCACGTCGACGCTTTGTAGACTACTATGCTCTGAAACTCATCGAGCATATTTTTTACTTCGACCAGAATCATCTCCATTGTCGATCTCTCAACACATGGTCCCTTCGGAATGATGGAAAAACATCCCGACTGTTTCTCCTCCTCTATGAGGAATTCCTTGGCTGAGCACATCAGCATTCACTTCTTCGGCCAATAGTTTCGTTCACCCTGCTTGCAGTCGGCTTTCTCCTCCTGCTTCGACTTTAGCGTTCTCCACGTGCCATTTTTCCACACTGTGACTGTGTTGGCTCGACCATCATAGATTATCTTCCTATCATACTGCCATGGTCTTCCTAACAATAGATGACATGCATCCATTGGGATTACGTTGCACAACACACTATCCTCCAACTTCCCAACCTTGAAGTTGATCAGGCACTGTTTGGTTACCTTCACATGGTGACCCTTCTACAACCACGATATTTTGTATGGAGTTGGATGTTCTTGACATCTCAATCCCACCTTGTAAATGACCTCTGTTGACATAAGATTATCTGTACTGCCACCATCAAATATGGTCTTGGAATACTAGTCGCTTATCTGCACTCTAGTCCGAAAGATAAACTTTCTCTACGTCGGATCTTTCTCGTCGTGTTGGTAATCCTGAACCAATGTTCTTCGGACTGTCATGGTTCGACCTTTTCTTTTCCCACCTTCACTGCTGTCGGATGTCGACTTTTCCCTCTCGTCGACTTCCTCATCACGTCGACGTCTGGGTTTCGACTCTTCTGCAACATGTAAATTCTTTGGGCATTCATATGCCTTGTGTTTGACTCCTTGACACTTGTAACAAAACACAACTGGTCTGTCAGATTTCCTCTTTGTCGGACCAGTTCAACCATACGCACCTCGACCGCGAGTTTCTCTACCACCCCGTTGGTTGTCTTGCGCCTTTTCTCTATTCGATGTCCCTTCCGTACGTCAATCGTCTTTGACAGCTTCTCTCCTGTTTCCACTACTTTGGCCCTTCGCAGAAACAGTCTTCGCACCTCGACTAGTCATCGTACCTCTGGTCGATGCGGATTTCCTCGACAATTTCTCTTTTGCCTTCAGAGCTAACTGGTAGGCTTCTCCGACCGCTCTAAATCTTGACAGGCTCAACTCGTCCTGTATGGCATACTTCAAGCCATTTACATACCTCGCGACAACTTCTTTTCCTTCTTCGGTTTGACCTGACCGAATCGAAAGTCGATAGAACTCTTCTGTGTATTCCTTCATGGTCATATCTTTCTGTCGAAAGTTTTGCAACTTCCTAAACAAGGAAATCACATACTCACCTGGAAAGAACTTCCCTTTCAGCTTGGCAACCATCCTGTCCCAAGACTTGATTTTCTCCTTGCCTTTCTTGAATCTGTTAGCCTATACATTGTCCCAACACAATGAGGCATGACCCTTCAACCTTAGACATGTAGTCTTAACCCATTTAGGATCCTTGATCTGCTCTATGTCGAAGTATTTCTCCATCTCTCTGAACCAATTGATCAAGTCTTCTGGATCCAGAATTCCTGAGTAGGTACCTACATCCATATTTGTCCGACCTCTCATCTCCGTCAGAAGCTTGATGATTTTATCTTTTGGTTCTTCTCCTGCTACTTCTCGTGCTTCCACCTCTTCAACTTCCTCGTCACTATGGTCTAACACATCAGGAACGCATCCACGCCTTTGGCTTTCTTTGATCCCTGCGACTTCACTAGTCAAGATTTGCATCGTTCGCATGCACTCTTCGAACATTTCACAATCAACTCTGACTGCTGCGCCACACGCTCTTCGTCCAACACCTTAGAAATTAAGGCCTCTGTGATCCATTTTCAACCTTAGATAAAACTCCCACTCGTACAATCACAACCGGACTTCACGTTGTGCACAACTCTACCCAACCGCAGCTCGATTTATTAACACACTTCAACTGGAATTCACTTCCAGCCTTAGATATCAATTGATGCAAGTCAGGTTGACATCGCTGCACAACTCAATCGGATTCTGCTTCCGGGATATGATACCAACTGACGCAAGGTAGGTCAATCGGACCCTCTCGCTTAACAATAACACACGACACACACACATTCACATGAACTATATGCAAACAGGATCCCAGAAGATGGCTTCTCTTACTTCAATCAATTATGGTTACAATGCGAAATGCAAGGAATGTAAAACAAATAACTATGTTGGACTCATCCTATTACAAATACATAAGTAATGGTGTGTTCTCTCTGTGTGTCGACCTTCTCCTTCTCCTGGTTCGCTTCGGAACTCTGAGCTATGGATAGGATCTTTGGTGTGCTCGGTTGATGAGTGACTATTCTCTCCAATCTGCTGATCAACACCGAACAACTCTCCCTATCTCTGCTGGCCTCACTGCCCTCCAATGTGCCTTCACACTACTCTTCTACCATCCTTTGTTGCTACTTTTCATGAGACACGCTTCCTCTATCCGTCGAATCCTCCAGATCCTGTAGACTTGTAGTTGTCAGCGCCCTCTGGCCGTGTTGCACAACCTCCACCTATGGCGACATATGGCATGTCTTCAACCACCTTCTTAACTACTCATAACTTCCTTAGCAACCATGAATGGATACCAAGTACTCTGCTTGACTTTCTGCACTTCTCTGACACTGCTGCAGGAGGTCCCATCACTAACCTCGACCATACTGTCTTTCGTCATCCTTCGACTTTACCCATCGGCTTCACTTCGATTCTAAGGCTTCGCCAGTCCGGCCCTTCCTGCACGCTTGGATTTCGCCTCAAACCTGTCGGTGTCGTCGTACGAAAACCTGTCGACCTTTGGAACCTTTTCTCTTGTCATCAGTCGACCTTAGCAATGTCAACTCTCGACCTTTCCTTCTGTTGATGCACCTCGATAGTTTCCCGCTCGACTTATTGACTTCGACAACCAATCTTGACTTCTGCACCAATGGTTGTCGACACTCCCTTTGGTCGGCTTCTCATGTCGATCATCTTCGACTGATTTGCCTAGGCCCCAATGCTCCTGCATTAGTTTTCATCTTACAGGTTTGAAAATTTTCACACATTTTTTTATTTTACAGCTATGACTATTTAATGGTGTAGTCTAAATATTCTACGTTTTCAACATTTTCCAAACATACTTTCCGTCTAATTTTCTTTGTTGGAAATCTTTAAAAAATCTTAGTATCACATATATTGGCTATGGAAATTGCATGATTTGGGTTCCATAGGGGTATTTTTGGGTGTTGAATCTATTAAAGGATTCAAAAATACAATTTAAACACGTAGAAATTTGGATTTACAAACAAAACAAATTACCGAATTCTGGCCAAAACCCACCGTAAAGTTGAAAACGTAGAATAAATAGACCACTCCCTATTTAATGACTATTTAATGGCTTTCAAAGAATGTGATTATATATCAAAATTTCCATGATCTTACTCATATGGAACCAATTTTTCAATTTTTAAAAATTTGAGTGAGATAATAATTTCCAATTCCAATTTCCATAATAAGTTGTAGTATTCTTCAAAAGAGAAAATTTCTTTAAGATTATTTGAACTGATTTTTCTACATGAGTATATTTTTCAAAACAAAGAAATGGTAATAAATACCTTGAACTGCAAATCAAAACTCTTTGGTTGAATAATGAAAATATCAAATTCAGAGGGAGTTGAGAAATTCATGTTTGAGATGACAATTTTAAGATGAAGATGGAGAAAAAATTTCAATATAACTTTATAACTTAGTCCCACTTTTTTCTCATAAATCGATTCATTGAAATATAAGGCATTTGAAACACTTGAATTTGGAGTCCTGAAGATATGTTGAACATGAAATGATGAAGCATGGTGCTATAGGAGATTTAAATTTCAACAAGATTTTCAAACCCATAATCGTTCAACCAATTGTTTAGTTTTATTAGATAACTATGCTCTCATAATATTGCATAGGAATGAACTTTTCCCAAGGGCTCATTGATATTTAATTTCAATATGATCCATGTTTTGCTGCAAATATTGTACATGCCCTGTTTTGATTTTTGGAATGATGTTTTGTTACACCTTGTATGATATATTTTCATAAATGATTTTCTTTTATTCAAATTATTTTCTTGCTTGCAAATTATTTTTAGATTTCATTTGAAACTATTAAATTGTGGATTTTGTTCTCATCTTGATTTTATTTTGAGTTTTCAGACTACAGGACATCCCTAAAGAATGTGCATATTTCTTTTGATCATCGTACATTCAATCATTTTAATTTTTTACCATAGTGTCTTAATTATGGGGTATTCACCAAGTCATGACATCTTGTTATGCATTGTACAATTGTGACTAGAAAAGGAAAATTTTATGAAAAAAATTTGATGAAGGTTTTTCAAGCTTCTCAAAATAGTGGTTGGACTTAAAGCTATCTAAGCAATTGATTTCTATGAGAAATCTGAGACTCAATTTGTCTTTAAAGGAATTTATTGATTGAAGAGTTTCATGCACTTATATTAATATAAAATAGTTCTTGTGGAAAGGTATGAGATAGACATCTAGAGATAAAACATTGAATGGGAATACTTTTTTATACTTTGGAGTGAATAGTAGATTCTTGGAAATAGATATCATCCTCATTTGCTTGAAAGAGATACTACTTCCCTTATTCCCTAATTGCTAAAGAAAAAATTAACAAGAAGGGATGAGAAATGAATTTTATATGACTTTGAGGAAATTTAGATATCTTTGTTGGGGTTATGGACTGTTGGCATGGGATAGATCCGCAAGAAGTGCGGAAGCCAACAAGTGCGAAAGGGTCATTTCGCGGAAAAAGGACCTTTCGCCACTTTTTGCGTAAGCATAAGAGTTGTTAGATTAATCAATTCGGTCATGTGGACCATTTTGTAATAAGAGAAAAACATATAAATAAAGCAATATTGTAAGCCTAAGGGCATCGAAGTTTTGGGGATTAATCTTATCTTTTGGTTCAGTTGTATCCGCGATATAATGACTTCACTAGTTTTTGCGAGGTTTGTTCCGCAGGTGTTGATGAATGAATGAAGATGTTCGGTTATGAATTTTGTTGTTATGCTAAGATGCGATGATGAATGATGGATTATGTGAATGCTTTATGTCGATTAATATGAATATATGTTATTGATTAGTGTGAATATGTTGTTGAATATCCTTTGAAATGTATATGCGAATGATTGGTTAATGGATGGTTGCGAATGTTGTAATCTCTGGTTAATGTGCACATATCTTCTCCACAACTGCGGAAGCTTGGTTCCTGCAATACCCTTATCTGCCTCGGGTGAGACCTCACCTGCTTTGCAGGTGTTGCTGGGAAGGGTAACTCCTTTCTGGGCTGGTGTATAAGGGGTTGTTGGTGTTTGTTGACAACAGAGTGAACCCCTGTTGAGAGGAGTTGAGTCAACAAATGGTTCCGTTGCCGGGACCCTAAAAAAGAAGAAAAGAGGATATGCCGTGGAACCCAACAAAAACAGAGATCCAAGAGTGGTTCGATAAGAAGGAAAAATAATTCACAGAAAGCGAGAAGCGAGATCCTAAGTAGACAATGAACAGTTGGCTAGAAAGATACATCTACTCAAACATCCATGAAATATTTTTTTGCGAATTCCTAGTGCTATTGCATGAGTGGCTAGCATAGTTGATGTTCCGCAAGAACCACTGTCAAAAGACTAAGCCCGACTGTTGGACCCTGGAGTTGGTGCGACAGCTGAAACAAGTTGATAATAAGGTATCACGAGCTGTTTATTTTTGGGTAGACAATATCCTTGAAGGATACATAACTAAGTTCGCGGTAGATACTATCAAATCATACAGCGATTCCCAAAGAAACTTCTTCAGGGGGCGAGGGGAAGATTTTTGTCATCGTTAAAACCGTGGATTAAAATGCTGGTGTGTGAAAAAAGGATACCGAGGATGTCCTCTGATGAGTAGAAGAATCGGTGTGCGAAGGTGAAGGTATCGCGTAAATGCGAGTCTGACAGAAAGATGTGGTAGATGGACATGAGCGACGATGAATTTGAAAGTGAAGCTAACGAAGAGCATGGTGTCTTGAGGAGTGGAGCTATATTCCGGTGTCCTGAGAAGAAGAGGAGGACTAAGAGAGAGTATCCTGAGAGGAACATAAAAGAGGGCTGCGAAACAGGACCACAGGGAAGGAAGTGACCGTATTGCGAAGGAAACATCGAACAGGCTACCCCAGAGGCAGAAGAAGGTCATATCGTAGGTTACCATGTACCTTCGAACCTGCACACCACTCTGAAATTTATAGGAAGGAATCCAAGTTACTCGCGGAGCTACCCTACGTGTAGTGGCAGGAGTAGCGCATCTGTAAATAACAATACTAGTAACGTTCAGATGGCGAACAAGGTAAAGCTGCCCACATTTCAAGGGGACGAGACCGAGGATCCCAAACAATATTGGTTTATCTTGGAGGTAGTCTAGACCGTGAAGCAGGTTCAGGACGACACCATAAAAATGGGACAGCTGGTGACGACCCTGAGGGGCTGAGCATTAGACTGGTACATGAAGTTCGTAAAAGCTCTGGTGGGAACAACAACGAAAACATTGGCTGAGATTAGAGCTGCAATGATTGACAAATTTAAAAAACCAAAATCTGAGTCGCAATACGTCATTGAGTTGAAGGAAATTAAGCAATTTCCAAACGAATCGGTGTGGGAATTTGATCAACGATATAAGACATTAATAGAGAAAGTGAGCTTTCCGATAAATGAGCTGCAACACAAAGAATGGTTTATCGCGGGATTGGTACCGCATATCCGAGGGCCATTGATGTAACAAAAGTTTGCAACAAAGGTGGAAGCATTAAAGATCACAATGAAGCTAGAGGCTTCACCAATTAGCAAAGCAGGAATGGGAATGGATAGAGTTAAGGCATAGTTGGCCAATTTAACATTACAGCTGGAATATATCAGGAAGGGCAAGGAAACCTGAGGAGATGTATGGTGCACCAGATGCAGAATTGAGGGGCACCATAAGGACAATTGCCCAGAATTCCAGGAATACTTGCAGGCAGGGGGACCAAACCCACTTCGCCAGGGAGGCATGCCATGGTGCACTGTTTGTCAGATCAGGGGGCATCGACTAGAGGAGTGTGTATATTTTCAAAAGATGGTATCGAAGCCAACAAACTTATACTGCAAGTTTTTATGATCGGTTGGCCATGATGAGAAGGACTGCAGGGCCTACGATTTGCTGCAAGAACGGACAGCTGACACGTATTTCATGAAGGGCGAAGAACCACCGGTGGTACAATAGTAATCACAGTATAGCCATCCGCAACAATATCACAAGGGGCAGTATGGGCACCCGCAGTACCCACCACCACCGTATGGTCAGCCGCAGTACGGGGCAGCAATAGTATCAGTAGCCATAGTATGGGCAATCGTAGTATCAACAATATGGACCACCGCACGGAGGTTTTGGAGGAGGATATCGTGGTGCCCAAGGTATGGGATGTTGAGGCACTGCTAGACGCGGTAGATGTCCAATTACCTGTTATAATTGCGGGTAGTAGGGGCACTACCAGAGAGACTGTCCGAATCCAGCGCCGCAGTGTACATATTGCAGTGCTGCAGATCATAGTATAGAAGACTACCCTCAGTTTATTGTGAAGTGGCAAAACAAGCAGAACTGAAATTCAAACAATCCAAAGATTCCACCTACGGTACAGATGATTTCGACAGAAGCCATAGGTAACCACGCTATGGTGGGGATATTAACGCAAGGAAGAGCACTGACCGGGGCTGATAAGCGACACATCAATGTCAGACCAACACAAACACAATGAAAGCAGGTCAATGAGGGCACTGGAGTGGAAAAGGAAATTTTCTCAAAGGCACAGGAGGCAATGAGGAACAAGCGATGGGTAGCTCTGGAAGAAGAAATCTATGACATGCCACCAACGTTTGATCACACGAAGTCGCGAGGGAAGGAAACTACCCTAAAAGCCTTCATAGGGAGTTTCCTAGATTTGGCAAAAGATCCAAAAATATTGGAAGAAATAGCTAGTCTACTACGATGATGAGGAGGTGTACGACTAGAGCATAAAGTCAATCTCATACATAAAAGGAAAACAGGCAAGGAGATGCGGATGTCGGCACAGATTGAAGAATTTGATGTTGACTCCATCGTTCTGGACTTGGGTTCGGATGTGAATATCCTGACTAAACAGACCTGGGAGACGATGGGAAATCCACGGATGAATTGGTCGCTAGTACAGCTGTGACTGGCGAACCAGAGCAAGGTCACCCCGCTAGGTCAGGTATGTCAACTTCCAATTGAAATTGAAGGGCTCAGAACGTATGTGGACTTCGACATCGTTGAGATCGTGGATAAAACCAATCCCTATCTGATATTGTTGGGGATAGACTGGGATATGGAAAATCAAGCAATCATCAAGTTTAAGAAAAGGATAATGTCATTTGAGAATCAGGAAATGAGAGTCATCGCACCACTGGATCCAGTGGAAGGGCTGCGCTATACGGAGCTGGTCAGAGATGAATTTACGGAAGGATGGGACAGTCTGTATAACATCGCTGAAGATTATGTTAACCCCGCCAGGGATGGAGATTTGGAATGGCACAGCACCAATTCAACATCCTCCGACTTATACGAGGCCCTTGATAATTGGCAGAACTGGTTGCATGAAGTATCTTTTCGGAGGTGTGCAAAGATAACACAGTCCCAGCGAATGGTAGCTAAGGAGGAGTATACGTTACCTACCTATGAAGGACTTCCCAACCTCGACATGTTTCCCAATGAATTTGAGGAGAAGGTGGCAGAGCCACAGCATCTTCTGGCCCTGGAGGAAGCCCTGAAGGCTACTCCTACGCGATGGTGGGCAACGCATAAATCAAACATCACTTCTTGGCCACTATGCCGACGCCTTATGAAGGTCCGGTTCGGCGAAGCCTCAAAGGACGACCATATGCGATACGACGGACAGGGAGACCCGAAGGCACACCTAAATTCCGGTCAACACCGATGGGGATCGAGAGCATGACAAGAGTGGGTACACACGTTCGTACAGACAATGGATGAGGTACCGCAAAGTTGGTATGTCACAGCAGAACTGCGACGTAGGACAACGTCTTGGGAGCAGCTTACGATTGGCTTTAGCCAAATGTTCTCATTCGCAGATATAAATCCCTTAATCCACACCGTGCTACAGGCTATCCACGGAAAGATCTTTGAAGAGGTACCAACCGGACAACCAATGGCACTCCAATGGACGGCGACACCAGAAATGTTAATGGAGTGCTACAATGTCACTGGAGAACCCGAAGATGATGATGACCCCAGATCTACATATGTACTGGAGTCAGAGGGTAGTCGCAATGTGGTGGCACCAGATATACCGGCGGACAAATTTCAACAACCATTAAATATTACAAAGGTGAACATTGGATCAGAGGGAAACCCAAATTCGCAAACATTGAGGATTACTGGGATGAGTCGACCATTGAGAAAGTAATTGATCTACTACATGAGTTTCAGGATTTGTTTCCAACTAAGTTCTCAGAGATGAAGGGAATATCTGGAGACCCAGGAGAGATGAGGATTCCCCTGAAACCCGACGTAAAGCCAGTTAAGCAGTGACCATATCGATTGAACCCGCGATACAAGGAATGAGTGCAAGCCGAACTTGAAAGAATGCTGGAGGTAGGCATTATAGAACCCGTGGAGGAATCAGAATGGATCAGTCCAATGGTTGTCCAGGACAAGAAAACTGGTGAAGTGCGAATATGCGTCGACTTGAGGAAACTGAATGATGCCTACCTACATGATCCATTCCTAACCCCATTCACAGATGAAGTACTCGAAGGCGTAGGAGGCCAGGAGATATATTCCTTTACGGATGGATTTTCAGGCTACCACCAAATCAAGATTGCAAAAGAAGATCGACACAAGACCACATTCATCACTGAGTGGGGATGCTTTCAATACACGGTGATGCCATTTGGATTAAAGAATGCTCCGACAATATTTTCCAGAATAGTGGTAGCAGCTTTCAAAGATTATATTCATAAGTTCCTCGCGATTTACATGGATGATTGGACGGTATATGGGTTAGTCAAGGATCATGTCGCAAACTTAAGACTCATTCTAGAACCCTGCCGACAGCACCAGATTTCACTGAACCTCAAGAAATCTATCTTTTGTGCTCCGTTCGGCATATTATTGGGACATATTGTCTGTCGCGAAGGAATGTTGGTGGATCCAACAAAGATCGCCATCATTGTGGACCTCCCCCCACCAACGATAACTAAACAATTGCGAGTGACATTGGGACACACAGGGTACTACCGAAAATTCATCCGAGGCTATGCAACCATCATAGCACCCATGGAGAAGCTACTAAAGAAGGATGCTAAGTTTGAATGGACTGAGAACTGTCAAAAAAGTTTGGACATATTAAAACAAAAGATGGTCGAAGCCCCAATCCTTGCATTCCCGGATTGGACGAAGGAATTTCACGTACACGTTGATGCGTCATCAGTTGCACTGGGTGTCATCTTGGCCCAACGTGGGACCGACGACATCGACCCTCGATAGCATTCGCTAGTAGAAAATCATCTACTGCGGAGAGGAACTATATGACCACCGAGCGGGAAGGGCTAGTGATGGTCTACGCGTTGCAGAAATTTAGGCACTACCTCCTGGGGGGTCACTTTAAGATGTTCACCGATCAATCTGCATTGAAATACTTGGTGAACAAGCCTGTGTTGGGGGGGGGAATCTGCCGCTGGCTATTGTTGTTTCAGGAGTTTGATTTCGCGATTATTGTAAAATCAAGACGATTGAACGCTAGACTTGATCATCTCTCGCGAATAGAATCAAGAGACAAACCAAGAAGCATTGATGAAGGATTGTCGGATGCTCAGTTTTTCAGGGTTGGCGGGGTGGATAACCACTATGAAGAAATCATTCAATTTTTGGCGACAGGGGAGGCACCGACCGAGCTCACTACCAGCCAAAGGAAGAAACTAGTTGTATGAGCTGCAGAATTTCATCTAATTGCAGGGGATTTATATAAAATGGGCCCAGACGAGATTCTACGATGATGCATCCTTCTGCATGAACAGGAACGGATTCTGTCGGAAGCTCGTGATGGAATTTCTAGGGGACACTATGGCGGACGAGCAACTGCTTGGAAGATCCTTCGAGTAGGACTATGGTGGCCCACCTTGCATGGAGATGCGGTGGATTATGACAGGAGCTGTGATGTGTGTCAACGAACCGAGAAACCCTCGCGATGTGATGAAATGCCACTGGTACCACAAGTAACGTTGTAGGATTTCGATAAATGGGCTGTCAATTTTGTGGGACCCATCAACCCACTTGGGAAAAGGACAGGGCCGCGTTACATTATCACTGCGACGGACTACCTGACGCGTTGGGCGGAAGCTGTGCCAGTAAAATACTGCTCTGCTGCAACCGCATCACGATTCCTATTTGATAATGTGGTTACCCTGTTTGGTTGCCCTAAAGTATTACTAAGTGATCAAGGGACACATTTCGTTAACCAAATGATTGCTGCGATGACGGAGGAATTTCAAATCCAACACAAGTAGAGTACACCTTACCACCCTCAGGAGAATGGGACCATTGAGGCATTTAATAAAATCTTGGAGCATGCTCTCACCAAAGTATGCAATGTGAACTGCAACGACTGGGACCGAAAAATTCCAGTGGTCCTTTGGGCGTACCGCACCACATGCAAGCGATTGACTGGCCAGACTCCATTTAAACTGGTATACGGCCAGGAAGCAGTGATGTCGATGGAATACATAGTACCCATTTTGCACATCGCCGCAGCAACGATGATGAGCAACAATAACGCACTCGAGGAACTATTGACACAACTAATACAATTAGACTAAGATCAATTCATCGCAGGGTTTCACCAGAAGATAGAAAAGGACCGCCAGATGGCGTGGCACAACTGCTATGTCAAGACGAAACACCTATAGAAGGGAGATACAATTATGTTGTATAATAGCAAATTTGCGAAACACCCTGACAAGTTGCAAATGCACTAGTTGGGACCGTATGTTATCACTTTTATCACCAATGGAGGCGCAGTATAGTTAAAAAGCTTGGAAGGGGTACTGTTACCAAAATTAGTCAATGGGAGTAGGTTGAAGCCCTATCACCATGATCCGACACAGCGTGGATGAGGACTCAAGAAACTAAAAAAAAAAAAAACCGACAGATGATGCAGGATGAGCACAAGGAGGGGTTGTCTCGCAGCGTGGAGTATGGACTGCGACAGCAGTAGGGTCGCAACCCTATCAAATTAGTACAGATGGGAATTTTTCAGATGACAAGTCTGATGAATAAAGTATGATGATTAGTTGGCATGGATCGGTGGTGGCACCAGGCACGTTTGGCACACAGCATGGCTGAAGGAACCACAGATGATAGTTTGCACGAGGGTAACACAAAGAGTGGCTGGGGGGCAGTATGGTCACTCATCATGCATGCCGGAAGCCCGGTCACCACACGTAGAAGAAATAATGACAGAATCGGTGCACTAACTGAACGGATCCGCAAAATATTTCTCGAAATAGACGTCCATGATGATGGAAATGCATAAATACAAGCACTTGACATTAAGCAGAGCACAGAGGTAGTTACCAAAAGTAAGACATCCATGCTAAGGGCGAGTCAGGTCATTGCATAAGTTAGGAATTCCAAGGAGGCTGTGGAAATGCTCCATTTTATTTTGTGCGGTAGCACACCCGGGGCGCTGCGGGCCCGAACGACGAGTGTGCATGAGCGCCTTGAGGAGCGGGAATCCAGGACACTCGGGTTCCCCAAAGATGAGGTTTCATCCGAGATGTCTAAGTATGTGGTAGTAGTTCAAAGCTTCAGGGTCCCACTGAACACCAGAAGAACGGGGGTAGCAGGCCCCCTGGCCCCGATAAGAAGCAATCTAAGGTGCGAAATAGACGTGCCGGAGTAGTCGGCTTGTTTCCCACCTTGGCATTGTCGACAAACTCCTTCTCAGGTGGGAAATAATGGGAAGTGATCCAACAGAATCTGGAGAAGTAGATGATCAAGGTTTCAAGAGACTGGAGGATGAGTGCAAGAAGTACATGACAATGAACCAATGATCGACAGATGGGGATGAGAAGTACACAACAGGGAGTTCTAGACAACAAGAACAGTTTCAACAACCGAGCACAGTGCAGGGTGGATGCAAACCACCAGTTTCTAGCTGAGGTGGCTTAGGACGAGCCACAAGTTTGTGTTGGTGGCCTGTTGGCATGGGATAGATCCGTAGGAAGTGTGGAAGCCGACAAGTGCGAAAGGGTCATTTCGCGGAAAAAGGACCTTTCGCCACTTTTTGCGGAAGCATAAGAGTTGTTAGATTAGTCGAGTCGGTCATGTGGACCATTTTGTAATAAGAGAAAAACATATAAATAAAGCAATATTGTAAGCCTAAGGGCATCAAAGTTTTGGGGATTAATCCGATCTTTTGGTTCAGTTGTATCCACGATATAATGACTTGACTAGTTTCTGCGAGGTTTGTTCCGTAGGTGTTGATGAATGAATGAAGATGTTCAATTATGAATTCTATTGTTATGCTATGATGCGATGATGAATGATGGATTATGTGAATGCTTTCTGTCGATTAATGCGAATATATGTTATTGATTAGTGCGAATATGTTTTTGAATATGCTTTGAAATGTATATGCGAATGATTGGTTAATAGATGGTTGTGAATGTTGTAATCTCTGGTTAATGTGCACATATCTTCTCCACAACTGCGGAAGCTTGGTTCCTGCAGCACCCTTATCCGCCTCGGGTGAGACCTCACCTGCTTCGCAGGTGTTGCTGGGAAGGGTAACTCCTTTCCGGGCTGGTGTATAAGGGGTTGTTGGTATTTGTTGACGATAGAGTGAACCCCTGTCGAGAGGAGTTGAGTCAACATGCACGCTCACTAGTAGTGAAGCAAGGTCTATGATTGATGCAAACAGATATGCTATCATGTCCTTGTAGGTCAAAGCCACACATCTATGATACCAACTGATGCAATGATGATGAATTCCATTACTCTAATCGTCTTCACTCACACAAGCACCCAAATACTTAAAACACACAAGAAAGCACCGGGTTCCCATTAAATTAATGGCTCCAAGTCCCTTCTATTAATTGACATAAATTTTACATTACAATGGACCAAATGGGATCTCACCACATATGTACAAATGGGTTTAAAACCCATCAACGCTCACCTCTCACACTCTCTTAGCCTGCTGGTTTAAGTCATACCTAGGCATTTCCAACTCTGACTGATTCTGCTGCTTAGTTTCTCTTTGTACCCACTTAGTTTCGGTGTGCCTCTACTCAACCTATTATCCCTTATCTATTCTCTCTCCTAGGTATACTTTTTAATCTATTGTTATATTATTCTCCTATGTGGAGTATTCCTTACTACCTTCTCCCTTTCATTGACCACTGATATAACCATATTAATCTTGTCTTATTCTCCACTCACGTTTGGAAACTTATTTTTTGCTCTTCTCTATTTATCCTTCTTTATTGATATCCGGAGGCTTATCTTTTTCTCTCCTCCATTTTGGATCCTTCTTCTTTGTTCTTGAGACTTCTTTCTTCTTTCATCTTCTTCACAAATATCCCCTGTTGTGTGCCAACTATCCTTGGATCATTTAATTCTTGTCATTATACATTTACTTTGAATTCATGGAGAGCTCATCAAGCCTCACCTGGACTTAATCCCCTTTTTACAAGTGGCACCCCTCTTAGATCTACATTAAATCCTTGTACTAAAATCATTCAATTATGTCTTTAATTCACTTTCTAGAGCTTTTTGGCTCCTTCGCGCTCTTTCTCTTCACCTCTTCTTCCACTGGGAACCTTTGTTCTATTGCAAGCTAATCCAATGGCTTCTATTCTTCCACATGTTAGCAATTAATTGGCTATTTATACTCTAAGGAACCTTTATTCCTTATCTAAAATTACCAATTCCAATGGTTTTTATTTACCAATTCCACCTCTAATCGATGGTTTATGCACTCCATCATCCTTTTCCTTCCTGAAACCTTCATATAACTCTGATACTTGGCCTTGGATATGGTATCAGATGCTTTCATGTTGCCACATCAAATATTCTCTTAGACTTCTCTCGTCATACCTCTCCCCGATCATCACCTTTTGCTACTCGGATATGGCCACTCCGATAGCCATTCGGGATCGACCACGTGTACACATCTGATTTGATGTTGAATCTTCTCTATTGAGGCTTCCTCAAACTCCTCTGCTACTTCCTCTGAAACCCAAATTCGATGACCACTCTGATGCATCCACATGTCATCATGTGATTCATTGTTGAACCTTTCCAGGCTACCAAAGCTTCTCCTGTGCAATCTCCTTTCTAACTTCGATATCCAATCGAATCTCACCACTTCAAACCTCATCGTGGTTTCTTGTTGGACCTCATAAATGAAAATTCTATTTTTAAATCCAAAACCAAAACTTCGACATCCATTCATATGCTACCATGCATTTCCATCTGATTTTTTTTTGAGATTATCCATTGGTGATTCAACCTAGTACACACTTCTGCAACACCAATCATAACCTTTGATACTCGAATTCTAATTCAACCCTTCACTAGTTTTTGTGGACGGTTGCACTTGTGTCCAATCAACTCTGTTCTAAGTCTTCCACAATGTCCAAAACTCTTAAGGGTCATTGTACTTGTGCCCAAATTCTTCTAAGTCCTTCTTGTAATGGTGCTTGATCTCCATGCCCCTAGAATTGACCTTATGTTCCTTCATTAGTCTCCTCTTGTAACAAGAAAATCATTGCCTCATGCGTAGTATTCATACTGCAATCAACTTATACTTACATCTTTTATTTCTTCTCCATCGATGCCATACCCTATACTAGGTGTGTAGGGTTATCCTCATCTTCACTGTAATTCCTAAACTAAAATTCATGTTAAAGGGTTTATTTTCTATATAAGAGTAATATACATTTTATATAGCTTAAATTCATAGCAATTGTAATTTGAAACAATAACAATATTAAGGCATAATGAGAAAGTAAGGCATACTTGAACACTAGTGTAGACTTACAGTGGTGTCGTTGAAGTGAGCAAGCTGACCAACAGGAAAAAAAATCAAGAAACAACATATGGGGGGACCACTCTCCTCCCAACGAACCCCTTAGTGCAATATCGAGAGCCTCAGAGCTCTCAATCAATAAAAATATGCCAGAAAAACACCTCCTTACCATAGTAGGAAAATTATCTCACCCTCCTCCTCCGATAAGCAAATGTCTCACAATAGACTAACTAAACCTCCAAAAACTACCACACCGACAACACCCCAAATGAGGAAGAGAAAAAAAGACCCCCCATGAAGTCCTTCCCCCTCCTCTTATAATATCATTTTTTCTTAATATTAAAATAAGTTCTATTTGCATGGATGGCACTTTTCATCCATGCACTAATCCCACCTTAGATTAATAAATATTACTTAACATTATGTATGCATCAAATTACTATTTATGATTATTTTCTCATTATATATTAATTCATTTTGACTAACTTGCAAGTTGGGGCATTACATACATCCCCCCTTCAAGAAACTTTGTCCTAAAGTTGCATCACCCCCATTTCTTATTCCCATGAAACACATGAAAAATATCACATAGTATGCACAACCTTCATACAATTTGTGCCTACATAACTAGTACTATTGTGTGGGGGAGAGTGTTACTTGTGTGTCCATCATAGGTAATACTCGTATCTACACTATAACAAATATAATGCCATCTTTAACTACATGATTGATTACTCTTATTGGATTCCATCGATCAAGTCACACCACTGTGCATCAATTTTATTTCTACAATCATGCATCAAATAAATCCATTCACATGGTTTACTTCAACCCTCATGCACACTCACCCAAAATCATACCATCCGATTAACCTCTGAACACCCCCAATACTCCAGATGGCCCTACTCGCCATGGCATGGGCCCCTTACTGCAACTAGTACAAGGGTCTCTCATCATGGTGTGACCTTAGAATACATCAAAAGTCTCATCATAGCTTCAAGAATGCATGAGTATAACTATCACTATATCCTTGACTTCTTGCATCAGTCTAAGTCTTCTGGCCTTTTGGCCTTAGCTGGGCCCCGTGGACCTAAGGCATCAACTGGAGGGTACCAGGCTAATGTTCCAATGCATTAAACCACACACACTAGGAATATCATAATTTTGTCCCAAACTCCCTCCAAAACTCCAATTGAGCAATCAACCCCAGTCATCGAAAGTATTCCTCCATATACCTCCCCCTGGAAAAGTACCTCAATCTATGGACTTCTGGTAACTATATAAAGGAAATGAACCGCGACATAGGTTTACTGATTGATTTTGTACCCAAACCTTAAGGTGTGAAATTTATACATTATCCTTCATGGTTATGGGATACCATGATATCCTTGAATGAACTAGCCCTCTAGGCCCATGGGTGGATTTCCTGTCAAACTCCACCTCATCATGCTAACAAATAATTCGTCTTAATCCAAACATTAGAGAACACATACTATCAACATTAATATAGAGGATCCACATGTTATAACCACATTCCCTTATGAGAGCATAACATCATCATGAGTACTAATGAACTACATGCTATCACATGCCATCATAAAAGCATAGCATCATCCTCACGAATATGAAGGAACCGCATGCTACTACATGTCATCATGAAAACATAACATTGCCATGAGTATCAAGGAACATGGAATTATCATACACCATCATAACATCATAACGTCGTGAATAGTAAAAAAATACATGTGTGTTTTCTCTGTTTGAAGTAAGAGAAACATTATATCTCCATAATATTCTCCATGTAAATGGAAATCTCAACATTTGTAAAAAATCATGATGATTAACCCTAATTTTGCTCCAGTAATCAAGACTATAGCAAGGGAAATTCCATCTTCACTAAGGTTCATACTCTAGATGGAATGCCTTTTATTAAAGCATTGGCATGTCCTCATGTCCTCATATGATGTCCTCTGATACCAAATGGGTATGAGGGATGGCATAACTACACCTTCAGAAATAGAATATATAGAATATAGAAACATCAAAAAATATTTAAAGTATATATGTTTCCAAGTATGCCATCTTGTTTTATATCTCTATCACACAAGTCTGGAAATTTGTTCAAATATGCATGTGAAATAAACAAGACTTTAATTAGAAATCACATTACACCTATGGAGGGTTAGGAAAAAGGTTAATCACCATTGAACTATTTGAATATGGGAAAACAATTATAGTGCCTAGCGAAACATTCTATGCATGGACATTCAAACCAATTATGTATTTCTCCATTTCAACAAAAAATAGTTCATAATTATAAATCATGTTCTAGGATACAAGAAACAACCATTTAGTTTTTGTTTGGAAGTTCATTACCTACTCGATTTTGAGGGAGATATAGAACTAGGGAGTTCCATTCATTGAATACATATAGTACAAGACATAGGCCACATTCACAGAAAGGACACATAAAATGGGAAAATATAGGAAGTCAATATTGTAAGATAAGTGGAGTTACTAATTAATATGTATACAACTCTGGTTCTGTAGGGAGGTTTAATTATTTTTCACCTCAAGTTATAAATCCTTTTTGACAATTTACAATAGACAGTTGCATAGTTATCCTAGGCTAGCTAAGCTCATATATAACTTATGTTATAAGATTTGTAAAACTAAGACATGGCTCTATGAAAATGGTTTCCCAAGTGACAAGAGACAAAAAATTAGATATGTACAATCATTTTCTATCTTTTGGTAATATAACATCTGGTTATTTTACCACAAAAAAAACAAATTATTTGGCAAGAAAATCAAGGAGATACAATATGTACAACTTCGTTTTTTGAGAAATGGTTGAAGATAGGAAGGTTTGGTGAATTGCACAAATATTAGTTTTGGAATATATAAATAAAATGAGACTAGTTTCATTGGGAGAGGACATTACAAATGATTACAAGTTCAAATTTAACAAAAATTAGAGTTGAAATAACAAAGTATTGTCAAGACAAGGTCAGCCAATAGACTTGACCTCATAAAAAGTCTAAAATTTAGCAGGTTAACTTACATTAAGCAAAAAGAAATTATTGGTATGTCCAAATCAAGTGATTTGGATGCAATCCCAAGAGGAAATAGAGAAAAAAATTTATGTAAAATTTGAGGTAAATTTGGCTCGTCATTATATAGATATTAGATTGGAAGCGAAAGGTTCGAAAAAAACTTTAATTTGTTGAGTAAATGAGCAACTATTGTAACATCTTGAAAGCTTCCAATATGAAACTCAAATAAGGTATAATTTTAAGGAGATAATATGATCCATATACTCTCAAATACTCATATTTGTATATGTATCAAAGTGTAAGAACATCATTTATAAGTTACCATAGTTTTGTTTACAATTCCCTATAAAGAAAAAAAATGTCAACTTACTTTCATAGGACCTAGTGCATAAGAATTTATAAATTATTCGAAATATCATTCTCATTCACTTTGGAGGTTATTCCTAATAGTTAATCTAAATAGGGTATCTTTGATATGATGGAGTTATCTTGATAGGGAAAAGATGCAATTAATTTCAAATGACATTTTTGAAAAAAAAACCCTCATAAAAATGGTTTAGAGGCAATAATTGTGATAAGGAAGCATTAAAATATATTCCCAAAAGAATTGTAAGATACAAACCTAATTGCATGAGGGAAACTGAGAAGTAAAATATTGACGTATATAAATTGCAAAAGGACAAGGATGATTCAAAGGAAGAACTAGCAAGGAAAGATAGTGAAATAAAAGGTTGCATAATCATAATCAATCCCTTCTTAGCAAATGAAGAGTGCGAAAATGATGCCTATAGGAGGAAAAATCAAAGATCATAGATTAAAAGACAACCAAGAGGGTTGAAACCCGCACTCAATATTTTTTACATTTGCACTCAAATTGTTTTACATCTGCACTCAAATTTTTTTACATCTGCACTCAAGAATTCATATATGCACTAAAAAATTGTCTATAGTTCAAATCCGCACTTAAGGATTAAATCCTACAGGTCTTAAAACTTGTAATTTTAGATTGCACCGATCAAAAATTAAGGCTAACATATACTGAAATTCTGTAAAGAAATATTCGGGAGTGCAAACTACAAACACTATATTCTATGAACTAATTTAAAACAACAAATAGATAATGTCTACTTTACATAAAATTTGCAATATGGAAATTACGAAAACAAGGTACATCAGCTAAATAGTGTTGTTCTACATAACACAGTGATCTAAAATATTATGGTTTGCGAGAACAGGTTCCAACAACAATCACATGGAATTTCTACTATTCAAAAAATAAAGTATTACATCATCTTGGCATCACACTCAATTGAAAAGATACAACACACTTACTCTCACTCACTAACTATGCTGGACAAAAGACTAGTGCTCCCCTTCAACCTCTTTGATAGTCTTTGGTTCCTTATCCCTTATCAGGATACCAAAGTTCCCATCAAATCCATTGAGGTAATAAATCAAAGGGTTGCTGCTAGGGATTTGGTATCTTGCGTAATTTATAAACGAAATGGTCAAACCTCTTATTGAACTTTGTTGTGGTTTCATTCTCAATATTTTTAGCACTATTTAAAGCAACCAATAAGAACTGATTATCCTTCCTTTCCTCCCATCTCTCAAGAAAATCACTTTCACATTGAGCCAATGTGCTAATATTATTATCGTGCAAGTTGGTAAACCGATCAATAATATCTTCTTCCAATGATAAGAAAAATAACTTCAAAACTACATCTAAATGCTGAATTTTTGCATGTCTTACCATGGTCATGAATGTATTACAATGGTCTCAAGCTGACATAACATTATTTCCTTGAAATGTGGGCATAGCATGTTATTATACTAGTAAGGAAGATTGATGATAAGTTTCTGGACAATAAAAGATATTCATAAAAGGTGGAAACTTATCAACATCCTCATTACCGAGAAAGTTTGTAAGAATGACAAAAAGGTGAACATCAACATCATCACTTTCCTAGAAGAAAATGGAAAAACCAATGACATTTGTGGAATAAAAAATCCAAGAACTACATGACAAGATATTATCAAATACCAACAATTATATCAAATTGGCAAAATTACAACAATGCATAGTATTAAACGCCATAAATGTCATTACCACCAAAGATTTTATATGTATGGATAAATGATCAAGAATGAAACGAACTCAATGCCAATTTATAAATATCATACAAATGAGCATTTATTTTTCTTTCGGGACAATCTTATGCTTTCAGGACAAAGCATTCCCATAGGGAAGGGAATGTTATAGCACTGTAACATACCCTTCACCCAATCCGACCGTTGGGAGGGAGCATTAACCTATTTCGGGCTCAAAAATTTCACCCCAAATCCATATTATGAATTCCATAAGATTTAATAGATATTTAAAAGATGTGTATAAATTCATAAACAAACATACACAACGGAAATAAACTCTATCCACACACACCTAGTAGGCATATACGAATTCAAACATTACATGCATTAAATAAAAACATTGTACATTGAAATAGAAAAGAATACTTATATTTATCCAATGCATATCCAAGAAACTAGATGTGTAAGAGCGATTTTCCACCCAATCGTGGGCTCTTTGTCCACCATATGCTATTTCTTCTGAAAGGCCACCCCCTAGCTGGGTTATGAGCCGGCCACTAGGGCGAAGGAAATACCCACATGCTTATCTCTCTTATCCCACATCCCGTTCTTCTCTATATACTTAGAAACATTCTCATACAGAGCTCTATAGGGATCTCACTCAGCCATTCCAGCATTGGCTTCCACAATATCTACCCCACACAACACCCATTTGAGCTTAGGCATTCCTTTAACCATTCCACTTTTCTCTTGTGCGATCCATATTTCCAAGTGCTACCAGTGTCTGCATAGAAGAAGTCCAATATGGTATGTGTTGTTTGAGAACCACCTGTATCTTCAATTCATGGCTTCTCAAGAACTTGTGAGTAGCAAAACTTTCTGGGTAAGGTTCCTAGCTTACCCAACCTCTCTGCTCACCTACAACCATCTATTTTCCCTTCAAATCTACAAATATATATCTAAATTAGAATTTATGGGTTATACACAACATGTTAAGGTCATAAACAACAATATAAATCTATGTGTAGTGTAGATCTATAGGAGAGAAAAATGAGAGAAATGAGGGTTGACTCCATAGGAGACGACATAATGGTGAAAATTCAACTAACATAGCTTCTAACTATAGAATAAAAGACTTCTGGATGCTGCAGACTGACTTGTGGCAGCTGACAGAACTGCCAAAAAAGTGTAGTCAGTCACATGCTTCAATAACTGCATGAGGTGACTTTTCCCACCAACCTCACACATGCATTCAATAATTGGTAAATAGTTAAACTGAGGTGATTGGCTTGTTTAAAGCACATGGCAGAAATAGGATGAGTTCTAAGGTTGACACTTGGAAGAAAGGATTTACTCTCCCATATGCCCCCTTTCCTTTTTCCCCTCTAGTGGAATCATAGCACCTCTAGTGCTCTTAAAACAGCCATGTTGTACCATTTTATTATTTATGCACATAATACATATTTTTCGAGTCAGCATGACAAGCCAACCATATAATAAAAATAACAATATGTACATCATACATGCCTAGCCATTCACTAGTCGGGCCTTGTCCTTGAGTTCCGCACTAGGATTTTGAACTAGCATATTTACATCATTTAAATCGTTTTGGTTAAATCCATTCCAATCAAAACTAGGGGTATTACAAGCATTCTAGCCAATATAAGTGCACTTGTATAAGTATATATTAGATCGTCCTAGTAGGGTATTACATGCCCTTGATTGAGTAGGAATGTATTACATGCCACTATGAAGATGCAACATAGCAAATGTGATGGGAAGTCTAATACCACACATTAATTCTAGTTATTAATTAGTATTTTCCATTATAGGTGTGGAAAATCACATATTGTTAAATAATTAACTCAAGATGGAGCTACAATTAAAACAAACAACAAAATATGATAGCAAATTAGTATAATGTAGTAGCAAGCACATTTCTTTGAAAATCTAGGTAAGCTCAAAACCATGAAAATTATTGCCCAAAGTACGACACAAACCTAAAAATAATATACTTTCCCAATAAATCTTGTGAACATCCCATGAACATCAGAATATATGATTTTACATAGTATCAAATAAATACCTAATGCATACCACTTCACATTAATAATTAATTTCAAATGTAGGGAATTGAAACATATACATGCAAACACTAGGATAGATGCAAAATAGTAGTTAAATTAACCTAAGTTTCTTTGGTTATGACTTTTTTTTAAATGTTCCCCCATTATAAGAGTACTTTTGAATTCATATATTTGACAATACTTTTTCAAGAATTAAAAACAAATGGATGTTCAGTTTCTGGTAAACATTTACAAAAATCTTTAAAGAAAACATGACTGTGAATGTAATTGCTTCAAATCAAGAATGAGCATGAATGTAATAAGTTACATCCATATAAATAAGAGAGAGATGAGATTACAAGTTAATAAAATAGTATAAACTAAACCAATGATATCTTGCTAACTTGCAAACTACATCCGTAAAGTTTAAGCTACAAAACACATAGATTTGAAAATACAAATCGTTGAGATTCAAGAGTTACAAAGCATGGCCAAAAGATTTATGCCATGTCCCTTCCTAAGTGACCATTTGACCAATTCCCTAGCCCATCCAGTCCCTATGGATTTAGGAGAAGCAAAATTTAATTATTGGGATTAATTTTGAACAAGGAATTAGTAGCTAGGAAGCTTAATAATTCTAATATTGAGATGATCCATTCTATTTTATTTTTCATGAATAAAATAATGTTAATAATAAATATTAATGATTATATGGCCAATAAGGTGCATACGATATAAGAATTTCTCCATAGAATCTTACCAATGAAGGAAATTGTAATAAAGAAATCAAAGCTAGAAAGCAATGAAAATAAGGAAACTAGAGAAAGCAAGGAATAGTTGGCAGGAAGCAGAAAAGTGGAAAAAACACTGTAAAGCATAAAAGCAGTGGAAAAGCAGACTAAAGCAATAAAAGCAGTGGAAAAGCAGACTAAAGCAATAAAAGCAAGAAAAGCACGATTAAAGTATAAAAGTAGTGGAAAAGCATAATAAAGTAGTAAAATCAAGAAAGCAAGGAAAAATAAGTAAAGCAGGATAAAGCAGTTAAAGCAAAAAGCAAAAAGAAAAGCTCTATATAGTAGCAAGTTCTAATCTCACTCATGAAGGCGCCTTAGGCTAGGTGTCTTGCTCAAGAATTTATCCAGCCTATAAATTCAAGGAAGAGCGCACCACTCATATCTTTTGGCTAATTATGTTTTGGTTTTGATAGCTCTTGAGCTTTCCATTCGACTTGGGAGGTGTGCCCCTAGTCATAGCTAGCAGATGTGCCCTAGCTGGTTCCTCTAGCTAAATCTTCGGTTAGATGCTTGGATTATGGAATCCAGCAATTTTCAATAATTTTATTGTAGGTCCTAAAGTTAAATCAATTCTGATTTCATATCTAGAACACGCTTTGTGAAGCTAGTAGTACGAACCTAAGAAGTTTTCCAATTATTCTCAATGCTAGTTGTTTCTACTGAATAATGTCAAGAATGAGCCTCTTCTAAAAGGAATTTCGACGGATATCTCATTTAGTTTTTGTTATTTTTATCTTATGATATTATTCCAGAACTTTCATAATGTCAAAGTCGGATATTTACATCATCTTCCAAAAACTACGCTAGATTTGCTTCCAAAATGTCTATTTTTAAGTAAACTTTCAATAATTGAACTTATGCTGTGTTAAATTGCATTATGTCAGTTCTTGGAGTTAATTAATATCATAATGAAAATTATCCATTTCTTAGTTTGTCAATTCGACGGTCCTTTATTCCTTTTGGAAAAACCTGAATATTGACTAGTTGTGTAGTCCCAGTATTCCCAAATCTTCTCTGTGATCCCAAACCTCACCAAACCAGGTCTGAACTATAATTCTTTATTTTGATAGAGGCTTTGGGGCTTATACACAATTCATCCACTTCCATGAAGCACCATAATTCATTTATCTCCACAGAAGTCTTGTGGACCATTTCCTTGCACTCTTGGGTTTATCCCAAGGGGTCTACCTGGGTGTGTTGAGATCAGATAAAGTGTCGATGTCGAAGTAGGGTTATTGTATAGAATTATTATACTTTCATATACATGTAATTTAAATTTTACCAAGTATTAAGAAGGTTTTGGTTCCAATTTCATTGTTGTGCAAGTCTTTTTTTAACTGGTCATTGTTTTTCCTGAATCTTCTTCCTAGTGTGCCTTACTTCCAGAAAGGTACATTACACTGGTTTCATAGCATGGTACTATAAAATTGCTCTTGGTATTCTTCCATGATTCCTAAAATAGATTTCGATCCGAAGAAGAAATATCCCCTGACGGAAGAAGAAGGAGAAGAAGAAGTTAATTCCACCGAAGGCTAGTTTCAAGGAGGGAGTATGGATGAAAATGACAAATTAAAACTCTTTGTGCAAATCATATTTAAAGGTTTACAAGAAATATTTCATAACATAATCCAATCCAGGAAATAGACCAGAGAATTATTAACTAAGAAGTTGGGAAACAAAGATGGAGAAGGGAGCAGTAGTGGCTCTCAAAATGGTGAAAGGAATATCCATGGTGGATCTATATTTTCCAAAACAGTTCCTTACAATAACCCTCATGATTACAAGAGTGAAATAAAAATTCAACCTCAGCCTACCATTCCCAAGTTCATCGAATAAAATAGAGAAGAATAACCTAAAGTACAGAATGAATCTCTTTCTACATGGGCATATCAATTTGTTGAGTACCAAACATTGAGTGAAGAATGACGAAGAGAACCACCATTCAAAGATTTATGTGAATCCCAAGAGAAGACAAATCCAAGAGGAAACTTTTGAATTCCTTCAAAAAATTCTGAGTTGAAAAAGGCTATTGGTAATATCTCTTTGTCATAGTTTTATGGTTCATCCAAGTGCATTTCTAGTTCTTGAATTAAAAAATTGGATAGCTACTTCCAGTTGAATCTTATGGCTAAGGGAGATTCCATCAAAATGGATACTCTACATCTAGATGGTGAAGCCAATCATTGGTGGTTTCATGGAATGAAGAATCTTGGACATGATAAAGTGCCAACCTATTAATAATTCACCATAAGTTTGGATGATAGATTCGATTGGAAAGATCCTGAGATCTCTTTCAAAGAGTTAGCGCATGCGAATCACACTAGAAATCTTGAAGCCTACATCTATAATCTCTAAGTTCTAAAAGCTAGCCGTAATGGTAACTGACATATCTGAATCTCGCTTGATCCTTTTGTTCATTGAACGATTAGTAGAGCCTTTGAAAGGTTTGGTGAATGCCTACAGACCAACTACCTTGCAAGTTGCAATGATTAGAGAAAGAGATATGCAATATGCTACTACACTGACAAGATTTCCACCTAGGCCTATTGTCCCCACTTAGTTCAATAATCAAAGGTCTCCCTTGAAGAATCTTCCTATCACTTTCAAGAAAGATAACTTCTACAAAGAAAGAGATGAATTGAGGAGAAGGAAGTTATGCTTCACCTATCAGGAAACATGGGTTGCAAGACACAAGTGTGCTAAGGGAAAAGCACACTATATTGAAGTCTTTTCAGAGAGTGAAGCTGAGGAGGAAGATGGAGAGGTACCAGTAGATGTAAAGGATCATATGAGACAGTCATTATACCAAGTAAGCATTCCATGGATTTCTCTAAATGAATTGATTCCTAATTTGCAAGTAACCATAGGAGATTACACTATGTCATATAGCTTTTATGTTGTTAATGTGGCTGATACTAACATGGTACTGGGAGTGCAATGGTTGTACTCCACTGGAGAGCATACCATAAAATACAAAGTGCTTGGAATGAAATTCTAATATGCTAGTGGGAAAGAGGTAGTGTTGATAGGAATCAACACTTACCCCAAGAAAGTGGTGTCTGCACATAGTATGAGATCTATTATGAGACATGGAAACATTGAGTGGGTTGTTAAATGCCTAATTACCACTCAAGGAACTACTTTGGATAATTACCACTCAAGGAACTACTTATATTTTAAATCTTGGTCATGCGATTGGGCAAGAAGGGGTTAAGGATCACATGGAGAAGATCCAATCTATTCTGGATTGGCCAAGCCCAAAGAATATTACTAAATTGATGGGGTTCATTGGTTTGTGTACTTATTGCCGGAAGTTTTTCAAAGGATTTTCAAAGCTGTCATCTCCACTGAAAAATATGACTAAGAAAGGATCCTTTAGTTGGTCAGAAGAAGCTGATCAATCATTCAAGAGAATGAAAGAGGTAATTAGTATTTTTCTTGTTCTTGCACTTCCATATTTTTCTCAACCATTTGTACTTGAATGTGATGCTTCAGGAAATGGGATTGGAGCTATCTTAATGAAAAAAAAGCATCCCATAGCTTTTGAGAGTAAGAATTTGCAGCCACATGAAATAATTTATTCTATATAAGTCAAAGAAATGTTGGCCATTATGCATGCATTGGTCAAGTTCAAACAATACTTGGTGCGGAGTAAATTTGTTGTCAAGACTGGTCATAACAAACTGAAGTACTTCTTGTCACAAAAGGAGCTAAATGATAGGAAGCAAAAGTGGGTAAGCAATGTCCAATCCTTTGATTTTTATATTGAATACAATAAGGTAAATATGAATGTGGTTTCCGATGCACTTTCTAGAAAACTAACCTTTGCAGTGATGAAATTTCATGATGATTGAAAGGTACAACTAGTAGTAGAATATTCTAAAAATCAGTTTGCATGTGATCTATTTGATTGGATGATATATTATGATGGCTATAATATCCTTAATTATGTCATCTACCACAAAGATAGAATCTTCTTGGTTCTCGAATTATCCTTGAAGAAAAATATTATAGAAGCTGCTCATGATGTGCCCCTAGCTGGACATACTGGTTTTTTGAAAACTTACAGGAAGGTGAGAGAAGGGTTCTCCTAGAAGGGACTAAAGAATGATGTGATGGAGTATGTGATATAATTATGGCATGTCAACAAAATAAAGTGGAACAACTACACCCCATTGGTCTCTTACAACCACTACCCATTCCAGAGAAAAAATGGGAAAGTGTATCAATGGACTTCATCACCGGTTTGCCTAAAATTCAAGGTAAAGAGTTCATTTTTGTTGTGGTAGATAGCCTAACCAAATTTGCACATTTTTTTGTTGTCACAACCACTATTTCAGCAAGCCAAGTGGTTGAATTTTGCTTTAGAGAAGTGTTCAAAATTCATGGTATGCCCAATCCATCATTAGTGATAGAGATAACAAGTTCACCAGTATTTTTTGGCAATAGTTGTTTAAGTTGGTGGGAACAAGGTTGGACCTCAACACAAGATACCACCTTCAAAATGATGACCAAACCAAGAGGGTGAATCAATAACTTGATGGATATCTTAGGAATTATGTTTCAGGGAAGAAGAAGGCATGGACTACCTGGTTACACTTAGGTGAATTATGCTATAACACAACTTTCCATCCATCCAGAGGTATGACACAATTTAAAGCATTATATGGATATGGTTCCCCAACATTTGCAGATATCATATTTGGAGATTGTAGGGCCCAAAAGGCAAAGGATTGGATCCAAGAGAGTCAAGACATACTTAAATAACTCAAAGAGAATTTGCAGGTTGCACAGAACCGACACAAAGTGTATACAGACAAGTACATAAGATAACGAACCTTCCAAGAGGGTGCTTTAGTTTATTTGAGGTTGTAGCCATATAGGAAATATTCATTGAAGTCAAAGGGGGCTGAAAAGTTGCAGCCAAGGTTTTATGGACCATACAACGTTTTGAAGAGGATAGGTGAAGTGGCATATGAGCTAGAATTGCCTCCAGAAAGCAAGATACACAATGTATTTCATGTGTCTTGTCTAAAGAAAGCAATAGGGAAACAAGTAATAGTCTCAAAAGTTTCATCCCCTTGATGATGAGGGAAATTTGGTGCTTGTTCCAGAGAAAATTTTGCATATATGAGAGAGGAGGTTGAGAAATAGAACTATCATAGAATATTTGGTGTAGTGGGAAGGGCTACCTACTGAGGATGTAATGTGGGAAGGAGAGCAGATTCTACAACATCCAGCATTGAAATTGCTTGGGGATAAGCAATATTGGGAGGGGAAGATTGTCATGTCCCTTCCTAAGTGACCATTTGACCAAGTAACTAGCCCATATAGTCCATATGGGCTTAGGAGAAGCAAACTTTAATTATTGGGATTAATTTTGAACAAGGCATTAGTAGCTAGGTAGCTTAATAATTCTAATGTTGAGATCATCCATAGTATTTTATTTTTTCATGAATAAAATAATGTTAATAATAAATATTAATGATTATGTGGAAAAGAGGGTGCATAGGAGATAAGGCTTGGTCCATAGAAACTTACCGAAGAAGGAAATTATAATAAAGAAATCAATGCTAGAAAGAAATGAAAAGAAGGAAACTAGAGAAAGCAAGGAAAATATGGCAGGAAGTAGAAAAGTGGAAAAAGTAGTGCAGAGCATAAAAGCAGTGGAAAAACAAACTAAAGCAGTAAAAGCAAGAAAAGCAGTGGAAAATCATAATAAAGTAGTAAAAGCAAGAAAGCAGGGTAAAAGCAGTAAAGTAGGATAAAACAGGAAAAGAAGAAAGAAAAAAGAAAAGCTCCAGAAAGAAGCAAGTTCTAAGCTCACTCATGAAGGCGCCTTAGGCTAGGTGGCTTGCACAAGACGTTATTCATCCTATAAAGTCAAGGAAGAGTGCACCACTCACATATTTTGGCTAATTATGTTTTGGTGTTGATCGTTGTTGAGATTTCAATTCGAATTTGGAGGTGTTCCCCTAGTCACAGCTGGGATATGTGCCCCTACTACTTGCTCTCATTGAATCTTCAGTTATATGCTTGGATGATGGCATCCCACCATTGTCAATGATTTTCTTGTAGGTCCTCTTACTGCTAGTGAACTAGTATGTAAACTATTCATACTCCTACTCCTATGAATGTACCAAGGTAATTGAAAAAACAATTTCCAAGAGTTTGTTACCAAATTATGTGAGGACGTCTAGGGGTCGATCAAAGGTGTGCTACTTCTATTGATTCTGATATATACTTCTGCGACAATGGGGGGTTCACTTTCTAGGGTGTTTCCATATTCCACAGGTCTTGATAGTTCATATTGTTCTACAACTACATCTAGGGCTAGTTCAGGTGACTAATATGGCACTCCATTACTTGGAAATTGGATTTCACAATCTTGTTTCCCGCTTGGGACTTCTCCCCAGCTTCCCCTTAATGGATTGTCTAGCACCTCTATCCCTCTTTCTATTAACCTTGATTTAGTTAATTCTTCTCTATGATTCATCTAACATAGATCATTTTGACTTTCTTCATTCATTTCCCTATTACGCATCTCTTTTTCCAATTACTTGATTTGTTTTCATTCCTTTCTCATCTACGCTTTCCACCATCATTCACAGATTTATGCTCTTCTTTATGCTCATTCATCCCTGGCATCGTTACTAGATTCACCCTCCATTGAAGGTAGTTCCTACATTCCATATTGTAGTAGCATCACCTCGACCTTTCTCCTGGGGCACGAGGGTCTTACTCCTCCATTCTAATACACGGTGTAAATTCCTTCAATAATATGATCCTATTAAGAAGAACTTGTACTTTGGAATGGATCGGGACGAGAGGAGAGCACGCAGCTGTTAACGAACGAACCCTAGCTTGCAGCTGAGGAGTATGGCGGCGCCTGGGGGAGGGGAGGACGACCCCCCCCGTCCACTTCTGATGAGGAAGCCTTCAGCAGGCTCATCCACGGCAGAGGCAAGAGACCCTCCCTTCCGGAGGTCCCAAAATTTATAAAGAAACTTGAAGACATCCCTGAAATCGCCCTGCCTGAAGAAAAACCAATGAAGATAGCTCTAGCTTTGGCAAAGCGAGGTCTCATGGGGCAATTTATGGGCCTTTGGCCATCCACCAAAACAACTGATGACTGGATACAGAGGAATTGGAGGCCCAATCTCAACAATGGAGTGACTTGTTACCCAGTAGGGAGAGGGTTCTTTATCTTTGAATTCATCTCCGAAGATGATCGAGACTTAATCTTTAGAAACGGCCCCTACTTCATGGGGACGCAGGGCTTATACCTGAATAAATGGACCCCAGATTTTGATCCCTCGATCGATCTCCCCAAGGAAGTGCCGGTGTGGGTCAGGCTCCCAAATCTCCCGGTGCACTGCTGGGACTTCGAATCACTGAAGAGAATAGGGAACGGAATCGGGCGGTTCATTGACAAAGCTGATAACAAAGGCCAATATACCTGCACCAGAATCTGTGTTGAAGTCGATCTGGAAGCTGGACTCCCGGAGGCAATAAAACTAAAAGTCGGTTCATGGACACATTATCAGAAGCTGGATTACGAGCACCTGCCCTTCAAGTGCAGAAACTGCCAGGAACACGGTCATTTCCAAAGATACTGTCCCAAGCTAGTTACTGAGAAAGAAGACGCTGAAGGATGGCAGAAAGTAAAAAAGGGGAAACCCACGAACAGAGCTAGAAGCAAGGAAAGAATGGCCCAAGGTCCTCCAAAGGAAGGCAGCTCAAAGCCTTCTACACAGGAAGATCCTATGGTATCCCAAAACCCTGGGAATACGTCTGAAGCTGAGGAAGCCCGAGTATCACAAGACCCTACCGATCCAACTAATCAAGCTGGTATCGGCAATCCATCCAAAGATCACATCAGTCTAGCCTCGGATACAGGAGCTGACTCATCCGAGGAAGGTGACACCGAAGTAAGTAGTCAATCAGGCTCCCCGGAGCAACCAAAACGAGGGCGGAAGTCTGAAAAGAAGAGAAGGGAATAGCAGTCCTACAAGGACGTGGTCCAAGGCTCTCACCACACCATACCTGAAATGATGAACACCAGATCCGGAATGAGGCTGGGAAAGACCCCGAAAGGGGGTCATCACCCTCCCCCAGGTAAATAATGTCTCCTGGAATTGCAGAGGACTAGGTAGCCCACTAAAAGAAGAAGCTATAAGGGATTTAGTAAGAGAAATGAAGCCTGAAGTCCTACTAATCCAGGAGACGAAATTGGAGGAAAATGCTCTCCTCCTTGCAAGCAATTCGTTTTGGAAGAAGGGCCCGGTTAGGGCTGTAAGTGCAAGAGGAGCCTCGGGAGGCTTAGCAACCTTTTGGGACTCTGCAAAGCTCGAACTTGTTGAAGAAGAAGGAACCATTCACTGGCTTTTCACCAAGCTGCTCCATAAAGACTCCGGACATCATGTAAGTCTCTTTAATATATATGCTCCTGTTTCTTATTCTGAAAAAAAAGATTGTTGGGACACCCTAAATCTGTTCCTGATGCTCCACAAGCCTGAAAATTTAGTGTTGGCTGGAGATTTAAATGTAACGCTAACTCTGGCTGAAAAAAAAGGGGGATCTATTGTGCGGGACCCTGCAAGAGAGTGGGTTGAAGACCTGATGCTGGATTGGGATCTTGAAGACATCACCCCTACCAAAGGAAAGTATACCTGGTCAAATAAAAGATTGGGACCTGGTCACATTGCTGCCCGCCTTGACCGGTTCCTCCTTCACTCCTCCTTTCTAACCCTTGGGTTGATGGCCTCCTCTAAGATTCACCCGCATTATAGCTCTGACCATAAGCCGATCTCTCTTTCTCTTCATCCCGCTGAAAGGTTAGGTCCCATTCCCTTCCGTTTCAGCCCTAATTGGATAACCCAGGAAGGTTTCCTCCACCTTGTCTCCAACTCTTGGAAAGAACCGGTTCATGGCTCCCCGTTCTTTGTCTGGGAAGAAAAACTTAGAAGGCTCAAAGTGGCCCTGAAAGATTGGGCCAAAGGGCTGGGCTCCCCATTGGATGGAAGGAAGAGAACCCAGAAGGCCTTGGAACGGCACCAGTTAACATTGGAAGAGTCCCCTGTCACTCCTTCTTTGCTACTCCGGGAAGCTGAGCTTCAAAGGGAGTATCATAAAGCCTGCAGAGAAGAGGAAACCTACTGGAGAGTCAAATCCAGAACGCTTTGGCTCCAAGCTGGAGACAAAAATACCTCTTTCTTTCACAAGCAAGCCCAAGCCAGACAGATTTATAATTCCATCATTGAAATTCAGACCCAAGGCCATGTGATAAAAGACTACAGAGGCATTAAGGAGGCAGCCCATTCCTTTTTTAAAAACCTTTACTCCGCCCCTGACCTGGACCCGGTGGAACCAAATTCCTATCCTTTATCAAAGATTCCAAGATTGGTTAATGAAGAGGACAACCAGCAGCTGATCAGACCTATCAGTACTCGTGAAGTTAAGAAAGCCCTTGACAATATGAACCCTGACAAAGCACCGGGGCCGGACGGGTTCACCGCCCGATTCTATATCTCTTGCTGGGATATAATAGAGAAGGATCTATGCAGAATGGTGAAGAAGGCTCAGAACTGTAACAAATTGGGGTGCAGCACTAATTCCTCCTTCTTGGCGCTCATCCCGAAAGAAAAAGGCGCTAAAAACTTCAGCAGATTCAGGCCTATATCCCTGTGTAACACGGGTTACAAAATCATAACCAAAATTATGGCTAATAGACTTAAAAGAATCCTGCCAAAGCTGATTCCGGAAAACCAAGGGGGGTTCGTGAGAGGAAGACAGATCCTGGACAACATCATCTTAGTGCAAGAAGCCATCCAGTCTAGCTACAAGAGAAAAGAGAAGGGGATGGTGGTAAAACTGGATTTGGCCAATGCCTTTGACAGAGTCAGGCATGATTTCCTTTTTGCAGCCATGAGGAACTTCGGATTCAATCAGAACTTCATTAGGTGGGTCAAAGCTTGCATTTCAACTCCATGGATTGCCCCGCTGGTCAATGGGCGGCCTGCTGACTTCTTCAAGGCCTCTAGAGGATTAAGGCAAGGCTGCCCCCTCTCCCCGGTGTTGTTTGTTATCCAAGCCGCTGTCCTAAGCTATCAGCTGAACAGAAGTCTCCAAAACAGATCTCTCTCAGGCATCAGAATTGTCCCTAAGGTCAAGGATGTAAACCACGCCCAGTTTGCCGATGATACACTTCTACTGGGAGTTGCCAATCTCACCACAGCCAGGAACTTTAAATCCGAGTTGGACTGTTACAGGAATACATCTGGAAGTGAAATAAATCTCCTCAAAAGCAAGATATATGGATGGAACTGTTCTCCCCGTATTATGCTGGAAATAGCTAGGATCCTCGAAATGGAAGCCATTACCATTTGGGACACCTTTACCTATTTGGGCATCCCTATCTTCAAAGATAACGCTAGAGTTGGCCATTGGCTGCCAATGCTGGACAAACTTAAAAAAAAGATTCAGGTGTGGGGGGCAAATTGGCTCAACAAAGCAGGCAAAGTGATTTTGATGAACTCTGTCCTCACCAGCCTTCCAATATATCAATGCTCGGTGCTGCTATCTCCAAAAACCATTACCAATAGAATCAATGAGCTGCTCCGTCGGTTTCTGTGGGAGGGTGGCCGTAACTGTGAGAAAAAACCCCATCTAGTAAGCTGGGACAAGATCACTAGGCCAAAAATGGAAGGGGGCCTTCAAATTCGAGATGTGGCCACCCAAAATCTTGCCATGGGAGGCAAAATACTCTGGAAAATGATAACTGGCAAAAAGACCTGGAGCAAACAAATCCTCAAAAAGAAATACTTCAAAGGAGACAGACAGAGATGTCTTGAAAGGGCCACAAAACTGCAGAAAGGCTCCCCGATTTTCACTCTTTGTAAAAGAGCCATCCCATTCTTCACCTCCAAGCTTACGTGGTCTCCTGGCAATGGAGAAAAAATAAGAATTTGGGAGGACTCGATCCTGGGGGATCAGCCTCTCATCAATTTCAGCGAATTGGGCAATTTAAAAGACTGGCTCCACAGTAACAACTTCAGAACGCTGAGGGATATTTCGGTCTGGAACAGAGATGAGGATGAATCCTGGGCAAATTGGAACCTGGGTGATTATCCTCACGAATTAGATGATGAAGTTGTCACCCTGTTGGATCTCTTGCAAGGGAAGTCCCCCATCAGCGCCAGAGCTAAAGATACACGCAGTTGGGGAGCTCGTTCGGGAAGATACACTGCAGCTGAAGGCTATGCTGCGATCCTGGAGGTGCCATGGGTCCCTCCCAACCCTGGGCCGTGGAAAACTCTCTGGAATTTCGCCTCTTTACCCAAAATCGATATTTTTATTTGGACCGTCCTCCACAACAGCATCTTGACTGGAGAAAAACTGAAGATCAAAGGCTGGGCAGGGCCTTCACGTTGCCCTCTGTGCTACCACGCTGAAGAAAACATTGATCACCTGTTCATCTCCTGCGATTTCACCAAAGAAGTCTGGAATCTCATGATAGGATCCAACGCAGGTAATTTGCCCACCTCGATCAAGGCGTTGATCAGCAACTGGACTGCTCTAGCCCCCTTCGATTTAAAAAAAAAAGACAGACTCAAGCTTGTATGGATGTGGACCCCGAAATTCCTCTGCTGGAAAGTATGGTTGGAAAGAAACAACAGGATATTTAAGGAGGAGTGCAGACTTCCAATCCAAGTGGCCGTGAAGGCTAGGTCCATGCTTTCTGAAGCTTTAAGCACCAAGTCAGCAATCAGAAATAAAGCTTCTCTCTTGCCTGAAGAAGAGCGCTGGCTCAAGGAGATCGACGTGAACCAGCAAAGCGATCAAGCTTCCATTCCTCCTCAAAAGGCCCACTGGGAAATAAGGCTGGAAGAACAGGAATTCATCAAGTGGAGATCTGTCTTGAATGACTGGTGCCTTTTTTTTGACGGGGCCTCGAAAGGGAACCCCGGTCAAGCTGGAGCAGGAGGCATTATTATCGATCCCTACGGTACCACCGTCTTGACCTATGCCTGGGGCCTAGGACATGCATCCAACAATCATGCTGAATATCTTGCGCTGTGGCAAGGACTGTTTCAAGCAAGAAAGATGAACATTCAGAAGCTTACTATCGTGGGTGATTCCAGGCTGATAATCAAGGATCTCCATACCAAGAAGAAGACTGCCGGTATAAGTCTGTCCCATATCCACAAGAAGGTCCTGCTCATGCTGAAGCACTTCAGAAATTATAAGGCTTATCATGTTCTAAGGAGCCTCAACAATCTAGCAGACGCTGAAGCTAATCGTGGAGCGAGCTTGAGCAAGAGTCAACTTATCGTTAATGGAGAAATCTCAAAGCACCCTCTCCCCTAAGTTTAAGAGATATGGTCTTACGGTTCCTCTGGGCATTCCCCAGCACCCAACAACATTATTCTATCTGGTTTCTCAAGCTGGAAATGAAGTTCCGCACAGCGGATAGGGATATGAATTGTAAAGGCCCTGGCAGCCCATTTGCTAGACAATTATAAAATTTAACCGTTTCCGTAAAAAAAATAAAATAATATGATCCTATCTCCCCTTCTAAGTTCATCTTCATCTTTGGATGTTGATTGGTTTATTTCGGCTGCAAATTCCAGAATATAACTAGTGAGGGTGCTTTCTACCCAGAAATCAACAACTTTGGTCAAAGGTGAATCCAAGTGATTCAATTCAATAAAATCCCTTCTATTCCACTAGAAATTTTTTTTTTGTCGATGATGATATTCAATTGCTTCTGCAAGTCTTCATAATCACTCTGTAAGTACTACCATAATTTCAATCCATAAAATTTCACACTAATCTACTAGTGGTTCTCCATATAAAATATATTGCTTGAGTCTTAATTCTTCCCACCCTCGTAATTCGGCTTCCTAGATTATGAAATATTCAATATTCGTCTCCCACCATAGTTGGATCTGGCTTGTCATAACCTGCATGTCCATACAGTTAAAAGTGTCCTGTTAAAAATCAGGCCCCTGCAATGGAACCATTTGTTGGTGCAAAATTAGAGACCGATTTCTTGTGCATGGGCCAACAAAGGGAACCGGTGTAGTCTAGTGTGTTGGCATTTCAATTCCCTAAAGGTGAAGGTCTCACCTAAAGCACAACAAATACATGTGTGTGATAAGGAGTGTTAACTGTAAAGATATGTGTAGGAGGGTTGTTATTATTCATTCCATGGTAACATTCATCAAAAAACTACTGCAACAGAAATCCATCAGCCATAATATGCATGTAAAGAGAAAACATACAATGAATCTATTAAACAATAAATAGATTACAGTTTAACCATAGACATAAATTAAAAATTTGAGGGGGTCCAAAATTGCTTCTTTCTTATCATAGATAATTTTCATTACATCCAATTTATGGCTCTGCATCCTTACAACAAAATGTGGAATTATCCGTTGTGGCATCATCAGAACAAAGAACCAAAAACCCAATTACATGTCCAAAACCCAGATACATCATCCTAGACTTCCCTTATGTTGTGGCTTTGTCTTCAATCTATGCCTTCTTCTTTATCTTTGTTCTTCTACTATGCTTCTTATATATTCTTCCATATCTCTCTTCCACTTGCATTATGCTTCCTTATATACTTATGAGGGTAGGTCTAAAAATATTGTGGATGTTAGAAGCTTTTGCAACTCCTACTCATTTACCATGTGCTTCCATCCACCATTCACGGTCCTTTCCAAAAACGAAGAAGACAATAGACTCAAATTATGAAACATTAAATAAGTATTCAAAACGAAAGAAAAAATTAGTGCATGATTTAAGGCCTATTGTCATGCATAGTGTAGGAAATGAATAATTTACCAAAAAAACATTTTTAATGATCAACCACTCTGAGAAAATGATCAATTTCCATGATCAGGTATGCCATTTATTCTCATTTTTATTCCTTACATTCCAATATTATAAGGCTTTCTTCGAAGATATCATTGGAGACTGGTTAGGATTTTCTTTGGCTAAATAGTTCCCTTAAATTGGTAAGTTTTAAAAGTTCTGTTATCTCCTCAAATTTTTTTTTTAAAGTTTTATTATGTGAGGTGATAGGAGGTCATTTGAAAATGAAAACACATTATTAAAGTTTGTGTTTAGGCTCATTTTACTGAGTTCTAACTCATAATACGTCAAGAAACTTTCGAGACAAGTTTTTATTTCAAAAAACTTAAAAAAAAGGTTTCGGTAGCTAAGTGCTTATTCAAAATGGCCCCTACGCTACCGAAAGCTCTGCTTTCGACAGCTTAAACGAAATTTTCAAGGCACTCCTAACCGCCGAAAGGGAAGACATACAGCGTGAGTTAGGGGGCATTTTTCGGCGGCTTGGGTGAATACGATGGTTTTCATTAGCCACCGAAAGGTAAGTTTTGGCAGCTTACAAGTCAAAAGCGAAATGGTTCGAAGCTACCAAAAGCGGAGGCTTTCTCAACACTGTTTTGACAGTGTAAAGGCAAAATTGCCCAAAGCTACCAAAAGGAGAGGCATTTTCACCACTTTTTCGGCAGTGCTCGTGTTCAAATGCAAATTCATTCTAGCTACCGAAAAAGCAAAAGAACTTCATTTGTCATCAAGAAGCTGAGACAAAATACATTTTTTTTGCCATTTTGGAAGATTAGTTTCAAAACAGAGCTTTCGGTGGTTTAGGCAGGCTTTCACAGCTGTTCTTAGCCACCGAAAGCAGAGCTTTCAGTGGTTTACAGGTTCGAATTTTGGCTCTTTAGCCACCGAAAGTGCAAAACAGGGCAGAGAGGCATTATTTTTTGCCCAAATCACATTTTTTGCTTCCAAATGGAAAGAGGATGGTTTTTAAGTGAAAGTTTTAATTAATAGGAGTTGTTTCAATGTGTTGTTCCAGTTTTGAAGGTGCCAGCAAGATGGAAATAATGAAGAAATGTGACGTTTTTTACTATCCCAAGTCATCATTTTCAACTGATGATTCTGAGCGTCTAGAGAATCTTTTTGCAAAACGCTCAAATTTTTTTGTTCCTAACATGTCAGAGAACAATAACCTCTCCCCGTTTTCCCACAGGTCTTGCAGGTTGAGAGAATCGAATCCGTCACTGAGCACAAATTTTCGGATCCCAGAACCTGCCTGTTTGACACACGTTTTTGAAATGCAGATCTCGGGCAAACCAAAACGAGTTTCGAAGATCCGAGAGAGGTTTTTTCTCAAAACAGATCAATGCACAATAACCTCTTTCATTTTATACACAGGTATCAAATATCTAGAGAACCGAACCCATCTTTGAGCCTCTTTTTCAGCAGTTTCAGCAAAAGTGGCGTTTTTACTGTGCAGAGTCATCATTTTCAAATGATGATTCTGAGCGACTAGAGAATCATTTTGCAAAACGCTCAGAGGTTTTTATTCCTCACATGTCAGAGAAAAATAACCTCTCTCAGTTTTCGTACATGTGTCACAGGTTGGGAGAATCGAAGGAATCTTCGAGTCCCATTTTTCAGCAGTCTGGCCAATTAAAAATGATTTTTTCTGTTTTGTTGAAAAACGGTTTTGGATTTCCCATCTGTAGTAAATTCGACCCAGCTTCTTAGGAGCTGGGGAGAGGTTGTAAAGGCTATAAAGCCCAGAACTCATGTAGAACAAGGGTTCGAATTTGGAGACTTTTTCACATGTTGTATACTTAGACTTCTTATGTTATATCAGAAAAACAAGCTTCTTTCGCCATTAATTGTTCAGATTTCCATCTTCTGTCTATTCTGTACTTGCATTTGAAAACTATATTCATGTTGTTATGTTTAGTAACACTTGATGACTGTCATCTTATCAATGTATTCATAAGCTTAACTCTGCAAGTATTCTGTGATTATTGTAATCTACCATTCATATATATGCTTTTATGTATGATTCTGCTGGTATGATAGTTACTTCTCCACACACTCATTTATTTACAAACCCCCTGAGCATTAGTGGTTGAGATCCTTTCCCTTCTGAGCGCATTTAGATAAGTTTTGAGTGGATGAGGATTGATTGAGTCATCCAACTTGATCCAACCTTTTTATATTACTGAGATTTTGATTAAGTTACCATGCTCTTTCGACTGCAACCTAGAAAGACTCCTGGAGTGATAACAAGTTCCTTATTGTGAATCAACTTCATAATGTTAAAAAAAAATTAATTACACAATGCACAATACACCAACTACACACACTTATGAATACCATAGCATTCTTGTAGATGTTGAAATGATTTGATGGTTATATTTCCTTTATTAATTCACATAGTGTTGAATTATTCAATGTAGCAAAGGGTAGGAGTAGTTTAGTTACTTTAGAACATTTTCATGCTTTCTATAATATCTTTTTTATTTGGTTTGATTTCAGATTTAACAACATACTTCAGCTAGTTGATACTTATTATTATAGTGTTTTACTCTAGGCATTTTGTTTTCCAATGGTCTTTTTGTTAGGTGGTTTATTTTTATTTCTAAGTAATCGTTTAGATTTATCTTCAGCAAACAATTCATTATGCTACATTTTGTATAAGATTTGGTTGTATGAGTTAATATAAAATATTTATGCAATGGTATCTTCATGTTGTTAGTGGCATCAAAAGGTTATCTGGCCATTATATAATTGTATTCTATACAAAAAGGAATAAGCTTGGGATGAAATCATTGATCTAGACATTTGCATGACTTATGTTTCTTGAAAATTGATAAACGTGACTTTCTGGGTATTTGAAATGTACTTATGATTACGAAAGATATGGTGTAGGATAGAACCTAGTTTTGAGTGGGAACAATCAGAAAATGGTGAGATAAAATATGACAACGACATATAAACATACTTGCATTGTGGTTTGGATGGGATGATGAACTTTAATCATAAAATGAATCACTACCTATTTGAATTAAAACATTAAATTGAAATGCAAGCTATTATGGTTCACCATTTTGTTGAAATAGAAAACTATGTTAATTTGTTCATCTTATTGACTTTAAAACTTTTTGCACGTACTGTTTTTTTTACCCTACATTTATTAAATGTTCCTTCAACGAATGAGATTAACTATCAAACTCTAAATGATATTACTCATATTGAACCAATTGTTTGAAAAATGAGTGAGATAAGAATTTCCAATTGGCATTATGAGTTGTAGCATCCTTCCTTTGGAAGAAACCAATTGTTTGAAAAATGGGTGAGATAAGAATTTCCAATTGGCATCATGAGTTGTAGCATCTTTCCTTTGGAAGAAAGGATTTATTCAATAATATTTGAACTTATTTTTCTGCATGAGGATATTTTATCAAAACAAAAAATGGTAATAAATACATTAAAGTACACATCAAAACTCTTTGGGATTGGCATCACACTTTTGAAGTTAAAATGATGAAAATCTCAAATTCTTAGGGAGTTGAGTAATTCATGTCTGAGATGATATTTTTAAGGCTAAGATTGGAAAATATTTTCAAAAAAAATTTATAACTCATTCCATATTTGTCCTCAAAACTTGCTCCATTGAAATACAAGACACCAAAACATTTGAATTTGGAGGAATATAAGTTGAACATGAAACAATGATGCATGGAACTATTTGATATTTTCATTGACAAGTTCTGAAACACATAATCATTCAACCAATTGTTGAATTTTAGTAGATAAGTATGTTCTCATAATATTACATAGAAATGATGTTTCCCAAAGGGTTCAATGATATTTAATTTCAATATGATTCATGTTTTGCTGCAAATATTGTACATGCCATGTTTTGATTTTTTTAATGATGTTTTGTTACAACTTGTATGATATATTTTCATAAACAGCATTTTGTTGCCTCAAATTCTTTTATTTCCTGCAAATAATTTTTGGCTTTCAAATTTTGAATTGTTTTTCTTATCTTGTTTTAACCTTGAGTTTTATGATTTTTACCATAGTATATTAACTTATGGTGCATTTGTTAAGTCTTGAAATACCATCATGCATTGTATAATTTTGAATAAATAAGGAAAATATTATGAAAAACAATTAATGAAGGTTATTTGAGCTTCTCAAAATAGTGGTGGAACTTAAAGATTTTTAAGTGATTGATTTCTATGAGAACTTCGAGACTCAATTTGTCAGCAAATGAATCGACTGGATAAAGGGTTTCATGCATTTACATTAATATCAAATAATCCTTGTGGAAAGGTATAAGCTGGACATCTAATGATAAAACAATAAAGGGGAATAGTTTTAAACTTAGGCATGACTAATTGATTCTTGGAAATAGTATCATCCTCACTTGCTTGAAAGAGATAGTACTTCCTTCATCCCCTAATTTATAAATAAATAAATAACAATAAGGGATTGGAAAGGAATTTATATCATTTCGAGGAAATACATATATCCATGCCAACACAAGCTCATTAATGATGTTGAGGTGACTCCATCAATTCTATGGATGCTTTTGGGAAATAGAGGAACACCATGATAACTAGAAATATCACCAAGAGAATATTATAAAACCATTGACCTAAATAAAACTTGTGAGTATGGATTCAACTTGAAACTTGGATTATGCTTTAAAGAATAAAATCTATTATTTTTCCCTTCAATTCAGTTTGTAAGTTGCTATATTTTGGGAAACAAGTTAATATGGGATTTAATCAGTAAATAGAGTATGGGACCCACTAATCATGAGTAATGTATATATCTCAATAATGCTATCTCTAACAATACATTGCATATATTCACATATTCACCCAATATTTGAACACCATTTGTTGAGGCCTCAACATGCCACAAGTTAATTAACTTGGGACACACTTTAAATTTTTTAAAATCAAAACTTTTAGTCCATGTGTTGTTTTGTAGGTCTTCAATTTTTTTATTTCAATTGTTGACTACATGTAACAACCCATAATTTCATAAAAATTAAATTTTTTTGATAATAGAAATAATAGCTTAATTTAGGATAATTTATAACTGCGGAAAATAATAATTGTTGATTGTGACATCATTAACTAACAGCTGTTAGTACTAATCACAATAAAATTCTGTTATAAACAATGCTATAGTGACAACTTAACATATTCATAATAACTCTGATTATGATAATTAAATGAACTAATGAATCATAATTATGATGCGACACCTTTTTCTTCTGCAATGATAAGCATGATTAATGTAATAAAAGAATGACAGGTTAGAAATGTGATATGATACTTTTTCTTTTGAGATGATGCTGACAGTTTGCTTTTTGCTAACCAAGGGAGTCCTATGAGGGACCCTGAAGCTTACTTAGCTGCAACTCTAAAGCATTGAACATGTTCTATGTGCAGACGACAGGGAAGAAGTTTCATGATTGCAATAATTTCCAGTTCGTGTAAGTTCAAAATCATCGTCATAAATACAAATAGAATATTTAGAGACTTTTGCAATTATAAAAGCATACAGGTATGATTCATATGCTTACACTTCTGCTTTCCAAGGTTCATCTTGTAGTTGAGTAAAATCATCCCAAGTTAGCTTTTGAACAAGCATCTAGTTAGCAATATCGTTATTGTAGTCGTCAATGTAGTAGATGGTTCTGTCGTCGTCATTTTCGTGATGGTAGCTATCTTGATGTCATCATTTGTATGGTAGTACCAAGATGGTACAGTTTCAATGTATCGCATGAATAAATATGAATAGGAAATCGTAGAAAATTATTGTTTTTCAAAAGTACTGAATTAAATATGATAGCATGAATGCTTGTGAGCTTATACAACATTATAAGTCCCTATGTATCGAAGTGGTCGTCTATATAAATTTTATGGTCCATGTTCCTATCTACCATTATACTTATTTGCATCTTATGGGATCAAAGTGGTCTTCCCTAGAGATTATACATTTGTAACAATAGATGATTTAAACAAAAAATAAATAATTCCAACCATAGATTTATTATAGTACAACAAAACTTGGACTATTTAATTATTATCCAAAAACATAACATATTCAAGGTCTTATGAATATACTGGTGTGACTATATCGATTCTGGGTCTAAAATCAATATTAAAACATATGACGAAACTATTGCAATATAATGCAAACATTGGAATTATAACAAACTATACTATATGTTGCAAATCCTTATCACATTGTAATATGTCGGATCGATAGCAATGTAGTGCAACATTATAATGAAATTTTTACATAGATGTTGATAATACTATGACGAATTTAAAATGGTTATATTAACATGAAATTGCAAGGATTACTGTCATGTCGAAATCGCTGACAAGCATTTATTTTGATACTGGACAGGTCGTTGATTCAATAAATTGGCGTCTGGCTTGAGCTGTGTTAGAGATCACGCAACGATCCTGCATTAAAAGTTTGGTACCCTATCCTTGCCGAGTTGGATATCCAACGATCCATGTAGATGTGATTGTCTACTTGCTCGCTGTTGTCAAAGAATATTACGCCTTTGCACTGGTTGTTACTGGCTTAAACATTTTCCATGGTGGCATTGCCAACTTGTGAAGAAGGATGGGCAATTAGTATCAATGTCGTTGGTACCAATGATAACTTCGCTGGCAATGTTGTGGTCGTCGATGAAGATGAGTCTAAGCCATCGGATTGTAACCCTAACATCTATCGTGTGTTTTGGTTTTTGAACTTGGAAAGTTGTTGCAAAGTGTTATTGTTATGGCCTGTATGGCCGACAGGCTGCCGAAAAATTTTTCAATGAGTTTTGAGAGAGGATCGACCTGGAGACCTGCCGAGAGAGTTGGAGTTGCAGGTTTTTCTTCTGTAATGTCAATGTAGTTTTAAGAGATTTGGTCTCTGGTTCGAAAGGTTATCGAAATCATAGTTGTAAGCTTTATACTTTTGAGAAAAAGAGTGAAAAGAAATACACAGAGTTGAAAGAGGATGAAAGCGTCCTGGTGTCATTCGTGGCATCGTTCTCGTCAAAGTTATGAAGGTAAGCATTACTCTAAGGAATGGGTATTTCTTTTGCTGCACTTCGATTTTTGGTTTACAATGTAACAGATTACTAACTTCGAGCTTATCGTTGTCAGTTGCAGGGTTCTAAAGCACGTTTAAGTAAGGGTTTGGCAAGGGAAACAACGTGCTTCCTCTCCGGTAAGCTTTGGGTCTTCCAAACCCTCATAGTACTCTCCGACTGTGATTGAGGTGGTTTTTAAGAAATGAGTAACAGGCCTTACTATGACTTGTCGTTGTTGAAAGTTGAAGACCCTTTGAAGCACGTTTATTAAACAATGATAAGACTTCTCATTCATTGAAAGATACTTGGTTTCTATACTTTAGAGTTTGATGTTGCCGACTGGAGTTGTAACTCGTCGATACTTTGATAATTTTGGGTAATTTCAAACTGTTGGAACTTGGGATAAACCCTGTACAATTTTGTTTGCAAACAGTGTTGTAAATCTGATTCTGAGAATCCACGACTTCCTATGTTTAAAATTATGAGAGAAGAAGTAGAGCTGAGAGCTCGTTTTCTGTGTAAACCATGTTTTCCTTTTCGGCACTAAAGAATGTATGCTAAATGTTCTGTGTATTCGTCTATGTTATTCGATTTCTTGTTGTAGGTTATTAAAGTGTTTTTCAAGCTAGATTAGGGTTTAAGCCTTTTGTCGTAGATGGGGAGTCTATAGAATAAAATGTTGAAACGATTTTCATTGTGTAAAATCAAATGATCAAACTAAAAACTTCACTAAAACGATGAATCAACGGGTCTGCAATAAACATTTTGATGCTATATATTGTAATCGTAATGTTGCGAGCCAGGGTTTATGTACAATGTTGAAAGAAATAACTGTGAATAGGTTTGTCTCTTTGCTGGTAGAGATAACACAGGTCATAATCTCATTTATGTTTTCATTTAAATAGAGATCATAATCTTGATAAATAATTTTAAAAAGGACTTTGGTTTAAATCAAAACTTGTGTGAAAGTAATGTTTCTATTTGTAGTATGATAATGTGGAAAACAAAAGACCTAGGTTTAAGGTGTGATGGAATCTAGTTTTATTTCAAATAATAAAATAATTTATAATGTGTATGGTTTATGAAATAGATAAATGAGATGAGAGACATCGACATAATTTAAATATTTTTAATACAGCTAAATACTAATCTTGGAAACATTAAAAGAGATAATAAAATCAAAGTGTCTATAAGCAATATAAGAACTGTATGATGATTATTATGTAAAGTCTTGTTCTGATAATCACTATCATTTATTTTGCTACTATGTTATGATATAAATATACATGTAATTTCTATCTTTTCCTTTGTACAAAATAATGACAAGAATAATGTGATTGCAATTTACACAGAAAATATGCTTTTTTTTTTTTTTAGAAACACTCTGAAACCTTTATAATATATACATAGATATTATACAGAACTTTCTTCTATTATTTAACTATAGGGTATAATAGTAAAACAAAATTCGATCATTATTCTATCTATTCGAATCAATGGCTTTTGCCTATCTTCTAATCTATTTTTAATTTGCGTATCTCCACTAGAGTACGATGCTTCAAAACAACATATGAAAAAATAGAGGTATTGGTTTATCAATTCAACTTCAACATTAAACTTAAACATTCAGACTTAAAACAATTATGGAATTAGATTCTTTTTTGAAAACAAAAAAACTGAAAATACTAGTTAAACAAAACAGAATCATTTACTGGGAATAAGTTAGAAAATATGTAGAACCTGAGAAAATCTGTAGGGCAACAAACAACCCAAGAAGACTGTTCCACCCAACCAATTCCTGAAAATAGTGAAGTACTGTCTTAGGATCCCCGAGCATGTTCATTGAACCACCAGGAGGAAGAAACTCAAGAATGAGGACTTCTTCTTGCTGTAGCAATTCACTTCTGAATCTTCAATAGATAGCAATCCATTAGACTTGCACCAGCTTTTCTGGTTCCTCTCAGCAATAATGCAGACTCAAGATTACAGTCACCACTAACCTCCCTATTTGAATCTCTCTTGCAATCACCTGATTCACAAGAGGAAAATATTCTGCAGAAATATTGATTAAGAGCTGCCTGCCCAATTCGAATTTTCCTTTATGGGCTGCCAAGGCCTTTTTAGATGTTACTGGGTCATTAAATGAGCTGCCTTCTCACTCCCTCCACCTGGGGGATAATGCCCTATTTTTAGGGGTAGTGTCCCATAACCAACAGTTAGTGGTGTGATGCAACTACTGCCATGTGTCCCATACTTTCCAACAGCTTCCATTCCTCCTAGTGGGTCAGTGAACACTCATTCAATAGTCCGCTTGGGTGTTTGTCTCCTAATTAATTTATTTAAATAATAATATTCAGTAATTACATTCATCCATGATCAAAAATGATCATAATTACAAAACTTTGTAATTAAATTTAACATAAAGTATTTTGCAAATAAAATAATAATTCTCAGAAATTTGGGTAGGTGACATACACCCCCCCTTAAGTCTCAACATCGTCCTCAATGTTGGATAATCACTCCTTGAGTGTTCCTGAAACAGAGTTGGGTATGTTGCCCGCATAGTACTCTCCATCTCCCAGGTTGCCTCTTCTGGGATAAGGTGCTTCCATTGCACCTTCACTTGCCCAATGCTGCGATTCCAGAGAATAGTTTCCCTCCTTCTGAGGATACAATCCGGTTCCACCAGAAAATCTCCATCTTGTCCCACTTGTACATCATTCCAGTTTACAACATGAGTAGTATCGTGCACATATTTCTTTAAAAATGATATATGAAAAACATTATGTATTTTCAGGTTAGGTGGCAAAGCCAGTTGGTATGCCACTGCTCCAACCTTAGATAACATTTCAAAAGGACCGCAATACCTGGGTGCCAACTTGGCACAGCTCCCTAATTTCAGTGAACTCTTCTTTGGTTTTACCTTGAGAAACACATGTTCACCCACCTGGAATTCTTTATGAGTTCTTTTTGAATCTGCTTGACTTTTCTGCCTATCTTGGGCAGCTTTTAAATGTCCTTGCACCTGTTTCACAATTAGTTCTAACTCTTGTAATAATTCAGGTCCTAAAATAACTCTATTTACTAGATCATTCCATGAAATAGGTGTATCACATTTTCTACCATAAAGAATTTCAAAAGGACTAAGTTTGGTTGAAGCATGATTAATGATTATTATAAGCAAATTATACTAAGTGCAGATAATCTTCCCACTTACCAGGCTGATCCTTAACATACATTCTTAATAAATCTTTTAACACTTGATTTACCCTTTCTGTCTGTCCATCCGTCTGTGGATGAAATGCTGTACTGAAATTTAGAGTTGTATTCAATCCCTTAAACAGTGACCTCCAGAAGTTTCCTGTAAACTTCGAGTCACGATATGAAACTATTACTTTCGGTATTCCATGTAGTCTAAAAATCTGTTTCATAAAGATCTCTGCGATATCTGGAGCTTTATTAGTAGTCTTCACTGATATGAAATGTGATGCCTTGCTGAGTTTGTCCACCACCACCATGATAGAATCATGTTGTTTCTGATTTTTAGGTAATCCAATAATAAAATCTATGCTGATCACTTCCCATTTCCAACTTGGTATTGGTAACGGTTGTAACAATCTAGCAGGATGCGGGTGTTCAACCTTCACTTTTTGACAATCCAAACATTTTGCAATGTACTCTGCTACTTCGTCCTTCATTCTGGGCCAATAGTATTCTTTTCTTGGCATAGTAATGGTCTTTTGATAACCTGGATGACCAGAGTAGTGACTTTTATGCATCTCATTTAATATCAGAAATTTTATTTCTGGTATATTTGGTACATACAATCTGTTTTTAAACAATAATAAACCATTTTCCTTCATTTTTCCGTATTCTTCATCTGTTTCACCTTTTTCCAAGATCTGATTTTCCAAATCAGTTGAATAAGTACTAATTGCTGAAATGAAATTTAGTTTTGCCTTGCGACTCAAGGCATCTGCAACCTTGTTATCCTTCCCTTTAATGTGCTGAATTTCTAAATCATACTCACTTAAGAACGTCAACCATCTAGCTTGTCTAGCATTCAGGTTTGTCTGATCCAATAAATATTTCAGACCCATGTTATCTGTTAATAATGTAAATTTCCTGCCAATAAGGTGGTGACACCACATTTTTAAGGCATGAATAACTTCCAATAACTCTAAATCATAGGTACAGTAATTCCTTTCATGTACTTTCAGCTTTCTAGATTCATATGCCACCGCATGTCCTTCTTGTGTCAAGACTCCACCGAGTCTGTCATTGCATGCGTCTATACAAACTACAAAATCCTTGTTGGGTTCAACTATCCTCAAGATAGGTGCTGTCGTCAATAGTTCTTTTAATTTCTTAAAGCTTTCAGCACACTTATGATCCCAGAAAATTTTCTTCCCTTTCTTCTACAAGGAAGTTATGGGGTTGGCAATTTTTGAAAAATTCTCTATAAACTTTCTGTAATACCCCGTAATGCCCATAAATGACCTTACATCCAACACATATTTAGGAACCGACCAGTCGTTAATGGACCTTATCTTGTCGGGGTCAACTGCGATTCCTTCTGCTGAAATTATGTGTCCGAGATATTGAATTTTGTCTTTGTGGAAATCACACTTACTAAATTTTGCGTATAGTTGATGATCTCTTAATAATTGTAAGATAATCTGTAAATGTTCATCATGCTCTTCTTTGCTTTTTGAGTACACTAAAATGTCGTCTATAAACACAACGACAAACTTGTCTAAGTATTTATGCAAAATATTATTCATCAAACACATAAATACAACCGGGGCATTAGTCAAGCCAAACGACATGACTATGAACTCGTAATGTCCATAAAGAGTTCGGAAAGTTGTCTTGAAAATATCTTCAACCTTAACTTGTACTTGATGATATCCTAATCTAAGATCAATCTTCGAAATGACTGTTTCTCCACGCAGCTGATCAAATAAATCATCTATGCGGGGCAATGGGTACCTATTCTTGATTGTCATCTTATTAAGCTGGCGATAATCTATGCACAGTCTTAATGTTCCATCTTTCTTCTTAACGAAGATGACAGGTGCTCCCCAAGGAGACACACTTAGTCTAATATACTTATTGTCAATAAGTTCCTTCAACTGTGATTTTAATTCGTTTAACTCCAGTATGTTCATTCTGTACGGAGCTTTAGAGTTTGGTACTGCTCTTGGTATCAACTCTATGGTAAATCTAAATCTCTTTTGGGTGGTAATCCTGGAATCTCTTCAGGAAATACATCTTTAAAATCCTTTAGGACAGGTATGTCCTCTAATTTCAGTTTGTCCTCTTTATCCATAAACTCATCATTTACTACGTTTACTGCAAACATTTGGCATCCTTTCCTAACTACCCTCTTAACTTGCATGGCTAAAATCTGTCTAAGGGTTACCTTCCTTGGAATGCCTTTTATTTCTACAATTTTCCCTTTGTCATTTAAGCATGTAAAACTTTTTCCATAACAGTCCAGGATGACATGATGGGCTTCTAACCAGTCCATCCCAACTATAATATCATAAGAACCTAAAGGTAGAATATTCAACTTGATTTGTGTTTGTAAATGATTCATGGACAACACACATTTTTCTATAAAATCTGATACTTTCCTCTTTGTTCCAGTTGCTAGTCTAACTAGCCATGATTTACTAAACTTTTTAGTTTTCAGTTTAAGACTTTCCACAATATATGGTGATATATAACTTAAACTAGCACCTGGGTCAATTAAAACAGTAACAGGATGGTCATGTATCATACCTTCAATCTCTACCATGGATATTTGATGATCTGCTTGCCTGTTGTCAAGTGTTGCGTTAATTCTTGGCATATCCCTTGCTACGTCTCCAATAGTAGGTTCAGTCTGTATAGAGTTGATGTTGTTTGTCTTCCGCTTCCTTAAGGGACATTCTGATGCGTAATGGGGGCCTTGACATTCAAAACATTTAATATGTGTCTTTGGCTCACTGGTCTTGGCAGTATTAGGTGCATTTCTAGGTGCTGTAGAATTCTGCTGTGAATTATTTCTGGAATTGTTCCCTTGATAATTCCAGTTTTGAGAAATTTTCCTTTGAAATCCGGAATTTCCACTAAATCTGAAAATTTTCTTTTTTTGCTCAAAATTGTTGGGCTTATGATTTTTCCAGTTTGACATTCCTTCTCTTTTCTGATTTGTATCATAACAGAAAATTGCCTTTCTCATAGCCTCCTCCAATGTTTTAGGACTATCGTACTCAATTCTGTCTTTAATGCTGAAAGGTAAAAAGCTTAAGTACCTTTGAATTTTTAGTTTCTCTTCTATGAGGTATGGTACATATCTCAGTAAGTTCAAAAACTTATTGTTCATTTCCTTCATATTCATACCTCCCAACTTCAAATCGTAGAACTCTTTAGATTTTTCTTCGTAGTACTGCTCAGATAGATACTTCTTTTTGAAACATCGTTTGAAAGCACTCCAGTTTACATCTTTATCTTTGATGCCCTTTACCCTTTTGATGTCCTGCCACTAGATATCTGCTTTTCTAGTCAAGTTATATATGGCCATCTTTGCCTTTAAGAACTCTGAATAGTTGTAGATCTGGAAGTATTTCTTCATCCCTGATAGCCAAGCTTCAGTTGTCTCACCTTTCTCAGTTTCTCCATTAAAAGTTGGAGGTCTTATATTCTTGAATTCTCCAGAAATCTGCTCATATTCCTTATGATTTTTCCTTCTTGGTTTGGAGTCTCCTTCACTGCTGTCACTGGTATAGTTACGCTTCCTTTTGTGTACTTCAATAGCATCTCCCAATGAGGTTGAACTGTCTTTTACTTCACTGATTTTTATGTTCTGATTTTTATCAGTGTGAGGCATGTCCTCAACTTTGGAAATATCTTCATTGTTTCTCTCTTGTTCCTCTGTTTGGCTGTGTTCAAACATCACTTGATTTAGTTGTTCTTGTGCTTGCAGAATCCTTTCATTATCTTGTTTCACAGATTTGATTTCTGCTTTTAATTCTTGAAAGGCACGTAATAGTTCCGTTGAACTGTTATTTAATTCCCCATGACTTTCCTCTACATAGTGATGTCCCGAACTGTGACTGTTTGGCTGAAATCTGTCACTTAAATGTTCAGCTGAGTTCTCCATACCTGTAATTGAAAATAATTTTTGGTAACATAATAATAAAATTTTCAAGTTAGTATAATTTTTTGATGCAAAAAGAATTTTCTGCTGTATATAAAAATTTTCTACTGCGTGTTTTGGACCTCATTCAGGCCTAGAGTTTGAATCTGTGCTCTGATACCACATGTAACATCCCATAATTTCATAAAAATTTAAATTTTTTGATAATAGCAATAATAGCTTAATTTAGGATAATTTATAACTGCGGAAAATAATAATTGTTGATTGTAACATCATTAACTAATAGCTGTTAGTACTAATCACAATAAAATTCTGTTATAAGCAATGCGATAGTGACAAATTAACATATTCATAATAACTCTGATTATGATAATTAAATGAACTAATGAATCAAAATTATGATGCAACACCTTTTTCTTCTGCAATGATAAGCATGATTAATGTAATAAAAGAATGACAGGTTAGAAATGTAATATGATACTTTTTCTTTTGAGATGATGCTGACAGTTTGCTTTTTGCTGACCAAGGGAGTCCTATGAGGGACCCCGAAGCTTACTTAGCTGCAATGCTAAAGCATTGAACCTGTTCTATGTGCACACGATAGGTAAGAATTTTCATGATTGTAATAATTTCCAGTTCATGTAAGTTCAAAATCATCGTCATAAATAAAAATAGAATATTTAGAGACTATTGCAATTATAAAAGCATACAGGTATGATTCATATGCTTACACTTTTGCTTTCCAAGGTTCGTCTTGTAGTTGAGTAAAATCATCCCAAGTTAGCTGTTGAACAAGCATCTAGTTAACAGTATCGTTACTGTAGTCGTCAATGTACTAGTTGGTTCTGTCGTCGTCATTGTCATGATGGTAGCTGTCTTGATGTCATCATTTGTATGGTAGTACCAAGATGGTACAGTTTCAATGTATCGCATGAATAAATATGAATAGGAAATCGAAGAAACTTATTGTTTTTCAAAAATACCGAATTAAATATGATAGCATGAATGCTTGCGAGCTTATACAACACTATAAGTCCCTATGTATCGAAATGGTCGTCTATATAAATTTTATCGTCCATGTTCCTATCTACCACTATACTTATTTGCATCTTATGAGATCAAAGTGGTCTTCCCTAGAGATTATACATTTGTAACAATAGATGATTTAAACAAAAAATAAATAATACCAACCATAGATTTATTATAGTACAACAAAACTTGGACTATTTAATTATTATCCAAAAACATAACATATTCAAGGTCTTATGAATATACTAGTGTAACTATATCGATTCTGGGTTTAAAATCAATATTAAAACATATGACGAAACTATTGCAATATAATGCAAACATTGGAATTATAACAAACTATACTATATGTTGCAAATCCTTATCACATTGTAATATGTCGGATCGATAGCAATGTAGTGCAACATTATAATGAAATTTTTACATAGATGTTGATAATACTATGATGAATTTAAAATGGTTATATTAACATGAAATTGCAAGGATTACTGTCACATCGAAATTGATGACAAGCATTTATTTTGATACTGGACAGGTCATTGATTCAATAAATTGGCGTCTGGCTCGAGCTATGTTAGAGATCACGTAACGATCCTGCATTAAAAGTTTGGTATCATATCCCTGTCGAGTTGGATATCCAACGATCCATGTAGATGTGATTGTCTCCTTGCTCGCTGTTGTGAAAGAATATTACGCCTTTGCACTGGTTGTTACTGGCTTAAACATTTGCCATGGTGGCATTGCCAACTTTTGAAGAAGGATGGGCAATTAATATCAACGTCGTTGGTACCAATGATAACTTCCCTGGCAATGTTGTGGTCATCGATGAAGATGAGTCTAAGCCATCGGATTGTAACCCTAACATCTACCGTGTGTTTTGGTTTTTGAAAGTTGTTGCAAAGTTTTATTGTTACAGCCTATATGGCCGACAGGTTGCCGAAAAATTTGTCAATGAGTTTTGAGAGAGGTTCGACCTCGAGACCTGCCGAGAGAGTTGGAGTTGCAGGTTTTTCTTCTGTAATGTCGATGTAGTTTTAAGAGATTTGGTCTCTGGTTCGAAAGGTTATCGAAATCATAGTTGTAAGCTTTATACTTTTGAGAAAAAGAGTGAAAAGAAATACACAGAGTTGAAAGAGGATGAAAGCATCCTGGTGTCATTCGTGGCATCGTTCTCGTCAAAGTTATGAAGGTAAGCATTACTCTAAGGAATGGGTATTTATTTTGCTGCACTTCGATTTTTGGTTTACAATGTAACAGATTACTAACTTCGAGCTTATCGTTGTCAGTTGCAGGGTTCTAAAGCACGTTTGAGTAAGGGTTTGGCAAGGGAAACAACGTGCTTCCTCTCCGATAAGCTTCGGGTCTTCCAAACCCTCATAGTACTCTCCGACTGTGATTGAGGTGGTTTTTAAGAAATGAGTAACAGGCCTTACTACGACTTGTCGTTGTTCTGACGTTGTTGAAAGTTGTTGTTCTGACGTTGTTGAAAGTTGAAGACCCTCCGAAGCACGTTTATTAAACAACGATAAGACTTCTTGTTCGTTGAAAGATACTTGGTTTCTATACTTTAGAGTTTGATTTTGCCGACTGGAGTTGTAACTCGTCGATACTTTGATAATTTTGGGTTCTTTCAAACTATTGGAACTAGGGATAAACCTTGTACAATTTTGTTTGCAAACAGTGTTGTAAATCTCATTCTGAGAATCCACGACTTCCTATGTTTAAAATTATGAGAGAAGAAGTAGAGCTGAGAGCTCGTTTTCGGTGTAAACCATGTTTTCCTTTTCAACACTAAAGAATGTATGCTAAATGTTCTGTGTATTCGTCTATGTTATTCGATTTCTTGTTGTAGGTTATTAAAGTGTTTTTCAAGCTAGATTAGGGTTTAAGCATTTCGTCGTAGATTGGGAGTCTATAGAATAAAATGTCGAAACGATTTTCATTGTGTAAAATCAAATTATCAAACTAAAAAATTCACTAAAACGATGAATCAACGGGTCTGCAATAAACATTTTGATGCTGTAGATTGTAATCGTAATGTTGTGAGCCAGGGTTTATGTACAATGTTGAAAGAAATAACTGTGAAAAGGTTTGTCTCTTTGCTGGTAGAGATAACACAGGTCATAATCTCGTTTATGTTTTTGTTTAAATAGAGATCATAATCTTGATAAATAATTTTAAAAAGGACTTTGGTTTAAATCAAAACCTGTGTGAAAGTAATGTTTCTATTTGTAGTATGATAATGTGGAAAACATAAGACCTAACTTAAGGTGTGATAGAATCCAGTTTTATTTCAAATAATAAAATAATTTATAATGTATATGGTTTATGAAATAGATAAATGAGATGAGAGACATCGACATAATTTAAATATTTTTAATACAACTAAATACTAATCTTGGAAACATTAAAAGAGATAATAAAATCATAGTGTCTATAAGCAATATAAGAACTGTATGATGATTATTATGTACAGTCTTGTTTGGTTAATCACTATCATTTATTTTTCTACTCTATTATGATATAAATATACATGTGATTTCTATCTTTTCCTTTGTACAGAATAATGACAAGGATAATGTGATTGCAATTTACACAGAAAATATGCATTGTTTTTTTTTTCTTAGAAACACTCTGAAACCTTTATAATATATACATAGATATTATACAAAACTTTCTTCTATTATTTAACTATAGTGCATAATAGTAAAACAAAATTCGATCATTATTCTATCTATTCAAATCAATGGCATTTGCCTATCTTCTAATCTATTTTTAATTTGCGTATCTCTACTAGAGTACGATGCTTCAAAACAACATGTGGAAAAATAGAGGTATTGGTTTATCAATTCAACTTCAACATTAAACTTAAACATTCAGACTTAAAACAATTATGGAATTAGATTCTTTTTCGAAAACATAAAAACTAAAAATACTAGTTAAACAGAACATAATCATTTACTGGGAATAAGTTAGAAAATCTGTAGAACCTGAGAAAATCTGTAGGGCAACAAACAACCCAAGAAGACTGTTCCACCCAACCAATTCCTGAAAACAGTCAAGTACTGTATTAGGATCCCCGAACCTATTCATTGAACCACCAGGAGGAAGAAACTCAGGAATGAGGACTTCTTCTTACTGTAGCAATTCACTTCTGAATCTTCAATAGATAGAAATCCATTAGACTTGCACTAGCCTTTCTGGTTCCTCTAAGCAATAATGTAGACTCAAGATTACAGTCACCACTAACCTCCCTATTCGAATCTCTCTTGTAATCACCTAATTCACAAGAGGAAAATATTCTGCAGAAATATTGATTAAGAGCTGCCTGCCCAATTCGAATTTGCCTTTATAGGCTGCCTAGGCCTTTTTAGATGTTACTGGGTCATTAAATGAGCTTCCTGCTCACTCCCTCCAACTAGGGGATAATGCCCTATTTTTAGGGGTAGTTGTCCCATAACCAACAGTTAGTGGTGTGATGCAACTGCTGCCATGTGTCCCATACTTTCCAACAACTTCCATTCCTCCTAGTGGGTCAGTGAACACTCATTCAACAGTCCTCTTGGGTGTTTGTCTCCTAATTAATTTATTTAAATAATAATATTCAGTAATTACATTCATCCATGATCAAAACTGATCATAATTACAAAACTTTGTAATTAAATTTAACATAAAGTATTTTGCAAATAAAATAATAATTCTCAGAAATTTGGGTAGGTGACACTACATCTATTGATTTGAATAAAAAATTACTAAACCATATTTTGTTTTATGATTTAGATGTGCAATCACAAAAGCTCACTTCCATTGCATTATCATATTTTCATTTCTTATACTTTTGTTTTCTTCAACTCGTTATGTTGTGTTACCCTTCAACCAAGCAGTCATAAATAAATAGCTCAATGTGTTATGGATGCTAGTTAAGGTAAGAAAAGGAGAGTTTTTTCCCCAAATATCACCACAGCTCCACCTCTCAACTTCTTTGGGTGACTCCTAAACCCAGGGGAGATCCCTAAATGATACATGTATACATCACACATGAAAATACCTTTCCATGACTTTGTAACTAGATCAGCTCCTTATATGGAGTCAAACAATGTATGAAGAAGACAACCAGATCTAATTTCAGAGTTAATTCAATGACTATTCATTAATATCATCAAAATAACAACAGTTAACCATAATCTGGAAAACAAGACAAACTTCCAATATTTATTCATCCATTGAAAATAATGCCACAGAGATAAAATAACCATAGTAAATAGTGAATATTAGCACTGAAATAATGTTTTACAAGTCACAAAATATACACAGAAAATCATCCTTTAAAGGATGTCAATCACATGACTAAGATGAACTTACTAACCCAATCAAATCTGTAAATAAGTTCTCTTGTAAATTCGCATGAATGGTCTACAAAAATTCAGTTTTAATAGTCTACTAAAAACATGTTTCACATAGTTTCACGCTTCTCAAGGTGACAGAATAGGACACCCTTAAATATTCATGGATAATTCAAATAGGGTGGATTTAGTTGGTGGACCAGATTTACCAATTTCCAAATATTTTTGGTTTTGCGAATTTATCTATATTTTTATGGGTTTTTCATTATCCAATGAGGACGCCCTCTATGATATGTGGATAAATCCACTAGGAAAAGTTTGATGGGTGTACCAAATTTTTCAAGTTCCAAATATTTTTAGGTTTTTAAATTTATATGAATTTTTACATTATCTGATTTTTAGGGATTTTTTACCATAAAAAATACAACAAATAAAGACAAGTAAATTGGTGAAAAGAAAAGTGATTTTTTTGGAACAAGATATGGGGATATTTTCTTTCGCAATCCCTAGGGTATTGAGAGATCAATGATCAATGTTCCTCTCCTAAATTGTATTTTAACACTTGCAAGCTAGGGTATCACCTAGCAACCTCTAGGGTTCGATAGGAGATACTAACTAGGAAAAATGAGGAATTCCATGGACCTAACAAGCAATAGAGAACTCCTTAGGAGGACATTCTCTTCATCCATAAGTTGAAAAAATGTTGACAAAACTCCCTAAAAAATCAGCAAAATGCACCATTTAAGTTAGCTAAGAGCATAACTTACCAACATTCAACAAGAAGTGAGCAAGGAGAAGACCTTAGGTCACACTTGTGCATTCACACTAGTCTAGCATCAATCTTTAGCATGTGCAAATTCAAGACCTAAGACATTCCATCGTCCATATTCAAGCATAATAGAGCATCCTGGGAGAAGAGTGCATCACATCAATAATTCATAGTGTATGGGAAAGAGAGTAATAAACATATTAGAACCCTTTTCTTGATTATTTACAATGAAGGTGAGGTGATCTATTTATAAACTTCATGCTCAACCCTTTAATTTCTTGATCCTACAATTCAACATTAAATTATAATATTTTTAGAGTAAAACCCCACAAGTTGGGGACTAATCCCTAAAATAGACATAAAATGGAAAATAAGAAGCTTCACTTGATGAAATAGTGAGCCAAAGGGAGCCGTCATGCCCCACATAACCCTGAATATTATTTGTATGCCTCATCGCCCCCTTTCAAACTTGTAGGATCACTTTGGAAGGATGCCGTCATAGGCCAAATCTCTAGAGAAGGGGTTTTGAGTGGTAGAAAGAAGGTCCAAGTGGGTAAAAAAGGTGTGCTAAATAGGGGAAAACAACCCTTTACAAAACGAAATCACCTCTACATAATAAAAACCAAGGTGGTCATGTTCCCCAGTGGGTTACTCCTATAAGCTCTGAACACCAACCCATGGGATTAAATCCCTGCATGTTGGGGACATCCACACACCGAAGGGGCATTCAACTATGCTACAAAACCAATTGATCCTAAGAGTGAAACCAAGGGATCCTTCCATGACAAATATAGGGGGACAACATCCCTAATCCAAATATACATGTAATAGAACCCCACTTTGGCCTTTACAAGAAAAAATTAAACCCCTTTCTCTAGGTTCGGCCCTACTAGAACGATGTAGTAGCTCTGAGGCATAACACACTACATGCAATTTAATTTGTCAATACACCACTTAGGTTTAATTGGATCTAATCCATGTGATATTGCACACAGCATTATCTAATATTATTGACAACATATTGTATCTTTGGATGACTAAGAACTACATTCAGCGAAGAATTGATATGATCACTATGTGTTTACTCATACATTTCTCAAATGTTAATTGGCCCTTTTCATGAATTAAAGTTGCTCATACGATTACGGTTTATGTCAACACTAGTTACCATCTTGAAATAAAACTCAACAAATATGTAAGATGAGCTCATAGAAATCAATTTGGATGAAGTAGTGTTTTAGCCAAGACCTAGACTTTCGTTAAAAACCACTTTTGTGTTTTTTTAGTTTGTGATAAAATATGGAATTTTAACCATTTGAATATCCTACTTGTACACAACTTTCAAATTCAATTCTAGCATCTACAACTATGGAAACTGTTAAATATTGTAGTTTGATACCTCACTATTTAAGCATTTGTAATTTATTGATATTGAAATATTTGAAGATTGTGTTGAAAATGAGATTGCACTACGAGAAAAAAAATGCCTACAGTGATGGTCATGCTTGTGATAGACCGTAAAGGGTCATCACCAATGTATATGATGACGAGCCTTAAATAATCGTCATTGAATTTTCCTTCAGAGACGTTTTTTAGGGACCATCACCAAATCCCTTTTCAATGACACTTTTTGTTAGGGTTGTTAAAGGTATGTTACCAATTCTCTTTTTGGTGACACCTCTCCTGACGGTCCTTTAATGGCCCTCATTAGTACCCATCAGTGAGGGTCATGCTTGTGATGAAACTTAAATGGTAATCACCAATGTCACATATGATGACAGACCTTAAAAATATCATTGTTATTGTTGTTGGGGACATTCCTTTAAGTTTTGTCACCAAATCATTTTCCAATGACACTTTTGGTGGGGTTTGTTAAAGGCCCATTGCCAAATCTCTCTTTGGTGACACTTATAGTTATGATTCTTTAATGAACCTTGCTAATACTCGTTTTGGTAACTTTTGGAAATTGTAAAAAAATGTTTGTTGCCATTGATAATTCTAATGAGTTTTTTTATGATGCTATGTGACCATTGCTATAGTTTTTTATAAAATATAATGGTTTAAGACCATTGTTAGACCTCAAAATGGTCCCTTTATACTACTTTTACACAAAAATGCTCCGTGTACTATATTAGGTTATATGTGGTGTATCATGGCCCTATAGATTGTCCATGAGACTTGGAATCAATAGTTATTGTTATTCCCTAATATGTACTAGTATGAAACTAATGCAGGCTCGGCATGATGAGGGTCAAAATTTATAGATACTAGAGCTAAATCTGTATTAAATTTTGAGATGAATTTAATGTCCTTGAACTTCTTTAGGTGTTGGCTTGTATTGAACTGTATTTGAACAAATAACAAAATATTAGAGGAATTTTGTAAAGTGTTATAGTGTTTTAAATAAGAATGAATATTGACTTAGAATATGGAAAACAAATGAAAAAATTAGAGGTTCCTACAGGACAATTCTCTAATATTTAATGACAGAATATAGATACTAACCTTTTATTTAAAATAATTCAGCAGTATGTGACAAATGTAAATATCTCATGAATCTATATGATTTTTCTTGGCAACATAACATGCACAAAAACCACAGTAAATGAAAACTTCAAATACAACTAGTTCACATACACATAAATATTCATTCTCATTGACCAATTCAATGTCAATGCTCTTCCAGGCTATAAAAATGTTAATTGTGTTCACTAAATACTCGCACTGATTGCTTCTTCACTTTAGGTTGATTTCCTAGTCTGTGTAGCTATTGTTTTCACACTAGCCTGTGCAAAAGGGAACCTACTAAGGATTATGGAATCCTAAGTAGAAGCTCATGAATATGTAATATGAAAATGTAAATAACAGAAAAGATAAATAAATTATATGTAACTAATCATTGCAGTTAAAAAAACAAATAGATCGGAGATTCGGAACCCATGAAGTATATTTCGTATTATGTTGCAAACAAGGGTTTACAATGAGAGTTACCTCTGAAGGTAAGTAGATGTGGGCCCTCGCAGCTATACGAAGAGTAGTGCATCGGGTCTCGAGAGTTCCTTTCTCTTCTCCAAATGCTCGAGAGGTGTCCAAGACTCAACTGAATGGGGAACAAAAGCTGAAGGTGGTAGGGTAAAGTTCAACAGGAATTTTGGTAGCATAAGGGTATGAAGAGTTGATTATGAATGTGAAATGGGGGGCCTCCATCACTTTTCTATAGTAATTTTGGGTGGTGGAGTAAGGACCCATGGTTTTGGGAAGCCAATAGTATTGGCCAGTGGTATTTTGAGTTTTCCATCTTTTTTTATTTTATTTTGACATTTTCCCCTTTTTCTTTTTTCTTTTTTGGGGATTTGGACCCTTTTTTCAGGGATTTTAACCTTTTTGAAGGATTTGGACCTTTTTTGAAGGATTTTCATTAATTGAAGAGGGAAATAATGATTTTTTCCCATTTGGTTACCATTTTAGATCTTTTTGGGTTTTTGGAGGCCAAAAATGTAGGAAAAAGGGGGAAATGGGTTATGTGACTAGGGGGATGAGCTAGGTGAACAATTTTTGGGTGTAGCCATGGAAACACATAGTAATATCCTTCTCCTAGTTCTTCCCCATTTGCATAACAAAATTTGGGTTGACACTTCTTATGTAACCCTTGGTAATCTCCACCCCACCATTAAAATAAACATTTTCTTCCTTCCAATCCTGCTTTTGAAGGTGGCAATGACAGTTGACTCTATGAAATTATAAATCACAATAGACCTAGGAGAATTTGAGTCTCATTCTGTCTAGCATAGGAATTGTCACCACTGGAGTGCTCTGAAAGACCAAAAACAAAATATTGAGAGATCCTTTAAAATAAGAAAATATTATTGGACAAGAAAATAAATAGGTTTAGAACATACATGTTCTTTCAAGTTACCATTTCTCTCATGATTAAGTTGTCTCAAATCCAATAAATTTTGTTTCATCAAAGTTTGACTAGGATTTAGGGAAGGCTGCTAAAAAATAAATACATGTAAGTTATATTGAAAAAAGGATTATAATGTTGCAATAAATAGTTTCAAACATTCCTTCAACTTCTTAGATGGTGCAGGATCCATTGCACTTTGTTCCATTGAAGCTTCAATAGGCCCATTCTGGAAACTCTCATGAAAAATAAACACTTGTGAAATGTATTCAAAGAATGAAAAGTAGCATTGGAGAAAACAACAACTCATTTCAAAGATTACATGATTTGGGATCTCTAGATTAAGAGGTGACATTTGCAAAGGTCCTTGATTTAATGAAACATATGACATGGGAGTATTAGTTTGCCAATATATTAGTTTGCATGAGATACAACCTAATAAGAAGAGACATACATTTAAAATATCAATCTTCAAAGATGACATACATAAAAAATTAAATAATCTATACATGCAAAATTCTTACATTGTTGGGTTTTGGGTCAACACTACCATTTTATTTCCATGCTTCCATAGTAGCTTTCCATTTCATTAATTCATCAATAGTTGACTTCATTATTCCAATTTCCTTATATTTTTCTCCAAGTTTCTTTTCTTGTTCTCTCATTTTTTCTTGTGTAATATGCAATTCCTTCTTGTAGGCATGCTCGTTTCCAAAGAATTTAGTTGGAGTGACTCCAAATCTAACCCCACATACACGGTCCCTCCTCTTGAGCCCCAACACTATAGTGAGGGAATATTGATGTGTTGCATATGCAAGAGACACTGAATTTGATTATTCTAATTCAAATTGTTTCTATAAATGTTAAAAATTTCAACCAATTAATATACGAAAAAACAATTAACATTAAAAAAACAAGCCTAAGTAATACAAACAAGAATAGGTTGATAAATTACTATCGTCTCTGCTATGGATGATGACATTGGAGTGCCATCCTTCCATTTATGGAATCTCACCCACACATCAGCCCTATTTACAGGCATATCACCTGGATTAAGATTTTGTTTCTAATCATGACAAATGTAATAGCGTGGATAAGTATATTTGATACCCATGACTACGTTTATAATTAGTAATTGTGAACAAAGAAATTGAATCCATTATAACTTACAAGGTCGTGTTCGACCCTAAAGTAACCTCTATGACCACAAGTGTGGGTCTCCTGTTCTAATGCCCTATTTTCATTATTTACCTTTGCCTTCTCTTGCAAATCAATACAAAATGTGGATCCTTAGATTAAAATTAATTGTATCCAAGTATTTAAAATCACATGTCATTTGATTATAACTTATAGATTTCTCTTTTATTTTTACTTGGAATTTAGGGTCAGTTCATATTCTAACAAATTGAATCCAATCCATTTCATTTAATCCAATTGGAACATTTTACATCCTCTCCTCATATGTTTGGTGTTTCAAATAGTATTTTTTCTACAAATTATATCTATAATTTCAGAGGCATTGATATATTACTTTATTACACCATTATTCTATAGAAGGATCTACTTTGAAGTTACTATGTAATAGATAAACACTTCATTGTTAGACACAAAGTGTTATTTGAAGCCAAATCTGTCACACACATGGTCAACATGCATCAATAAAATAAAAATAAAAAAATCCAATCATTATTTGGTTGATGCTCACATTGATTTCATTCCACGTGTCTTTCTTTAATGCTTCAGGAACTTGCTTTCAATCCATAGATGCCTAGAATTTCTCTTGTAAGGACACCTATATAGGAGGTAAATTTCTCTAAACCTGGACCAATAGGTTGGCCCCTCTCATTAACTTGAATTTTTGGTATTGCAGTGTCCTTTGAATTTTTTCTAAAAATACATTTGTTGGTCCTATACCTTTTTTTGGCATTCTTTTCAATACTAGATTGGTTAGATGCACCTACCCCTTCCAAACCATCCTCTTCTTGGTTACATGCACCTGCCCCTTCCAAACCATGCTCTTCTTGGCTAGATGAACCTGTTAGTTTTTAATCATCTAATTCAATATGATCTAGGATCTTAACTGAGAGAACAACATGTACAACATATCAAACACAAGAGACAAGAGACACAAAGCATTTCACCAGGGAAAACCAAGAAGGTGAAAAACCCCACAACTTCCTCAGAGATAGAATGAGCACCAATACAAAGATCAAACCCCAAAATAAGAGATAATCTCCTAGAAGCTGCTCCTCCTCCACTTGTGTGCACTCCTCCTCTCTCTCACTAATGCGAAGTGAGTGAATGAGTGAATGAATAGAATGAGAGACACACACTCTCTATTTATACAATGACTTGACTTGCCTTTTACTCTAACTGGGCCGACCTCCCTTAGGAGAGTCTAATAACCCATTACCACTTGTCACTGGGGCGACCCCACTAGGGTGGTCTAATAACCCTTTAAACCATACTGGATCGACCCCTCTAAGGTGGTCTAATAACCCATCAAATATAAGTTATGACACTTACAATGTAACTTGTGACACTTGCAAATACAAATGACGACACTTCCAATCGGAGGAATAATACATCTCTGTTGGGGATACAATAAAAGTAATACATACAATATACAAGTGAATATCTTCCAAATTTACAAATACATCAACACTCCCTCTTAACTAGGAAGGTATTCTCTTGACACATGCATCAATACATATAGGCACAAGTCTTCAATACTGGAACTGGATCATCATCACTGGATCAATGGAGTATCATTGTCACTGCTGTTGTACTCGTCATCTCGATCACTAGTGCTATCTCTCAATTCTTCTCGCCATAGGAAGTTCTATAGAGCCAACCCTTTTTCATGCTGGACGTAGGCCTAGACTCCTGTAGGTCTTCATCATATCTACAAGTTGGCCATCCTGTGGAATCCTCAGGGATGATTACGTGCATCAACAAAACCTTGAAAGATCATCCCAGGACTAATTACGAGCTTACTGCTCAACCTATTGGATCTCCTAGGACTTTTACATGTGACCTCCACAAAACCTTAAAAGAGTGTCTTGCGACTTGCAAGATATCTAAAGAGCATCCGAGCAATTTTACGTGCCTAGCACAACCTGTCCGGATCTCTAGGACTGATTACATGTGATCTCCCCAAAACCTTAAAAGAGTGTCTTTCCCAGTAATATCTCTAAAGAGCATCTGAGGACTTTTACGTGCCTAGCACAACCTGTCCGGATCTCCAGGACTTATTACATGTGGTCTAGCAAAACCTTAAAAGAGTGTCCTTCCTTGCAATATCTCTAAAGAGCATTTGAGGACTTTTATGTTCCTAGCACAACCTGTCCAGATCTCCAGGACTTATTACATGCTACCCTTGCACAACCTGTCCATGGCCACTGAGTACCATCTTGATACTCATGATCAACATGATCATCCTCGCATGGAGCATCATCCTGATGCTCATGATCATACTGATCATCATCATACAATACATCATCTTGATGCACATCATCATATCACATGATCATCCTGATCATCATCATAGCATTATCCTGATGCATATCATCATCACATAGTCATCCTGATCATCATCATAGCATCGTCCTAAGGCATATCACACAACGCTTACATCCACAGCCATGGGAAAGATCCTCCTACCACCATGCTTGGAATGGCTCCTGCAAATGTGTCCCATCACTTCCTCCTAGAAGTATCTTCTATCTGAAGAACACCAAGCCTCTCTTTGAAGTACTCGAACTTCACTCTGGATAGTGGTTTGGTCAACACATTTGCAATCTGCTCATCTGTCGCAACATACTGGAGTTTCACTGCTCCTCTCTGCACCATATCCCTGATATAGTGATATTTGATCTCGATATGCTTCGATTTGTCATGGAACAATGGGTTCTCTGACAACTTTACACAACTCTGGTTGTCACAGAAGATACAAGTAGCATCCAACTGGAGATCAAACAAACCAGACAATAGCTTTCTTATCCATACTGCCTCACAACTAACCAAACAAGCTGCGACATACTCTGCTTTAGCTGTACTCAGTGCTATGCAGGATTTCTTCCTACTAAACCAAGAGGTCACACTTGATCCCATACTGAAGCAGCACCCCAAAGTGCTCTTCCTATCTTCAACACTACCTGCCCAATCTGAATCAACATAACCCTCCAGGTTAAAATTTTTATTCGCATCATACTTGAGCCCATGATCAACTGTACCCTTCAAGTACCTCATAATATGTTTTACAACAATCAAGTGAGCATGTCTAGGATCCATCAGGAACTGGCTCAAAGTGTTCACCGCAAAGCAAATATCTGGTCTTGTGTTCTTCAGGTACATCAAGGACCCAATCATCTGACGATACATCGTGGCATCAACCGAATCTGATGAAGCATCACTCAATAGCTTCAGGTTCGACGCCATAGGTGTGGCCATGGCCTTGCAGTCCATCATCCTGAACCACTTCAGGATCTCTACTGCATAATTCCCTTGTTCAAGGAAGATTCCATCTTCTCTCTGCCACACCTCCATACCTAGAAAGTAATGCATCATACCCAATTCCTTCATCTCGAAATCGGCAGCAAGGTTCCTCTTTGTGTCGAAAATCAACCTATCCTCACGTGTCACAAATAGGTCATCCACATACAGTAGGAGTATCACTGGATTGCCTTCCTCAACCTTTTATTAAAGGTTGGAACCTGCTTTACTCTTGGTAAAGCCCAACCTGGTCAAGAAGCTGTCTATCATGTCGTATCATGTCCTGGGTGCTTGTTTCAAACCGTATAAGGCATTCTTTAATTTGCACATATCTGACTCCCTGTCATGTGTCTCAAATCCGATTAGTTTCTCCACATACACTTCCTCTTTGACTACACCATTCAAGAAAGTTGTCTTGACATCCATCTGGTGTATCTTCCACTTCATCACTGCAACCAGAGAAAGTACTGTTCTGATGGAAGTGTATCTGGCTACAGGTGCAAAAGTTTCTTCATAGTCTATCCCTTCTTTCTGGGAGAAGCCACAAGCCACAAACCTTGCCTTGTATTTCTATATGCTACCATCTACAGCATGCTTGATCTTGTAGATCCACTTGGAAGTCACAACAGACTTCCCTTCTGGTCTCGGACCACATCCCATACATCATTCTTCATGATCGACTGGTACTCTTCTATCATGGCATCCTTCCATTACTGTATCCCTGATCCTAGGAACTTCAGATTCTTCAATAACTTCAATAGGTAGTTTTCTTGAACTTTGTTGCTGGAACAAATGTTGTTGAGTCTTCGTCGCTTTTTCTTCGAAACAAGTCTCTCTTGTAGGTGATGGTACATGGTATTTCCTACAAGACAAGTTAAATTGCATGATTAGAAACATCTCATAGATTTCAAAACAAATTCTTACACATAAAGACATATGTCATACAGTCATGCAATTATCTTAGACAATGCTTCAATACAACATTTATCCATATCCTGTAACTTTCTAGATGTCTTCCATCTCTACCAGAACATTGTTAAGAGTATGCACAACTCCCAACATGTCAGCAAAGAGGTTTCATTCTAGATAAGTAGCAATGGAATGTTGTATAGTACCATAAGCCACTTACTCATTACTTGTATTTAGTAGTATCTGTGTTCATTAATGAAAATTTTCTAATATGCATAATATACATCCTAAATCTAGGAACATAAGTATGTACACGACTGAACAACATTATCATATATACAAGAAATGACAATTCAAATACTTATCTTTGTTTGGTTGTAGGGTGGACTCCCTCTCAATCTTTGCTTCCTTGCAGGAACTACTGGAGTGTGCTCCCTCTTGATATTTGCTTCCTGGATTATCTGTCTTTGAACTTATATCCATCCTGGACCACTATGCATGCTTAAGTGTGCACTAGTGTCATCATTGTGTCATCCTCAAGATCTCATACATAATCATACATTCATTATGATAATCTCAATACTATCAAAACATTATGATTCTAAATAATCTTAAACATGTATGGTTATGGTAATTTCATACATAGGTAATTTATCACAAGCGTTAGTATTCAAGGTTTCAGGGAGGACTTCTTTTACTCACGCATATTCTTATTTGACCATAGGACTCTTCTAGTTTGTCATATCATTAATCAAACTAAGAAGCATAATATGCATAAAGCCATGATTATTCAAACCTATAACTTCATGAATAATCATTATCAATCATATGAAAGTATACTTATATGAGATCCTAACACAAGGAAGGATTCTAACTCGATATAGGAAAACATACCTGGATTATCATGCTTTCTAGTTATGTCTAACATACCCACTTAATGTCTTCTTTGTTCTCTTCAATAATTTAGAGAGCTTGTGCTATTAACCTACATATCTCATAAGTTAAACATTGTAGAACCAAATTATACGTACCTTGTAAGTAGAGATTCTATGTGATATATGGATGAGTCTTTGTCTTCATGTCACCATGATCATATGTTCTCAATCTAGAACTTGATTTGTCTTTCTTGATGTACCTTTCATGTTAGCGGACAACATCATCCTCATTATACAACACCACAGTGCATTAGTACGATCATAAGTGTCATAACCCTAATCAATGGATGTCTTCTATCATTCACATGCATTCATACTTTTACTAAGGTGATAAGACAAGTCTAAAATTAATCAAGATTGTACTAACCTCAATAATATGAAGACAAACATATCATAAACTTAATCATGAACAGATTTCAAAACATACATGTATCTCCTCAAGTCATACCTGTCGGGATTGCTTGTAGTCTTCTTATGTAAGGCCTTAGCCTCATCTCCCTCTGGAACTGGATCTTCTTCACTTATGTAGGTGTCCAAATCATTCTCTTCTAGGATTAACTCAATCCACTTTGATTTGTTGAAACTGGATCTGGAGCTAGCTAGGGTTTGACAGAGAAACCCTAAAAATCCAAACTTGGAATTTCAAACTTCTATCTAGACAGGGAGATGCAATTGACTGAGGCGAGAAAGCTGGTGTGCTCAGATTTTGAAAACTCCAAAAATTGACCCCTCAAAATTAACCTACGAATTTCGGATTTGCAGCTTCTGTCAAATTCTGGTTTTCTAGTCAAAATCCCGAACTAGGGTTTGATAGAGCCCGGGGTTCTACCCAACCAAAAACTTCGAACTTGGTCTCTAAATTTTGATTTTGATGAGGAGCATCCAGCCATGGTCTTATATTCCAAAAATTCCAATTTTCCAGAAACCCTAATTTCCTGCAGCAGTGATGAGCCAAAAATGAAAGTGCTCAGAATCCAACTCTGTTTGGACAGAAATATATGCCATATTGTTTCTGATGTATCTTTGAAATTTCAGATCCTCAAGGTCTGAAAATTCGGCCTGTGGTAGACTGACCTGTCATATTTCCAACCCCAGAGATCTAAGCTTTAATGGATTCTCTGGGAGAGAGATATGCCAAGTGTCGCAACGTGACCTGTTTATGGGATGACACAACATAGCGAACTTGTACATAGTGCCACGTGTCACTGTTTCAACTTCGGCCTCTAAAACCTAGACCTGTGAAACTACAGTCCATGCCCTAACTAACAATTTTTAAGTAATTCCATTTGGATATTCCTAGCCTGAGATATGACCTTTGTTCCTAGGTCACCTGTTTAGGACTGCATTCTGCAAGAGGCAGAAACCGTAACTTGTACAGATCATATCTCACAAAGTACAACGAATCTGTGGCTAAGATTCAGAAAAAAGGTACATGAACATTTCATCTTCAACCTGTAAATGTTTCAGATCCCGAACCTTCTCCAAAACTTATTTGTAGCTAAAGTGCCACGATGACTGGTTTTTACTATACCAAGCCCTAGCTTCAAATTTGTCGCAAGTGCAAAAAGTGTCGTAAATGCCATACAATTCCTTCCTTCAGGTTAGCTCTGATACCATGTTAGTTTTTCATCATCTAATTCAATATGATCTAGGATCTTAACTGAGAGAACAACATGTATAGCATATCAAACACAAGAGACAAGAGACACAAAGAATTTCACCGGGGAAAACCAAGAAGGTGAAAAACCCCGCAACTTCCTCAGAGATAGAATGAGCACCAATACAAAGATTACAAAGATCAAAACCCAAAACAAGATATAGTCTCCTAGCATCTAATCCTCCTCTACTTGTGTGCACTCCTCCTCTCTCTCACTAATGCGAAGTGAGTGAGTGAGTGAATGAATAGAATGAGAGATACACACTCTCTATTTATACAATGAATTGACTTTCCTTTTACTCTAACTGGGCCGACCTCCCTTAGGAGAGTCTAATAACCCATTACCACTTGTCACTGGGACAGCCCCACTAGGGTGATCTAATAATCGTTTAACCCATACTGGGTCGACCCCTCTAAGGTGGTCTAATAACCCATCAAATATAAGTTACGACACTTACAATGTAACTTGTGACACTTGCAAATACAAATGATGACACTTCCAATCGAATGAATCATACATCTCCATTGGGGATACAATAAATGTAATACATACAATATACAAGTGAATATCTTCCGAAGTTACAAATACATCAACAAAACCCACCCCTTCCAAGCCATGATCTTCTTGGTTAGATGCACCTACCCCTTCCAAACCATGCTCTTCTTGGTTAGATGCAACTGCCCCTTCCAAACCATGCTCTTGGTGTGATGGTTCCTACTGAGCATTTTCTAGAAAACAAACCATACCAGTTTGGACAATGACAATATTGATTTCTTAATAGAAATTTTTGAAGAACTAGTGCGGAAAATATAAATTCATGAAGTGACCATACCTTGCATTAATTCTTCTACCTTTTTCTCGGTACTATGTTCATCATCATTGTTGTCACCACTATAGTAACCGGATTTACATTTTTAAGGGACAGGGGAATGCGATGACATCCTTTATGGGATTCTTTTCCTCATTTTAGCTCCTATGGTAATGTATGTTAATAAAGCTTTGCTGACAATTGTATATTGCTATTTTGTTTTTATGAAGCACTATTTTTCAAATGTTTACTTGAAATTTTTTCACATCTATTATTGATAGTATATTTGGCAATGTGCCTTTCCTTTGTGGTTTCACATACCATATGTAAAAGTTATCTATTTAAGTTTAGTCTTTGAATCCTTTTTTCTGCCTCCAAACATGGATTGCAAAAGTTTAACAAAGAAATCTATACAAGTATTGAAGAACAATTAAAGCACAATAATCATTAAAAATATATTGAATTCCAAAACAATAATATGTTATACCTAAACATTTAGATTTCCAAATAAACTGCATAACAAAACAAAATCCCGTGTCTTATCACATCCTTACCATTCAAAAATTAAGAAAAACTAACAGATTGAATAAAAATCTAGCATGCAAAATAATCAAAGATGATTGCATGATAAAAAAACTAGCATTCAATAAATCTATCCCATGGGATTTCTTCGACGGGGCATGCCAAGAGGAACAATCGGTGTGGAGGGGAGGCATTGTATTTCATCTATAAGATACAAAGTATTTCAAGTTAACAATATAATTTGGGGATTCCTTATCTAAGGAGGGCCTCCAGATGGAAAAAGTCCAAGAATGAAAACACAACAAAAGATAAATGACAAATTCAGGAAAAGTACTAAAGTTCTAGATAAAATCCCAATCCATTAAAGATCACCATTCAACAAATCAGGAATTTGTTTTCTGCATCAGTCGAAAAGTTGAAGGAGAGAATTCTAAGTTCCCTCAAAAGAAAACTGAAGAAACTCTCGAAATCCATCATCTTGGTGAATGAAACAACGAAGGAAAATATCACACTTAGCGCAAAGATGAATTTAGATGGATTGCACCAGCAAGAAGATAATTTTCTCTCAAGTATGAAAATACTTTCTTTGGTTAGTGTTTCTCATGTAACAGGTTTGGACAGAATGCCATAAAATGCAAAATCTTGTTAAGATTTAATATGCTAAGACAAAAAATAGCAGCATTACATTCCATTTCACAATAATAGCATATACAGGATCACTGAAGAAACAACAAGCACAGCATAAACACAAGAGACACAGATTTATCCTAGGAAACCCTCATGGGGTAGAAAACCCAGCAAAGCTTCCTCAATATAAATGACCAGCAAATACAAAAGATGTAACCCTGAGCATAAGCTCCTCCTTCTCCATAGCAGACCTCTCTCTCATAAGTGCGTCACTCTCAAGTGAGTGTGTGTGTTAAATGAGGAATACACCTCCTCTATTTATACACTACTCCGACTTGTCTTTTACACAAATCATGTAGGCTCGTATTTAACCATTGGGTTAAATACCCCATTACAACTGACTGGGCCGACCCCACTAGGCTGGTCTAACAACCCTTTGACCCACATAACACATACAGGGCCGACCCCCACTAGGAAAGTCTAATAACCCAAGTTACCACATTCCGACAGAGGAATAAACATCTCCGGATATACAATAAGATCTTCACGGAGGAATGAAACATCTCCAGAATAATAAAGTACAAATATAATATTCTTTGAAGTTACAATATTTCAACAAATCTATGGCAAGAATACTTCAGCAATAAATAAAGGTATGTGTTCCCATCAGATTCAATGTCATAAGTGTCCTTATTATGGTCATATTGCAAAATACTATAAGACAAGTATACATAAAGAAGCACAAGGGCTATTTTGAACCTCATTGATGAAAGATTAGAATCAAGGAATGATATTTTTCATCAAATGTAAAGAAATTGTGAATGATTCTCATAAGGGATGAAAGTAGGCTAAATTGAATATCTCCTTGAGTAATGAATTGAGATTATATGTTGAATACATTAGCGCTCTAAAACATGGTTGACCATGGACTGATATGACAATGTGTTATTTTGACAAAGTATGGACTAAGTTAAAATACTTTGTTGACATTTGAAGGCATTATGGAATTATTTGAAATAATTGGTACGGTGTTTGTGAATGCACCATCCCATAATTTAGTGCCTAAATCTTCACATTGTGATGGGAACCTTGCTCAATCCCTCACAAAAATAAATCATGTTTGGTTTTTGAGAAGTGGACGTTAGCTATGACACTTGTCAAAAGATAAGGAACCTCTTTTTGGACTTAATATTTTCCATTTTGTGTAGATTGAAAAGAAGGAGACATGATGTTGATACGTTGCTAATATTTTTGAGATAAGTCTATTGTTCATAAGTTATTTTATAAGGGGTATAATCGGATTATATTATAGATGTTTCCATATCTTGCTTAAGCAGAAAAGGGGCTCCTTTTATCATCTTGTATCGACAACTTTCTACCCTCATCACTTGCATACTAGATGAAACGAAATGAAAATTTAATCTTGGGGAAAACAAAAATTGTAATTGTTTTTATAAAGTGATGGGTGGACCAAGACTATTTCCAATTCATTGGTGAAGCGGATTCAATGATCAATATGAAGGGAAGCAACTATGAATTTTCAAATGATATTAAGAAATAATGAAGAAGAGATAAACAAGCTACAGACAACCCTATCTTGATATCCACAAATTCATAATTTGTCTGCTTTAAAAAGCCGGTTCTTTCATAATTTTGTGCCTTTTGTACTAGAAAAATATATCTACGGATAGATTGATATCCTCTTGGGATTGATTAGGCCCCTAGACACCTACCCAAGATAGAAAGGAAAAAAAATGTTATCTAAACTCCTAGATCTAGTTCACACATGAACCTTTAAGCATGGAAATAAAGAGAAAGAGGTAGGTATTATCTCCAACGTGTAGGTTGTCCTAGTGCTTGCTCCAAGTTTTATCTCCAAATATTGAACCTTTGAAACAAGACAAAGCACCAAAAATTCCAAGAAGGTATATGTATTAAGCTAGATCTAATCTACAACATATTACATATCAAATAACAAGAGATGTAATATGGGAAAATAGGCCAAGTTATCATTAAATAGAAAGCTAAAGAATCCCATTACAATGTTATACCTTGATGTCCAAAGTAGCAACACCTTCTCCAATATATCCTCCATCACCCTTGCAAGACTCTTAGGATCATAGTTTTGATGCTTCCAAGATCTCCCCCAAGCTCATGGATGGCTCTCTTCTTATAGGATTTGAGAGGGCAACCACTTAGAGAAGATGATGAATCTAAGTGAGGAAGATGTGGATCAAGGATCTAAACCATGCCAAGGAGAAAATGTGAGATGGGATTCGAAGGGATACTTCATACCAAGAAAATATCCATGAGATCCAAGATCCAAAATCAAAGGGATAATCCTAAACTGAGATTTTCGCGCCCCTATAACTAAACAATACACAAAAATGTTGTAATTTTTGCACCTTCATAACTGAGTAGAGCGCGAAAATATGATATTTTTGCTCCTTGATGAACTGACAGGGCATGGAAAATATCTTTAGGAGGTTAATTTAGGGGTTGATTAGGTTAGGTTTAGACTCCTTGCTTGTTGGATTTGCTTCCAAGTGTGACTAGTGAAGGGACCAACATTAGGATGAAGGATCCTAACACCCTTCAGGAGGCATAAACATTATGTTTTCGATGGTGGTGAAACATGTAGACACTTAGTTACACATGGTGTGACAATTTGAGGTGTAACAGGTGCCCCCTAAAGTGTGAGGTTAGAAGGAATCTTATGTCCAAAACACTTTACCAATAGTAAGTCTGCAAGGATATTTGAAGGAGAACTAGAGAAGAGCTACAATCAAATATCAACAATATGTATAACGACCCTGAGATGGACATACCCATTCTCAAAACAAACTGACTCAAAACATGGCTTCTGACCAATACATTGCATATGTCATGTCCCCAATTAAATGATTTTCAGATAAATAATTAAGTTGGCCTACCCAATTCCTAAGGGTTATGTGGAAGAATTAAAATATTGAAATTTAACCCCAAGGTCTATAGTTTCTCATGAAAATTAAATATTCTAAATTGATGGTGGAAAAATAGGCCAATAAATTATGGAATAATTGTTAAATGCTCCAAAATGAAGTGGCATTAGGTCCTAGCTGGACTTGGGGGCGCATAAGTGGACATGTGGGGTCCACATGAGAGAATACTCCTCCTTTAAACATGGATCCATTCCCAAATTTGAGTTGGAACCACTTATACTATGAAACGAGAACTCGACACAGTTCTCGTTTTTCTCTCTCCTAATTTTAGTAGCTATTTTTACCTCCGTTTCAAAAAGGGTTGATGCCAGTATCACACATTTTCATTTTGAGGCATTTTTTTGGGCCTTTGACACATCTTTATTGTAAAGTATTTTTAATTTCTATTTTCAAGTGTGTTTTTTAGAAATTTAACAAAAAACATACATTTAGAAGCTAGCTATAATGAAAAACACATACATTTTCGAAATTTATCTTTAAAATTTAATCATAAATAATATATTTTTATGGAAAAATAGTAAACAAATCGAGAAAAAAAAAAGACATTTAAACCCATTTTTAATAGATTTTTAGTCATTTTGTATAAAAATGATACTCTTTCACATTATTTTTCATAATATTTAACCACCTAACCAATTATTATTAAAATTTAAAAAGAAAATATTTAAAAAAATTACATTGCCCCCTTCTACCCTAACCCTATCCCTACCCCACCACAAACTATTACAAAAGTTTAAAAAATAATTATAATGCGTCCCTTCTACCCTAACCCCCTAACGAACTATTAGTAATTTTTTAAAAAAATTACATTTAAAAAAATAATTACATATCCTACCCTAACCCCTCAACCAACCATTAATAAACATTTAAAAAAACAAAGTACATTTCCTAATGCCTTAGCCCCCTACATTACCCCCTACCTTAGCCCCCCCAAAATTACATTCCCTAATGCCCTACCCACTACCCCATTACCCCTCACACATCGTTTTAATTAAAAACAATTTAAAACCCAACTTAAAAAAATTAAAAAATAAAAATAAAAACCTAAACTTAAAAAATAAAAAATAAAACCTAAAGTTTACCAAAAAAAAAAACAAAAAACAAACTCGACTTTACAAATTAAAAAAAAAAAGACTTTACAAAAAATAAATTTAAAAACAAATTTAAAATTTAAAAAAAAACTTTACAAAAAAAATTAAAAATTAAAAAGAAAACTAAACTTTACAACAACAAAAAAAATCAAAATAAAAATTAAACAAAACCAAACTTTAAAAAAAAATTAAAAATTAAACAAAACAAAAATTAAAAATAAAAATAAAAATACAAACAAAAAAAACCAAAGATCGCGCCCAAACACGTTATAAAAAAAAATTAAAGATTAAAAAAAAAACTTTAAAAAAAAAAAATTAAAAAACAAAAAAAAAATTAAAAAAAACACTTTAAAAAAAAAATTAAAAATTAAAATAAAAAACAAAACTTAAAAAAAAAAAAATTCAAAACGGGCGGGGAGCATCCGCCCCCTTGGGCGCCCAAAGGGCCGCCCCACTGGCGGCAGTTCGATGCCGGGCATCGAGCTGCCGCCCGTGGGGCGGCCCTTTGGGCGCCCAAGGGGGCGGAGCTCAGCCCGATGGGCGCCCAAGGGCCGCCCGTGGGGCGGCCCTTTGGGCGCCCATCGGGCTGAGCTCCGCCCCCTTGGGCGCCCAGAGGGTCGCCCGTGGGGCGGAGCTCAGCCCGATGGGCGCCCAAAGGGCCGCCCCACGGGCGGCCCTTTGGGCGCCCATCGGGCTGAGCTCCGCCCCTTGGGCGCCCAAAGGGCCGCCCTTGGGGTGGCCCCTTGGTCCATTTTGATTTTTTTTTTTTTTAGTTTGTTTTTTTATTTTAATTTTTAATTTTTTTTGTAAAGTGGTTTTTTTTTAATTTTTAATTTGTTTTTTAATTTACTTTTTGTAAAGTTTTTTTTTTTAAATTTTTTTTAACTTGTTTTTTTTTAATTTTTAATTTGCTTTTTAATTTATTTTTTGTAAAGTTTTTTTTTTTAATTTTTAATTTTTTTTTGTAACTTGTTTTTTTTTAATTTTTAATTTATTTTTTGTAAAGTTTTTTTTTTTAATTTTTAATTTGTTTTTTTGTAAAGTCTACATTGTTTTTTGTTATTTTTTTTTGTAAAGTTTAGGTTTTATATTTCATTTTTTAAGTTAAGGTTTTTATTTTTTTTTAAATGTAAATTTTAAAAAAAATTATTAATATGGGGCAAATGAGACAACCCTGACCATTTAAGGTAGGAGGGGCGCATTATAATTTTTTTTTAAACTTTTGTAATAGTTTGTTGGGGGTTAGGGTTAGGAATTTATTTGTTGAAAACAAAAAATTTCAATTTAGGGGTTGATTTTAAGGCTTTCGTAAACAACAGTATGAGATTTTTAAGCCATGGCTATATTTTTAACCCAGAGAAAAAAAACGTTGATACTAGTATCAACACTTTTCGATTTGGGGGTTGTTTTTGGTGTTTTTTATGAAAACATGATACTGGCATCAACACTTTTTGATTTGGGGGTTGTTTTCGGTGTTTTTTATGCAAAAATATGAGTTTGTATGGCTAGAGTTCTCGTTCTTAGTATATAGTTCTCGTTTCATAGTATAAGTGGTTTTGGAAGGGAAGAGGTAACATTCATGAAGGAAGAGGAAGAGTCATAGGGATCAAAATATGCAATGACAGATTCTATGACAACTATGGCAAGCATTATGATAGTTATGACGGATTCAATGACACCTATGACACTTATGATAGATTATATGACATTTACGACAATGTAAGAGCTAAAACTAGCCTGAGAGGGAGCATGAGATGAGTTACACATATCCAAAGCATCTAAAAGATTTTCCAAGTCGAATTCATGGAGGAGTTGGATACCAAAGATGAGCCAAGTGTCATGTGGGGCCAATGAAGAGTCATAAACCCCACTAATTCGATTTTCATGAGTAATTAGGAGATAATTTGAGTTCTAAGGAGGTAAATGACTCAACTAAAGTTATTAAAATGATTCCAAGTCGAAATGGAGTAGCTTTTGATAATTTTTTATTTGCATCTTTGCAATTTGGAGAGCTTCAAGCTTCTCCTTGCACGGTGGATGTTCATCCTCCCTGCCTTAGTACCAATTTCGAGGGTGCAATATTCTCATCCAAGTTGATTGATGGCGAGGCCATTCATACCTATCAACAGATATTCATGGATATGTTTTTATGCAGGTTCAACCCCCATCTGATTTCAAGTTCAAATTCTCTCTTCCTTCTCTACTATCATTCTCCTATCTTTCTCTCAATGTTTAGGCAAAGTGAGATAGCGCACTCTTTGTTGCATATAGATAATGGACGGATGTTTTTTAGACCTTATGAAGTTGTTAATGGATGCATAAATCTGTAATGGATAGATCATGAGATCCACATCTTGAAATACTAAGCACTTCATGTACTATTTCTCCAAGTAACATTGATATTCGAGCTAGTTTCCTCTTTCTCTCAATGTCATGTAAAAGTGTGATGGTGCACTTCTTGTTGCATATAGATAATGGAGGATTTCTATTTAGACCTTATGGACATGTTAGTTTCTGAATAAATATTTAATATTCATATCATGAGAGCCACGTCTCAAAATCCCTTGGACCATATACTAAAACTCAAGCAAAAACCACCATTTTGAGCCATTTTTCCCTTATATACATTTATGAAACCTTGAGCATTTATATATCATTTTTGCACGAGAATTATTCTGAATTTTGTAGTTGTTTTAGAATCCTATTATTTAATGTACATGATAAATAAATTTTATTCAGTCCCCTTTTTTCATTTGCTTATAATTCCATGTAAAAATCGTTGTTATATTGATCACAATTTCCAAGCAATGAATGTGTTTTGTAACCTTCTGTTTTAATAGTTCCTTAGAAATATATAAATCTGAATAAATGTTGCAGCTAGGTTTTTTGGAGGTCCTTGATATTATCCAAGTGTCTTTTCTGAAATTTGGGAGGATCATACAACATTTGGGAAGCCAAAAGATTCATATACCCTTGGGGGTTTTAACATCGATTTTCCTAGTATTTTTTCCTTTCATTCTCCACTTGTAAATGCAAGTTGTTGAAGTATTTATCAAGATTAAAAGAATATAATATATGCATTAGTGTCTCCTAATACACCTCAATCCACTCTAGACATAATTCGAAACCATTTGGGATCGTTTGGGACAGTTTGGGGTTTCACTAGTCCAAGGTTTGAAAATTGGTAAAATTGGGTAAATTTTCAAATTGGGGATATTACAGTGGTATCAGAGCATGGTCCTTGCACTTGTGCATTAATATCATTTATTGAAGAATAATTTGCAGCCATGTATTACTATTATGATGACTCCTATGAGTACAATGCTTATGAGCAGTATGAAGATGATTGTGAGCAATATGATGAAGAATGTGAATGGTATGAGGAAGATGTGTCATCATGCAACACTTCTTACAATTTAATAAGGAATGAAGGTTATTCTTATGATCCTATGTATTATGAATATGTATATAATGAACCACCAAAGGATAATTCTATGAATGAATTACAAATATTGAGAGAAACATGTAAAATCTTGCCCCAACAATATGAGGCATATCTTGATCTATATAAGGGAGATACACAAAAGGCCATTCCTTTTGAAGACTTTGCTGATTGGGTGTTTGAAAATAGGCCCAAAAATGAATATGTGGAGTTAGTGAAGAAAGGTCTATGCCCTTCTTGAAAAATACCTTGGAGATAAACTCATATATGTTTGAGTGAAAAGGAGGAGCGAAATGAGGAGACCCATGAGCCACATAGTTCTGAAGGTGGTGAAGTAGAAGAAGCATTTCATGAAGAGGATCGAAATTCACTCCCAAGTGACCCTGAAAAATATGAAGAAACATCACATGAGCATGAAGAATATTCCATTTAAAATACTGAAGATCATTCTGAGACACGTTCTACTTTGGACATGAATCAAAGAGCATCTAATGATGGATGCTTGAACTATGAAGGAGTACCTACTGATGGGTGATCACACCTCTATGTTGGTGACATAGAGATCACTTTTTAAAGTGTTGATGCAATTCAAAGTTCCATTAAGCATGAAAATTAAGTCCTTGTAGCAGTTGAAGAAGAACCAATATCAACTTCCCCATCACCACTTGAGCTTGATGAAGTTGGTCCAAGTAGAAAGTACAAAAAAGAGGAGGTCCCTCTACAAGAGCCTCTTTTTCTTGAAGGGTCACAAAAAGTAATGAAAATAAGATCCAAGAGACCCTTAGCATACTCCATGACACTCAAGCATTGGTGTCAAATTCTTGTTGGAGAGTTTCTTCATTGAAGGATCCATCCTTCCTTGAAGAAATGGAGAAGATTCAAAGAGCAATGTGCAACATCGAAGGTAATTTCATGTATTTAATTTTTTATAGTAACAATTTGGTTGAGCTTAATGAATTGTTACATGGATCATACTTGAATAATAATGAGGATATTCATAAGCTCAAAATGCAAAATGAGCAACTTCTTGATAGGTTGCAAGATACTTGTTCTTCCTCATATGTTTCAGATTGTCAAATGGTAGATTGCTTGGAGGATTATCATGACATGATGGATCATGAGAAACATGGAAACTTGAATGTGCTTGATGTTCTTGAATATGAGCTTGATGAGAGCCAAGCACTTGTTGTGGTGGAAGAGGAACTTGAGTTGCCTCTTGGAAATGGTTACAGAATTTTTGAAGAAGTGTATGATTCCACTACCTTGGAACCAACCTATGAGGACATTTTTGCTCTTTTGAGGGAGGTGCATGATCCTACCCTTATGGATCCTTCAAATGAGGACACTTTTGCAAATTCTTATCATTTTTGTGATTTGGTTCATTCTCCTACATCCTACACTTCCATATTTTGCAGCATTCATCCTAATGAAGTATGGGTGAAAAGTTTATTTTTGATGGTGCCACATGAGGTGTATGAAACTCCTATATCTCCTTTAGATGATGAAATGATTAGAGAAATTTCGTATTTACATTTGCAGTAGCATCCTTTTTTACCTTATGATGATACATATCTACATGGATGCACCTATGATGTTCACTTGAGTCGCTTGAAGACTCATGATTTTCCTTACTCCTTTCTTAGTTCAATTAATGTTGGAGGAAATTCATCCAATACTTGGGTGAAGAGATATATGATTGGAGAAAATTATTATTGGAAGAAACATCCTTTGTTATTTATTTATGATACACATATTCATGGATGCACAAATGGTACTTCTATGAGCCCCTTGAAGGCTCATTGTTTTCTTTGCTCCCTACTTGGTTCAGATTTTAGTGTATGTTCTTCATTCACTTCTTGGATGAAAGAACACATTGATGATTATTTTGATGCATCTTACATCCTTTTGTAGAAACATTATAGGACATGGGATCCTCACCCATGTCATTGGAGAAGATTTGATTGGTCACTTGATGCTTGTATGCACTTGGTGTTAGGATATTCCTATACTCCATCCTAGTCCCACCAGTATTTTGATCATTTACATTTTCAGTCATGCATGCACTTTCAGGGTTTGCATGCATCATTTAGGGTTTGCATGCATTCCAGTTATCAGTCCTAGCACCTAGCCCTCAGTTAGGTAGCCCCCGGAGCTTCCTTCCACTCAGTTTCATCCCTCCTAGCCTGTCATGTTCCCTCCTTTCACCTACTGCATGAGAAGGGCGCCTTTCCCACCTACCAGTCCAGTTTACTTCATTTATCCACCAGTCTTTCCTTGATTTGAGGCCAGACTGAATCCTCACTGCTGTTATCACTCTGATTGACCTCCGATGAGACATGAATACTTGTTCTGACTCCAGTTATATCCTCATTCGCCCTCCACTGAGCCTCCTTCATTCAGTTAGTGTCTCCATGTGCCAGTTACATTCAGTTACACCTACCACACTCAGTTAAACTCAGTTTGACTGATGGTTGACAGTTACTTGTGCATTGATGACTCCACCGATGATGAGATAGACAACTAGTTGTGCTCCAATGACACTCTAGTGATCTTTTGATCACTCCATGAAGGCTAATTCGAATTGCCACCTTAGGCATTTGAATCCTCATGCATTGTACTACTTATTGTCCATATTGTGATTAATTAATTAGTGTGTGTGAATTTATTTTGCTTCTATCCGAGTTCTACTGTATTATTATTACGTTGCTTATTTTACTGCATTGACCACTCTTATTCTTATTCCTAAATTTTTTCATTGTGAGGTATACATCAGCTCTTAGATCTACTGTGAGTATTTTCACATGGTATCAAAGTATGTTGAGAGTATTGTTTATCTCCATTCCTGAGAGTTTTTTGCGGGTTATTATCAAGATTTTGAGTGCGGCAGTTGCAGCAGTTTCTGCATCTTTTGCAGTAGTAGCAGTTGCAGAAATTTCTATTGTTTTTGTAGGTCTTCTATAGCTTCAATGTTTTCAAAAGAAATCCCTCCTCTTTATCTATTCGACTATGCTGAATGGAAACCAAAAATGATAGCATATTTGAAGAGACGTGATCTCTTTGATTATTGTTTTGAAAGAGAGTTCGAATCCTCTGAAGAAAAGATTGACTGGTTAAATGAAAGTGGAAGAGCTATTGCAATCATGATGTTTGCTATGTCTCGAAGCTTGGCATTCTACTCCCTTGATGATGTTGAATCTCCAAAAGAGCTATGGGCCCACCTGGATGAAAGATTTGGCAGACAAAATGAAGGGATTGGTCCAAACCCTTTCGAGAGCAAGCAAAGTGATGCATTCGCCCTCCTTGATGATCTCATTTATCATGAACCAGTATCAAACACATCTCATATTGAAGTTGTCCACAAAAAAGAAGAACTTGCAGATTCTACACTCATGCTCAAACTTTCTTCTCTTTCTGTGCCAGCTCACACTCTAGATATTGCAGAAAGTCCTAAATCCTCTCTTGCACTAGAGTCTGTTGGTTTGCATCATGATCACATGATTATTTTGGAGGTAAAATCAACTATTGGAGGTAATGCATTCGCTCTCCTCAAGCAATCACCTCTTATTTACTACTATATGATCATTATTCCATGCTTTCAGAAGTTTATTGAAGAATATGCCCATTTCCATTTGCTTGGGATAATTTCTCATGCAAATCATGGTTTTGATCTCACCCCTGCTGGTTCAAAGGAGATCTCAAGAAACCATGGCCATTCGCTTGGGATAATTTCTCATGCATTTACTGGTTTTGATCTCACCTCTCATGGTTCAAAGGAGATCTCAAGAAACCATGATTAAAATCTTGGATCTAATTTGGATTCTAAGAAAACACTACTTGAGATAATTTCTCATGCATATCATGGTTTTTATCTCACCCCTGCTGGTTCAAAGGAGATTTCAATAAACTATTCATCAAGTCTTAAATATGATTTGGATTTCAAGCAGTCATTATTATTTGATGGTTCTTTTTGGCATAATCTCACCCATGATGGTTCGAAGGAGAAGAAAAAAGACTATATGCATATTCATATTTTTGATCCTACCTCAACTGATTTGAATCACAGGTTCAAGGATCATCCTCATACTTTTGGATTTGTTCTCATCACATTCGATCTGAAGAGCAAGTACAAGCACATGCTTTTTGAGCATGATCCACTTCTTCCCAAGAAGAAGATACCTCCAGACATATGACCAAGCATCACACATGCTTGAGTTTGGAGCATTTTTTTTTTGTGTGCCTTACAGTCTCTTTTAAGGGGGGGGGGGTATTTTTCCCATGAAATTTTCCCCACTTCCTTAGTTTATTGACTGTTATTATTCATTGTATTGGGTGACCTTTGGTCTTAGTTACTAGGGCCCATGGTGGATTAAGGGGGGGTGTTAGGATATTCCTATACTCCATCCTAGTCCCACCAGTATTTTGATCATTTACATTTTCATTCATGCATGCACTTTTAGGGTTTGCATGCATCATTTAGGGTTTGCATGCATTCCAGTCATCAGTCCTAGCACCTAGCCCTCAGTTAGCTAGCCCCCGGAGCTTCCTTCCACTCAGTTTCAGCCCTCCTATCCTATCATGCGCCCTCCTTTCACCTACTACATGAGAAGGGCGCCTTTCTCACCTACCAATCCAATTTACTTCAGTTATCCACCAATCTTTCCTTGATTTGAGGCCAGACTGACTCCTCACTGCTGTTATCACTCCGATTGACTTTCGATGAGACATGACTACCTGTTCTGACTCCATTTAGCTCCTCATGCGCCCTCCATTGATCCTCCTTCATTCAGTTAGTGTCTCCATGTGCCAGTTACATTCAGTTACACCTACCACACTCAGTTAGACTCAGTTTGACTGACGGTTGACAGTTACTTGTGCATTGATGACTCCACTGATGATGAGATAGACTACTAGTTGTGCTCTGATGACACTCCAGTGATCTTTTGATCATTCCATGAAGTCTAATTCGAATTTCCACCTTAGGCATTCGAATCCCCATGCATTGTACTACTTATTGTCCATATTGTGATTAATTAATTAGTGTGTGTGAAGTTATTTTTCTTCTATCCGAGTTCTACTGTATTATTATTCTGTTGCTCATTTTACTGCATTGACCACTCTTAATCTTATTCCTAAATTATTTCATTGTGAGGTATACGTCAGCTCTTAGATCTGCTGTGAGGATTTTCACACTTGGCAAATGGTGGTCTACTTACTTGGAGGTACAAGCACTTTCATGATTCTATGATAAGGCACCTTCTTGATGTACATTTGTATTATGTTGTTATGTACTTTGATGATATATATTTTGTACTTATGATGTTTGTAATAATGCATACAAGGAAATGGGATCCAGGAATTCTCTTTCCTGATGGTATGGGTTGGAGAGCACTCCTAATTGTTGGATTGAAATACAAGCAAGGGGACCCTGGGATAATTTTTAGTCTCATTGGTTTCGATTTTTTGGGGGAACAAGTAGCATGGGAGATTGAATCACCGCTTGAGAAGGTGATTGTAATTATATTAGTGCAACAACAAGCATGGTGGTTCCTCTCTAAAATTTTCATGGAATCTTAAAGACTCAAAGTTGGGAAACTCAGTGGCAACTTAAAATAATTATATAGTGGTATCAGAAAGGCTTTCCAAAATATGAAAGAGATAAAGAGTAATTGTGTAAACCTTGTTTTGATGTATTTAATTAATCTTTTGATGTTTAGTGGTGATGTCATAGGGGATATCAATATGAGAAAGAAAACCCACATCTCCTTGCTTTTGGAAGCACACAATTGTAGTACATGAGTGCCACTACTCAGAGTTTTGGAAGGAAAGTTTTGGAAGCAAAATTTTGGAAAGAAAGCAAGTTCTTCAACATCCATGTTTGAAATTGCTTGAGTAAAAGAAATATTGGGTGGGGAGGACTTTTATGTCCCCAATTAAATGATTTTCAGATAAATAATTAAGTCGGCCTACCCAATTCCTAAGGGTTATGTGGAAGAATTAAAATATTGACATTTAACCACAAGGTCTACAGTTTCTCATGAAAATTCAATATTCTAAATTGATGGTGGAAAAATAGGCCAATAAATTATGGAATAAATGTTAAATGCTCCAAAATGAAGTGGCATTGAGTCCTAGTTGGACTTGGGGGCACATAAGTAGACATGCGGGGTCCACATGAGAGAACATTCCTCCTTTAAACATGGATCCATCCCCAAATTCAAGTAGGAAGGGAAGAGGTAACATTCATGAAGAGGAAGATTAATAGGGCTAAAAATAGGCAATGGCAGATTCTATGACAACTATGACAAGTATTATGACACTTATGACAGATTGTATGACACCTATGACACTTATGACATATTCTATGACATCTATGACAATGTAAGAGCTAAAAATAGACCAAGAGGGAGAATGAGGAGTTACACATATCCAAAGCATCCAAAATATTCCCCAATTCGAATTCATGGATGAGTTGGAGACAAAAGATGAGCCAAGTGTCATGTGGGGACAATGAAGGATCATAACCCCCACTAATTCGAATTTCATGAGTAATTAGGAGATAATTTGAGTTCTAAGGAGGTAAATGACTCAAATAAAGTTATTAAAAGGATCCCAAGTATAAATGGAGTATATTTTGATCATTTTTATTTGTATCATTTCAATTTGGAGATCTTCAAGCTTGTCCTTGCATGGTGGATGTTCATCCTCCCTGCCTTAGTACCAATTTCGAGGGTGCAAGATTCCCATCCAAGTTGGTTGATGGAGATGTCATTCAGACCTCTCAATAGAGATCTATGGATATGTTTTGATGTAGGTTCAACCCCCATATAATTTCAAGTTCATATTCTCTCTTCCTTCTCTACTAGCATTCTCCATCTTTCTTTCAATGTTCATGTAAAGTGAGATAGCGCACTCTTTGTTGCATATAGATAATGGAAGCATGTTGTTTCAACCTTATGAACTTGTTAATGGATGCATAAATCTATAATGGATAGATAATGAGATCCACATCTCGAAATACTAATCACTTCATGTGTTATTTCTCCAAGTAACATTGATATTCGAGCTAGTTTCCTCTTTCTCTCAATGTCATGTAAAAGTGTGATGGTGCACTTATTGTTGCATATAGCTAATGGAGGATTTATATTTCGACCTTATGGACATGTTAGTTGCTGCATAAATCTGTAATATTCCTATCATGAGAGTGACATCTCTAAATCCCTTGGACCATATAAGAAAACTCAAGAAAAAACCACCATTTTGGGCCATTGCACCCTTGTATACATTTATGAAACCTTGAGCATTTCTATATCAGTTTTGCACCAAAATTATTATGATTTTTGTAGCTGTTTGAGAAACCTATTATTTACTATACAGGATGCATAAATGTTATTCATACCCCTTTTTCATTTGCTTCGAATTCCTTGTAAAAAGCTCTGCTATATTGCTCACAATTTCCAAGCAATGAATGTGTTTTGTAACCTTTTGTTTTAAGAGTGCCTTAGAAAGTTATAAATCTGAATCAATGATGCACATAGGTTTTTTTGGAGGTACTTGATATGATCCAAGTGTCTATTCTGAAATTTGGGAGGGTCGTACAAAATTTGGGAATCCAAAAGAGTCATCTACCCTTGGGGGTTTTAACATCAATTTTCCTAGTATTTTTTCCTTTCATTCTCCAGTTGTAAATGCAAGTTGTTGAAGTATTTATAAAGAGTCCAAGAATCTAATATATGAATTAGTGTGTCCTAATACACCTCAATCCACTATAATGCGATGATGATTGAGGAATTCTTTAGATAACTTGAAGGAGAGGGACGACTCATGGAACTAGTATTACTTAGAGGCAAGTAGATTACCCAACTGTATGACGAGACGCAAATAGGTTCCATGTTCAATTTTGACAAAATTTTCCATAAATATTTCAAAAAGAACTTGACTTATTTCTACCCAACCCCTGTCATGATTGACGAGTACCTCTTTGTTTTTTAATGAGCTTGAGGACGATAAGAGATGCTCAGTATAGCTCATCTTCAAACGAGTCCAATCTCACGTGTTTTATGAACCTGAGAAAGGATTAGTTCGATCCCATAGGGTTCCTTCAATGTTTTAATTTTATGAGTCCAAAGAAGGAAAACTCGGTGATTTTTCACATTTAGAGAGTATGAAACAGTCAAAAGAAGACTCCTATGTGTTTTTTCATAAAATTAGTCCCATAAGCCCGAAAAATTGTAAAATAACACGAAGGAGAACTCTCTTAGTCAATGGTTGACTAAGGCATTCATTTTTCGTAATAAATACTAGTCATCCCGAAAAAGGGATAAACTAAAACTGAATAGATGCCCTTTCAAATCCTTTTATGAGCGTGAAAGGAAGCAACTTCGCTCAACAATCTTTTCATGTTTTGGGAGTCTAAAAAGAACTTAAAGGAAACTCCAAGGGTTCCTTTTTTGTAACATTTTTTACGATCTCGAAAAAGTGATAAAAGTATACTCTCGAAAAAGTGATAAAAGTATACTCGGTAATCTATTCTAATGTATTTACGAGCACGAGAAAGAAAAAATATTGAGCTCAAAACCTTTTATAGTCAGTTTTAACTAGCACGACAATGGTATCAAAAGCACTTAATTTTTTTTTCATGTTTGAATCCATAGCACGAAAAAGGAAAAAGTAAGCTCAAACAACGTTTCATGTTTTTGACCAGAGCATGAAAAAGTGAAAAGTAAGCTTGACACATCTTTTTCATCTTTTTAACTAGAGCATGAAAAAGTGGAAAAAGTAAGCTCAACGCCATCTTACTATTTTTAACGAGCTCAAATAGGTTGGAAGAATGCTCATGGTATCCGCTTCATTTTTTAACGAGTGTGCAACAGAAAATGAACTATGCTCGGGATTATTTTCATGGTTTAGTGAGCTTGAAACCAAAAATAAAGTATGCTCGAAAAGATTCCCATCAGTGGATGTTTTCCCAACATGATATCTGGTTGGTATATGCCCCCAGTGTGATTGATTGAAGTAAGTGACTTAGTTCCAACATTATGTGGAGAGTCGGTCGAGTTGATTTCAACATGATGTCCAGAAGTTGAAGACATGCCCCACAAGATTCATTTCGTCTTCCTACTCTTCTTATTCACCCAATTAAATTCTTGGATACTAATAGAGAAAGGCTCACTAGAGAGGTAGGAAGAATGAGGATCAAGTGACACAGGAAGATGAAATGAAGGTTCAAATTTTAAGTCTGGTGGGAGAATCAACTCAATGGGAGAGGAATTTTTTTCATTTTTTAACGAGCTTGACACAGCGAGGTAACTATGCTCATATTCATCCGTTTCATTTTTTAATGAGCTTGACACAGGAATATAACTATGCTCGTAGTCATCGTTTCATTTTTTAACGAGCTTGACACAGGAATAGAACTATGCTCATAGTCATCCATTTCATTTTTTAATGAGCTTGACACAGGAATAGAACTATGCTCATAGTCATCTGTTTAATTTTTAATGAGCTTGACATGGGAATAGAACTACGCTTCTAATGACCTATTTCATTTTTACATAAGCATGAAACCAAAAGTAAACGATGCTTGTAAGGACCTGTTTCATTTTTACACAAGCTTGAAACATAAAATAACTATGCTTGAAGGGGCCCATTTTATTTTTTAACGAGCTTGACACAGAAAGGGAAATCTGCTCATGGTCATCTGTTTCATTTTTAACAAGATTGACACAGGAAACAAACTCTTCTCATGGGGATCTATTTAATTTTTACACAATATTGAAACATAAAACAAGTATGCTTGAAGGGACCTATTTCATTTATACATGAGCTTGAAATAGAAAAGAAATATGCTTGCAATCAGTTCCTATCCAACACGATGTCCAGAGGTTGGTAGCGTGCCCCCAAGCATAAGAACCTAGGGGGATAACTCCATCATGATGTCCATATGTTGAATACATGCCCCCCATCCCTAATGGGTAGAAACAACTAAAAAATGTGGAACATTCAAGGAAGTCTGATGACTAGCAGTCATGCAATGATTGGGTTTAACAAAGGAAAGTTGATCAATGGTCACGATCCTCCCATCATGGGGAAAATACATCACTCAAAAGAGTGAGGACGCTACAAATTTCATTGCATAAACATAATATCATTAAAGAAGTATATTAAAATATAAGGGACTTTGGACAACCATAACATCAATAGAGACAAGTTTCCCTCCTAAGGTAATAGGTAACTGAGGAAGGATCCCTAAAGGTCTAGTGGGTCTTCTACTAAATGCCATTATAATCGATGACTGGCACAAGATGAGGAGAACCTATATATTTCCAAGTAGTTCAAGATAAAATACTAATAAAATATCCTTCATCAACTATAGTATTGAATATTCCTTATCGACAAATCCTAGAGATATCTGGAAAGGAACACCTGAAGGAAGACGAGATTCTAGCAAACTATTCGAATAAAAGGAAATGACCTTAGCACTTGGAGGTCCCATTAAAATGTACAGGTTTTCCCCTTGCCTAGAACAATTTGAACTAACTAAGAAAACATCAGTGGTTTTTGGTTCACTCTCAACTAGAATAGTAGAATGAGACAAATATTGTGTAACGGTGACTACTTCAATCTTAGCATTCTCCAATGAAAGAGTGGGATCGAGTGGAGATGAAATTGAATCGACCATGTCAGCTTCACTCTTCGAAGGAAGAGATGGATGAACTACTCATTATTCACTCTTTGGGGAAAGAGTGGGATCAACCAAGGATGGAGCTAGATCAACTACTTCATCAACCAATGGGGGGTCAAGAGACAACTTACGATATCCTATTAGAAGGTGTTTCTGAGATACAATAATGTCTTCCAACAATTTTGAAGCTTCACCCATGAGAGGAAAAAGGTAAGTAAGGTGCATATCCTTGCATAACAAACAAGGATTCTTGACTTTACCTTTCCGACACTTAACCATAGAATCATTGGTCGATGGGTTATCATTGGTATGATGTCCAGAGGATGATAATATAATTTTTTGGGAGGATTTATACTACACTTCTAAAACTTTGGAAATACCAGGACAATCCTTAAGAAGGTGATCACCCTTGCAAAGATTGCAAGGGAACTTGGGTTTACAAGGTGTTTGAATAGAATGAGAACCATCAGAGGCACACAGTTGATCATAGGCAGTCGGGTCTCATTCTTATTCTTCTTCTTCTTCTTATCCTCCTAACTACTAGCATCACTGCTTTTATCAGGAGAGGAAGAAGAAACAGAAGAATATACATCTGATAAACAAGAGGAAGGATCAGTTTGGGATTGATACTCTCGTGGTGGAGAGTAAACATTTGAAACATTGGGTACAACTGGAATCACCGGATTGAATAACCATATAGGTAATCCTATGGTTAATCCATGAAGATTTAAAGTGGCAATAAAGGGAGAACCAATATCTCCAATTGGAGGAAAAACAAAAGGGGTCTCTTGATGGGTAGTCCTAGAAGAGGTTTCCATATCTAAACTCTCTAAGGCCTTCTAAATATCATGCAAAAAAAATGCTAATCAAACTAAAATAAATTGGAAAACTTGTGAATAAGAGGGATGTAAGAGTCAAATCCTCACTGGTGTATCAAGTTGTCACACCTCACAATATACTATAGGTTCCAACAGTTATACTCGGCCCAATTTTTGATAGAACTAACCAAGGAGGATTGGGACTATACCCTTGGCCGCATAACATGACTACCTGACAGTACATGCATATTAATCTCCTCGAGTGTTGTTCTCGGTGTATTGCGACAACAAGACAGCCATAAGGTTTACTCAGACGGTTCTTGGATTTTATAGGGGTCTCCCAATATACATAAGGTACATGGTAGCTCAAATCCGTAGTAGTGTTGTCTAATGCACAACCATTTGAAAGGGGCCTTCCTATATATCGTCAAGTACGTGAAATAACCTTTATATATATCGTGAAGTACATGAAAGGATGTTCTATATACTGACTAGTACATGGAAGAACCTCACATTCTCCGGGATGCAGTGTAGGAAAATAATGATAGATCCTACATTTTAAGATGTTGTAACACGTCTCCATCCTATCACTCCAAGTTGCTAAAATATTTTAACTTAACTAGCGCTTGATTTTATCTTATGCGGTTAAGTGGACAGATGAAATTTGGACTCAAAACCATGCAAGTATGAGATGCAAATCTTCTTTTCGATGAAGTCCTACTTAAGAAAGAGAGAGATATTTTTTCTTCCCAAATGAAAATCCCTATGCAAATGAAATTTTAGCTTTTTCAAAATGATAGAAAGAACCCAAAAATTTAAAAAGCATGCACCCAAAACTATCCCAAAGTGGCAAAAAGAGATCTTTCTATGAACACCAAATGCAAGAACTCTAATTCTTTTCCTATCTTTTTACACTTGAAAAAGACACATCTAAGCTATGGAAAGAAGGATTCCATATATGTTTCCAATAAAATGTAACACAAATAAAAAAACTCACTAAATTTCCACAACTCAAGTGCACACAAGTTTGAAACAACAGTTTTCTCTTCTTATGAATGTAAGACCAAAAATATCAAATGATCATAATAATGCAAGAAGAGTATTTTATGTTTTCAAGCTTGTGAATCTAGCAAAAGAGAGACAAAAATGAGGCTTCTCTTTGAACTAAAATGGAAACAAGGAATAAATCTACTCCAATGATCAATATATAGCTTAAAATGTAAAGGAAATAATTATGTACAACCCAAGAAAAAGGACTCAAAAGGACAAGGATGGCCTAAGCTTTTCAAAACCTTTCAATTAAGCCAAACCATACCAAACTCAAGAAAACAAATTTGAAAGAAAACTAAAGATATATTTAATTCTTGAGTCCAATCACAATTATATGGCAATAAGAATTAAAAAAAAATGCAAGCTATTGGGACTTGAAAAGAATGACAATCTTGCCCAACAAGCAGACAAAGCACTAGTTTGACTCAAGAAACCAAACAAAGGCTTCGAAATTCCAAACCATGAAAAGAATATCCAATAAAAGGAAAATATGATTTGTATGAGTCCAAATCAGTCATATAAAGGTCACACAATCACTGATCAAGTGGCTCTAATTCAGAAAAATTGAAAATGTGCACAAGGGATCAAGTTAACCCAAGGGGATTTCGATTTCCCAAGATCAAAATCCAACTTCCAAACAAGGAAGAAAGGTCCTAAATATAACAAAAATGGGTATGAAAGGTTCCAAATCAGTGTTAATAAGATGAAAATACCACTGCATAAAAGAATGAAACTCAGAATACTCAAACAACAAGAAAAGGGATCAAGGTTAACCCTAGGGGGTTTCAAGTTTCCAAGTAGAATCTAGTCTTCCAAACAAAGAAATAAGGTACCTAACTCTCCAAAACAAGTTTTTAAGGTTTCAAACTAATTTTACATATATCCCAAAGCTACTATTAAGGTACAATTGACTCCCAGAAGTGGAAATTGGCTTAGAGGTCTCCAAACTGACCAAATTGCCTTAAAGCTGCAATGAAGGACTAGAGACAAAATGTGAATGAAAAGGACTCAAATTTATTCAAAAAGGTACAAAAAGAGTCCAATGGAACACATAGAGGCACACCAAAATTTTGCAAGCAAAAAAACCCAAGGGAACCCCTCAAAATAGGCTAAAAATTACCCAAACAGGGAATATTTGCCCCTATACAGACCAACACAGAGCTAAAATTGGATATTTTCACCCCCTATAACACTATGGGGGAGCGAAATTTCAAAATTTTTCCCTCCCTAGGATACCATTGAGGTGCGAAAAAGTGGAATTTTCGTTCTGTAAGGTGTTTTGAGGGAGCGAAAATTGTCATGTAAGTGTAAAAATGAAAATTTGAGCTTACATTCGAGCAGGGATGAGGCCTTGAGTTCAAAATGGTCCTCAGTGATGATAAATAAGGATAGTATGTGGTGATAAACAACATTTAGAAGAGGTTTTAATGATCTCAACAAGAATTCAAAAGGTGAAACTAGGGAAAAGTCCCCAGTATGGTCACCAATTTTTGTACTAGGAAAATCTCTCTATGGATATATTGATATCCTCTTGGTATTGATTAGGCCCCTAGACACCTTCCCAAGACATAAAGGAAACAAATGGTTATCTAAACTCCTATATCTAGTTCCCACATGAACCTTTAATCATGGAAAGAAAGAGAAAGAGGCAGGTCTTACCTCTAACCTGTAGGTTGTCATAGTGCTTGCTCCAAGCTTGATATCCAAACCTTGAACCTGTGAAACAAGAAAAAGGACCAAAAATTGCAATAAAGTAGGTGTATTAAAATAGATCTAATCTACAACATATTACATATCAAATAAAAAGAGACATAATATGGGATAATAGGCCAAGTTATCATTAAATAGAAAGCTAAAGAAGCTCATTACAATGTTATACCTTGATGTCCAAAGCAACAACACCTTCTCCAAGCTCTCCTCCATCACCTTTGAAAGACTCTTAGGATCATAGGTTTTATGCTTCCAATATCTCCCCCAAAGATCATGGATGGCTCTCTTCTTATAGGTTTTGAGAGGCCAATCACTTAGAGAAGACGATGAATCTAATTGAGGAAGATGTGGATCAAGGATCTAAACCATGCCAAGGAGGGAATGTGAGATGGGATTCGAAGGGGTACTTCATCCCAAGAAAATATCCATGAGATCCAAGATCCAAAATCAAAGGGATAATACTAAACTAATATTTCCGTGCCCCTAGAACTGAGAAAAATGTGAAAATGTTTTAATTTGTGCACCTTCATAACTGAGCAAAGCACGAAAATATGAGATTTTCGCTCCTTGATGAACTGACAGGGTGCAAAAATATATTTAGGAGGTGAATTTAGGGGTTGATTAGGTTATATTTCGACTCCTTTCTTGTTAGATTTGCTTCCAAGTGTCACTAGGGAAGGGACCAACATTAGGATGAAGGGTCCTAACACCATTTAGGAGGCATAAACATTATGTTTTCGATGGTGGTGAAACATGCATGCCCTCACTTACACATGGTGTAGCAATTTGAGGTGTAACACTTCAAAACATTATCAGAATATCTCAATGTGTTCCACGGAAGAGATACTTATTCACCCCCCCTTATCAAATATCTCAATGTGTTCCAACATCATATGTATTCAGAATATATGCCTGGAATATATCTACAAATTTAATTTTGTACTCTTTTGATAAATAAAAGTACAAACATGTAAAATAATAAAAAATGCAAAATAAAAAAACATTTTCTTGACAAACAAGAGGAAAAAATGGAGTTGAAAAGAATTGTTGGATCAAATGGATTCACCTACAACTTAACCCTCACCACGTCAAGTTATCATGGCTTCCTACCTCAAACTAAGATGAACTGCAATGATACCTTGGCAAGATGCTCCAGCTTGAAGCAAAACCCAGTTTTCAAATGAAATCCCATGGAATAGAGACGGGTTTTGTTTGCATACAAACAACAAGAATTATACTACAATTTTTTAATAACATCAGAAGTGGTGGGAGATAAAACTCCACACACTGCATATGATTTCACATTTGGCGGGAGATCAAATTACACACACTACACTATTTCACATTTGGTAGGAGACTTGTTATGGAAAAAATTGCACAAGTGCACTCTTCCACTTGGTGAGGGGCTAAGCCTTGTAGGTTGATGCGAGGCCTTAGTCCTTGGAGCCCCTTTTGGTGGTTGGTGGTATTCCTCCAATTGATTATGTAAGAGATTGTTAGTGTATTTCACATTCAAACATGAAAATATTAATAAAAACAAAATGAAAGAGATGGGGTGGAGAATGAAAACTTCAACAACAATCCAAGATATGCTAAACCACTCTTGTATTGCCCAATGGAATAGTGTACAACACCTAGGAGGTGAAGGCTTCAAGATAATCCAACAATATCCCTTAGGGAGGCCTTTATTGTCCAAAATAAATGCTAAGTAGGTGGAAGAACAGTGGATAGAAACACTTTCCCCTTGATGGTAGGTGGAAATCAAACTTGGGAATGCTCAGAATGGTAGGAAATGGTGGGCTATGAGGAAGCTCCAACTCAAATCCAGAAGCATAACTTTGCTCTAATTTCTCTCTACAAAATGCATGCCAATGGATTCCTTTTATAGTCCAATAGGTGTCCATCAAACAAATAGCTCCAAATGTGAACTTTCCTACTTCATGAACTAGTTCCAAGGTACACAAGGGGGGATGATTAATGCCCACCAAGTGTGTGAGGATCCGAATGCTGATCCTTGGGGAGGATTGAGTATTTAATTAGCTTTTGGACGTGAGTGGTCCCACCATTTTGACAATATCATGGATATCGAAGGAAAATTTGTGTGGGTATAGCGTAGGCATTGTTCAAGTAACCTACACTATAGCGCAGGTCAACTATGTAATACCTGCGCTACCCTTTTTTTTACTGTTTCTTGGAACTTGCGGACTCATGCTGTGTTTTGGATCTATTTAGGATGCCTGTGGTGAGATGCATTTTTTTGTTTGTTGATGAAGCTTTACTGGATGAATCGCCAAAATGTCGCATGTGTGTAACTTTTAGGTGTTAACAGATGCCCCCTGATGTATGAGATTCAGAGGGCATTGTAGAGATGATAATGCATCATGTTCTATGTTGTTTCTCTCTTGTTCTGTAGTAAGAATCATATGTGGAAAAAATAAGGTCCTCCCATGGGGGAAGAGTGTTGGTGATGACCGTTGGAGCTATAATAAAGAATATTTTTTTATACAAGCAATGCGGGCATACCCATGCTCGTGAAATGCTATCAAAGTGATCTACAATGAGAGAGAACAAATGTGTCAACTCTACTATACTGTTGGGACATGGATGAAGGAATATTCAATCCATGTTAGAGTAAATTCCCCTAGAGCTGCTGTGTGTTAATTTTTTAGCATTAATTCAATATACTCTAGGATCTTTACTGAGAGAATAACATGTACAACATATCAATCATATCAAGCATGTCAATCATGTCAATCACAACAAGAGGAAAACATAAGAGACAATAGACACACAGAGTTTCCGTGGGGAAAACCCTAAGGTGAAAAACCCCGCAACTTCCTCAGAGATAGATAGAGCAATAATACAACCAAAGTACAAGAGATAGTCTTCTACTAGTAGCTCCTCCTCCTCCTCAACTAGTGCGCCACTTTCCGAGTGATGTACAAGTGAATAATGAGATGTCCAAATAGAGATATCCCGATCTCTATTTATACTTGTCCTGTCCTGCCCAATAAACTAATGGGGCTGACTTGTCTCGCTTAGCCTAATAACCCATGGTTAACTTAATCAGGGACGACCCCACACATGGTGGTCTAATAACCCATTGGCAAGTTACGACACTTGCGACACTTATCAATACAAATGACGACACTTCCTTATAGAGGAATAACACATCTCTATAGGAGTATAATATACATAGATGAAATACATAGATGAAATACATAGGTGAAATACATTCCGAAGTTACATATACATCAACACTCCCTCTTAACTAGGAAGGTATTTCTCGACACAGATATGCTCGCACAAGTCTTCTTCTTTGGATCATCATCAACAAATCATCATCCTCGAATCATCGTCATTGTCACAGCTGCTGCTATCTCAATCAATCTCTGAATCTACTTGTCATAGGAAGTTCTACAGAGCCAATCCTGTTTCATACTGGATGTAGGCCCACCACCTGCAGGTCTTCATCATCACTGGCCATACTGTGGAATCCTCAGGACTTATTACGTGAGTCAACAAAACCTCTAAAGAGCGTCCCAGGACTGATTACGAGTACACAACTCAACCTATCGGATCTCCCAGGACCTTTTACATGCTATTGCACAACCTGTCCATGGCCACAGAGTATCACGAAGCACAACCCAGATGCACATCACACAACACTTACATCTACGCCATGGGAGAACACATCTACAACCATGCGAGAATGGCACGACACTTATATTGCAGCCATGGGAGAACACATCTACAACCATGCTCAAATGGCCCAGCACTTATATCGCAGCCATGGGAGAACACATCTACAACCATGCTCAAATGTCCCTAGCACTTATATCGCAGCCATGGAAGAACACATCTACAACCATGCTCAAATGGCCCTGGCAATTACATCACGACCATGGGAGAACACATCTGCTACCATGTCGAAAAATCCCAGCAATTACATCGTGACCATGGGAGAACACATCTACAACCATGTCCGAAAAGCTCATGTGCATCTATGTCTTCAGAACTCATCACACATAATCCAACTGATTATGTAATGTATCCACCTCATACATGTCATCACATATGATCATCTTGATCATCATCACTGCATCGTCCTGATGCATGTCATCTGGAGCAACATCCTGAAGCTCATCATCCATGATCATCCTAATCATACAATGCATCCACCTGATGCATACCAAGTATCTACCTGATACATATCATCATACATGATCCACCTGATCATACAATGTATCCATCTGATACATACACAGATACATGATCCGCCTGATCATACAATGTATCCACCTGATATATATCAACATACATGATCTATCTGATCATACAAATGTATCCACCTGATACATATACAGATACATGGTCCAAGCATCCAACATGATGCATATACATATATATAAATGATCCAACTAATCATATCCAACATCCAACATGATGCATACATACATACATACAAATGATCCAACTGATCATATCCAACATCCAACATGATGCATACATACATATATATAAATGATCCAACTGATCATAACAAACATCCAACATGATGCATATACAGAACAGTAATTGGAGCATCGTCCTAATGCTCATCATCTAGCACTTACATCCACATCCATGTGAAGGATCCTCCTCTCATCATGCTTGGAATGGCTCCAGCAAATGTGTCCATCACTTCTTCCTCGAAGTGTCATCGATCTAAAGAACACCAAGCCTCTCTCTAAAGTACTCAAACTTCACTCTAGCTAGTGGTTTCATCAGCACATCTGCAATCTGCTCATCCGTCGCAATATACAGGAGCTTCATTGCTCCTCTCTGCACCATATCCCTGATATAGTGATATTTGCTCTCAATGTGCTTCGACCTATCATAGAACACTGGGCTCTCAGACAACTTCACACAACTCTGGTTGTCACAATAGATATCAGTAGCATCCAATGGAAGATCAAATAACTCAGACAGTAGCTTCCTCAGCCATACTTCCTCACAACTAGCCGAACAAGATGCAACATACTCTGCTTCGGCTGTACTCAGTGCTACGCAGGATTGCTTCCTGCTAAACAAAGAGATCACACCTAATCCCATACTGAAGCAGCACCCAGATGTGCTCTTCCTATCTGCAGCACTTCCTGCCCAGTCTGTATCAACATAACCCTACAAGCTAAACTTTTGATTCGCATCATACTTGAGCCCATAATTAACTGTACCCTTCAGGTACCTCAGAATATGCTTTACAACAACCAAGTGAACACTCCTCGGATCTGTCAGGAACTGGCTCAATGTGTTCACCACAAAGCAAATATTTGGACTTGTGTTTGTCAGGTACATCAAGGACCCAATCATATGACGATACACAGTGACATCAACCGGATCAGATGAAGCATCACACAGAAGCTTCAGGTTCGATGCCATAGGTGTGGCCATGGCCTTGCAGTCCATAATCCTGAACCTCTTCAAGATCTCTACTCCATACTTCCCTTGTCCAAGGAAGATCCCATCTACACTCTGCCAGACCTCCATGCCTAGAAAATAGTGCATCATCCCCAAGTCCTTCATCTCAAACTCAGCAGCAAGCTTCCTCTTGGTATCGGCAATCAATTCATCCTCACCTGTTACAAACAGGTCATCCACATACAGAAGTAGTATCATTGGATTTCCCTGCTCAACCTTGTAGTAAAGGTTGGAATCTGCTTTACTTTTGGTAATGCCTAAACTGGATAGAAAGTTGTCCATCCTACCATACCAAGTCCTAGGAGCTTTCTTCAGGCCATATAAGGCTTTCTTCAACCTGCACACATATGACTTCCTATCATGTGTCTCAAAACCAAGTGGTTGCTCCAAATACACTTCCTCCTCGACTACACCATTCAAGAAAGTTGTCTTGAAATCCATCTGGTGTATCTTCCATTTCATTACTACAGCCAGAGCAAGTATTGTTCTGATGGAAGTGTGCCTGGATACAGGAGAAAAAGTTTCTTCATAGTCTATCCCCTCTTTCTAGGAGAAGCCATGAGCTACAAATATTGCTTTGTACTTCTCTATGTTGCCATCTGCAGCATGCTTGATCTTGTAGATCCACTTGGAAGTCACCAAAGACTTCCCTTCAAGTCTTGGGACTACATCCCAAACATCATTCTTCATGATCAACTAATATTCCTCGACCATGGCATCCTGCCATTCTTTCTTTTTCGCTGCTTCCTCATAACTGGAAGGTTCTTTGTTCATAAAATCACAGAGTAAGGCAACATAACTGGTGTGTGATCTAGTTCTCTTCCCTGCTCTGTGTTCTTCTTCTGGAATGCCATTCCTTTCTGCATCTTGAATGAGCTCTCTATCCCATGCAGGTTTCCTCCTGTGAGAGTTATTCTCACGAGGTGGATCTACAGTTCTTTGTGGATCTTCAACTTCACAATCTGCTTCTAGAATTGCTTCATTCATGGTGGTGTCTTGAAATCTGTTTTCCTTTGGTTCTTCATGATCTTCAAAAGGTGCCTTTCTTGACTTTATGAAAGCTGAGTCTTCATCAAATGTTACATCCCTGCTGACATCAATCTTCTTGAACCCTGGAAAGTATATTCTGTAAGCCTTCGAGCTTTCACTATACCCCTCAAAGATGCCCTTCTTTCCTGAAGGATCTAGCTTTGTCCTCTTTTCCTTTGGAACATGTGTGTATACTGGACAACCAAATATCCTAAGATGGCTGACCTCAGGTTTCTTACCAGTGAAGACTTCTTCTGGTGTCTTATTGTCCAATATCTTGTGAGGTGTTATGTTCTTCACATATACAACTATCCTAGCTGCTTCTGCCCATAGATGCATAGGCAGATCCTGGTCATGAAACATTGCTCGTGCTACTTCCATGATTGTTCTATTATTTCTTTCTACAACTCCATTCTGTTGTGGATTGTAGGGAGTAGTCAACTCCCTCTTAATCCCTGAATCACTACATAGTTTCTTGAAATCACCTGAAGTGAATTCTCCACCATTGTCGGATCTAAATGTATTGATTTTCTTATCAGTTTGATTTTCCATCAAGGCTTTGAATTCCTTGAACTTATCAAACACTTCATCTTTGTTCTTCAAGAAGTAAACCCAAGTCTTCCTGTAGAAGTCATCAATGAAAGAGACATAGTAAACATACCCACTCAGATAACTGGAAGACATCGGTCCGCATACATCAGAGTGGATAATTTCCAAGATTCCTTTTGACTTGATTTCATTGCTTGGAAATGCCTTCTTAATGTTCTTTCTTTTTGCACATCCTTTGCAAACACCTTCATGCTTGGTCTTGATTTCAGGAATACCTTCTACAGCTTTACTTGCAATTGGTAGTGCCCTATAGTGCACATGTGCAAGCCTTCTATGCCAAAGTTCACTTGGCTCCATGGATTCATGTACCATGGCATGTTCAGGTTGTCCCTTCAGCTTGTACAACCCTCCCTCTTGCTCTCCAATCACTACGGCATCATCTATGGTCTTAGCTTTTGGCCACATGAGTACTTGGCCATCTATAAATGCAACCCTCATACCTTTTGCATCCAGTGCAGATATGGAGAGTAGATTCTTCTTGAGCCCAGGTACATATAGAACTTCTTTCATCTTCAAAAGACTTCCTAGCGTCTAGATTGTAGGAGGCTTCACCACTTCCTTTGATAGGATATTGGTAGTCATCCCCAAGTTTCACCTTATGGGGTGACTCATGTTCAGATAGGTTTACAAAAGATTCTTTGAACCCAATCATGTGTTTGGAAGCCCCACTATCAATAAGCCAATCATTACATCCATGAGAGATAGTACCTATGACAGCAGAGATTAAAACATATTCATCTTCGCTTGATGAATATTCACTTTTTGATCTAGCCTTCTTCTTGGGAGGTTCATCATCCTCAGCTGCATGAGCATGGTATTTTCTTTTGTTTCCCTTCTTCTTTTTGTTGAAGTTGTTGTTGTTGTCCTTCTTGTTCCTGGGGCAATCTGAGGTAAAGTGCCCTTTCTCATTACATGTGAAACATCTTAGATGTTTCCTATTTTAGAGTGGTGAGAAGGTTTCTTAGAATGAGAATGCTCCCCCTTGAACTTGATTTCCTTCTTGGTGTGAGTAGTGAGAGCTTGATCTTCATTTCCCATCTTTTCTTCTCGGGCCACAAGCCTAGCTTCTTCTTGAGAGCATTCATCCCGCAGCCTACTGAAGGAGATCAAATTCTTCCTTGCACAGATTCCTTGGATAAAGGAGTCCCATGATCTAGGTAGGCCATTTAGTGTGGTCATGACAACTTCACCATTTTCCACAATTTCATCCACAACTTCAAGTTGTTCCTTGATTTGAGAGACCTTAGAGAAATAGGATTGAATTCTCTCTCCATTTTGAAGCTTTACTCCTTTCAATTGGTTATGCAGGGTCATCTTCCGATTTATGTTCTTCCATTCAAATATCTTGGTAAGGGAATCAAACATCTCCTTGGGTGTCTTCAGAGATGACACATGTGGGATGAGATGGTCCTTGATAGAATCAACAATACTCCTATTTTCCTTGACCAAGTTCCTTTTGTGAAGAGCCTTATCCTCTTCTCCCTCTGGGACAGGGACCTCTTCACTTATATAAGTGTCCAACTCATTTTCTTCCAGGATTAACCCAATCCTATACTTCCATGCTCGGAAGTTATCAGCCCCTTCAAGCTTATCCTCAAGCTTGGTGTGGTGAGACATCTTTAAAGAGTACTTCAAATGGAAATAGAAAATATTTAGGTCTTACCACTTGATTTGCTAAAAATTGGATCTGGTCCCGGATTAGGGTTTGTCAGAGAAACCCTAAAAATTCAAAATGTGAATTTCAAAATTCTGAAAGGATAGAAAGATGCGCCTTGAAGAGCTGATCAGCCTGGTATATTCTAAATTTGAGATCTGCAAAGTTTCACCCTTCAGAAATGCCTTTTAGTTTTCTCGGATTCACTAGGGAGGACCTTGAATTAGGGTTTGAGTTTCCCGGAGCTTCACCCAACCAAAAATCTCGATCCAAAGCTCTAAACTTCGATTTTTCCAAGTAGCTTCCAGCTATGTCTTCAGATTTCAGAAATTCCTATTTTTGTGGAAACCCTAATTTTTAGGGCCAAAACTGAAAGTGTTCAGAATTGAATTCTGATTGGACAGATACATTCTCCTTGATGAGTAGAGTCAATCTACCTTACTGCTTTTCCAAAATCTATGGAGAGAAACCCAATAAACAAGAAACCATAGTTTCCGCCACTGCACAATGTCTTCTTCTCAAGGAAGCTCTGATACCATGTTAATTTTTGAGCATTAATTCAATATACTCTAGGATCTTTACTGAGAGAATAACATGTACAACATATCAATCATATCAAGCATGTCAATCATGTCAATCACAACAAGAGGAAAACAGAAAAGACAATAGACACACGGAGTTTCCATGGGGAAAACCCTAAGGTGAAAAACCCCACAACTTCCTCAGAGATAGATAGAGCAATAATACAACCAAGGTACAACCAAAGTACAAGAGATAGTCTTCCACTAGCAGCTCCTCCTCCTCCTCAACTATTGCGCCACTTTTCGAGTGATGTACATACTGAGATGTCCAAACAGAGATCTCCCGATCTCTATTTATACGTGTCTTGTCCTGCCCAATAAACTAATGGGGCCGACTTGTCTAGCTTAGCCTAATAACCCATGGTTAACTTAATCAGGGCCGACCCCACACATGGTGGTCTAATAACCCATCAGCAAGTTACGACACTTGCGACACTTATCAATACAAATGACGACATTTCCTTATAGAGGAATAACACATCTCTATAGGAGTATAATATACATAGATGAAATACATTTCGAAGTTACATATACATCAACACTGCGAAATATTGAAGTGGAAGTGTTGGTGACCTTGATGAACCCACTGTGGTGGGGGACTAGACTTGGTATGTAAATATTCATAAGGGATTAACCATACCGAATACACTGCTATCATGATTTCCAAATGTGAACACTGCTACCTTCAAAAATACGTTTCCCCCTGATGTGATGATGTGTTGACGTCGAGCATATGGGAAACCACTTAGTTAGGGATCACTAATGACTCTCCCTACAAAGTTCGAGGTGATCCCTTATATTGATTGAAAGGGATCCAAAGGTACAACTGCAACTACTGCAACTCTCAGAATATAGTGTTTTGATGTCGACGAGAGATGAATTACATGATAGGAAAGAGTCCTATCTTGAGAACTGGGATCATATTGTAACAATTGGTGGATGGACAGACTTGACATAAAACTAGTTGATAAGTGTGGGGATCATAAATTCCTTTGATCGATGTAAACATGGGGAGCGGGGATGACAGGTTTTCTATTAGGATGGAATAGGTTGAAACGTATGTAGACAAACTGCAAATGAAAGGGGTTTTGATGGAGACACAAAATGAAGGGTAATGGTGACGGGAAAAAAAAATACTACTGAACATATGGAGACTCAATATACATCAATCAAAGGAGACCATGGGTTGCTTCCAAAATAATATGGTGTTCCCTCAATGTGAGGTTATGAGGGAACTTGTTTGTACATAAAGAATATCGATGGGGTCCCCATAGTTTTGGGTGTATCGGGGAAGTAATTTGATGATGGGAGGAATATCCACGGTTTTGAGTGGATCAGTGGACACTTTCCAATGGTGAAGTGAGGGTTAATTTGAAAATGAAAATACGTGTGCCCCATGAAACAATGCCATGCAATGTATGTTTGCGGGGTAACTGAATGGAACTGGTTACTTCAGTGGGGGGGAATGAGTGTCTTTGCAGGGGTGATGATACGAGGAATATTGTGGAATTTAAAGTGTTCATGGAGGTATGAGGGGGATTTGTGAATCGTTCTCGTAACATGTGAGGAGGATTCTAACGTGTTTCTACTTGGTGGTGTAAATGCACAAATATAAAATGATACTCTAAGGGAGGGACATTTCAAGTTTGGTCAGATTCCTCAGACTCGTGGGGGGGGGAGACATCATGGGTTCCAATTGATGATGGGGGTGGCATTGGTGCAAAAAACCATGAGGGGACATGCTATTCACAGAAATGATGTTGATGGAACATCAAGGCCATGAAGGTGGACCGTATGGTTATCAACGGAAATACTGGGATATGCATTATAAATGGAGGGTAAATAGAGTCTATCTACTAGTTTTGGAATGATACCTACGGTAGGGTGTGTGCCCCTTGTTGTTAGAGATTTGGAGTCTTATCCATATAGTGGAAAAACAAGAGTCTCCATATTGGCCTGGTCATGGTACTGCACATGTGGCGCACATACCCAAGTGTAGTAAAATACATAACCAAGGTATTGACAATGCAAAAATCGTATAAGCAAAACATCACGTACTTGTGGGGTATTTGGATAGAAAAATAGTGTCCCAGTGTCATCAGTGGGGATTCGGATTGGTTGGTTCCATGTCGAAGAGATTGAAGTGTTGGTTGTCGTGGTGTGAATGGTTTTGAAAACATATTTATAGTTTGTCCATGGCATCGGTTGGAAATTTGGGTAAAATGACTATAAAAGAGGGGTGGGCCCCACTTTTCGAAATCATTTGTACTTTCTTCCACCAACCTCCTAGAGTGCATTTCGAGCATTTATGGGAGATCCAGTGCACTATTCATCAATCTGCAAGTTCTAGGTAAGCCTAAACGTAGTCCTGTTTAATTGTACCCGGGTAGACTTAGGTTTAGGGGACCCTTGGGTTGCCAAGGGTCATTTTTATGTTTTTTATGGTTACTGCATGAGATATTGAAGAAAATACCGCGCAGTAACGTGATATTTTTGAAAAATATTGCGCTCTCAAAGCGTGAGATTCTTCAAAAATCGCGCAAGGTGTAACTCGCACACTAGTTCCAGAAAGATGTAATGTACCGTGCGTAGCGCAGGACATATGCGCTTCAGCTGCATGCCTGGTTTGGCGTGATTGTTCCTCGAAAATACGCAAATTTGTATATCTCCCGCATGGTGGTTTTGCTCGGCCGAATAGTGATTTGGTCGCGCTACGTGCAGATATGTTGTAAAATGTTGTGCCACGTGCGGACCTTTTTAGAGAAAGCCACGCTGATGTATTTTTACAATTATGATGGGTAATCATTTCCTTGTGTAGGTGGTTGTTGGTTAGTGATGGAACATGTCCAGGATGTGGAGTGGAGAGAGAGGGGGTATGATGCCCTTCGAGATATTGTGTTGGCTGACCAAGCCGTGAATGAGGCCTTATGCGATGTTGGGCTCTTGAATTTTTTCAAGAGCCCTCTGATGCGGTTGGTCAATTACCTTCTGTGGCGGCTACTGGACATGTGGGACCTTGATCGTGGAGTGTTCCATGTGGGTGGAGAGGACCTGAGTATCACTACTCATGATATTTATTTTTTGATGATATTGACTTCCCGGGGAGTGAAGGAGCCCCTACCCTCTCAGTTGGTGGGAGAGATGATACACACTTTACTGGATCGGTATTGTAGTGGTGACCAGAGCTCTGTGAAATTTGGTCGTGTGTTGGTGAGCCATCTAAGGGCTGTACCAATCGAGGTTGTGGAAACAACTGTTGTATGTGTGTTGGGGGAAACGTCGCCCAACTGGGTTACAGGAGGCCAGCTCCAGCTTGTGGATAAGGTGATGGTTGGTCAACCTGTGGCATAGGGTTCACTGATGTTGCATTTGATGATGCAGCAGGTGTCATATTTACGGTGGGGTGTGGGGAGGTGCACCTTCTTCTTCAGTATTGTACTATGTTGCTATTTCTTTGAGCACTATCTATCCTTGAGTCCACAGGTATTAGTGCCCCGGGGGGACTACAAGAGCCACTGAAGGTGTTTTGGGGATATATTATTCCTCATGTTGGGGGTGGGCCCGTGGGGGCCTATTATACACCCCAGGTGCTGAAAAATATAAGATTGGGAGATTTTCATTTTATCAAAATTTTATTACCCAAGAGTATTTTATTATTATTGAACTTTATAGGATTTGGATTTTTAGAAAATAATGTTTTATTATATAATTTTTAATTAAATTGTAATTTTTTAATATTTTAAATAATGATTTAAAAAAAATACATATGAATAGATTTAACTTGTTCAAGTATCCTTTATTATATTTGGATTATGTTATTTCATATCTATAAATCAAATTTCCAAAAAAGATAACAAAAAATTAACATGTTTAGACTTGTTCTTTTGTTTAGGCTACTTCTCTTATAGGTTCTTGGCAAATATTACTATAATATTTTGCCTTAATATTTAATTAGGTTTGAGATTATGAGAGCTAGAATGTTTTTTTTAATGAAGCCCAGTATTTGTTGATGGAAATACATTCTAAAACCAACAATATTTTTCATGTTATAATACATTCATTGTTTAATTTCAGGAATGCTTACTTATAACCATTGGTTTGAACGCATAATTGACTGAGAGAGAATATGAAACACCATTAAACATGACACTGAAATTTCCCAGGGATAACTGAGGTATTTGAGTGAGAAACGTGAAGAACCAAACAGGCAATGGAAGCATAAGGAAATTACACTCCTCATCTCGTCCATGTTCATATACAAACCTCACAGCCTCTCCTCCCTATTCATATGCAAAACTCACATCTTGTACACATCCTTATGTTCACTTGTAACCCTAATTCCCAATTTTCCATCATTATCACGCTGACGGAAGCTTAGAGAAACTGGAACAGAACAAGATTTCCTTAACCATAAATAACTATATATCCATCCCACTGATCTGAAATTCCTCGTTTGAAGGAAACCTTTGGATCCTTGCAGAAGCCACTATAAAGGATCCACAGGTTGAGGATCTAAAAAACATATACCCACACATAAATGCTCCATTGAAAATAACGAAGAAAAAATACATGGAAATTTCAAGTAGTGACCACATTAATATAAGTTGCTTCCTAGTTTGGTGGGAAAGAGTTCCTGACCATCACTTGAGTGAGACAAATGTTTCCAAAGCATCCCAAAATCAAGGGAGATCATCAAAATGGTGTGTGTAATGCAAAAAATAAGAAAAAATAAAACATGTGTGATTCATACATGTGAAATTATACTCACAACAGGATCCACTAGATAATGAATTCCTCCTAAATAAAAAATTTGGCTAAGTATGCATGAAAACGGTGTAAAAGAAGCACAATATACACAACGAATGCTACAAATAGATGGTAATTCTATTACAATACAAACCATCAATAAGTTTGGAATATCATTATATTAAATTTGGGATAAATAGTGATCCTTTGAAGACATTCAAATGAGCTACAAGTTGCTAGCTTACATTGGACCTCAATCCCCCTAGGTTGACGAATAGTTTCCCAACTCACCTCAAATGGTCATGAATCTATAATATGAAAGTTGGGATGGAATGGGATGACATTAGTGATGGTTTCACATGAGTGGTATAGAAAGTGGTGGAGTGGAGGTGGCCTAGGATAGGCCAAAACTCCCAAAAAGGCGGAAAAATGAGCACATTCAATGCATGGGCACCTCAAGTCAAACCCAAATCCAGAAAACAGGGGATAATGGAATGCCCTGGTGGAGTAGTGGCAATAAATGATGGTGGTGGAAATAAATGAGAGCGCCTTAATCACTGGCTGACCAAAAATGGGTGCCAAGGTAGTGGAATTGGTCATTATTATCCTAACAACATTTGGATAATCATCATTAACCTTGCTTGAACCAACAATCATTAATTAAACATCATGAGACTATGGTCATAGGTGTAATAATGTTCTAACAATATGCAATGTATTGGACTTAGCTGTGGGTGATGATTATGTGCACCCTTCTGTGGTTGATGGAGCATGGGTTATACTGGCTAGGGTATTGAGCAAGTTTTAGAGCTCTAGACATAAAGTGGGGCATAGGTTGGTCACATGTCCTTCTTTCCCGTAAATTGCACATGGCGAAGAGACTCTCTAGGTTAGAGTATTGGTGAATACTCGGGATTTTAACTATTGTTTGTTGATTCCCCCTGCTTCAAGCCGAGTGACCTCTGACGAGCCAGGTGTAGGGTTAGGTAGGAGATGGCCTTTCAACTTAGGTTGTTTCATGCCCCTATTGGTTTTCTTAGTGATGATCAACTGTGGTTTATCTAAAGATTTTATAGGTTTGACTGTCAGGACAGAAGGTGCCACTATCCTTGTAGGCGTAGCAGCCAAAACATGGACAAAATCATAGCGAGCTACTGGTTTGGAAGCCATTTTTGGGTAGGGTGATGTAAGGTACCATACCGGAATAACCAAAGTGATCCCAGTCAAAGTTAAGTGAGCCATAATCAGGATCCCTTGTACACTGGTGGGAGGATACAAGAAAGGGAATTGAAATACCGAGGGTACTGATGGACTCAATGTTTGTTCACTGCCATGGATGATCAACGATGTTGATGATGGTGTTGAGTTGGAGGCATGCCCATTTTCAACGGTGAAAATTGTGCACATTAGGCCATCAGTGGATGTGTGGATCTTGGGTGGTGGTCTTGAGTACACTCCTAGAAAATTGGCGTCCCTATACATTATGGGTGCAACATCAACATAGGGGTGTTGATTTGTGCCGATGATAGTAGGTAGTATATTGTCAGGGTTGCTAGCGGTGTTGGGATCATAGTAGTAAAGCTAGTCGAGGGTGACAACCTTCCCATTTAAGGGAAACATCATGATACAAAATATTGAGGAGGCGACTGCCTTCATGGAATACATATAACTATGCCCCAGGAAGATGTTGTATTTGAGTTGGGCATCAACTACCTTGATATCGATCATGACCATTTTTCCCCCAGCTCTATGGGTACATTTTAGTATAATCCTCTCAGTTGGGTTGGTCTCCCATCCTATGCGTGAAGGGGGATATACGACATGACCAACTCTAGTGACCCTAATCATTTCCAAACATTACCAGACATAACGCAAGTGGATGCGCCTTCATCGATGAATCATAATGTTTTATACTATGACGGGGACTTGAATTGCAATTGATGAGGGTATTCGCGGTTCAGCTTTATCAATATCAAAGGTCATGAGAGGCAAATTAGAAGGATCGACAGTGCCTAGCGCACAAATTAATTCCTTGCATTTAGTTGGGCATGACTGAAGCACTTCTAATGTGGACATGGTTGTAAGAGATTGATCCAAGTGATCCACAATACTATAATTGTGGGTGGATTTCATATGGAGGTATTATGTGTATGACAAAGTGGAACCTTGGGAGTCCTGAGGATGTTTTCAACACTTGGATGTGGTATTTTAAGAGGGATCCTTGAATGGATGGGGATGTATTCCACTTGGGGGCCTTCAAGCCTATCTTAACCTTTGGCTTGAGTCAGAAGATTAACATCGAACGTGTCAATAATTTGGAAAGATCCGTCACCGGAGGGGAGGGGATCTTACTGTTGTGTGATGATCCCTTGGTTAGTGAACGGTTGTTGTAAGATAGTGGTTTGGGACTGGGGAGGATTCTGGGCCTAAGGGGGATTTGTCACACTATTCTTCTTAGCTTCCACTAATTATTGGTTGTCAGGGATGAGAGTGCAGTGATGTGTGTAATGGCCATATTTTCCACAAATGGAGCTGCAGTAATTGGTCCTCAGGTTGGATTTCTTCCCTTGATTGGGGGGTTTACTAGTCCTCGTGTTTTTATTTCCTAGTTATGTTTTTACTAAGGAGGAGGGTTACCCCCTTTCCCCTACTACTAGTTTTACTTGTTCTTGCATTTCTTCTTCCCCTGAATCTAAGGATTCTAGGGATTTGTGGTGTTCAACTACTAAAACTGTTGATCATGTTGTGCGAAAGAAGGTTCAATAAGGTTGAGCCCTATTATCACTCGGGATTCTTCTGGGTTGCAGCAAAAGGGACCTTGAGGTAACTATTTCAAACCAAGATTTGGTGGGTGGAAACTAACATTTCCAACCACAGAGAGGGCTATATCTTTCACAATTCTTTCAGCTCACAAAATATCTTTTGAATGGGCTGGTTATGGATGAAAAGTGGTGGCTAGACCTTCAGAAAAGGATTTTTAGGGCTTTTTAAACTAATTGGGGTCAAGGATAGGAGCTTCATTGGGCATGGATTCAAACTTTAATGGGATTTTTGTCACAGATGAATGATTTGGACTATAATTTGAGGGGGCAGAGGCAAGGTAGATGAGGTTTTTTCAAGTCAAAGATAATCAACAGATGGTAGTAGAAAGGGAAGCAAATTCTATCACAGAGTTAGAGAATTTGTAAGTGAATTATAACCTCAACTTCAAGAAGAAAGAGTGGAGTACCTAATCATATGCATCTGAAGCATAAAATATGAATTTCATACCATGTAATCTTGATCTAGATACTGCAGAAGAAGACAATCAATGGAAAATACTAATGAAGAACACATACACAGGAATAACAGACATCAAAACTCTTATCACAATAATCTTTGCTCCAGAATTAGGTCTTCATATTAATTGAAAGGCCGATTTTATTACATACGCAGAGATTTTATCTCTTAGAATCCCATTATCCAACCCTTGTGTCTTATTCAAAACCTGCCTTTATAGACTTACAAAATATATAAAACTTCTAGAACACTTTATCTAGGTGTGGTCGTTTATTAAAATGGTAAATTGCAACAACTTCTTGATATGTTAGACACGCTGATGGGGAAACTTCAGTGCACTGTTAGTTTACATTCGGGCCGTGAAAAACCACTTGTTTGTTCTTTGGATTGGTCTGTTTCATGTTGATTTGCATGGATAACCAAGATGTGCCTCTCTTCTGCTTCCATATCGACTCCCGGTCATGGAACTATTGTGCCTTTTCCCTGTAAAATTCTGCATTTTTTGCGGCCGCAACCTTCTCTGATAAACCATTTTCATCCCACAATATGCAATGCGGGTGTCGAAAATCAGAACTGCAAAATAGACCTTGTCAAATTTCACCTCCAACATTTGCAATCCGCAATGCGGAACTCAAAAATTGAAACTGTTGAATGGACCTTGTCAAATTTCCCTTCTGACATCTGCAATATGCTGAATGGACCTTCTGCAATACGCAGTCCGAGATGCAGGTTTCGGAAATCGGGAACTGGAACTTGCATCTCTGGAGAGATTGTGTCTCTGCAATCTGCAGTCCCAATGTGGGACTCGGAAGTTGGAGACCTGAATTTGCGCCCTTGTAAAATTTTCACCTCCACAATCCGCATTCCGCAATGCGGGTTGCGTAAATTGTAAACCCAACTGTGCCATTTTGAAAACAAATACCGTTCGGATTTCCGCATCCCACAACGCGGGTTCAAAAATTCAAAAAGTCAGAAATTCTTCTCGACGGATGCGTTGTGGATCACTCCCCATTCATTGATTTGACCATGTTCTTTCAATCTTGACCCTTCAACTTCTTTTGAAAGTGGAAGACCAGAGGCTAAGCGTCAAGCAAGTGTGCCTTCCGCAGATGTTTTGGACCGTCAGATCCGGACTTCCGCAACCATTTAGAACCGTTGGATCAGATCCATGGTGGGTTTAATTTAACTTAGGGAGATATGGATGAATATTTCGCATCCAATTTGGTCATTAACCTTCGAGCTCTTCCTCCAAGGAAATCCTTTGCGAACTATTGATTATTTCACGGCCTGTCTCGTCCATTGATCTATGATCAAGTGCGGAACCTACACTTTGGATTTTAGAGGTCTAACGTCTATGCATTTAGCGAAATACCATATAGGTCGTTGATCGTCTCGGCCTCACTCTCCACCGTTCGATCTCCTTACTTCAATATGGACCGTTCTATCTTCCTTGAGCATAGACAAACTCCATTTTCTCATCTTTCTCACTGCGACTTGATCATTTGGCTTGAATTTGTTGATACTTAGCCATTTTTTGGGTTCTATGCTTCTTCCTTGGGTGTAAAAGGTCAATGGGAATGCTTGGGGTTTCGGTAGGGGGGTTCCCTTTCCTTCCCTTTTGGGATATTTTCTAGAGGTGATAACAGCAGCTCCAACTGGGGATGTTATCCTCCCTGTGAGGTAGCAAGAACGGTAGACTAGTTTCCTCTTTTTCATTTGTTATTTTTTGTAAAATAGAACTGAAAAACAATTAACCGAACTCAAAAAATGGTAATGTACAATGAGGGTGGTTCGACAGACTTTTTTTTCACTGGAGATAGTGATTCAAGAACCGCCCATTGACGGGTCTCTTCCCCATCGGTTCATTATCCTTGTCCTGTAAGAAGAAAGCGTTGTTTCCATGGAAAGTAATGACTGTATGGGTCCCCTGCTAGAGGTTATCAAATTTTTGGGCTTGGTCTTGTCTTCTAGCATCACATTTCAGTACCAAATATCCCAATTGGAAATCATCAACCTTGGTCTTTATGTCAAAAGTCCTTTTGACCTTCTCTTGAGCTAGCATGGATTCAACATGTACTTTGTCTCTGACTTCCTGTATCTCAATCAGCTGATTTCTTCTCCTTAGCTCAGGGTTTGTCTCTTCTTCTTGCTCCTATAGCAACCTCATTGCAAGCCCTCTAAGGGACTCAGGAAATATCACCTTTGTTCCATATACCAATTTGAAAGGTGAAGTTCTAATGGATCTCTTGGAGGTGATTCTATCATCCCACAGAGCAAAGGTCAACTTGGTATGCCAAGCCCTTTTGTTTTCTTGCAGCAGTTTCTTAATGATCTTGACCAGGATTTTGTTAGAAGACTCAACTAATCCATTTCCCTGGGGGTAGTAAGCAGTAGAATGGCCCAATTTGATGTGAAAATCATTGAAAAATTTGACCATTTTCTTGGACTTGAAAGCTTGGGAATTGTTAGTGATTATTTTAATAGGGAAACCAAATCTTGACATGATATTTTTCTCTAGAAACTTGATGATGAGTGTTTATGTGGCTTGTTTGGTTGGTATGGCTTCAATCCACTTGGTGAAATAATCTGTGGTAGTCAATATCCACCTGTGTTGTCCAGAGGAGTTGGGAATAATTTCACCAAATCAAATCTAGCCCCATTGTTGGAAAGGGGCTTCCACAGAGATTGGATTTAAAGGCAAGGGTAAGAGCTTCCTTCTTCCTTCAAAGATCCGGAATTCATGGAAAGTGGCCACTTCTTTGTATGCATCATTGAACATGGTGGACAATAAAATCTTTCCCTAAGTTTTTTGTTGAAAGTGGCCTTCCAGTAATGATGCCCCCCACAGACACCTTTGTGAAATTATTTTAGGGTCACTTTGGCTTCATCTTCCATTATATAGTTCAATAAGACACCTCCAGGGTCTTTCCAATAAAGGCTTCCATTCAATATGCAAAACTTTGTTGCCTTCATCTTTGATGACCAAGCTTTTCTTTTATTCATCTCAGGGGGTGCTTGTAAGTTCTGCAAAACATATATAATATTAGAGTACCAAGGAGATGATAATAATTTTTCTGATACTTGTAACAATGGGTCTTGAGTGGTTTCTTCCTGAATATTTGAGACCAAATTCACACTCATTGAATACCAATTGGATTCAGCCATGATCCTGGCCAGTCTTTGTCCTTTGATAAGCTTTGTGGGCTTGACTTCCAAGTCATACTCCAATAATATAGCTATCCATTTTGCTCTTCGACCTTCTGGATAAGGCTGTGTCAATATATCATTCACAGCAACATTAGGAACATAAGCAACAAAATGGGAATGCAAAACATAAACTCTGAAATATTTCAGAGTTTTGATCATGGAATATGCTTGCTTTTCCATGATGTTGTATTTGATCTCAGCATCTCTAAGAGCCATTCTAAAGAAAGCTATGGGCTGCTCATCCCCTTCCTTATTTTTCTGTAAAATTACTCCATCTATAGAATGCTTAGAGGCAAAAGAAAACAATAGAAATTCCTTGTCAAAATCAGGACCGATTAGCACAGGTTCTTCAACAATTGCCCTTTTTATGTATCCAAATGCTTGCTTGGCTTCAGCAGTCCATCTAATCTGATTATCCTTCTTGAGCATGTTTGTAATTGATCTCATGATCTCTACAAAATTGGGGATAAATATTCTTAGAAATTTTATTGTGCCTAGAAAAGATTGAACTTCTTTTTTACTCCTGGAGAGATCAATTTTCTGTATAGTGCCAACTCTGTCTAGGTCAATTTTAATTCCATCTTTAGATATTATGTGACCCAACAACTTTCCTTCTTGCATGGTAAATTTTGACTCTTTGGGGTTCAAAGAAATTCCAATTTTTCTGCATTTTGTAAATACTTGATGTAAATGTTTCAAATGCTCTGCATCAAATTTGGAATACACAGTAATATCATCCATATAGATAACCACAAATTTATCTTTCTCTTATGCAAAATCTATGTCCATACATCTCTGAAATGTAGCTCCTGCATTCAGCAGACCAAAAGTCATTTTTGCATACGTGAAGGTCCCCCAAGGTGTGGTAAATGTTGTCTTGTCTTGATCTTATGGTTGTACCTTAACTTGATTGTACCCTGAAAATCCATCCATCATGGAGATCCTTGCTGCCCCTACAACTTTCTATAAATGTGGTCCATTTTGGGAAGGGTATAGTTGTCTTTCAGGGACACTTTGTTCAGATTTCTGAAATCAATGCACAGTCTGATTTCCCCATTTTTATTCCTTACTGGGACTATGTTGGCTACCCACTTTGAAAATCTTATTGAGACTATGATTTTGGATTCTTATAGTCTCTTCACTTCTTTTTCTATCAAAGGGAGTAGCATAGGGGTCATCCTTCTTAGCTTATGCTTGAAGGGATTTTCACTTGTCTTCACTGGTATGGTGTGATGTATGATAGATGTATCATACTCTTTCAAATCTTCATAACACCATGCAAACACATCAGAAAATTTTCTCATTAAATCAACATAGTCATCTTTGGTGCATGGGGTTAGAGATTTGGACAGCATGACAATTTTTGGTTCTTCATCATCCCCAATATTACATTCTTCCACTTCACTGTGCTTTGGAGCCACCTTAGGTTTTTTGGCCACAACATTTTCATCAAAACGTTTTTCCAATGGCACAAACCCTTTGGGTATAAAATTGCTTTTCAGCTGCAGAATATCTTTGTCTCCCAATGTTTTTAAGAACTCCAGTGGATCAGGTTCCCATTCATCACTTGCGCAGTTCTCTTCATCAATATGGGTATTGGAAAACTCTTCAGTCATCTCTAGGAATTTATTTATTTGTTGATCATCTTCAAATATTTTCCAATGTTTGGTATTGTCCGGAACAAAGAGCCTATGTTTTATATTTATCATATAAGTTATGGTGGGATAAGCAGGGAGTTTAAATCTACTAGCAAAGCTGGCCAAAATGTCTATTGTTGTGTTTTTCTCTCTAGGAATGAAAGAAATACTATGTTATGTGAAGAAATTGTCTAACATATCCCACACAACATTCCTATAATCCCTCATTTTGGGATTCTTGGTTTCATAAATCCCATTTACTTTTTGGATTATTAACTCTGCATCTCCATAAACTTTGATCTTTTTAGCTCTTAGATATTTGAGTGTACTCGAACCCAACAGTAGGGCTTCATATTCTTGTAGGGACCTGAATAGTTTATTTTTATTTTTTCCTTTTTTTTCTACTTAAACACAACTTGTCCATTGATGGAATAAACTTATATAAACAACATCCCCACGACCTGCAAATTGTCCTTTCTACTTTGCTTAACTCATTGCATTTATATAGTTGATAAAGTAAGATATTATAACAAGGTATTAACATCTTTTCCCCTTCTTCATAGTTAATCATATTTATATAATTAATAGAATAAGGTAATATAGCAAGATCTTAACGTCTCCTATAATTATCTTTTCTATTTTTCTATACATATCACAATTTAAAATGGAATATGTTATATTATAAGATTCTATCATATCCTTCTTATATATCATTTCTCTTCTTCATAGTTGACCATATATAATTGATACAACATGATAATATACCAAAACCTTAACATCTCCTATAATTATAGTTTTCTTTCCTTTTCCATACTCTACACATTATATAATTTATATCAAAAACCAATCTTAAATATACTTTTCTCTTTTTGTGATCATCCACATTGTGTATTTTGACATAACAATACTTAACAATTTTATTTATAAATAAAGCAAGGCTTACTCTACTTTTCTCTTTTCATTCTCAACCACATTATGTATATTGATATAACAATACTAGCATTTTCTTTTATAATTAAAAACAAGACATAAAAATACTTTTCTCTTTTCATACTCAAACATATTTATATATTGATGTATAATGACCATGAATCCTAACCTATAGCTCAAATGCATTTGAATGTGATAAGAACAAAAATGTATATTATGGAATGCACCGGAAATATGCACCGGAAATAGATTATAATCATCACACTAATCGGATTATTTAAAGTAAGGTAAGTCAATTGAATACAAGTATACGTAAACCATTATGTTAATAAAATCCTTACCCTTTTCATGCATCTTCAATTTGTATGTAAGCTTGTATCTTCAATTTAATTGAAATAAATGTAATCTAACATAGTCTCCCAAAAAGTTTTTATAATGTTTAAGGTCCTAATCTAACCCATATTTACTTCAGCATTAAAAATTGTACATGATTCAAATGCAAAATATATATAGGATAATTTTAATACCTCTCACCATACTATGGAGCTGGTATTATCAAAAGCATTGTACATAGGTTAAGCTCATAAGTTCACTATATTTCATAGTGAATATAAACTAACATATTCGTCAAGAGTATTTTAATGAAGATTACAATATTTTCGCAATGTCTTTTAATTAGTTAAAAACTAAGTACACATAACTTATCGTGAAAAATATATTTATATATCTACGACCGTAATCAAGGACCAAGCCTTCCCAGTGCTTTTAATTGAGTGATATACAAAAAAAATACTAATTCAATAATACTTATCTTACTAGCCCTCTAAATTTTCATAATAATATAAATATTGTTTTTATGACTCTTCACACATTGCTTTGACTACCTCTTGATATAAATATTTATATATGAATTATTCTATTCACTTAAAGTCATATATATAAGGTTATGTGGGGGTGTAGAGAAGATAGAATTTAGATATGCATATTTTACCCCACAAGACATGTTTGTAAAGTCATATATATAAGGTTATGTGGGGTGTAGAGAAGAGAAAATTTAGGTATGCATATTTTATCCTACAAACATGTTTGTAGAGACCTCGTTCATCGAACATTTTTTTTTTAACTCTTCCATTACCTTCGGGTTATGCTCATACTCTCCTTTCAAAATCCTAGCTCTAAATCATTTCCACACATAATAGTATATACATGACCCTTCAGTTTTAGTACTCTAATCTCAAGTATAAAATTTTAATAATAAGAAGTTCGTCAATTCCTCATTTTCGTAACTTGAGTACAACTGCAAGTTGATGTATTTATATTCATGTTTCCTTCACATTCAGAATTCAAGTTCGACTATAGATTTATGAACTATCAAATATAAAGATCTTCTCCTCTCACACCTCAACGCATAAAAGGATTATAGAAGGTTTATATTTATACATCCAAATCATGGAATTAATAGAATTATAAATCTACTCTAGCTAATACATAATTAAATAGATGTCTCTACCATTTTCATCCTGACTAAACTTAAGTACCACATTTCTTTATTTAAAAGTCAGCCACATTGATATGTTGAAGTAACATAATTATATCTTCATTATTTTATAATTAAACTTGAATGCACTTTTTCTCCTTTTTCCCATTAGTTGAGTATTAGTTGACTGCAAGTATCGGTCTAATTTATAAGTTATGGTTAGGTATGCAAGTGGTAATTTCCCAATATTTTACTTGTTTTTTTTTCAGCGGAAAAGATGTATGGGAAACCCACCAATACTTCCCCATATTTCATGGATGGTAAGGATGGTAAACCGTCGGCCAGAGATAAACGGCTGACCTAACCCCGAAGGACTTAAGGCTCGAACTCGTGACCTCCTCCCGTACCGAGAGAGAGTTCGCACGTCTTACCAATTGAGCTAACCCTTAAAGCTCCAATATTCCACTTGTTGTCAACAAGCTATTTTAGGTACATAATTATATAATTCTTTGTTTTTATTACATTCTACACCTCTATGATAATACGTATATAAATATATCTTTTCTAACTATTGACCACAATTTGACGATTTGACAGACGATTGAAATTCATTCACTATCCTTAACACTAACATAATCTAAATGTAAACCGCATACATAAAGTATATGTAAATATATGGTATTCTACCATGAAAATTCAATTGACGGAAGGGTAAACATGATCACAATATTCCAACTCAATGGAAACTAAATGTAGAACATCACACATTTAACATTGTATTTAAATATATATATTCCAACCCCGTTTACAGATTGGCTAGAAAATACAAATGAAAAGAATTTATATGTTGGAATTTAGGCACTTAAGTAGTGGCTCCATTATATACTTGGAAAAGAGACCATTTTGCACATTGATTATTTTCCACTTCAATTCTTCAAAATCGTAATCAAATTTTCAATAACATTACCAGTTTTAGTGGCATTCATATATGCAATGCTTTCTTTTGGTGATAGATACAATTAAATGGATTTGATATGGAGGCATCAAGAGGACCAGAGAGAGCACTACCGAGGACTCCAAATCCCACCCAAAGATAAGGGGAGATTAAAGAATCGATCTCTGGTGAGGAGCTTCCTTCAAAAAATCTGAAGCAACTTTCCTATTCAAGTTCAACGCTTCTTTTTGAAAACATTCCACATTTTTTTGCTTTCGACGCTCTTTCGTAGTGTAGGGTTAGGGTTCTGAAGACTCTGCGGACATGGCCTTTCCTCCGGCATCTGAGCCGGGGGCCTCCCCTTCCTTGGGCGAATGGTATCCACGGGCTATTGAGAATGTTGCCTCAACTCTTCCAAAGGCAAATCCCCCACAGGATTCATGTTTTGTGAAACGGGCCTTGGCGTCGAAAGTCAAGATTTCCTCCTCCGCCTCTAAACACAAGATTGTAGCGCTCTTTGAAAGAGGCCTGATTGGGCATTTTACCGGCATGTGGCCATATCTAAAATCTATTGATATCTGGTTAAACAAAAACTGGAGACCGCTCATAAAAGGAGAAGTCATTCAAAAATTTATGGAAAAGGGTTCTTTCATTTTTCTATTTGAGCACAAGGAAGATAGGGATCTGATTTTCAGGAGCGGCCCTTATTTTCTTGGTCCAAGGGGAATGTATCTCAACCAGTGGAATGCTTCCTTTGATCCTGAGAAGTACATTTCGTCTGCACTCCCAATATGGGTAAATTACCCCACCTTCCCCTTCATTGTTGGGGGGATGAGGATTTGAGGTCGATTGGTAACTCCCTTGGGAAGTTCATAGAGAGAGCGGAGCCTCAACCCCCTCTCTTTTCCTATGCAAGAATATGCATGGAAGTAGATCTGGAAAAAAGGACTTCTAGAGGAAATCAACCTCTCAATGGATGGGGGGAATCATCTTCAAAAAGTAGATTATTAGCAGATACCTTTTAAATGCAAATCATGTCACGAGTATGGCCATTTTGCCAAAGGTTTTCCAAAAATGAAGGAGCGGGAAGGGGACCAAGAAGAGGAGGGGGAATGGAATAAGGTATCAAAAAAGGGAAGGAAAAGACAAGTTCATGCGAGGGCTCCTCTAGCGCAAGACTCAAACCCTAGATCCCCCTCAACAATTGGTAACAACAATCGCTTTCAAGTCTTAGATACAGAATAAAATGAGTGTGAAAAAGAAGGAGAAATAAGAGAAGCGTCTGTGGAACAAGAAGGAAAGGAGCAGTCGGTGTTGGAAGATATAACTCAGAAGGAAAATTACATTCCTAGCTTGCATGAAAAAACATATATTGAAATTAGATCAGAATGCACCAGATCAGAGGCATCTGGATCAGTGACCAAATCTAGATCTAAAATTTCCCAAGAATAATCTTCTGAATACCAAGAAGAAGAAAATGATCCAACTGGAAAAAAGGGAAGCAAGCCAAACAGAGCACACAGAGAAGAGGAGGAAAAGGACAAGGCGTAAGGGAAGAAAACCTGAATTGATCAGCATTTAAGGCCTCTTGTCAATCATCATGAGGCAGCAAGAGAAAATATGAAGTTCAAGACCGCCCCCCTCACCAACAAATAATGCGGATAGTATCCTAGAATTGCAGAGGACTCGAAGGTAAGTCAAAATCGGAAGCTATTAAATTTGTAATTAAGAATGAAATTATCTCCATTCTTTTGCTCCAGGAGACTAATATGTCAGAAGAAGATACTCAGATTTGTATGAAGAAAATATGGAAAAACAGTGATGGAGCCTCCATAGGAGCCATGGGGAGATCAGGAGGAATATCCACATGGTGGGATAAGAATAAATACAGATCTATAGCTGAAAGGAGGCATTCCAACTAGATTATGATTGACTTAGAAGACAAGGAGGAAAATAGGCAGATTATAATTCTTAATGTATATGGTCCCACTATCTACAACGAGAAGCAGGACTTATGGCTCTCTTTTGAGCAGCTTAGAAGGAAAAAACTCCATTTAAACTCTATTGTTGTTGGAGACTTCAACACTACGGTCTCAGGGTAGGAAAGACACGGAGGTTCCAAGGTAAGATATCCCTTTGGGGAACATCTCGAAGATATTTTGGCCTCTTGGTACCTCACAGATGTTATACCAAGAAAAGGCATTTACACCTAGAATAATCGAATAATTGGGCCTGGTCATATCGATGCTCGCCTGGATAGATTCTTGATCAACAGTCTTCTTCTCCACACTCCCTTTATCCCCTCCTCCATAATCCTTACCTCGGTGGTTTCTAACCACAAACCTATTATGTTGGATTTCCTTCTTCCCTTTAATCTCATACCCCTCCCCTTCAAATTCCTCTCCACCTGGGCCAAGGAGGAAGAAGTTTATGTGTTGGTTTCGACAGCTTGGAATGTTTTTATTCATGGGTCTCCTGGGTTCATTTGGGAATCCAAATTTAGGGCTATCAAATCAGCCCTTAAAATTTGGTCCAAGAACAAACCCTTGATGGGGATCTAGAAGACTGAAGCTCAGCGAAATCTCAAGGAGCTACAAGATAGAATGGAGACCGGGGAAATAACTGACCTTCATTTCAAAAGTGAATAGGAACTGTAGAAGAAAGTTCTTCAGTATGAAAGAAAAGATGAGGAGGAATGGAGGATAAGATCCAAAAGTATTTGGCTTAAGGCTGGATACCAGAACAAAAAATATTTCGACAATCAACATAATGAAAGAATTAGGCGGAATACCATTCTTGTGCTAGATATTGAAGAGGAAGGATCTATCACCTCGGGCCATCAGATCCAAAAGGAAATCTTCACCTATTTTCAATCTTTGTAAAAAGAAGACCAAGATTTGGTGGAGCCACTCTTTGACTCTTTCTACTCGGGAATCCCTAAGCTCATCAACTACAAAACTAATGAGACTCTTATAAAAAGCATCACGGAAGAAGAAGTTGAAATTTGTTCCTTGCATCTGGATAAAGCTCTTGGACCGGATGGATTCCCAATTAGCTTCTATCGGTGCTTCTGGCATATCATTAAAAGATATCTCTGTAGAATGATGAATTGTTCCATGAGAAGGAACAAGCTTGGAGGATAAACAAATTTGTCATTCATCTCCTTAATTCCCAAAGACAGGAATCCTACCTCTCTAGATAGGTATCGTCCTATCTCCCTTTGCAATGCTTCTTATAAAATCCTAACTAAAAATTATTTCAAGAAGGTTAAAAAGGATTATTCTAAAGCTCATCTCGGGAAATCAAGGAGTATTTGTGACAGGAAGACAAATAACAGACAACATCATTGTCCTGCAAGAGGATATCCACTCAAGCTTCAGCAGGAAAGAAGAAGGGATGGCCATCAAGCTGGATTTGGCAAATGCCTTTGACAGAGTAAGGCACCGCTTCCTCTTCCAAGTTTTACAAGATTTTGGATTTTATTCCTCCTTTATCAATTGGATTAAATCTTGCATCAGAGAAACTTGGATCTCCCCTCTTTGCAATGGAATACCTATAGGTTATTTTAAAGTGTCCAGAGGCCTTCGACAGGGATGCCCTCTATCTCCCTTTCTTTATATCATCACTACCGAAGCCTTCAACAGAAAACTAAACAGCTTTGTCAGCTCTAGTGAGCTGCCTGGAATTAGTATTGTTAGAGGATTAAGGCAGCCAACCACGCTCAGTTTGCAGACGACACCATTCTTTTTGGAAAGGACACCATAGATGTCTCGATAATTTTCTCCAATACCCTTTCAGATTTCCTAGAAGTCTCAGGGGGGGGGGATTAATAAAGGAAAAAGTTGCATCTATACTTGGAATTGCTCCAAAAATATGAATTTGATACTTTCCATAATTCTGGGTTTCAAAGTGGTCGGGAAATGGACCTCCTTCAAGTATTTGGCCATACCTATCTCCCTATAGGGTAGGACCGAAGGATGGAAAGATATTGTCACTAAAATAAATAATAAGGCCCAATATTGGGGGGCCAAATGGTTGAATCTGGAAAGAAGAGTAACCATCATCAAGTCGGTTCTCAATTCCATTCCCATTTATCTGTGCTACATCATTCTTTCCATGTTGGGAATAATGAGTGAGATTAGCAAAGAAATAAGGAGGTTTTTATGGCAGGGAGGACTTAATGGGGGGAATAAATTCCACCTAGTAAAGTGGGAAACTTTTTTATCATAGAAAAATAAAGGTGGTATAGAAATAAGGGAACCCAGATTATACAACATTGCCATGGGCGCCAAAATTTTGTGGAGACTAGTCACTGGTAAGAACGACTGGTGGAAGGAGATCATAGTCAAAAAATACATAAGAAAGAGCAGGCTTAGGTGCATTGAAAATAACTCTTCTGGGGTTGGTACCAAGATATGGAGCTTATGCAAATATTTGGTCCAGTTAATAAGAGAGAACATTTATTGGATCCCTATAAGTAGGAAAAGAATTGACATTTGGGAAGATAAAATATTGGGTGACCCCCGCTTGAAATACAACGAGTCTCTCATTGGCTTAAGGTCGTGTCTTTAGGGGAAGAACATATTCAAACTACACGATCTCTCCTTCTGGGATGAGAAAGGGAATTGTAAAGGATGGATTCCTCTTGAACCACTCATAGCTCTTCGCGCAAAGCTACAAGAAATCCACTTGGATCTTAATGGGTAGGCTCCCCTGAATATCAGAGAGACAGATTCCAGAGGTTGGGGGGAGAGAGATTTCTAAAGAGTTAAGGAAGGTTATAAACTTCTTCTTTCTAATTTCCTAGGGCCTCCTAAGGATCATAAATGGAAAAGAGTGCGGCATCGAGACTGACCTCCCAAACTTTGCGCCTTCTCCTGGCTCCTCACGCAACAGAAAATTTTAACTACCGAGAACTTAAGAAAAAGAGGAATAGTTGGTCCTAGCAATTGTTTACTCTGCAAAAGATAGGAAGAATTAGTGCAGCATCTATTCTTAAATTTCAGTTTCACTCTTCAAGTCTGGGACGATATGGTTACGGACCTCAGCTTTGATCTCTCACTCCCAAACAACATAAGTGGCTTGTTCAAAGGATGGGGACATCCATACCCTAGAACTACCTCAAAAAAAAAAACTTATTTCTAAGATTTGGAATGCCCTACCCAAGTACATCAACTGGAAGATCTGGCTCACAAGGAATAAGGAAATATTTGAAGGAAAGAAGTCGGAGGTGAGAAAAACGGTAAGGAACGTTAAGTACCAAATCAAAGAATTCACGGCTTGTCTAGGTTGGCCTCCACATCTGGACTCCTATTCCCCTAGTTTTGAAGCTCTATGTGTCTCAAATATTTTAGCTTTGAGCTCTCTCCAGTCCAAATCCTCATTGATTCCTCAATGGGTTCTTGAATTTCCCCCAAAATATTTTTTTGTTTGGAGGGAAACTCAAGCGCAGTATCTTCTCTTCTTTGATGGAGCGTCCAAAGGAAATCCAGGGGTGGCAGGTGCGGGAGGGGTCATTTATGACCCTAGAGGGAATAAGGTATATCAATTTGCATGGGGATTAGGTAGGAGAACCAATAATCAAGCTGAATGGGAAGGTCTCCTTCAAGGGATTGAAATCATGAAGTCGCTTCATATAGGACACTTCATCACCCTAGGAGATTCCAAGATTGTTATTCAGAAAATGATAAATATGCAAAGAGGACATGACAAGACTCTGAACAGAATTCAAAAGCGAATTGTTTCTTCCATTTGCGACATCTCTAGGATCCAATTCTACCATATCTTAAGGCACAACAATGCGGAGGCAGACATCATGGAAAACCAAGGAGCTAGGCTTAATGAAGGGATTATAGTTCTTAACCAAGATCCTACCCAATTCATTTGGTCTCCATGTTTTTAACCCTCATCCTTCTAATGAGGGAGTTCGTGCATAGTCCCCCTCCAAACTCGTGGACATGTGGCTTTCATCTCTGCTCAAGTCTTAAAGACAGGCCTCAGACCTCTCCTCGCATTATTGGAAGTCGGTATAGTGGAAAGATGAAAGAAAGCGGAGTAATGTTGAAGTACCAAGGTCCTATCTTGCACGATTTGGTCCAGGGAGACGGTACCTCTCTACATTTGGTGGTATCGGGATTTAAAACCCTTACTTGCAACACGGTTTTTCTCTCGATCGACCTCTGCTATGTTTCTCGGTCTTCTCCGACGCTCAGAAGGATGAATCTGGAGAGCATGGCTAAGGATTTAAGGGAGATCAAAGGGGTCCATCAGGACATTAAGAAGCACACCCATAATGCATTTGAAGCGTCTAAGGAAGCTATGGATGAGAGAAAAATCATTGGCCAGGACATAATTCGGATGGAGTCACACATTGAGGACGTCGAGACCAACGCTCGGGTTCATGGGGACGAGCTTGAGGAGTTGCAGAAGGCTATCCAAGGCATGAAGGAGTTTCAACTGGCCAACTTCGAGGGCCTCAATCAATTTTTGTTCTCTCTGAAAGGTCACCTGTTTGACACCCTGAAAAAAAGGAAATGATAGGATTGAATCCCGTCTCGCACAAATGGAAGTTTCTCTGAATGACATGAGGGATTAAATTGAAAAGAACATTGAACTGATGGATCCTGGAAAATAGCGTGAATAGAGTTCTTTAATGGAGGATGATTCACAGACTCATGAAGGAATCTTTCTTTCCTAATCACAGGAATGTCGAAGTGAAACTTTCTGTTTGTTTAGTTATATGTTTTTTTGTTGTTTTTTATGTAATCAGTATGTCAGGATATATCCGACAAATTATAGAAGTTATGAACACCTAGGAAGTAGCATTCTCATGGATGAAAAGCTGAAATTGTTCAATTTTGAACTGCACAGTATCTATATCCGATCTACCCTTCCTAAAAGGGAATTTTGTATATGTATCTTTTACTCTATTTAATATATTCTACTTCGCATTCCTATTAAAAAAAAAGATAGATACAATTATAGGTGTAGTAAATGAGGTGGTATTTGTATATGAGTCTTTGATACCAAGATACTTGGTCCAACAATTTATCTAGATGTTTTAGAACTGAACAATCGCAAATATTCTCAAGTGATTTGAAATCTCAAGTCACTGACAACTCGATTCACACATGTGCATGATGTGGTGTAGGTCGCATGGTATCGAATGTTGAACCTTTTTTGTGTTTGTTGACATGGACGAAGGCTATGCTTTTTTCATCTAGTCAAATATCTTGTTAGGTTCCATGAATCGTGGTTGGGATATCAGTTGTGACTTTTCCAAATTGCCATGAAAATATTTGATATGAAACGCAATCAATCAATCTAGGATGGATTTGACGCTGACCAAGGTACTTTGGAAGTCCCTTTTTAACCATTTTATGCAAGTCATATGCCATGTGTTCCTTTATGATTTGATATCAAATGGATGGTATTATCCTTTTCAAAATTGGGTGCATGAATTTTTCTGCACTAATGATGACATATAACATCATAAGGGATTTTAACATTCTCATCCTCAATGCACATGCCTTTTATCACTACAAGGAAAAGACCCTGCAGTGGAGGTTTTTAGTGTTACAAGATTGGCCAAAATTGTCCAAAAAACGTCCGCCAATGGTATTAGATGATTTGGAAGAGTTTTTTGCGGAAACTTATTATCACTAAAAAAACTTGGTGGCTATAGGATTTAATGAAGGTTTTTCATCGATGTGTTGTATTGATATAGGCACATTGGTGTTAGCTAATACAAAACACACCGGTACATTTAAATACATACTAGAACTGGTGCATACCTAAATTTGAATAGCATCGGTGCATACCTAAATTTTAATAGCACTGGTGCTTCATAACATTATTTGCACCGATGATTTATAAGAAATACTGCACTAGTGCTTATGAAATTTTCCAATGCACTAGTGCTATAAGGCAAGGAAAATGCACCGATGAAGTTGATTGGGAGGTTGATGTGCGATGCTTTCTACATTAATCGGCGCAGTTACAATATATTGGAGCACCAGTGCGATTATATATAGAAATCACCGGTGTGTAATAATAAACATGCACTGAGGCATGTAACGAATAGTTTATTGCACAGGTGTGATTTTGTTGTAAAAGCACCAATGCGATTAAAACGATCAGAAGAATCGATAATCATTCTCTTTGGTGAACAATGACCTATGACTATATATATATATATATATATATATATATATTCTGTTATTCATCATAAATTGAAATATTTTTTACAATAGTATTCATATAATTTGAATTTAATCAATGATGTAACATTTCGCAACGACATTGGACAATGCAATAGAAAAATAAACTTGATTTTATTATTTGTGAATAAGAGTCCTTTGTCATACAAAATGGGACAACATAAAGGTCCACAATAATCAAAATGCCAATATGTAATTGTTACACTTATTGGTAACCTGTTGTCTTTTAATTGGGACATTATGTCCAGTACATTATAAAAAATGTTTGATTTTCACAGACAACTATTTCAAAATATACAACTTTCATTTACATCCAATTATATTGATAATCATTCTTCACTTGAACGTTTATCAGTGCTCGATCTACTTGCATGACTTGAGTTATTTGGCCAGATGTTTTGTTAGTTTCCTCAATTGTGTTCCTCCTCTTCAACTTACATCTACAAATATAAAAATAAAGTGTAATGAGTATATCTACATTGGTGGGCATAATGGAAATTAAAATAGATACTATACATGAGTGTAAAATGAAAATCATACCGTAGGAAGAATTGAGTCCTGAATGATACACATTCTTTCAAAACCAAATGTCATGTCGTCTCTCAACAACACTTCTATTGGCTCCACTCCATAATTTGTTTCCTGCAAGTTTTATACCCCATCACAAATCATAGATTTAATATAAAGGATTTGTTGTTTCATTAATTATAAAATGAGAAAATTTAAACAACATAGATACTTATAAATTCCACAATTAATTTTTGATACGCCAACATATACTCACAATCCATAATTAACCCAATCCCAATCAATTCTTCTGATGACTCTTCTTTATATGTTAGCACCTATTTGAAGACATCCAATGATGTATGGTGTAAAAAAAATTAAAACATAAAAAGCACAACTAATATGAAATCTTAAGTTGTTATAAGGAAATCACAATTACTCACAAACTTTGCTATTAACCCTTTTTTTCCTTGTCGCCCTGTCTTATGTGTTGAATGGGTTGATCCATTTTGTTTTCTTTTATGAAACAAAACATTTGAAAATTAATAATTAATGATAAATTGATTGATTATATGTACATAATAGAAAAATTCAATGATTATGTGCATTTGAAGCACATTGATGTTGATATGGCTCCTCCTGTGATGCAGTTATGTCCATTTATTTGACCATCTCCTTGTACACTATTTTGGACATCCCTATTGTCATATTTCAAATATCACCTCATTCATCCTTTGGGATTTTCATAATCTTCATAAAATATTAAAATAAGATTAAATTGTTTTTATATTGATATGAAAGTAAATATAGGAGGATTAATATTAATAAAGGAGTGCTTTCTAGTAGTATATACATATTTTAGAAAAGCATGTTTAGGAATACTACTTTTTGAATGATTTTTTTGTTGTTGTATGTTTTTTCTATTGCAAGTTTGACAGGTCTCATTGACCATTGCTCTGGAAACGCTTCCTGTATTTTAGATATACCCTGATTTTTGGAATCATTGGATTGGTATATGTATTGTAAGTGGAAAGTATGTCTATACGATCTTTCCACTATATCCATCATAGTTTTATAATAAAAATATCTATTTCACTAACTTCCACCGCCACTCCAGATGAGATAAGGACCAATTCATCATCATTTACATCTTCCATAAAAAAAATATTTATGATGACATTCCCTTATGTTGATGTTGAAATAGATTGTTTGAACATGTTAGATAATACTCTTAAGTACATTATTACTGAAACTAAAAAGAAAAAGTCATATTGATTACTTTTTTATTCACCTAATTCATCCCTTTGCAACTTTTCCATCAAGTTTTTATGCCCTTCTGCACTTAGATTGAAAAAAAAATTATCTAGATTCCTCATTTTTTGTCTATGCATGAAACACATTAACAAATACATATTAGTTAAACTTACATCTAATTCAAACATAGTAATTTTATACAAAATTTACAAGGAACTTGCTTTCTTCACTTCTTTGGATGTGCTCCCATCTTGTCGATTAGAATTATTGTTCCTTGATCTCTTATCAACCATTTTTATCAATAAGCAACCTAGACAATTAAATAGAGAAGCTATTAAATATATTATACAAATAAATTACATAAGTTCCAGCTAAAAAGTAGTCTTCCATATCAGTGTGCCTTATGAATACAAACGCCTTGGTGTGTTTTTATCCAAAACGCACCGGTGCGTCATAGTTGAATGCACCGATAATGAAAAATAAATTAAAAATTTAATCCATGACTTTTTTGTGCAATATTCCATTTAAAAAATTCAAAATAATTTATAGTCAGATGGTGCATTGTTATTATAAGCGCATTGGTGCATTATACGAGAATAACCACACCGAAAATTGCGAAAGCATTTTTTAGAAGAAAAAAAATGACAAGGACATGGCTTTGGATCTGGTGCAATAAGTGGTACCATTGTATCAAATCCCCAACACCTTACATATAGAAACACAAACCCTTTGAATCTAAAATGCCTAAAAAGAAAAACCCAAATTGTGAAATATTAGGGGGAGTTAAACCCTAATGTGAAATTTTGCAACCACATAAAACAAAAGGAAGCAACAAGAAAGAAAGGGTTGCAATGTTGAAGGTAAATGTGAAATATTTTTTTTAATCTATTTTAAATCTTAGTGGGAACATAAATAAATCATGCATTGAGGTCAATAGTAAGAATTTACATCCTTGAAATTTCTACTATGCAGAGTCTTATGTGATTCATGATACCTTACAAATTCTGATATTTAGAATAATATTGTTGCTCCAAACTCCTTCCTGGTAAGTCTCTCTTGCAGAACTCTCCCATCCAAATTTCGGCAAAATAATGAAATAGTGATTAGGTTTTCTGTTTTAAAACACTTAATCAAATTAGTTTTTTTGAAAAAGAAATTCCCTCTCATTTTTAAGCTCATGGGAGAAAAAAACCTCGTGTGTTTTATTCTTCTTTTTATTTTCCACATATCGATGCGCTTATCATATACAAGCACACTAGTTTAATAGACCATGCATTGTTCACATATAACTTTGTATAATTTTTTCCTAAAAATCGGTGCACCAGTACGATATGAGTGCACCGATGCACTAAATGTTATAAATCATGTAAACATAAAATAGGAGTATAAACATGTAAAACCAGTTTTTCCATGTTGTGATATGTGGCCATCGGTGCACTTGAATTATATTGGTGAATCGATGCGATATAGCTTTTAAATAGAAACGAGTAGACATAAAATTGAAAACTTTATAGGTATTTAAAGACCATAATTTTGTATTGTGTTTTCCATTCACCAGTGCGTATGAGATATATGATTGTACTAGTACGCTTTTATATCAGGGATAATTTTAAGGACCCAGACTTATTTAAAAGTGTATAAACCTTGGCGAATCTTACCAATTCTTGAAATGTCAACTAGAAAATATTTGGCGATATTTTTCTAAAATTATTTCAATTTCTAAGGATTTTATATAGTTTATATAATAATTTGGCGATTTTTAGAGTGAAAATATTTTAACCCATAAAAATTAGGTGAAATGGAGCTTCAAAAAATGCAAATTGGCGAATCTTCTTTTGGAAACAAACGTGGAAAAATAGCCCATGGGATCAATTTTTCCCCTAAAATTATCCTTGTTTTATATAATAAGTGCATCGATGGTAATAATATTGAAAAATGCATATTTAAATATCTGCTATCAAATATAGCTGATATTTTCTTTTGCGGATATTTTTGCATGTGTTTAAGGATGGTGCGAAATCATTTTATGCACTAGTGTGTTTAACTTTTTCAGGATGCACAGATGCACTTGTATTATTAAAGTGCACTGGAGTAGTTAAAAATCTCTATGAATGCGTGTTTAACTTAAAATGGTATATTCATCTCAAATTCTCTTTTAGGATACAACCATATCAATTACAATACTTGATATTATACATATGCTACTTAAACTAACTCACCTTATTCTTAAAAAATGGTTTCAAAACTATATTGAAAGTTAGATTGTGATATGGTTCCCAAAATTTATGTTGTATAAATCGTATGAATATGGGATATCGATGAATGTTGTGTTGAAGCATTGGCTAAGATAGTTGCATGACAGTGTGACCTATGTTTTTATGCATAATAATTTTTCATTATTAATATGTTTTGGAAACTATGAAATGTTTCTAACCATGCAGCTGAATTTGACTTGTAGGAAATATCATGTACGATCACCTACAAACGAATAATGATGAGACTTGTTCCTTAAAACAAGTGACGATGATTCAAATTTAACATTCAACAAGACTTATGAAATCAAGTATACTACAGAAGTACAAAGCAAGGGTTCTCTCAGAAAGAGGGAGTTGACTATGACGAGATGTTTCTCTAGTGGCCAGACACACTTCCTCAGTGATGAATATTACACTAGATAAATGGTGTAATCGATGTAGAAGAAGATATCGTGCAACCTCCAGGATCCAGGACTCTCTATAGAGAACCACATGTGCACAAATCGAAGAAGTCTTTGTACGGGCTCAGAAGGCACCCATGGGATAGAATGATGAGATCAAGGATCACCTAGAGTGATGAGACATCAACCTTTGCTACAAGGTTGAAGATGAGAAGATCACAGATAGGTGCAAGAGAGAACTTGCAACAAAGTTTGATATCTTGGTATCTAGTGACCTAGAAAGATGAAATAGATGGATACACAGAGGATCATCAGAAGAGAAGGCTGCCATTCACTCCAGTGCAGAATGTTCCGATACAGAGAGTACAAGATGCAGAGGGAGGATAGTGCTCAGTTATAGAAGGAACAGGAAAACTCTGCTTCAGAGGGAGTGACTACAGTATAGATGGAGAGACACTTTCACTTAGTCTCTATTTGTGGCAAAGGTTGTTTGCCCCAGTATGCAATAGAAAACCTGAAAAGGTTTGATATGTTGGAAGGTAAATCCATGGCCACACCCATGGATACAAATTTGAAGTTGTTGACTGATGATTCGTTAGAGTTAGTGGATGTGACACTATACAGACGGATTATTGGGTCATTGATGTATATGCTTTGTTGTGAACTCCTTGATTCAGTATTTGGTTGAGCCTGGACGTGTTCACCTTGTAGCTGCAAAGCATATGATGAGGTACCTAAAAGGTACGGTAGACTATGGTCTCAGTTATACTAGGGATCATGACTTCAGACTATATGATCATACATATCCAGATTGGGCAGGAAGTGTCTCAGATAGAAAGAGCACTTCATGTGGATGTTTTAGTCTGGGGTCATGCATTATCTCATGACTAAGCGGGAAGCAGTCCAGTGTTTCTCTCAGCACTACAGAAGCGGAATATATTGCAGCTTGTTCCGCCAGTTATGAAGACATATGGATTTGGAATTTGTTATCAGGTCTATTCGATCTAGAGTTGGATACCACATTGATTCTATGTGATAACTAAAGTTGCAAAGAACCTCTTATTCCATGAAAAGTCGAAGCACATACAAATCTAGTATTTCTACATTCGAGATATGGTGCATAAGGGAGCTGTAAAGCTCAAATATGTGAGCACAGATGAGCAAGTTGCAGATGTGTTGACTAAGCCTCTGTCTCATGTGAAGTTTGAGCAATTTTGTGACAAACTTGGTGTGGTCCGTAAGGACTTCCCTCGAAATGGGGAGTAGTGTTGATGATACTATGATAGCTCAATTGGGATTGTTCATTCTTATATTGAATACCGTAATTCTGAAAGGAAGTATTGTCTAAAATGTGAGTGGTGGACAATGATCTCGTAATTCCAGAAGGAAGGATTGTCTGAGTGCCTGTGTGATGTGATCAGTAGTGGTAGCTCCGTAAAGACTAGGTCTCGTAATTCCGACAGGAAGGATCGTCCGTGTAGGACCGGATCCTGTAATTCCGACAGGAAGGATTGTCTAAGAACCACAGATGTTGTTGGACTGGATCATGTAATTCCAAAAGGAAGGATTGTCCATGATCCCGTAATTCCGAAAGAAAGGATCACTAATGTTGGACTGAATCCCGTAATTCCGAAAGGAAGGATTGTCCATGATCCCGTAATTCCGAAAGGAAGGATCACCAGTGTTGTTGGACTGAATCCCGTAATTCCGAAAGGAAGGATTGTCCATGATCTCATAATTCTGAAAGAAATGATCACCAGTGTTGGATTGAATCCCATAATTCTGAAAGGAAGGATTGTCCATGATCCCGTAATTCCGAAAGGAAGGATCACCAGTGTTGGACTGAATCCTGTAATTCCGAAAGGAAGGATCACCAGTGTTGTTAGACTGAATCTCGTAATTTTGAAAGGAAGGATTTTCCATGATACCGTAATTCTGAAATGAAGGATCACCAGTGTTGTTGGACTGAATCCCGTAATTCTGAAAGGAAGGATTGTCCATGATCTCGTAATTATGAAAGGAAGGATCACCCATGTTGAACTCGATCCCGTAATTCCGAAAGGAATGATCATGTTGGTTGTTGATAGATGATGTTGTTCCATCCTTGAGTTGTTGACGATGATGATGTTATTCCATCTTTATGCTGATGAGCCAGCCTTGTGTTTTCGTTGTTGTTGATGTATCGATTTTTTTTACTGATGTGATGATGATGATACTTTAGCTCTGTACTGAATATGATGATGGTGTTCCAGCTCTGTGCTGCAGATGATGATACTTCAGCCCTGTACTGAAGATGATGATGATGTTCAAGCTCCATGCTGTAGATGATGACACTTCAGATAATGATGATGCTCCAGCTTTTTGTTGCAGATGATGATACTTCAGCTCTGTACTGAAGATGATGATGATGTTCCAGCTTCGTGTTGTAGATGATGATGTTCCAGCTCCGTGCTGCATATGTTGATGATGTTACAGCAAGTTGTCCCAGTTGTTGATATTGATGTTGTTGAAGAACTTCCAATGATTTATAGATGTACCAACCAATGTTCCAGATATTGTTGTTGATGATGCCTCCTCCTCCCTCCTTCCGATGATGTTGTGTGGAGCCACACTTGTTGTTGTTGTTGTCAGTAGAATACCCTTCTTGTTAAGAGGGGGTGTTGAAATAATGTAACTTCAAAGAATATTCTACTTGTATTATTCCTCCTTCGGGAGATGTCTTTAATGTAAAAGGTCATATAAAGTCATGAGGTAAAACCTCCATTGTAAGTCGGGTCATTAGTACCCAAAAGAATGTAATATAAATATTGTTTTGAGTCTCCCTAGAGAGGTCAGACCAATCAAGTTAGTGAGGACGACCCAGTTAGGTTAAAAGGTCAAGTGAAAAGTAAAGTATAAATGAGAGAGTGTCTCCCTCTCATTTGCATCATTCACTCACTCAAGTATTGCGCAAGAGAGGAAGAGGAAGGATTTTGAAGGAGGAGGATTGTTCTTGGTTCTTCTGTTTGGGTTTTGTCTCTCCCTTTTATGAGACTTATTTCTTTGGGAATTGTACTTTGGTAATCTATATTGAGGAAGTTTTGATGGGTTTTCTTCCCATTGAGGGTTTCCCAGGATAAATTGATGTTTACCTTGTGATTGTGTTTCTTTCAGAGATCCTCTTTATGTTGCTATATGAAAATGTATTAAATGCTCATGAAGTTACAATTTAGTCTTTAGTAGCATATAATCTTAACATGCTTTGTGGTTAAATAAATTACAACTGATGAGTTGTTGTGAATATCACTAGTAAGAAAAGATGAATGATTGTGATTGTTCTTCTACATGTTTGATTAGGTAAATATGCATTAACCACAATTGTTTTTATTATAAGTACCCATGAGAGGTATGTATACACGGACCACGTATACACATCTTACGCAAGTACACTAGTATGATACATTAGTTATCTAAATAGGTTAATAATTACTTGTTGTGGATTTAATTAATGTGTATTGTATGTATCTAAGATCTACTTTAATTGTTGTAATGTTATGTATATGTGAGTTCAATTAATTTGTTGATATATATATATATATATATATATATTGTGGCATTGAATTAGCACTCTAGGCATCATGGGCCATTTAATAAATTAATTGTAAAGGCATTCATAAAGATTGATCTAGAGATTATTAGTTGGTGTATATGTTAAATATTGAGTCGGTTGATTTTATTTGGAGTGTTGAATATTGAGTTAGCTAATTTTATTTGGGGTGTTGTTGTTTATTATTTTTCTTGAATTGTGTGCCAACATGGGATAAGGGAGAATCATATTTAGAGAGGAGGATGACTTAGGGTGCAAGCAAAGGAATAGGATAAAAGGGGGGACTGATGGTAAAGAGGGAGTCCTTCCGTTGACCAAGTGGTGTTCAAGTATCACAGGATACTTCCAAAATATCGAACACATTGAGCAGCCGCTCACACAAATAGATCACAGATCAAAACAATGATGTTTTCACGTGGTTTAAACCCTCAAAAGGGAAACACTCCATGGCCCCATCCAAATAGCTACTTGAGGCAATTTATTATGCAAAGAAAATAATATTACAAATGATCTTCTCATAATTGATCAACTAGAAAATGACCCTCTATGCTCTTTAAATAGAGATCATGGACCAATCAGATGCTAAGTCGTGGATCAATAGTCGTTAAGATCGAGGTGAATTTGAACCTTCAGATCACTCTATGTCAAGAACATATTGTGGTCGTCAGATTACATATATACAAATGCATACTAATGCATACTAAAGAAACATACTTTACCAAACAGATATATTAGAACAAGTTGATCTTAACTAACTCCTAAGTGTCTAAATATCCTAACATCCCCCTTAAGAACAACTTGGGATAGGATTGAAGGATTTACAAAAGTAACACTATAGGATAAGGAAGGAGGCATTGGATCCTATCCCCCTTAATGACAAATTCATGAACTCCTAACATAGATCGAAGTTTAGAAAACTTCGCTTCTGTAAGAGACTTTGTGAAGATGTATGCAACTTGATCATTAGATTCCCAAACAAATGTTGGAGAATGTAGAGTCTAGAATCCTTGTCCAACATGCCCCCTTCTTTATCTCTCAAACGGATTCCTCTTGGAATTGGTGAGGATTATAACAAAATAGAGTGGGACACAGATTCTCAGGAGATTGAAAAACCAAAGCATTAGACTTGTGATCCAAAATCACCAAAGGAATAATGTTAGAACTTAGAGCATTATCCAAAAAAAAATTGTTTTGAATCAAGAATTAATCTAGGTAGGCAGCAATATGACATGGCCCTACCCATCTATTATTCCAAGTGTACTTTTCATTTTTGGGAACTATATCCACGAGTCCCATCAAGATATTAAATCTTCCATTTTTTTCTCTAAACTAATCCCTCATTGTTGATCCACACCCCCCTTTTTTTTGGTCCAGAATCATGTTAAAGTCTCCTCCATTGATGCTGCACTTATCCATTCCCTAATCCCTCATTTCATTAAGGTTTTCCATAAATCCATCTTCTCCCCATATTGCACTGGAGAGTAAACATTGAAAAACCTTGTTGCTACCTTGTCTCTTTATTTATCAACACCATTAAACAACAATGATGCATGGTGTAGGAGAATGCAATATCAAATGCTTTGATGTCCCATAGCATGCAAATACCTCTTGATTCTCCCTAAGCATTGACCGCTACTCCAAAGCTTTGATTCTGACATTTTCCTCCTACTTCTAACATTTGTTTTTCCTCTAAATTTATCTCTTGGATGAAGAGTACAACAGGATTTTCCATTCTAATTAGATCCCTCAATGCATCTATTTTATTTCTACTACCTAACCCCCTATAATTCTAGGAGACAACTATCACTATTTATCTTATATGGGTTACATCTCACCGCCAAAAATGTCGACAAGCTTTTTCACTCCTTGGCTTTTTAAGGGGATGTTCTTAGATTTATACCAAAAAAATATTTATATTGATGATTGAAGACTCAAGTTAATTTTTTCAAATGATATATCTTCTCTCTTGTATTTCAAAGGCTTCCTTCCATGCCTTTTATGAGCTAACTCTTCCTCGACCTCCTCCTCTCCATCTCCTTGTTGCATCTTTGATTTTTTCCTTGTCTCCATTACCTATGCAATCTATTGAAGCCAATAAATTTGCACTCAAATCAACAATGGCATTGTATGAACATGGAAATTTACACACTTTCCAAAAACAAAAATTTGACTCTTCTAGTTACCAACCCCCAAAGAGTGTTACAATTCCTTTTCCTAGGAACCAATTCAATATAGTAGGTCCTAATTCTATAATGCTTTTGAGAAAATGGCTTCCGAGAATTTACCCCTCTTAAGTGGATTCCAACACAGATTTCCATAATTATAAGGCTTGACCATTTAATAGTGTCCACAAAGGTGAGCCTTTTAGAGAGTTGATCATTCTTAACATCCTACGGGTTTTCTCTATCTAGATACTTGTATTTGATTACTCAATTGCACCAATCATCAAGAGATTTGATTTATTCCAGATTGACACAACTCTCAAAAAATTTCCTACATCCATCAAATTCTTGATGTAAAAACCTCCTTTACATTAGGGAATCTAAACTTTGTCCCAAGGGACCAAACTAAACATTGTTTTTCCCTAATATTTTCTCCTTGCCATGTAAAGTTTCTATTTTTTTTTACGTTCATTTACAACTGAAGCAAAGGCCAAAATTCCAATTAGTATAAAATGTACTTTATGTTTGTAAAGTGTATTTGCACACTAAAAAATTCCAAAAAGCTTACAAGATGGGCGGTTTCCAAATGTTTTTGGACATTTAATGGTTTCTATTATGTTACTACTTATGATATTTTCAAGTCCATAATTTCAGAAAATGGAGAATTTTCCAACTGTACCTTAACTCCACTAAACCTTTCAGCAACATTTCTAAACATGGAAAAAAAAATTAAAAATACACATTTCATAAGGTGAGGCAATACCAACAACAAAAAGACGCTATATTTTTACTTGGAAATTTTCTTCCTTTTCCTAAAAATCGCTCCATAGCATTTTCACCATTTTTTGTCATTTTCTAAGCCTACCCCGTCCTTGGTATACAGTGTCCTTCTCTTTCAAAACAAACTTTCTGCCATTTTTCATTTATTGTTTTAATGCTTAGGGAAATTGGTATTACTCCGATAAAAATTGAAGCAAAGTTAAGAGTTTTTATTTTGCTACATATTTGGTGCTTTTATCCTATTTGACTCCAGCATTCTATGTTTAGTTCTGTCATGATCTGTTGTCTAGATTTCTATTGTTGGAGTGGCAGCTTCAGTCTGCAAATAATTAAGAACAAGCGTAGAAAAATAGTAATGAATCCAATTCTCTCTATAGGGCGCATCACAACATAAAATCCCACTATGTGACTTTTGGATTTCCTTACATTTCTTATTTCATATGACAAACACTCATTATTAACTTATTTTACATAGCAAGTAAAATACACACCAAAAAAAGTGACCATTTCATTGCAATAGCACCCCTTAATGGACACAAAAGCCAACAGATTAAGAAACATCCCCACAAAGATAAAAAATCCTAAGAAGTCTTCCATCAGGATGAGACAATCTTGCAAAGACAAGTAAAACCACTTGTTACCTGCATCCATACCATGCACATGTGCCTCATACACAAGGCTCGAACCCTACTATTATCCATTACCACAATTGTTATCATGACTGCATATTTTTCTCTCCTGTTAAACTCCTTTTGGGTCTTCTTGACACTTCAACATTGTCTTACACTCTAGTTTCCTTACAAATTACTAAGTTCCATAGTACAATGCTAATAGTTTCCCATTTACTTTCTGTGAATCCCACTAAACCTAAAAATCATTTTTTCAATAGAATATAGGCCAATATAACCCCTTCCAATTTACGTCTATAACCTCTAAAAATGTTAAATGGGTTATTCATTCAACACAATCACAAAATACTATAACACGAACCATGCCATCCCAAGCCAACCAACCTGGCGCAAGGTCGGTCGGCAAGACCTTTTTTCTTGACAAAACACACGACACACACACGACGCTTACACAGACTTGGTGTAAAACAGGATGCCAGAAGTTGGCTTCAATTACTTCAATTAAATGATCGGTTACAATGCGAAATACAAATCAAATGTAAACAAATAATCTAGTCTAGTCGGCCTCACCCTGATACAATCTACAGAAGTAAAATGCATGTTCTCTCTGTGTGCGATCTTCACCCTCTCACGGCCTCGACTGAATGCAAGCGCTCGCTAAGCTACGGATCCGATCTCTGCTAACTCTCTCGATCCTTTGTTGATCGAACTGAACTCCAAAAAACTGGAACCCCTTATATGTGCCTGCTCACTGATCTTCTACTGTTTCTCATCCTGAAGTCCACTCCATTCCCCGAGACACCCTACCTCTGTCCGTCGAGTCCTCCAGATCCTCCAGACCTGCAATTTTCAGCGCCTCTATCGTGCTGCACAACCTCTGCCCGTGATGACATATGTCATGATCCCAACCACCTGCAATAACTGCTCATAAATTCCTTAGCAACCCTAAATGGATACCAAGTACTTCACCTCGACTTTTGAACTTCTCTGACATTGCTACAGTAGTCGGCCCCATCACTGCGTCGACCATACTACCTTCCATCAGCCTTCGACTTATTCGTCAGTTTCACTTTGCTCCTAAGGCTTCGCAAGTCCGCTCCTACCTCCATGCTTGGCTTTCGCCTAGACCTGTCGGTGTCGCGATTCGACAACCTATCAACCTTCGACGCCTTCCGCACCATCCTAGTGTCTGTCGACCTCCAATATGTCGACTCTCGCCCTCTTCGCTTCTTCCGTCAATCACATATCAACTACTCCTGCTCGACTTATTGACTTCAACAATCAATCTTCCTTCGCACCAGTGGTCATCGGCACTACCCCTGGTCGACTACTTATGTCAATCATCTTCGACTGTTTCGCCTAGGTCCCGATGCTCCTGCATCAGATTCCCCAGGTTAAAAAGAACTCGATTGCTCCGTCAGTCTCCTGAACTCTTCTTCGGAAATCCATGTCGCCTCCTGCACTAAGTATTCTTTCTTTCGCGAACTGCGCGTCCTTCCGACTTTGCGTTCTTCTAACACTTCAGTTATTTCCTCTTTGTGTCAATCTGGAATCCGCACTGTCCAGTCGATGTTTGACATTTCCCTGCTTCTGCTGCTTGAACCTTCTTCAAACTTGTAAATATCTGAGACATTGAACATTGGTGAAATGTTCAAGTCCTTCGGCAGCTCCAACACATAAGAATTGTCCGAAATCTTCTTCAAAATTTTACATGGTCCAATCTTCTTCAGCTTTAGCTTGTTGTATGTCCCTGCTTTCCTTCCGCAAGTGTGCATAGACTAAGTCTCCCTCGCTAAATGACTGTAGCCTCTTCTTCCTATCGGCTCTCAACTTGCATGCCACGTTGCTCTTCTCAATGCGCTTTCGCACATCTTCATGTACTTCTTTCATAGGCTCTGTGAATTATTCTGCATCCGCGCTTTTCCTGATTTATGTCGATAACTAGACCAAATCTACCACTCCATGTGGGATTCTTCCTTGAACAATCTAGAATGGGCTCAAACTTGTCGACCGATTCGCAGAATTGTTGTACGCGAACTCTGCTTGCGCCAACACGTTCTCCCACTGGTTGGGTCTGTCGTTCGTCAAACATCTCAGAAGGTTTCCCAAACTTTTATTCACCACCTCGATCTGTCCATCTGTCTACGGATGATATGCCGAGCTGAACTACAAATTTGTGTCCAATTTCTTCCATAGGGTTCTCCAGAAATGTCCCATAAACTTGGTATCTCTGTCCGACATGATACTCTTCGGAAACCCATGCAATCTTACTATCTTCTTGAAGAATAGTACATCAATGCTTGTGGCGTCACTTGTCTTCCGACATGGAATAAAGTGTGCCATCTTCGAAAATCTGTCGACTAAAATAAAGATTAAGTCGCTTCCTTGTTGCGTCTTTGGAAATCCTAGCACAAAATCCATGCTCAGGTGCTCCCATGGAGTATTCGGCACTTGTAATGGCATATACAACCCCGTATTTTGACTTCTTCCTTTTTCCAACTGGAAAACTCGACACTATCGTACCCACTTTCTGACATTTGTCGTCATTCCTGGCTAATAATACTTTTCTTCAACCAACGCCTTGGTCTTGTCGATGCCAAAATGACCTGCTAATCCTCCGCCAGTTCTCGGATTATGTTCTCTCTTACCGATCCTCTGGGAATACACAACTGTTGTCCCCTGAAAAGGTATCCTTCTTGGATGGAATAATCCAAATATGGTGTTCTTTTGACACTCCATGGTTCGTTGCTCGCCTTCCTTGCTTTCGCAAAATCCTCGTCGATCTCATACTATGTCTTCACCGACTCTATTCCTGTTGCCTGAACTGTCGTCGTGTTTAGCAATGCAACTCTTCGACTCAGCGCGTCGGCAACCTTATTTGAATTGCCCGACTTATGTCGCAACATGAATGTATATCCCTACAGGAAATCGACCGATCTCATGTGTCGCTGATTCAACTTCAACTGAGTATTCAAGTACATCAGTGCTTGGTGATCTGTGTACAACACAAATTCCTTGGGAAACAAATAATTCCTCCAATTCTTTAATGCTTGGACAATAGCATAGAACTCCTGGTCATAGACCGAATATTGTCGCTTTGCATCATCCAACTTTTCACTGAAGAATGCAATTGGTCGGCCCTCCTGGATCAACACTGCTCCAATTTCCATTCCACTCGCGTCGCCATCGACTTGGAAAAATTTGTCGAAATCTGGGAGCGCTAACATTGGGCTCTCAGTCACCTTTTTCTTCAACTTTTCGAAAGCTTTTTGGGTAGATTTTGTCCACTTAAACTCCCCTTTCTTCATGCACTCTATCAAAGGTGCACAAATCCGACTAAATCCCCTAATGAACTTCCTGTAGAAACTAGCAATTCCATGGAAAATTCGTACTCCAGTCGTGCTTGTCGGTTCTGGCCAATCCACTATAGCCTTCACCTTTTCTGGGTCCATTACTAACCCCTTACCCGAGATTACAAATCCCAAGTATACTAGCTCTTCCTTCATGAAGAAGCATTTTTGCAAGTTCACCATCAGCTTCTCTTGCAACAACTTTCGCAATACTTGTCGAATGTGCTCCATTTGCTCTGTCTTGGTTCGACTAAAAATCAGAATGTCGTCTAGGTAGACTACAACAAACTTTCCCAAGAATGGCTTCAGTAGCTCGTTCATCAACCGCATGAATGTACTAGGTTCATTAGTCAATCTAAATGGCATGACTAACCACTCATACAGTCCTTCCTTCATCTTAAAGGTTGTTTTCCATTCATCTCCTTCTCTAACCCGAATTTGGTGATAACCGCTTTTCAGGTCGATCTTCGTGAAGTATCTCGCTCCACTCTCGGCAATGGAAACCAATACTTGATCGTGATCTTGTTGATAGCTTTGGAGTCTGTAAACATCCTCCATTCTCCACCTTTCTTTGGCGCTAATATTGTTGGTACTGCACAAGGGCTCAGACTTTCCCTGATCAATCCTCTGTCCAACGACTCCTGGACTTGTCGATTGAGTTCCTGACTCTCCGCCAGAGTCATTCTGTGGGGTTCCTTGTTTGAAGACTCGATCCTGGAATCAAGTCGATCTAATGGGATATGCTTCTCGTCGGTGGCAATCCCGTCGGCACTTCGTCGACTACTATGATCCTGAAATCGTCGAGCATCTTTTCGACTTCAACCGGAATCCTCTCCATTGTCGACCTCTCAACACATGGTCCTTTAGGAACGATGGCGAAACATCATTACTGCTTTTCCTCCTCCGCGAGGAATTCTTTCGCTGAGCACATCAACACCCGCTTCTCCCAATAGTTGCTCTCGCCCTGCTTGTAGTCGGCTTAATCCTCCTTCTTCGGCTTCAGAGTTCTTCGCGTGCCATTTTTCCACACTGTGACTGCGTTGGCCTGACCATCATAGATCATTTTCCGATCATATTGCCATGGCCTCCCTAACAACAGATGACATGCGTCCATTAGTATTACGTCGCACAGTACATTGTCTTCAAGTTTCCCAAAGTTTATCAGGCACTGTCTGGTTACCTTGACATGATGTCTTTTCTGCAACCACAAGATCTTGTATGGCTGTGGGTGTTCCTGACATCTCAAACCCGCCTTGTCGATGACCTCTATCAACACAATATTCTCTGTACTGCCACCATCAACTATGGTCTTACAATGCCACTCACCAATTCGCACTCTGGTTCGAAAGATAGCCTTTTGCTGCGGTGGCTCTTTCTCACTGCGTTGGTCGTCCTAAACCAACGTCCTCCTAGCCATCATAGTTCGACTTTTTCTTTTCCCATTTTCACTATTGTCAGATGTCGACTCTGCCCTCTCATCGACTTGCTCATCTCTTCGACGTCTGGGTTTTGACTCCTCTGCAGCATGTAGGTTCTCTGGGAATTCATATGACTTGTGTCCAACTCCTCGACACTTGTAACAGACTATGGTTGGTATGTCAGCGCATTTTCTTTCTGGTGGACCACTTTGACCATACGCACCTCGACCACGAGTCTCTCAACCATCGCGTCGATTTTCATGTGTTTTCTCCCTTGTAGATGTCCCTTCCGCACGGCGATTTTCTTCGACACAATCTCTCCTAGTTCCGCTACTTTGGCCTTTCGGGGAAACATTCTTTGCACCATGACCAATCATCCTGCCTCTGGTCGATGCAGATTTCCTCGATAGTTTCTCTTCTGCCTTCAAAGCTAACTGGTAGGCTTCACCGACCGCTCTGAACCTAGACAAGCTCAACTTGTCCTGTATGGCATAATTTAAGCCATTCACATACCTAGAGACAGCTTCTTCTCCTTCGTTGATTTGTCCCGAATGAATCGACGGTCTATAGAACTCTTCAGTGTACTCCTTCACGGTCATCTCTTCCTGTCGAAAGTTTTGCAACTTCTGGAACAAGGAAATCACATAATCACCTGGCAAGAACTTCCCCTTCAACTTAGAAACCATCCTGTCCCAAGACTTGAACTTTTCCTTCCCTTTCTTGACTCTGTCAGCCTGTGCATTGTCCCACCACAATGAGGCGTGACCCTTCAACCTCAAACATGCAGTTTTAACTCGTCGTGGATCCTCAATCTGCTCTATGTCGAAGTATTTATCCATTTCTCTGAACCCGTCTATCAAGTTTTCTGGATCCAAACTTCCTAATTAGGTACGCACATCTATCTTCGTCCGACCTCTCATCTCCATCAGAAGCTTAACGAATCTATCTTTTGGTTCTTCGACTACCCCTTCCTGTGCTTCCACTTCTTCGACTTCCTCATCGTTGTGGTCTAATGCATCGGGAACGCATCCACGTCTTTGACTTTCTTTGATCGCTATGACTTCATTTGTCAGACTTCGCATTGTTCGCATGCACTCGTCAAACATTTCACGATCAACTGTGACTGTGGCGCCAAGCACTCTTCGTCCTACTCCTCGGACATTAACGCCTCTGTGAGCCATTTTCAACCGCAGTTGAAAATCTCACTCGTCCAATCGCAACCAGACTTTCACAAGTCGTGCAAAATTCTACCCAACCGCAGCTGGAGCTGTCCTATGCACTCGCAGGCTCTTCTGACTCAACGGACTCAACTGCTCAACACTGGATTCACTTCCAGCTCTGATACCAATTGGCGCAAGGTCGGTCGGCAGGACCTTATTGCTTAACAAAACACATGACACACACACGATGCTTACACAGACTTGGTGTAAAACAAGATGCCAGAAGTTGGCTTCAATTACTTCAATTAAATTATCGGTTACAATGTGAAATACAAAGAAAATGTAAACAACTAATCTAGTCTAGTCGGCCTCAGCCTGATACAATCTATAGAAGTAAAATGCGTGTTCTCTCTGTGTGCGATCTTCACCCTCTCACGACCTCAGCTGAATGCAAGCTCTTGCTGAGCTATGGATCTGATCTCTACTAACTCTCTCGATCCTCTGTTGATCGAACTGGACTCCAAAAAATGGAACCCCTTCTCTATGCTTGCGCACTAGTCTTCTACTGCTGCTCTGCTGCTCATCCTAAGGTCCATTCTGTTCCCCAAGACACCCTACCTCTGTCCGCTAAAGCCTCCAGACCTGCAGTTGTCAGCACCTCTGTCGTGCTGCACAACCTCTACTCGTGGTGACATCTATCATGAACCCAACCACCTGCAATAACTGCTCATAACTTGCTTAGCAACCCCAAACAGCTACCAAGTACTTCACATCGACTTCAGAACTTCTCTGACATTGATACAGTAGTCTGCCCCATCACTACGTCGACCATACTGCCTTCCGTCAACCTTCGACTTATCCGTCGGTTTCACTTTACTCCTAAGGCTTCTCCAGTCTGCCCCTACCTCCACGCTTGGCTTTCACCTAGACTTGTCGGTGTCGCGATTTAACAACCTGTCGACCTTCGACACCTTCTGCACCATTCTAGTCGTCTGTCAACCTCCAATATGTTGACTCTCGACCTCTTCGCTTCTTCCGTCGATCACATATCACCTGCTCCTGCTCGACTTATTGACTTCGACAGTCAATATTCCTTCGCACCAGTGGTCGTCGACACCCCCGTAGTCGACTACTTATGTCGATCATCTTCGACTATTTCCCCTAGGTCCCGATGCTCCTGCATCACAACCATTTCCCATGTGACCACCAAAAAACACCTTCATAATGCACCAATGACAATATTTTTGAGTTTCGGCAGTTCTTCAATGACATTTGCTCTATCCAAGATTGCAAACTAAAAAATACGTTGTAATGATTTATTGTTCAAAAATTGTAATTGGCACTATAACAGTAATAAGCCGCCTTTTACAAAATGCATAAAATATGGCCAAGTGATATATGAAGGAGGTATATTTGAAAATATCCTTCAAAGCATTTTACCTAAGCAAAACTTGAGGCAAAATATATACTGTTTTGAAACTTCCACAATTGAGAAGGTGCCACCACAATATGCAGAAACTCATAAAGTAGACAGCTATTGAACGTTCTTTGACATATAGGATCAAATCGATGTTAGCACAAATCGCCACAACTCTCCATCAACTCCCAATATAGGTCAGATCAAAACATGCATGTAGCCACAAGAAAATACTTAGTATTATGAGTAGACAATTGGATCAAATAAAATAATTTATAAGTCTCACTGATCACAAAGAAGGTCAATGGGACTCAAAAGCACAGCCAACGTGAATAAACAGTGGGAGTAACTTCTAAGTACTAATGTGGTACGAAATCTAACCATAGGGATATGCCCTAGAGTAGAGCTTCAGAAATGGATCAGCCAAATGCCAAAAATTCCAATCATCATTAACGGATCCTGCAATAAAATGGCGACAATGATACAGGAGCAGTCATGCATCAAACCAAGGTTGTTGGGAGCGGGAAGCGGGAGCGGGAAGCGGGAGCGGGAGCGGGAAGCGGGAGCGGGAGCGAAAAGTGAAATTTTCAAAAGCTTTCGTTTTGGGAGCGTTTCGGGAGCGTTTTTTATGCAATATATATTTTAATATATTTTGATGCATATATATTAAAAAAACATGTATTATGCCAAATTAGCTATAGAAAACATGAAAACATAGATATTCATATAACCATTTCGTACACATTGATATAACATCAATCATCTAGGAGCTATAACTTATAACATTGTCATTAAATGATCAAATCATCAATCATCAATCATCAACAACATCAACCTTCAAATTTCAACATATAATATTTGCCATCAAACTAGGCCATAATGTTTACAAAATTGGTCGTAATAAACATGAAATACAAAGTACTATGATACTATCTAGTATCTACTAAGCTTTCTGCTTGCCATGAGAAACTTCCAATTTCTTTTCTCGTGGTCTAGGTGGAATAGGAGTTGTTGGAAGTGATTGTGGAACATGAGAAGAAGATGAATGGCTCCCATGGATTGTTGGACGTTGTGAAGCTAAAGGCAAAACTCCTGCATCTGGAAAGTTGTTGCTGCTTGGGGGTGGCATCTCTGTACGGGTACCTGTAGTATGAATTGGATCATCATGATCACCCAATAGTTCATCCTCCAAGCACTCTAATGCTATGGCTCCATCCTCCACATTAGCCTCCTCTGGATTGTTGTCCCAAGTCAAAAATGTTCTATCATTCTTGACCGCCCCACAATAATGGGACAACAACCTCAAGTTGTAGTGCACACAAACCAAGCTTTCTACACGTTCTACATTCAAACTGTTTCTCTTTACAATGTGGATGAAGTTGTAGTTGCTCCAACACCTCTCTGCAGAAGAGCTATTAACAACCTGTGAAAGCACCCTCACTGCCAATTTATGCAAATATGAGGCTTCAGAGCCATACATGTTCCACCAACGGATAGGATCCAATCTATATTGATCTTTGGTTGCATGCAGTGTACCAAAGACTCCATGCTCACTAATGTATTCGCTCAATTCACTCTGTACTTGAGCACACTCATCCTCATCAGGGACCAACTTGTCTAATGCAAGCATATACCCATTTTTCACCCCTGGACCTGTGTGGGGTTTTTTCCTAACTCCACCCCCAGGTGCAAGTTGGGCCAACCAAATTGGAGAATAGTAATTTGGGGTAAGGACATATGCAAGGGCATGGAGTGGAACATTTAGATTATCCCACCTTTTGACCACATGTTTATGAATATGGTCATACAAGATTGCATCTCTTTGCTCAAAAATGTCTTTGATTTGACCAAGCATGTTATCCATCTACTCATATACCTCCCCAATCACTGCTGATTTGTATCTGCAAAACAAATCATGTTATAAACTGGCTTAGTGAACCGCAGAACATACTTAAAATGTGACCAAAAATGACCATCAAGAACAGTGTCCTCCACCTCCTGAAAGTCATGTCTATCAGTTGTGCTTGCAAGTCTGTCTTTTAATTCTTGCCATGGATCACTTGAGACCATACTAGCCAATGCCTCTCTTACCTTCAAAAGCCTCCTGAAGGTGAGGTAGTAGCTAGCAAATCTAGTCTTTGCAATCTTCAATAGCTCCAACCTGGAGTGATTGCGAAAAATGTGGTGGGCCATGCTATGATTGGTAATAAATTTGATCATTTGCTTACCTCTCTTGTACAAGGCACCAATCCATTGGTAATTAGGGTCCTTCATCTTAACAATATCATGCATCAAAAGGTTCAATGTGTGAACCAAACACCCTGACCAAAATATGTTGGGATACTTAACCTCAATGATTTCTCCTGTTGCCTTACAATTAGCAGCATTATCAGTGATGACTTGAATGAAATTGTATGGCCCAATCTCCTGAATGGTTTTAAGTAAAGGTTGTGCAATATTAATATCGGTCTTGTAGTGGTCTGAGTAGTCATGGGCTGAAAGGAAGATCGCACCGCTAGAAGAAACGCCAAGAATATGCATCAATGGCTTTCCTTTAACATTTGTCCAACCATCAGATACAATGGATACCCCATAGTTGGACCAATCATTTGTAAACTTTCCAAGAGCACAATTGATTTTGGCTCTTTTCCTGTTAAGTCCCGCGGTTCTAGCTTTGTCATACCCAGGGCTTATGTATCCTTTAGGGGCAACATTGATGGCTTGTACCATTGCATGCCAATAGGGTGAGCGAAGAACATTGAATGGCACACCACATGCATAGAAAAACCTATAAACTTTTGAATCCACATCATCTCTACAACCTTGGTCAAGGAAATCCGATAATGTTCTTCGCATAGGCGAGATTCCACTACCATGGGGAGATGAGGGTCTCGATCGAGTTGATGATGATCTAGTTCCACTACCAAACATTCTCTGTGAGTATTCAAATTCAACCCTTGATCTCTTGGAATTGTTTTGAGCGGCCTCTTCTTCCATCTTGTATTTGTTTCTCTCTTTAGTTGGCACTTTGTCACAGGTTTTGACTCCAGTAGCCTTACCTTGATCGCATGGCATAATCCCACACAAATTCTTTCTCACCCGGGTATATGAACCTGTGTAAGTTTTATTACAATGAGGGCATATAAACTTTGTGGTTCCACCCCCTCTCCCTCCCCCAAGCCTTGTCACATACTTCCACAAAGGTGTTGTGTCTTTTTGTTTTTTCCCCTGATCACTCTCATTCTCATCATCATCACCCTCTTCCCCTTCCTCCTCTTCTCCATGGTATGTGTCACTCTCTACTTCTTCCCCCTCATCACTACCACCACCATATCTGCTTCCCAACACCATCATAATGAGAAGAAGTGGAACCAAAAGCCAAAACTACATACCCATCATATTTCTTGATTCAAGATGAGAGTCACTTGTTTCCTGCAATAGAATGATGGAGAAGAAGAAATTGGAAAGAGTAGGAGAAGAGAACATTGCAAGGTTTAAATTTTTTAACATAGTGAAATATTTTTTCAAAAACAAACAAAGATTGGGTTTTTAGAGCCTACCTCGTTAGCTCTTCAATGGTGGTTGAATCCTTCAACCACCATTAGAATCCTTCAATCTCCCCTTCAATCTCCCCTCCAAACTCCCACAAATTTGCTCTCAAAAAACTAGCAAACCCACTCAAAGCCCTAGCAAGAGAAGTGAAATCAATGAAATGAGGAATAGAATGAGTCCAAATCGAGTCCAATAGACTTTATTTTCCCAAATGAACCCTAGCCAATCCCTAAAAAACAAAAAAAAATTGCAAAATTGAGAAAAATCGGACTCAAGTCTGCCAAGCCCACGGAATCGCTCAGGAAGCGTTTTCGGGAGCGATTTTTTTGGCCCGGGATCGCTCAGGAATCGATCTGGAAGCGTTGATTCTGGATCGATTCCTAAAATTATAGGGATCGTTTTTTTCTCCCCAGAATCACAAATTGATAAATCGATCCCGGAGGAAGCGAAGAGGAATCGCGATTCTGGGATCGATTCCTCATCGCTTCCTCTAGGATTGCGAATTGGGAGCGAAGCGGAGGGGGCTAGAGCAATTCCCCATAGCTTAGGTCCAACACCTCTACCATCCTGGATAGGATAACCTTTTGGGACAACTACAAGTTGTGTGATAACAGAACCTTCAGGAAAGAAGGGAATATTTGTGGGTTATAGTGAACAATCAAAGGCTTACCATATCTACATCCCAAGATTCCACCAAATTGAACTTAGCCAGGATGTTACATTTGATGAAGACACAGCCTTCAACAAATATAAGAAGACTCATGAAAATGAAGAGGAGCATGAATCTCCTAGAGTTACAGAAACGAACAATGTACCAGAAAGAAATGTTGAAGAATAAACTATTCCAGAAGATCATGATATGGCAGAACCTCAGAGGCCTGAGGAGACACCTGGTGTAGAAAATCCAAGAAAGAGAAGACCAGCTTGGGCACGATAATTAATACAAGATGCAGGAAGTTTTGGTGCCCAGAAGGAACCAATAGAGAAAGAAAAATACCAAGGCCATATTCCAGTTATGTAGCCTTGATGTGTAACCTTGTTGAAGAGGAACTGACATGTTTTGAAGATGCAGAAAAGAAGAAGAAATGGATGGATGCTATGAATTAAGAATATCAGTCCATCATCAAGAGTGATGTTTGGGATCTGGTACCAAGACCAAAGGACAAGTCAGTCGTTTCATGAAAGTGGATCTTCAAAACAAAACACTCAGCAAACGGAAGCATTGAAAAGTACAAGGCAAGATTCGTAGCCCGGGGGTTCTCTCAGAAGGAAGGAATTGATTATGAGGAGACCTTTGCTCTTGTGGCCAAACATACTTCAATTAGAACCATTCTTTCCTTGGAAGCCAAGATGAAATGGAAGTTACATCAGATGGATGTAAAGACGACATTCCTGGATGGGAAGATAGAAGAAGAAATATATATCGAACAACCGGAAGGATTTGAAACAGAAGATAGAAAGTCACATGTATGCAAACTGAAGAAAGCATTATACAGGTTGAAGCAAGCACCCAGAGCATGGTATGGAAGAATTAACAGCTTCTTGATGAGCTTGGGCTTTACCAAGAGTAAAGCAGATTCTAATCTTTATTATAAGATTATGTATGATGAACCTATGATACTACTATTGTATGTGGATGATTTGTTCTTGACAGGAGAAGACAAGCCCATCACTGAATGTAAGAAAAGGCTTGCAGCAGAATTTGAGATGAAAGACCTTGGTATGATGCATTATTTTCTAAGTCTTGAAGTATGGCAGTATCCAGATGAGATTTTCCTGAGTCAAGGAAAATACACAGTTGAGATCCTAAAGAGATTTGGGATGATGGATTGTAAGGTCATGACTACTATGATGGTGACAAACTTGAAGCTCCTGAATGATGCTTCATCATAGATAGTAGATGTCACCATGTACAAACATATTATTAGGTCATTGATGTACTTGACCAATACTAGACCAGATATATGTTTTGTTGTGAACACATTGAGCCAGTATATGATGGAGCCCATAAATGTTCACTTGATTGCGGCAAAACATGTGATGAGGTACCTAAAGGGTATATTCGATTATGGAATCAGATATGCTTCAGATAGTGAGTTCAGGCTGTACGGGTACATCGACTTGGATTGGGATGGAAGTGCTGAAGATAGGAAAAGCACTTCAGGATGTTGCTTTAGTTTGGGATTAGGCACGATCTCATGGCTCAGTAGAAAGCAACCCTGTGTTTCACTCAGTACAACAGAAGTTGAATATGTAGCAACTTGTTCAGCTTGTAGCGAAGTAGTGTGGCTTTGCAAGATGTTGGCAGGACTGTTCGATGCAGAGATAGATGTGACAGATATACTCTGTGACAACCATAGTTGCATCAAGATGACAGAGAATCATGTGTTCCATGATAGATTGAAACACATTGAGATCAAGTTCCACTATATCTGGGATATGGTGCAGAAGGGAGTTGTGAAGCTCAAGTATGTTCCTACAGAGGAACAAGTTGTTGATGTGTTGACTAAGCCTATGTCTCGCATAAAGTTTGAGTACTTTCGAGACAAGCTTGGTGTGGTTCAAAAGGACCTCTCTTGAAAGAGGGAGTGATGATGATGATGATTCCGGTCCAAGGGTGATTGATGTCGGTCCAAGGGTGACTGATGCCGGTCTAGAGGTGACTGATGTTGGTCCAAGGGTGACTGAAGATCAGTACTTGCCGACTGATAGAGTTTCGGTCCTTAGGTGACTGATGTCAGTCCAGAGGTGACTAATGTCAGTCCAAGGGTGACTGAAGATCAGTACTTGTCGACTGATAGAGTTTCGGTCCTTAGGTGACCAATGCCAGTCCAGAGGTGACTGATGTCAGTCCAAGGGTGACTAAAGATCGATACTTACCGACTGATAGAGTTCCGGTCCAGAGGTGACTGATGTCGGTTCAGGGGTGACTAAAGATCAGTACTTGCTGACTGATAGAGTTCTGGTCCAGAGGTGACTGATGTCGGTCCAGGGGTGACTGAAGATCAGTACTAGCTGACTGATAATGTTCCGGTATTTTTGTTTACTGATGATTGATGTTGTTGTTCTAGTATTGAGTTTACTGATGATGTTCCAGCAAATGATGCTTCTGCTGATGTTCCAGCAAAGGATGTTATTGATGATGTTCTAGCATATTTTGTTGATGATGTTCCAGCAAATGATGTTTTTGATGATGTTCCAACAAAGAATGTTGTTGATGATGTTCCAGTAGATGTTGTTGCTGATAATGTTCCAGCAGAAGATGATGTTGATGATGTTCCAGTAGAGGATGTTGCTGATGATGATCCAACAAAGGATGTTGCTGACAATGATGTTCCAGCAAGAGGATGTTGTTGATGATGAGGATGATGTTGTTGATGGTGATTATCCAGTAGACGATGATGATGATGTTGATGAGGATGTTCCAACAGATGATACCCCAGACATATGATGATCCAAAACTTCCTACGACATATAGAGATTCACAAGTCAGTTGTGCAGTTGTTGTTGTTACCCACAGAATACCTTCCTAATTAAGAGGGAGTGTTAAAGAAATGTAACTACGAAAGATATTCTATTTGTACTTGTCTATTGTATTATTATATTCCTCCTTTGTCATTGATGTATTTAATACTGTAAGAGTCATTGAAGGAGTCAATGTAAACCCTAGGTCTTGTGTCGGCCTAGAAGAACCCATAAAATATTATTATATTTTGTATTTGATAAGTCAGCCCATTTGGGGAAAAGTCACCCCAACGGAAGAATATAAATAGAGGATGAGTCTTTCATTTGTACTCACTCATCTCACTCACACAAGTTCGCATAGGAGAGAGAGAGAGAAGCTCGCACAAGTGGAAGAGAAGCTGATTTTGTATTGGGGTTTATCTTTGTACTTTGTGAATTCTATATTGATGAAGTTTTGTTGGGGTTTTCTCCCTTGTGGTTTCCCCGAGAGAAATATTGTGTTTGTTGTGTTTGTTGTGCTTTTATTTCTTTCAGTGATAGATTGTTTAATATTATTATGCTAAACAAGTAGAAAAACTAACAAAATTGCGATTGGTTGCTATTACATTGCTTGGATACATTTGACGTTTACAAAGTACATGACTGAATAGTATGTCTTCTTCATTCGAAAAAACATATTGATTAAGGAATTGGTCACTAACTTGTTTATCTAGAAGAGATAGCATCTTAAGTGTTTTGCAAACCAGAAAAAGGCTCTCTCCTTGGAGGTTCCGACTCTCCGAAACAGTTGTCGGAGTGGCTAAGGTGACAATGGTCACTTTCTCCATACATTTGCTCATCGGATACTAGCCCTGCTAGTTCATCCGATAACATTTTTGGTGTCATTTTCGGGGACACTTTTGAACTGTTTTAGGACAATTAGGGTGTGTTGCTCATGTCATATTTTCCATCCCATGGCAAAAACGACATTTGGTAAGAAAATTGAGGTAAGTCTTTGATTGGTATTTTGAAAATATTATTGTTAAGGACTAATCTTGTAGATCTTACCTGGCGACTCCAATTAAAAAGAATTTTGTTAAGTCCGACAACACTGGTAACATTTTTGGTGTCGTTGCTGAGGAACTCAAAATCAATTGAGGTGACTAATCTGTGCATGAACGACACATTGGTAAACCTTAAGGTACGCCCTTGTGCTCAATATATCTATAATTTTGTAAGGCCTAACTTGATAGGTTTATCTAGCGACTCCACCAAGAAATCAATCACAATTATCTCAGGTACGCCCTTGTTTTGGTACTTTGGTGAGATTTGTTGAGCTAACTTGGTAGGTCTCTCCCGACGACTCCAACTGAAGAAAAATAACATAAGTACTCTATAAATACAAGGACACCAAATGATATGGCATCTTCTTACGAATTATGGATGGATATATTAGATTTTTCATACATTCTGGGATATCCACATCAGTATGTTATTCAAGATGATGGGAAGGCACTTTTCCATTATTTCATGAATATAATGATGAATATGGTTGTCATTGATGACACACCATTAATGACAAAGCCTAAGCATGATGACATGGAGGAAATGGCAAGCATGCCAATGAGTCAAATGAAAGCCTAAGCATGATGACACGGAGGGAATGGCAAGCATGCCAATGAGTCAAATGACCCATACTGTGGTCATTTGAAGATGACAAAGTGGACATTGGACAAATGGCAAAGATGGAAAGACAATAAGACAAGACAAGTATGAAATGGCAATGCCAAGCAAGCGTAAGCTTGCAGGCATGCCTCATGAGGGCATCTGAAGGAGATCTTGTGGGAAGACTGTGTGGCATCATCCTGGAAGCTGTGGGCTCAGTAGTTCAAGGAAAAAAACCCCACTAGGGCACACCATCTAAAGGAAGGTAACGATGGCATTTTTTGAAGACATGCGAGCATCTCTAGCTATGAGTATGAAGAAGGCCCCACAGGCATGATGAATTAATGGATTGCAGGTATCCATTGGACCCTTGCGGGCATGAGTTTATGGGCACATATTGTATCCCTTGCGGGCATGCTAAATGGAGGGTTGCGAGCATCCCCAGGACAGCTCTTACGAGCATCACTTAATGAGATTGTGAAGGCATGGCCAAGACTCCTCCGGGCATAAGGCATTGACCCATCACAAGGCATGGTATGGGCACTCGTTGAAAGAAAACGCGGGCATCACAATGGCATTACTGGATGGCCCATTCAAGCATAAACCAAAGACCCCCGAGGGCATCTGCTGACAGATCCTGTTGGCATCGATGGAGTCCCATAAGGGCATATGGATGTTGTGGGCATAAGACACAGCGTGAGATGACAACGTGGAAACAAAAATAAAATACCATTTGATTAAATGAACACAATTAGTGACAAGTTGGCCTCCATGAAATAAGAAAAAAAAATGGATTAAAAATGTATCAATTGTTTTGATGAAGAAGTCGGCCTCCCTAATTTCATGAACTAATCAACTATAAAAACAAAAACCAATTCGTTGTTTTGGAAGAGGAGCGGGGGTGAGAAGTGAACTTCGGTGGGGTTTGAAGGCAGGTCTGATTTCTGGAGGCATAAGTGAGTACGACAGGATTGCTGAGGATGCTTTGATTTCAGACAGATAAAATAACTCTGAGGATACAGGGAGGATTTCCGTGAAGTTTGAGAGGAGCTCTGAGTTTAGGTTTCTGTGGAGGAATTCGCATGGTGTAGTCTATTGACAGTTCAGTGAATCAGCTGGAGCAGAAGAATAGGAGCAGCAGCAACATAATGAAAACCTTTTGATTTCTGAGGCTTCACTAAATGATTAATTGGTAACATGTTTTTATGTTGATAATGGGTTGTGCTCCAGAAACAGAATGTTGAAGATTACTAAAGACATAATTGAAGTGATGCTCTTGGACAAAGAACTGATATAAGAATATCATGGACAGAGATTGTAACAGAGATGCTGCTATGCTGATGTTAGGGTTACAGCAATGACATAATACAAAATAGTATAGACAGATGTGTGTATATTGGTGAAAGAGGATGTTGAAACAAGTGTTTCTTGTTTATGAGTGTATGAATTTGTAGACTCAAGAAGAGTCCTAAGCCTTGTAAATCTTTGATTGATGGGGGTGTTGTAGCATCCCAATCAGTAGTAGCTGACTGAACCATTATGGTGGGTGGTGCCACCTTATGGGTTGTAGCCCATATTGGAGATTGAAGTCTCCATTCACATATAAAATTTACAAAGCTTATTTCTTGTCTCTTGCAATGTGTTGATGTGTTAAGTTGATTGTACATTGATGAATATAATGTGAAATTATGAATTAAGATTTAGAGTTAGAAGTCGCTGAAATTTGATTAATTGTAGCGCTCACTGATTCACCCCCCCCCCCTCTCAGTGAGCATTGTGTCTAACATGTAAGTATCATACAGCAACACATATCTGGGCGTTTATGCAATTTCTCCAAGGAAGCAATATCATACGTGAGGATATTAGAATGAAGCTTTTTCTATTGTCTCTCAACTTAGAGGACAATTGGGATGTCGGAAATTGGTATGAAGGATTTCATTGTAAATAGTTTTCTTCAATAAGGTAGTTGATCGATGCATTCAGTGAGGAATGGGATCATGATATGAAGGAACATGAAAGAAAGGACGTGATCAACCATATATGGGAAGAGACCTTGGGAAACATCCAGAAGTAAGGTGATCCTAACGAAGAAATCAGTGAAGATATTCCATTCGAGTTTAAAGATTTGGATAATCCGACTGTTGCATAGATGGAATTATATTTCGCTCCGCTCAACCTAACAAAATTCCCAGGTTATTTAGATGGATTGCCACACGAATTATGGAGGTCTTTCAGTGATCAGAGTGAGATGTATGCCGAAGACCTGGTTGCAAAGTTTTTGTTGTTATTCCCAAAGGAAGTTGAGTTGGAAGAAGGTGTTTATATAAGATTGTTCGCTCTTCACCTAGAAGGAAAGCTCGTGTTTGGTTCACAAGCTTGCCGAAAGCTAAGATATTTTCTCTTTCATAATTGATTGAACTATTTTGTAGACGTTGGTGCCCTGGAAAACAATGTAGATGGATGCCTCATGTCGAACATGCAAGGAACCTATTCCGTAAAGAAATCCATAACGAAAATCAGGTTGAAGAGGCCATTGTTCAAGATCTAATTGATGATATCTCAGGCACAGTATCCAGAGACGAAGTTCCTCATGAAGATGAATATGATTGGGATCCTACACCCAAAGACCAAGAATTCTAAGTTGAAGAAGTTGAAGAACAGAGGCAAGGGATGGATTCTCCTTGCCACCACACAACAATTTCTTATGACACCTCGGATCTCTTGGAGCATAATACCAAAATTGATGAGGACGATGATTATTGGAAATTTACGGGTCCTCCACTTTACGATTCTTCAACACCTAGTAGTGTGGTTTCCAAACTCTGCAGTGACGAAGAAGTAGTCAATGAAGTCTTTTGGCCATTTACAGAAGAACCAAAAGCTAATATCGATTAGCTTGGGTCAGAATTTGACTATGTTTGGGATGAAGAAGTCATGATTACCCCGGACAAGGATATTGAAGACATAATCAGTGAAAGCCCTGTCGAACAAGATGAGATTCTTCCATCTCTTTAGGATGCTAATAATGAAGATTAGGTCATCCCTTTTGATGATGAAGTACCTCAAGATGTGGTTCCTCCTGCCATTACAGATGAGTGCCATATGCAGATGTCTTACTATGATAAATGGTGTGAGAATTCGGGGTCCCATATCTCCAATGATATCTCCATGGATTCAACTCAATGATACATATCCAGCATCGATGACAGTGAAGCATGTTATACAGGGGATTCTCTTGCAGTTATTCAAAGCCCGGATTATCATTCATGGTTATGTTCCTCGAGCAATATTCAAGAAGTTGTTTAGCCTTTTATGTCCAATATCGGTAAGTTTCCAACAATGCATTTCAGTAAAACCAATACAGGTATGTGGACAGGTATGACATTTTTCTCACATTGTTAGGGTTTCTATTGTTTATCTTTTCGCTTGAAATGTGAAGGCATAGATTATGTGGCTAACAATTTCAAAGTTTTAAAGATTACTGGGGGTACTAACATGATTATTATAAATATGAACAATATGATTGTGTCTCCAAAGAAATGTTTAAGCAGGTCGCAACTGGCATGCGAATATTTGCAATGTCCACCTCTAACAATGGCCTCCCAAGTTCAAAATCAGCCTACCAGTTTGAGGCAAATGTTTTTCTCAATGCCAATATATGATGGAGATGGCCCATAAATAAATCCAATAGAAGCATGGATAAATGAAGCTTGTTGAAGCAATCCTTCTCCATGGCAACATTATCAAAGCTTCCAGGTCCTCATAGCCAACCAGCCTTCATCTCCTATCTTGATGGAGACCTTGGTAAGTATTTGCTTTGTGATCGATGAGATCTTATCATGGATTGTTTCTAAAGATAAATGTAAGGGATCAGGTATGAATTGCTTACTTAAATGCTTACATTGGTGGTATGATTTCACTTACCCCTTCCTGATTCTTATGTTTAGCATAGGTAGGTTTACTTTCATTTGAGTTAGGCATATATTGTTACCCATGCATTGCATTTGTTGTTCTTCATGCCTACATAGGTTAGTTGATTATTCATTTAGTTTATTTTCCTTATCATTTATTGAGCAAGGCAGGACGAAAGTGTCTACCTCATGATGTTGTTGATCTCCTTGGATATTTGATGTGTCCGTAGGTCTACAGGTACCAAAAGATTCACAGGTTCTCGAGCACTCTTGGGAAGAGCACTTGTCCCGCAGTTGGAGCTAGTGTTACGTGGTACTAGTACCAGTGCACCTTCAGATGTGTCCCCAGGGGGATAGAGTCATTTTTTTTAGACCAGGAGGGATGTTATCCAGCATTTTTTGAGTGGAGGTTATGGCTAGACCTTTTGGTCCTTCTCTTATTGACTCATGTCCAAAAATATATATTTTTAAGTTTGGATCAGGATTTGATACCCAAAAGGGAGCGTTCTCCACGAGGCCTGAAACTGTGATGTAGCACTATTTAAACCATGATTTCGAGCAGCGATCAGGTACACAGGTATAGTTTGGAGTTTGGATTTCTATGCGACATAGTACATGCACAGTTCTCGAGGTGGAACCGTACAACAATTTTGTACATTGTCTTGAACTACATGCTAGGGGGGTCTTTGTGCACATATATCAAGTTTATACTCATTTTTTTCAATTTTTCGAGAGAATGCAGTGATAGTGTTTGTTTCCGCATTTGAAGAACAGATCTCAGAGGTTTCTTCATAACTCTTGTATCTTGAAGCATTTGAAGAATTAATAGATTGGTCACATTGGAAGTGGACCCAGAGATGTAGCCCATCAAGGGTGAACTCCGTTATCATCCGCTGTCTACATTTTTATGGTTTGCTTCTTTAAATTTAATGCACTTCAATTATTATGCTCTCTTTAAAGTTTATTTCTTAAAGCCTTTTAAAAGTTAACTGTTGAAGTGAATGCACATGCAATTCAAGGTTATTTTCAGATCACTCGGCTTGGCTTGCTCCAACTTCTTGCTGATTCTAAATCGTTGCAAGGCCATCCACCAATATTTCTTTAGCCACAAAGGAAACATATTTCAAATTTAAGTGTCCATATTTTTTATTTTTAATGCCAAAGTGTGTTGTAAGTTGTAACCTTGGCCACCCTTGGCCATCAAGCTTGCTCTTTCGCCTTCCTTGCATCAACCAATCTGAGAAGCCCATGAACTTCAATGTCAAAACCTACTGTCTTTTTGCTGACCTTATCAACAATATAGCATTTGTTATTGTCGAAAATCACATTCAAGTGGGGATTGTGTTTCATAATCTCACTTACAATTTGTAGATTTTTATCCATTCCAAGAACATTGTAGACATTCAGGAAGAGCAGTGTTTTACCTGACATGGTAATTGGCACGTTTCCTTTTCCTTCTACTTTGAATTTGTCCCCACTACCAAAACCACTAAATTAGTAAATAATGAATCAATAAACACCAATCTTTCTTACTGGTGAAATGATGGGATGCACCAGAATCCATGTGCCCAGCAGTTTTGTTCACATTGTCTGCTTTATCCCTAGCCATAAAAACATAGAAATCTTGCACTTCTTTATTTATTGCAATATTAGTGTGCATCTTAGGCCCTTGGTTCTTTTTCTTATCTCATAACCTTTTTCTACAGAAATTCTTATTATGGCATAGTTTTTCACAATAAAAGCATTTACAGGTCTTTTCTTTGCCTAAGTCTTCTGTCTTGCTGCTGCACTGTCTATTTCTTCATTCTTTCTATTTGCCAAACTTGCCATTGCCCTTGAAGTTTGCTCCCAACACCACCTCTAAACCCTCATTCCCCCTGCTATTTCCAAAATGCTTCTTCCACTCGTCTTGTGCAATAGTTTAGTACTCATCCCTTCAAACATTATGTCAATGTTAGTGGAAGTAATATTTATTATTCCAATCAAATGCTCATACGAAGCAGGTAAGCTCTTCAGAATGATGATTACCATGTCTTCTTGCATTTTCTGCCCAATTGCCTTTCGTTGTTCTCTATTTGATATTTATGAGGTGTTCTTGTAAAGATTCATTTTCATCCATTTTGATTCAAAACAGTAAATTTTTAAGGAAGAAGGCTCTACCTTTCTCTGAGGTTTCGTGCAGATTTTTCATTTGCTTACATAAGCTTGAGGCACGCATTGTTGTTTCTATATTCTGCTCGTCAAACTTGGTTTGATCATTTCCAAATTTCTGCTGTTTTCGGCCAAGTTTCTTTGCCCAACACAATTTGAATTTTGATCCAGACACCTATATTAAAAAATAGCTACATCTGTTGTTTCTAGGTAACATTCTGGTTACCTTCCAACATTATGCGAGATAAACTAGCAATTTTTTTCCATGAAATCGTTGATAAAATTAATTACAGTTTTTGAGCTGAGAGAGTTATTGACAAAAATCTGTTTCTATCATTTCTCAATATTCAAATTTTGAGAAACTTAGAGAAACTTTTTTCCAAGGAAAACCTCACAGGGAAATCCAAAAAATACTTCCCCTCATTCATGGATGGCATCCCTAGTAAACCCGTCGATATAGACTAGTGTTCCTCACCTATGGGGATTCAAACCGGGCACTTGTTGGCACTGAACTAGCCAAATGCCCAACAACATTGGCAACAACCAGTTGATCTAACCCCTTGGGGTTGAGAATGATGAAAAAATACCTGCTGAAACTGTCAAATTCCTGCTGAACTTGAATTGCAGAAATTTGTCAAAATTCTGCTTAGTTGGATGAATGGACTGCTGAATCGGCTGGAATCAGCTGCTGTATGGCCAATTTCTACTGGAAATTGGCATATTTCTGCTTCTGGGCATCCATACAGTGGTATGACATGTCAATTTTGGCCGCTGGGCATCTACACAACTTCAGTACACTTGTATGGTCAGTTGTTGGGTGTCCATACAGCCCTTATAGTATAAATTGGCATATTTCTGCTTCTGGGCATCCATACACTGGTATGACATGTCAATTTTGGCCGTCGGGCATCTGCACAACTTCAGTACACTTGTATGGTCAGTTGATGGGTGTCCATATAGCCCCTATTTTCTATGTTGGTGTCAGTGCGATCCCAATGTCTGTTTTTGGTGGCTTGATTTGGAGTCTGTACACATTGTATGGTCCTCATTGTGTTGTTTGATGGTTGAATTGAGGTGTCTGTATAGTCATATGACCTCTCTTTTGGTGATGTCCTCTGCTTTTGGGTGGCAGCTGCATTCGTTAAAAAAAAATCATAATTTCTCTCTAAGTTAATTTTATTTTCTTTCTTTAATTTAAAATTTGTTCTCGTTAAAAAAATTAAACAAACATTTTCTATCTGTAAAAAATCAAATTTGGCTTTAAAACTGAAAACAAAATAAACTTAGTTGGTTTGTTCCAAGCCTGTTCGGTTTCAGTGTGCATCGAAAGCAGTTTCTTGGTCCATCACTGATTGATGAAGTGCCTAGGACTTCACTCACTTCTTCCCTGAGTTCTTCTCAATGTGGCTTTGATACCATATTATGAAAAACAAACACAGAGAAAAAACTGAGTAATAACGTCAGGAAAAAGTTGAAAGAGAAAGATACTACTTCGACATGTTATCGAGAGATCAATTCTCTTTGTAGGAGTGAAATATCATAAACCCTAATTCATTATTGGTATAAAGCTTGTTGATTTTTGTAGCATCAGACATGTACTTCTGCATAGGCCAAGTGTCTATCATGCAGGAGTCGTCCAAGAGACTCTCAGACTTGGGAGTTTCACTATTAAAGTGAATGTACTTTTGTACTTGCTTTATATAAAAAGTGAGGGTCCATGGTATTTCCCATGGTATTTGCATATTGTAATGTTATAAAAGTCAGCCTAAGTGAGAGGATGAAATACAATAGTCACATAGAGTGAAGGGATCTAACTAAGTGGGTGGAGAAGGACTTTCATCCAAGTGTGTGGGCAGAGTTTGAGAAACAAAGCAAAGGGGCAGCAAGGAAGATAGCAGCCAAGCAGCAAGATCGAAACACTAATCTTGAGGTTTGCAAGCTTGGCTATTTGCTGATTTGTATATTCCTCAGTGGGCCATTATCCCAAGAAGGGAGCCCGGGGTTTTATATTTATAAAATCTACTGTTTGCTGGTTTTTGCCCAGTTGGGGTTTTCTAGGGAAAATCCAAAGTGTCAAACATGTGATTTCCTGTGATTCTTTCCGCTGTGTAATTGTTCGATCTCGGTGTGTTTTAATTAGTAATTGCTAGTAAATTATTTGGGATTAATAACCAAATCTGAGCTTCGAAAACGAACATGGTATTAGAGCCAATGATGAGGCCGAGGTTGCTTTGAGCAAGAGATCTTTGCTTGACAAGGGATTTACGAGAATAAGAAAAAAGAAGAAAAGAGAGGCATTGTACGGGTGTTGTACAACACGTGGGTTCGAGCTTGTGTTGCAGATTGGCAAGAGCAGCACTGGTTCACGGAGTGATTGTAGTTGCCAGTCATCACGAGAGTTTCTACAGAGGCCACAAGTAGATTGAGGGGCAAGGTGGATTGGACCGAAGAAGGAAGCAACCACTGCAGGTGCCAGCAGATGGCCAAGAGGCCACGTAGGGTGACAACCAATTGTTGCATGAACCGAGAGCAATAGGACGTGGAGCACGCGAGCTAGGAAGGTGAAGGTAGCCACCTGCAGATTGGGGGCTGGTGGACGCTTGGATGTAGGTAGAGAAGGGCCAGTGGCGTGAGCCATTGCTGAGGACGTGGGTGCCAGCAGCAGATTGCGCTAGTGGAAAGCTGCGAGTGTGGTGAAGCTGCAAGGAAGAACAAGCTTGGGAGCAGCGTTCAAAATTGAACCCTTCTCGGCCCTTCCAAAGGGTTCTAGCCCTTCCTAGAAGTGTAAAGTTAAAATTGCCCTTCAAAAAAAATTTAAAATCAAAATTATACACTTCCAATAGGAAAGACATAATTTATATCAACATTTCAAAATACCCATCCATATAAATTTCAATTTCTATGTCGAAATTCCTATGCTATAAAATTTGACTCGTCATTCAAAATATTGAAAATATCATAAATTATAATCATTCACTCATTCATGTCATGCACTCACTGCTTAGATTTGCAAAGTGATGAGTGATGACTGACGACTACGAGGTACTAGCCATTGGGATTTGACTCTGAACCCCGAGTCACTTCAGGTTGAGATCTAAGGTGTGACAATGTGTCAATGACTATGGTTGTAACAATAAAGAACTACTACTAGGCCCAAAACAAGGCCGAAACATTGTTCCTACTACCTATGTGAACCTGGCTACCAATGTCCACTCGTTTTTCATCAAAATGAAATTCAAATTGTCGCTTTGATGAGTCCTCCTCTACAAGACTTCATTTATTGCATGAATGTCACAGACTCGCGACAACTCTAAACAACACTCAATGGCATGCAACTACAAATAATGGCATGCATCTAGAACCACAAACCAAGAAGAGGTTGATGAGAGGTGGCACTAGGCACACAATATGGAGAAACAATGAGTTAGAAAAAACATTTGGACCAAAGTACCACAATGGTTATTAATAAAAAAAAATTAAAAAAACAATTTTTGGCTCAGGAATTGTCTTCAATTTGATGGGTGGCATCATCATGATCATGATCACGTAATCTCCCTTCGTCCTTCCAAACATATGTGGTTTCTCACCACGTTTCTCTTCAACACTAGCCACCAAAATACATATAAAAATTAGATGTCTTTACATCCTCTTCCATTTAAATCCTCATCGCATAGTCATAACTAAGGATTATTATGCATGGACATCCTCACCTTATAATATCAATTGGGTCAATGCACAAAGACAACCATAAATTATCAAATGTGTCAAGACACAAAGAGTAAGAGACAACTATAAGTAAGTGTTATATTAAATTTACCATATAAGTCTTTAATTGGCACTATAATATGAGATTTGACACGTTGGATTGTTGTGACCTTCTTATCACTCCTTACCAATGTGATTGTAATGCTTCTTTGATGGTGAAGTCCATAATTTTAAGTCTTCTTCCTCATTCTCATGCCTTTTGGTAAGACAATAAGGAGGGCAATGGCTCGCATCAGCATGGAAAACAGTTTCGACATAGAGGTAGATACATTAATTCTTTCATTAAATAACTTAAATTTCATGCCAATGACTATGAATTCAAAGAATCATGGATTGGTAAAAAACACATCAAATTTTAGAGCCTCGAGCTCTTAATTACTCATGTATTTAGAATTTTCGCAAATCGAGCCATTAACAAACTTCTTTTGCTGTTATGGTTCAATTTAAAAGGTAGATTGTCGAGACTCAAACATGCAGCGAGTTGCAAGGCTCCAGTTGACTTAGGCTTGATTCCATTTCCCCTCCATCCCATACATGTATGTTGTCGCGACAAGTGTCGAACAACAAAATTTGATGCTCGGGCCCCGATGATGCTAGCGTTGCTAACTTGCTTGGTATGGAGGATTTTTTTTTAATGTTTTTTTGAGCTATGTATTATTTTTTCTTAGGCGCCTAATGTCCATCATTCTTACATCTCTCAAGCTTGGATGGTTACCCTCTCTCCGGTTTGAATTAAGGTTTTGGTTGGTTTTATATGTATATTTTGGTTGTAGGTTTATTATAGCCTCATTTTGCTTAGTGGCTTCGTTTTGTACATAGTTAACAGTAAGTAATTTTCTCATGGTTCTAGTTTTATTTTAAGACTATATCTAATTACAACGTCTTGCACTATGCATAAGATCATGCAGATGCCCCAGTATGGTTATTGCATAGTCTAAGTAGTTTTTTTGTATAATGAAGTGTGGTCTAACCCAGAAAAATACAAGAAAATTAATGTGTTCAGATTCGGTTTTATTGAAAAGATACCATTTTATCATGTAGATATTAAGGAGTGCTCAATTGTTTAGGATTGTAAAAATTTGGATGGGCAATATTTGTTTTTTGTTTTTTTTGGGGGGGGAGGGTTTAGTTAATTTATACTTGTCAATTGAAGTACAATTATTTAAATTTCCCTTCATCATTGAAGGGCTCCAAGAACAAATGTCCTTCCAATAAAAATTAAGACCCACCCTTCAAATTTGATCACTGTTTGGGAGTCGGCCGCAAGTAGCTAGGCACGGAGCATGGGGAAGTGTGAGGGAGCACGGGCTATGAAGAAGCGTGGATCAGAGGAGCTGATCGGGTCGGTGTTACAGCATGCACGAGCAGTCACGCGACAGACTGGGTGTTGAGCTGTGAAGGAGTCAAGCCACATGAGTAGCAAAGCTGCAGCTGTCGACTCATGAGGAAATCACGCGGATAACGGTCAACAGTGTTGACGTGGGGGTCACGCAAAGGACATCGCCGCCGAAATTGGTAGTTGTCGGGACTGCTGAACGAGTTAGGGCCGTAGGTGTAGGGAGCAAGCACTGACAATAGGGACTAAGGTGCAAGGCAGCTCGGGCATGGTGTGAATTGGCCAACAAAAGGTAATTCGCCAAGGAAATCTCGAGGAGAGGTGGATGACGGTAGAGAGGATGGATCAAGTAGCTCCAAAGGTTGAACAACTCAAGGGGAGTCAACCTTCAGGTTAGAGTAAGAAGGAACAACCTTCCAAGTTTGTCAAGGAGTCATGGTCTGAAATGACCATGCATGATGCTTAGGAGTAGTAGGCTCGTAGGAGCATAGTTAGGAGGAACAGATCTTCAGAGCAAATTCCAAAGCGGGTGGCAGGGAAGTCTTCCAGTTCAGAGAGAGCAGCCATAGCAGGGGATGATGTGGTGGGATTGAAGATAGATCCATGTGGAGGTTCTTTTGAAAGTACCTTCCTCGCTAAGAGGGAGTGTTGATTTTTGTAGCAATAGATAGGTACTTTTGCATAGGCTAAGTGTCTAGCATGTAGGAGTTGTCCAGGAGACTCTCAGACTTAGGAGTTTCACTATTAAGGTGAATGTACATTTGTACTTACTTTATGTAAAAAGTGAGGGCCCATGGTATTTTGTGGTCCATGATATTGCCCATGGTATTTGCATATTGTAATGTTATAAAAGTCAGCCCTAGTGAGGATGAAACACAACAGTCACATAGAGTGAGGGGATCTCACTAAGTGGGTGGAGGACTTCCATCCAAGTGTGTGGACAAGGTTCAAGGAATGGAGCAAAGGGGCATCAAGGAAGATAGAAACCAACCAGCAAGATCGAAGGGCTGATCTTGATGTTTGCAGGCTTGGCTATTTGCTGATTTGTATATTCTTCAGTGGGTCGTCATCTCAGGAAGGGAGCCCAAGGTTTTATATTAATAAAATCTACTGTTTGCTGGTTTTTCCCCAGTTGGGGTTTCCTGGGGTAAATCCAAAGTGTCAAATGTGTGATTTCCTGTTATTCTTTCCGCTGTGTAATTGTTAGATCTCAGTGTGTTTTAACTAATAATTGCTAGTAAATTATTCGGAATTAATAACCAGATCTGAGCTTCGAAAATGAACAAAGATTAAACCTCGGTTGACAGAAACCCTAAATTTGAAATGACAAATGAATATTAAGTCATTGTTACATTACTTTATTAGAGCAAACTAAGTCATTATGTGACTTTATTATTAAGCCTATCACTAAGTCTAGTATGACCATGATTAACTCTTACATCATTGTCACACCTCACCTGATCAATTATGTTGAAGTGAATACATTAATGTTGCAACATCTGTATTTTGCACAAAGTTGCATTATAGAAGCCTGAAGGTATCTCTTGAAGGCTGAAGCTCAAATGAAGCCTCACAAGGTTTGAATGGCGAGTTTATTTGCAATACATCCAAAATAGAAATTCTAATAACTGATTTGTTTGATATCATTCAATTTCAATTTGCAATCAGTTGGTTGATAATTTCTATTTGGCAACATGATTAATGCAACACTCTGTGATATGGATTTCAGATGTTAATGTTGATTATTATGTGAGAATTCTAGCAAAAGCTAAGGAAAGAAAATAATGGGATCCTACTTATTGTAATCATCACTATGGACTCTTAACGATGCATTGTGAAAATGTTGGAATGTAAATGTCAGTTTTGCTTTGGAGTGTGTAGTTCGTTCCCATGCAAAATAAATAAATAGTGACACCTATGTGTATATGATGCCACATGGAATATGAAATGTAAGGATAAAGGCCACTTAGTGGGCCTTTTACATTGTGTTGTGCCCTATGGGGGATCCTACTTATTGTAATCATCACTATGGACTCTAAATGATGCCACCTGGAATATGAAATGTAAGGATAAAGGCCACTTAGTGGGCCTTTTCCATTGTGATATGCCCTATGGGGGAGCATTGGATTCATCCCATGAATACCACTTTTTTTCTATGCTTCAGATTTTCCTATGCATGCTCTTAATCTTTTGCAGTTTGAAGCTACCACTTGTTATGCAGAGTTGCAGATCCAAGGTGCTATGACCTGAGTGGTGGGGATGGAATCTAGTCAGGGATTTTGGTAAAATGTTTTTTAAAACTTTTGCACTTTTTCTCCAAACACGCAACTATTATAAGATTTGCCCCTATTTATGTTTTTAGAATCTATGGTACTAGAACATCATAAGATCCTTCTCTAATAGTCTAGAACATTTCTTGTGCACTATTATTATTATTGCAAGCCTCATTGGTGTTCAAATTATACTGTTGAAAGAAGCAAACTAAGTATCCTCAGGCTGTGTTCAAACTTCACTGAGGTCTTATTTTGGTGCCCTAATGTGCAGGCTTTCAGATATTTGTCCACATTCAATAGAATCTGTGTTTCACTGTGTGAAGGCATACTGGACAGACTGATCTTGTTTAGCTGTGTAAAGTGACTGCATTTTATTTTGTGATGTTGTGGGTTGTGTGAAGGAACTGCATTCAACGTTTCATTTCTGTGGGAGCTTGTTGAGCTTACCCTTTCTCTTTCCTGTGGTAGCTGAGAATGGGCTACACTTCTGTTTCTTGTGGTGATCCATGTTTTGTAGCAGTTTGAAACTTGAGACAGATCCCCAGACTCCATAGGAAGACAGGATTGCTGGTTTTGCTCCCTCCAGTAGGTGAAGATGGAGTACTTCATTTTCAAGTGCCCCATCTAATACTACATCCAGGGAAGGTTCCACTACAAAGACAGGGACTTTGGTAGGTCCTTTGCTACCTTCTTTTGTTATCCACACAATAGATGCCTAACCCTGTATATTCAGAGGCAGCTACTTTTAGACAGAGAGCATTACATGGAAATCCGAGGTCTACTCAATTGATTACCTCCTCCTTTCAGGCCCTCACAACCACCTGAGGCATGAACCATCTGGCTGATAGTGGTGTCAAAGACATAGACAATAATAGATCTGTGGCACGATGCCCCCCAACACGAGAAATCACAGGGCCATCTGTTCTTACCATTCCCACACCCAGTGTAGAGGGCCCGCTACGTTCCTCATTCTCAGCATGGATCATGGCAACAGATGCCCATTACCAGGTTTCTCCCCCGCCCTGGCAGATTCGTTGGTCTTGGATGTTATGAGAGGTACAAGTTACAACAAGGTATTCTAACTTCTCCACCACGGGATAGCATAACCTTATCCTTTTAGGTTACTCTCCAGGGGATATTCTCAGCTCAGCATTGGCATATTTGTCGTGGTGGACAGGGATGATGGGTCCTCCTCTGATCCTAACACTGACTAGGGTGCTACTACTCCTCCACATCCCTAGTCGTTGCTACTTTCTGCAAGACCCTTATGGTGCGGCATTGCCGTATGGGTGCTTTCTTTCAATGTACTATCTACTTAACTATTTAGGGTTTGCTCCCCCTCCTTTTTCAGGTTTATCATTTCGGATTGCCCTCCCTGCTCCGGCCTTTCTCGGGTTCACTCCCTTTTTGTTTTGAGATGCTTTAAGTTTAAGCACACCTTACTGTTGTTGTCAAATGTTTTTCTTCCTGGTCACATGGACCAATTTTGGCCACTGGTGGACATTAATATAACTGATTCCTTTCCTTCTTCAGACATGTCTCCAAATGTTCATGCATTAAAATTTACATGGCCAACATCATATTTCGATCTGTACTTTTGTTCTTGATAAGTGGTGATGTGATGACTAAAGAAGAATTCCAAGCTGGAAGGGAAATATATTGAAATATATATGCTTCAATGTTTATGCAGGTAATACTTTGGTAAAAGGTAAGGTTAGAAACAGAGATTGAAAAAATGGCTATCAACAGGAGAAGATTTGCCTAGCTGTTAAACCCAAATGGCTTCAACTGTTTCAGAACAAGTATCAAAGCCATCAATCTCTGCTAGTGCTTAGATAAAATGTGAGTTTGAAACTTCATGTGCCTATGTTTTCTCCTCTTCATGTGCCTATGTTTTCTCCTCTGTTAAACCTTTCTTCGGCACTTACCATGTCGATTTCAAACAGATTGCCAAGATTGAGACCCTGCGACATGGAGATAAGTTCAAATGCATTCATCACCTCTGGTTTTGTTTCCTTCTTCTCTGTAACAAGATGTTCCTGGCATAAACACACCAAAATTTGCTGATGAGAATCACCCTTAGGCAAAAGAAAATTTTACATAATAACTCGCTGCAGAAGAATACACAACAATAAAATCATGAATATTTCTCTTAATGTCAAATTTGCTTACTTCTGAGTCATTGAAAACAGCATGAATATCATCCAGATTTACGTCTTCTTCTTCATTAAACTTAGGTGGCTTATAACCTTTCTTGACCATTCATTGTCTAAAATCTCAGGTATTGTAATTCACTGTCATTGATACATGATAACAAGTATTAGAAATGCTATTGAACTTCACTGTAAAAAATGTCTGCAATACTGATCCAAATGCTCCATAACAACAGCCAGTACATGCTACCAAGAAGTACCTGATTATAAAACAAACCTTATGAAATACCATATTACTACATTATACTGGAAAATGCAACAGATCATGCGCAAAACTCTACAAAATGATAAAAGTTTCACAAACAGTCAGTGTGCATGCTGCTTGTCAAACATACAGAGATTTTCACCTACTGTCTTAGGGTTGGGGTCCAAAATCCTTGTAATTAATTTCTTTGCACTTGAGGAAAACCATGATGGGCAAGTAAAATCTGCTCTGTATATCTGCAAGTCACTATTAAAATGCTTAGTCACTAGAGTAATTATTTTAAAAAATTGCAAACACATGAATGCAGAAACTTCAATTTGGTGTAAACCACTCACCTTTTTATACGATGTCATAAGATTTGAATCATCAAAAGGCAAGTAAGATGCCATCAAAACAAATAGGATAACACCACATGACCACAAGTCTGCAGTTGCCCCATCATAACCTTTATCATTGATGACCTGCAAAACATAGCAGATGGAATCCCAAAGGAATGTCTTTGTAGTCCAACATATAGAAAACAGGCCTTTTACAAAATTGTGGTCATCTACAACTTTCAGTGTGTGATAAATGCTAATAAAAATAATAGTTATTGTACCTCAGGTGCAATGTAATTGGGTGTTCCACAAGTAGTGTGCAGCAAACCGTCATCCTATAGCACATAATGTCATAAACCAATTCTGTTGGTCCTTTTTTTGGTTGCATGGAAAATAGAAGAATTAGCAATAATCAAGGGGGGCATCACAATGGGTTTTAAAAGTGAATAATATGCACAAAGTGGGGACATTTCTATAGATATGGCTGTTCATTGTGACATACAATAATTATACAATCTGGCTACAAGTGTTATTCTAAGCATTGTCCATTTGAAAATTGATTGCATAACATATTCACATTTCATGAAAATTTTCTTTATAAAAAGCGAAAAATATATTCCATTGAATAAATTATTTTTTCAAGGAACAACCTCACGGAAAACCCTCCAAGTACTTCCCCATGATTTATGGATGGTAAACAGGGTAAACGGTTGGCCCTGATTACGGAGCCTAACCCCAAGGGAATCAAGAGAGCTGAACCTGTGACCTCCCCTACTTTGGGAAGGGAGATCTCACATCTGTCTCATGATCGCTTGAGCTAACCCTCAGGGCTTCCACTGAATAATTTTATGGTAATCCATTCTACTAAATAAATGCTGTAAGAATCCATAATTCCCTTCTAATAAATTCAGTAGGAGAATATTCCCAGTATGCTTACCCTGACTTGTTGAGACAGTGCACTTAGGCCAAAATCAGATACTTTAAGATTCCCATACGTATCCAGAAGCAAATTTTCTGGCTGTAAAAGATAAACAGTAATACGCATTGCTTACAATATTTTAAAAGGTAACTCATCACCTAGGTCAACTGCAACTTCATAGAAATGAAAAAACACATCAACATGACCCCAACAAGCAGTTACTCATGAATTGATAGCCCAACATTTCCTTGTACCTTCAAGTCTCTATGGCAGACACCCCTACTATGGCAGTAATCAACAGCATTAATAAGCTGCTGGAAGTATCTCCTTGCTTCATCTTCTTTCAATCTCCCATGGTTAACCTGTAAGTTCAAAATGAAAGTAAAAGAACCATTAGCATAAAGATGAAATACTATATTTTAAAAATGTGTAATAGAGACATACTGATTATTTCATGGAAAGAGAAACTGGAATTAGATTTTTGCTTAGTGCCAAGTCTGTATAAATCATTTACAGTCACATCATATCTGAAACACTGCTTACTATTTTGTCAAAGAGTTCGCCTCCAGAGACAAACTCAAGTACAATGTAAATCTTTCTCTTACTGGCCATGACCTGCAACCACAAGATGAATTCATAAACAAATTAATAGTCAAGATATATACTTACTCTCCTGGTTTGTATTTATTATCATTTGGGGTAGAGCATATGAATTGAAGTAGATAACTGCAATAACATGGAGCACAGTATCATGACTCAAACGGAAAGAGAAAATTTTTAGCTCAACATACTGATAAGAAATAAAGACTACTTGGTTGCCCTTTATGAGGTGGAAGAGAGAGCTTTCTCTCTGGATTATCATTTAGCCAGCATTCCCTTTGGTGGTCTCCAATATTACTGCATGATTGCAAGCCGCTCACCAAAACTGAGTGTTGCTCAGGGAAATCAAGACAGTAACGCTACAGGTATTGCTGGGCCATTGTACTTTCACGTGTACTTTTATTAAAAAAATTATTTTACTTTGGCTTCAAAAAAGAATTGCACATTACATGTGTACCATGCCCACACCTCTAGTAGACATTTCAGATGGGGATCAGTGATCAAAATTGAACCTTTCCTAGCTCTTCTGGGGGGTACAAAACTTCAAACCATCCTAGAAGGGTTATTCAAAAAAGTGTAATTTTTTAAATCACTTGTCATTTATGAAGGACAACAAATAATATAAACTTTCAAAAAAAGGGTCACATTTCCAACAACCCATCAATGTCTCGACTCCCAAATTTTAGTTGCTCAATGAGCATTATGTTGATTTTTCCTGAGCAGCATCGAGTGCCATTCTCTGGGAGAATGGAGGCACCTGGTCAGTTACCAGGATATTGACCCAGTCTGGGATTGGGAACTCAGCCTGGGGCTGAGAGCCATTCTCTGGGAGAATGGAGGCACCTGGTCAGTTACCAGGATATTGACCCAGTCTGGGACTGGGAACTCAGCCTGGGGCTGAGAGCCATTCTCTGGGAGAATGGAGGCACCTGGTCAGTTACCAGGATATTGACCCAGTCTGGGACTGGGAACTCAGCCTGGGGCTGAGAGCCATTCTCTAGGAGAATGGAGGCACCTGGTCAGTTACCAAGATATTGATCCAGTTTGGGACTGGAAGCTCAGCCTGGGGCTGAGAGCCATTCTCTAGGAGAATGGAGGCACCGGGTCAGTTACCAGGATTTCACTGTAAGCCCTAGACCGGGTCTGGGCAAGTGATGTACTCCTTTCCTTGATCTATGGGCTATGCACTTGATCTTGGTGGCAACAGGAGGGTGAAGTAAAACAATTAATTTATCTCCCTATGATGATGTACTTGGAGTGGACATGAAGATCTTGAAGAACACCTGCATGATTTATTGAAGATAAATGAAACCCAAGCATAGCTTGGCTTGGTCCATGAACCCACCATTTAGAAGAAGAAAAATAAATATATATTTATTTATTTATTGTGGATTGGCTCATTAGTGAAGAAAAGAAAAATAAAATGATGTAAATATGTGAAGGACAGGTGGACAGGTCAGCCTCATACTTATTTCTTTTTGGAGGACAAAAATAAATAATAATAAAAAAAAAGAAATTAATTTAAGGACAGGTCAGCCTCATTGTATGAATTTTTTGCCACTCGACCTTCTATAAATAAAGAGGAAGAATCTCTCATTATGATCATCGATTTTTTAAGTGTCTCCTCTGCTCAGCTCGTTGGTGACTTCCTTATTCGCTGAGTTATCTATTTACTGCTGGTTCTTACCTCTAGAAGAAGTCAACTCCAGTTTTTGTTCACACTCTTTTCTGCTGGTTTAAAATACCCTATCTCAGCTAGGGTTTTACTGCTGCTATCCAATTTTTACTTGAATTTTCTGCTGTGTATACCCGAGCCCTGCTAGGGCATTTTTATTGTGCACCCGAATTTGTACAGGGTCTGTCTCAGGTTACAGCAGCGCCAGAAAAGGCTTCCACAAGTCACTACAGCCCAGTAGTAGTTCACGGCACTCTTAGCAGGGTATACATCAGTGAAACAGTGACATCTACAGGCATGTACAGGTTGACTATGCAAGATTGAAGCTGCTCCAGGCATCTAGCATCAGTTACAGTTATTCAGTGGCAGATTAGGGTCAGCTGGCATTGTACAGGGTTCTTCTTGATTAGTGAAACAAATTCCTATTTGTTGTGAAGGCTTGTTTTAGCCTATTATTGTAAAAACTCAGTCATCTCATTTTGGAGATAAATTATTAAATTGCTTTGGGGTTTTTGTCCTTAAAAGGTTTCCCCGTGAAAAATTACTGTGTTCAATTTTTGTGGATGTGTAATTACTGATAGCTATTTCTGCATTTTTATTCACAGTCTATCATTGCTATCAAGTTTCAAAATTTTAACATGGTATCAGAGCTCTGCTTGTAAAGCACACAGTGTTTGAGCAATTGACTGTGTCTTACATAGACCTTGGGACAGTACAGACAGACCAGAGATGGCTTCTTCTACCTCTTTCAGACCAGAGGACAAGCTTGAGGGTTCAGCAAACTTTAATTCATGGAAAGCAAGGCTTATGGCCACCTTGGAAGAAAATGACCTTGATGACTTGGTCATCAATGTTGTAGAAGAACCCACGTTAAACACAGAAAGGGCAGCATTCAAAAAGAAGCAAGCCAAGGCTAGGAGGATTATCTATGACTCAGTCAAGGAAAATATAATGCCTGCCATAACACCACTGAAGACAGCCAAGGAGTGTTTTGACACCTTGACAAATTTGTACGAGAAGAAAGCACCCAGTCAAAAGAGAGTCTTGAAAAATAGACTTCGTACATTGAAGATGGCAAAAGATGAAGGAGTGGCCTCCTTCTTCACAAAGATTGCTCAGGTAAGAGATCAACTTTCTGCTATTGGGGTTACAGTAGATGATGATGACCTTGTACAAACTGTTTTTGATGGTCTTCCAAATTCTTGGGAAAACTTCTTAGCTTCTATTAGTGGGCGTGAGACTCAGCCAGATTTTGAGAGACTTTGGCATGACTGTTTAGAAGAAGAAGGCAGAGTACAGAGCAGAACTAAGGGTCCTAAAGAAGGGAATCTTGCACTAGCAGCTAAAACCAAGAAACAATTCAAGAAGACCTTCCCTCCCAAGAAGAAAGAGAACAAGCCACAAGGTAAGCAACTTGATATGTCACAAATTAAATGTTTCAATTGTTTCAAGATGGGACATTATGCTAGGGACTGTAGGCAACCACAGAGAAGGCCCAAAAGAAATTCCAAGCATCTACAGCTGAAGAAGAAGAACCAAAGAAGAAGAAAAATACAAAGTCTTCCAAACAAGAAGAATCAAGAAAAGAATACTATTTGATTTCTGCCCTGGCTGGGTCCATCACCAACAGCACAAATTCTTGGTTGGTGGACAGTGGAGCCTCAAAACATATGACAGGTTCCCGTGAAGCCCTTACAAGCTACAGAAAGAAGAAGTTTGCCACTCAAGTAGAACTTGGTGATGACTCCACCTACAAAATTGAGGGAGTGGGTTCAGTCTCATTTCAACTTGATTCAGGGACCATGTTGCACATTGAAGACATACTATATGTTCCAGGCTTGAAGAAAAATCTTCTTTCTGTTGCTGGCTTAGAAGACAAAGGCTACAGAGTTATATTCATGGACAAAAAGGTTTTGCTGTGGTCAAAGAATGAAAGGTTGAGTGCAGCAGAATTGATTGGGGTTCGAGAGGGAGGCCTTTACAAGGCATCTGAACACTCTACTCAAGCATTGGTTCACAATACTATCAACCCTTGTGAGCTATGGCACCGTAGGTTTGGGCACCTTCATTATGCAGCTCTCCCTGGTCTTCAAAAGATGGTTACAGGTATGCCTGAGTTTTCTAATGAACATAGTGGTATTTGCAAAGGTTGTGCCCTTGGTAAAAATACCAAGAAGTCTTTTTCCAAAAGTCACAACATATCAAAAGGGATTTTGGATTTGATTCACTCTGACATTTGTGGACCCATGTCTTCACCTTCTTTAAGTGGTTGTTTATACTATGTACTGTTCATTGATGATTACTCTCGTAAATCTTGGATTTACTTTCTAAAGGCTAAGAGTGAAACTTTTGATAAGTTCAAAGAGTTCAAGGCGCTGATTGAAAATCAGACAAGCAGACACATCCGTATCTTGAGGTCAGACAATGGAGGTGAGTTTGAATCTAATGATTTTGATAACTTTTGCCAAGAAGAAGGAATCAAGAGGGAGTTAACTGTACCTTACAACCCCCAACAGAACAGGGTTGCAGAAAAGGAAGAACAGAACAGTCTGTGAGGCTGCTAAAGCCATGTTGTGTGATCTAGATATTCCCTTGTCTCTATGGGCTGAGGCTGCTGGTACAGCTGTCTATATTCAAAACAGAAGTCCCCATGCCATTTTGGGAGAAAAGACTCCAGAAGAAGTCTTTACAGGTAAGAAACCTGCAGTTGACCACATGAGGATCTTTGGCACTCCAGTCTACATCCATGTGCCAAAAGAAAAGAGATTAAAGCTGGAGCCTTCCGGAAAGAAAGGCACATTTGTTGGGTACAGTGAAAATACAAAAGCCTACTGTATCTATGTTCCTGGTCAAAGATACATTGAAATCAGCAGAGATGTGATATTTCATGAGGAAGTTGTTTTCCGCCACTCTAAAGAGCTTTCAAAAGATGCAAAAGAATCTCTTTCCAACATTCCAGACTCTCCTCATTCAAAGAATCAGAGGGAGGAAGAAGATGAACCTCATGCTTACTCAGAACCAGAAAGATCAGCTAAAGAACTACTTGAAGCTCCTCCTTCCAAGAGAAGACCTACTTGGGCGAGAGAAATATTGCAAGAAGCAGAGAAGCATAAAGCTCCTTCTGGGACATTCAAAGAAAGCAAGAAGCCCCAGAAATACTCAAGTCTTATGAGTAAGCTCATTAATGCAGAGCCTTCTACATTCAAAGAAGCTGAAACTCATCAGGTATGGATTGATGCCATGACAAAAGAATATAATTCCATTATGAAAAATGATGTGTGGGAAATTGTTCCTCGACCAAAAGGGAAGTATGTGGTAACTTCCAAATGGCTCTATAAAATTAAGCATGTTGCTGATGGCAACATTGAGAAATATAAAGCAAGATTTGTGGCACGTGGTTTCTCACAAAAGGAAGGCATAGACTATGATGAAACATTTGCCCCTGTTGCCAGGTATACCACCATCAGAACTATTATCTCCCTCGCTGCTGTCTTTGGATGGAAACTCCATCAAATGGATGTAAAGACAGCTTTTCTTAATGAAGAAGTTGAAGAAGAGGTCTACATTGAGCAACCTGAAGGTTTTGTGACATATGAAATGCAGTCTCATGTGTGCAAACTAAAAAAAGCTTTGTATGGACTCAAACAAGCCCCAAGAGTCTGGTATGCTAGGATTGATGGTTACCTTCATAGTTTGGGATTCTCCAAGAGCACTGTTGATTCCAACCTTTACTTTAAGGTTGTTCAGAACCATGTCTTGATCCTAGTCCTATATGTGGATGATCTGTTCCTCACTGGAGAGGAGCAACTGATAGCTCAGTGCAAGAGGGAGCTTACTTCAGAATTTGAAATGAAGGATCTGGGACTCGTGCACTATTTTCTTGGTTTAGAGGTCTGGCAGAAGCCAGATGAGATCTTTCTGTCTCAAGGGAAGTATACAGTTGATATCTTGCAGAGGTTTGGGATGCATGACTGCAAACCCATGAGTGTACCCATGACATCAAATCTGAAGAAGTTACGTGACTCAGCTACTTCTTCACAGGCAGTGGATCCTACTCAGTATCGCCAACTTATTGGATCTTTGATGTATCTAGTGCATACGAGACCAGATATCTGTTATACAGTGAATGCATTGAGTCAGTTTATGTCTGAGCCGAAGCACATACACTGGATAGTTGCCAAACATGTGCTCAGATATTTGCGAGGTACTATTACATATGGGCTCAGATATACCTCCAACAGTGGGGTAATGCTACTTGGATATGCTGACTCCGATTGGGCTGGCAGTGCAGTGGACCGGAAAAGCACATCAGGGTACTGTTCCAATTTGGGATCAGCCATGATCTCATGGTCCAGCAGAAAACAGGGTTCCATAGCTCAGAGCACAGTTGAAGCTGAGTATATTGCTGCCAGTGATGCCTGCAGAGAAGCAGTTTGGCTTAGAAAGCTTCTCTCTGACCTGTTTGGTGGAAAGCTTGAACCAACTATTATCCATTGCGATAATCAAAGTTGCATTAAGCTTTCAGAGAACCCTGTATTTCACGACAGGCCAAAGCACATTGAGATGAAGTACCACTTCATCAGAGATATGGTACAGCGAGGTGCCATGAAGCTCCAGTACATCCGTATAGATGAGCAGATTGCTGACATATTGACCAAGCCCCTGTCGTTGACAAAGCTTGTGCACTTTCGAGACAAGCTTGGTATTGCAGAGAATGACCCTCTCGCTGAGAGGGAGTGTTGATTTTTCCTGAGCAGCATCGAGTGCCATTCTCTGGGAGAATGGAGGCACCTGCTCAGTTACCAGGATATTGACCCAGTCTGGGACTGGGAACTCAGCCTGGGGCTGAGAGCCATTTGTCTAGGAGAATGGAGGCACCTGGTTAGTTACCAGGATATTGACCCAGTCTAGGACTGGGAACTCAGCCTGGGGCTGAGAGCCATTCTCTGGGAGAATGGAGGCATGTCACGTCCCCTCCCATCCAAACAGCTAGATGGAGAGGATCGTGAGGTTAAACCGGGCATCTAGCCCCATAAACTTGTAAACCAAGCACTCACATGATTTAAAAGAGATATGGGATGTATAATTAGGAGAGAAACACAGCGGAAATAAACAATTTCACATCCATTATACATTCAATATTTTCATGCCATTCATCAATCTAAACAATATCAAATTATCAAGTGAGAATGCTTATCTTAAACCAAGTAATCCCTGAGCAACCAGCTACGCTTCTGCAACGTTCCACCCAACCGTAGGCCAGTGTGCTCCTGGAGCTCTCAGCACCACTGCCACCCCCGAGCTGGGCATGATCTCCACAAGGAAAAAGGGGAAAACAGGCTCTCACATAGCCAAGGGTATATCAAAATCAGCCAAGCCCATCAGCAATTGGGTTTCTCAGGCTGTTAAGAGATGGGTGCATGCATCATCAAAAAACATAAGTGTTGGGCATGAGAAAAATGCCTATACAGTGAAGTTCCCAACAGTGGGTTTCTACCAGTTCCAGAAAAACGTGGGTAGACTCAAAACGAAATGGTAACTAGGAAAATCGACTAGGAGAGCAACCCATTTCAGAAAAACGCCCCAAGGGCAAAAACGACCTCTCCCTCAGTCCAAAATCGCATCCCTCCTTCCCCAGCTGCTCCAAAATACCAAAACGAGTTTCTGGGCATGGAAAAACGCAGGGTTATGGCCAAAAAACGTGAGGATCAACTTCAGGGAGCTCCAACTGCGTGAGAGCAAGAATGGCCATGGGTGCAGAATGGCTCTTGGGCCAATTTCGTGGGGGTTTTCTTGCCCAACAAGCAAAAACACGATTTTCCAAGTTGATGGCTTGCCCATGCACGAAAATGGACAGCCATACCTCTCCCATCCCAAGGCATTTATTGTCTCAACCAATTCTTGGAAGAATTAAAATGATTGGGTGCATGAGACCAAATGGGTAGTTGAGAGTTCATGGGCTTTCTCATTGACACATGGATTAAAACCATCGGCTCAAGGGTTCCATTATTTTCCCTCCCTCTTCCTTGTACAGATCATGCCCCCATCTCTTTTGTTGCATTGCGTAGCTGGTTGTGGGTTTTTCATTAAAATTGCATATTTACATGATGTCCGATTTTACATTGTGCACTGCTAGCACAAGAACCGTATGCATCTATTCTAATTGCCGATACATAAAACGATAAGTCAGTGGCGGGGCCTTGGCCTTGAGCTCCTCACCATGACTAAATGACAATATTTACATCATTTACAATATTAATGCAATAGGGTTAAGCTGGGGACGTTACATTCCCCTCCCCTTGGAATAACACCGTCCTCGGTGTTCCAACACTTCGGAAAATAGATACCCGCTTTACATATGTCCAAAATTCACAAAAACTTTGCAGATCTGCCCTGCATTTTGTTCTTTACCTTGAACTTTCAGGACCAAGTCCTTTGATCTTCACGAGCTGCTCCTGCTGATTCGGATCTTCTAGCTCATCCATAAGTCTGAAAACTTTATGGCTGCTACCCTCTTGAGGTTCTCTTGTTGGGCAATTGCGGAGGTAATGATCCCCCTCACAATTCCAACACTTCACGGGTTGCTTCATCTTTATCTGCTCAATTTCCTTTGAGTCTTCCCACCTGGAGCGTTTCTTAATCGGACGATTGGATGAATGCTTCTTCACTGACCCACTTTTCTTTCCCTTGCTGATTGCTTTCATAATGCTTTTTACCTCTTTCTGCAGACGAATAGAGTCCTGCAAGACCTTGTGGTTCATCTTGTTCTGCTGCTTTTGCATCTTGAGCATCTCTCCAAGATTTTCTTGGGTCTTGGCAATTGTTTGAAGAAGACTTCCGGCCAATCCTAATAGCCCTTGGTCTGCCGCCATGGTCAGTGGAAACGATTGACCACACTTTGCTTACTAGCAACACTTTCCTGCACCGGCTGCAACCAATTGATTTAATTTCCACCTGTGAAATTCATCATTACAATTCTCGTTAGGCCAAGCATAAACCAAACATCAGAATCAGTCAATGGTTTTTCCCCAGTTGACATGGATAGTCCATGCCTTACTCATGAGACTTCCACACTTTTCATGCTTGCCTAACATACACATGAATTCCTTCATGTTCATCCATTCACAAGAAATTCATTAATTAGCATTCACAATTCACTTTAATCAAATAACACACTTTTACTTTCAGTCATGCATGCATTCAGCAACTTTCTAACTCTATAAATGCATCAATAAAAGGAAAGAGAGAGAGCCGTAAGAGTTTCTCCTCTTAGTTTTGTTCCGTTCTGGAATCCCACACCACCACTGTGGTTTTCATGCTCCTGTCCTCTTTCACTTCACGTGAATGCTCGACTTGCCCTTCTTCGCTATGACACGTAGTGTCCATGGTCTATTCCAGACCTCTCAACCATGGAGTTCCTCCACTGGGTTGGTCTAACTCTTGGCTGCTAGGACTCATACCGTTCCACTAGCCCCATCTTTCATTACTGCTCATGTTGAGCTCTTCAAGGTGGTTACATATCCACCTGCATTCTTAAGATGCTTCAAGGTTCTTGCTTCCAACAATACCTGCGTTGGATGTCTTCACTTTATTCCATAGGACCCTTCTGTGCTTTACAAGCCTTGGATCTTCTATGGGTATAATAACGAATGTTGGGATAGCATGCAGGCTACTCCTCAACATCAATTAATCAATGCTCAACCAGCCACTTTCTGGATTTACCAAGCAGCTTTCAGTTCTTTCAGGGTCCTTGCTTCCTGCATTGGCCAAGGTTTCCAACAAGGAAACAATAATGTATTAGCTTGGTTGCAATAAGACTTGCTCCTGAAATCTTCATTATTCCAAACAAGAATTAAATGAAAAAGAATACTTATCTGTATTGTGCATTTTCCCCGCTACTCCACAGGTTTCCTTCTTTGCTTTACAAGCCTTAGATCACCTGTGGGGTGGATGCTTGGCCAGCACACATGCTGCTCCACAACATCATCCGAATAGGCAATGCCAAGCCAGTACGCCGACTGGGTTTATCAGGCATCCCTAAAATCAGTATGCTAAGCCAGTACGCCGACTGGGTTTATCAAGCATTTCAAAATCAGTATGCTAAGCCAGTACGCCGACTGGGTTTATCAAGCATTTCAAAATCAGTATGCTAAGCCAGTACGCCGACTGGGTTTATCAAGCATTTCAAAATCAGTATGCTAAGCCAGTACGCCGACTGGGTTTATCAAGCATTTCAAAATCAGTATGCTAAGCCAGTACGCCGACTGGGTTTATCAAGCATTTCAAAATCAGTATGCTAAGCCAGTACGCCGACTGGGTTTATCAAGCATTTCAAAATCAGTATGCTAAGCCAGTACGCCGACTGGGTTTGTCAGGAAATAACACCCTTCACCAATACCTCCACATCATACAAGTAACAAATGCCAAGCCAGTACACCGACTGGGTTTATCAGGCATCCAGCAACCTTTCGCCACAACTCCCAAATAACCAATGCCAAGCCAGTACACCGACTGGGTTTATCAGGCATACAACAACCATTCGTTACAACTTCCAAATAACCAATGCCAAGCCAGTACGCCGACTGGGTTTATCAGGCAATATGAACAACATAATATGATTACGTGGCTCCTTCTCTTGTGCAACCAGCGGTTCCCTCCAGGAACTCCATAGGTGACTCACTTGACTGCAGGCTAGCATGGCCCCACAATACCCACTCACACTACACAAGGATGATACCCCTTTTTTGCAACACAGCTCCTCGGGCCTATCCATCCCTTCTAGTGTCCTTTTGTGTGAGCATAGAAAGGTTACCACTGCCCATACAGTCCTCTTTGAGCACCCTTCTTCACTTTGCCCCTTACGTGCAACACCAAGTTGCATTTGTGTAAGCTGTTAGCACAAGAAGGATAAGCAGGCTCATCAGTATTACTGCCCAAAAATTGTAATCATATTTCATATCATTCACTATCAAGTATTGAAACACCGGGAATGCGTCCATTCCCTTAGGGTGTAGTCAATATTGAAAACCCTACCATGACCCAGCACCAGAAAAGGTGTGCACCCCCTTTTTGATGTGCGCCATGTAGGCCCTAATCATACTCAAGCAGTCTGGAACAATAATGAAATAATAAAACATGCTCTGCATATTAAATCTAATAATTTAGACATGCATGTTCTTGTCTAGGGTCACAGAATACTCATTCATTTTGCATATGTGTCTCACATGCCTTCTGGGCATAGCTTTACCATCTCACTTTCATGGTTTACCGACATGCTGTTTGGTTGAGACAATGGCGTTTTACCCGAAACCCATTTCCAAAGCATGGAATCCTTCCTATCTAGTTTGGCTTCTGCAGGCCATCACACATGATCTTCCAATCTGAGGTTTACAACTGCTCTTACTAACAAAACTTATAGCTCTCAACCATGAGATTTCTCCTCATACGCTCTAGATCAAATTTCACAGTCATATCATTCATACAATTCTGTCCTTCCACAAAGTATTCTAGCAGCCCATCAATCATGATTGAGCTCTTCATGCACTTACTATTTTGCATTCACAACAACTCATGAAATGATCCTAGAATTATCATCAATTCATCATTTCATTCATTATTTATTTTGCAATAACATATGCATCATCCCTATGCATTCATACAATGCATCACAAGATTTATAAAATCTCTTAATGCACATCTACTCAATGCTACCTTGCATTGTTTCATGAGTACTATGCATTCAAGCATATTATGATCGAGACATGACTATCTCATATAACTTGCATTACCATAATCAGGACCACCAATCCTTACTTGCTTTGGTTATTAAGCACATAACCAACATACACATGGCATGATATAAATTCATATGAATGCATTGAGATTTCTAAACAGTCATAGGATGTAAGGATCATTTCCTTCACTTACCCACACCTCACCAAGCTTGGTAGGTAAACAGTCCCAATCGATATTCAATATCACATGCCAACTAACTCAACATAGCTCAAACATAGTTGAAGAGATCTTACCAAATCCCCTTTCAACATTCCTGCAATTTGGCACCAATAATCATTACCTGCATGGTTACCATTAACATCGCCTGATGTTACCTGATCAGTTGGCCTCTTACCAAGGCTGCTCGGTCCTTTTGCCAACTTTATGATCATAGATTTGTTGCACCATCCTTTCTGCATAAGGTTGCTGGCTTCATGCAACAACATCCCCAACATGTTTAGCCATGCTCTTTGTTATCTTTGGTCCTACAACCAATACCAACATCAATAGTGATTATCAACCACAATATTCTCTATTAGAGGTTCATTGCATATGCAGACTTCATTCTTTTACCAATATGCAATATCTCATTCATGCACAAGCATTTCCATATGCACTATGCAATGTTTGTTAAGATGTCATCTAGTGCATATACATCTATGTAATCCCTTACATTTTTAACATTTTTATGCCATATGACAATTTCATAATTCCAAGTATGATAACAAACAGAGGTTTAAAGAATTCTTCCCTTTTCGATCCCTCCTCGTATCATGGAATTTCTCTTCCATATCATGCAATTGTAGAAATTGCCCATATTGACAACAAATTTTGTTTGTCAAAACAGCCGCTGGCACTCTTCTGCACTAAATAACTATGATATCTGTAGACCTCATTCAAACTCTGGTCATGCATCATTGTTCCCTGCTGAACAAGCTTTCTAACGCCTGTCTTCATGCTCCATTCCGACATCAGGTGCGGAAACTGCATCCCTTCAAAAATGACAACTTTCACTCCAGTTCTGCACATTTTACACAGTTGCATTTTGGTCCCGAATGCCAACTTCAGCCACCTGCGGAAGAAAATCTATGAGGAATCACAAAAACTTTTCTATCGGGCGGAATTAGTCCATATAACAAGGAACACTCAGCAATTCACGGATCTCAATTCCGATGCACCGTTCATCTTCTATGAATTTCTGGGTTTCACTACTTCTCACTTTTCGCATTTTCCCAAAATTCCAAATTTTGGGCCAAAAACGGCTATCTCCCAAACGGTGCATTTCTGGAAAATCTTCGTCTAACGGAAGCTGTCCGTCTTAATGAGAATATGAAATGTCTAGTTCAGTAAAATTTCTGATTCCCACATCTAGGGTCACTTTTACTGCCCACAAGCTTTTCAAAATCCCGAAAAAGTGGCCCGGAACAGTGCTTTTTGGCCTTCTTGATCACCCCGACTCCATATCCTTTGGAGTTTGGTTCCCAGATTCTGATCTTAACATCGTGCCTGCTTCATGACTGCCTCGTATCAATTTCAGCTTAAACCGGCCTTTTGTCAAGCCTCGGGACTCTGTCCTTTAAAAGCCACTATTCCCCAATTTCTGTCAAATCGGAGTGTAATGGGATAGGGGTCTTCACTGATCTTTTCATGGCCCTCGCCAATGGCCTCCGAGCCCCACAGGAATCATCGCATTCTGAGTTCGGATGCTCCTGCTATCCAAAAATCGAGTTTTAGTCACCCTTTTTTCTTTTTTTTTTTTTTTTTTTTTTTTTTTTTTTTAATTTTTTTTTATTTTCCGGTTCGGCCGCGTGGGCCGGTTCTCCGAACGCTTCCGCAATGGCGGAGCGATTCGCTGAACTCTCCCGCACTGCGGAGCCATTCGGCGAATGCTCCCGCAACTGCGGAGCCATTCGGCGAAGGCTTCCGTTGCGGAGCCATTCGGCGAATGCTCCCGCAACTGCGGAGCCATTCAGCGAAGGCTTCCGTTGCGGAGCCATTCGGCGAATGCTCCCGCAACTGCGGAGCCATTCGGCGAAGGCTTCCGTTGCGGAGCCATTCGGCGAATGCTCCCGCAATTGCGGAGCCATTCGGCGAATGCTCCCGCAATTGCGGAGCCATTCGGCGAAGGCTTCCGCCGTTTCGGAAGACTTTCCCGAAGCCTCCCGCGATTTCGGAGCCCTTCGCGGAATCCTTCCGCCGTTTCGGAAAGCTTTCTCGAACCCTTCCGCAATTTCGGAACCGTTCGCGGAATCCTTCCGTAGTTTCGGAAGACTTTCCCGAACCCTTCCGCAATTTCGGAACCGTTCGCGGAATCCTTCCGCAGTTTCGGAAGACTTTCCCGAACTCCTTCCGAAACAAACTTTAAACAAAATTTTCGAAAACACTTTAGAAAAATTTTCTTCTTTTCGGAGCATTTTGCCGAATTTTTCCGCGTTGCGGGACAACTCGCGGAATCCTTCCGCAAATTTCGGAAGAGAATTCCTTCCGAAAATTTCGGAAGAGAATTCCTTCCGCAAATTTCGGGGCAACTTCCCGAATTCCTCCGCGTTGCGGAAAACTTCGCGGAATGCTTCCGCAGTTTCGGGGCAATTCACCGAATGCTTCCGCAGTTGCGGAAGACATTCGGGAATTCTCCCCGAAACAGTCTTAAACGAATTTTTCAAATAGACTTAGGAAAATTCAAAATTTTTCATTCATTTATCATTCGACAGTCCATGCAATGGATTCACAATTAATCCCTATACACACACACAAAATTCAAAATTCAAAATGCATGTACACACAAAATGCATTTTAGTTCCTTTTAATGCGTTTTAGCTCCCAATACAAAATGCATGTACACTCAATGATTTGCATTTCTGTGAAGGGCCCAACAGCCGTAGGGTTGAACCTAGAGCTCTGATACCATTCTGTCACGTCCCCTCCCATCCAAACAGCTAGATGGAGAGGATCGTGAGGTTAAACCGGGCATCTAGCCCCATAAACTTGTAAACCAAGCACTCACATGATTTAAAAGAGATATGGGATGTATAATTAGGAGAGAAACACAGCGGAAATAAACAATTTCACATCCATTATACATTCAATATTTTCATGCCATTCATCAATCTAAACAATATCAAATTATCAAGTGAGAATGCTTATCTTAAACCAAGTAATCCCTGAGCAACCAGCTACGCTTCTGCAACGTTCCACCCAACCGTAGGCCAGTGTGCTCCTGGAGCTCTCAGCACCACTACCACCCCCGAGCTGGGCATGATCTCCACAAGGAAAAAGGGGAAAACAGGCTCTCACATAGCCAAGGGTATATCAAAATCAGCCAAGCCCATCAGCAATTGGGTTTCTCAGGCTGTTAAGAGATGGGTGCATGCATCATCAAAAAACATAAGTGTTGGGCATGAGAAAAATGCCTATACAGTGAAGTTCCCAACAGTGGGTTTCTACCAGTTCCAGAAAAACGTGGGTAGACTCAAAACGAAATGGTAACTAGGAAAATCGACTAGGAGAGCAACCCATTTCAGAAAAACGCCCCAAGGGCAAAAACGACCTCTCCCTCAGTCCAAAATCGCATCCCTCCTTCCCCAGCTGCTCCAAAATACCAAAACGAGTTTCTGGGCATGGAAAAACGCAGGGTTATGGCCAAAAAACGTGAGGATCAACTTCAGGGAGCTCCGACTGCGTGAGAGCAAGAATGGCCATGGGTGCAGAATGGCTCTTGGGCCAATTTCGTGGGGGTTTTCTTGCCCAACAAGCAAAAACACGATTTTCCAAGTTGATGGCTTGCCCATGCACGAAAATGGACAGCCATACCTCTCCCATCCCAAGGCATTTATTGTCTCAACCAATTCTTGGAAGAATTAAAATGATTGGGTGCATGAGACCAAATGGGTAGTTGAGAGTTCATGGGCTTTCTCATTGACACATGGATTAAAACCATCGGCTCAAGGGTTCCATTATTTTCCCTCCCTCTTCCTTGTACAGATCATGCCCCCATCTCTTTTGTTGCATTGCGTAGCTGGTTGTGGGTTTTTCATTAAAATTGCATATTTACATGATGTCCGATTTTACATTGTGCACTGCTAGCACAAGAACCGTATGCATCTATTCTAATTGCCGATACATAAAACGATAAGTCAGTGGCGGGGCCTTGGCCTTGAGCTCCTCACCATGACTAAATGACAATATTTACATCATTTACAATATTAATGCAATAGGGTTAAGCTGGGGACGTTACAAGGCACCTAGTCAGTTACCAAGATATTGATCCAGTCTGGGACTGGAAGCTCAGCCTGGGGCTGAGAGCCATTCTCTGGGAGAATGGAGGCACCTGGTCAGTTACCAGGATTTCACTGTAAGCCCTAGACCGGGTCTGGGAAAGTGATGTACTCCTTTCCTTGATCTATGGGCTATGCACTTGATCTTGGTGGCAACAAGAGGGTGAAGTAAAGCAATTAATTTATCTCCCTATGATGATGTACTTGGAGTGGACATGAAGATCTTGAAGAACACCTGCATGATTTATTGAAGATAAATGAAACCCAAGCATAGCTTGGCTTGGTCCATGAACCCACCATTTAGAAGAAGAAAAATAAATATATATTTATTTATTTATTATGGATTGGCTCATTAGTGAAGAAAAGAAAAATAAAATGATGTAAATATGTGAAGGACAGGTGGACAGGTCGGCCTCATACTTATTTCTTTTTGGAGGACAAAAATAAATAATAATAAAAAAAGAGAAATTAATTTAAGGACAGGTCGGCCTCATTGTATGAATTGTTTGCCACTCGACCTTCTATAAATAAAGAGGAAGAATCTCTCATTATGATCATCGATTTTTTAAGTGTCTCCTCTGCTCAGCTCGTGGGTGACTTCCTTATTCGCTGAGTTATCTATCTACTGCTGGTTCTTACCTCTAGAAGAAGTCGACTCCAGTTTTTGTTCACACTCTTTTCTGCTGGTTTAAAATACCCTATCTCAGCTAGGGTTTTACTGCTGCCATCCAATTTCTACTTGAATTTTCTGCTGTGTATACCCGAGCCCTGCTAGGGCATTTTTATTGTGCACCCGAATTTGTACAGGGTCTGTCTCAGGTTACAGCAGCCCCAGAAAAGGCTTCCACAAGTCACTACAGCCCAGCAGTAGTTCACGGCACTCTTAGCAGGGTATACATCAGTGAAACAGTGACATCTACAGGCATGTACAGGTTGACTATGCAAGATTGAAGTTGCTCCAGGCATCTAGCATCAGTTACAGTTATTCAGTGGCAGATTAGGGTCAGCTGGCATTGTACAGGGTTCTTCTTGATTAGTGAAACAAATTCCTATTTGTTGTAAAGGCTTGTTTTAGCCTATTATTGTAAAAACTCAGTCATCTCATTTTGGAGATAAATTATTAAATTGCTTTGGGGTTTTAGTCCTTAAAAGGATTCCTCGTGAAAAATTACTGTGTTCAATTTTTGTGGATGTGTAATTACTGATAGCTATTTCTGCATTTTTATTCACAGTCTGTCATTGCTATCAAGTTTCAAAATTTTAACACATTATACCTTCTATATTAGAGAAAGATGGGATGTGAATCATGAGCAAGATTGAGAATTCAACTCCTGTTACTTGCCTTTTCCATCTAAAAGCTAAAATAATCTATATTTTCGTTGGCTCTTATCTAGCCCCTGATATGGTGTACCTTTCCACAACATTAAATCTATCACATAGATGAGGCCCAGAATCTAGATCTACCACTGTATTGGCATATGCACCATTTAAGGGTCACTTAATCAAAGATTCTGAGAGAAGTTTGGATGCCTTGTCTTTATGAATCCCACTTGAATTGATGTGCTATGAGAATTCTCAATCCTTGTCTATATGAGATATGACATCAAATTTAGTGTCCATACTAGATGTGTTCAGATCTCACACTCACCATAATGTTGTTTCCTTTGTTACCTTTGCCTCCACTCTTGGGTTTGCAAAACACCAAAACAATTAGTCATGGGTTATGGGAGTAAATTGTAATGGCAAAGGAAACTTCTTAGCAAAATTCACTGCAAATGTGTGGCTCGATGACAGTTTTGAAGAGAAAACAATAGATATTGAGCAAGAAATGAGATCATTTCTCTTTCTTTATGTTCAACTTCACATAGTCCATCTCTGTAAAGTATCTAACATGTTGATTCATAGTTATTTTGTTTCATTGGTAATGCTATGTGTCTACATGTTAAATCATACTATGGTTATAGCATTGGTATCTAATATCTGATTATTATTTGAGCATATTCACTGGCTACTCGATCACATAGTATGTAGGTCATGGCATCCTCATTATTCCAATAGATACTTAATGGGAACAAAACAAATAATTAATTCTTGAATGTAAATCTCTTAAAAATCCACAGATCTTGTACAGGTTTGGTAAAGCTCTTCGTAAAGATAATGCATTGTTTTTCTTTGATTCACACAAAAATATGTCAATGATTTTATTTGGGATAAAAAACTCTATTAAGCTCAATGAATTTTCTAACTTGTATGTTTTTTATTAAGTTTAGATATGAATTGGCACAAAATGGACATTGTCAACATCACAAAACCTAAATTTGAGGTTATAGCTGTGAGAATTGTGATTCCATTCATTCAATTTTTCGCATTATCAAATCTTCACTCCTATGATTATTCCCTTTTTCCTAATTCTATGCATCTTTATCTATCACACTTATTCACGTTCTTCTTGTTGTTTCTACTAGCATTGTCATGAGTATGATGATACTTGAATGTTTTTAGAATGCCTTGTAGCTCTCTTTCCCTTTGCCTCATCCCAAGACTAAGATCACTGAGACATACCATTTATATCCTTAATGATTGGAGCAACAATTTTTATGCTTGGATGGGATTCTTAAAAAAACTATGAAGAAGGTAACATAATCCTTGTTATCATCAGATCTGTGCATTAGTGATTATGATCTAGCATCCATTCTATCACAAATTTTTAAATGATTCGAGAGATAAAGTGAACAATCAATATCCTCAATAAGAATATATACTTGGTAGTTTTGATAAGTAATTTCCTTTAGCTTTGTGTTTGTATGGAATCTGGAACCAGGAAGCTCCAAATCTAAGCTGCGGGGAATCTCTCTAGCCCCCTTCGCTTCGCTCCCAATTCGCAATCCCGAAGGAAGCGATGAGGAATCGATCCCAGAATCGCAATTCCTCTACGCTTCCTCTCGGGATCGATTTCCCAATTCGCGATTCTAGGGAGAAAAAAACGATCCCTGGTTTTTTAGGAATCGATCTAGAATCGACGCTTCCAGATCGATTCCTGAGCGATCCCGAGCCAAAAAAATCACTCCCGAAAACACTTCCTGAGTGATTCCGCGAGCTTGGCGGACTTGAATCTGATTTTTCTCAATTTTGCAATTTTTTTTTGTTTTTTAGGAATTGGCTAGGGTTCATTTGGGCAAATAAAGTCTATTGGACTCCATTTGGACTCATTATATTCCTCATTTCATTGATTTCACTTCTCTTGCTAAGGCTTTGAGTGGGTTTGCTAGTTATTTGAGAGCAAATTTGTGGGAGCTTGAGAGCAAATTTTTCACACAGATCCAGGGGTGAAAATGGGTATATGCTTGCATTAGAAAAGTTGGTCCCTGATGAGGATGAGTGTGCTCAAGTACAAAGTGAATTGAGCGAATACATCAGTGAGCATGGAGTCTTTGGTGCCCTGCATGCAACCAAAGATCGAGATAGATTGGATCCTATCCGTTGGTGGAACATGTATGGCTCTGGAGCCTCATATTTGCATAAATTGGCGGTGAGAATGCTTTCACAGGTTGTTAATAGCTCTTCTACAGAGAGGTGTTGGAGCACCTACAGCTTCACCCACAATGTAAAGAGAAACAATCTGAATGTAGAACACGTAGAAAGCTTGGTTTATGTGCACTACAACTTGAGGTTGTTGTCTCATTATTGTGAGGCGGCCAAGAATGATAGAACATTTTTGACTTGGGACAACAATCCAAAGGAGGCTAATGTGGAGGATGGAGCCATAGCATTAGAGCGCTTGGAGGCTAAACTATTGGGTGATCATGATGATCCAATTCATACTACAAGTACCCGTACAGAGATGCCACCCCCAAGCAACAACAAATTTCCAGATGCAAGAGTTTTGCCTTTAGCTTCACAACGTCCAACAATCCATGGGGGCCTTTCATCTTTTTCTCATGTTCCACAATCACTTCCAGCAGCTCCTATTCCACCTAGACCACGAGAAAAGAAATTGGAAGTTTCTCATGGCAAGCGGAAAGCTTAGTAGATACTAGATAGTATCATAGTACTTTGTATTTCATGTTTACTACGGCCTATTTTGTAAACATTATGGCCTAGTTTGATGGCAAATATTATATGTTTTGAAATTTGAAGGTTGATGTTGTTGATGATTGATGATTGATGATTTGATCATTTAATAACAATGTTATAAGTTATAGCTCCTAGATGATTGATGTTATATCAATGTGTACTAAATGGTTATATGAATATCTATGTTTTCATGTTTTCTATAGCTAATTTGGCATAATACATGTTTTTTTAATATATATGCATCAAAATATATTAAAATATATATTATATAAAAAACGCTCCCAAAATGGAAGCTTTTGAAAATTTCACTTTTCGCTCCCGCTCCTAACAGCCTTGTCTGTTACTTCCTCCTCAAGTACTATGCAAGGCCTAGATCCTATTTCCCTCAATGGTTCTAGTGATCCATTTGAACTTACTGAAGATACCAGTGTAGTTCCCACCACTACTCACACTCTTCCAATTTAGGCACGGAAGACACTTGAATCTACAGGTATTGAGGTTGGTATTCCATCAGACTCTCGAAGGACTAGAGCCAATTTTGCTCTCATGGCAAAAGTATTAGACACAGATGATCCTTCCACTTATGCAGAAGCTAAAGGCAAGCCAAAATGGGAGAAAGCAATGGTTGTTGAATATGACTCTTTAATGAAGAACAATACTTGGAACCTTGTCCCACTTCCTCCTGGTAAGAATCTTGTTGGTTGCAAATGGGTTTATAAAACAAAGTTCACTGCAGAAAGACAGATTGAAAAGCATAAAGCTCGGTTAGTCACCAAAGGCTTTCTTTGGAAAGAAGGTATAGTACTATAGATTACACTGAAACCTTTGCTCCCGTTGCTAAAAAGAACACCATCAGAACCATCACTTCTCTTGCTGCATCTTTTCAATGGGAAATTCACCAAATGGATGTCAATAGTGCTTTTTTAAATGGTGATCTTCGTGAAGAAATTTATGCAACAACCACCTGGTTTCATCACCTCTGAAAATTCAAGCTTGGTATGCAAATTGAACAAGTCTTTGTATGGTCTTAAATAGGCACCTAGGGCTTGGTATGAGAAAATTGATACTCGTTTCTTGAAGATTGGTTCCAAGTAGTGTCGATCTAATCCAAAACTATATGTCAAATTCTTTGAAGATGATGCCCTCATTGTTGTTCTTTATGTGGATGATCTAATCCTCACAAGCAGCTAGCTTTCCTCAATCCAGGAATTGAAGAATGATCTTAAGCAACATTTTGAAATGACAGACTTAGGCATCTTGCATTATTTTCTAGGTCTTCAGGTCTGGCACATGGCTGGGATCTTCCTTTCTCAGCCTAAGTATGTTTTGGATTTGCTAGTTCGGTTTCATATGAATGATTGTAAGCCTTCACCAATACCATTTCAGTCAAAGTTCAAATTAACTACTGATTGTGGCACTCCCCTTATTGATGTGACACACTATACTCAACTTGTTGGATGTATGATCAATCTGACACATAGCATGTTTGATATCTCTTTTGTTGTTAGCATGGTCTCCAGGTTTATGCAAAAGCCTCACGATAGCCATTGGAAAGCAGCTAGAAGGATTCTCAGATATCTTCAAGAATCTCTACATTATGGTGTTTTCTATTCTAGTAAGGTTTATGTTTCACTTCTTGGTTACACCGATTCTGATTGGGCAGGAGGTACCACTGACATGAGGTCTACTGCAGGATATGTCTTTTAGCTTGGTTCAAGTCCAATTTCATGGTCTAGTGAGAAGTTGAGGACACTTTCTCTTTCTTCTTGTGAAGCAGAGTATAGGGCAGCTAAAGAAGCAGTGTGGATCCGGCATGTCCTTACTGAGCTTGGACTAGTTCAGAATGCTCCTACTGAGCTAAGATGTGACAATTAGAGTGTTATCCAGCTTGCTACAATCTAGTATACCACTCCAAAGCCAAACACATTTACCTTGATACTCATTCATTCGAGATCTGCTTGCTGATGGTGTTATTTGTTTGGAGTATTGTGCTACAGTCTACTAAACAGCAAGCTACTATTATCTTCACCATATCCATGATAGAGGCAAAGTTTCTCCACCTTCACAACTTATTGGAGATGCAAGAAGTTGTCATCAAGGGGGAATGTTAGCATAATGACATCTTCCTCCAACTGTGTTCTAGCCCTCTAGTCATCATTAAGGCGGAATGTTAGAATGTGTCAATGATTGTCTAGTGGTCTCATTTACAGTTGTACAAATCCTAAGGCATTTTGTAAACATAATGAGTCATATTTAGATAATTAGGCCATGTTATTCTTCAATAACTAACTAACTTATAAAAGGAGTTATCCCACATTCATCATGGGATGTGTTCTCCTGTCCCTATAACATATATAATAGAGGTGAAGGAGACCCAATTGAATGCAATGTAATGTGATATATGCATAAGTGGGGAGCCCAAGCATTGTAAGATTGGAGAGTTTACTTGAGGAATAGAAGATCGGCTTCCATGGATGTTTCCCCATCTTAGGGTTTTACCACATAAATCCCTTGTCTCTCCCTTATTTCTGGATTTTGATTTACTATTTTATTGAATGTTTTCCATATGAGTTTAGACTGGTTAGATCTTTGACTATTTGTTATTGCATTTATTTCCTGATCTAACAGACAGGAACTCCCCGGTGGAGTCATCAATATGTAGCATGATAATTAGAGCGAGGTACCATAGTACCCCAAAGAGAAGCAAGCCTAATCACTTTGAAAGGAAGCAGACTCGCCACTTGGTTTATGAGTTAATAAGGTTTCTAAGAAACAACTTGCCTAATATTTGCTAGAAGCAAAAGAACATCATCGATGGCCAAGTCCATGTCATCTAACCTCTACATGTCCTTGCACTACATAGGCTTTTACCTCTTTATCACCTAAATAAATCAGCACTGCTGGATCAAATTTTATGGGAACATTTGAATAAGAAACAAGTAAAAGAAATAGATTAGCTTATATTTTTGCTTCCAATTCTAAATGAAAACGGAGAAAGTTAGTTCGGTTTTCTATTTAATTGTCCTTATCACTGTAGCATTGTTTGTTGTACACTGCAGTTGATTCCATCTCTAGATAACTACATAAGGTTGGTCCTGGATCAAGCTCATTTGTGAATATTTCAATGTATCACCAGCATATGATTCCTTGTCTTCAGCTGACCATGCATAAAAAATAATTAATCTTGCCCCCAAATCATCTTTCTGCACATCCTTACCCAGTGATATACAAAGAATTCAAAAAATGAAAACAGAAAAGGTTAGTTTGGTTTTCTATATAGTTGTACTAGTTACTGTTGTGAGCTTTGTTGTAAACTGCAGTTGATTCCATCTACCTAACTAGTTAAGGGATGGCCTTGGATCAAGATAACTTATGATTATGTTGATTCCATCTACCTAACTAGTTAATAGATGGCCTTGGATCAAGATAACTTATGATCATTTTAATATATCACTGGCATGTGATTCCTTGCCTGCCTTTGATTTGAAGCTACCCCAAAATCATTCTTTCTGCACATCCTTGAAATTATTGACATTTGTTGCCTCTTCCAAGAGATTGCATCGAATTGATGTTAGAAGATTTGCTGTCCACGTCAATGATCTGGCATATGATTTACACTTACCAATCCTTAACTGGTTGGAGTAAACAAATATCTCGGAGGATCTTATTGATTTGTTTGCACTCTTCCTCTGTTTTATCCTCAAGCCAAAATTGAGGATTTTATGCACTTACATGTAGCCTAAAATTTTGGATTCTAGGTCTGGGTATTATTGATGCAAAATTCCAGTAAGTGGCCAACTTGCCCTATTTAATTATATGCATGCATGTCAAAGGGTCTCACTGGTCGATGAAATCAGGGTGTTGGCATGCTTGTACCAAGGTTCAATTATCCTATGTGACATGTTTGCCCTTGTGGGTCAACAAGCCACTGTGTCACGGGGTCGCCTAGTACCCAACTTTTTCATTGTCCCAGACTTCCGTGCGGCACTGCCCAGGGCCAAGCCGAGGGTGACACCAGCCCGACCGACGCACCGGCAGACCATGCCTTACACCTGCGGAAGCTACATTTAGCTTTATCACACTTATATCTTTGTTACAGTTATGTATTGTTTGAAACTTAGCCATTTCCACACTTAGCCAATAAACCAACACATACACAAAGAATAAGAGAAAGACACCAAAGATGTGGATGGGTGCCCAAACCGGCGCACCCAAGTATTCTTTATAAAACAAGTACAGATTACAAAGAGTTGCAAGGGAGGTGGCCGCAGGCCAAACCCTCCAGAAGAACCCACAAGACCACCTTGCCACACCTTCTTTTCTTTGCCAACCGAATCTGCCTTGCCACTCAGCCCAAGTGACATGCTCCCCTTGAGCTAGGTCTGCTCCCCTGCAGCCTGCTCCTGTGGATGGGTCACACTTCTGCCTCGGTGAACACTTGGTCTCTTTTCTCCCACTTGGATGATGATACCTCAAGCCTTCCTCACGAGCCTTTACTTATAGCCATCGCTTGGCATAGGGGTGCACCCAAGGCATGCCTTGTGGCGCCTCTTAGCCAACACGCTAAGTGTGCCGCCTTTCTTGCTTGCATCCCACGCCTTGTCCGTCCGATGTGCTTCTTGTTCGCTTTCCGGGCGCGCGGCCTTCTCGGCGTGCTCCAACCTGTCCTCTTGCTACATGCCGATGCGCTTTCTATTGAGACGTGCCCACCAACACGCTCCATGCTTATGCTGTGCTTGCCTTGCTTGCCACGCAAAGGCGTTTTGGGTGGGCGTACACTCCCAGCTCAAGGTGCGCCCCACTTGGTGCGGCTACTTATGCCGGCATCCGGGTTGGGGTGTTACACACTGCATTCTCAAACAGAAGCTATCATGGCCATTAACTGCAACACAGCATCCCACTTCTTAATAGGTCGTGGATGCTCAGCAGTCAAAGTATTAGGAAGCATCTTGCAATACTTCCTTTAAATATCTGCATGACTCAAAATTGAAGTTTGAGTTCCATGTTTTCCAATTCATGCCATAGAATTCAATTTTGAGATTTCAATAGATCGTTGTATGATGTGTAAACAGTCACTTTTTTCCTGACATTGCTATTTAAAATTTTGAAATCTCATTATATAACAGGCTTAATGACAGACATGCTGGTAAAGATGATATTTCCTAACAGTTTTTATGATTAAAACTTCTTATTACCCAGGACTATTATATGTGTACTTGTCCAAGGTAGGAAAAGCATTCTCACGTACCTCCTCATATGCCTTCATGGCTTTATGGAACTAACAACATGAATATAGGAAATGTCCCAGATAAATCCATACTCGAATAGAATCAAGAGATATGTTGATTGCTTCTCTCAAAATCTTCGCTGCTTCATTATGAATGGACATCAATTCATAACACCTTTCTGTAATTAATGGGTAATTAACATCGCGGTAGACATAGAACACTACACTTTCATATTTAATTATTTGGTACGCCTCAAGAGGTAGAAGCAAGACTCAGGCGGTATCAACAAAGTGGCCATTTGGGGTATAGTTTTCTCCCAAAAGAGTCGGCAAACTCAAAAGATGCCGCATTAATTCTGAAGCAAAGAGGTCAGCATCCACACTTAATTTGGCTGAAGCTTCCCATTTATTACAAAGCATGTCAGCCTTTCTCAAGTAACTTTTGGTAGGATTGTCTTCACCCGGGATACATGGATCTGCAGAGAATTCATATGTTTAGTGCTGATTTTGTTTGAAATCTCAACAATATGCTCTGGTTACGTATACTCTGACATTAAAATTGCAATAAAGTTATTTTGTTCACTTTGTAATTTAATACAAGAGACGTAGGTCACCTTTTCTGTATGAGGCAGCAAAAAAAGACATTTATAAGGGCGTTATCCAAAGTAAATATGCAAAAGGAACCAGCGAAGAATTTTGCACTATAGTTGCATACCATTTCATCTTATGGGTGCCTAATAGACAGCTGTGAGCAACATCGTAACAGCCAGACCGTAGTGATCAAAAATTCATTAGCAGCCCAGGCGGACCTCCCAAGCCATGCGACAATGTGGGTGCCTAATAAGAATGGAATTATGTGCAATCCCTGAGCTTCGCCAACCAAAAGAAAAAATCTACTCCTACAAAATCTTAGTCATTCGAATAACAGATTTTAGTTTCCGTGCTTCACGATAATAACCCGACTTACAGAGAGCAACATGAACTGCAGCATGTGTTGAAGCACAGACGGTAATGTGATTTTTTAAACAGCTAAGCAAAACATTGTAAGCATTGAGAACTCTTCCTGCTTTGCAAAGCCCGTGCAATAAGGAGGTATATGTAATATGATCTTTCTCTCGTATCTTTTGGAATAGATGAATTGCAATATCCACTCTGCCAACTTTACAAAAACCAGCAATCAATGCATTGTATGTTACAACATTTGGGACACAGCCCCTTCTTATCATTCCATTAAAATGGCTATAGGCTGCATCAATATCACCTACTTTGCAAAGCCCATTAATGAGTATGGTGTTGGTGTAGACATCACTAATCCAACCACTGGACTCCATATCATATAGCAATCGGAAGGCTCTTTCTAGTTCACCTGCTTTGCAAAAGGTGTGAATGATTGCATTATATGTCGTGAGATCCAGAATAGTGCCTCTGCTCAACATATGCTCTATACAAGCAGAAGCTTCTCGAAATTTACCCAGCTTAGACAAACCAGTGATTACTGTACAATAAGCAAAAGCATCACAAGCATAACCTTTGCTCTTTATCTCTGAAAACACCCTGAGCCCCTGTTCAATCTTTCCTGATCTAAAGCAGCAGTTCATGACTGTCGTATATGTAATAATGGTTGGGGCGTAACCCATCTCCCCAGCCTCCTCCAGAAGCCTACGCGAATCAGTTAATTTTCCAGCCTTGCAAAGCCCATCAACAAGAATGTTGTAAGTGATGATTTTTGGGGAAAAACCGCGTCCTTTCAATTTCCTGAACAATTTAAGAGCGTCCGATGCCTTGCCGTTCTTGCAGAGTCCATTTAGTATAATATTATACGTGGTATCACATGGAACAAGATCTCTTGCCATCATGTCTTGCACAAGCTTGTTCGCCTCTTCCAACTTACCGGCCTTGGAGAAACCATGTATCATGGAATTGTAACTGTAAACATCTGGAGAGTATCCATTACGCAACATTTCTTCGAAAACATTCAGCGAATGCGACAACATCGATTTCCTGTTATAACCAGCAATCACTGTATTAAAACTAATAACATCCGGAACACAGCCGGCCTCCTTTACTCTATCCAAAATCAGACGGGCTTCCTCTACTCGATCGGCCTGACAAAACCCAGTAATCAATGAATTGTATGTTACAATATCCGGAACATAACCCCAGTTAATGCTCTCTTCTATGAGCGTTTCAGCCTTTTCAAGCTGCCCAGCTTTGCAAAATGCATGGACACATATGTTCAGATATCGAGTCTCCCTACCCTTTCTCTTCAAGGCATCACTCACAATACAATAAGCCCTGTCACCCTGCATTGCGCTGCAAAGTTCCCTTATCAGCGCGGCGCAGCACGCCTCACTGGGCAAAAACCCTCGAAGTTCCATGTTTTCTAACAAGAATGCAGCGTCTTCGGCTTTTCGACGGTCGCAGAGTCCAATGATTCGGGAATCCAGAGCAGGAACATTGGGGTTCATGCCATTTTCAAGCATCTCGGCATAGATTTCTATGGCCTCAGCTAGAAAGCCTTCTTCAACAAGACTGGTGAATAGGATAATATAGGTTTTTTTATTTGGTTTCTTAAACCTTCTATTATTTCTCCGTTTTAATGATTCAAAGGCCCTTAGTGGGTGTTTATCTGAGTTTTCGCAAGCTACATTGGAAGTTTTCTCGGGAATTTTATCCTCGGACGAATTTCTCTCTGAGGGAGTACACGAGGTAGCCTGAACTTGAAAACAATGGATTTTGGAATTTGGGTTACCTGGAAACGAGTTTTTTAAGGTTGCGGTGGAATACGCTATGGAGTTGATGCTGATCGGTGCTCGGACAATACGTGCAGCTGATCGCATTGCTGAAGGCCTCCCCAGAAACCTTCAGGGTGATTCATTCGCTTGCATTCTCTTTCTTATTCGTTATGTTGTCAGGTCCATCATACAGCAGAATAAGGGTTGTAATGTTGTTTGTAATACAAGGCGGAGCTTGAGCTTCCTGCCGTAGCTAAGTAGCATACATACCCCGAATCAGAAAGGGAGGAGTCGGTGTTTTTTTATGGTAAGCTTGCTCTCCAAGGGAACATCAAAGGGAATGAGAGTAGAGACACAAGGAAAGGGTTAATTGATTTTTTCGGGGAAACACCAGTGAGAATAGAGACAGAAGGGTCTTGGTTCAGGGTGTGAGCGTCTTTTCATTATGTCTTGGTTAAGGGTGTGAGCGTCCTTTTATAGTTCGGTGGGGTTTTTTTTGTTTCTTCCCCGGGTAGAGGGCTGTATTTGGATCTATTATTCTTATACTTGTCAATAAATTATAGCTAATTGAAAAAAGAGACAAAAGGAAGGGTTTTTCATTCAGATGACTTTAGGTTCAAATGAGCTAATACATTGCACAAAGATAGATAGATAGATTTTTATTAAATGGTTTAGTAGAGTATAGGTGTCACATACCTATAATTTTCGATGAAATTTTTTTGTTTTGAAATTTCTATTCAACAAATGATGTTGATTGAGATAAAATGTAAAATATTGATTTTACTATGTAAACTAAAACGGGGGAGAGTAGATGTAAATCTCTTAAAATAAAGATAATTTTTTAAATAACTTGTTAATATCTTTTAGTTAAATACATTAATTGGGTAATGATCCCTTTATTGAATGTACATTAAGGATTATATTACTACAGATTTGAATTATTTTCCATATTATCAAGTTCTTCTTAATGGTAAATTTGAGAATGGTTTTGAAAATTTCATTGTTGTGAGAATTTGGCTAGTGAAGAAATTAAGTTTTGTTTATTTTATGTGTTTTAAAATATTTGGTCGGTTTGGGACTTTCAAAAGAAGAATTATTACTTGTACTTCAATACAACAAAATTCTTACTAAAATTTAATAAGAATGTTCTAGAACCCAGAGTTTGTAATTGCTTGTGAAATTGATTGAAAAAACTAAATCTATGGATGTCATTCACAAGTGAAAACTAAATATGTGGGCAGGTATGACAATTAGTTCACTTAGTACAGCCTGAGTGGGCCTAACGGTTAAGAGCATGTGTTTCCTCCTAGGAGGTCATGGGTTCAATTCCAGAGGGGGGTAGGGTATGTACACCTCTATTGACTTTAGCAGTTAAATCGTTGCACAGAGGCGGGTCCCTTGTCTCGCTAATAAGGGGGTCTCATACACCAAATTGGTGTCTCGCTTGGCGGTGACCTTAAAAATAGATTATTATTATTAATAATAAAGACAACATTCAACTTCATACAATAAAGACTTAAACTCATGCCTACTTTGTGAAAATACTAGGAGTTAGGGGATTAAAAAATGTATGAGTTGGCAACAATATTTCAAGTACAATTTTGCATCCATTTACTTCTTGATGTGCTTATTGAATCAAATAAATTGAATCAAAAGTTCCAAGAGGATCATGTCGATATTACCTCCATTGGCACTACTTTAGATGTTACTATTAAAATGCTCTATAAACGGTTTTTAGAAAGCATATTTTGTTACGAAGGCAATTGAATCTCTAGATAAGAGGTTCACTGATTTATTTATATTTAATGCTTCCAAGTTTTTCAGTCCTCATCATTATTATGAAGAAATGGAAGATAGAAACTCTCAAACAAAATGATGGAAGTGTTTATGTGAAAATTTTGGTATTGGGAACTCACCTATTGTGGATACTACTAAATGTTTGGGTGAAATGAATGAGTTTTTTTGTACTATTTATAAATCATACCCCAAAAAACATATGAATGGTTTGAAGGCTTTCCCTCTTTGATGCAATTATGGCAGTTTATTCTTGTTATTCCAGCAAGTACATCAATGTGTGAGAGAGACTTCTCAAAATTAAACAAGATAAAAAGTGTGATAGATAAGACTTCCAATGGAGACATTGGATATGTTAATGTTTCTAAGTGCATCATGTTTTAAATGAGGTGTATTGGATGATATGTATGATGTATGGAAACAAAAGAAAACTACAAAGTCTTTTTCATTGGGGAAATAAATTCATGTTTTCAATGATTTAAGCTGAAGAATATCAAATGAATGGAAGAAAAAAATATGTTTGTTAATTTTCACTGAAATCTATTCATTTAGGTAAAATTTACAAAAATAATAATTTGGTGGATACCATGATTTTGAAAGAAAAAAATATTTATTTATTAAATTTATTGAAATTTTAATCTTTTTAATTATAGTCAATGTTTATTTTTTTAAGATTGTAAAGATTTGGAAGGACAGTATTTTATTTTCACATTTTTTATGAAGGATTTGCTTAATTCACACTTATCAATACAAGTACAATTATTTATATAACCATTCATCGTTGAAGGGTTAGCTACATGTATGCCCTTCAAATTGAAATTAAGATCAACCCTTCAAATTTGATCACTAATCACGGGCCTTTGACGAACCTGCACCTACTACAACCATATTATGCATCTTTACTTAAGGTCTTTCCCATAACTATGTCTTGAGCTACAACTTGTTAGCTCTGCAACTAAGTTCAATATAGCCATGTTCTCTACCAATAGGCACACATCCAACCATGGCCTTAAAGCATCCTAGCTATACTTTGACACTTGGTCAATATTCATTAATGCGTTGCAAGGAATAGTAACATCCCATAAGCATAAAGAGACCACGACACAATAGTATAGGTTACATCCAAGGTAGATGCTTTAACTTTATTAATATGAAGAATTTTACAAAGATTCAACAAGGAATTTTGGCCAAGATACCTACGACTCTTTTATAAATATACAAATAACCAAGGCACCATTGCCTATAGCGAATTTTTCCAACCCATCCCCTAAAGCATCCATGGGTCTACTTCCTACATTTCCCTTTCCTCGGTTGCGGCAATCTTAATCTAGCTTTGTGATGCCTTGGACACTTGTTGAGTTGTATAAGTCCTTTGTGTAGACTGTCTAAGACTTGGTCAATGTCCATGTTGTTCATTATATCAAAACCTAGACTTAACACATCATAGAACTCGTTGTTCAATCTTGTGAATGACTTATTACTTAAATCTTCTTGAATAACTTTGCATAAAGAAGATGCCCTCTTTTTTAGTGGAAGGTGCCTTGTCATTCCATTCTTTTAGGATGCCTTGCACCATGCTTTGCATCCAAGTGGACCCACCATGCAATTCACTTGGCATGCCAAGTCTTGAAACATTGTACCCCTTGGGTCTGCATGTCCAATTGATTGTATACTCATGCCTAGGGCATCCCAATTCTTGCGCACCCCATAGTTGCAACCATCCCACTTTAACAATGTCCAATGCACTCATTGTCAATCCACGTGCTTCACATATTAAGGAGCCAATGTTATTCCATATTTGCAGTGTGCACCCAAATGTCTAGGAACTCCTACCCAAGGACTCAGTTGATGTGCCCACAAGTCAAGGCATTGATGCCTAGTGTGCCCATGAATTAAAGAATGTTACATTCATCATCCAATCCATTGTATGAATTTAATAAGAATCCCCAATGACAACACTCAAATTGTTTCCATACTTAGTCAAATTGCTTTACCAAGCTTTTTGACACTTAGGCATGCCTTGTCATTATGCAAGACTGCCCAATGCGTGCTTGTCCAGTTTTATAACTTGTTATCACAACCAATTGAAGCTTTCCAACGAACAACTCAATGGATAGGTAGGGAACCCATTTCCAGCTCCAAGTCAAGGGCCTTACATCCTCCCCCACTTAAAATTATTCTCGTCCTCGACAACATCTCCAATAAATCAATTTTTCTCTCAAGTCTATTGCTTAGACTCATACAACCATCCCTAGGGAACTCCTTCAACCACTTCACAATGTCAATGTCAAGTCACCATGCAACTACCCACTACACAAATTTCATTTGAACTAAAGTAGCTTTGCTTGATCCCACCACGCACTACTTGTTAAATATCCATGTTGTTGTTGTTGTTGTTGCAACTCAAATATTCAACATTATTGTTGCTACCACCTATATTGCAACACAACTTTCACTAAGAAGGTCACACAATTGTCCAACGTTGCACTTCAAACTTACTATTGCTTCAATACTTTGACCAATCTGTCATGCTTGTGTACATTGATCTCCCCGATGCCCTTAAATTAGTTGGGTGATCAGTCCAACTATCACATCCAAACCATGAGAATGCACTTCTTCATGCCCAAAATAGTTTTTTCCATCCACACTTTAGTCTATTGTATAACTATATTAATAAAGGAAAGGTCGCCATCCCTCGCTCAAAACTGTCATGTTAGTGCTTGTAACTTAATAAAATCTTCCATGGTGTCAATGCACTAGTGCATCCATTCCCACTATCCCATTCTTTGGTAGTAGGTTTCCTAAAAAAACCTCATCGTGAAGAATAAAACGACAAACATGGACAACTTCCATCACAAGTTTCATCATCAGGATAAATCAAACTTCCTCATCCATCTAACTCTTTGAATATCCCATCCATCAATCCAACTATCACATCCAAACCATGAGAATGCACTTCTTCATGCCCAAAATAGTTTTTTCCATCCACACTTTAGTCTATTGTATAACTATATTAATAAAGGAAAGGTCTCCATCCCTTTCTCAAAACTGTCATGTTAGTGCTTGTAACTTAATAAAATCTTCCATGGTGTCAATGCACTAGTGCATCCATTCCCACTATCCCATTCTTTGGTAGTAGGTTTCCTAAAAAAACCTCATCGTGAAGAATAAAACGACAAACATGAACAACTTCCATCACAAGTTTCATCATCAGGATAAATCAAACTTCCTCATCCATCTGACTCTTTGACAAACTTCTAATATATGTGCCTTATACCCAAGTATTCAATGATGGCCTTAGAATTATCCTCTCTCTTGCGCTATATTCAATTTTACTTCTAAGAGTCATATCTTGCAAGTTCTTCCAACAAATTTGGTGACAACTAGTATCCTTCACCCCATACCAAATTACAACACTCTACAAGTTGCAAAGCCACATTTGTCAACCCTTCACCTTCGCTAAATTTTATTGCATCATGTGTTGCTTCCACAATATCCAAAGGATCCTTTGTGTTTGACTCAAACAAGGTACTTCCACACAATTTGAACACCTTAAGAAACCACTCACACAAATAGATCACATATCAACACATGTATGCTTTATGTGATTAGAACCCTCGAAGAGGGAAACAATCCATGGCCCCAGCCAAACAACTACTCAAGGAAATATATTAATGAAAATGAAAAATATTTACATATGAGTTTTGCATAATCAATCATCCAACAAATGATCCTCCATGCTATTTAAATAGAGATCATGAACCAATCAGATGTTAAGTCATGGATCAATGTAGTCGTTAAGATCGAGGAGAAGATGAATTGTCGGATCACTTTATGTCTAGAACATATTATGATTGTTGGATTACATAAGTACAAATACATAGAAATACATACTAAAGAAACACACTTTACCCAAAGACACATTAGACCAAGTTGATCTTGACTAACACTTAAGTGTCTAAATATCATTACATTCCCCCTTGAGAACAACTTGGGACATGATTGAAGGATTAAATACAAACATGACACATTGGGAGAAGGAAGGAGGCATTATAGCCTATCCCCCCTCAATTAAAACTTCCTAAAATCCTAACATAGATCAAAGTTTAGAAAACTTTCGTTCTATAAATGCTTCGTGAATATGTCTACAACTTCATTATCTATAGGGAAGAAGAGCATTTCAAATTTGATCATGAATGAGCTTTTATATGAATTGCATGTGTATCTCAATGTCTTTGCAATGTCGATGTTTAATTGGATCGTTGGCAAGCTTGAAGGCACTATGATTAACACACTGGAGGGTAGTTAGATGCTGCTACTAGAATCCAAAATATGAAAGGATTTGTCGAAGCCATAAGGCTTCTTGACTTGCATTAATGGTGGCTTGATACTATACTTGTGCTAAAGAAAGAGCAAGAAATTTTTGTTTCTTACAATCGCAAGTGACAACTCCATAAACAAGACTAAAAACATAACCTACAGTATACTTCTGACCATGAAGGTCACCAACCCAATCTGAATTAGTGAAAACAACCAACAAAGGAGCCCCCAAGAACTTTAATTAATTACAAACTTAACTATACCCCAAATATACCAAAGTATCATTTTTGTTTCTTCCTAATGACTTTCATTAGGGGACCTCTTCACCCTGAACTATGGAACATAAGAGAAATGATATAAGGGAACAATACTCCAAGAAGAAAGGTGGTGTCTAAACACATCGTTACAACACTTAAGCATGACACATTGTGATCAGAACATCACAATGCATTATTGATATGAAAGGCATCTCAAATCTCATACTTGGCACAACCCATAGGGTCGTCTTTTTTATAGTCTCCATATCTAATGAACCCCATTGAAGTGAGGAAGATCTAGTCCAAAAATAGGGGTTGTTGGTCCTAACCGTTTTCACAAAATCTGTAACGTCCCAAAGTCTAGTCGATTCTTGTAGTCGAGTCGATCACCACGGCCTCGCCAAAAATTGATTCGAGTCTTCAACTCTCTTAGTGAGTCATTTAATCGTCGATTGGTCTGCTAGTCGATTGTTGTCCATCAACTAATTGTCTCCAAAATATCCAGAGGTGTTATGAACCTTCAAGACCTCAGATTCCAACACCCCCCATTAGCACAACGCTCTAGAGATTCAAGAGGTGAAATTAATTTCTCTGAACAACCCCCCATAATTGTAGCTTCCTGAAGCTCGATCATAACCATAAGTTTCAAAAACTTATCTTATGGTTCCAACTATGTAAATATATCAACAAACTGATCATCTATCCCACAATAAACAAGTGAGAAAACATTTTCCTGTACCAATTGTCTCAAATAATGAACATGATGTTCAGCATGCTTCATCTTGCTATGAGAAACAAGTTTATCAACAACCTGGATAGTAATATGATGATCATAGTAAATAACAGTCAAGGCCTGAACAGGAATTCCAAGTTCTTTGATAAGCTACATATGTACCTACATTGATAGCGCCATGATATCTGCTTCTGTAGTCGAAAGAGAGACTACCTTATGTTTCTTACATGACCAAACCAAGGGTCTATAACTCAATTGGAACACATAGCCAGAAGTGGACTTACAATCATCAATGTCACCTCCCCAGTTAGAATCAATAAACCCGACCAACGGTTTTGTACTGCGACAATACTTAATACCATACTGATAAGTTCCCTTAATATAGCGAACAATTCTCTTTGCAGTGTTCTAGTGGCTTTCTCGAGGATCCTGCATGAACCGGGAGACCACATTAACAACAAATGAGAGATCTGGTCGACTATGTGTCAGATAAAACAAGCTACCTACCAATTGTTAATAAAGAGTTGCATCGACTCATGGAGAGTCATAGTCTTCCGACAACTTCACTCTTAATTGATAAGGTGTAGCAAAATACTTACAACCATCCATTTTGAATCATTTCAAAAGATCCAATGCGTATTTAGGTTGAGAAAGAAATATACCATCATCCATTTGCAAAATTTGAATGCCAAGAAAGAAATGAAACATCCCAAGGTTAGTCACTTCGAAGGTATCTACAAGTTGTTTCTTCAAACCCAAAATCAGATTGTTATTATTCCCAGTTATGATCAAATCATCAAAACATAATTCCACAATCAAAGTATTACCATGAACATGTAATACATAAATATTGTGATCATATTCACAACGTTTGAAGCCAAGACTAACAAACAAATGATCGATCTTCTCATATCAAGCACGAGGTTCCATTTTCAAACCATACAGTGACTTCCTGAGTCAACAAACAAAACCATAATTTGTCACAAAACCAAGAGGTTTCTCCGTATAGATTTCTTCAGTCAAATATTCATGAAGAAAATCACTTTTAACATCCATTTGATGAAGCTCTGATCCAAAAAAAGCAGCAAGGTAAATAATCAGTCGAACAGAGTTCATGTTTGCAACAGGGGCAAAGGTTTCATTGTAGTCTATGCCTTCCTACTGATAGGATCCCTTGGCAAACAAACAAGCCTTATGGTGTTTAAGAGCACCATTGGAAGTAAACTTGGTATTATAGACCCATCAGCACTTCACATCAGTCTTTCCTTGCAATCGAAGCACAAGTTCCCACATCTTATTCTTCTTCAAAGAATCAATTTCAGTAGTCATAGAATTTTCCCATTCAGTTACGCCCTGAGCATCAACATAAGTGTCAGGATCACAAGTTTCAAAAACTCATGCCATCAAGGCAATACTTCCATGTTGTTTCTGACTACAGGTCTGTTGACGAATACTAGCATCTCCAACATCAGGTCCAACAGCTTCAAACTTTTTAGCATCCGATGGAGGTAGATGAAACGGTGATGATTCAGGATGATAATCATCAGTTAGTTTGCCAACAAAAGTCAGTGAGTCGATTTCTATAGTCATGGTAGATCAATTACCAGTCGAATAAGGAGGAGAATTCATCCATCCGATAAAAAATCCATAGACGGGTATAGTTGATCCAGACTCTTCAAGAATTTCAAATGGATCATTGTTCAACATACCATAGGAGGACTCCAATAGATTATTACTTCAAATATTTTCATCAAAGATCACACTTCTGCTTAAGATGATCTGTTGTTTGACAGGGTCAAATAGTCTATATGATTTTGACTCATTAGAGTAGCCTATCATGATGCAAGAATGACTCTTTGCATCCAATTTCTTCCTACAATTATCATTGATATGCAACCAAGAAACACATCCAAAGGTTCTTAGGTGGCCAACAAAGGGTTTCCTTCCATTCCACTTCTCAACTAGAGTCACGTCAGCGACAGCTATAGTTGGAACCAGGTTCAACAGATAATTTGAAGAGTAAACAACTTCTTCCCAAAACTTAGTCAGAAGATATTTGGTCTGCAGTAGGCACTAAGCCATTTCTATCGAAGTTTGATTCTTCCTCTTTGTGACTCCATTCTATTGAGGGGTGTGAGGGACATATATTTGCCAAGAAATACCATTTTGTAAGAGATAATATTCAAACTGTTGACTCACATATCCACCACCATTATCTGATCTCATACATTTGATGGGTTGACCACATTGCTTCTCATCCAATGCTCTAAATTCCTTAAATATTTCAAATACTTGACTCTTATTCTTCAAGAAATATACCCATGTAAATCTAGAGAAATCATAAATGAAGGTTAAAATATACTTTGCACTTGCTAATGAAGGTTTTTTCATGCAACAAAGATCATTGTGAACAAGCTCCAGTCGGTTCTGTGCACACCATGCTTTCCCTATGTTAATTTTTCAGAATTTACTTCAATCTGATCTAGGATCTTAACTGAGAGAACAACATGTACAACATATCAATCATGGACATAATAATGCAAGCACACAAGAGACACAGAATTTACTTGGGGAAAACCATAAAGGTGAAAAACCCCAATAACTTCCTCGGAGATAGATAGAGCAATGATACAACCCAAGCATAAGAGATAGACATCTCCTAGCAGCAGCTTCTCCTCCTCCACAAGTATGCCACTCTCCCGAGAGTGTGAGAGAGAATAGAATGATGAAATAGAGTGCCTCCCGCACTCTATTTATACTTGACTTGACTTGCCTAATAACCTTTACTAGGTTGGCCTTAACTTAACCACATAACATAATGTTGACTGGGCTGACACCCAATAGGGTGGTCTAATAACCCTTTGACCCACATGGCCGAACCCCAATAGGGTGGTCTAATAACCCTTCGACCCACATGACCTATACAGGGCCGACCCCAACAAGGTGGTCTAATAACCCATTAAGTATAAGTTACGACACTTACAATATAAATGACGACACTTCCGTATAGAGGAATAATACCATCTCTATAGGAGTACAATATACATATATGAAATACATTCCGAAGTTACATATACATCAACACTCCCTCTTAACTAGGAAGGTATTTCTCGACACAGGTCTTCTAGCACAAGTCTTCTTCTCTGGATCATTGTCACTGGATAATCGTCATCGAGTCATCATCATCGTCATTGCTGCTGCTATCTCAATCAATCTATGAATCTACTCGTTATAGGAAGTTCTACAGAGCCAGTCCTTTTTCATACTGGATGTAGGCCCACCACCTGCAGGTCTTCATCATCTGTGCGAATGGTCTGATAGAGGCGGTCTCTCAGGACTAATTTTATGTGCTGATGCAATACCTGACAAGAGCATCCCAGGAACATTTATGTTCCTAAGCACGATCGACAAGATCTCCCAGGACTAATTACATGCATCCCCTTCACAATACCTTTAAAGAGCATCCCAGGAACATTTATGTGCCACAGCACGACCGACAAGATCTCTAAAGAGCATCTTAGGACTTATTACGAGCACACAACTCAACCTCTCGGATCTCCGGGACTGATTACATGTGAATAGACAATACCTTTAAAGAGCATCCCAGGAACATTTATGTGCCGCAGCACGACCGACAAGATCTCTAAAGAGCATCCCAGGACTTATTACAAGCACACAGCTCAACCTATTGGATCTCCAGGACTTATTACATGTCTCCGTAGTAATACCTCATCCCAGGACTGATTATGAGCACAAAGCTCAACCTATCGAATCTCTGAGGACTGATTACATACTACATAGCAATACCTCATCCCAGGACTGATTACGAGCACACAATTCAATCTAATGGATTTCTAAGGACTGATTACATGCTATTTGCACAACCTGCCACATATCATCTCTGACCTCCAAGTATCAACCTGGTACTCATGATCTAACTGATCATCATCGCACGAAGCATCATCCTGATGCTCATGATCATCCTGATCATCATCACTGTACCGTCCTGATACATATTATCTAGAGCAACATCCTGAAGCTCGTCATCATATAATGCATCCACCTGATGCATACCAAGTATCTACTTGATACATATCATCATACATGATCCACCTGATCATATAATGTATCCACCTGATACATACACAGATACATGATCCACCTGATCACATAATGTATCCACGTGATATATATCAACATACATGATCTACCTGATCATACAACGTATCCGCCTGATACATATATAGATACATGGTCCAAGCATCCAACATGATGCATATACAAAATACATACAAATGATCCAACTGATCATATCCAACATCCAACATGATGTGTACATACAAATAAATGATCCAACTGATCATATCCAGCATCCAACATGATGCGTACATACATATACATATAAATGATCCAACTGATCATATCCAGCATCCAACATGATGCGTACATACATATACATATAAATGATCCAACTGATCATATCCAGCATCCAACATGATGCGTACATACATATACATATAAATGATCCAACTGATCATATCTAGCATCATCCTGATGCATATACAGAGCAGTAACTGGAGCATCGTATTGATGCTCATCATCCAGCGCTTACATCCACAGCTATGTGAAGGATCCTCCTTCCAACATGCTTGGAATGGCTTCAGCAAATGTGTCCATCACTTCTTCCTCAGAGTGTCGTCAATCTGAAGAACACCAAGACTCTCTTTGAAGTACTCGAACTTCACTCTGGCTAGTGGCTTCGTCAGCACATCTGCAATCTGTTCATCTGTCGCAATATACAGGAGCTTCACTGCTCCTCTCTGCACCATATCCCTGATATAGTGATATTTGATCTCTATGTGTTTCGACCTGTCGTGGAACACCAGGTTCTCAAACAACTTCACACAACTCTAGTTGTCACAAAAGATACCAGTAGCCTCCAGCAGGAGATCAAATAACTCAGACAGTAGCTTCTGGAGCCATACTGCCTCACAACTAGCTGAATAGGCTCCAACATACTCTGCCTTGGATGTACTCAGTGCTACGCAAGACTGCTTCCTGCTAAACCAGGAGATCACACCTGATCCCATACTGAAGCAGCACCCAGAAGTGCTCTTCCTATCTGCAGCACTGCTTGCCCAATCTGAATCAACATAACCCTTTTGATTCGCATCATACTTGAGCCCATAATCAACTGTACCCTTCAGGTGCCTCAGAATATGCTTTACAACAACTAGGTGAACACTCCTCGGATCTGTTAGGAACTGGCTCAATGTGTTCACCGCAAATCAAATATCTAGTCTCGTGTTCGTCAGGTACATCAAGGACCCAATCATCTGACGATACATAGTGATATCAACCGGCTCAGATGAAGCATCACACATAAGCTTCAGGTTTGATGCCATAGGTGTGGCCATGGCCTTGCAGTCCATCATCCCGAACCTCTTCAGGATCTCTACTGCATACTTCCCTTGTCCAAGGAGGATTCCATCTGCACTCTGCCACACCTCCATACCTAGAAAATAGTGCATCATCCACAAGTTCTTCATCTCGAACTCGGCAGCAAGCTTCCGCTGCGTATCGGCAATCAATCTATCTTCACCTGTAATAAACAGGTCATCCATATACAAAAGTAGTATCACTGGATTGCCTTCCTCAACCTTGTAGTAAAGGTTGGAATCCGCTTTACTCTTGGTAAAGTCCAAACTGGATAGAAAGCTGTCTATCCTACCATACCAAGTTCTGCACATATATGACTCCCTGTCATGTGTCTCAGAACCAAGTGGATGCTCCACATACACTTCTTCTTCAACTACACCATTAAAGAAAGTTGTCTTGAAATCCATCTGGTGTATCTTCCATTTCATCACTGCAGCCAGAGCAAGTATGGATCTAATGGAAGTGTATCTAGCTACAGGAGCAAAAGTCTCTATGCTACCACCTGCAGCATGCTTGATCTTGTAGATCCTCTTGGAAGTCACTACAGAGTCCCCTTCAGGTCTTGGGACTGCATCCCAAACATCTTCATGATCGACTGGTACTCCTCGATCATGGCATTCTTCCCAGATCCCGGGAACTTCAATATCTTCAATATTTTCAATGGATAACTTTGTTGCTGAACAAATGTTGTAGTCCTTCTTTTGTAGGTGATGGTATACGATCTTTCCTACACAACAAGTTAAATTGCATGATTAGAAAACATCTCATAGTTTTCAGAACAAATTCTTACACATAAAGAAATATGTCATACAGTCATGCAATTATCTTAGCCAATGCTTCAATACAACATTTATCCATATCCCGTAACTTTCTAGATGCCTTCCAATCTCTACCAGAACATTGTTAAGAGTGTGCACAACTCCCAACATGTCAGCAAAGAGGTTTCATTCTAGATAAGTACCAATGGAATGTTGTACAGTCCCATAGGCCACTTACCCATGTATATTAGTAGTATATTGTTCATCAATGCAACTATTCTAATATGCATAATACACAACCTAATTCTAGGAACATGAGTATATACATTATTGAACAGTATTATTTAAACAATAAAATATGCAAGGAATTATAATTCAAATACTTATCTTTGTTTGTTTGTTGGCTTGACTCCCTCTCAGTCTTTTCTTCTTTTCTGCAACTCCATTCTGATGTGGATTGTGAGAAGTGGTCAACTCCCTTTGAATATCTGCATCCTTGCAGAAACTATTGAAGTGTGCTCCTTCTTGATCTTTGCTTCCTTGCAGGAACAACTGGAGTGTGCTCCCTCTTGATCTTTGCTTCCTTGTAGGAACAACTGGAGTGTGCTCCCTCTTGATCTTTGCTTCCTGGATTACCTTTCCTTGAACTTATATCCATCACTATGCATGCTTATTCGTATCATCATTGTGTTATCCTCGAGGTCTCATACATAATCACACATTCATTAGTATAATCTTAATACTATCAAAACACAATAATCTTAAACATGTATAGTCATGATCATTTCAAACACAGATAATAAACATTAGTATTCAAGGTTTCAGGGAAGTCTTCTTTTACTCATGCATATTCTTATTTGATCATAGGACTCTTCTGGTTAGTTAAATCATCAATCAAGATAAGAGACATAAAATGCATAAACCCTTGATTACTTACATTTCTAACTTTATGAATAAACATAACCAATCATACCAAGTATACTTATGTAAGGGATCCTAACACAAGGTAGGATTCTAACTTGATATAGGAAAAACATACCTGGATTGGTATGTTAGCTAGTTATGTCTAACATACCCACATGATGTCTTCTTGTTCTCTTCAATGACTTGTGCTAGTAACCTGCATATCTCATAGGTTAACCATTATAGAACCAAGTTAAACATACCTCGCAAATAGATCTTCTAAGTGATTCATGACAATGGATGAATCTTTGTCCTCATGTCATCATGATCATATGTTCTTGAAATAGAACATGATTTGTCTTTCTTGGTGTACCTTTCATGTTAGCGGACAACATAAACCTCATACAACACCATAATGCATTAGTACAATCATAAGTGTCAACACCCTAATCAATGAATATATTCTATCATGCATTCATAATTTTACTAAGGTGATACAACAAGTCTAAATTTAATCAAGATTGTACTAACCATAATAACATGAAGACAAACATACCATAAACTTAATCATGAACAGATCTCGAAACATATCTGGATGAGTCATACATGTCGAGATTGCTTGTAATCTTCTTATGTAAGGCCTTAGCCTCATCTCCCTCTGAAACAGGAACTTCTTCACTTATGCAGGTGACCAATCCATTCTCTTCTAGGATTAACCCAATCCACTTGATTTGCAGGAACTGGATCTGGAGCTGGATTAGGGTTTGTCAGAGAAACCCTAAAAATTCAAACTTTGAATTTCAAACTTCCAAAAGGATAGAAATATGCGTCTTGATGAGCTGATCAAGCTGGTATACTCATAATTTGAAAACTGCAAAGTTTCACCCCTCAAATTTTCCTTTGAAACTTCTGGATTCATTGGACATGACCCCGAACTAGGGTTTGATAAAGCACACCCTTCTGCCCAATCAAAAGGTTCGATCCAAAGCTCTTAGCTTCTATTTTTCTAAGGAGCTTCCAGCCATGGCCACAGATTTCAAAAATTTCCATTTTTGCAGAAGCCCTAATTTTCCACTTTTCCGATCAAAGTCCCGAACTAGGGTCTGATCCAGCCCGGCGTTCTGCCCAGCCAAAAATTCTGATCTTGGTCTCTAAATTTAAATTTTGATGAGTAGCATTCATCCATAGTCTCCGATTACAAAAATTCCAACTTTCTTCGAAACCCTAAATTTCGGAAGCCATGAATGAAGGTGCTTAAAAATAATTCTGTTTTGACATAAATATATACCTGATTGTTTCTGGTGTAACTCCAAAATTTTTGATCCACAGGGTCTGAAAAATGTTTCTGTGATAGCCCGACCTGTCATATTTCCAACCCCATAGGTCTGACCTAAAATGGATTCTCTGAGAGAGAGTTATGCCAAGTGTCGTAACGTGACCTATTTATGGGATAAAACAGGAGAGCGAACTTGTACGACGTACCACATGTCACTGGTTCAGTTTTGGCCTCTAAAAAAGTTACTTGAGAAAGTACAGTCCGTGCACTACCTGTCACTTTTTACGAAATTTCATTTGGAGCTTCCTATCCCAAGTTATGACCTTTTTTCCAAGGTCACCTGTTTATGACTGAGATCTGGAAGAGGCAGAAACCTTATATTGTACAAATCATAAATCACAAAGTACAACGAATTAGAGGTTGTCCTTTGGACACAAGGTACATGGGGATCTTAGCTTCGCCCTGTACGATTTTCAGACCCTGAAACCTCACCAAATTTTATTTATAGCGAAATTTCTACAATGACTGTTTTTTTCTATATCAAGCCCTAGCATCGTAAGTGCAACAAGTGGCATACATGCCATACCATGCATTCTTTCAGGCTAGCTCCGATACCATGTTAATTTTTCAGAATTTACTTCAATCTGATCTAGGATCTTAACTGAGAGAACAACATGTAGAGCATATCAATCATGGACACAATAATGCAAGCACACAAGAGACACAAAGTTTACTTGGGGAAAACCATAAAGGTGAAAAGCCCCCATAACTTCCTCAGAGATAGATAGAGCAATGATACAACCCAAGCATAAGAGATAGACATCTCCTAGCAGTAGCTTCTCCTCCTCCACAAGTGCGCCACTCTCCCGAGAGTGTGAGAGAGAATAGAATGATGAAATAGAGTGCCTCCCGCACTCTATTTATACTTGATTTGACTTGCCTAATAACCTTTACTAGGTCGGCCTTAACTTAACCACATAACATAATGTTGACTGGGCCGACACCCAATAGGGTGGTCTAATAACACTTTGACCCACATGGCCGACCCCCAATAGGGTGGTCTAATAACCCTTCGACCCACATGACTTATACAGGGCCGACCCCAACAAGGTGGTCTAATAACCCATCAAGTATAAGTTACGACACTTACAATATAAATGACGACATTTCCATATAGAGGAATAATACCATCTCTATAGGAGTACAATATACATATATGAAATACATTCCGAAGTTACATATACATCAACACCCTAAACCAAAGGGAGCTTGATGATGCTTTCCAAGCATACATCCTCTCCAAACTCCATTAGGTGGAACAATATTTGGGATACCATTAACCATGTTATGATTTACCTTCATCTTCAAACTTTGAAATTTCATATGTCCAAGTCGTTCATGCCAAATTTGACTTGTCATCAGTTTAAGCGATGAGTGCAGTAGGTCCAGTCGGTGTATTTGTTGTAGTTCTTGCAGTTGGTCAGGGAGAGTCACATAACTTATAAATTTCACATTTGGGATCCATATACCCTGAAGCAACAACTGCTCCCCTAGGCCTCAGATTCTTTACGATAAAGCGATCTAACCAAAACTCAATAGTCTTCTTAGTCTTCATAAGTTGAGCAACCGACAACAAATTTATGCTCAAGCTAGGCACATGATAGACATTGGATATTCAACTATGCTGACATTCAATAATGCCACTTCTAGCAACTGTGAGAGCATAATCATCAACAACATAAATCTTCTCGTTAGGAGATCCACTTAAGGATGAGAACATAGAAGCATCCTTCGCCATATGATGAGTACATCCAAAGTCGACTATCCTTTCTGTCTGAGTGTTATGGGCATGAAATTCCTGGGAAGTGCTGACAAAGAAGGTATAATTTTCAGGAGGCCGATTGGTCGACTGTCTAGTCAATGCACCATTCTCAAGGTGTTTGACCTTTCCTTCTAAGTCCTTCATCTTCTTCCAACAGTTATTCTCGACACGTCCCACTTTTCCACAATACCATTAGGTCTTCTTCTTTTGACCATTCTTCTTCGATGACGACTCTTGAGTCTTATTTTTAGTAGGTTGGTCGATACATTCTAGTCGATGATCATGTCGACCATGTGGCTTGACCTTTCTTTTCAGAAAGTGAGCTTGGTGCTCTCTACCAAGCTTCCTTTCTTCAAGCAACTTTTGTTGGTCCTTAATCAACAAATCATAGAAAGTATCAAAGGTAAAATCCTTACTGTCTTGCTTGTGATACATCCAACTAGTGTGAAAGGAAGAGCAAAAGACATTGTAGGGTGTCCTCAAATTAATCAGGACCAGTTCAATGAGTTGTCCATCCTTCTTTGGAAAAATATTGCCACATTCACCCAATTTTAATTGTGGCTCCTTGGTGCATGATAAATAGTCCTCAATCCTTTCAAAGGAATCGGGATCCAGAGAGGTCAACTCTTTCTCTATCTGCATGACTTGGATTTCACTTACCTTATTGAACAATTACTTCAGCTTCTTCCATATGTCCCTCAAAATACACCCTAAAAAAAAAAAAATTCTTAAGGGTCTTCGCATCATTGTAAAACACATGTTTAAGTAAATTAACTTAAATACGGAGAAGTTGTGTGATGTTTTTCTTGTTTGCACTCCTTGCATTTCTGCTTGTTTCCTTGTAGTCGATACAAAGGTTGGAATGCCATCACTATTTAGTCTTGTGTCTTTACTTTAATTTATGTAACCTGACTAGCTTGTATATGCAAGGTTGTCTCCTTAATACATCTAGCATTCATTATACATGTATGTGTTGTTATAGCTTACTATAAATTGTTTGTCTTGTTCTTTGATACCATGTCGCTCATAAGCTTGATCATGAATTATTTGCCTTCTTGAGAAATTTAGACTAATTTCTTTTCGAAAGAGTTTACTTTCATCTTGTATGGATTTTGGCCCATTAATGGCCTAGGATTACTTAGCGTTGCTAACAATTACATTATCTTTCCTATTTTGCAGGTATACTCAACATCCTAAGCTAGGGTGGGTATTACTCTCCCATGCATTAGCCTACCTTATCCTTTAGGTGACAACATAAAGGTATAACCCCAACATAATGTATAATTTAACCTCAATATTTGCATTCACTTATGTTGAGAACTATCCCACATGATATAGTGAAATGTCCAACTACTATCACACCCATTGATAGCTTAAGTTATCTATATATGGTTCTACTACCTATACGCACAATTAATAATTCAATCAAGGATACATGTTTATTATCGAAGCATCCTTATAAGATACCTTACAAGCCTTATGTAATTATAATACACATGTATTCCTCAATGCATACATAACAATAATTTCAAGAATATAATCTTATTTTACCTTACATGCTTTATGTAAATGAGATCCCATCACATTTTCCAATACCTACATGATTATACATTTCAAGAATATAATCTATTTACCTTACAAGTCTTAGGTGAACAAAATCCTAATGCATTCCAAAACCCATATGAACATAATTTCAAGGACTAAAATCGTAGATTCCATTCATCACACTAATCTTAGCATGTTAATACATATGGCTAAATTCAATATAGCTTAATATATAACCAACATAGATCCATCTTAAACTCATATCTATCAAGCGCCGAGAGGGATCCAATTTCTTGAGGTGTATTTCGTTTTTTAAATTTAAACTCAAGAAATTTGATCTTTCTTGATTGATAGATCCGGGTTTCAGTTTTAATTTTTTATTTTATAAACGAACATCTATTTTTTAATTACTTTTCATAATATCTTATTTTATGAACCAACATGGATTTTTTTTTATAAATATTTTCCATAATTTTTTATTTTATGAGCCGACATGAATTTTTTAAATTATTTTGTTACTAACGTTATAACGTGATATCACGTTAGAGGATCTCTCCCATACTGGGCTGTAGAGCACCTCGTTTCACTCGGTGCAATTAAATAGATTAATGCTAAGCCAAACAACACAATGCTCCAATATAATTCCTTACGACTATTACAATCGTGAGCTAATTATATCATATTTGAATCCTCAAATTTAAATATCATACCTTTGCCATTACTATGATCCTAACTATTTATATCACAATTGTCATAGTCCCTCCCATGGACCCAATTCCTGGAAGGGAATATGATGCCAATCTGGGGCTTTTCATAAAACTCAGCCCAATTTATTAAATTCACAACAATTAAAAATCGAATGTGTGCAGATGCAATGTAAAACAAACATGCACAGTGGAATAACATCATCCACACACATTACATGACGCCATTCAATTTAACACAGTCAACAAATTAATACAATTGCAGAAGTAATTACACATAAGAAAATACTCATCTTGATGTAATTGTGTCCCAAACAACTAGCTATGTCGCTCCAACGTTCCACCCAACCATAGGCCAGTTGTGTTAATCAATTCTCTCAACACAAGTGCCACCCCGAGCTGGGCATGATTCTTACAAGGAAAAGGGGACATTCCAGCTCATACACAACCAAAGCAAGAGATACCCATCTCAATCCCAACACTCACTTACACACAACAAACTCAAAACTGGGCATGGATACACATTCCAGCAATTGGATTTACAAACAGGATGGCCATGGGTTTTCCCCAAATCATGGGCACACCAAAGTGGACTGTAAAAAGAGGGATTCAACCACAGGGAGCAAACCCGATTTCTCCCACAGGTTATGAGCATTCAAATTGCCCAAAATGACCTCATTGAAACCCCAATCGAGCTCCCTCTTCTTCCAATAGCTCTGCAACACAAAAACGCCCTCTTCCCAACTGAAAAACAAGGAAAACACAGGAAAAACATGGAGGAAAAACACCCAGGCAGCTCCAAAAACGTGAGAGAGGCAAAACTGCTTAATGGATAATGGCTTGGGGAGCAATTCATGGTTGTTTTCTTCCCTAAGAAGCAAAAACACGTTTTTCCATGAAGGGTGGTTTGCCCATACTCGAATTTGGACAACCATACCTCTCCATTCCCAAGGCATTAACTACCTCAACCAACTCTTGGGGAGAATGAATGATTGGGTACAAAAATCAACATGGGTAGTTGAGGGTTTGATGGGTTCTCTCATTGACACTTGGCTTGACTTGATTGACTCAAGGGTTTGAATGTTTTCCCTCCCAAATTCTTGTAAAATCATGCCCCCATCTCTTGTTGCATTGCATAACTAGCTGTGGGTATTTTATTAAAATGCATATTTACAATTCCAATGTGCTTGGCTAGCACGTAAACCATATGCATCAATAAATTGATGGCGGGGCCTTGGCCTTGAGCTCTTCACCATGATTTTATAACAATATTGCATTATTTACATTTTAATGCAATGGGGTCAAAATCGGGATATTACAATCTGCTCCCCCTTGGAATAACACCGTCCTCAGTGTTCCAACACTTAGGAATATATATCCACTTTACACATGTCTCAAATTCACAAAATGGCAAGACTGTTCTGCGTTCATCTCTTTACTTTGAACTTTCAGGATCAAGTCTTTTGGCTTCCACAAGCTGCTCCTGCTGGCTTGATCTTCCAGTTCTGCAGTTGGGAATCGCTCCATAGCAATCCCTTCTGTTTATTTATCTTCCCACTGATCTACAAGTTTGGAATTTCATGGATGCCATCTTCCTTGTTATCCTAGCAACTATTCGAGGAAGATCTTTAGCCAAAACAAATAGCTTTTGGTCTGCTGCCATGATCAATATGCACAAATGACCCTCACTTTGCTCACTAGCAACACTTGGCTAGTAACAGTTGCAAACAATGGCTTTCAATTTCTCACCTGTGAGATTCATCATGGAAATTCCTATTAGGACAAGCATAACACAATATTAAATTTCGTCAATTATTTGCTCAATTGACATGGAACGTCCATGCTTTACCCATGAGACTTCCACACATTTCATGCCTTCCCAACATACACATGAACTCATTCATGTTCATCCTTTAACAGGAATTTTACTATTTCAACATTCACAATTCATTTCAAGCAATTAAACACAATCTACTTTCATCTGTGACATGCACTCAACAATCCTTTGTTTTTAAGATGCATCAGTCAAAAAGGAAAGAGAAGAGTAAGAGTTTCCCCCTCTTAGTCTTGCTCCAATCTGGAACCACACCATCACTTGTGGTTCTATGCTCCTTAGCCTCTTTCACTTCAGTGTGAATGCTTGAATTGCCCTTTCTTGGCTATGACACTTAGTGTCTAAGATCTGTCTTAGGATTTTCAACTAGGGAACCCTTTCCCCATTATTTCCTACAGAACCTTTGGCTGCTAGGACCCACACATATCCACTAACACCATCTTTCAATACTGCCCATACTGAGCTCTTTAGGACAGTCACATGTCTACATGCATCCCTATGATGACCTCATAGTCCTTGCTTCCAGCAATACCTACACTCAGACATTGAATTAATTCACATGTTTAGTTTATTTTCATAGGTTTTATCTCCAAACAAGAGTTTAAGTACTCATAACCAAATCCTATACACGCGTATATTCATACTAAATAAGCAAGAAGTTGCAAGATAACCAAATACTTATCTGCATTGGATGTCTTCACTTTATTTCACAGGCTCCTTCTTCACTTTATAAGCCTTGGATTTCCCTTGGATACAATAATGAATGTTGGGCCAGCACACAGGTTATTTCAATACATCACGTAGTTAATGCCCAACCCGTTACTCTCTGGATTTACCAAAAATTTTAGCACCCAATCAGTTACTCTCTGGATTTACCAAGCATTTTATAGTTCTTTCAAGGTCCTTGCTTCCTGTAATGACCAAGGTTTCCAATCAAAGAAACAATAGTGTATCAACCTAACTGTTAGAAAACTTATACCTGAAATATTCATTATTACAAGCAAGAAATAAATGAAATTGAATACTTATCTGTATTGTGCATTTTCATTGCTACTCCACGGGTTTCCTTCTCTGCTTTACAAGCCTTGGATCACTTGTGGGGTGGATGCTAGGCCAGCAGACCTGCTGCTCCACAACATCATCCGAATAGGCAATGCCAAGCCAGTACGCCGACTGGGTTTATCAAGCATCCCTAAAATCAGTATGCTAAGCCAGTACCCCGATTGGGTTTATCAAGCATACAAATAACCATTTCCAAGCCAGTTCTCCGACTGGGTTTGTCAGGAAATAACGGCGCGTGATATGGGGCACTCAAATCACCCCGGTATTCTGGTGAGTGGTTTTCCGGTGAGGCACAGTTCCACCCCTTTCTGGTCATTTTTTTGGAATTTCGACGATCTGGGTCGTCTTAAAATGGCCCAAAACCCCTGGGGGCACAGTTCCAAGGCATAGTTCCACAATAAACTGGTGGAACTATGCTTCCGCTGGTTTTTATAGCCAGATCGAGAGAAGAAATCACCGAAAAAGCAGGGTGATTTGAGTGCCAGTTATCCCACGGATACCTCCACAATATGCAAATAGCCAATGCCAAGCTAGTACACCGACTGGGTTTGTCAGGCATCCAACAACCATTCACCACAACTTCCAAATAACCAATGCCAAGTCAGTACACCGACTGGGTTTATCAGGCATACAACAACCATTGCCACAACTTCCAAATAACCAATTCCAAGCCAGTGCACTGACTGGGTTTATCAGGCAATAAGAACAACATAATATGATTACGTGACTCCTTCTCTTATGTAAACCAGTGGTTCCCTCCAAGAACTCCATAGGTGACTCACTTGACTGCAGGCTAGCATGGCCCCCACAATACCCACTCACACTACACAATGATGATACCCCTTTTCTGCTACACAGCTCCTCGGGACTATCCATCTCTTCTAGTGTCTTTTAGTGTGAGCGTAGAAAGGTTACCACTTCCCATACAGTCCTCTTGAGTACTTTCTCTTTGCATTGCCCCTTAACATGCAAAACCAAATTGCATTCGTATAAGCTAACAACACAAGAAGGATAAGCAGGCTCATCAGTATTGCTGCTCAAAAATTGTAATCATATTTCATAACATTCACTATCAAGTATTGAAACACTAGGAATGCGTCCATTCCCTTATGGTGTAGTCAATATTGACAACCCCAACAAAACCCAGCACCTGAAATTTATGCATCCCTTTCTGATGTGAGTCATGTAGGCCCTAATCATACTCAAGCAGTCTGGAATAATAATAAAACATGCTCTGTATTTTAAATCTAATAACCAGACATGTATATTCTTAGTTAGGGTTATAGAATACTCATTTGTTTCATAACTCACACATGCCTTCTTGCCATAACTTTATTGTCTCACTCACATGCTTTACCAACATGTAGTTCGGTTGAAACATTATCAATATGGTGTTTCACCCGAAACCCATTTCCAAAGCATGGGATCCTCCCCATCTAGTTTGGCTTCTGCAGGCCATCACACATGGTCTTCCTGCAATGTGTCATCCTGGCACACTTATTAAATATCCAAACAGTGAGCAACATTTAACAATTCAAATCTGATTGTTCCATAACCAATCAATAGCATTAATAATAATTCAACATGAATTTACAATTATGTCTCCTACAGAAATTGATTTGTTTAACCATGAGGCCACCCTCATATCGTTTGGCTCTTGTAAGTGGTATCACTTCGTCCATTATGGTTTCACCCTTTCTACCATACATGAACATCCACCTACAACATGTCCTCCTTCTCATAACCTTTGGCTTCTGCACATGGTAGATCCCGGTCTTTACTATGGACTTATCCTCATTGCCATACATAAGACTTTTCCACCTGAAAACTGAAACTTCAATCAGCCAATCACGTTGTGAGTATCTATGCATATAATCCTTTCATTGCCACAACAATCATTGAAGTGATCTCAGAATTATAACGCTCAATAATTCAAACTCCTTCAGTTGTTAACATTTGAAATGCAATGAAATATATACATTTCTATATATGCATCATTATCACAATAAAATTGCAAGACATGGGTACACTGTTCATGCAATTTAAATAAACTGTAATATTCATTTCTTCACAGCCATATCATTTTTATGCAACTTTGTCCTTCCAACAGAGCACTCTGGTGGCCCATCAACATGTCTACCTTCTTCATGCAATCATTCTCCTGCATTCATAGAAGCTCATGAAATGGTCTCAATACTAACAATACTTCACCATTTCATCTATCATCTAATTGCATTGAAATATATATATCACAACCATGCATTCACACAATGCATCTCAACATGTGCACCCACACATATGCATGCACATTCACAACATTTACATAATATTTTGATGTACATTCACTTAATGCATAACCCCTCAATGCAACATTGCATTAATCCATGCATACTATGTACTCACGCATATTATGGCCTAACCATGACCGCCACTCATAGCATGCACTACCACAATAGGACCATAAGTCCTCTCTTGCTTTGGTTGTTAAACTCACAACCGACATACTCAAATAGCATGATATGATTTCATATGAATGCATTGAGATTTCTAAGCAATTATAGGGTGTAAGGATCATTTCCTTCTCTTACCCACACCTCACCATACTTAGTAGGTTGACACTCACAGTCAGGCACTCAATACCACATGCAAATCAATCAACATAGTTTAAACATAGTTGAAGGGATCTCACCAAATCCTCTTTCAGCATTCATGCAATTAAGCACAGTTAACCCTTACCTGCATGGCTGTTATTAACATCGCTTGATGTTACCTGATCGATTGGCCTCTTACCAAGGCTACACAGTCCTTTTTCCAACCTCATGATCACATATTTGTTGCACCATCCTTTCTTCATAAGGTCGTTGGTCTTATGCAACAACGTCATCAGCTTCTTTAGCCATGCTTTGATTGTATTTTGTCCTACAACCAATGTGGACACAACTAACTATTAGCAACCACCAAAATTACCTCAAGTGGCTCATTGCATATGTAAAACCTCACTATTTTACCAATATGCAACATCCTATTCATGCAAAAACATTTTCACATGCACTGTGCAATGTTTATTAATGTGCTATCTGGTGCATATTCATTTCATCTATGTAATCACTTGCATTTTCAACATTCTTATGCCATAGTTTATATGCATGACAATTTCATAATTATAAATACGATAGCAAAACAGGGGTTAAGGAATTCTCCCTTTTCAATCCCTCATCGTAGCATGGAATCCCTCTTCCACATCATAGTTGGTCTGATTTCCTTCCAGTCATGCAATTATAGAAATTGCCCATATTGACAACAAACAGCCGCTGGCACTTTCATGCACCAAATATCTATAATATATGCGGACCTCATTCAAATTCTGGTCATGCATCCATGTTCTCCTATGGGTAAGGTTTCCAACGCTTATCCTCATGCTCCATTCCGATCCAGGACATGGAATTTACATTTTTCCAAAAATGCAAACTTTGCCCAAATTTTTGCACTTTTACATAGCTACAATTTGTTCTGAAAGGCCAACTTCAGCTGCTTGTAGAAGCAAATATAGGAAGAATCATGAAAACTTATCTACCGGGAGAAGGTATTCCTTATAACAAGGAACACTCAGCAACCTTCAGATCCCTGTTCTGATGCACCAATCAACTTCTATAAAATTCAGGGTTTGGCTACTTTTAACTTTTCACTTTTCCCCCAAAATCTTGAAATTTGGCCAAAAATGGCTATCTCCCAATCTATGCATTTCTGGAAAATCTTCGTCTAACGGAAACTGTCTGTCTTAATGAGAAGATGAAATGTTTAGTTCAGTAAAAAAAATTATTCCAACATCTAGGGTCACTTTTACTGTCCACGAGCTTTTCAAAATCCCGAAAAAGTGGCCCGGAACAGTGCTTTTTGGCCTTCTTGCACACCCCGACTCCACATCCTTTGGAGTTCGGCTCCAAGATTCCAAACTTAACACTGTGTCTTCTCCATGGCCGCGCCATATCAATTTCAGCTCAATCCGACCTTCAGTCAAGCCTCGAGACACCGTCTTACAAAAGTCACTATTCTCCATTTTCTGTCAAATTGGAGCATACTGGGTTTGGGACCCTCTCTGGTTCTTTCATGGCCTTCGTTAATGGCCTCCGAGCCCCACAGGAATCATCCCATTCAGATCCTGACTGCTCCTTCTACCCAAAAATCAAGTTTTGGGCTCTATACTTTTTTTTTTTTTCGCTCCTCCCATCGCTGGTCGCAGCTCAACCTCTGCGACCATCACTGGTCTTAACCTTAATTCCGCCACCCTTGGCGCTAGATTTAACCCTAAAATTGTCGTCGCATCGCAAGTTTTAACCTTTAAGTTGCCGCCCACATCGCAGATTTGAACCCTATCTTCTGCGACCGTTGCAGCGATCCTGGCCTTATCTTCGCCGCCCGCAAGCCTCCGTCGCGCAAATTCTATCGCTAAAATCGCCACCCGTCGGCGCAGATTTTATGGATAAAATCACCGCCCATTAGCACAGATTTTATGGATAAAATCGCCGCCCAATTAGCGCAGATTTTATGGATAAAATCGCCGCCCATCGATGCAGATTTAACTTTGATTTCGCCGTGCGCGTCGCAGAAATTAACCTTAATTTCGCCGCGTGCGTCGCAAAATTAACCTTAATTTCGCCGCGCACATCGCATAAATTAACCTTAATTTCGCCACCGCGTCGCAGAAAGTTAGCCTAATTTTCGCCGCCGAGTCGCAGAAATTAACATTATTTTCGCTGCGTGCGTCGCAGAAATTAACACTAATTTCGTCGCGCGGTCACAAAATTTAACACTAAAATCAGCGACGGAGTCTTAGGCAAAATTTCAAAACACTTTGAAAATTTTCAAATTTTTCAAAAACAGTTAGAAAATTTTTTTGAAATATTTTCGTCTTCTTTTTCTTTTTTGATGTTTAGTGCTGGACAGGAGGCATACTTACCTCTGCAACTGTGATAGGTAGCCCATGAAGGCCCAATGCTGCAACCAGCAGCTTTGATACCATTCTGTCACAGTCCCTCCCGTGGACCCAATTCTTGGAAGGGAATATGATGCCAATCTGGGGCTTTTCATAAAACTCAGCCCAATTTATTAAATTCACAGCAATTAAAAATCGAATGTGTGCAGATGCAATTTAAAACAAACATGCACAGTGGAATAACAGCATCCACACACATTACATGATTCCATTCAATTTAACACAGTCAACAAATGAATACAATTGTAGAAATAATTACACATAAGAAAGTACTCATCTTGATGTAATGTTGTCCCAAACAACTAGCTATGTCGCTGCAACATTCCACCCAACCATAGGCCAGTTGTGTTCATCAATTCTCTCAACACAACTGCCACCCCCCGAGCTGGGCATGATTCTTACAAGGAAAAGGGGACATTCCAACTCATACACAACCAAAGCAAGAGATACCCATCTCAATCCCAACACTCACTTACACACATCAAACTCAAAACTGGGCATGGATACACATTTCCAGCAATTGGATTTACAAACAGGATGGCCATGGGTTTTCCCCAAATCGTGGGCACACCAAAGTGGACTGTAAAAAGGGGGATTCAACCACAAGGAGAAAACCCGATTTCTCCCATAGGTTATGAGCATTCAAATTGCCCAAAACGACCTCATTGAAACCCCAATCGAGCTCCCTCTTCTTCCAGTAGCTCTGCAACACAAAAACGCCCTCTTCCCAACTGAAAAACAAGGAAAACACAGGAAAAACATGGAGGAAAAACGCCCAGGCAGCTCCAAAAACGTGAGAGAGGCAAAACTGCTTAATGGGTAATGGCTTGGGGAGCAATTCATGGCTGTTTTCTTGCCCAAGAAGCAAAAGCACGTTTTTCCATGAAGGGTGGCTTGCCCATACTCGAATTTGGATAGCCATACCTCTCCATTCCCAAGGCATTAACTACCTCAACCAACTCTTGGGGAGAATGAATGATTGGGTACAAAAGTCAACATGGGTAGTTGAGGGTTTGATGGGTTCTCTCATTGACACTTGGCTTGACTTGATTGACTCAAGGGTTTGAATGTTTTCCCTCCCAAATCCTTGTAAAATCATGCCCCCATCTCTTGTTGCATTGCATAGCTAGTTGTGGGTATTTTATTAAAATGCATATTTACAATTCCAATGTGCCTGGCTATCACGTAAACCATATGCATCAATAAATCGATGGCGGGTCCTTGGCCTTGAGCTTCTCACCACGATTTTGTAACAATATTACATTATTTACATTTTAATACAATGGGGTCAAAATCAGGATATTACAACAATAACCCCAATTGCAATCTAAAATAGCAATATTGCACTAACACAATGGTAACCTAATTCCATCAAATTCTTTAATTAACATATCATTAATTTAAGACCTTTATAATTTCAACCATTACATCCCACTCACATAATCACAATTGAAGTCTTATTTAATTAGCAGTATTAGACTAATACGATGGTAGCCTATTTTCATCACCATCGATTTCTTTGATTACCATATACTATCATAATTTTAAGCTTGACGACACACTTCCCATGCAACATGTGTCAACACTCTTGTTAATTTTGACTGGTTAATTTAATTAACACTGGAACCGCTATTGAAACAAGGGAAATGGATTTTTAGTAGGTAGACCACTTATTTAACACGCAGACCCAACAGACCATGCAAACCACGTAGAGTTATCTAGTAATTTAACATGCAGACCACGTAGAGTTAACTAATAATTTAACATGCAGACCACGCCGAGTTATCTAACACACAGACAATAGGTTAGATCCTATCTATTGAGTGTGGAGCTCCTGAGGAGGAGAATTACGCAAGAGATGTGAAGCGCCTCATCGGTCATAGGGTCTTGGCGCCTGAACTACCAGTTCACTAACTATGAAATTGATCTAAGATAAATAAATACAGTCTGTACCACAAGAGTTTACTATCATCTATAGGATAGTCTGGCAATGTGATTTAACTTCAAAACATATCGCAATCTGTGCGATTTAATTACAGTTTATATTTTGTTCTATTCCACCAGGAATCGATATAAATTATATTACAGATAGGGCAACGACATTCGAAATAAGTTCTAAATTTAGTCACAGGATCTTGGGACTTTCTCTCATGGAAGATTGATCTGGGTACTCACACATATTACACTGCTTTGCATTACGTTTAATCCATAGAGGATCGATATCCACCCATAGAGAATTGATCTATGTACTAACTTTTTATTACATTTAAAATTTCATGGGATTCAATTATTATTCTAAGAATTTTACATAGAAATACCGTATTGATATAACCTGATTTCTGTACAAACATTAGTAATATAAGAATTACAAAATCGATTATAGATTTTGTGAAATAACCAACTACAGGATTCGACTTTGGGTCGCAGTACTAGTGTTTTCTGGTAGTTTAACTTTTAACTTCAAATTTTATAACCATATCAATCTGTATACTTCTGTTTGAATGTCTGGTATCTATATAGTGGTGAGATTCGATTTCTAGTTGAAGTTTGAACTTGGAATTAGAGGCATATGTGGTTGGGAATATCGCCCTATATGGCCTCAAGTATTTGTTATGGAAGCATTGGATCAATTGGTTAAAATAAGATTTATGTTTTGTAAAAATATGTTATAATAAACAACATATTTAGTTTTTTTGTTACCATATTGTTGATATAAATGCTAGGGTCGAATTATGCTGATGCCAAATGACTAACTATATTCACATCAAAGACATATAAAAGGATTTGGCATTCATACCATTTATAAAACGGAATTATAAACATATGCAAAGAGACTCTAAATAAAAATGATGAAAAGACAGCTCTGAGGTTATAAAACAAACTATTCATAAGTAAATATACTTCTTCGAATCGTTATATCGCATTCTATGCTTCTCTATTTACACGGATTCACTACATAATTTTGAACTAGATGTTACCACAAGAACTCAAATTCCATCATTGTCTTTAAAATAAATCTGTATAATAAATGTCAAATTTATTTACTTGACAAATTCTCTATCACATCTAAAACCATGAAATCTTGCCAATACCGAATAATCTAGAATAACAATCTACTCAAAAAAAACTTTCTACTTTTGACAAGAAATTTAAGCGTATATGAATTGAAATTACTTAGCTGAAAACAAATGGGATTTAAACACTTACCTTAGCAGCTAGAATGGGCGACTGAAAACTTGACTACAACATTCCTCCCATCCAACTGATCTCTGTCGGGGTAGGTTTTCCCACCGAGAGACCACCCTCGAGCTGGGCACGAATCCACTAGGGTACGAGAGTAGTATTATGTGTCTTCCATTCCATCTTATTCATCTTTTCCATTCCCTTCTTCCCCTTCGAAGAAGAAGAATAAACCCCTTTACGAACACCATAGTGCCCTCTTTATAGCCAAATTTATGTTTGGACTACCAAGATAAGTTCTTGTTATAACTTAACTTATTTTAACTGATCGACTTACTCAATCAATCTTTAGTTAATCAATTAACTGATCTTTAACTTAGCTAAATTTATTTAGCTTTATTTAACCTTAGTTATCTTTATCAAATTAAATTTAAGATAAATAACTTATCTTGATTGCAACTCCATCAATTTATTTCTTAATCTTTATATTCAACCGATTTTAATTAATTTACTTTAGATAATTATCTTATCTAAACATAACTAGATATCTGAACTTATCTTTAACTTAGCTAACTTTAACTTAGTTAGCTTCACGATAAATAACTTATCTCAATGGTAACTTCACCAAATTATTTCTTTAGCTTTATATTTAGTTAACTGGATATTAATAGCTAAGAGTTATCCATGCATACCTATGCATTAACTACTAGCTAACCTTTTCTTCTTTTGTAGGTAAGCTTTTATAGTTTTTTTTAAGTTTTTACTTTTAATCGAGGACAACCAGTCCTTCTTTAATCTTACTCACTGTATTTATCTTATTTGCATTAACATTTAAATATTTATCTATAAATACCAATATGTTTACTTAGTAATAATAAATCATTAATAGACCCAAGCCGACATCGATAATATGTAATGCACCACCATATAGTGGGTAATGCGCCATTTTATAGGGGGTAATGTGCCAACATTTAGTAGAGCAATAGTGTTAATTATTGAACTTTTTTGTGAATCCTAATATTCAAGGAGTTTGGCGATTCTGATCAAATGCTAGGGTTTTAGCTCTGCGTGTCGTGACCCTGTTGCTGCCGACACTGCTAGGGCTCACCCTTGCGCCCTGCGTGGGCAATGGAGTTTGAGGGGGAAACGCCGACGCCATTACCACCCGACGCTAAAGCCTTCAGTCGATTAGTTGCTTCTTAGCGCAAAAAGAAGCCGCTTGACTCCTCTAAGTTTGTAAAATGACTGGATGAAATACCTGAGGTATCTCTCCCTCCTGAAGATCCGATCAAGGTCACGCTTTCTCTGGCCGATAGGGCCTTAGTTGGTCAGTTCACGGGTTTGTGGCCCTCCCCCAGATCTACTGAAACCTAGGTGCACAAGAACTGGAGACCTCTAATAGCTAATAACGTCACATCTTACTTCCTGGGCCGCGGGTTTTTTCTTTTCAAATTTATCTCCAGGGAGGACAGAGACCTCATCTTTTGAAATGGGCCATATTTTATGGGGCCTCAAGGGCTCTACCTGAACCGTTGGATGCTGAATTTCGATCCCACGGAGGATGTCCCAAACGCTGTGCCAGTTTGGGTTCGGCTCCCGAATCTACCAATTCATTGTTGGAATTGGGAATCCCTAAAATTCATTGGGAACAAGCTGCGAAAGTTTATTGATAGGGAAAACAACAAAGACCAGTATGAGTGTGCTCGAATTTGTGTAGAGGTTGACCTTGAAGTGGGACTACCAGAGGCCATCAAAATAAAAGTAGGAAGCTGGACACATCTTCAGAAGTTAGACTATGAGCAGCTCCCATTTAAGTGCCGAGAGTGCCATGAATATGGGCACTTTGCCAAAAGTTGTCCAAAAAAAGCAATCCCGGAGAAAGAAAAAGAGGAAGGATGGCAGCAAGCCAAGAAGCCGAGATTCAGTCAGAAAGCAGGACTCAACAGTCAGGGGACGAGAAAAGGAAAACAAAAACAAACAAACCCTGGAAATTCTGGAAACGTGAAAGGAACTCAAAGGGACACCAGCAACAAATTTTCTATTCCGGAGATAAGATCAGAGGAAGAGTAAGAAGAAGACCCGAGTCAGTTTCAGCAAACCACCCTGAATCTAGTCCAGCAGCCAGAACCTGAGCAGGCCGCCCCCTTCTCTCATGTGTTGTTATCAAGCCAGAAGATTAGAGGCTCTGCTGAGGAGCACTTGAAAGAAACGTCCTCAAGGGGGGGGGAGGAAGATCAAGACTCAGAAGAATCAGAGGAGGAAGGGGAAATAGAAGAATCCCATATCATCACTAGAAGATCCACCAGAGGAAGGAAAACAAACAAGGAGAAGAGGGAAATGGAAACCTATAAGGACAAACTACAAGGAAATCAACCAACACTGAAAAAGTTGTTGGCAAAAACTCCTAAGGCTGGGAAACCTCTCGAACTGGGCTCTAAAGGAGCCACCTCAAAAAGTAAGTAATGAAGGTTTTATCCTGGAACTGCAGAGGGATGGGCAGCAAATTAAAAGAAGACTCAATGAAAGGCTTAATCAGATCTGAAAACCCGGACATCCTTCTCATCTAGGAAACTAAAATGGAGAAAGCATACTTTCTCCAAAGAAGCAAGCAAATATGGAAAAAAGGGGGGAGATCAGTAGTCTCCTCAAGGGGAGCATCTGGAGGACTGGGCATCCTATGGAATGAAACCTCGGTCAGTAAAATCTCTGAAAAGTAAAACATGCTTTGGATCTTAGTGCAATTTCAGCATCATGAGTCAAAGGAAACTGTAAGTATTTTCAACATCTATGCCCCAGTAATCTATGGGGAAAAATAACTCTGTTGGGAATCGATCCGGGAGGTCTCTGAAGAAATGCCATTGGAAAATGTCATCCTGGCGGGAGATCTGAATCTAACTCTGGTCGCCTCTGAAAAAAGAGGAGGCACTATTGTAAGGGATCCAACAAGAGAATGGGTGGAGGATTTAATCCAAGACTGGGATCTCTTGGACATCAATCCCTCTAAAGGAAATTTCACCTGGTCTAATAAAAGAATCAGACCAGGCCACATTGCAGCAAGGCTGGACCGATTCCTCATTCAGAGCTCCTTTTTGCTGCTTGGGATGGATGCAAGCTCATCCATCCTCCCGTCAGGGACCTCTGATCATAGACCTATTATGCTGGAACTTAAAATGCAAAGAAATCTAGGGCCTATCTTGTTTAGATTTAGCCCTATCTGGATTCAACACAAGGATTTCTATAGCAAAGTGGAAAGTGTGTGGAAGCTGCTGGCCAAGGGATCTCCCTTCTTTGTTTGGGAAGAGAAGCTTAGAAGAGTGAAAAGGGAGCTCAAGCTTTGGGCAAAGGGGCTTTCATCCCCGGCAGATGAAAGGAAAACAGCCCTAAACTTACTGAACGCTCACCATTTGCAGATGGAAAGCTCAGATATATCTACTGATTCCCTAAAAACTGAAGAGAACCTCCAAGCAAGGGTACAAAAAGCCTATCTGCAAGAAGAAGAGTATTGGAGACAGAAATCTAGAAGTCTCTGGCTTCAAGCTGGCGATAGAAACACGGATTTCTTCCACAAACAGGCCCAAGCCAGAAGAATATTCAATGCTATCACCGAGGTCTCAGTGGGAACTCAAACTATCTCGGACTTCTCCAACATTAAAGAAGCTGCCCATCTTCACTTCAAGGCTCTCTACACTGAAGAGGAAATTGATAGGCCGTCCTCTACTTTGTTAGACTTAGTCCCCAGCAAGGTCACCCAGCAGATGAATCAAATGCTTATGGCCCCTATTAGCAAAAAGGAATTAAAGGAGGCTCTTCAGGCAATGAACCTAGACAAGGCTCCAAGCCCAGATGGATTTACCGCTCGCTTCGTCAAATGATGTTGGCACATTATCAAAAAGGATCTGCTCAGAGTGGTGATTAAATCGCAAGACTCTCTTAAGCTGGGGGGAAGTACGAACTCCTTCTTTCTGGCCCTAATCCCCAAAGAAAAGGGAGCTAGCTCCTTCAGCAGGTTTAGGCCTATCTCCCTCTGCAACATTGGCTACAAGCTCATCACCAAAATCATATCTAATAGATTGAAGTTCATTCTCCCGGTGCTGATCCCGGAAAACCAAGGAGGTTTTATTAAAGGGCGGCAAATGACTGATAGCCTCATCCTTGTGCAAGAAGCAATACACTCCAGTCTTCAAAGAAAAGAAAAAGGAATGGCGGTTAAATTGGATTTGGAAAATGCCTTTTATAGAGTGAGGCACAAATTCTTAGTTGAAGTCCTCGAGAAGTTTGGGTTTGATGAGCGTCTAATAAAATGGATCAAAGCTTGCATAACAGAACCTTGGATCGCCCCACTAGTCAATGGAAGAGCTGCTAACTTCTTCAAATCCACTTGAGGGCTTCGTCAGGGATGTCCTCTCTCCCCCCTACTCTTTGTTATCCAAGCTTTTGTTTTCAGTTTTCTCTTAGAAAAAAGAAGGCATGAACAGGTCCTCACGGACCTCAAAATAGCAAGAGGAGTTCGGGACTTAAACCATGCACTCTTTGCAGATGACTCTCTACTTTTAGGAGGAGCCTCGGTGTTGAATGCTAAAACTTTCAAAACCGATCTTGATCAATATTGCAACGCCTCGGGAAGCAGTGTGAATGCTGGAAAATGTCAAATTTATGGTTGGAACCTGACTGGGTTGGAGTTAAGTTCTATAACAAGAATCTTTGGTTTTCAAGGCACCACAAACTGGAATTCGTTTAAATACCTTGGACTTCCAATCTGCAAGAAGACACCCAAGAAACTTGACTGGCTTCCTATGGTGGACAAATTCAAGCAAAAGCTGCAAGCCTGGGGAACCAGCTGGCTCAACTTAGCAAGTAAGTTGGTTCTGATTAAATCTGTTCTCTTAAGTCTCTTGATTTTCCAATGCTCTCTGCTACTGGCCCCAGTTGGGATTCTATGCGAGATGGACAAGCTCTTAAGACTTTTTTTCTGGAAAGGTGGGAGAAATAATGAATGCAAAATACCGCTGGTAATATGGGAAAAAATTACAAAACCTCTCTTAGAAGGTGGACTACAGATAAAAGATTTAAAAGCTCAAAATATTGCACTGGGTGCAAAAATTCTCTGGAGACAAATTGGCAAAAAATCGGGATGAGCACAAAAAGCTATGTGGAAAAAATATTTCCAGAATTCAAGAATGAGGAGCCTTGATTCACAGCCGGTTACTTAATCTGGCTCTCCTATATTCAATCTCTGCAAGCATGCCATCCCTCTGATATATGAGAATATCTACTGGATCCCAGGAAACGAAAAAAAAATTAATATCTAGAAGGACAAAATTATGAATGGGGATACCCTATCAGATGACCCAGAGTTGGGGGACCTAAGCCACTGGATGACTCAAAACAGGCTGATTACTCTTTGGGACATTTCAGAGTGGGAAGTTGGACAATGGAAAGGCTGGAAAACATTGGAAATTCCTCCAGATCTAGCAAATGCCTGGCAGCAGCTCATGGAGAGACTAACTAGGAAAGCCCCTTTAGCAGAAAGGAAGCAAGATAAAAGAGGTTGGGGAGTAAATTCTGGCATATACATTGTTGCGCAGGGTTACAAAGTTCTGAAAAGAACCCCTATTGTTCCTACTAACCCAGCTGGTTGGATTGGAATTTGGAAAATCAAAAGCATTCCCAAGATCGATCTTTTCATATGGACACTGGCTCATAACAGTATTCTTACTGGTGAGAACCTGTCGAAGAGGGGGTTCCACGGCCCATCTAGATGCCCACTCTGTCAAAGTCATTATGAAAACACTGAGCATCTCTTTTTAGGCTGTAAATTTTCGAAGGAAATATGGACTAAAGCTCTTGATTTTTGGAAAATGGCAATTCCTAGCTCGATCACTGATTTATTTGAAAACTGGAGATCAATGTATCCTGGGTCGCTCAATTCAAAAGGTTGGCTCAATATTGGATGGATGACGCTCCCAAAATTCATTTGCTGGAAAATTTGGTTGGAGAGGAACAACATAATTTTCCAAGACAAAGCTCTTAGTCCACAGCAAGTTTGGGCAAAAACAAAAAACACTCTAAGGGAATTTCTTCAGTCTAAAACTGATCTGAAAACAAGGGGCACTCTGACCCAAGAGGAAATGGATTGGGGGAACCAGTTGGGCTTGAATCTTCCTACGGATGAAGGTAGACTGAGCACGTTCGAACCTTGGCAAATCAGACTAGATGGGGAAGAGCTTATCAGATGGAGGAGGAATGCAGGCCAATATAGCCTATTCTTTGATGGGGCAGCCAAAGGTAACCCTGGGGGCGCTAGAGGGGGCGGGGTAATTCGAAATGCTGAAGACACTATTGAGATCAATTATGCCTGGGGATTGGGGATCACTTCTAGTAATCAAGTAGAGGCATATGCGCTTCTTCAGGGGCTTAGGCAGCTCAAAAGGATTGGAATTGAAAGAGCTAGAATTGTAGGGGACTCGCAGAACCTCATCAGGCTATTGGTGAAAAATAAATACTCCAAAGACATGAATTTGAATAGAATAGTCATCAGGATTAAAAATCTCTGTCAGTCCTTTAATATGTTGGAGTATTTCCATGTGCTTAGAGCTAACAATGCCGAGGCTGATCGGGAGTCCAACCGGGCTGTGCGACTTGGATAAGGAATTCTCAGCATCAATGAAGTGGAAGAAAGGGACTCCATTCCATAGTAGGAACCACATAGAGCTGGGAAGAGGCACGCTGAGGAAATGGAGACTGATCACGATTATAATCTAAATGGACGTGACAGAGGGGCAGTTTGATCGGCTGATGGAAAGAGAGGTGAAAAAATGGGACATGATGCAGTCGACGCAGGAAGCAACGCCTTACTCAGCTATAGGATTCAGTCAATAAGACCTTCAGTTGTTAAGCCTCTTCTACAATTTTTTTTTGCATATTATTGAAACAGTTTGTTTGTATTAGACGCCTGATTAGCAAGCTGGCACTAGCTAGAGTCTTGGCAGCTAAGAAGCTCTGTATTGAGCGTTGTAGAAATGGGAATTTGAGCATAGTGGGCATGAGGAAGCCGCTAAGGCAAAATGTAATTCTCCAGTGTTGAGGCAGCTGGCTTTCATAAATCTAAATACTAACCGTTCCTGTTAAAAAAAAAAATCATTTTATCTTTATTCCTAATTTATAATTAGGAAAATATTAATCCTTTTCCACTTAGGAATTTTAACCAAATCTTTTGTCGAGGCCAATATACCAATGTTGTTTAGGTTAACCTCTTATTTTTACTTAATGGTGCTCAATATGGGTTAGCTCCATGCTAATAGTTAGGTCAAGGTAAATTATTATTGCCTTCCAGCGATTAGAATTTTCTTCGGTGTCCTTATCTAGGACTAATTATTAACATACTTTTAAACTTAAGTGTTTTCTTAGTGAACATCACAGTCTACTTAAAGTGCTCACAACACTAGGATGACCACTATCATAAAAAAAAATCATGGCTATCAAGCCATTCACCCTCTCCCCATAGTGGATTCCACGCCCCATTCCTTTCGTTGCGTCAAGCCTTCAGTCTCCTAAGTCTACAAATTCACTTACACTTAAGAAAACATAATCATACTTACAAAGTTTTACCTGCAGAGCTCTTGCCATGACCTACTTGTCGTTGGTGGGTACACAATTGTACTTTCTATTGTAGAAACCCGCAGAGCTCTTGCCATGACCTACTTGTCGTTGGTGGGTACACAATTGTACTTTCTATTGTAGAAACCCTAAGGGAGAAAGAGGGATATTACACATGAGGACAATTGATCCCGCTTGTGTGAAAGCGAATCTCCCTCAAAACGTAGGTCGTAATGACCCCAACAACCTCATCCTTTTTTATGTCAATGATAAACTTAGCATCAACATCCATTGGATCAATAATAAAAGTATTTGTTTACTACCATAGTCCCTTTCTTTCCAACAAAGTCTCCATATATGTCTCCCAGATTGCATAATTATGTCCATTGAGAATAACATGTTCTATCTTGGAATCCATCCTTCTGATCAAAGTTCATGAAGAGGTATCAATTAGCAATTCTTTAAGCCTAGAGTCGATCAACCTAGATCCAAATCAACGCAATTTGCAGACAACAGGGGTACGCCAAAACCAATACCTTTGATACCATATTGGGGGACCTCTTCACCCTGAACTATAGAAAAAAAACGACAGAAGAGAATAATATTCCAAGAGAAAGGTGGTGTCTAAATGCGTCGTTATAACACTTAAACATGGCATGTTGTGATCAGAACATCACAATGAATTATTGATATGAAATACATCTCAAATATCATACTTGGAATGAACCATAAGGTCATCCTTTTATAATCTCCATATCTAACGAAATCCCTTAAAGTTAGGAAGATCTCGTCCACAAATAGGGGTCATTGGTCCTGACTCTTTCCACAAAATCCACAACATCCCAAAATCTAGTCAATTGTTGTAGTCGAGCTGACCATGGCCTCACTGACCATTGAGTCAAGTCTTCTACTCTCTCGGTTATTTGTTTAATCATTGGTTCAGTCAATCCTCTGTCAAATTCTTTGTTAGTCGATTGTTGTCCATCGATTGATTGTCTCCAGAAGATCCAGAGATGTGATGAACCTTCAAGACCTTAGGTTCCAACAAGTGATAGGTATAGAAACAAGATGGAAAACATAACCTATAGTATACTTATGATCATGAAGGTCACCAACCCAATCTAAATCGGTGAAACCAACCAACAAGGGAGCTCTCCAATAACTTTAATGAATCACAAACTTAACTATGCCCCAAATATACCAAAGTATCATTTTTTTTGCTTCCTAATGACTTTCATGGGGTATTTGCATATATTAGGCAACAAGACTAACCACAAATGAAATATCAAGTCGGGCATGAGTCAAGTACAAAAGGATACAAAGTAATCAATAATATAGTATGGCATCTACTTCGAATGTAGTGCAGTTGGCAACAAGTTTGACTCCAAACTAGAAGAGAGATGGGGTTGGTTTAGCATCTTTCATATGAAAGTGATGAAGAAGGTCACAAGCATACTTAATTGAGAAAGAAAAATTCTTTCTTTGGTTTACAAGACTTGGAGGCCAATAAAACGTCTTCATTTGGTTATTTCAAATTTATTCTTAAGGTTGAATTTCCCGTGGGTTAAAATTTTAGGGTCACGAATAGTGAGAATAAGGTCATCAACATAAAGAATAAGGATTATGATATGGTTTCCTACATTATCGGTATAGACATTGGGGTAAGAATGCCCTCTAGAAAAAATGGTGTCAAGAAGAAAGCTATCCATTTTGGCATACCAAGCCCGAGGAGCTTACTGAAGGTCAATAAAAAAATTTAGTTGACAAACAAAGCTGGAGACATTCTAAACATATTCAGGAGGTTGTTCCATGTAAATTTATTATTGAAAATCCCCATGCAATCAAGTGAAATTAACATCCATTTGATGGACCTCCTATTTATGTGAAACAAGAAGGGCTGGAACTAGGCAGATGGAGTTCATTTTGGCTAAGGGGGGAAATGTTTCATTATAGTTCATCCTTTCAACTTGAGAAATTCCATTGGAAACTAACTAGGCCTTGTATCTTTCAACACTTCCATTTGATGCAAGTTTATTTCTATACACCCATTTAAATGCAACAAGTTTTCTTCATTTTAGAAGAGGTACAAGATTATAAGTATCGTTCACCATTAAGGAACAATATTCTTCATGCATTATTGTGTCCCAATCTGGATGGCAAAAAGCTTCTTCAAGTGTTTTTGGATCATGAGTGTCTAAAACTTGGACCAAAAGATAAGAGTCTCGCTGGAACTATGAACATGTTTGATGTTGATTGTAACACACCCTTCGCTACACTAGACTTAAAACACATTAATTTTTATTTATTTGTTTATATAAAACATTTATGCCTAATAGCCACATGCATAATGCTTATATGCATTCTTATAACAAGTGCATAACCAATGCATTTATATGCATAGCAAATGCATAATAGATATAGCAATTATCAGAATTCAAAATAATCCATAAGATCCATGAATAAAATGTTTCACAAGACATAATTTCAAAAACACATATGCATAGTAATTTTATGCAATGATGCGGAAACTTGGATATTTCCATGTGTCACTCATTTAGCACATATCAAATTTGCACCATTTTATACACATAATGAATTCTACTAATATGAATTAATAAACTAAGGTTTGGAAAGCAACACTTCAAATCCTTCCTTATAAATACTTTCTTAAAAACTGGGCATCAAACCTTTTGTTGAGAATTGCGCAGTAAAAACTTTTGAATTAAGACCTGCGCAGTAAAAAATTCTTGCGCAGTAAATACTAACCTAAGGACTGTGCAATATCATTCACCAAAAATTAAATCAATGCAATTATAGCTATATGCATAGCTATTCTTCAAGTTATGTAATTCTCATATTTTTCATTTTTTTTTTATAGAAACGGTTGAGTAGCTTTGATTATATAGAAAAACCGGAAATTACATAGTAAGGAGGAAAGATTGCTCTCATAACAGGGTGGCATCCATCACTCCTTGTTCATCTTCTTCAAACTTATAACACCTTACAAATTTTCCACTTTTGTGAAAACTATAACACCTTACAAATTGTTCAAGTAGGAGAATGCAGAAATAAAACATAACTATAGTGTTGTCCTATACAAAAAACTAAGGTATGGAGCTTTCTAAGAGAGTGCTAAACATATGAAGTATTCCCAGCCTGTAGATTTCAAAAAAAAAAATAGTGCAGAAAACGTAAAAACAGAAGTAGTAGCATATCGAAACCCAAAACGTTGAGAAGCCAACCATCAAGCTGCTAAAGGTGGAGACCAGTTTTCATGACTGCGCCTTCAAACTCTGCCATCCCGTTCTTATCATTGCTGAGGTCGATGTAATTGTGAGAATGTGCCATAAACCTTTTTAGCTTGTCCATCTTCCTACCGAGTTCTTCAATCTTACAACTCATAACATCATCATTTGGGTTCTTACGAACCTTGTGAGGATAATAGAGGGCCAAAGTCTCTTCCAGATGTTCCACCTTCTCAACAAACTTGCTATTTTGGAGCTTAACCTCCGAATGGGTTGCTTGCGCCAAGGAGAAAAGATCGGTCAAAGCACTTTTGAATTCCAAGTTCTCGTTTCGAGCCAAGCGAATTTGAACTTCAAGTTCCTGAATGTGTTGCATCAATTCCCCATCATCCTGCATTTTTCCATGCCTCTTTTCGTGCCCCTGAGGTCGTCCAGACCCAGTCTTCCTATGACAGAGGCCAAGCATAGGGGAGCCGATTTGCTCGTCTTCCATCGAGATGCCATTATCTTCATCCACCAATGGAAGAGCCCATCTGCAGGCACCGAGAGAGCTTCTGTTGGGATTGCTGCATCGCAAACATTTCGAATAAACATCGAATCCTTCTTGGGGAGAGGACCCAGAGATATGATGTTCCATGTTCACACAGAGTCTCCCAGTCCAGACAGAGAGTGCTTTCAAACAGGAAAAACCAACGCAGAGAGATCTAGCGTGAACCAAGCAGAGAAAGATACGAATAGAGGCCAACTCGTCCCGTATTCAGCTAATGCCCAGGCTTTGCATGCCGGCCAATTGGTGATCTGACCAGTTGTAATTAATGAGGAGTTGAGTGAGGATCCCGCACGTATCCAGGTGACCGTCGGTAGGCAGGGTTGTAATTCCAAAAAACAAATGTGCATGGAAGCCATAGTTTGTTACTGCCATTGAAATGTGGAGATCTCTCGTTCTAGGGAGAGAACTTAGACTATGAGATTCTTATGTTTTCAAAGATGACATGGTCACATTCAAGAGATCCATAGATGAGCCTAACTCCTTTGTTGGCCATGCAGTCTGCTTTCCCATTTAGGTCTCTCAGAATATGGAGATAACTTACGTCTTTGAATTCCTTGCTAATGCTGATTAGGAGATGGTGCATCTTAGTGGAGGGATTCTTCCGATTGTTGACAATATTTCTGGCTTCTCCAATGACAATTAGTGAGTCCCCTATAACCGTCAAATTCTCAATTCCCAAATATCTAGCAATCTCCAAACCTTTAATAAGGCTGAGCCATTTTGCTCCATTGTTAGTCTTTTTTCCAATGCCCCAAGCAAACTCTCTCTATTTTTTCCCCTTGGAGTCAAAGATTACCCCCCCCCCGGCACCTGCCAACCCTAGTCATAATTTTCATTTTAACAATAACCCAAAATAATCATTTAAACTTACTGCGCAATAAGTTATGTGCAATAAGAACTACGCATTAAACATTAAGAATGCAATAAACACTAACTTAAGACCTGCGCAGTAATCTTCACAAGAAAAATGGAACAAATGCGAATAAAGCTATGTGCATAGCTAATCCTTAAGTTAAGCAATTTTCCTAAATTATTACAACAAAGAAAAACATTAAACCAACATATTTACCAAATTTATTCTGTAGTAAGAACTATATCATAGGAGCTGTGCACTATGGTTCTCATAAATTATTTATGATATTAAGTACAAATATTTTTAGTGCGCGAAATGCAATGACCAATTCCTTAGTAATCCAACCCATGGTATTTTGCTTGATTAGGCCTATGGTTTTCAAAACAATAATGCCAACCATGCAAGGAATAATAAACAAAGCTAAATCTTAAGCTTTGACATAAATATTATTTCTACTTTGAGATACAAAATACGATCCATTGCAAATTATGCATGTGGTTTTCAAAACCACCATACCATCCAATGCAAGGCACAATATACAAACCTTGGCATATGGTAATTGTTTACATTTTATTTATTAAGCAAAAATACCTTCGACACAAGCATATAACTTCTTGAATAAATAATTCAAACATTTCATTTATCCCTTTATAAATTATTTTCTCCCATTTACATGAAAAATAGGAGTTAAACTCTTCAACATAATTTAACACCCATTTCGTTTGAACTACACGGTAACTAGTAATCACTCCATGGAATTGCTATGATAATATGTAATTGTGACAAGCATCCAAGTTATAGAGTAAATATAATATAATGAATAGAATTTCAACTTAGTTATCCCTTCATAAAATTTCCTTCTCGCGATTATAAATTTTAACAAACATACTATGCAGTAAAACTTGTACTCATTCCATCTACACAAATTTTAACCAAGCAAAACATGAAATCATTCCTTGTATCCAATCTCAGAAAATTAAACAAGGAAAATCATATAAATTTTTACCAGTCATCAATTAAATAACATCTCAGGAATTAAAACACCATTTCCAATGATTCCTTTGCAAACATAATTATTTAAGTTTCCACTCTGAACATCAATATATATCTCTAGAAAATTCTCGCTGAGCTAAAATAGAAAAGATAACAGTATAGCCACAGAACCGCTCCTTTAAATTTGCAAAATTAAACAGATGGTTGCAGCTACAGAATTTAATATATCCATATTCAACAAATCGTGGGCACAATGCTACAGATTTATAATATCAATTGCATTTATATATTCACCTTCAATTAAATGATTACCAAACAATTGCCAATACAAAATTTAACATTGAAAATATATATTTCAAAATCATATACTTATCTGGAATAACTAAGGATTTTTTACAAGTGACGGTGAGGCTTCCACGCTCCTCCCAACAATAGGAAACCGTGTTCATTAATATATCAACACAGTTTCCACCCCCGATCAGGGACCATGAACCCCAAAGAGAATAGTGTATCCAAGATTAATTGTAGATTTAAATGACAGGGAAAATAGGTTTACATGTTAAAACTTGTGTATTTCCTTCCCCTCCAAACAATTCGTACCCTCTCTCAACATGAAGGGTTAATCATATTGATTATGGCATAATGAGCATAAAAATCCCCCTTTGGAAGCTCCTCTTCCCCCCCACTCTGTAGATTAATGCTCTCACCCAACTAGAATAATCCCCAATTCCCACATTTGCATGGGGATTTTGGACCACGTGGTATCCCTAAGGAGATTCATGTTTCCTCCACCTTTTTATCATTTCAACTAAGCCCACTTAAAATATAACCAAGGTTTTGAGGTTAATAAAAGGTGCTTTAAGGCTTAACTAAGCATAAAGGTGTTTAGGTTAAATAATGAGGTGATAAGGCTTTAATTAAGGTAAATATAGATTTTGGTACTTAAGAGAGAAATAAGGTCATATATTGTTGGGCCCTCTAGGCCATCTCCAGCCCCTTCCATCACTCCATGCCGATTTTTTCTCTTGTGGATTCATGGTCCCCCATTCTCTTTTGTGTTCTCCCCAACCACAGTCAGTCATATTTATTTATTAATATCACAATATCCATACATTTTACATCACAATTTGGCTTATAGCCAACTTAATTATAACTTAGACAAGGGAAACTCCCAAGGTGTTACATTGATCTATAGGATCACTGACAATATCACTAGTTGTTTTTCATGTTGTACATACCCATCTAAGAAGGAGTGGTGTTGGTGCAAGTTCATGTTCGATGGACCCAATTGGAGGAACAAGAGCAAGCGGAGGTGGATTTTCATTCTCACTATTGTTATCTAAAGAAGAAACCATAATAGGACCAATAACAGAAAAGTTGGGAATTGAATATGGCACAAACATCGAATTAGGTTCATATCCCAATATATATTCATCAAATTTAACATCTCTCCTAATAATAATTTCATTGGATTGAGGTTGAAGAGGTCTGGAACCTTTCTCATCTTTAAAATTTTCAACAAAAATGCACTTCTCACTCTTAGATTGTAATGCTCTCCATTTTTCATGAGGAATATGGGCCCATGATTCACTACCAGACACACAAAAGTGCCTCACATCTAGTTTAATTTTAGTCCATGCTTCTTTTGGTGTTGTATCTTTTAAAGTATTTGTGGGAGTGTGATTAACTATGTAATTGGAAAAATTAATGGGTTACACCATGAAATTAAGATTTAATCCCTTAGATTGGATCATGTAATTTTTAATTTCCTTTAACAAGCGATTATTTCTCTTGGCGACAGCATTTTGCTCTAGTTTGTATGAGACAATATGTTGCAACTAAATACCATGTGTGATGCAATAAGTGATAAATTTGATGTTAACATATTCACCTTGTAATATCCGAAGAAAAGACTATTTTTATTTTTATTATTAATTGTTATTATAACCTTAATTGTGGTTATTTTTGTGTGTTGAGCAAGTGAGCTCTAGAACATCTGAATTATTATGGTTAGTGTTGAGCCATGTGGGCTCTGGAAGCACTATTAGTTGAATAAGTGTGAGCTGAGATGCTCTGGAACACTTGAACTCCTAGTGATTACCTAATGTTGAGCTAAGAGCTATGGAGCATCAGTACTTTGTTTTGATTAATTACTTTAATATTCAAAGACTATTATTATTTTATTCTTTCAGACTAACTGGTATTGCCAAACAAAGAGGGGCTGAGCATGCAAGAGTCTAGGCTGGTCATTAGCTGATAACTAAAGATCTAACTAGTTGTTAGGTGAGTAAAAGTCCAATTCTATTAAATAAAGATTAAAATCAATTGTGAGGATTAAAATAAATTAATTTCCTAATTAAAGATAAATACAAAACTGCTAGAGTGTCAGTTAGTTAACTGAGTGTGCAAAAGACCTAATTTCCTAGCAGCCTTGTTCATACAAATTATAAATAGCCGAGAGAGGAACTTTGCACGGGAAAGTGTTTTCCCAAGTACACTGGAGGGTCCAGTCGTGAATTTGAGCGCTCAAACACCAGACTGTTGAATATCTGGTGTGTCCTAGAAAAGAGGACTGTTCTAGTGAGAGGACTGTGAAGGTTATCAAGGGGAATATTATTCAAGAGATTCACAACATACAGGTTGATAAAGAGAACCTTGTGGCTACTCTGCTGTAGTAACGAAGATAACAAACCATACACCTAGATCACCTAGATTCTTGTCATGCTTAGTTCGGCTCGGGGGTGACCGGTGGAACAATCCAGGAACGGATTGCGGTCTAAGGTTGGGAGGAACGTGGCAGTTCCTAAGTCAGTCGGTCTGCAATAAAATATTGATAAGTATTTGCTTAAATTTCAGTTATTTATATTCCGTATATTTAGGATTTACAGTAATAATGTTTCCTTGTTTCAATAAAGGGATCTGTCATTATTGATCCTATTATTCTGTTGCAGTAGGATTTAGGTTATGAACAACATTAAGGGTTATACTATTTATTTCAGGAAATCTAGGTCATAAACCACATGAAGTGTTATATTCCTTCTTTATAAACTCTGTATTCAATATCTCGATTAGGTTTATATGATATCTGAAAATTATGATGTTTTAAAAATATGTTGTCATATTACTTGAGTGTTCACTTAGTATAGGAATGTTTAATTGTCTTAAGTTTACGTCATTGGAAGAATCCGCTTAGCCATGACAATTGGGTTTAAACTTTATTACGGAGAAAACTCCCATAGCTCCTTATGCAGAGAGAGAAAATCCTGAACCTAGGATCTTTCCGGGCCAAGCCCTAAACTCTGTCTGGATTAAATGATATGATTATTGCTTATATAATTATTACTTATATAGGAGTTACGTATACTAACATATTTGCTTATAAATGGAAAATATTATCCAGCATAGGAAATAGCATTACAGATACTTTTATTTTTGAATAAATTAACATGTCCTTTAGAAATCATATAATAATAAAGAGAACTATATCAAACTCATTCTAGGATCTATCTAAGCATAAAATCATAATACAAAATCTGATCATATTATTTAAAAAGAATTCATTATATTTCAAACATAGAAACTTAAGAATTTAATAAACAACCATGACAAATCAGAAACAGAGTGCGACACTAAAGATATGCATAGGAGCCACAAATCATACGATTCATCAATTTAATTCAGGGCCATATCCACTCTGCTCAATTATATAGATAAATAAATACATACATTTATAAACAGAGGCTAAAATTGATTTAAATGACCTAATGCAATAATCAAATTCGTTAAAATCAAACCATAATAGAATCATTGATATTATAGACAGAAAACAAAATAATTAAAATATGCCAACACTAGAAACTCACTCAAACAGAGCATATCTCCTTTAGAACCCACATTCACTTATTAAAATCCATATCATTATCATCTAGTAATCACCAAAAGAATAAGAAATACCAAAACCAAAGCAACTTGAAACCTAGCCAAACCAAAACGTTAAAGATTCACTCTTTCCACAGTCAAACAGAATAGCGATTTCCATACAACAACCTGGATGCCCCACGCATTCATAGGCTAACCTTCCAGCTTAATATTTAGGGTAATCCATTTACAATCAACTCTCAACAAGTATAAACTAAATATTTACAACCCTGATTTAACCCAATATTAATCATTAAAACACAACACAACAATTTAAGAAAATACCAGATCCATCTAGCAGGCTTAGGGATTAAATCGATTTACCATTTAAAAACAACTAACAACACAACACATAGATTTTTATAGCAAACCAGAACTCAGAAATTAAGGAAAACCAGTTTGAAGCAACACACACAATTTTACAGTATTATAATCAAATCTAAGTTACATTATCAAATAGCAGAGCCCGAGAGCCATTAATTACACAGGGTTCTTCCCAATAACTGGAAATGGCTACTCATACCTACGATAAAAGAAAACAAATTTTTACAACATATATGCAGAGGCCTAAAAATGGTGCATTCTTCCCAAACCATCACGCTGGCGAAGTGGGAAACAAACAAACATGAAATACAATAAAAGGACTGGCCATTAAAACCCTTATGCCTCCCAAGGCCCAAACCCTTAACTCTTCTGCTCAACATTTTTGTAAACAAAGACTCCAAGTAAAATGGGGTTCTTGATAAAGGCATCGTAAGGCCAAGGTCTTACCATTTCGACGATCCATAGAATCCCCCAGCGCCTAGGCTTGAGGTCGCCCAACACCTACGAAAACCCTGACATCCAAGGAATAATGCTAGAGTTAGAAATTGTATTTTTGAGAACCAAAATGAAAATATAAAAGCAAAGAAACTGGGTTATGAGCAGTGTTTTACCTCGCAGGCTTAGCTGTTCACATTTCCTTCATCTACGCAGTGCATGCACTGACCAAAGAGCTATGCTCTGGTCAGATGCATGCCCTTTCCTTCAAATTGAGAACGCGAAGAACCTTCGCTCTTCTCCCACACAAACAACAAACCACGAAATGAGGAATGAGGCCAAGCTAGGGTAATTCACATGACTTACATCCAAGGCCAGCTTGGATACCACTATCGCATTGTCACATGGCATGTCATTAATGTACCAACTACTTTCCACTAGCCCTCAGATTTATACCCACGATTCCATAGTATGCATTCACCATTGTTGATTAGATAACGCTTATTCTAGGATAAACTTAGGGTTTAGGGTTTATCCCTTTTCCTTTTAAACACCTTACCCGCAAGCCTTATAATAGGGTACTCCTCCAAGCCTTAGTGCTGGTAGACTAGTTTACATTTAAGGTTAGGGTTTATCCCTATTCACCATGGGCATGTAGTTTCTTGAAATGCTTAAGTAATAATTTGAGTGTCCCTTTTTTTAAAAAGCACCTGCACAAAGTTAAAATATAAGACATTAGCTCATGAAGGAGCTAAGTAAGACCTGGGGTCTTTAATGTTCTCTTACTTTTCAAGGGGTAGGTTTAAAAGTTAAAACAAGACTTCAATCACACAATCCATCCCATAAGTAAAGAACCTAATGTAAGAATTAATAAACATAGCTTCCACATAAAGTAAACGACGTATGTAAAATGGACAGTAGTAGCATTTAAAACTAAGCTAAGTCATTTCATGGTAAAATCGACATTGTATAAACCAGCAACATGATGTTCACATTTAATTTATGCAATACATGCTACACTAGTATTAAAATGCAGTGTCGAAGGTATTGTCTTTGCAAGTCCTAAGTAGAGTTAGATTAATAGACCTGTATAAAAAATTTAAAATTTTCAGGATTTGAGGGACATTACAAGTGGTATCAAATCCCAGATTCAGAAACTTGAGGCCTATGAGCCTACACTACCGCTGCAAACTATTAAACTAATAAAAACTTGTTTGCTTGCACATTGTAAAACTGTTTCAGGACAGAACAAGCAAACATGAATGCTGAAAGAGAAGGCAGTCGGCATGGTAACCTCAACTCAATACCCAGGGAGCAGGAAATAGTAATTGAACTGAATGATAGTTTAAGAGCAGTCAAGGCCTCTGACTTACTGAAAACAATGCAAAGCCTACAAGCAGAATTCCGTAGTTACAAAGATGACAACTTGAACGAGAGAAGAGAACATCACGAAGTAAATGAGGCATTGCTGCAAACTTTAACTGGAAAGAAAACTCATAGGAAGACAACCCATTCTGCAAACAAGCATCTGATTAGACAACACCGCAGAAAGAGAGACAATAGTCCAAATTTTAGAAAACTTGAAGAGTCACCAGAACTCTTTGACTCATCCAACTCCTGTGACCCTGAATCTGAGTACTCTTCAGACTCTTATGCATCGTCTCCTTGTAAAAAGAAATACAAGAAAGGAGACAACCTTCAAGGAGAATTTAAGAAAATCAAAGCACCAACTTTCTAAGGGGACCTAGATTCAGGAGAGAAAGCCGAAGAATGGCTGCTGGGAATGAACAAATATTTCCAAGTAAATCAGTACTCCAGCTGTATGAAGGCCTGTTTGGCCATATACAATCTAAATGGTAAAGCTTCCAGATGGTGGCAAGACTTAAAACATACTAAGAAGATAAAAAGGGATCAAGTTGGGTGGTCAAACTTTAGAAAATTATTCCAAGAAAAGTACATGTCAGAAAGGTTTTTCGACAAGACAATTAAGGAGTTCCATGAACTACAACTGAATTCCCTCACCATGGATGCTTTAATAAACAAATTTCTCAAACTATTACATTACATACCTTACGTAAGAGACGAAAAAGTGAAAATACAGTAGTTCTTAGGATGTTTTCCAACTTACTACAGAGACAAAATTGGCAAAAGCTAAAACTAAAATAAATTTTAATTGCATTACTACTATTGTTGGGTTTTGGGGATGCCTATTATAACAGATGTGCAGGTTCTTACCTCTCATCTTTCCTATCACCCTCCACCAGCCTATCTAAGTTTCAAAAGGAAAATTCTACCTATCACTAAGTTTTAAGAGAAAATTCTACCTATCTACAACTCCCCGGCAACGGCGCCAAAATGTTGGGTGTCTTATTGTCTTAATGAATCACCAAATATTTAATTATCGACTAGGGTTGGTAATCTTAGAGTTGTGGCAAAGTATATGCTGAGGTAGAAGGTTACCTAAGACATCGGCTCGACCGACCTTAGAAATGTTTAATAATGAAAATATCGAAAGATCTTTCAAAATGAAAAACCGAGTCAAACTTCAGAAATACAACTACTAAACTGATTACACATAACCAAACCAATAGATCAGAATAATATCAATCTATACTACTCTACTCTATGAACAATAATTGAAAAGATAAAAACAATAATGTTCTAGGAAACAAGACTTGATCAAAAGCAAACTACTCTTATGAAAATGGAAACTACTGATCAAACCCTAATCTAGGAATTAGAAAGACTAGCTACTATGTAATAACTATGAACATGTTTAGAAACCTATCTATGAAATGATTCAGTGTACAACTTAACTATGTAAAGATAAGAAACTATATTATCTGAAGCAAGATTACAATTACTTAATAAACCTAAGAAATTCAACAGTTAAACTACTCATGCATTCGACAGATACTCAAACTAAGCTAAGCTACCTAATTCCATTCTCCTTGATGATTTTGAGGAAATGTATCAAATGTAATAGGAACTGGAGAAAGTGTATCAAGATGAATTTCAAATGTGACAAGAAAACAGAACGGAAGTAAATCTAGTTTAACTTCTACAAAGAGATGAAAGCTAAAAAGTGACCAATTACAATTGATTTTAAACATTGTAATATATTCTTTATCCATAAGCAAATGATACTTAAAAACTCTAGTTATGATACCTAAGACTGATTTGAAATGAGATGTTATTAACAATCGATCTATTAACAAGAAACCAAGAACATGTATTTCTAATGACTACTTTGAAATCGAAGGCATGCAAATATCTATGCTATCCTACGAGGGTAAAACATGAAATATAGTTACCAACACAAATTCAAGGAAATCTAAGCATATGCAAATGACTGGGAAATAAGTTCGATCTAGAAGTAAGTAGAAAAATTAATTAGGTTATTCTATTTCTAAATCAAATCATATCCATGAACATCTTCATTAATTATGTAAATGAGAAGAGTAGATCCTATGCGTGAACCGAGATTTATGATCAAACCATGAAAAACTGATGTACTTTTAGAAATGAAATTACCAAGCTTTAATCCAAAATCAACCTTGACAAAGATGAAGTGAACTAAACTAAGAATGAAATTGACAAGTTCTAGAACAGTAACAAGTTAAGAAATCAAAAGATAAGGAAAACTAAGGCAAGCTGAAAGATAAGGGGTAACTAAAAATGAATATGAAGCTTAAGCAAAACATTATGTCATTCAAAACAAGGTTCTAACTACATATACAACTGCTGGTTAACTACAAGAAATAATACAATTCGAAAACTTGAGAAACTGAACTTTAAACAAGCATAAAAACAGAACATAAAATATTAAAGTCCGGATGACAGAAAATGATATAAACTATGAAAATAAGCAAACTAAATGATCCTAACACCAACTAGTTCGTGCATATTAGTCTATGGTGCAAGCAGAGCAAAAAATAAACTGTTAAATTGAAATAATGAGAACCAACTACACTAATCTATATCTAAGGAAAGAAATCGTTCTCTATTGCATAATAAAACAAAGCTGGAAGGTAAATGAAGCTAATCTATAGCTACAGTAACATTAACAAAGCTAAATTTGTCTATAAACTAAACTTGAAATACTAAACTAATCAAACTCTATCTAATTGCAATGGAAAAGCTGAAAGGAAAGCAGAAAGAAACTTTGCATGAACGGACACTTTAAATTCTGGAAATGTAAATTGTATTAACAACAAAAAATATATTACAGGAGACAGAGAAATACCATTTACAAAAAAAAAAAAAATACTGAAAATGAAAACTACTTATCTACAGAAAATAAATTACAAAATATACACAATGAAAAACCTCTGGTTGTTGAGGGGCCCTTCTCAACAATCAAGGATTGTGTCTAACTCAGATCAATCACCAACAGAACATGAATTTACTCATCAACAACTAAAATCAGAGACTTTCTATTAATTGAATCAAAAGTTAAACAACGTTTTCTCTAGCTCTGCCCATATTCTCCAACTGCGTTTCTCAACCTTAGACGTCTTTATATAGTTTTTTTACAATGGGAGAGAAGGTCGACCCTTTCAGTGGTCGACCTCTCTAAAAATAGGAGGTCTTAATAGCTACAGGAACGGTTCATGACAACACACAAGCCGTCTCCCACAATCCGTGTGTGTTGGTTCCCTTCACGCGAGCAGTTGGTGCGTTGATTCTCTTTGACGTGGGCAGCTGGTGCGTTTTTAGGCTGGGCGAACAATAACACGGATCTTCTAAAACGAGGGCTCACGGACCATGAGGGACACGTTTCCAACAGAACCCGCGTCACAGTTTTTGCCTTTAGTGCCCCGGAATATTCCAACCAATGAATCCACAGGTGCGAACAGAGGGCTGAACGATGGTCCGAATGCGGTTGGGCATCTTCAGCGTGAATGCGCGTCTGAATGAGAGTCCGTTTCAAAACCATAACCTGCAGAACGAAATCTATTTTCCAAACAGGTCGATAAATGTTAAATTAATGTTAATAAACCATAAAATAATGATAATCACTTAACATTCATGTGATATTGAAAATGTATTCATACCTGAGTTCAAATGGTGGTCTGAATGGCAAGAAATATGACTTATCATATTAAAAATAGTGAAAATAATGCCAACAGAGCACATTTGATGATAAAAAATGATGACAAAATTGGGCATCAACACACTTCTTCTTCAATGACACAATTCAGGAAAGTTGTTTTCACATCCATCAAGTGTAGCTTCCGCTTCATCGTGGATGTAAGTGCCATGATGGTTCTAATGGAAGTGTACCTTGCTATGGGAGAAAATGTCTCTTCATAATCGACTCCTTCCTTTTGAGAGAATCCTCAAGCCACAAATCTAGCTTTGTATTTTTCAATACTTCCATCAGCTGCATGTTTTATCTTATATATCCATTTGGAAGATACCACACTTTTAACTTCGGGTTTGGGAACTAAATCCCACACATCATTCTTCATTATGAATTGGTATTCTTCCGACATAGCTTCTACCCATTCTTTATTTTGAACGACTTCTTCAAAACAAGTAGGCTCTTTGTCTACAAGGTCACACATCAAAGCCACATAACTGGAGAATGGATTTGGCTTCTTGCTTTGCCTTGAGGAGCCTTCTGGAGCACCATACTTCTCTGCATCTTGAATAATTTCATGAGCCTAAAATGGATTTCTCTTATGAGAGATAGTCATGTGTGAAGGTTCTTGGGTCTCCAACATATCATGGTCTTCTGGAGTCTCGTCATCAGGAGAGCGTGCAAATTCTTTCATTGGTTCTGTAACTCTGGGAGCTACATCTTCTTCATATACTTCTTCAAGATGGAACTTTATGGAATTCTCGAGAGCTGCATCTTCATCAAAGGTTACATCCCTGCTAATTTCCATGTGATGGTAGCTTGGTATATAATTTCTGAAGGCCTTGGAGACCTCATAGTATCCAACACAGATTCCTTTCTTTCTGAAAGGATCCAACTTGGTTCTTTTCTCTTTTGGAATATGAACAAACACTCGACAACCAAATATCTTGAGATGAATTACTTCTGGTTTCTTTCCTGTGAATATCTCTTCGGGGTATTGAACCCAAGTGCACTATAGGATAATCTGTTTTGGACATATACTGTTGTTCTTGCTGCATCATCCCATAGATGCATAGGAAGATCTTGATCATGGATCATAGTCTTCACTGCTTCCATAATAGTTCAATTCTTTCTTTCAGCAACACCATTCTATTGAGGATTATAGGGAGTGGTAAGCTCCTTCTTAATCTCGACATATTTTCAAAAGACTTCAAATTCTTTTGAAGTATACTCTCCTCCATTATCTGACCTGAGTGTCTTGATATTTCTTTCTGAAAGATTCTCTACTAAGGCTTTGAATTCATTGAAATTTCTGAATACTTCATCTTTTAATTTCAAAAAGTAAACCCAATTTTTTTCGAGAATAATCATCAATGAATGTGACATAATATACATACCCACTTAAAGATGTTGAAGGCATTAGACCACATACATCTGAGTGAACAAGTTCTGATATACCTTATGTCTTGGTGTCGCTCTTCGGAAATGGATTCTTTACGTTCTTTCTTTTTGCACATCCTTTACATATAGCTTCATGATCAATATTCAGATCAGGTAATCCTGTTACTACCTTGCTCACATGTGGTAAGGCTTTGTAGCTTATGTGAGCAAGCCTTCTATCCCATAGTTCACATGGACTTGTAATATCATGAATCAAGGCTTCTTTTGAATGACCTTTTAGTTTATATAAGCCTCCTTATTATGTCTCAATAACAACTACATCTTCTATATATTTTCCTCTAGGACACATGAGAACTTCACCATCTATAAAGGCAACCCTAAACCCTTTCTTATCTAAAGGTGTAATGCCCCATATGTAACGCCCATATTTTGATTAGGCATATTTATCACTTAGACGCACCATACTTTATTTTCTTATATATTATGTTGAACTCGGCTCGACTGAGTAAACTATATTACGATATGATGGACCTCATTATATGATGTTACTTTGTTTTATGATTTCACTATGATTATGATGTTACTATGTTATGTGGTTACGATGTCATGATTATCATATGATTTCTTTATTTTACTATTACAGTATATGTTTATATGTTTTCATTAATAAGATGTGAAATATATGATTCGGTACGTGGATACCATCTTCTTATATGAATTATTGAAGTGTTATATGTCATACGCATCTATGATGAACTAAAAAGGTTACATGAAATAAAATGATTTTTGATAACATGGATCAATTGGCGATCAATGGAAAATGCTTTCTATAAATTTGTATTTTGCGAAATACTAACCTACAGGACACAGGGGCTATGGGATAGCCAGTTACTTGATCTGATATATTGAAAAAAAACATGTTCGTACAGTAAACCTTAGCAGCCAAAAATGATGATACGATAACACAAACTGATAATCCTGATAGCAGCAAAGTATGAGTCGATAAGGGCGTAGGCCCAGTATGTTCAGAGGGATGGATGTGTTTCCCACCCTATGTTTCCATGAGACCCGAGGTCGTGGGAGGGCCGTGTTGAGACACGCTCCCCATGTTGTTGTTGATTCCGAGTTAGTGGTAGTAGGTACCCTTCCTTGTACATGATTGATTAAACTAATGTAAAGATAAAGATAATGATGTGAAATCGTAAAGAATTAACTGTTAAATAACTGAGGATGTTAAAGTACTTGTACTATGTATATTATGCTTGTTCTTCTACATGGGGGTGAATACTAATATTAGTTAGCAGGTATGCATAGGCGGAATGGGGTTTGTCTATAGTACATTTATGATCTGTGCATACGCTGGCCACGCATGCACACCTTGCACATGTACACTAGTATCGATATACAAACACTTAACATATTGAATAAATGTATAAGTCGTCATAAGTAATTATGTTAATCATGCATTGATCGAATTCAGATAATGAATATAAAGTTATTTAAGATGTGTAAAACAAGTCAATTAAGCTATGTATTACTTGTTGGTAAACATTGTGATAAACAATTGAGACAAGTGTCGTCAGCTAACATCGTCATCTGAGAATTGTTGTAAATAAGATAATGGTACTGTCTAATTAATTAGTAAGATTGTTTAAACCCTTAAGGGTGCTTTGTTTAGAAGAACGAGGATACTATGTTGATGTTAGGGTACTCGTGTGATAAACAAATGATTTAAAAGACATTTTTATTAAATTCACCATTTATTATTACTTTGTGGTGATTTAATTAATATTATCATTTAATTAATGTTATTTTAATAATATTACTATCCATGTCATAACAATTGCAATATAGGTCAAATTTAAATATTGATTAATAAATGATTAGAGTGTGATTATTTCCATTACTAAGTTAGACATAATAGGATAACAATTTTGGAATGGATGTGATGTGATGGAAAATGGTTTATTATTATTTAATTATTCAATATGAATCTTAGAATTTAAATCTCAAGATAAGTTATCTTGACGGATGAGGTAGACCATTAAGACACACCATGTCCAAGTTGAAAAGGTCAACTATTTATATAATATTTTATTAATTACACTAATAACATTAAATACAAAGGTGGTGAATAGACTTGTAATTAATAAACCTTGTCCCGAATGGATAACCTTTGGGTAATGATTCCCACCGTAATAAATACTTACGACCATCAATCAAAATCAAATAAATTTACCATGAGTGTAATTAATTATTCGGTACATTGAGTGTGAAAAATACATTTTTATAATGTAACGTGTAGGAATGAACTAGTGAAAGGAGTAAATGTTTGAGGGGCTCGAGAGGGGGAGTTTGGGGGCGGTGGAGTAAGCCCAAGGTCTTCTCGAGGAAGGAAATGTATATAGAGGGGGAGAAAGTTGAAGGTAAGGGGGAGAGCTTTAAGTGGAGAGAAAGGGGAGCGCTTTAAGTGGAGAGAAAGGGGAGAAGAAGAAAAGGTTTGAGAACAGAGAAAGGTTTTGAGAACCTAAGTAAATACTGCTCGCGAGATTATCAGATTGTGAGCTCGGGGGCTTGGAAATCCTTTGATTTCCAAGGGCCAGCAAGATAATAGCTAGTCGGTAGGGTGGACACATCATCTTGGCTGACTAAGAGAATAAAAACATAACCTGCTACAACCTACGGTCTACTAAGCATCAGCATCAGGTAATTTCCTTGTTATTTATTTTATTTGATTATTATGCTAAAACTTACTCTGAAACCTGCATATACCTTGCTATTTACTGATTTATTACGGTGAAACATATTCTTATGCTGAAAACAAATTGTTGAAGGAAAATATTGATATGTTAGTTTATTTTTAAATACGAATGTATGATTATTAAAGACAAAACAGTATACTAAATGACAATTAAAAGCATAGAATCTTCATTAAAAATTTACTCACATATACCTGGATAAGTTTGATACATAGAAAATTAACTCAGAAATTTTACGTAGTGCTCTGTTGTAAAAAAAAAAACTAGAGCACTACAAAAGGTGAGATAGAAAGTAGGTTCTTCTTAAGGCCTCATACATATAGTACATCCTTCATCTTCATCGAGGTTACTGAATCAATATTGTAAGTGGCTTATCCTATTCCATTAATGGGGTATTGATAATCATATCCTAGTGAAACTTTCTGAGGGGAGTCCTTTTCTTCAAGGCTTGAGAGAGTCTGCTTCTGACTTGTCATGTGCTTTGAAGCACCACTATCAATTAGCCATGTGTCATTTCCAGGTGGCACAAAACCGGAGAGAGCGGAGAATAAAACATATTCTTATTCTTCATACATTCTTGATAGGAATCGAATATCTCCTTAGGTGTTTTCTTGGAGGACACTTGAGAAATCAAGTGATCTTTTATAGAATCTACTATGATCCTCTTAGCAATAATCATGTCCTTCTTATATTTTTACTTTGCTTCATCTTCTTCGTGTTCTGGCACATATTCCTTAATAAACTTCACAAGATCCTCTTCTAGAATGAGTCCAATTCTGTCTTTCCAAGCATGGAAATTTTCTATGCCTTCCAACTTGTCATCAAGCTTAGTGCTTGGGGCCATCTTATCCCGGAGAACAGAAAATGACCAAAAAATGAAATTTCTCAAAAATGAAAACTGAACTTACCAAGAGATGCGCTTAACTGAGGCAAGTATGCTGGTGCAATCAGTTTCTGAATAATCCAAGATTTAACCCTTGAAACTGGACTTGCGAGATTCTGGACTACAGTTTTGGTTTTCTGGTTTTTCTAGTTCTAGGTCAAACTAGGGTTTGAATTTCTGGAAGTTCTAGCCACTGAAAAACTTTGATCTAGTGCCAAACGATTCACCTAGGAGGGGCGCACTTCCCAATGCCACTTGCACCCAAAAATTCCTCTTGAGTGGGAAGCCCTAATTTTTTTGTCTGGAGAAAGAGAGAGAGATTTACCTTAGTGAAAGCTGCTCTTTTCAGCCTAGCTCTGAAACCATGCTAAATTTATATGCTGCAATAACTTAGACTCCTACTTAATTAGCATTTAATACATTTTCACAATAACAACATAAAGAGGATCTCTGAAAGATACACAATCACAAGGTACACAACAATTTATCCTGGGAAACCCTCAAGGGGAAGAAAACCCGACAAAACTTCCTCAATATAGATTACCAAATTACAATTCCCAAAGAAATAAGTCTCATAAGAAAGAGAGACAAAACCCAAACACAAGAGCCAAGAACAATCCTCCTCCTCCTTCGCAATCCTTCCTCTTCCTCTTTTGTGCAATGCTTGAGTGAGTGAATGGTGCAAATGGAGAGTGATACTCTCTATTTATACTTTATTTTTCACTTGACCTTTTAACCTAGTTGGGACGACCTCACTATTTTAACTAGGTCGACCTCTCTAGGGAGACTCAAAATAATAATTACATTAAACTCTTTTGGGTACTATTGACCCGACTTACAATGGAGGATTTACCTCATGACGTTTACATGACCTTTCACATTAATGACATCTCCTGATGGAGGAATAATAAAGTACAAGTAGAATATTCTTCAAAGTTACATTATTTCAACAAGTTCAACACATTTTGGGAGTGGTGGAAGATAATGCTCTAAGGCAGGAGGAATATTTTTCTAGGGAAGAAGAATGAAGTATAATGAAGATAAATATATGACTCAAGGAGTTTGATGCATAAGTTTTGATACTCAAAGTATAGTTGGACTCATTTAGTGAATTTCCAGGTATTGGAGTTGAATTGTATTAAGCTCTGAGGAAGTGAATTTATGTGCATTAGAGTAGATCATGCTGTACTTTATAATGAATTTCTAGGTATTGGAATAGACCACACTTTGCTCTGTGACATGAATAACGAATTGTTTGTCAATACGAAGGATACAAAAATTAAATTTGTTCAAGATACTTGATACATTGATGCCTTGTGAAGTGCATTGAGATTGTAGCATTGGAAGTGTGAAAATACCAAGTTTGGTGCGCAAGATACATATGTTTAATGCGTGGGATACAAAAGTTTGGTGTGCAATATACAGTGGTTTGATGCACTTAACAAATTTTGTTTGCATAATTTTAATGCGCAATATACATGAGATTAGTACGTTGGATTGAGCTTCTTTAATGCTCAGAATATAGGAGATTAGTGCGTTGGATTAAGTCTATTCAATGTCTAGGATACAAGAGATTGGTGCACTGGATTGAGTCTGTTTAAGGCATAGGATACAAGAAATTGGTTAGTTGGATCTAATGACCGCATAGGACTCTAATTTCATGAGGTATAGTGCACTAGTATAGTGTGTGAAGTATAGAAATTTAGTATGTTGGTTATAGTGCGTTGTATTAATTTGCAACATAAATAGTGAGCAAGGATAAACAATGAACAAATATGGGTGGAATTTAGAATTCAGTAGACATAGAAGCAGTGCGGTATTTATAAATTTGAAAATTGCAAGGGATTAGTGTCTCCTACAAGTTGGTGCTTGTAAATTATAGTGGATTGGTGTCGCCTACAGGTTGGTGCATATGAAGCTTAGGGGATTGGTGTTTCCTGCAAATTGAAGCTTGCAAACACTTGTATTTAATTGGTTGGTTCCTATACATCTATTAAGGAAATTTTATGTGGTTTTTCTCCCATTTGGGTTTCTACGTTATAACTTATGTATTGCGATTAGAGCTTATTTATATTTATTGTTTCATGAATAATTAATAAATGGTTAAAATAAGAAAAACAAGCTTATACTAATTCAATCCCACTCTTAGTATAATCATAAATCCAACATGTCCAAAAATATTTTGGGTGCCGTCTATACTGATTCAATCCCACTCTTAGTATAATCATAAATCCAACATGTCCAAAAATATTTTGGGTGCCGAGACGACACCCAATACATGTAGTTGGGGGGAGTGGGTGATCACGACTCCATTAAATGCATTCATTTCCACATATTGTTTCTCCCCAAGTAAATCAATAATTCCTCGTCAACCTACGAAATAATCATTAACCCATAGTCAAATAATTAAGTCACACCTCAACAATCATGGGTCATAATTGTGCGAAATCAACCCCCATACACCTTTCAGCGTGGGATAAGCAATTTATATTTTAGCAAAGGTGATGAGACACCAAGGCGACAGTTAACAACTTGTAAAACTAGTTGAAAATTAACCATCCGATAAGCAATAAGACCATAATTAATTTGGTAATAATTTTAAAAGTTTAAATCACAACCCAAACTAAAAATCCCAAATGCTACATGTATTCTCCAACACAATGAAGTCATAATAAGTCCTCTGCATCATTGATAAGAATGGGTGGCGATCTATATAAACGAGAGTCAATAACGCTAGAAGTCCTTCTAGCCAACCAAGGCAAATAGTAGACATATCTAGATAATATGATTGGCTACAATTCTTTGAAATACTGAATAATGCCAATCCTCAATTGGCAGAAGAGTTTACCCTAAACTTTTAGAATGAAACGACCAAGGTTGGTGACTTGGAATTTTCCATCACACAAAAAACAATTTATCACGCAACTAGTTTATCTCTCGAGGGAAAGCATTGGTACAAAGAGCAACTCGAGCATTTTTTTCGAAGGTGAAGAAGAACTGGAAGACACAAGCAAGGGAATAGAATGCCCCTCTTTCTTAGAACCATGGGGAGACGTAGTGCATCATGTCTTTAAATACCTATCCTATGAAAGACGATCTTCCCTCTGCATGGCATACCATTTTATTTCTTAATACATTTTGAGGGAAATTTCAATAATAAACTTATCATTCTTCTTATGGAAATCCCTCAAGGAAGTGGCGGAGTAGGTATAGAAGGGTAGAAGAAAACAATTTTCCTACCACAACCTTATGTGTTTGCCGGAAAAAATAACATTTACTTAAAAAAATCCTCAAAGGATCAGTTGGGACAAATTCTATGCACAATTTCAACCACCCCCAACTATTGATAGAGAAGTAGGAGAATCATCACATACAACTCCATAGTAAGATGAAGAGGCTGCTAATTGTTTCAAAAACTAGTCAAAAAAAAGGAAGAGGGTAAGGAGAAGGAAGAAGAATAAGAGGGCAAGGAGAAGGAAATATGAGGAAACGACCTCAATTGATGCAAATAATTTAGGAGAAGCACCGTTGGAAGGGACTATTGGCCCTCTTATGTCATTAATAAACTAATGTATTATGTGATAATTAAGAAGCAGTTGGAGCGAGTGCAACAACTATATCCACTATGTATAAAACACCTTTCAAGATGAATGATACGATCGACTGAACGTTCAGTCCAATACTTGTTCTCTTGATGGTTTTTGTGTATGTTTATTCTCTACTTGAATGTCTGTGTAATCCCTTAGATTACAAAATTGGCGTCGTTGCCTCCCTTGCTCCATCTGGGTGACAATAGTAGTGAGTGAAGGGTGGTTTGAATTCGAACGCGTGAGATATTTTCTAAAGAACCTGCAAGAAAGAATAAATATTGATAATGCATGCATCCATAAATTTATTGTGGAGAAGAAAGATTTTACTCCCATGATTGGTATCACAACCTGATAAGGAAGGAATGCTCATCTCTACAATAGATGACGGTGGAGAGAACATTTGACCAGTTATGTGGATTACCCTGAACTTGATCAATCATAAATGATTAGACGATGGCCGCTTCTACTCTCGCGTTAGTATGCTGAGGGGGCTCAACCCTTATCTACTTATATCTAGGGCCAAAAGAAGGGGCTCAAATGTTGGGTTGGGGATGGATGAGGGAAGGGATGTCTCTTCGTCAAAATTTGGTCACAAATTAGCAATGGAGCACACCCAAGAGAAACCAAAAAAGAGATTTTTCAAGGTCGATAGTTGAGTATCACAGGGTCCCTTAGAGAAAATTCCCCTTCGAGTCGTTCTAAATAAAAATCATCTTAACGTGTAGGGCTTGAGATGGAAAGAAAAATTTACTTCCCTAAAATATCTGATGTTGGTGGAATTTCCAGATGTTATATTAATTCAAGAATCTATGTGCCAAGGGGAAACTGTAGTTCGATCTCTCAAAAATATGTTTCATCTGTAGTCCTTTTTTGCAGTCAATTTTGTAGGACACTCCAGTGGCCTCATTTCGGGATTCAATCCTTATTGCGTTGTGGAGAATGTGTTTGCTTTGCATTCAATGCTCGAGGTGGAATTTTTTTGAATGTGTATGGGCCTTATTTCAACCGGTATGGGTTTTGGGAATCCCTCTGCTATCTTAATTGTATTAAGTCCCCCAACTAATCTTAGGTGAGGACCTAAATTCGACCCTCTCCATTGATGAAATTTGGGGGTCGAATGCCCAAATTGACAAGTTAGAAGACTTATTTAGGGACTCTTTTGAGAACAATATGTGGGTGGATGTTACACCATCCCTCATCAGGTCTATCTAGTGTAACAAGACGATTGGGTCGAAAGGTATCTCAAATCGCCTCGACCACTTTTTGGTTTTTGAATCTTTAGTGGAGGCCAGTTTGGCTATGCGCTTATGGGTAGGTGATTATTGCTTCTCCGATCACTTACTACATTTTCTTTAGTTGGGTATGAAGGATGTTAAGCCATGTTTTCCCTTCAAATTTAAATCTAGTTGGTCAACCAATTCTGAGCTCCAAAAGTTGTTCGAGGAGAACTGAGTGTCATGTAAACCAGATGATAATAGGAGCATGGGAGCTCAATTCTCTAGTTATCTCAAGTCCATCAACAGTAAAGTTTGTGGAATGGGAACGATCACGTATCACCTCTTGTTCTGCAAATCTTAAGGCAGTTGAGGATTAGTTGTCGTCATTATTCTTAGACCACCCTAATGGTCTATTGTTGGAAGCAATGAAGCAGGATTGTCTTAGGATACAATAGAAGAAGGATGACCTCCGAAAGGAATAACAAATCCAATGGAGGTTAAAGAGTCATGCTCTATGGTTGGAGGCAGGCAATCAAAATAAAATAAAAATTCCAAAACTATGCCAAACTACACAAGAATCTCAATACCATTTGGCAGCTGATAGGTGATGATGGGAACGTTGTGTGAGGTTTCCAAGATCCAGAGAATCTTGCAACCCACCATTTTAGATCTCTTTATTCCAATCCTAGAGTTGTCAATCTGGATCATATACTTGTTGTGATCGAAAAATACTCAGGGATGGTCGAAGCGGAGGAGAATTTGGAGCTCTTCAAACCTGTCTCGAAAGAACTTCTAGCCATTCTAAATATTTTTTCAAGAGACAAAATCCTCGTGCCCGATGGGTGGCCAATGGAATTCTTCACGGATTTCTCGATATCATGGGTGAGAACCTGTTCAAATTAATAGAAGAGGTAATATTATCTGGTGGCATCCCTGCTAATTTAAATTCCACCTTTCTAGCTCTATTTCCTAATTTAGATAAGCCAGTTTCCTTTAAATATTCTCATCATATTTTCTTTTTCAACAACATCTACAAGTTAGTGTCCAAAGTCATTACTATTAGAATCAAGTTGATTCTCTCTAAGGAAATATCCCAGGATCAGTTTTGGTTCCTTAAAGGGTGATCCATCCAAGATGTGATTGGATCTACTCAAGAATATTTTCACTCTACGAAATATGAGGCTCTCCCTCATGATGTTCTAAAGTTGTATTTATCGAAGGCGTTTGATAGGGTTTCCTGGTTATATCTTCGGTTAGTCCTCCATATTGGGTTCAGTGTGGAAATGGTTAATTGGATAATGGGATGTGTGGACTCTCCTTATTTTGTTGTCCTCATCAATGGTGTTGCTTCATATTTTTTGAGTATTCTAGAGGTCTTCATCAGGGGTGACCCCTTTTTCCATATTTGATTTTAATTTTAATAGAATTTTTAAGTAGACTTATTAGGGATGCTAGGAGGAAACGAAGGTTCTATGGAATATCCATAGATGGTCAGGTTCATTTGAAACATATTCTCTTTGTTGATGATATCCTTCTATTCTACTCTTATGATGGTTTTGAATGCCAACAACTCAAAGATATCCTTGATCTCTTCTACAAAGCTTCTGGCATGGTAATAAATGATAGGAAATATGCCATCTTCAGCATGCAGGCCCAAGATTGTAAGAGGACCTTTTAGCAGGATTTTTTCCCTTCTCATTTAAAGGGATTGAGAAAGGTTTAACTTATTTGGGATTTAACCTCAAGCCAAATAGTTATGGAAAGGTTGATTGGATCTGGTTGGTTTCTCGCATTGAATCAAGGATTCACTATTGATGTAACAGATGGATATCCCAAGGGGGAATGTTGGTCTTGATAAAGTCGATGCATGAAGTAATCCCACTTTATTGGCAACCAATGGACCACATTCCCAAGGCCACCTTTGAGAGAATTCAAAATATCTATTTCAATTTATTGTGGAAAGGACACTGTGAATACCTTGGTATCCATTTAGTAAATTGGAAATGAGTTTCTTCCCAAAATGATCAAGGTGGATAGGGATTGAAGAACATATTTGCTTTCAATCGGGTCCTGAATACTAAGCCCCTATGGAACCTCATTACTAGGGATAGTCTTTGGAAGAAAATCATTGTTGATAAATATTTAGCCCCAAATTATGTGTTAGATTGGATCAACTCTAGAGAGAAATCCATTTTCCAAGCCTCTAACCATTGGAAATCTTTGTCACTAACCTTACCCATCAATGGATTTTTTTTAGCCTAAAGGGTTGGAAATGGTAAAAGTGTTCAAGTTAGTGAAAATGTTTTTATGGGCTTCCAAGATAAAATTCATCTCTCCCCTGAATTCATCTAGTTTCCTCTGGACCAAGGTCGCTCCACTCTGGCTAAGATGGCCTCTCCTCTCCGGCTAAGATGGCATCTCCAGTCTCAACAATTCTATCACATCAAGGATGGTTATCTATTGAGGATCTAGGTCTAACTGGGAATAGGCAATGCTAGTGGGATGCCTATCAGCAGGCTTTGATATGGTCTCATGTTCATTTGAAGGAGGAGTTTGACTCTTTAGTTTGGATTCTCAATCATTCTAGAGGCCATGACACACCTTGTTTTGATTTTTATATCCTCTCTCAACTCCAACCCCCATGAAAAAAAGTGGTGGTGGAAGAATGTATGATATGTTCTTGCTCCCCCTAAAAGCATCATTCATAACAAGTTATACAACTTGACGAGAACCTAACATTGTTCTCATTTTTTGGGGGGTCAATTTTAGTAGTTTTTTTTACTTTCGTTTCAAAAAGTGTGTATACTGGTAGAACCATTTTTCATTTTGAGCCATTTTTTGTGATTTTGAAACTTCTTTGTCATAAGAAAACTATAACTTTTATTTACAAGGGCCATTTTTCAAACTTTACAAAAAAATCTACATTTAATAGCTAGTTATAGTAAACAAATACACACATTTTTTATTTTTTGTAAGATTTAGAAGTTAGTTAGAACGAAAAAGATGTGCATTTTCAAAGTTTTTTCATTAAACTTTTATCTTAAAGAAGTCATTTTTTGGGCAAATTTCTAAACAAAATGAGAAAGAAAGAAAAAAGACATTTCGAACCATTTTTCAACGTATTTTCTGCTATTTGATGTATAAAAATGATACTCTTTAACATTATTTTCCATAAAGTGATGATTCACATGAACGCAACAAAATGATAACATATATTTCTAAATAGCATATTAAAAACATAACAGCTATTCTCAAAATAAAATCTTCAATTCAAAACATTACAAAAATATCTTATCAAAAATTTGTCAACTTTGACATTTTCATCAATGATATGAAACTAATCAACAATATCATGCATCCCAAAATCTTCATCGAAATTGAGATTTTATGTTGGTTGCCTCTCTTCCTGGACCTCAATGTGTTCTTCCATTGGGTCCTCTACTTCTGCAAAATGCCCAAAGTGATATTTTTCGAACATCCCTTTTAAAGAAGGTTGAGGCTCTTTTGACATCTTTGCCACAAGTGACTCACTAAATTCTCCGGATTACTGATTACTGGGATGAATTCATTTAGTATTCAGAGCCCCAGGGCAGATACACTCCTAAATTAGGATATAAAAAATTGGATGGAAATGTTCAAGAGGGAGAGGAAAAATGGTGGTGGAAAAGGCTTTGGAAGACAAAATGCCCACAAAAAGAAAAACTTTTAATGTGGTGTACTCTAGAAAACAAGGTTCCTATATGGGAGAGAATGAGACGATGGCACATTGAAGGACCCAGATGGTGTGCACTGTGTAAACAGAGTGCAGAACCTTTACATCACATGTTCATTACATGTCCTTTTTCTCTACAAACCTAGACGTTTCTCTGTGCACATTTGAATCTTGTTTGCAACTAGTTTAGTTCGTCAGTTGAGGAGGCATGGAAATCGTGGCTCTCCTCCCCTGCTACCGAAATTTTTTGTGTGTTGCCTCTCCTTGTCATTTGGGGAATTTGGCTTGCCGCAATAAGGCGGTGTTTCAAGATAAGCCTTATGTCCCAGAACTGGTGTCCATCCACTGTATTGACATCCCCTCGTACTTCCCACAAGGAAAAAACATTCCAACAATCTGTGATGTCTCAATCGAGACATTTCATAATCTCATACCGTGGGATTACTACGACGGGGCGGCACAAAACCATCTCTGTGGCGAAGGGGCCATTCTTTACAAAATTGAAAATCATTTTTTTCACATTCATATGGGCCTTGGGTATGGATCGAATAATTATGCTGAGCTCTTTGCATTAAAACTCCTGTTGTGTTTCGCTTTAGAAAAGAACTACACACACATTCAGATCTTTGGCGATTCTATGGTTGTGAACAATTGGGTTAACAGTACACAGAAATGTCACAATATCCTGCTAAATAATTTGTTGGATGAAGTTATGAGACTCTTGAGGGAATTTGAATCCTTCTCTTGTCGCCATGTCTATAGGGAGCGGAATGTTGTCGCAAATCAACTATCAAAGAAAGGTTTGAACATTCCTTTTGGCTAGTGGAAGATTCTGGAAACAGATAATGTTGTGTCTTATGAATATTATCACAAACCATTCATTGAAGGATTGGCCCAAATCAACAATGAGTGATTTCTGAAATATGGTTTCTTATCGACAGCAAATATAACGAACCAGTTTTTTGAATATATGATACATGCCTTTTGGGGGACCTGAGCGGATCTCAGATATTCTCATTATTTTTTTACAACACTTTGATGTGCATCTTGGATGTCTCAATATGCGAAGACATACTATCTTTTGAAACTGAAAATCTGCCCCTTTTTGAAAAAGACTCACTGTAAGCTCTCTGCAAAATGTAATTTGGTTACTCTATAATTAAATTACGCTTTTTTCCTTGGAAAAATAAATAAATAAATAAATTTTAAAAAGTATCATAAATATAAAAAAATAGGAGAGTAAAATAAGCTTTCGCTGTTTTTACGATAACTTTCTCCTCTTTGATACATTTCCAATGATACCAAAAGCATCAAATTCTAAGTTTATCAGAGAAAGTTATATCAAAAATAGCGAAAGCTTATTTTATCTCTCATATTTTTTTATTTATGATACTTTTTTAAATATTATTTATTTTTATTTTTAAGAGATTAATTATATAAATGTTTTTATTATTTCAAAATTACTCCACTATCATCTTAATTAATGTGATCTTTATATTTTAAAGAAGTTAGAAGTAGTGATAATATAAAATACTCTATATTTATTATTTCAAGTATATTTATTATTTCAAAATTACTCCACTATCATCTTAATTAATGTGAGATTTATATTTTAAGGAAAGTAGTGATAATATAAAATACTCTATATTTATTATTTCAAGTATATTTATCATAGGTGTAGTGTAAATATTCTACGTTTTCAACCTTTTTCCGAGTATATTTTCTGTCTTATTTTGTTCGAAGTTCGGTTGGAAATCTTTCAAAAATCTTACAATCACATATATTAGCTATGAAAATTGCATAATGTGGATGCCATGGGGGTATTTGAGGGTGTTGAATCAATTTATGGATTCAAAAACACAATTTAAACACTCCCAAATTTGGATTTTACCAAAAAAAGAATTACTGGATTCCGACCAAATCCCACCGTAAAGTCCAAAACGTAGAATAAATAGAGTACTCCTTTCTCATACTTCGAGATGAAATTTTCAAAATATTAACCAAGGTGAGGTTATATGAAGTTAGCTATTGTCAAATAAAATTACGACACATAAGCATCTTTGACTTCTATATGTCCAACTCAACCATAATGGTTGACCAAAGTTATTGAAATTCTATTCGTTTCAGAAATCCAACTCATTCATGGCACGGTTTTTTATAAGGCCCATTTTAGACCCCAAATTTCCTCTAATGTCCCATGTGTTTATTCATTGTCGATTTTCCCAATAGGTATGGTATGAGATTGAAGTGAAGGTGAACAAAAAGAACCCCTGGTCTGGGTATTCAACTGAAGCTTGTTTAAAACTTTTTTTCTCCAATCCAAACCTTCATCAGTTCCAGCCTCTCTCTTATATTGTTGCATGGGGTATGTTGTTGGCCCATAATAAATCCATATTTGAAGGCCATATAATGTAGGATATTCGGATCATGGCCCAGGCCATTCCGCTTTTTCAACATTTTTGACATCTTATCCTACCTCCAAAAATAAGGAAAATTCAGTCCCTCTCATTAGATAAATCTGATCCCTAGGCCTTCTTTGACGGGGCCAGCCAAAATAATGGGGGTTGATGTGGCTTCGGATATGTGCTATTCAACTCTGATTCGCACTTTTTTAATGGCTTGGGGGATCTCAGTGAAGGCTCGAATAATTGGGTCGAGCTCCACCGTATGTTGTATCTATTACAGAAAGATGTGGATCAAAAAATTTCAAAGCTCCAGATCTTCAGGGAATCTTTATTGGTTATTGACTGGATGAATGGTATCTCAGTTATTCAAAATGTTGAACTAATCCAGGTGGCTAGGAAAGCTAAAGATATTAGTAGTGCCTTCCAAGTCATATCTTAACAACATGTTTATAGAGAACATAATCAACAAGTTGATATTATATCTAAACAAGCTCTATAAATGATGGAGAGTTCCCTGAGAATTGAAGAACATTGGGACAATTCCATAGTAACCATCTGATCTATCACCCTCTGGGCTTCATTTCAATATGACTTTTCAATTCTTAATTAATCCTTCAAACATACTAGCTTTGGCACACACTCTACTACCCCATACAAGACATGAAGACACTCCCTTCTCTGCTCTCCAATCCCTCAAGAATAGTACTCTTCCTCTTTGTCCCTTTCAGTACGGGTAGAAATAGTATAATTTGTTGCCTACTTTCAATTTGAACCTTTAGTAAAAAATGTAGCTTCTTAGACAACAAATTTTGATTCTTGGACAACCCAAAAAGGCTAGCAATATATATGGATTTAAGAGGATATCTCCCTACTCATTCTTGGTTTCTATTGTTACATCGCAATCCCTCTTCCATACCTCCATGGTTCACACAAGAGTTGGGCTAGTTTTTCTTCATGAAAACTCTTATTTCTCTTTAAAGACTCGATTTTTTACAAGTTTCCCTCTCCTAATTCAAATTCCCCCTTTTGCATGAGTGAAATGATGTGAGTGAAGAGACTCCTCTCTACTTCTTTCTTGATTTCATGAAGGTAAGATTTGGTTGCTTCAAGACGGGAGGTGATTGTTAAGTGTAGGAGATGATTACTTAAGGTATTAAATCATTTAAGCAGGCTCCTAATTTAATTGGCATTAACATTAGGAAATCAAATAATCACATGGAAGTTAGGATATAGTTATGGGAAGGTCATTTGACATCAGTCAATCCCCTTAGACCCCCTTACCCTTCCACTCTAGTGGACTCATAGCCCCCTAGGTGCTCTTTCTCAATAAGCCTCGGATCCTTTATTAAATTCAAAATGATCATGTTTGTAAGTTTTCAAAATCATTGTGGCAACTCTATCTCATGGTGCGGAGTAAAACATAGTAATGAAAAACATAACCACAACATATATATAATCAAGTTTAGGCTTTGAAATGGTCGAAATAGGATACCACATAAAGAATCATCCAGTGGGTTTCCCCACAAGGTCTTCCTTGCAAAAAAAAGTAGTTTTAACTAATTTACAAGCACTAGACATTGCTTAACTTAGAAAAAGCTTCCTCTACTAGTTAAAAAATATAACTAAAAACAATTATTAAAAATGATTCTAAAGTTCACACATGTATTGGATGAGAAGAAAATGATTACCTTTGTCGAGAAAGCCCTTATGGCTATTCTCTCCCCTATTAAGTCATTATTCATAGTTATGCTACTTGTGCACTTGACTTAAAAGGTGAGCCTCTTTTATTCTCAAATATTTTAAAAGTATATATTTTGTCATTGTTGGGTATTTAGGAGATGTTATGAGTAATTTTCCCAAATTTATATTTTGTTATATTATTAATTTGATTGTTTTCAAATTTATACTTCGTTCATCTCTAATATAAATATTATTGATGTGATTGTTTTATCTATTGCAATTTGTATGTTAAACTAATGTCTTATATGGTTATGTGATAAATTGTTTATAATAGTAAACAATTTTTTTATACTAATGTTCTTAACAATACCTCATACATTTTTATTTGGGAGACGTCTGTTACTTTATGTTCTTTAACACTTAGGTTTGTTTTTGCACTTTTGGTGGTAATCTAGGGCAATTTACATTTTGTCCTCATTCTTGTCATTGTCATCCACAATACATGTCTTTTCCCATTCCTATTTTACTTGTCCTGTCCAACTTTGGTTTCTGTATAGCATGGTCACATATGTTCAAGGACATGTTATTATGGTAGAAAGGGGTAGGAAAATAGAGGTGGCAGATACCATTAATGTGTACATAACATATGTTCATAGCAGCAATTGTAAAAATGTTTTTACATGAATTAACAAAATTTAGTGAACACTTATTTGTTATAATTACTATAGGGAGAGATTGGACAATTGATATTTTTCATTGAAATTTTAAAAAATATTAAAAGGAAATAAGGCTAAAGTATGGGCAACAAAATTTGGGTAAGTGTCATCTTTGAAATGCTAGATCTTTTAATGTATATTCGAAATTTATATTGGTAATTTCTTTTAATTGTTTTTCCTTCTTCCAAACACTTTATTTCATCATTTGTATAGTTAATAAATTTATGGTCTTTGTTAGCCTTTGGCTCCTTTAAAATAATTTTCAACCATCTCTCTCAACTAAGGAGCATATCTAGAGTATTCTCTTTGATGGGTTTAAAATTGTTATTGTGTTAAATATTTACTATATTATATCAAAGTTAGGTGAGCTTTAATTATTCCATTTATTTAACTTGTTTGTTCTTTTAGTAAAAGAATGAAAAGCATGGTATGCCCCATGACGCTTGAAGTTGCAAATGCAATCCCACTCCCAAGAGGGGGATGAAGAGATCTAATGAATTTGATAACTCAAATTCCAACAAGAATTTGGAAACCCTTAAATTAAGATTATGTGTTACAAATAATCCCTTTGCAACCTTCTCCGTTGCAAATAAATATGTCTAGTTGGATTACAATTAAGAAAGAAAAGAATAAATGAAACCACAACAAGGGTGATTAATCTTCTTTTCATAGGCCCTTAGTCCTTGGTCAAATTTTCTTTTGAACTCTCTAGTGAAGTCATCCCTCTGTTGTTTTCATGTGATCAATCTTGAGAGTTCTTTTACTCATTCACAGAGTACTTTTAGGTTTCTTTAAGAATAAGAAAAAGTACGACTTTCTTCTTTGGAAAAAAAAAAGAATTAAAAGCAATATTGTGAAATATCGGTATTGTTGCTCAAAAAGTCCTTAGCATGTGTTGGTGTGGCTTGCAACAAACTATTAACAATGTAAATATTTTTATTTCACTAATGTTAGTTGTTTGAGTACAAATTCCCAATTAGGACATTTCATTGGTAAATAAATCTTAAATTTTCTACATAGGACAAAATATTCTCAATATTCCTGATAAGAGTGACTTAAAAATCAATTTAGAGAGGAATTTGGAAAAATTATAATGGACAAAAAAAACCTTGCAATTAAAAGCATAAGCAAACATGTGCTAATTGTCTTTATCATTTTTAAATATGAATAAATTGTTCAATGGTGTGTAATGTCCTTCCTTGCATGCATAATTGTGGATATGTGTCATGACCAATTTAGTCAATAGTCAATAAAAATTTTATAAAATGTTTTATTAATTTTGAATATCATGAAATGTTTTTCCCCTTTCATAATACATTAATTCAAACAATTATATCGGTAACATTTAGACATTATACCTGTTACTTGAGTTGTGGTCAAGTGGTAAACCAATGGGAGTTTTCCATCATTGACCCAAGTTCGAATCTTAACCCTCAAACTAGCATGTCCCATGAGTGATAATTTATTTTTGTAAAAACCATTTCAATAAAACCTCTGTAATTTGCATCTTCATACTAGTTTAAAATAAAATTGAGGCTTATTTCAATTAAGGATAAAGATAGTACAATTTATCATAAACATAATCCAGGTCAAATTTGTAAGGATTTACACATTTTACACCAACTTCAACCTTAAAGGTTTACCATTACCCAACTGTCATTAGAATGACAACTTTCTTACCAGAATCATAAAAGCAAATACGATGGGTTATTACACTGAAATAATATATGATAAGATCATTTTATTAGAATGAAATAATATAAGATGAGATCAATTAGGGCTGTATGGACAGCAGCTTTTGTTGACCAGTTCATTGTTTTGTTTTATGTATGGGACATTAGATATGATGTTAATATGGAATAGTAAATATGTGACAATGTAGGGATCTCAGTGATTCTATTACATGTGCAGAATGTAATTTTGTTCATCTTTTTGAAATAAAATTACGACTTTTTCTAAGAAAAAAAATAAGATGAGATCATTTTATTAATATCAAATGAATGAACATAATAAAAAAAATCAATAGCAATTAAATATAAAAATACAAAAGTATACAAATATTGTGGATTATTAGAATGAAATAATATAAGATAAAATTATTTTTAGTAATGTCCACCAATTAACACAAAAAAAAGTCAATAGGATAATTAAATATAAAATATAAAACTGCATAGTACAAAGTTGAAAAGGTCAAATCTGCTCCTAAAAAGCATATGCAATCAAATAAAATCTATTTTTTTCTGGAAAAAAAAAATTGTAACTTGGTATATAAGAAATAAGGAACCACGTTACAACTGGAAATATACCATGAGAGCGATTTATAGAAAATATCACAAACAAGCATTGGCAAGCATTCAGATGTCCTTTGACAGCCGACGACAATAATAAACCTGACCAGCAAATTTTACAAATGTCATAGACGATAACGAGCTTCTTCAGCTAGTCTGGGCATGGGCAAAAGACTATAAGAGATTGTCCGGAATAGTATTGGTTCAGAAAGTGTTGAGGATCCCGTGATCCACAACAGTCCCGTTGAGAGCTTCATTAAAAAACATTGAACCGGTGTTCGGGCCCAACGCAAGTTTAGAGAGCTTATCAGCTTCCACGTTCGCTTCCCTATATATATGCTGACATCTTATCGAGTCGAAAGCAGCACTAATGCTTCAAATTTCCTCCATCCAGGGCTCTAAAATGATAGCGTTAATCTCATGCTTACCGTTGAACCAATTGACTATCACTTGCAGCACTAATGCTTCAAATTTCCTCCATCCAGGGCTCTAAAATGATAGCGTTAATCTCATGCTTACCGTTGAACCAATTGACTATCACTTGTGAATCCCGGTAAATATTGAGAGAAAGGAAACCTCTCCTACGGGCAAACCATAACAAACACCTCAAAGCCAACATCTCCGCCTTTAAGCCATTGCCACCTCCCAGTCCCACCTGTATCTTTATGTTGTGGTTGTTGCGAACATAAATCATTATCCCTGCTCCACAGAGCTTGGCACAGACCCCAAGCTGTGAAGCCCCGTCAAAGAAACCATTGATGCAACCTTCCTCCATCGATTGATGAACTACCAGTCTTAATTTCGAGAAAACCTTATCTTTCGACGTTCTAGATATAGAGAACTCTTCTGGCCGTAGCCTCTACCGATGGATTAATATCTTCAAAGATCCCCAAATTTCGGGTTTTCCAAATGCCAGTGGTCAAAAACAAGGGAAGAAGGCTATGGTTCTTATTTATCCCAAACCATAAGTGATAACAATCCACCAAATCGGTTCCCAACCAGAAATCTGACACGTGCATCCAGCTACGAATCACCATCCAAACAGCTCTCACAAAACTACATTGGAAGAAAAGATGATGGGAGTCCTCACCCGCTGCTCTGCATAAGATGCACAAACTAGGTCCGTGGAAGCCCCGTTTTCGAATGTTTTGCCAAGTAAGAACTTTATCTTGGAGACAGAGCCATAAGAAGCATTTATCTTTTAAAGGAATTCTCCAACGCCACAATTTATGATGCCACCTAGTGACCGGGAGATTCGAACCTGTTGAGACCAGAAAATTGTAAACTGTCGTCACAGTCAAAAAACCCATAAAACCTGGACCGTCCCATATCAGTTTATCATTTAAGTTGTTGAGCTTGATGCTGGCCTGCTAGAGCCTGGAGACATAACTTTTCCACACCGAATGCCACTGAGATGAAAGGTTAAGTTCAGCCGCCGAAAGCCAGCACTCATGAGGAACATCACTTCGATCTATGAAAAACTGTGAGAGAACCACCATCTTTTTTGCATGCAGGTCGCTGATAAGCTCAGAAGGAAGCTTGTAATCCCCCTTATCCCCGATGAAAGGATCCACTCCTACAAATAACTCAGAACCTTTACCGATTTTCCACTTAATCCATGGACCCACATATTGAAAGGTTTTGCTAATGCTAGACCAAATCACCGAGACCCTGGAGGGACCTGGATGATGGTGGCGAAGGCACAGGGTAGTGTTATACATTTTTAGATACTTGACACGGATGACCCTACTCCACAGGCCTTCATCCGTCATAGCCCGCCAGAGGGATTACGTAAGCATCGCCACATTAAACCGATCCAAGTTCCTAAGCTCCCATCCCCCACTGGCTTTGGGCCAACACAGATTCTGCCACAAACAGAGATGCCACTTCCTGATCAAGGGTTTACCTGACCATATAAAACCGAACATTCTGCTGCGAACTCCCTTAAGGATCGGTGTTGGGATTCTTCTAAGGCCAAACCAATAAATCGGAATGCCTTGCAGCACAAATTGCGCAAGAATGAGTCTCCCCCCAATAGAAAGCCAGCCCGCAGCCCAGCAATTTATCCTCCTGTCAATCTTCTGTAACAGCCACCCCCAATCAGCAGTTCCATAGCAGTTTGGTTTCAATAAATACCCTAAGTATTTTAGACCAGTATCAATGTGGGCGAAAGAGTAGGGGAAAAGCTCCTTCATGGCGTTAATAGAGTGATCCTCCACCTCATGGAATAAGAAAGACGATTTCCCCAGGTTGATAGACATCCCGGATGCCAAGCAGAAGATATCAAAGATGACTTTATATGTAATCAAAAGAGGATGGCTCGCCAAAGGGACTCAAATCAAAGCTTCATAAAACAACTTGCAGTGGATGACAATGGGGAGGAGGGACAACTTCCTTCTCCCGAGACAATGGTCCCAATATCTATATCCATATATGTATCTCTCCTAACATTCGAAGTTGATATAAGGTATTGTCATATAGAATACTAATTGAAGGATCTCACGGTGCCAGAAACACAAGTTTGAGCTACATCTCTCATTATGGACGATGTAATCCATTGTTGAGGCCTAGAAGAGGTCCCTTGTCTACTAGTGATGTGAACTATCCCGCAATCTAAGACGACAACTACATAAGGGTCTCGTCGGCTTCTTAAGAATGACCCCCCAGGAATCTGACTACTAAAGTAGTGCCTCAATCTACTAAAATTACCGAGAAGTAATAAGTAATCGGTCTTGAGGTGTCCATTCTATGTGGAGATGGTTGGAGCAAGTGGGATCTGAGTCTGAGGGCCTCCCTCATAAACATGGCCAAACATCTCTGGTCTTGGAATAGGAAAAAAGAGAAATATTTATTAGACTCCTTGAAAAGACAATAGAAACATCATCTAATCTCGTAATAGATGGGGCAATGAAAAATGAAATGTTGCTCCATGTCAATCTTCTAAAGATGGCAACGTTCGCAAATCATGTGCTCTCATATGGTGTGGTGATCGATTTCAACCCGAAGTTAATGTGAGCCAACCCAAAACTATCTCAGAGGAATCCTAAGGGCATGCATTAAGTTCCCAAGAGTATATGGTTAATCAAACAATAAGATCATCTCTCAACTCCAAGAAATGCTTAGAATAGATGGCCATCTTGGGGTTTAGCCTCACCTGGTGGGTCCACCCAAATAATCTGAATGTACTACATGTAGAAATCCTCTCTGATAAACATGTTCAACTCTTATTTGGTCTATAGGAGACTACCAAGAGCACCAAAAATTCACTAAACAAGGAGTCTATCCATCGAGATGCCAACAAAATGGAGAAGTTAGGATACCTCTGCACACCAATAGTGAGCTCAACGAGGAAAGATGATAATGGCAATGGCCTTTGAAGAACAATAAGCAAGGTAAGGGTAGCGCTCTCTATAATGGAGTCAATGAAGCAATAGACTCAATGCAAAAGGGAAACCAGGATGAAGATTGTTTCAATTTTGAAGGGGTGACACAAAACTCTGCCTAAATAATGGCCTACGTGATTGTACTCTTGCATCTGATGATGCATAGGATCATGAGGACCTAAACCCTCTCTAGCATCGTCCAATCAAATCTATGAGCTGTAAAGGACTATGGGTTTGATAATGTTATCCATCAAGACCATTTTGGACGAGATACCCTAGAAATGGTTCTGGAAACATTGATCCTCAAGGAGAGCGAGGGAGCCATAACCCTTATTGATTTGAGGCTAGAGGGATTTCCCCATGCTAAATCTAGGGCCCTAAGCACCAAACTCCCAAGTAGGTATAAGCAATTATGGTATTGACCTCCATCCCACGAAAGAAAATCATGATCTTGATTTTGCTAAGATGGTTACCATCAACTGACAAAAATTACACAAAATAGGTAAGGCGTCAAGTTGTCGTTGTAACCGCTCTTTGGTGAAGGATAGGAGAACCACATCATCAACAAAAAGAAGAATGGATATCAAGACCTAGTGGAGGAGGCACCCATTCCCCAATTGAATATGCTCATGGATGAAAGACTATCCCAAGCAATGTAGGGGAGAGAGGACACCCTTGCTTCACCCTTATTGTGCTCCAAATTAAATATGATACCCCATGAGTTGTGCGAAGTCTACCCAAAACCAACTCATAGAGATGCATAGTCATTGTGATAAGGATCTCTAAAATACCAGTCTTCGAGTCTCTGAAATAGGGCCTCCCTCAGAAAAGAGAAAACGCCTTTTGAAAGTCAACGAAGCAAAAGAAGACTTTCGAAGAACGATGTCATGCTTCCTCGGCAATGGCTCGATGCACAAATATATGGTCAATGGTGTGGTACTTCGCATGAAGCCTGCCTGACCTCTAGCTCAAAGGTGTGTCCTATCGAGCTCTCATGATAATTGTAGATGAAGGGCAGTAGCGTAGAGATTGGAAAAAGAGTGGCCAACCATGATAGTTTTGTAATTATTCAGGTCAACACTAACCCTTGATTTCTGGATCGAGTGAATAGTGTGGTGGCACTAGAACGGAGATAACCCTGGGCAAACCACATGGTTAAACATATCAACTATGTAATCCAAGAGAGTTGATCTGCCATGTTTGAAAAGCTAGACTTGAAACCACTCCTCATCTATTGCTCGACAGGTGAATATTCATCTCCCAAATGGCTTTTGGATAGTGGAAAATAAAGATAGTATGCCCCATGGGAGGATGGTGACTAAAACTAGGATCTATCCTAGAACATCATAGAGTGCAATCATAAGGGTGAAGATGGAATAGGGGTCAAGGTCAAAAGGGAGGCTAGAGTGGTGGGAAAAAAAATACACCAAAAGGCTTTGGGAGAATGGCAAAGGGTTGTGCAAAATTCATGTTTCCTTTGGGTGGTGAAGAGGTGTTTCCTGCGACGAAGTGAAGAGCGGTAGAATTTCCGAAGAAGGGGATGTGAAGTGAGAGTATGGAGAAGAGTGTGACCATTTGTCATCGTACCACTTATTCATAAGGCAAGAGCTACAATTTTGGGGGCTAGAGAGCTAACCAGTGACAACATGAGGTGGGAAATCGAGGGTTGAATCGCAAATAGCCGATGATAATTGGTTATACTTGGAGGGCACTAAATCCAAAGATGAGAAGCTAGAAAAGGGAGGGAGTGATTGGTGAAAATAGGAAGAGAACGCGTCTAGATCTCCATCATCAAATGAAAAAATGATACCAGGGGGGATGGGAGAAAGAGGGGGTAGACGAGACATCAACACTAAGGAAGAAAGATAAGAGGGCATGGTCAATGAGATGAATGGGGGTGATGGAACACTAATGAATGAGAGAGGTCTTAGTTGGTCGAGACATTATCAACCACACTAGCCCCTTTGCTGTGAGGAAAATAAGTGAACCTACTAGAATCCTAATATTAAGAGTAGTGAAAATTTTAAGGATACATAATTTTATTAAAGTGTAGAAACCTTGGTGAATCTTATTAATTATCAAATTTGCAACCATAAAATATTTAGGTATATTAAAAATATTCAAATTTGTAAGGGTTTTATAGTTTTTTAAACAAATGGGCAATTTTTAGAATAAAAATTAACCCTATGGAATTTGGCGAATCATATTAGAAAAAAAATGAAAAATGGGGAATTTGTTTTTGGAAAAAAAAAATAATAATAATAATAATAATTAACCCATAGGCTAAATTTTGCCCCTAAAATTTTCCCTGATCGAGAGACCATTCAGGATCAATAACTCATGAGACTTAGGTGGAGAAGATGTTTGCAATAAACTAGTAAGAGTTATAATGCATCAACTGAGGTCTTGTAGGGATCAACTGAATCATGGAGGCAAAGAGTGTCCTCAAATCTACCATGAAGGGGAATTTGGCGAGCTTGTATGAGGGCCTTGAAATCCACCAAGAGAATGGCATCCCCAAAAGCTAAGTAATGAACAATGTCAACATAAAGATCTTGTTACGGATCCCCATCAAATCCACTATGCCAAGCATACCATGAAGATATAAGAGGGAAGCAACAAACTTCCATGTAAATATCCCGAAGCAAGGGAGCAAAGCTGTGCACCATGATCCACATAAATCTAGTAGTCATCTATCGCAACCACATAAACTCTACCCGAAGGAAATCCTTCATCCAACAAGGCCACCAAAACAACGAACACTACCCAAACTCTATGTCTTATGTATGCAAATTGATAACCAATGATATGTTGTGTAATCCAAAATGGCCCTGATTGGGCTCACAAGTCTCAATCAAGAGACTATCCGATGGTTTGAGGGCATCGTACACCAAACTCAAAGATGACCAAAAGATACCATTACAACTCCAACACCCAACTGAAATCTCCGAGACCACACCCTTGCCTTGACAAAGGCATCTTTTAGTGGGTTTAGAAGGAGTCAACCCCAAGGAGTGCAAGTCCCTAATGATTTGCTTGAGCTTTCTAATAATCAACATACATCTAAAACCTAGATCTATCAAGCATCGAGAAGGACCCAATTTCTTTAGGTGTAATTTTTTTTTAATCTTATTTTTTTACATGTCTAAAAAAATTTACACCTTGAGAAATTTGATCCCTCTCAATGCTTGATAGATGCAGGTTTATGATGGAATCTATGCTAGTATTTTAATTTTTTAAGAACTTTTTATTTGGTTTTAATTTTTTATTTTAGGAGACTACATGGACTTTTTTAATTACTTTTCATTTGGTTTTAATTTTTTGTTTTATGAGCAGACATAAAAAATTTTAATTATTTTTTTTATTTTTAATAACATAACATTACATTATGTTACATGACAACATCTCCCCCATACTAGGTTGTAGAGCACTTAGTTACTCTCAATGCAACCCACTTGACGACCTCAACCTCGACAACGAATTCCTAAGATTGCTTCCAACCACTTTGGATCTTTTGAGGTCTGCATTAAGAAAAATCCTGAGGGAAAGAGTTTCTTTTTGCACAAAAGGCACTCAATCAAAGCCCAGAAGGTCGAGGTCGAGCGAGGATAGGGCAAGGGTAGAGAACTTCATTTCGACAATCATAAAAACAAACATTTTGGAGAGTGAGCTTCCTTAAAAAATAAATACTACATTATTGATTACATGAATCATAACAATCATAAATACAAACATTATGGTCATTGGAGTGAGAAATGGGCCTTTCATTAAAAACATGATAAATAACTATTACATACTTAATTACAAGAATCATAAAAATAAAGGCGGAAATTTCATTGCGCAAATCACATGAAATACAATAATATGAACTTCCAAGAATCTCGTTCACAATTATCATAATATTACTGACATTTAGATAACAGCAAAGATTCATCTTAAATCCAGATTTATCAAGTACAGAGAAGATCCAGTTTAAGCTGTAATTTTTTTTATCAAATTTTTTACATGTCAAAAAAAAATTAAACCACATAAATTTGATTCCTCACGATGCTTCGATAAACTCAAGTTTGAGATAGATCTATGTTGGTTTTAATTTTTTAAACACCCAAATTTAAGATTAATCAAGTACAGAGAAGATCCAGTTTAAGATGTAAATTTTTTTATCAAATTTTTTACATGTCCAAAAAAAATTTAATCACAAATATTTGAAACTCACGATGCTTTGAAAAACTCAAGTTTGAGATGGATCTATGTTGGTTTTAATTTTTTAAAGACCCAAATTTAAGATTAATCTATGTTGATTTTAATTTTTTGATTTTGTGAACTAACATAAAAAAAAATAAAGTATTTTTTATTTTTGGTAACTTAAACCAAAATAATGTTTTTTAATTAATTTTAATTTTTGGTAACGTATTAGTTGACATGAATGTTTTTTACTTTTTATTACATTATGACTTACATATCATATTTTATTTTTGTAACATTATGACTTACATATCATATTTTATTTTTGTAACATTATGACTTACATAACATTACTTAATGTCACATCTCCCATACAACTCCACCTCCCTATTCAACTTTCCAAAACAATCAACATCGAATAGTGCAATAATATTACTTACCAAAACAATCAACATCACAATTATCATATATTAGTGGACATTTAAAGTGAAATCGATCATTGAATATAATATCATCGCTCAAAATTTGCCGTTGCCATCGATGGGGGGCACTTTTAGAATAACATTACTTTTCAAAACAATATTACTTTTCAAAAATATCAACTATTATAATTATCATATAATAGTGGGCATTTAAAGTGAAGTCCATCATTGAATATAATATCATTGCTCAAAATTTGCTAGTGCCATCCATGGAGGGCACTTTTGGTTTTCAATAGATGATATATTATTTAACAATATCAAAAAAGAGAGTACTCAATCAAAACACAACATTATCAATTTATTTGCTACAATAGGCCAGCCAACTTGAATCCAATCCAAAACATTCAGTATAAAGCATCAAGGCATATGCTTATTGAAAGATAACGCTGCAAGATGATCAGCTGAATCTCCATGAGCTTCTGCCATACTCCATATATTCTCGATGGTTTCAGCAACTCTAGTCTTTTCGCTTCACAAGTCACCAAATATGGAGAACCTTAGTTTGGTCCAATTCCAAAAGTGTAACATTTCTTCAAGCGTATGTGCAAATCATATCCACGTATTGCAAAAATGATATTTCAGAATAAAATATGCAGTAATAAATAAATAAATACACACTAAGATCGAATTTCCAAACATAATCCCAGTTGATTAAAATTCCATAAAATTATCAAAAAGCCTAGTGCTTTACATAGAAAGCCCCTTTAGGTTCAGTACGATGACCATTCTTCATTGTTGTTCTAGAGTTGCATTTGCAAGAGCTGACAAGAAACACATGTTGCTGTTGTAGAATTATGTAGATACCTCTATGGCTCCTGTTTTTGTTCGTTTTTTAAACCCGGTAGACAATCCATGCAGGGCCGCACACCTGTCGACTCTACACTGGAGAGCCTGACCCCAAATTGACCCAGAGGATCAAACCCACGCCTCAAGACAAAGGACCAACGACTTGGCAGGGGGGGCTTCAACGGACTGGGCTACCCATCGGAGCACCTCTATGGCTCCTGTTGTACGCACAATATCCATATTAAGTCACTTCAACGCTGGACCTGCTAAAGTGTATACGAGGTGAAGAAAGAAATTTGGAAGATGTGCAGTACCTAGCCTCGTACAAGGGACAAATTGTTGCTGATAACTAAAGCTAGCAGCCAATGGCAAAGAAACTTAGAAACAACTTAGCAACCATTATAATATTTGGAGGCTGAATTTGCTTACGAGATATACGAATGAGACCTTTTAACTTTTCTCTCAAGGAATAAATTTTAAAATTGTACAAACTGTGAAAAAATGCTGACACGCAATCTTCAAAATGATTCTGGTGAAGAGGCCAAAAATGAAAATTTGATACATGACCTCGCAAATTAATTTTACAGATTCAAAGTGCTAAATACAAGTGAAACATAAAAGCCAAAAAAATGTTTGAACATACTTTCAATGGGAATCAAACATGTAATGCATGAACATAAAAATTAAAATAAAATAAAAAAAATCATACGTGTAACATGTTTCTAGTGCACAATGCAAAGTGCTAATCCCTTGTGCATCCAAGCCTTTAGCATACTACCCTGCAAACCATGCAAGAGAGTTCGGTAGAATACTAAATGTGATACGATGTGATCGAAGTCGGATTTACACCAATTAGCATTACTAAGCTATTAGATTACAAGCCTAGTTGACAAATTCAAAAGAGGATAATCGATCATCAAAAGTGTTTGATTTATAAAAGAAATTTACATGCATTAACATAACCTGGTGACCTTACGATTAAAAAGGAAAGAATAACTATGTTACAAACAAGAATTACATGCATATGGAAATATGCTTGTCCTGGAATATCATTACTAGAAAAAAAATTCAACTAGATTCTCAAGATCTACCTGAAACAAAGAGGAATAGCCGGTACACTTTGGATAATAAAAAGGCCACTTTGCCTTCTTAACTGCCAATAGTCCAGTTCATGCAAGTGACAAGCATTTTGAAGTAAACAATGTAACAGCACTGTAGTTCCAAGTGGTGTTCCCTTCAAAAATTATACGTGCCAAAATCATGTGCCGAAATCATGGACCATTATGCCCATTATTCCACCCTTGAAACTTGAACCAGCTCTATGAATAAGTATACATAATATCAACCAGATGTTTAGTCCAGGAGGATAGTGAAATCTACTTTCTCCTCGTCTTGTCCCGCTTTGCCTTTATAAACTTCCGAGTAGACTTTTCCCCTCCAGCACCAAGAGAGAAACCTCCAGCAGAAAACTCAAGCCCACCCCCTGCAGGAGTAAATGTACTCTGAGCATTGGGTGCAAAAGGATTAGCAGCAGCTGGGCCAGTTTGAGCACCAAACTGGAATACTGATTGCCCAGGGGATGGCGCAGTTGGCTGTGAACCAAACACAAAAGATGGAGCAACTGAAGCAGACTGTCCACCAAAGACTGGCGGGGGAGGACTAGATAACTGAGCAGGATCCTCTGCCATACTGTCTTCCATCTGATCAGCTTGTGGTGTTGGTGATGGTGTAGCCCCAAAAGCAGAATTTGAGCTTGTCAATCCAAAAACTGGAGGCTGAGGCATAGAAGAACTGTCTTTTGAAGCAAATGAAAATGTACTAGGAGTGGTACCAGCTGATCCAAATGAAAATGTAGTTCCAGATGGAGTGCTTCCAGCCCCTCCAAAAGTAAATGAGCTACTGCCTGCAGCTGTAGATCCACCAAAAGAAAAACCTGCAGAGGACAAGGATGCAGTGCCCCCAAACCCAGATCCAAATGCAGGTAATGTTGACTGCGAAGATGTTGCAATGGAAGCTCCAAAAGACTGTCCCACACCAAATGATGGAGTGCTGCTTGAACCATATAATGAAGTGCTAGCAGAACCATACAAGGCACTGCTTCCACCAAATGCTGGAGTATTGGCAGTGCTAAATGACACACTGCTTCCACCAAATGATGGAGCACTGGCTGAACCAAATGAGGAGCTGCTTCCACCAAATGAAGGAGAACTGCTGGATCCAAATGTACTCCCAGAAACAAATGAAGGAGTGCTACCAGAAACAAATGGAGAAATGCTTCCAGAACCGAATGCAGGAGTGCTGCCAGAACCAAATGAAGGGGTACTCCCTGTGGCAAAGGAAGATGTAGTATTTGAACCAAATGTTACACCTGAGCCAAATGAAGGTGCAGTGCTTGAGCTAGATTGAGAACTGCTGGTTAATCCAAACGAGGGAGATGTACTAGAATTAAACTGCGGAGTGGAGCTCAACCCAAATGAGGGAGAGGTGTTGGAACCAAATTGTGGAGTGGTAATCAACCCAAATGAAGGAGAGGTGTTTGAACCAAACTGAGCGCTGCTGCCCAATCCAAATGAAGTACTGCTGCTAGAAGAGAAGCTAGAGGTACCAGTAGAACCTACCATAGGGCTACTGGCTGCACCAAATGAAAATGTAGTTCCAGACCCAGATGCAGTAGTACTACTAGAAGCAAATTGAGCAGAACTGCTACTATTGCTGAGGCCAAAAGAAGGTACACTGAAGGAGCCTGATGAACTGGGCGCAGTTAAGCCAAACAAGCTACCTGAAGCACTAGAAGCTGAAGCAGACAGAGTTGACCCAAACAGAGAAGGGCTTGTATTCCCACATAAAGAGCTACTTGAAAATAAAGATGCTGACGGCACTGAACCAGAAAGAGAAGGCATGTTTGCAGAACTCCCAAATGCAAATGGAGCTGAGGTGGTAGCTGTAGCAGAACTTGATGCCTGCCCAAACAGGGATCCTGCAAAACCAGACTGAGTATTGGGAAAGAGACTACTTGTAGAAGCTGAAATTGCAGCCGTGCTGGATAGAGTGCTTGAAGTACCATCAGTTACTCCTAAAAGAGATGGGGAAGGAGAGACACCACTGGTTTTCAGTTCATTTTGGGATTTTACTGTGCAATTTGCACCACTGGTAGAGCTTTTAAATGATTGGTCTTCACCTACAACAGATGATGGTTCAACCTGTGGAATAGTATCAGGGCTTCTCGATTTGGAATCCGTCTTTGCAATAGCAGCTGCGGAGCTGCTCTTCCCAGAAAACGAAAATGGAACTGAACTCATACCATTTGTCTCGGAGATAGAACCACCAAATAATGGAAAGCCTGCAGAAGTTGTGGCTACAGTAGTAGATGTAGTGAACATGCTGCCTGAACTGGAGAAAGAGGATGAATTCCCTGCTGACATGCACAAGAAGTGGTTACTAGAATATAAATACATGGTAAAGCTTCAAATGAAGAAAACAAACATGCAAAGTGAATCTTCAGTGCTATTCAACCCTTCAACAAGAAGACATGTCTCCAGATAAAACACTGTTCAAGATTATCTACAATCTATAGCTGACTGCACGTTGTCGAATTTAGAAAATACAACCCAAGATTTGGTTGCCATACCTGATAATTCAGAGTTTGATGTCGAATTTGTCAATATTAAGTATCAAATTTGATCTTATAATTGTTAGATCAGCAACTTTTTGTAAATTTGGACAGAAATACAAGCTTATGCATTCAGTAACATTATCCTGTTAATTTATATTAAACATATTTATGTATATAATATTATAAATACATGGATATCATTTGATGAGTAGAGTGGAGCTTTTGAGGAGCAGAACACAGTACAGATCACTTGAAATCTTCCAGTTACTCCTGTGTAAAGCTGAATTCGAAGGTCCTTGGAGAATATGAAACTTCCTTCTTGAAAGAAAATACTTTCTAGAAGTATTTCCCTCTGAGAAGCTAATATTTGAAGGTGACCCTTGCTTTCTAGGGATATCTAGACTTTTATGAAGTACTGGCCAAGGAGACACTTCAACCACATTTTCGATCTGCCCACAATTCGATCATTTTGGGAAAGACTGCCTTGTCTCTATTTTGGAGTTTTAGAATGGCTGATGTCTTAAATTAATTGGAAATGGGCTGGGGACCTTCATTGAATTGTCAGAAAATACTTCAGGCGGAGGATGAGGGACTGGCGACATATGCCAGGATATATGCCAACATAGATCTCACAAAGCCCATCCCAGAAAGAGTAATGATCAGCCTCAGATGAAGGGCATTCCCAGGACTGGACTTCAACCACATATAAGATATGCCCACAATTTGATCATTTTGGGAAAGACTACCTTGTCTCTATTTTAAAGTTCTAGAATGACTGATGTCTTAAATTAATTGGAAATGGGCTGGGGACTTTCAATGAATTGTCAGAAAAATACTTCAGGTGGAGGATGAGGGACTGGCAACATATGCCAGGATATATGCCAACATAGATCTCACAAAGCCGATCCCAAAAAGAGTAATGATCAGCATCAGGTAGAGGGCATTCCCAGGAACTGAACTATGAAATTATTCCTTCTGAATGTGGAACACAATGCATATGCACATATTAAAAGCAAATGCCCAAGGAAACTAGCTCTGAAAAGATACTCCAAAAAAGCTTCTCAACCACCCAAAAAGACGATCATGGGAATTTCAAACACAAAAACAGGTTTTAAGAGAGTTCATCCTCGCCAGCATGCAGATGTACCAATCCAGCCGGAATATCATTTCCCAGATAAAGAGCAAGGTACATCTCCATATAAGCCTTTGCAAAAATCTCTGAAAATAAAATCAAGGCTCCTGAGGGGCAATCCTCCCCAGGAGTAAAACACAGATGCTTCTTGCTCCCTTCCAGAACATTTTCCCAAATCCTCGTCTTCCATAATGTTGGCAAGAAATCCAGTGTCATGAACTCCTCCCAATAAACACTAGGTCCAAAAGAATTGCTGAATTTGTACAGCCTAAACACTAGGTCCAAAAGAATTGCTGAATTTGTACAGCCTAAACAGATGTATGCAGGAAGCCTCTCACAATTAAAAGGCAAGAGGAAGCTCTTTTGAACATTGAACAACACATTCTTATCAAGTGACAAGTGTGTTTGCTCAAAACATTTGGTCCTAGTTGGAGGTAGGAATGAAATCAACCTCCCAAAAGCTGACACCAAAGTGAAATTGCTTGACAAACGAGAGGATCTCCTTGAAAATCATAGGAGTTTAAATCTTAAAATACTATAGAATAGCCTACCTGAATTCATCATTTGGTTCACTTGACGGCTGTGTTACTGGATCCACCACCCCCGTGTCTAGGATCCCCGAATCCACGGATCCGATACATATCCGGATCAAATCCACCTAGGATCCATCATGGAAACGTATCCCCTACAGAAGGAAATGTATCCTGGTCCTATGAAACAGATCCTGTGAGAAATCAAACATTTCCTGAAATTTTCAAACGGATCCTGAAACTTCCAGTGCTTCTATGACCCATTGATCCCCCAAAAAAATTATTTTTTAATGAAAAACTTAAAAAACCCTACAACTAATGGCTAAAAGTGTAAAACCCATTCCTGTTCAAGGTCTGATCTATGCTTATGTCAAGATCTGCTATTGAACTCTGATATATCAATATCAAGTTCTGCTCTCAATGTTTTTATTTGATTCATCTTTATGGTCAAGGTCTGCTGTTAAGGGCTGATCTATCTTTACATGCTATGTTCTTGCTCACTTCACCTACACTGTTATGTAGTCTTGCCATAGTCTTCAAGAAAACCACTGTATTCCCTGCTGATAGGGACATGTGGATGTGGCTCACAAAAACACTATTATGACCTGCTTCAAGTTCATGCTGAAATGGTTTTTAAAATTATCAATATCAATCATGGTTACAACTCATCAAATTATCGGTTATGGTACATGAACTCTCTTTTTTGGCAATAACTTACAGTTCTACTCTTGAGTTTCATGAATAGTTTGATTCTTCACTATATTTTTATTTATTCTATAAATATTTTTATATTTTTTTGTGCTTGCCATTTCCCCACCATATCCGGATCCTGGGTTAAAAAAAATCTGGCGAATCCGTATCCAGATCCGTATCTGTATCCTGGTAACTTAGCTTGAAGGTTAAAAATAACAGAATCTCTGACGAGGCATCCTTGTCTCCAGGATAGGTCTGGCTGCAAATCTAAAGGGCGGTAGGGAAAACTATGAAGTCCAAATTGAAGGTTGTGAATCCTCAATCCAGAGGAAAAACTCCTCTTTGAAAAGAAGCACAGAAAAATTGTGCTTTATATTTGAATGTTAGTTAAGTGACTTTCTTATAATTGGAGTGGAAAACACATATTACTGCGTGCCAATAATAATATCCTATTATTTTACATGAGACATATTTATATGTATATAATATATAAATTGTGATCACATATCTTTTTAGTAGAAACTTGTAAAAGGATGTGAGGGTATGGATAATTGGAACTGTTTTGTCTCTGGAACAGAATGGTTTTGCAATATATTTTTTTTATATGTAATATGGGTTGGGTGAATTTCTGTTTTGGCAAGATTAGGTCAGTACAGGTGAACTTGTTCTGGTTTTATAATGCGTCATAGGATTATGAGAGATGTAGAAATGATGGGCTTTTTTGGCAGATTTCTTGCATAGATGTTTGTCTGGACTCTGGGACTCCTTCCAAGCAATTATGAAATGCTGAAAGGCATCGGAAGATGCAATTTTGTTTAATATAAATATAATTACGATTTTTCCCCAGAAAAAATATGTGTATAATATTTTGTTATCGATGTTGTCGCAGTGAACTAGCATTGTAACTGAGATTCCAGATATTACACTGTGTTGAAGTTTTGAAATGTCTCAATGTTTCAAGTGAACACTACACCCATCATCAGGGGATCCAGTTATTACCGGATCCTTTGATTATTGATGTAGTATCCACTTAACGGGATCACCTGATGATGGGTAGAGTATCCACTCAAAACGTTGGGACATTTCAAAACTTCAATGCAGTGTAATATCCAAAATCTCAGTTACAATGTATATAATATATAAAGACATGAGCATAATAATTTAACAAGGTCAATATGGCAGTGTACTGGTGAAGTTTTTGTACCTGACAATCCAGAGGTTGATGAACTCCTAAAGATTGAGGCTGAGGATTCTGATCCATATAAAGATACAGATGCAGCTGCAGCTACAGCAGTACTGCTGCAACAACGATCAAATTTTGAGAAACTTTAAGTTTTCAGTGATATCAAATCTTATTAAATCCTTACCATATAAAATCAAATAATGTCATATCTACTAAAAATTATACATCAACAAAAGAGCAACTCTCTGGAAACAGGTGAGAACGTGAACAACAAAGAATATCCAGCGCCGTCAGCCAATATCTTGTGTATCAACAGTATCAACAGACTAAAGTAGATGACTATAGATGCAAACCTGAAAGATGATTCTGGTTTGCTTTCAAATTTGAAATCATACTTTGGCTTGGTAGTATCAACATCTGTTGATGCACTTGTAGCAAAAGAAAAGACGGGTCCTTTGCTGGGACTTACTGGACCAAAGTTGTAAGTTGGAGTAATACTGGCTGTCATAGGCTGAGTGCTACTCTTATTTGAAGGAGATGGCACAACTGTGGGAGTTGGTGGTGGTTCTGCAAAATTAGTATTAGATGGAGTAACTGGAAAAGTAAACCCTGAACTGTTATTGGAAGATGAATCAATAGAAACAGAAGTTGCAGAAGTGACTAAATTTGCTTCCGGTCTTGTTCTCGATACAGTAGTAGATGTGATTTGTTTATCTCCATCCAATGTTCTACTGTTAGCACCAATGCCATCAGATTTAGAAGATGGGACCTTTCCAGTCTGAGCATGACTTGTGCCAGCATTTCTGTTTGCATGGCCCTCTTCATCTGACTCCTGTGACAGGCACATATACCAGGACAATCAGGGAAGTATTTGCCATTTGCTGCATTTCAGAGAATTATTAACCATTTGGGAAACTAACTAATGCTATTAAGCTCCATATTTGTGGTTGAATAGAAAAAAGCATATAGAGTTCATTAAAATTAGTGACAGCATTATCAATCACATGACACCATACCTCAAGAGCACTCATTCGAAAACCTTTACTCTTCTCTGGAATTTTAAAAGGACCATCTAAAATCAATGATTTTGCATCATATCTTGCAGGAACTGCATCAGGAATTAGGGAAGATACATCTCCAATACCAGAGGATGTTGGTACCTCCACAGACGTTGTCAATGAATTGAACAGAGGAGCTTTACCCTTACCCCCATATTTCTGTTCAGCAGTAGAGGCTCCTTGACCAGTTGGCTCATTATTTTTCTGTACAACAGAGCTCGGACTGTACTTATCAAAAAGGGAAGTCGCATCTATGGACTCCGTACTTCTACGTGCCGGTCCATTCAGCATGCTAACAGTCAATTGACTAGGGGACTTATCCCTTGCAATGGCCAATTGAGCTTCTGCAGATATTTCTTTAGGAGAAGGGACCATTCGGTCCAAATGCTCCAAAATTTTCCGGGCTGTTTCGCTTGATTGTGGAGGAATGCATGGACCTAAATATAATTCCTTTGTGGTGGCTTCACGGGAATGAAATGCATTTTGCTTCTCAAATTCTGTAGGTTTCCTGGCAGATTCCAGCATAGTTCTTTCTCCACCATTTCGTGGTGATAAAAAGGGAATGAGTTGATTACTTGTTGAACCTGAGGGGTCAGGATTTCTTAACTGGCTGACAAAAATGGGTTTATGTCGGGTCCTCCTGATTGGTCCTCCAGATGTGAAGTCATCGTCCAACACAGAGCTCCTCCTCTTCAACGTCTGTATAGCAAATCATGAGTAATAAACAACAATAAATGCTTCCCAATAAACCTAAATGATAAGTAAATGAAATCTTAGAGCGATTCTGTTGAATGGAACATCTGAAAATTGATACAAAGTGGTTATTGAATTTTCATTCGCGTATTCAATTAATACAAGTAATACCATGCAGTCTCCTAATTAGCTAGTGGATGTAAGCGACTTTGGCATGAAGCAATACTTATGACTATGCCAAAACCTCACCTGTCGTCCACCTGTGATAGGGGATTGTATTGGTGTCCACTGAGATACTGGTGTGCTGATTGGAAACCCATTGCCTATACGCTGCAGATACAACAAGAAAACAGTCAGTGCACCCATCAGAAACAATGTAGAGTAACTTCTAGAAACTTATGAAGGAGATAAGTGCACAAAATACCTCAACATTTCTAGCATAAGGAGTACGACCTAGGTTCTGGATCCTACTCCGCATCCTTGCAGTTTGTGGTGTCTTAAATTTATCTTCTGCCTGTCCATTCCCTACCAACCAGCTTTCTGTTTTTGGTACAAGTGAGAGACCATTTGGTTTTCTTGGTGTATTTTCATCTCGAAATGGCCTACTCTGTAAAGCTAAAGTAGATGCTCTATAAGGCCGCACGCCCATAAAAGCTTTCGCAATATCTGCCGGTGAAGAGCCCGCTTCATCAGGAAGCTGCAAAGCATCCAATTTTCTGATATATAAGTAAAAACCATTAAAAAGTATGGTAATATGCAAAGTGAAGACAAGGCATGTACCTGACTTCGATCTCAGGCCTCGGTTATTTGAATGAAAATAATCAAACACGCTTGTGCATTCTATTTTATTCTGCATTACAACCCTAGAACTCATAAACAATAAAGACAATGAATGATGCCCCACAACAGAAAGTGTTGGCTTACATTTCGAGGCAGTGCAGGAGTTGGAGCATTGGCAAATAAACCATTATGCCAAACAGAGTCCTCTTTTTCTTCCCTTGCCTTTTGCCTCTCTTCACGCCACCTTTGAGCCTCAGTATTAACTGCATTGCTTGGCTCAACTCCACTATGCAGCTCTTCTCTACTATGTTCTTTGCGATCTTTCAAGCCAGATGTTCTGTCCACGATACGTGACTGCAATAGCTCTGTCAAACGATTGAACTCCTCCCTAAGGATTACAAAATCAAATCCATCATTACTTGTTTAAGCTAATCGATAATACAAAACAAGAAATAGATAATGCTGAGAAGGAGTTCCAAATAAAATATTAACAGGAAATAAAATGTTTTAAGCAACGCAATTGAATGAAACCAACTGTCTAAAAAAAGACATTCCAAAAGAAAATAAACAATACTTCTCTTCATAAATAAAAAGATATGACAAGATACAGAAATAATTAATCTTTTAACAACAGAATCGTGCAACGAGCAGCCAAGCATGTTAAGTTAATACTTATTACATTCCACTGCCTGCAAAATGTGAAGTCCAGATATGATTGTACAATTAATTGTAGAGTATTTGAACTTAACATACATACTAAGATGCTCATCCTCTTTGTTCATAGTGAATATGATGTTTTCTGACCCTGGGAGAGGAAACTAAGCTACTCGGAAGAACAATATGCAATTCTGCAATTTTCAGCTTATTTTGATAACAATAATCTACAACAGTGGTGTCAGTGACAAGTCTATAATTTTAGACAATCTATCATTTTATAAACAATAATATGAAATTTGATATCTCAAATACATGAATGACAGCGTCAGGTCAATTAAGTGTAGCTCGAGCGGCTGACAGGAAAAGTTGTTTTGTCCCCCACCCAGGTTGAAATCCCACTTTGAGACATGTTTGCTCTTTGAGAGCTGATTGTTGATGAGATGTTGACCTGGCCTTGAGCCCTGATGAATCCAGTTTACCCTGGGTACCATCCTCTGAATGAGGAGAGGCTGGTGAGTTTCCCCGAAAAATACAATATGCAGAAAAAAAATATTTGAGTGTCAAACTTCCATGACATAATTTAGCATTTAAGACACTTGTGGCAAAAGTAGAGAACATCCTTGAACAATAATATCTTAAAATTAACATGAACACGAAAAAAGAATGCCTAAAAGTTAGCATTGTGAGTCGTGACTGGAAAATTAATGTCTCAAAATTAATACTACAACTAGAAAATCCAAAAACTAGTCCAAAAATAAAATGTCACGAACAATGTTCACATATTTAAAGTTCAAAGTTTTAAACATACACAACATAGTTGTTTTCTGGCAAATACAAACTGTAAAATGAGCTGTGGAAAAACCCAATTCATATAAGGAGAAATAAAAACGGCACCTTCTATGGGTGTTTAAACAATCAGATAGTAATCTGAGTTCCAAATTCTAAAGATGTGAATGTTTATTGAAACAACACCAGATAGCATGGGAATGATATGACAGATTTACACAGTTCCATTATGATTAATCTATGTCAAGACTCACAAGTAATTTTCATCATGGTTGCACTAAAAAGAAATCTATTTCCCAGGAAATTTCAACAGCATACATGAAAATCATAAACAACAAAAGGCCAAAATAAAACTAAAGTAACTACAGTGAACAAAAGAGTAAGTAATAAAATAAAATAAGAAAACAAAAAAAAAAGATAAGAAGATTAAAAAAGATCACTTATAACACAAGAAATAGAATAAAAACAACACTAACCTGGAATTACATATGAAATTAAACACAAGGAAATTATACAACGACAAAAAAAATCAAAGAAAAAACAGTGAAAATATGCACATCTGTTTAACAACAATAATAATAACCATATACATTAACAGAATTGGAACTAGCGGAATATATAGAAAATCATCCAGCACGTTTACTTCTTCAATTTACCTAGAAAAGGTTTTGTTTTTTAAAAGCTGTTCAACTTCTGTGAATTCAGGTTCACTTTTTTGTCTGTTCGCAGGAGTAGCCTCTCGATCTTGGCCAATTACTATAGCATTCTGCAAAAGGAGACAGTAACTATTTGAGAATAAAAAACGAAAAAATGAAATAACAAAAATTTTGCACTTAACACAATCAAGCTGAGACATTACTGTGTACAGCATAGCCAAAGGTAATGCAATTTTCTGCATGTTGATAAATTATAAGTTCATAATTCTTCTCACAACAAAGATATTCTGCAGCATTCAATTTTCAAGTGATACCGATCTGTCCATCTACAACACCTTTCTCAGTCCAAAGTTTATTATGTTACATTGAACTAAGGATGATGGGGGAGGTGAGAGGAACTTCAACTTGCTCCATTGAGACACTCTTACTGCTTTAACCCCCAAGGGAAGCAAACAGTTTCTTTTGTTGGGTTTCCTCTCACAGAGAGGTGCAATGCAGTCACTGCTCTCACAAAGCATAAAAGGTCTCCTGGATTAGAGTATCCAGATTTGTATCTCCCTGAATGTTATGTTGCAGACCAATCAAATACCCATAGTGTGATATGTAATTAAATTAGCATTAACTCGAGTAGCAAAATAAACCTCTTGTCGAAATAGATCATTTTATTTTGAACAGAATTCATAAAATAGATTTCAGCTTCCAAATACATTTAAACAGGATATGTATAGAACCTGGAGGTCAATCTTTACATAAATTATTTCAGATAACTTTAAAAAAATAGATGAATTCTATTAAGTTTATAGTAGATCATTTTCAATTAGGGGAACAAAAAAAAGATTCTTATTTTCAAGAAACATAAGATTAGACTGCAGATAAAAATCCATAACATCCTGCATCTAAAATGGAGGAGATGAACCTTGAGAGTTTCTACCTAGGTCTTTATTTTCTAAATAGTGGAAACTTGTATTTACTTATAAATGGGAGAAGTATATGCATGTACTTACTTCAACTGCTTCCTCTGGAACTTCTTGAAGGCTGTCCTCTTGAATTTCTATCAAATAGGTTAAAATTTCATCAGTACATAACACAATAGAACTATAATGAACAGTGGCAAAGAAAATTCAGCCAAATTTAATCATAGATATTCCCTCCTAAGCTAAAAAGATTTAATCATTATCATTCCTCAAGGCACTGCAGCCTAACCAATGAATTTCTATAGAAATGTTTCTCAAAAGAGAAATGCATTAAAATTTGCACCAAAAACACTAACTTAACAGAAGGTAGAAGACAAAACTGGACACTCAAACGATCCCTGTGTTACCTTGGATTTGAAACCACAGAGCTATTAAAAATTCAACTCATACTTTCAAAAACAGAACCAAGGGCAAGAATCAAGATGGCCATCTCAGAGTACAAAGTAATTAGTGTATTGCTGGCGTAATTATGTACTACTACATTATAATTTATTGAAGTGCATTGTTCAGAAGCATGTGTATCCAAAATTGGTTCTCATAGCAGTATTCTAGGATCTTTTATAATTTGAACTCAGCTTGAAGAGCAACTTCATGGTGAACAAGTCCTAGTCTAAAGTTAGCTGCCTTATTTAGAAAAGATTATGAACAGGAATGCAATACAAGCATTGATATAAACTCAGTTAAACATAAAAACAAGCAGCCATCTACTTGCAATACAGAACATAAGCAATCTGATATTCCTAGGTGTTGTTGAATTTCTAATCCAAGGGAAACGAATGTTTTTTTTTGCAGAAAAATCCAAGACAAGGAAATGGCATCAGATATCCTGTTCACATTCAAACTATAGCCTGCTAGTTGAATTCTCCTAAAAACAAACATGCAACTCAATGAAAAGCTCTTCTCCTGCATAGACCATCTTCTTTAATGACCATTAAATTTAGTATTGCATAAATTAAAATCTAATCCAACATGTAGCAAAAGATCCAAAAAGTTGAAGTTATTCTCAATTGGTAGGCACTTAATCACTCAATAGCATCATATTTTACAGGGCCCATTGAACTAAAGGACACCACGCTTCTTAATGTTGATGATCATGATCAACCCTCGCACATTCTCATTCATGTAATTTTTTATATGTTATTTCTAAGGGTAGTTACAGAGACCTGATCTTTTCAATTGTCAAATGGATTAATTTTGTTAATTGTGAAATTGCCTCATAGGCAAGTTAGGAATCCGACCTATACACAATTCTGTTGTTTACTTACTATATGTGCTACAAGATATAGCAGAGCTTGGTTCCATATAATCCATGAAGAAAAACCTTTGAGAATGTTCAAAGCTCACATTAACATCACCAAGAGCAATCAAGCGCATATCTCTGGATCTGTATCTAAACTTACTTTCAAGTATGGACTTAGAATTTATGATTTTTGGAGTTGTAAACAAATTTGGTTGGATAGTTAAAATAGAAAGTAGCTGAAAATTTTATTTCTAGGAAAGCAATAAAAAGAGAACATGAGAAGAGCTGAGAAATATGCATTGCAGTTTTGTTAACCTTATTCTTTTACTACTATTTGTGACAGCGTTGCTGCATAGCCTCAGTTTTATAATATAATCACAAGATAGATCCACACTCTCTGATGTAAACAGTGTCCACAAAGTTTACAAGGGACGTGTGGAAACACTTCCTGAATTTTAGGAAACATAGTGGGAAGAGTGGGGTCCATAACATAGGGAAACCCCTCCAAAATCCAAAAAGAGAAATTGAAATATATGAGAAATAATTATACAAACTCGCTTTAGGGTTTTGACTTTACATCCACCCTGTACTTTCCTAAGTTTTCCCAAAAGAGGGCAATAGGGAAATATCCCCCACTGAGTTTCCCCGCCCTGGAAGTGTAGGGAACACATACCCCACCCGGGGAAGCACATCCACGTTTAACACTGGATATTAGCATTGGAAACTGATATTAGTATTGGAACCTGACAGAGCCACTTCGCTTTATATCATATATTGCTAAACAGCCAGTCTGTGATTAGGGTTCACTAAAAAGAGATTTTCTTTTTTATAAGGTCAACTTGCAATACATTTTCAATTCTGGCACCTGTACTAAACCTCTGCCTAGACCTAGCACTGGAACCTAACAAACTGCTTCACTTTATATCATATATTGCTAAAGAGACAGTCTTTTGATTATGGATAACTAGAAAGAGCTTCCAATTTTGTGAGGCTAACTTGCAATACATTTTCAATTCTGGCACTTGTACTAAAACTCTGCCTGTGACATTGTCAACTTATACACCCAAATAAAAACACACCACCGAGTTTGGAATACATCACAACGAGATGAGTTACACCAAATTCTGGTGAAAATTCGGCATTACGATAACTAGAAAATAATCTTCTTATTTTGTTCCTGCTGCAGACATCTGCTTCACCAACAGCACCCTTGCACGAACCTACCTATAACTGCCACATGAAAACCAGAGAAAAAGAAAAGAAAAGAACACCCCCATAATAAAAGTTAAACCTCGAAAGATAAGTAGAATCATTCTCATTTGATTTGTTTAATGGATAAATCAAGTCTGTAAGCAAATTAAAAATGAGAGCTAAAAGACAGGCGATTATAAATCTCGCGAAAGGTAAAATACGATAGACCAGGCAACAGACCTAAGCTGCATATGCTACTTGGAACAGATGATCTATTGAATGGGAACCAAATAACAAGTATACCGTAATATTACCACACGCAAAACTGCGAGATATTAACCAAGGCGAGGAAACAGTCATAATAATCAAAGGAAATCTGAGAGAGGGGTAAATTAGTGCCAGAGAAGAAACTCAAAATTTGGGGAAACGTCAAAAATGAGAACTCTTAAATGAAAAAGACCACGCTAGCTACTTAATCAGGGCACCGAAGAAGAAAAATCCCACAACACTGAACGACATTGTTAGAAAAACACAACAAGGATTCGTTGACGTTTTCAATGTTTCACGGAGCAAAAAACAACATAAATAAATAAATAAATCAAAATCCTGGCTTAAAACCCTAGAGTAAAACCCTAGCACAAAACCCTACTGCAGCTAAAAAGTGGTGAAAAAACATACCTTCAACCTCGTCGGCAGCAGAAGGAAGCGCGGGCGTATTTTTCTTAAAGACGGATGAAAACCACTGCACGGCACTGTTAGTGATCAAACGGGAGGCCGGATCGACGATCCTCGAGAACCATGTATTGCCGCCCCTTCTATTATCAGCGGCGGCAGCTGCAGCCCTTACGGCGGCGGATGCATGGCGTCCAGTCTGTGGGCGGTCATACGGGGTGCTGCTCCTGCGAGCGGAGCGGGAGGTGCGAAGCTTGCCGCCTGCGCCACCGCCTTCGTATGGCCGTAGCTCCTCCTCCTTCGCCATGTAACCGGAGACCTGTAACCAGTAGATTCCCTTCTGGGGTTCGAAGCTGATGAGAAAACCCTCGTTTGCAGATAAAAAGATCTTCTAATGCCTTCCCTTCTCGTGAGAAAGATTTTCCCCGCTTCTCTCCCAGGGTTTCTGTACTCCACCTCGCACATTAAACAATAACGACTATAGCCCAAAAAAAATAAAAAATTTTAAAGCAAAAAATATATATAGAAAATTTATGAGGATTTTTGCAAAAACAAAATATGCTTTTTTAATGGAGAAAGTGGTGATGAAAGATAAAAATGTGAGCCGTAGTCTTTTTTTTTGTGTGTGTTTTTAAAACTTGTTAGGATGATGATGATTGTGATATTGTTTTCATCATTGCTTTGGTTCTTGTGTTATATCGTAATTAAAGATATAAATATATAGTCGTAGAAGCAAAATGAATTTTTTTTAATGGTTATTTTTAACTTTTTTTAATCAATTGCAGTTTCCCTCCAAAACCTCTTCTCTAAAAGATAGAATGCATAAAATTTTGAAATACTATGTGGTAACTTCGCTCCTTGTCTTGGTTTCTAATTATAATTACTTTTTATGTATGGCATGTGTACGTCAAAGTTATTGTTTGTGATTGAGATTTTCTTTCACAGTAGTAGTATTTGTTTAATTAGATGTGTTGTTGATAATAATTGTGAGATTGAAATATATTTTTTCACGTATAGAGATTGAGATTAATGTTTGTTAATTTAGAAGATTGAGATTAATGTTTGTTAATTTAGAAGTTGGTTTCGGTTTTACATTTAATTTGAATATCTTTGTTAAGTTTTAATTTTTGTGAAAAATAAGATTTGCTCATTAAATTTTATGGGTTGGTGACAAGTTGTTTATCGTTTTTTGTTAAGGTGTGTCGAATTTAATAGTTCTCCTTTTAATAGGCATTGAACTATAGTATTTATGGTTATACAATATAAGGTTGTCATGGTGTCACTTAAATTAATTGTGCATATTGTTGTTGGCCTCTCTCTCTTTGTATATGAAGTGCTCAAAGTTTCCTAAAGAGTTATTTGGACAAAATATATGCTCAAAGTTTTCTAGAGAGTTATTTGGGCAAAGTATATGTTCAAAGTTTCCTGGAGAGTTATTTGGGAAAAGTATGTATATATATATATATATAGAGAGAGAGAGAGAGAGTACACAAGAGTCGATTAGAATGGTCAACGATGACATACACAATTAATTCAAGTCAATCCAAGGATGGTACCCTATGCAAAGCAGGCAACATAGACTAGTGCACCTGTCCGCAATAAAATTGAATAGTGGATCTATGTAGAGTGTCGGGATACCAACAACATCTTGGCAACAATGCACCAACTGACCAAGTTAATCTTTAGTGTCATTTACGTGTATGTGTTCCAAGGAAAACCCCATGGGATCCCCCCTCTTCCCTTAAATATTTGGATAGGGGATGGTAAAACCACTAGCCATATTAGTTGCTAGTTACCCCGAGATAATCAACACAATTTGACCTTATGATAAGTGGGCTCCCTATCAACAGCGTGCTTTGGGTGGATGGTTCAACCAATTGAGATAACCACACACACACACACACATATATATATATATAGAGAGAGAGAGAGAGAGTTTTATAAAAATCTGGTTTAGTTTAATGTACATAAGGTTGCTTATTCATGTGTGTGTGTATAGAGAGAGAGAGAGAGAGAGAGAGAGAGAGAGAGAGAGTGATTAGGAGTTTTGGGGGATTTAGAGATACTGGATATGGAGCTAGGGTTAGGATTTTAGATGTTCTGGGACCTAATAGGGTTTGAAGTGCAAACCTGTTTTCAGATATGGCAGAAGCGGATCTCCAACTTGTGGATTACTCTAATAATTCGCTATTAGAGTCGACATATTTTGTAGCGATGAAGAGATTTGGGCTTCATGTAAGATTGTCGGGTTTTTGGTAGGCAGCGGAGGTAGCTCATGCGATGGGGTTTTTTGGGGGGAGGCAGTCATTTCATCTCACCCACCTGGTACAATCTCTAGTGTTTATGGGAAGGGGCAAGGAGTTGATGTATGAAGAAGGACGATGCTTGCATATGACCACCTTGTGGTTTTATCAAAATTGATGGTGGAGTCATATCGGAGAAGTGTTGCAACATCGTTACAAGAGTCATTGGACCCTCTGATTCAATGTTATGATGATTTTCCGGATTCGTACCCCCACAATGGTACTTTAGGTTTGGGATTGACGTTGAATGATGTGGATTAGTTGTATGGGTTTATTGGTCACTGGTTGGGGCTCTCAGAACTATCTGTTGGCAAGAGGAAACTGTCGTCTCCAACAGCTCGAAAAAAGAAAAAAATTGTCAAGTCGAGGGGGCCTGGGGTGGCTCTAATTGTTGGCAAGGACATCTCAGTCATGGATATCCCCTTGTTTGCTCAAAAGACCTTGATTGGTAAGGTATGTGGTCGTTGCATGGGAGAAGTAGAGTTGGGTGGGTGGATTAAGGAAAATTGGTGCCCATTAATCGGTACACCCCTTGAAATTAGTTGGTTGGCGAGAGGGTGGATTGGATTTGGTTTTAAATCTCCAGCTAAGGCTCAGGCCATCCTGCACCGGATATGGAGTTTTGGCAAGCATATATTGGTTCTCAAATACTAGCACCTGCTTTTTTACCCTTATAAGGACTTTTTGGAAGCAATCCCACTTTGGGTTAAACTGGCATGTTTGCCTCTTGAGTTATGGTGTCGAGAAGGTCTTAAATCCATTGGAGATGCAATTAGGAAGTTTATAGTGGTAGATGCATCCCTCTTTCATACTCAAGCGAGATCGATGGCATGTATCCTAATGAGGTGGATTTAAGAGCTGGTCTTTTCAAACCATAGATCTTGTGGTTGAGGATGTCATTTTCATGCAACCATTAGATTACCCGAACATGTCGTTTAGATGAGCCAGGTGTCACTTGTATGGACACATTGTAGCAAAGTGTGACAAGTTTTATAAAAGGCGGATCTAGCGGCAGAAGCTTCCTCTGAAAGGTGGTGAGACTGTTTATGAATATCTGAATAAGGAGAATGCGGTACAGGGCCCTATCAATCTCTTGCAGTTTAAGGAGGTTTCCTCATAAGGGCATTTTTATGCAGGATCTCATCTTACCAACTAATAGAGAGGCCAAGAACGAGAAGCGAGAGCAAGCATGTTTCAACATTGGTTTGATGGGTTAGATATCTCCCACGACCAGTTTGACGAGTTGACAAATATCGAGTAGACTTCTTTGATCTCTTGTCCATCAACCCATAAGTCTTATGATTCATTAATTAAGAATACTCCTCCCCTTGAGTCAGTTCTGAAAGATCTATGGACTAAGAAATGTGATAGTTTATTAAATCTTGTGGATCCTAGTGCATAAAAGGTTCCCAATCATTTGGTTGTGAATCTGTCTAGTGGAGATTCTAAAAAGGTTTTACTTCTAGGACTTAGTCTACATTAGGTGGTAATCAAATTTCGGGGAGTAGGAGCAAAGGTCCTTATATGCTTCACTCTCTTTCCAAAGGGTCTGTGGAGACGAGGTCTTGAATTCGATGATCCACCTATTTCCTTTCCTTCGAAGGCCGATACAAAATCAACTATGAATCTTGAAAACGAAAAAGCCAAAAAGAGATTTGCCAAGGGAGACAATTGAGTATAATTGGGGTGTTTAGAGAATAGAAAGCCCTTTTGGAGGTTCTCGAATGAAAATTTTGTCTATTAATGTGTATGGTATGAGAGGGAAAGCCAAATTAGCGTCCCTTGAAAGATTGGTAGAAGTTGAGAAACCTGATATTTTGTTAATTCAAGAGGTTATGGTGAAAGGTGAGTCTGTGGTCCCTTTACAGGAAAAGTCCTTTGGAAGTTGGTTCTTTTTGCCATTGATTTAAAGGGTCTTTCGGGCGATTTAATTTATGGGTTTAACCACTCAATTGTAGTGGAAACTTCCTTTGCTTGTCCCTCGGCTTTGGGGAAGGAAATTTTTTCAAGAGCTTTGGATCAACATTTTATCACTTTGAATATATATGGCCCATCTAATAACAAATAGGATTTGTCAAAGGATTATTTGGAACAAGTGCTTTTAGGATCCCAATATAATCATTAGAGGGGATCTAAATTTGGTTTTCTTTGGAGATAAAATTTGGGGTCGAGTTGTTAGGGAAGAGCATTTGGTGCCTTTCTTCAGGCATACGTTCGAAGAAAAGGGTGGGTCAATATCAAATTGCCTCAAATAAATCCTACATGGAGTATTAAGTGAGTTAGCAATCGAGATATTACAAAAAGGCTAGACCGTTTCCTCATGCATGAATCCCTTTGCGAGGATTATGAGATTTATCGAGAGTGGTTAGTCTTCTCCATGTTAGACCATGCTTTTCTCGATTGTTCTTTTGCCCGATCCGTTTGGTGTGAATTGGAATTAGTTTTAAAGAAAAAAGAGCTATGGGGAGGCATTGAAGCTTGTCTTAGGAAGTATTTTTTCTCGATCGATCTCTCAAGAAATTCAGAGCTCTCCCCATCTTGGTCTCTAGGGGGCTTTGGTTGGCACATAATCAGGTTGTGTTTTCTAATGTAACTCCTATGATTACTCCCTTAATTTCCCAGGTCTCAGCCATGTTTTGTTATTATCACAAGTTTATCAAGCCTCCAAAGGTGATACAAATTGGGCATTTTAATCCTCCTGGAGATATATCTTGGGCTTTTTTTGATAGGGACTATCAAGATGGGAACCATTTTTTGTGGAGTTGATTTTGTCCTATTTTGAAGGAGGACCATTGTTTTTTTCAGGGTAAGGGGGTGTTGGGCGAAGCCACAAACAATTGGGTTGAACTTCAGGCCTTTTTTCTTCTCCTCTAGCAAGCTTTAGCGAAGTGGATATATCAACAACATATATTTGACAATTCTCTATTGGTTATCAATTAGATGAAGGATGAGGTGGTTATAAAGGACAATGGCATCGTGCAACTTGTTGACCATTTAAAGGTCATTTACAGAGAGCTTAAGGAACTTTGTTTCAACCACATATACAAGGAACACAACACTTGTGGCAATCGCCTTTCCAAACAAGGCCTAGAGATGTAACCAGGGACATTGAAGGCTGGAAGAATTTACGGGGGGAGGGGACTCTTGTTTCTACCCAATCACTGTCTATATAGCTCAAGCATAAGTAACAATAGTCTCTTGAATATCTCTTAGTTATGGTAGTACCTCAAAATGCTATGATACTACCAAATTTTTTGTTCCTTGTTTGCAAACTTGTTTTTACATATCACCAATCTCATTGGACTGTGTTAGAAGACACCTGGAAAATACATTTTCTTATTTTATAAATGAAAGATACGATATTTTTTTATAAAATATACCAATTTTGTTTTATAATTTTTTTTAGAAATTTGGTTATTCAAAGAAATTTAAGTTATTTAAAACAATAATTATAGTTTAGAACTCTATTTGAATTAATTTAATGAACTTCCCGATTTTCAAAGACATTAAGTTAAAGTCACCAAATAAATTCATTGCTTCTCTTTGTTTTTACACTTAAAATTTTTAAATTTATGTTAATGTTGCATATAAAAGGCTAAGTTAATGTTTTGTGGTTGCAACTAATAAGTTATTAATGTTTTGTGGTTGCAATTAATAAGTTATTAATATTATAACTAAATTACATCCAAATTTAAATGCTATTTGCATAGGATACTTTATTGAAGTTTGTTGTTGCACATAAAAGGCTAAGCTAATGCCGCCTTGGTTTTTTCGGCACCAAGTTAACGCTCTCTTGTTGCAATTAATAAGTTATTAAAATTATAACTAATTACATCCAAATTTAAATGCTAAATAATAGGATCCTTTCCGGTTTACTCTCTTATTCATAACGATTTATTATTATTATTATTATATTTATATTTTTATAAATTTAGTTATGATATCAAAGTTACCTATTAGTTATTTATATTATGTTTAAATATTTATCCCTATTATTTGTAGTTTATTAAAACGTTGTTCTTATTGAACGATGTTAAATTGGTTGATATATTCATTTAAAAAGTATGTTGTAAATGAAAAGTCATAAATCAAGGTTGAGTTGTTTTGAGTTATTAATCACTATTTGGTTGTTGAACTCTTTTCTATTTTTTTTTCCACACAATAAAAATAGTATATTATTAATTGAAAAATATTATCAACGGTTATATTAATAAGGAGTATAGTTCTAAACTCTCCAGCAGAAAATAAGGTCAATCAAGATCGACAAAAGATGACCACTGTCCTCACAGAACATATATAACCAACAAGTATCAACCCATCCGCCGAAGGAGAAACAATGGGCAAGTAGAACCAAATAAAAACCAGCCCATCAGGCTGAAGCGAAACAATGGGCCAAAAGCAATAGGTATCAGAATAAGTATCAAACCCATCCGCCGTGGCGAAACAATGGGTATCTCGAACCATGTACCAAAACCAATAAGCATACCATAACATAATATATCCCGAAACTAATAGAAAGTCAAAAAGTAATAGTGACCCGCCACAGAAGAGGGTCCATACAAAAGGAGCCAAAAAGGTATAGGCCATCCACCGACCAACCAACAGTTGATCAATAAATGGATCTAGAATCCTGCAAAGCAAATAATAAGTATTAACCACAGAAAAAACAGAGCTAGAAAATGTCCAAACTACCCGCCGAAACCATCACCGCCAAAGACCAGTCCTCCCAAAAAATGGAACCCGGAGTAGAATTGAGAGCACGTTTGGAAAGGCCATCTGCCAACTGGTTGGAGGATCTAGGGACGTGGAGGAAGGTATCAACCACAACCCTGTTGATAAGGGAACGCGTCTCATGCAGCCAATGTAGAAGCCCCAGCACCATGATACGACCGGAACCATTGGCCCAAGAAATAATTGTCTTAGAATCCCCCCAAATGCGGAGATGATGGCAATGCATGTGAGTAGCAAACCTAAGCAGCATCCAAAGGGCCAATAGTTCGCTACGGGTGTTGGCTCCAGGCGTCAAATGCATCCAAATTTTATAATAGTGGTCCGCAGAGATGTATAAAACCACCCCAGCACCGCACAATGAAAAACTCTTTTCTATTCATTAGCTGAAGTGCTATCTATCTAGATTTGTAGGGAAGTGGGAAACCTTACTATATTTATTATTTTGATCGTATAAGATGTTAATATTGTTTAGCAAATTAAAAAATCTATATATTATAAGTTTAAATACACTTTGAAGTTACTAATCACTATTATCATCATTGGTTATATCATTTTTCATTTCAATATTTCAAGGAAAAAAAGAGATCCTACAAAATTATCTTGAAATCTTAATATTGTTTGTTTAACCATTATGCAAAATTACAATATTGTTTTTAAAAATTGGTTTAATTTTTATTAACATAGATCTATCTTAACTCTATCTATATCAAGTGCCAAGAGGGATCAAATCCCTTGATGCGAAAATATTTCCTAAGTTTAGGAAAGAGATTTGCACCTCAAGAGAATTTGTCCCTCTCAACCCTTGACAAAGTCAGACTTAAGATGGATCTATCATGGTTAATTTGCAATTATTACAAAACTAACATCTAACTCATTGTTCCATTATTAAGTTAATAACAATATGTAATCCAATATATTTTCTATTATAATTTTTTTTTAATGAAAACGGTTGAGAGTTTTTTTTGTATTATAAAAAGGTGGCAGAAACCGAATACAAAGTGTAAGAACATGCCTGCTTCTCGACATAGGAGAGCTGCCATATCTTAACTATCATCTTTTACAGAAAACCAACTACATCCAGCAAAAGAGAAACCTAGGAGGATCCTTATCTGACGAAGTACTACAGACCCACATACTAATCTTAACAAGAAGTTCATACATATCCAAGGCAAAATTCCTAACAATCTAAAAGCATTAAGCTCCTGAGGCGCAGGTTACACAAAAAACATCCCAGAAAGCTAGCTCTGATCCGCAACATCCTTGTTTCCAGCATTGGCCTGACGCAACAACTCCAGCCTCAGTTCCATGATCTCCTTGCACATGTTGTCCACTATGTCTTGAGTTCTTTTCGCAATTGCACTAACAGACCGAATTTGTGTTGAGATTACATCTAGGTTTTAACAGGGACAACCACCATCCTGGGCAGTATTTAGAGAGTCCACCTTAACATTGAGATTGCCGATAATGGTTCGAACCTCCTTGCTATCTGCCTGTTCCATAGCATTCAATTGTTGCAAGGCTAGCTTGATTTCCTTATTTTCCTCTTTAAGAACGCGGATTTGTGTGTCCAGAATTGTCAAATGGTCGTCCACCACCATTAGTGAGGTCGTAATGCCCTCGGGCTCCTCAGGAGCGAGTTCCTTCTCACGGTGTTGCTCTGATCCTCGACATACATAAATCTTCTCACTATGCCGCTCCGACCTACCGCAAACTTGGACCTTTTCTCGGTGTTGCTCACAAACCATACATTCTTGTTCCCTAGGCCATGAAGGGAATCTTTTTCTGTAGTCCGGGGGAGAACTGCCATAACAAAAAATGGTTTGCATACCACAGAGACGATTTGTGCCAGAGTCTCCCATTCTCTCATTCATGAACCAAGCATTCTGCTTGCCACAGAGCCGATTTGCACCAGAATCTGCCATTTTTTTCCTCACAGAACTAGAGATATTCCAACCTTCTCGGCCTTCTGATTTATAGTGTCTCCAACTTCCAGAGTCTTCTGAGGTGAAAGATGGCATACTTGCCATGTGGAGATCACGTGACAAGAACGTGTGAGCATCCTTCAATTCGGGGTCCCAAAGTGGGTTATTAACTATGGCAATAACATTCCCTCCGAGCCCATGATTCGGATTAAAATTTCCAAGAATCCTTCCTTTGTGAAGTCGCTTAGATGAAGGTATAGTTATGAGGTTTCAAAAACTCAAAGACAAGGTATCCATACCTTATAATTCACCTTGTGATTGCTAACTAGGATGCCACGATCCAGTTTAGCTCCCTTGTTTACCATCAAATCTGCATCCTGGTTATTGTTTCGCAAGATATGCAGAAAACTTATGCTTTTAAATTCGCTAACCAGACATTTAAGAAGGTTCTGAACTTTAGATGCAGGTCTCTTTCTGTTCTTGCTCAAGTTCCTAGCCTCCCTGATAACTAGCATAGAATCACCACAAACTGCTAAATTCGTGATACCTTCCTCTCTTGCAATCTCCAGTCCTTTAGTAAGGGCAAGCCATTCTGCACTATTGTTAGTTCTCTTGCTGATTCCCCAAGCATAGTCTTTCATCTTTTTTTCCCGTTAAAGCCAAAGAGGACTCCACCCGCACCTGCCAACCCTAATTTTCTATCATAATTGTTGAGGCACCAACTATTTCAATTTGGAATCATGTTGTAAACGATAACTTATAAATCCTACTAATGGACACAAGTTGCATTCATTAATTAATTATGAAGCACAATAGTTATTTATCAAAAAAACTAATATCTAAGTCATTGTTTTATTATTAACTTAACACCACATAATCCAATATATTTTCCATTGTAATGTGTATTCCAATTTGGAATCATGTTGTAGATAATAACACATAAATCCCACAATAGGCAAAAGTTGCATTAATTAATTAATTATGAAGTAAAATAGTTGCAATTTACCCAATTATTGATTAATTTATAATTATCACAAAACTAATATCTAACTCATTGTCCTATTATTAACTTAACAATACATAATCCAATATATTTTCCATTATAATTCCAATTTGGAATCATGTTGTAACGATAACATATAAATCATACAAATAGATAAACCTTTCACCGAGTTTAGGACTCTAAAATAGTTGTTATTGATATGCATGCCATAGTTTTTTTTTTCACACAAATGAATATAATTGTTCATATTAAAAGCATGGCAAAGCCACAAAACAAAGATTACCTATGAGAATTACAAACAACAGGCTTGTATGACTTAAAAAACCAGGTGAGAGATTGCACCAATATACTACAAAATTATCTCATTTCTGAATTGTTTTAGCATATCCTGAGCAAAACAGACAACTATACGACCTGAAAAATACTCCTATCAACAAAACAAACGCTTGAAATACATTCCACTAATTAAGGAAAATTTGAGAAAGATCCTTCCCCAAAATTCATGCCAGAAATTCCAACCTCCTGCTTGATTGGTTGGGACTAAGTAATTAGGCGGTCCAACTTGAACTTGAGAAGACTCACTTGCACCTCCAGCTCCTGAAATTTCCGGTTTTGGGCTTCAAATTCACTGGCAAGTTCGCACCCTCGGGTCTGGTGCTCCATTCTCTTCTATGTCACATCCCTTTCGAGATGTTGAAGTTGCTCATTTGAATCCCTAGCCAAGTTCCTCATCCTATGCTTTGTGGTTTAGAGCTTGCGTTGCAGAACGTGAACCTCGGACGACACTCTCTTCAACTATGCGTACGGCAACAATCCAAATTGCCGCCACTATCCTCCAATGTGAACTCTTGACCATGTTGCTCAACTTCTTCCCAATTTGCCTTCCACACCAAACGAATAACGGACATTGCTTGCTATGAGCATCAATCTCTCTTTCTATCATTCCACAAGAGAAATACCACCTCAATCCTTGGAATAAATCCTCTGGGATTGAATTCACCCATCATGGTAGTGTCACCTCGATAAAATTTCACACAGCTTGCGGGGGATCTCCTTGCACGAAATTGATAAATTTCGTCATATTTACGCTTGCGCTGAGAGGATATGAAGATAGGAGATGCACAGGCATAGCAGATCATCACTATAACCTCTGTTGGCTTTTCATTGCCCTAGTTAATGCTCCACATATACTCATGATGGTGAAGAGGTGACACGTTGTAGGGCTACACACATTATATGGGAGCGTGATTGATATCCTTCATATTGTTCGATTTGAAATTCATTTCATGCGTTAGGGGATTGGAATTAGTTGAGGAGCCTCCTCATTTATGGTTAGTTCCCCTTCCCTCGTGACCAGAACCTTATTTGCTTGAGCATCGGCCTAGGTGTTCAACTGTCTAAGTACATGATCGAACTAGATGTCATTCATCGTTGCTATGTGGGCCTATAGTTTGGTTATTAGCCGGCAAAAGGAAATATCTTTAACCATAGATTAGTTCATGAGAATTTGAATGATGATCACAAAATCACAAAAAACCGACACTTATATGATACCCTTTTGTCGCATAAGGAGAAGACCTTCTTGCAGCACCGGGGCTTCAACGAAGCACTCTCGACAGAGATGGGCCCTTAATCTTATCCCATCTGACCAAGTGAATTTTTCTTTCATTATTCTTGCCACCTTGCCATAGGAACTTGCACATATGCCTTTCCAATTCCTCAAGGACCAAAGCCAGAGCTAGCATTATTAAGCATTAGAATATGGGGAGAGTTGATGCTAAAACTAACTTCACTGGGATGACCTTCCCTCTCGGATTGAACCAAACAATGCCCCACTTCTGGATTTTAGATTTGAATCTCTCAATCAAAGAGTTCTGCATCCTTGGATGGGGGGAGTTATGGAAGATTGGAAGCTCAAGATATGTGGACTCATATGTAATGTCCCTTGTTAGGAATTTGATTAAAATTGCAATTTTTCACTTGTTTTCCCTAGTTCGACCTTTGACTAGTTTTGAGCTCTAGGTCTCCAAATTGCTCCAATTGCTCCCAAATCTTCTGAGAAGGTATATGGATGATGTTAGAACATAAATATGTGTTTCAGGGATGCTTTTGGACCTTTAAAATACTTTTGGAAATCCTCTTTCGATTCTGGCCAATGTAGGGAACTTTACTAGTAATTTCTCTTTGACTAGTATTGGTCTTTGGGTCTCAAATTGGCTCCAAATGCCTTCAAATCTTCAAGGAAGGTGTATGACTGATATTTGTACTTGATTATGATGTCCAGGTATGATTTATGACCATCAAAATACTTCTGCAAACTTGTTTAAGATTATGGACAAAGTATGGAATTTAACTAGCAATTTGAGGTTCAAATCCCCCAAGGGTAAATACTGAAAATGGCTTCCCAAATGCCTCCAACCCCACTCAAATTTCTGAACATAGGTAGGGGGTGTCTCAGGGGTATTATTAATGTCTCATATGCACCATTAATCAGTTATTAAGTTTGTCCTAACCTTCTCCCAAACAGCAGCAAAAATCACTTGTTCGACCCTTGGGGAAATGGCACCAAATCTTCTCCAAATGTAAATAAACTAACTAAAATGACTTCAAATGCTTGAGTACTGAACATGAAACTTGTATAATAGATCAATAACATTTCATTCATAAATGAACCATCAGTAGTTTAGTTATCCATTCGAATCCATCAACATTACATTGGTTCACAACAAGGTAGTGGGGAAATGTCATTGTTCTTTCATTAAAAATGAGATTTATAAATTTCTACTTGGAATTTCAACCTGAAAATTTGTGGAGATGAAGAACAGAGTATTTAATTCATATTGAAAAATAAACGGGGCATTAGAAGCTCCCCCAAAGAGTACAATAGCTCACCAAAAACGCCCTCCCTCAAGGAGCAAGAATATGCCTTCAAAACTGTAAATGGTTGAGAGAATGTGATGCATTAGAAGAAACCATGATCTGCCCTGTAGCTTACACCTACAACAAATGACTCCATTAAAGCTCCAAATGAAAGGTCTGAATGGCCTTTCCAATTACCAACTTGAATGGGAATCTTTCACCCTCGAAATTGGCTAAGGCAAGAAACTAGTCATCCACTAGCTCTCCCTCTTCACAAATGCAATTGCAATTTTCTCAAATGATAAAAAGCTGGTTTCATTCTTTGTTATTGAAATTTATAAACTTCTAATGTCCTCCATGGGTCGAATTCCTTCCAATAAACTCTTGCCAACTCAAGTTGGGAAGAGATTCCAAAGAACGCCACTTGTACAACAATTCCTAGTCTCCCACTTCCACCAAATCACATGTGGAAGCATCTTAGCTGCCCTAACTCCCTTGAGCGCCCTCTTGGAGGCTATTTTTAGCCCTGACATGTCATATATGTCATATGCCAGCCTTCGAGTCTGATTTGTGTCATAGGTGTCATGGCATCTTCATCATTGTTGTCATAGAGCTAGGGAATCTAGCCCAAGTGTCTCACTAGCTCCAAATTGCCTCTTCCTCTTCCATGAGAGTTACTGTTCCTCTACATTTCGACCTTGGATGAGTCATGCAATGAATAATGCCTTTTGAACTCCCCCAAGTATGTTACCATTCACCTTGAATTCGAATTGGTGAGAGAATGATGCCAAGTGTAGTGGGGAAATCTAGCCATATGTGGGTCCCCCTTCCTCCATGTGTCTTCATGATCAAATGCCACTTTGATTTTCACTTGTATATATTTATTTAGCTCCTTTATTAAATATTTATGCCATTCTAATGTTCAAACATCATTTATTATTCCCCTTAATCCAAATCCCAAAGCTTCCACCCCAAACCTAGGAAACTAGTAATTTTCCTCCTTGGCAATTATTTGACCCTTAGCATCAATTTGACAAACTCTAATGAATATGTCCAATGTGCTTAGGACATTGTGACCCAATGCAAAATTTGGGACATGACATCGTCCCATGAATTTTTCCCCTGGAATCCAAGTTTACTGGAGATAACGCTCATCTATAAGGGAGAAAGGTTACACTTAAATATTGAACTTTTTTCATTGTTGACTTTGCTTCATGAGGCAAAACAAAACGTTGAAAGTAATCCCTTGAATCTAGTTGCGACTTGACTTGATGCCCCCCTATCACAAGAGTGTCGTGTGTAAATTGAGCATGGTTTATGCTCTTAACTCCTCTTACAATCTGTATCCCCATGATTTTGTATTTCCTTAGCTCTTCCTCTAATGTTTGACTCATAGAATCTACCATACTTATGTACAACATTAGGGATAGAGGACACCCTTGCCTGAGACTTATGCTTGCTTGGAAGAAGGAAGATTCCATTCCAATGGCTAGAGGGGCTATCCAATGGGATCCCATGCATGCCTTGACCTAGGCAATGAAAGACTGGGAGAAACCCATCTTGGACATAACTTGGAACAATAAAATATGATGCACCTTGTCAAAGGAATATTCCATATCGATTTTGATTGCCATTCCTTTTTCCTTCTTTCTCATACTTGTGTGTATGGCCTCTTGGACTAGAATAATGTTCTCCAATGTTTACTTCCCCCTAAGGAAGCCTCCTTGATTGTCAGAGATGATTTGAGGAAGAAGACTTTTCAACTTGTTGGCCGTAATCTTCGTTAAGATTTTGTAAGCAGGATATCACAAGGAAATATGTTGAAATCGAGCGAAAGTGGAAGGAGTTGGTTCCTTAGGGATAAGAACCAAAAATGAAGAATTGGTTCCTCCTCCTATCTTGAGACAGTTTTGTGATTTAAGAACCATCCTATGAAGATCCTTTTTTATTATTTTGCAACATACCCTAAATAATCTGATTGTGAAACCATCTGATCTCAGGGCCTTGTCAGGTTCCATCTCCCAAATAACCTACTTTATTTCCTTTCTAGTGATAGGGAGTACGAGGTTGATATTGTCTTCCTCCAAGATAGAGGAAGGAATTGAGGAGAGTAAGTCTTGGGTTAGCCTCTCATTTTGGGACCCCTCTTATGTGTACAACGATTTGTAGTGCTGATGGGAAATTTCTTTGATCTCTCGATTGTTTGTCCATCTCTGCCCTTGTTGAGAGGAAATTTATAGTACTTTGATCCTAGCCTTCCTTTCTTGGGATTGCTTGTGAAAGAAACTAGTATTTTTATCCCCAACTTTTAGCCAAAGGCTCTTAGATTTTAGCCTCCAATGTTCTTCCTCGTCTCTTTAATCCTTGTGAATATTTCAGTACAATTTGGTTTTCTCTTGGAAGTCTTCTTCAAGAACCTCCTTCTGCTCCATATTGAAATGTGTGTCTCCAATTTCTGAAGGGCTTCTTGTCTGGCTTGGATTGAGGATGGAAATCCCTTCACCTAGTCCTTTAGAGCCTTCTTAGTCCTCCTTAGCTTTTCTTCCCACACGAAAAAAGTGGACCCTATCACTTGTATGCTCCAATCCTCCTCCACTAGCTCCTTGAAACCTTTAGATTGGATCCAAAAAGGACTGAAATGGAATCCCAGGTTTGATTCCTTCTTAAGGGAAAGGGAAACCTTTTTGTGATATGACACCCCAAATGGGATAATTCTTGATATCGCTTTGATCCCTTGCAATAGATGGGAAATTTGAACTAAATACCAATCCAAACGCATTACTATATGCCCAGGACCAATCTGCTTGTTGGACCAGGTGAAGAGGCCTTTGGCCGGTTTGATGTCCAATAAATCCTAGTCTAGAATGAGATCTTCCACCAATTCTCTTATAGGATCCCTCATCAGAGATCCTCATTTCTTCTCTCTTTGGTGAAGGGTTATATTTAAATCCTCGGTTATAATGATATTCTCTATCTTGGTGTTGCTTTTAAATTACTATACTTAGGATGTTTTAGCTAGATTTCATATAGAGTTGCTATACTTACTTAGGATGTTTGAATTACTATACTTACTGCGTGTCATGGCTAGGTCTGTAATGGTGTTCTCTATCTCGAGGTTTGATTTTGAATATTAAGGATCGCCCTCTCAGCTAAAGAATTTGGCTGGAGGACAATGCCAATTGTCAGTCGTAAGAGCGATTTGTAACCCTAAGGGACTCAACTAAATTGAAACCTATGACCTAAGGTCTCCCTGTTGGGAACATGCCTTGGGGTAAATGGTTCAATCGATTGAGATAACCCTTGGGGTCGAGTATATATATATATATGTGCATATATATACACAAGTATGTATCTATATACATGTATGAGTCAATTGGGTCTAGCTTGGATAGTTAATATGAGAAGTTGTTGTCCAAATATATTCAAATCCCATTTGTGACATGTTTTCCCCTTATAGGCCAATTAGGGTTGTCAAAGGTAACAACAATCTAACTCTCATGCTTGATGGGATGAGATATTTCCACACATATAAATCCCTAAGCACTAGCTCAAGTAGTTTGAATTGCCATGCCAATGTGTATTTGGCAAGGAGACCAAGAGGTCAAATCACCATATGGTCCCTCAATGTTAGGTGTATGTGTTGTACGCCAATGGAATTTACCCCAGGCACCATTCACGAAGTGCAAGGAACTATCTAGAGAGTTTCCTCAAAGAAAATTTTCATTGAAATATATATATATACACACACACACACATGCATGTGTGCGTGCGCACACACACACACAGCGGGTGTGTGTGTGTGTCAAACGAAGGGAAACTCAACAACAAACCATAATAGTGGTTAGTAACTTAATGTTGCAGCTGCAACCTAATCCCCAAAATTTTGTAAATTTGTAGGGCCCCTCCTTTTTATTTTGAATTTACTTAGAGTTTTGTTTCATCTTTATCTGTTTACTTTTTCTTGACACTTAGATTTTTTCTGAGATCAAAATAAAATTGGTTTCTTGAATCGGGAGAGTTGTTCATTTTCCACCGAAACAGTCGGAGAAGTTTGCGATTTTACGCCGAAACACTCAGGGAAACTTTATGTCTTGCACAATTTTTTGGAGAAAGGTTGTGTTTCGATGCAAAATCGAATGTTGCGCTGAAACGGTCGGAACTTTTTCGTTTTTACGCCGACACAGTCAGAGGATATTGTTGTTTTACGCGATTTTTTGAAGAAAGGTTTGTTTCGAAGCAAAACCATTTTTCACACCAAAGTGGTTAGAACGGTTGATCTTGAACTCGATCAAAGACGGGCCAAATCGGAGCAAAAGTGATTTTTACGCCGAAACAGTCGGAGCAAAACCATGTTTGCTTCCAAAATGTTTCGACACATTAATAGTTTTACCTGATCTTCACCAATTTGGCATTCCGTTGAATTTTTGAAGAAACAAACCTAACCCGAAAAGGCTAAGATACGTCGATCGGGGGCCAAAAGGAAAACTTGAAAAGAAGATCCGAAACAGAGTCGGCGCCAAATGAAAAAGGTGACTTGAAACGAAAACGGTGCCTAATGAAGTTTCACCCGAAACGGTATCACGCGAAAGCATTTATCGGTGATAAATGAAAGATGATCTGAAACGAATCGGTGCCAAAAGAGAACTGAGCTGAAACATAAATGGCGGAAAAAGTGAAGGCGCTCTGAAACGACGTTAATAAAGTTTGTGGACCCCATTAGCACACGTACCTTTTCTCATTTATTGCTAGGGTTACATTTTTGTATATATATGTTTAAAAGGTTTTCAAAGTTGTTTGCAACACTTTGTAACATCGTTGACGATTTGGAGTAATCTCTGGACGACACCTTGCTTAACTCCGTTCGAACATAGTCCCAAACCACTCGCACACCGCCAAGTAGGTATCAATCGTATTACGTGTTTGTTTTGGAAAAGGGCATTTTTTAAATGATACAAAAGTGGGGTTTGAATGTTGTTTTGAAAAAAAATTGAACCGTGGAGATACTTAGGGCATGAATACAATTTTGTTTCTTTATATATAAGATTGAAACCCATAAATGTTTCTCGGTTACGGGTAGGGTTGGAAAATATTATGCTTGATATTTTGGGCGACCCACAAATTGACATTTAGCTAAATGGAGGTTCTTTCATCAATTCCTTTTGCCTTTGTGTTTTTTAACGCCTTAATCCTAAGGACCGTGGTTACTTAGGGCCAATAACCTCTTCACCAGACTGTAATCCTGCCCCTTTCACCACGAGATCAATAATTTGGAGTTTGCATATGGATTCTGAGAAAACTCACAAACAATCAAAAAATTGATTGGTTTTTGCTTTCGATGTGTTTCTGAAAGTATTTATAGATTCGCCCACTAGTAGTTGACCTAGATAGACCACCATAAACCATTGTCTTCTTCAGGGTAGTGGGTTCCCCATTGGTTACATAGGGCCGCAACATTGAGTTTGTTGGGTACCAACCGTGGCAAACAATAATGGTGTTAAGACGGGGATAATGATTGCGTTCCAATCTTACAGATTACAATAACCCGTGCTTATGTACTAGTTCCAAGTTCTTGACTAAACTTTCAACTTTTAAGATTAGAAAAAAGGAGAAATTTATGTGACAATGCATTAGGAAGTCATCAAGACAGTCACTCAAAACCAAAAAACACTTGACAACATGGTAGTGTGAATCTCCTATTTTAAGTTTTTTTTTTGTAAATACTATTGACAAATCATACATCTGCAATTTATTTTCATAATATTATGCTCATTATCATTTGTTTTGCTTGAAATTATTGCATCCACATTTGATTGTTGTACATTAACTTTCTTTTCACCTCAGGACTTAGAAATGCAAAGAATAGCTTCTAAGCGTAAGGTCAAGGTAGCATAATCCAACTCTGATATTGAGATTGTTGCAGAAAACACAATGGAAACCCAATATGAGGATACTAGAGCAGCAACAAGAATCGTTCCTGAATATAAATGGGGTGAACTATATCACCTCATCCGAAATCTAAACGTACCAGATGCATTCATTGAAGAGATGATGGTGTATCAGAATATTAAAAAATCAGGCCTTCATAAAGCTGCCACCCATCCAGAGCTTTTCCCATGTTCATAAGTAACTGGGTGGATTTTACCTCATGTGGATGTTGGCACACGAATCATAGTTGGTGCGAATGGAGAAGGATTCGCGTCGTTTCATCCCGGTCATATTAGCGCAGCATATAAGTTACCCTCTCCAAAATTTATGATGACAAAAGATTGGATAAAGGGAGTCAATATAGATCACTCTAAGTATTCTAAGAAAATGTTGATTCCTGGAAAGCAGTTGAGGCAAAGGGCAAGCGGGGAACAAGATGCCCATAATTTGAAAACACCATTCAGGATCATAGCTTTAATGTTAAGTAGAATATTCGATAGGGCAAACGCGAATATCTACAAGCTCAGCTGGGTGCCCCTAATGTATCATATCGCCTCCCATGGTACCGTCTTCAATTGGGCAGACATTATATCAGAGAGTATGGTATCAACAATAACAGCAGCCCAAGGAGAGATGACCCAGAAGAAAGCATAATTATTTATGTCTTCTTACCTTATCGACTACATCTTAATTAAACACCCATTCCATAAGTTGGGGTGTTATTGGGTCCCGACTGAGACCCCTCTATATGTGGCCTACCAAATAATGTGGGCTCATAAATATACAAGCTTCTACAAGCTTATCTGTGAGGAATTCATAATTCTTCTGTATTGGTTAATATTTAATGAAGAACCCAATTGCTTGTCGGACAACGCAATGGCAGTCATCAATGTATATGGAGACTTCTACTTTACCCCTGAAGGCACATCTATCAGAATGTACGGGGGAACCAAAGTTCGTCTCTAATGCCAATGTAACCCACCTAGAACTAAAAACATTTTAGGTTGTGGAAAAACATTACTTTAAAAGTTATTGTAAAGTTTTATGTTGTTGACCAAGGATGGTCAAAGATGATTGTAATTTAATATTTTATTATTAAATAAATAAAAGAAGAGACGCCTATCCAAAGAGGACTGTTGAAGAGTGTTCATTGACCCACTAGGAGGAATGATTTGGTGTAGAAGGAAAAAATGACAAATGACAGCAACAACATTCACTTTCTAGCTGATGCAGGAGGCATCTTCCCTAAATTGTGGTCATGTTCCCAAGAAAAGAGAAACTGAGCAGGAGGCTCATTAAATTCAAAAAATGACCCAAAGACCTAGGCAAGCATATATCCATCGAATGAGCAGGAGGCTCACACAATCATAACCTTGTGGATTTGCTGCATACTGAAAGGTTAAGCACACAATAGGGTATTCGATGAGGGGAAAGCTAAAGTGAGATTGCTGGTAGTTTGTTTGCAAGTTGATTTGATGAGTTACAGAGAGAACAAAACAAGCTTCTACACTTTGTCTTCGTCCTGGTGGTTCAGTGAACAGGCTCGGGGGTCCTGAAGCAAGTAATCTTGGCTGTTTCAGGAGACGGTTGGGAGGAACGGTCTTCTTTAGATGTTGTCCACTTCAAAATTTAAGAGGTTCTTCATTGTTTTGGTTATCATTTTACTTTGTTTTTATGTATATTTTTATAAAATATATGAATGAAGAATGTTTCTAGAATTGTTATGATGCTTTCGAAATAAAGTAGGAATGTTTTTACTTGCCTGTAAACTATAAGTTAAGTACAGGAGAAAGGATTATTAATGCTTAGACAGTAGAATAATAGAACTAGGTTTTAGAAGAAATAACATTTTAATTACTATATACAGCATAAATATGAGTGATAGTATAGTCGAGTATAGGAAATGCAAAGGAAACCAACAACAGTAAAATCACACTCAAATAGCTATTACAGTATATATTTATATACATATACATAAATAATAATTATCATCGATTTCCAAGGACTACATTATGAATGTAGAATCTCTCTCCAAATCACATATTATCTAACCAGTATAATCTCATACAATATCAGCATATTAATATATAATTAAAAGGTGTAGGTTGCTCCTAGCTGGATTTCACGATCATTAACTCTCGAGGGTTGGTAAAAAAATTTGGTTGCGTTCTCATCATTCTGGCGTGCATCGAATGTGAGCCCAAGTGCTGCGTGCATCGGATCTGCCCAAGTGCTGTGTGCATTGGATCAGAACTGTAGTTTTTGGCTGCGTGCCCCTGATTGAAGATGGATTGTGCGTAGAGCAGAGAGGTTCCTGGACATTAGCTGCAGGCCTCTTTCCTGCGTGCAAGGGCCTGAAGGGATCCCTCCTGAATCTTTCACACTCTTAGCTCGACCTCTCTTTCATGGCATGCCCCCAGTCTCTTATGGCTTCGGGAGTAGTCTGCCCCCCTTCCAACCTGACAATTTTTTTGAATTTGATAGCTTCTAAGGGCAAGAAGCCCCTTTCCTATTCCCAGCAAAAGTTCATGAAGAAGCTAAATGAGATCCCGACGGCAGCGCTACCGGTTGATCTACCTTGCAGGACAACCCTTAACTTGTCGGATCGTGGATTGATCGACCAATTCATAGGTCTATGGCCCTCTCCGAAGTCTACAGAACACTGGGTGCAAAAGAATTGGAGACCCCTAATCACGGAAGACGTGAAATATTTCTTTCTGGGTAAACATTATTTTGCATTCATGTTCGAAAGCAAACAATATCGCGAGCTCATCTTCATAAATGGCCCGTACTTTATGGGACCTCAAGGACTCTATATGAATAAATGGACTCCAAACTTCGATCTTACCCTTGACATCCCCTCTGTTGTTCCCGTCTGGGTGAGACTCCCTCATCTACCACTTCACTGTTGGAATATTGAATCCCTAGAAGCTATCAAAAATGCCCTAGGTAAATACATCGACAAAGCTGATCGAAAAGATCAATATGCATGTGCGAGAATCTGCATTGAAGTAGACTTGGAACACAGACTCCCAGAAGCAATAAACCTCACCATGGCAGATTGGACCCACATTCAAGAACTCGATTATGAACAAATCCCTTTTAAATGCAAATTATGTCATGAGTATGGTCACTTTGCCCGTTCCTGCAAAAAGAAGCCAGCAAATCCAGAATCAGAAGGGAAGAAAGAACAATGGACTGCCATTCAGAAAAATAACAAATCCGGATCGAAATCTCATTCAAAAAGTCTTAATATCATGAAATCAGATCATCAATAACAAGATCTGACGACATCGAATAACAGTAATAGTTTCAAAGTATTAGAAAGTGCTGAGATCCAAGAAATCCCCGAGATCGAAGAAGAAGGAGAAATAAGCGAACAACAAGACTCTCAAGCTATTCCTCATGCCCTAGAAGCTCTGGATTTGCCTCAAAATACACCCAACCCCTCTAGATCTATCTTGATCAAAGATGCCCCCTCTTATGCTGAAATCACAAAAGTTAGACCCCCGAACTCCCCTTCCTCCTCGGAAGAACTCATAGATAAATCTGATAAAAATCCTGGTCGGAAATCAATCAAAGCGCTGAGAGAAGAAGAAGATGAGCGAGAGAAAGTCCAAGGATCCCAAGCCACTATTGATATGGTTTTCAGCAGAAATACTAGAGCCAGGCAATTAGGAAAGAAAAATGGAGACCTAACAGGAGGAACCCCCTCCACCATCTATAATTCTAAATGATGGAGATGGTTTCTTGGAATTGCAGAGGTCTTGGCAGCCCTAGCAAGCTAGAAGCAGTAAAAGATCTTCAAAGAATTGATATGTCAGATCTCCTACTACTCCAAGAGACCAAGCTTGATGATATTGTTGTCTTAGCTATCGGAAAAGAAAAGTGGAAGAAAAGCACCGGTTATGCAGTTAGTGCTAGAGGAGCCTCTGGTGGCCTGGCAAGCTTATGGTCCCCTGAAAAATTTCATCTCCACAACTCCTTCGCTACACAACATTGGATTTATACAGATCTCACTCATATTCAAAGCAACAAGCAATTCGCTCTTTTCAACATATATGTACCCAATCTTTACTCTGAAAAACAAGATTGTTGGAATCTACTTGAAGACTTTCTGCAGGCATATGCTCCTCAGAATATTATTCTAGCCGGTGATATGAATATTACTCTCTCCAAGTCTGAAAAAAAGGGTGGTAACAGTGGAAAAGATTGCTTCCATTCTCAGGTTGAAGCTCTATTCCAAACGTGGGATCTCATTGACATCAAACCCAAAAAAGGGAAATATACGTGGTCCAACAAGCGAATTGGTAAAGGAAATATTATGGCCAGATTAGATAGGTTTCTAGTCCATAGCAACCTTCTGTCGGATAATCAAACCATTTCCTCTAACATTATGTCCAATTTAGCTTCCGATCATAAACCCATCCAACTTCTCTTCCAAGAGAATGAGGATCTAGGTCCAATCCCCTTCAGGTTCAACCATCAATGGCTTGTGCATGACAGCTTCTGGAGCACCTTCGAAACTGCGTGGAAAATACCCATCACTGGATACCCATGCTATGTATGGGAAAATAAACTCTCTAATACCAAAATTGCACTTAAGTCTTGGGCCAAATCTAATTTCCCAGCTCCTGCAAACCCCAGAAAAATAGGTGTGGGCGCTCTTGAAGATTTCCAATTCGAAATGGAGGATCAACCCAGTGAAGTTTCCACGCTGCATGAAGAAGTCAACCGCCAAATCAACGCCTTTCAAGCATTCCGATCTGAAGAAGAATATTGAAGGCTTAAGTCACGAAGCATCTGGCTCAAAGCCGGTGATAAAAACACTGTGTATTTCCACAAGGAATTCAAAGTCAGACAAATTTTCAACTACATCTCTGAGATCAAACTTGAGAATGACACGATTGTAAAAGGGAACTCGAACATAAAAAATGCAGCCCATACACACTTCTCCAAGTTATACACAGAAGATGATAGCGCAGGTGGAGAGGACGAGCACACTTTCTTGGAGCACATTCCTAAGAGGATTACGTCGGAGGATAATCTCAACAAGCACAAACCGTTTACAAAGTAGGAAGTGCTCAAAAAAATCCATTCACTCGATTCAGAAAAGGCACTGGTTCCCGATGGTTACTCGATCCACTTCTACAAAGCTTGCTGGAAGTATATCAAAAAATATTTCATGAGAATGATAAGGAACTTTCATTAAAAGACAAAAATCGAAGGCTGAACAAATTCAATGTTCTTATCTCTCATACCAAAAGAGACTAACCCCAATACATTCAGCAGATTCAGTCCGATTTCGTTATGTAATTCCTTATATAAAATCATCTCCAAGATGTTAGCAACTCAACTGAAGCCTTTAATCAACAATATTATCTCTGACAATCAAGGTGGCTTTCTGGAAGGAAGGAAAATTCTTGACAATGTTATTCTTGTGCAAGAAGAAATACACTCTAGCAAGGCCCGAAAGGAAAAAGGTATGTTAATCAAGCTAGATATGGCAAATGCATTTGACCGAGTCAAACATTCTTTTCTTTTTAAAATTCTGAAATGCTTTGGTTTCGAAGACACACTCATGAGTTGGATCTCAGCTTGCATCTGCAACCCCTAGATCGCTCCCCTCATTAATGGACGCCCAACTGATTTTTTTCAAGTCACTCGGGGCATTAGACAAGGTTGTCCCTTGTCCCCCTTCCTGTATATCATCATTGCAGATTCCCTTAGTCGAAAGCTGAATCATGATTTGACTTTTGGATCCCTCCCTGGTTTGCACTTGACAACCTTATCCCCCTTCCTGTATATCATCATTGCAGATTCCCTTAGTCGAAAGCTGAATCATGATTTGACTTCTGGATTCCTCCCTGGTTTGCACTTAACCTCTGACTCCCATCCTCTCAATCACACCCTCTTCGCTGATGACTCACTACTAATGGGTGGTGCCTCTTCCATCATAGCTCGAAAATTCATTTGAAACATGAATTGGTACTGCAATGCATCTGGAGGGAAGATTAACTTGCATAAAATTGTTGTCTACTGTTGGAATATAAAAGATATCGTTGGAGCCAAAATTAGCAGAATACTCGACATCAAAGTCTACAATCATTGGGACAAATTCTTGTATCTTGGCCTCCCAATTAATCGAGGTCTCATAAAAACTAGAAATTGGGAAGATGCGATAAGCAAAATAAAAAACAAAATTAGAAGATTGGGAGGGTACTGGCTCAACAAGGCTGGGAAATTGATTCTTATAAATTCAGTTCTCTCCACGTTGCCCATATACCAATTCTCCATCCTCCTAGCTCCAAAAGGAGTGCCAGATTTGATAAGTAAACTTCCGAGAGACTTTCTTTGGTCTGGTGGGAAAAATAATGGAAAAAAGATTCACCTTGTGAAGTGGGAGATCATAAAGCAACCAAAAATCTCAAGAGGACTTCAAATACGTGACCCACTACAAGCAAATTTAGCATTGGGGGGCAAGATCCTATGGAAACTTATGCATAACAAAGGACATGAAGTCAGTCTTGTGCTTAGAAAGAAATACTTACAGGGTAATGGGTTAAGATGTCTTGATCATAAGCCAATTTCCAAAGGTTCCAGCACCCGGACATTATGTAAGGCAGCATGGAATTTGTTTTCTAATAATCTTTATTGGGTACCCAGTAATGGCAGCAATATAGATATCTTCATGGATAAGATCATGAACAACGACATATTACAAAGCAATCATGAACTATATAATATTGCAATCTGGCTGAAGCAAAATGGGATCACAACCTTGAAGGACTTCAGTGCTTGGGACAGGCATGGCAATTGGAAAAGCTGGAACAACAGACTCATCCCCCCACAGTTTGAGTTGGCTAAAAATACACTCATCGATAATCTGAAAGGTTGTGCCCCCATACATCTGCTGGCCAAAGATGAACGGGGCTGGGGCCCCACTGGTTCCTATACCTCTATTCTCGGATACAAAACTCTACAAACTCATGAGAGTGAAAGAAAAGATATTTGGAAATTAGTATGGGACCCTCTTTGACTCCCCAAAATCAATTTCTTTATATGGACCCTAATTCATTGCAAAGTCCTCACAGGAGAAAACCTCATCAAGAGAGGTTTCCAGGGGCCTTTCTGGTGCCCTTTCTGCAGAAATAGTAATGAAACTCTCAATCATCTCTTTATAGAATGTAAGTATACTAAACTTGTATGGAACCACATGCTTAATGACCTCAATTTTTCCATGCCGTCCTACTCTTCCATTACTCACCTTTTTAATGACTGGAAATCCTTGTATCCCTATTCTCTATCCAATAAGAAAACCTGGAAACATATATGGATTTCAATCCCCAAATAGATTTGCTGGAAATTCTGGATTGAAAGAAACAATATCATCTTCTAGGACAAGCACTGCACTCCAATGCAAATTGCAGGCAAAGCCAAAGGCCTGCTGATTGAGTCTCTCATCAGTTCCAACTATAAATCAGATGCAAACCTAAGCAGGGATGAAAAGAATTGGATTGGAGTCACCCTTCCTAGGCTAAGCACAATCACCTATCAGCAACATCCTCCAGATTGGCAAATCAGACTACCTAAATTTGAACTTCTTGCTTGGAGAAACAACTAAGCAATGGACAACCTTCAATTTGACGGTGCCTCCAAGAGAAATCCTGGTGTAGCAGGAGCTGGAGGAGTCTTGTGGCTAAGTGGAGGAACATTGAGACTGAAGTATAGATGGGGTTTGGGTACCTGCTCAAACAACACAACGAAAGCTTTACCCTTGTTGAAAGGCTATCAGATCTCCAAAGAGCACAAGATCGATAAACTACAAGTGTTTGGTGACTCTGTGCTAATTATAAGATCCATCAACGATAAAAACAAACTCAGTAACCTTACACTAAATCGAATCATTCAACGAATACAGAGCATTTTGAGTACATTTACAAAGTTCAAGGCATATCACATCTTAAGGAATTTAAACAACGAAGCGGATACAGACGCCAATGCTGGATCTAAACTTAGATAGGGTACTCTTAGAATTTCTAATAATTCTATTGATTCTCACCATATTCCTTGATTTTGCTCCATTCCCAGAATTCAGTGCCTTTGTCTTCAAGAACAGTAAACCCCGTCTTGGCTCTCACTGTCTCCTGAACTAGAAAGACTAATTCGTTTATACCAGCATTCTAAAGAGCTATTCAACTTAGAAAAATGGATGTATGACAAGTGGTATGGCAATCTTCCATCGTATATAGTAAATGAAATGCATAACCTACAACAATTGCATACTCATTGACCTATTCGGTATTTTGGCAGCCTGTCCAATGTTCTGGAAACCTTCAAAAGAGATAAAATGGATGATGAAAGAATTGTGAACTCTTCGATGTAAATGGAGTTTGTAAAATCACAGTCAACTGGATCGGTGAGGTTCATTAGAAGCAAGATACATTTTGCAGATTACACTGATAGGTAGCAAATCGATGCTGCAATTAAAACTCTCGATTTTGGGCCACACAAATTCACAGTCTCATTTGGAGTTCTGGAAACTTAGTAGTTGATGCTAAATTTGTAATGAAGGATTAAATCGTAGCAATTAAAGGAAATTTTTGGTAGTTGGATTACAGAAAACGTAACAGTGGAAACTAATTGTGATTTTAAAGAATCAAGTCCATAGCAGAGAACTGAAATCCATGCAGTTCATTTGATCAACTTTTATAGCATTGGCAAGATCATCAACAAAGGATCCCAGTGGGGTATTAAGTAACCTGCATTATAGAATTCTATTTGTACATGAAATTGTCTAAATTAAAGATCATAGAGATATTGTTGATGAATAGCCGGTTTTGGCTCTAGCTACGGCTCATGTAACTCCTTGTTTTTTAATATCAAATATTTGTTTTAGTTAAAATATATATATATATAATTAACATAGAGTTTGAATAATCACTATCAAAGTACAGGACACTTTCCCATAGAATACAGTTATATCAAATACGAACTTTGTTTACAAAGAACATAAAAATCATTACAATATTTTAAAGCAGATTTGGATCGAATCCTGTAGAGTAGCAAGGTTCCTGTAGAGTAGCAAGGTTCGCCCAAACTAGAAAGACCAGGTCACATTACATCAAACAAAGATCTCTTTCAACCTAACTTAATTAAAAACAGAGTTTAAACGTTTTAAGAGAAATTCTGGAAAATACAACTAATACAGAGTGGGATCGAATCCCATAATTATAACTTGTCCAACTTAAATCAACAGACTCAGGTTTAAGTCGTGATGGCTTCAATCAAGGATTCTAAACCCTTGGTTTTCTTATTACCATTCTAGACCAAAATTATATTCCATATAGCCGAAAGGCTTATCATTTCACAGAGTCGAAATGTTGACATCAATTAAAAACGACGAAGTGGCAAATTCAATCCATCGATTTAAACAAACAAACAAACTATATATATATATATATATATATATATATATATATATATATATATATATATATAATTTACAAATAGGGTTTGCCCAGAAGTAAAGAACAAAACGAACGCATTTATCAATTACATACAATATAGATACATTTAGCCACCGAACCTAATCTTTTTACATCGTTTTGACAGTTTTAGAACCCTAGCAAAAGAACTTGGGAAAATAATGCAAATAACAATTATTTAGAGCCCTCGTCGACCCAATCTTACAAACAAATTCCAGTATTGTCAACAAATCCATTATTGGCGTAAAGGAACAAGTATTTACTGAAAATAGTTTAATCAAAATAGTATTTACATTTAGGGCACAACCAAATTTGATAAACGAATTCATTTCAGAATAGCAAACAATATATCAAACACAGAAGTAACACTACTAATCATTTAAATTTTATTCAGAAAGAGTTTCAACAAAGGCACAGAGGCCGTAATGTTTCACACCGACTCCATGGCCTGGAAACAAAAGAGGATTTTCCAACTAAACATTTAACTCTATATAATCAATATTTCTTTTACCTGAAGACTTACATCAAAATATTAATGGGAGAAACCCCAACTAAAAGCATGAAGCCCAGAACCATATTACAAAACAGCAACGCTGTACAATTCACCATTTTGGCTTTCAAAAACAAACTAACCCTAAAGCATACCAGCTTTGGCAGCAAACAACAACACATGCATCGTTGACAGGGATGTTCCAGGAAGGCTTGAGGCTTACCAGGGTAGTTCCAAACCCTAGAGCTTCCTCCTCCTTCTTTGTCCAAAATCTTAAATGCACGACCAGAGAAACTCCAAAGTAGCACGAATCTCCTGCCAACATTACCCAAAACGTAGAGCATTAGAAATTGTTCATTTTTGTTAAGAATTCGAAATGCTTCAATAAAAAATAAAAGTTTAAACGCTGAATTTTACCTATGCAAGCTTTGTTGTCATGACCACGAGCTACCTCTGTGTGGAAGCTCCACCATGAACCACGATTGACCCAACAGTTAGCTCTGACTGGAGTTTCTCCACAGCCATGGCGGCCGAGAGCCAAGCTCTCCTCCACAGAACAAATGAACAAAGTTTGTTGTTATAGCCCCTTTCGAAATGAGGGTTTAGGGTTTTTCCAACATGGAGTCCAAATCCCAAGGTTCACGTGGCCTCTTAACTTTACAACTGCCAACCACCGCGGTTTTGATTCTTGCCTCTTTTTCTATAGTTGCATGCTTACCTTTTGAACTTCAAATTAGTGCCATCGATCTCCTAGCTAGATTACCCACTTTCCTATAGTTGGAGCCATGGATTAATATATCATTTTATGATGTGTTAAAACTATTAGCTAGGGTATCAAATCACCTTAGTATTTATTTCAACCTCCAACCCAACTTTTGATAACTTACCTGGAACATGAACATTATCAACATGCATTAGCCTTCACGAAAGCTAAGTAATCTCAGGGTCATCACACAAACACTCCTTCAAGCAAAAGGAACATAATAAGCATTCCATCGTAAGAACTATGAAAACTGATATATAGTAGTTTAAGATGTATGATGTTAATAAATAAACATCGATTTTTAATACATGAGATAAATAAGTAAAACTTGTACTGTACAAAGGTAATATCAAATAAGTACGAGTGTGCACCCCAGTAGATTTCAAATAAGAAGTAAATCTTAAACAACCAGAAGAGCAATTAGTAATGACACCTTATACAATTTTTTTTATTAATATGGATTTTTTTGAGTTGTTACATCCAAAGTACGCTTCAGATTATGTAGTACACAAAGAGGTTGTAAGACAAGTCTTCGTCAATGGAGTGGGCCACTTTCTCAATGAAAATAAGAAGGCTTCCTATCCACCACTTCCCTTTGTCATCGAAGCATATAAATTCCCTAAGGTGAAAGGAGCGGAAGCTTTCATAAAATACTTTGAAGCATTCCACTTTGGAGAGAAGATTTTTGTTAGAAATGACAAACTACAAAAGCTCGCCCAACATTATGCGTCATGTAAAGTCCACTTTAAATACACGAACCACTTCCTAAAGGATGAAGAGGTCTATCGAAGGGTGAGTAATATGACAGGTTTAAACAAAAGATTTGGCTGCAAAGATGGCATAGGGTCTAGTCATACTATGGATATTGATAAAGAGGAAGAACTGCAAAAGTCTAGAGAGGAAGCTGTGGCAGCGGAAGAAGCAATATTAAAATAGAAGGAAGAAGAAGAAAGACAACAGAAAGAAGTGGAAGATAAAAGTAAAGAAGAAGAAGTAAAGAAAGCAGAAGAAGAAGCAATACAAAAGCAGGAGGATGAAAAGAAGAAGAAAGAAGAGCAAGAAGCAGTGGATAAAGCAAAAGAGTTGGAGAAAAGAAAGGAGGAAGAGGATAAGCTCAAGAAAGCTATGGAAGACAAAGAAGTTCAAGAAGAAGACCATAGTCTTCAAGACATGGACATAGATCCACCCGACATCTCCGGAGTCCCACTTACAGGAGGAAATCTTCCATTTGTTGAGCTCGGGCTCACACCTTTTACTCCTTCGAAGAAGCATTCAGTAGCAAAACTGGATATAATAGTTTTTTACCCCAAGCGGAAGACAATTTTAAGGAGAACATAGAAAAGGCTGAAAATGGGCACACAACCAGATGTGGTAACCATTCAAGAAAGCACCTTAGTAGAAGCTATTCACAAGGATCCCAAGTTCACCACTTCAGTAAACATAGAAGTTGCTCAAGCAAATACCGACAACGTTGATAAATTGATGAACAACCTGGATCGAAGCAAAGAAAAAATGTTGAAGCTAAAGGATAACTTGGTAAAAGCAAGAGGTGAAGGAATTGAGATGAAGAGGAAACAAGATGCAGTGGAATCTGAAAAGAATAAATTACTGTTGGATTATCAGAACTTGGAAAATGAAAATGATGCTTTGAATGTGCAACTTGTGATTTTGGAAGTTGAGTCAAGTGACCTTTACTCTCGCATAAATGAGTTAGAAGAAAACGAAATGAAGTCGAACCAACGGGTGGAGTCTTTAATCAGTGAAAAGGAATCTTTACAAGTACACATAAATGAGATGATTGTTGAGAAAGAAGCTTTGCAATCCCAGGTGGACGAGTTGGTTAGAGAAAAGGGATCTCTGTTGGAATAGGTCAACATGGCTCAAAATCAGAAGTAGTATATGATCCCATTTTATGAGCATGCCTGTAAAATCATGAACAAATCTGCCACTCACAAGAATTGTTAATTGAACAAATTTATAAAATGAAACAAATGATAGAAAGAATGAAGGATATTTCTGTAGGTGCTTTTTTTGTAAGACAAAAATTAGTCAGTACTTTTAAAAAATTAAAAAGTTTGATGGCCTGGAAGGGATAAAATCCAAACTTCCCTAATCACCTGCCAAACAAGACATCTGCATAACTCAAGTTAGACATATCTCTTCTAGACAGTTGCAGGAGAGAGTCCAGGAAGATACAGGCAGAAGTGCCAAAGTCCATCACCAAGTGTGAAGAAATTTACAAAGAAATCTGTCAAGTACATGAGAAATGTCATATCTCGATGGTTCCAGACATGTACGGGTTTCCCACCAAAGATCAGCGTCTAACGGAATTAAAATATGGCTTGGAAGAAGACCTGGAGTACACCATGAAACTAGATGTGCTTAATGAAGAAGATCTCAAGCAACACATAGGACAAGCATCTGTAAATGCTTATTTCCTGTAGGAAAGTTATAAAGCGGCCACTAAAGGAGTAATAAGTGTGGGAAAATAATTATTCGTTCATGAAATATCTTTAAAATTATTGGAGCCTATACAATGTAATATAATATTTCATGAAACCGACTTGTGGGACAATTATATTTCTAGCTTAGAGATTCCATCGGAAGGATAATTTAATTTGTAAATAATTATCTATTTTTAGTTGTGCAAGCACAAAAGACAAATTTTGGCAATCCAAGGGTCAGAGAGTAGGTAAAGCAATCAATCATGTAAAGACAAATTCTCTTGTAAGATAAATAGAAGGGGTAAGGGGTTAGAAAAGGGCTTTTGCTAGTGAAATAGAGGCTGGAGATATTTTGTAAGATAACTAATTTTCTGCTAATGAGAAAGACCTATTTGCTGGGAAAAGCTTGCATGGATTTTTGCGTGGAATGTTTTGGATAACAAATCATAATTATTTCTTCTTGTGTTCATACTCATGCTGTGAGATCTTTCTAAATTTACTGAATTATTTCGATGGTGATGAATGATTTTACTTGTCTATGCAAATGCCAATGTGATATCAGAGTAATAAATTGATTTAAATGTTTTTTTAAACAAAAGCGATTAGAATATATTGAAAAAATAAAAATAAAAATGATTGTGTCATGGCAATAGCCAAATCCGACTGAATACAATTCGAAAAATCTAGAAGTATTTTGAATTTGAGGCTTGAACGCTTTTCTGATAGCTGTCCTTGTAAGTGCTGATTTCTTCATATGAAACAGAGTATGGTCAAAATATTGAAATAAAATGATTGAGTCTTATGACTCAACCTTGATATTATACAGATCGCATTAGCTGTAGCTCATGTTCTGCAATCAAATGTAACTCTTGTTCATTCAATATACATCCTAAATCTAGGAACATAAGTATATACATGACTGAACAACATCATTTAAGTAATAATATACAAGAAATGACAATTCAAATACTTATATTTGCTTGGTTGTTGGGTGGACTCCCTCTCGATCTTTGCTTCCTTGCAGGAACTATTGGATTCTTTGATAGTGTTATGTTCTGTACATATGCAGATGTCCTTGCTGCTTCTTCCCATAGATGCATAGGCAGATCTTGATCATGAAGCATTGCCCGTGCTGCTTCCATGATAGTTCTATTCTTCCTTTCTGCAACTCCATTTTGTTCCGGATTGTAAGGAGTGGTCAACTCCCTCTTAATCCCTGAATCACTGCATAACTTCTTGAAGTATGTTGAAGTGAATTCTCCACCATTGTCGGATCTAAAGGTCTTGATCTTCTTATCAGTTTGATTTTCTATCAAGGCTTTGAATTCCTTGAACTTATCAAACACTTCATCTTTATTCTTTAAGAAATAAACCCAAGTCTTCCTAGAGAAATCATCAATGAAAGATACATAATATACATACCCACTCAGAGAACTGGATGACATCGGACCGCATACATCGAAGTGGATAATCTCCAAGATTCCTTTTGCCTTGCTTTCATTGCTTGGAAATGCCTTCTTTTTGTTCTTTCCTTTTGCACATCCTTTGCAAACACCTTCATGCTTTGACTGGATTCCAAGAAGACCTTCTACTGCTTTGCTTGCAATTGGTAGTGCTCTATAGTGCACATGTGCAAGCCTTCTGTGCCAAATTTCATTTGGCTCCATGGATTCATGTACCGTGGCATGTTTAGCTTGTCCCTTCAATTTGTACAATTCTCCCTCTTGCTCTCCAATCACTACTGCATCATCTATGGTCTTACCTTTTGGCCACATAAGTACTTGGCCATCCACAAATGCAACTCTCATCCCCTTTGCATCCAAAGATGATATGGAGAGAAGATTCTTCTTGTGTCCAGGTACATATAGAACATCTTTCATCTTTAAAGACTTCCCAAAGTCTAACTTGTAGGAGGCTTCACCACTTCCTTTTATAGGGTATTGATAGTCATCCCCAAGTTTCACCTTATGAGGTGACTCATGTTCAGATAGGTCCATAAGAGATTCTTTGAATCCCGTCATATGTTTAGAAGCCCCACTATCAATAAGCCAATCATTACACCCATGTGTAACAATACCTGTGAGAGCAGAGATTAGAACATATTCTTCATCACTTGAAGAGTCTCCACTTTCTACCTTAGTCTTCTTCCTGGGAGGTTCATCATCCTCAACAACATGAGCATGATATCTCTTTCTGTTGTACTTCTTTTTGTTGTTGTTGGAGCCCTTTCTGTTCCTGGGACATTCTAAAGAATAGTGTCCCTTCTCATCACATGTGTAGCATCTGATGTGAGAAAGATATTTCTTCTCTTGATGATGGTGAGAATATTTCTTGTGATGGGGTTGCTCCCTCTTGAACTTACCTTTCTTTGTGTGTGCTGTGAGAGCTTGGTCTTCATTTGCCATCTTTTCTTCTCGGGCCACAAGCCTAGATTCTTCTTGTGAACATTCCTCCCACAGCCTGCTAAAAGAGATCAATTTCTTTCTTGCACGGATACCTTGGATGAAGGAGTCCCATGACCTAGGTAGGCCATTCAATGTGGTCATGACAATTTCTCCATTTTACACTACTTCATCCATAGCTTCAAGTTGTTCTTTGATTTGAGAGACCTTAGTAAAGTAGGATTAGATGGTCTCTCCATTCTAGATCTTTACCCCTTTCAATTGGTTCCGCATTGTCATCTTCCGATTTATATTCTTTCCTTCAAACAACTTGGTCAAGGAGACAAACATCTCTTTAGGTGTCTTTAGGGAAGACACATGGGGTATGAGATGGTCTTTGATAGAATCAACAATGATTCTCTTGGCCTTGACCAAGTTCTTCTTGTGTAAGGCCTTAGCCTCATCTCCCTCTGGAACTAGAACCTCTTCTCTTATGTAGGTGTCCAATTCATTTTCTTCTAGGATTAACCCAATCCTATACTTCCATGCTCGGAAGTTATCAGCCCCTTCAAGCTTATCCTCAAGCTTGGTGTGGTGAGACATCTTTAATGAGAAACTCAAATGGAAATAAAATATTTAGGTCTTACCACTTGATTTGCTTAAATTGGATCTGGAGCTGGATTAGGGTTTGCTAGAGAAACCCTAAAAATTCAAACTTTGAATTTCAAACTTCTGATTGGATGGAAAGATGCGCCTTGCTGAGCTGATCAAGCTGGTATACTTCAATTTTGAAATTTGAAAATTTTGACCCCTCAAAATTGACTTTGAAACTTTCGGATCTGTAGTTTCTGGTTTTCTTGTCAAAATCCCGAACTAGGGTTTGATAGTGCCCGGGGTTCTGCCCAGCCAAAAAATTCGATCTTGGTCTCTAGACTTCAATTTTTCTGAGGAGCATTCAGTCGTGGTCTCCGATTTCAAAAATTCCAACTTTTGCAGAAACCCTAATTTCCCGCTTTTCTGATCAAGATCCCAAACTAGGGTTTGATAGAGCCCGGGGTTCTGCCCAACCAAAAAGTTCAATCTTGATCTCTAAATTTCGATTTTCTTGAGGAGCATCCAGCCGTGGTCTCAGATTCAAGAAATTCCAACTTTCTTTGAAACCCTAATTTCCCGAAGTAGTGACAGGCCAAAAACTGAAAATGCTTAGAATTGAATTCTGTCTCGACAGAAAGATGCACCTTTGCAAGGAGAGTTAGTCTAGCCTCTTGCCTTTAATGAACTCTGGAGGGAAACCCAAAAATTAAGAAGCCTTAGCTTGCGCAGCTGCATAGTGTCTTCTTCTTAGTACCGCTCTGATACCATGTTAATTTTTTGATAATTTCATTCAATATTATCTAGGATCCCTAAGAGAATAACAAGCACAACATAACAATCACAAGAGACAATGGACACAAAGCATTTCACCGGGGAAAACCAAGAAGGTGAAAAACCCCGCAACTTCCTCAAAGATAGAATAAGCCCCAATACAAAGATCACAAAGATCAATCCCCAAAAGATAGATAACTCCAACAGCTACTCCTCCTCCACTTGTGCGCACTCCTCTCTCTCAACTATGCGAGTTGGATGAGTGAGTGAAATGAATAGAATGAGAGACACTCTCTATTTATACAATGACTTGACCTGCCTTTAACCCTAACTGGGCCGACTTCCTAAGGAAGCATAATAACCCATCCACATGACACATACAGGGCCGACCCCACACAGGTGATCTAATAACCCATCAAATATAAGTTACGACACTTACAATGTAACTTAGGACACTTGCAAATATAAATGACGACACTTCCAATCGAAGGAATAATACATCTCCGTTGGGGATACAATAAAGTACAAATGTAATATACAAGTGAATATCTTCCGAAGTTACAAATACATCAACAATCCCCCGATGCTATGATGGCATGGGTGAACCGAACTCTCTGACTCTTATGAACGCGATCTACAGGATGACGTGAGGATCAAAGGAGTTGTCCCCACCGTTCTGCACGTCTCGAGGGCTCTTTCTGCACGTTCAATGGCTGTCGAGCTGTCTTCGGCGTTTTCTAGACGTTCTTCAGCATTTTCTAATTAAGAGTTGTGATCGTATTTGCAAGCTGTTTTGATTTAAATGTTATCAAAGCTATCTTTGTATGTTTTCTACTGTGAATGTAAATACTTTATCTAAATAACTACCTTTTGGATTTGTATAAGCATTCTCAGATTATTACTCTAATTAAAACTCACTCCTTGCAAGGATAGATTAGTTAAGTTAGAATAGGGTTAGCTAGTTTAAAAGGTAGAAGTGATAAGACGAGAGGTAGGAACCTGCGCATCACTTGTGAGGATTTTTCCTGTTAGTTATAGGTTATGCATAAATTAGATTAGAAGCACTTGCATACTCATTATTTTAAATCTTAAAATATAAACGGTGGGTCGGGCCACAACCAGTAAATTCAACAAACATACCTATGGTAGTCAGATCGTTAACCAGACGAATTTCCTATTCCAAACAGTGAGTGATCTAATTGGGATTAGTCATTGGGGAGAATCCCTACTGTAGATTCCCCTGGTGTCTTGCACTGCGAGTGTTTAACATTTTTTCCAAAGTGGGCTGGGAACCTTGGAGCTTCTCTTTGTAAGTGGCCCTTTCTCTTCTTTCCTTTGCTGGTCTCCTTCCTCAAGTAACTTGTTGAATGGAGTTTTGAGATAATTACATTTCTCCTTCCTCTTCCTCTGTGTCATCTTCCTCTGTTTCTAGTTCATGGCTATCTATTTTTTCGCCTTGTTCCTAAGGAGACGATATTTCCTTCTTTGCTTGATTTTCCTATGCCAACTTTGTGTTTTTTTTTTCTTCTGAAGGATGGTCTGGAGAACTGGCCTCAGGTTCTTGATTTTCTAACACTTCAAAGTTGTTTCCTATCGGAAGTTGTTCGATTGATTCTTTGGAAATTTCTTTTGGAAGTGACCATGTTCATGGCAGCTTCTGCATTTGAATGGTAACTATTCATAATCCAGCTTCTGAAAATGTTGCCATTCCCCTACTGTGAGTTTGACGGCTTCAGGGAGACCAACTTCTAAATCCACTTCCACGCAGATCCGAGCACAGGAATACTAACACTTGGGATCAGCTTGATCTATGTATTTCCCTAGCCCATTCCCTATTGATTGCAGAGAAGGAGGGTTCCAACAGTGGATCGGTAAATTGGGCAAGCGAACCCAGATTGGAATTGCTTTGGGAACATCTAGGGCTGGATCAAAATCTGGTGTCCACCGATTTAAATGCAGTCCTTGTGGTCCCATGAAGTAAGGGCCGCTTCTGAATATCAAATCCTTGTCATATTTGAAATAAATTCAAACATGAAGAAACGTTTGCCTACTGCATAGCAGGTTACGCTGGGAGAGATTAGTGGCCTCCAGTTTTTTTGAATCCAATTGTCCGTCATGCGAGGAGAGTGCCAGATCCCTGAGAACTGTCCCACCAATGCACAATCTGCCAGGGAAACAACAAATTTCATTGGTTGATCTGGAGGGAGGGCGATTGTCGAGACATCATCCAATTTATTTACAAACTTAGGCAGCAGAAGGAGCATCAAATTTTTTCCATGCGCATTAATCAATCGCTTGAATGCTTTGACTTCTGCTGCAGGTGGATTGGGAGGTGGTCCGCCTCCATTGGGCCCCATAGAAACGCACCAACCCCTAATCCAATCTCAAATGCATGTGAGATCGGCAGGGAACGAGAGAGTTCTCGCCAATGGAGCACCGATCGATGGGATGCAGCAACCAGGAGGGCCGAGCCCTAGCCTCGATCGACAGGGATCATGATAGATCTTGGTAAATGATCGCCGATCGATAGTTGCAGAGCGACCGATTCTAAAAATTATTCCTTCTATAATATGTGAAATCACATAAATCTTACCATCACTCCTTTCACATTACATTTATTAAATAGTATTTCCAACATTATGTTCCCATGCATAATACCGAACGACAGCGAAACTCCCATAAGTCAAACCTGATTACGAGCTAAAACCAAGATCACGCTTCAGTGTTGATCAGGGATCGAATCCCATTATTCTCACTCCACACACAGTCAAAGGGTCACGCTCCAGCGTAGACCAGAGATCGATTCCCGCAAAGATCAATGCCCGACACACACACACACACAGTAGGGTCACGTTATAAGCGAATGACCAGGGGTCAAATCCCGTGAAGAATTAAACACCCCAGACTTAAAGTAGGGTCACACTATAAGTGAATGACCAGGGATTGAATCCCTTGAAGTAGGAAGGAACTAAACCTCGGGCTTAAGACAGGGTTATGCTCATACGCAGAATCAGAATTGAAAATTGAAATCGAACTTTAATATCTAAAAACATAGTAAACATTCTAGCGACTTATATATAAACACAAAAAAGAGTAACCGTAGATAGTCTCAACATCATAATGTAGATACCAATAAACAGAGCATAAAACACCCCCAAAACGACATAGTGTAGACACCCTAAACTATTACTCATCACATCAAAAACTGAGGCCAGCTTGAAGCAACCTACAAGGCTTAGCCCCTCACCAAGTGGAAGAGCGCACTTGTGCAATTTTTTCCATAACAATTATAATGGAGACCATACTTATTTTTGTTCATTTCTTTTTAAACTAGGTTGTTTTATGCTAAGTATCTAATTCTAGTGTTGTTCACTTGTAGGAGAGCACATATTCCACCTCTTGCATCCAGAATCTGGCCCCATCACGGCCATAGCTTATTTTTTTCCACAACCATGTGGTTCTCGGCGTCTCTGCCGCGCTGATAGCACGGATTCGACTTGGACATTCGCGCGCATAGACCAGGTTACCAGTTTCATACCTGCACTACACCGCTCGTCGAACCTGCGTGAAAGGTTAGTGCATTATCTGTGCTACAACGCGTGTGTTTTGTATTAACCCGTAGAGTACGTGCGAAAGAGTCTGGTTTAGCCGCGCTACTGTTATTTATTTGCTTTTTATCTGCATAAATTAGTTTGGTATCCCAATTGCTGCTTAGTAATGAACTTAAATTAAGGCTAATTCACCCAATTACTTTTTTTTATAGTAATTAGTCCACCTAGACTGGTATTAGGAAGTAAAGAGTACATCTCTCTTGAAAATTAACTAGGTAACCAACTTTGAGGATTTCAATGAGCCCCATTGTTGCCACTAGTATTCATGACCATTTCTTGTTTATGCATTAAATCGACATGTTGTTTTTAGTAGTATTGCTAGTGTAGAAAACACTTTTTGCACACAAGCAAGGACCTAAAGACACTTATCGCCAGGAGTATGCTCTTCACCTTGCACTTCATGTGAGCTTAGTGAACTAGAAAAAGGGTGAGAAGTGTGAAATACCTCCGTTGCACACTTGTCTATTAGATAGATTAATTCGATTTTGTGAAGCGCCATGAGCATCTCTTAGAGTTAAAACTACATATTGCTTGATATACTCTTTTAGTTAATTTTGAAACATAATCATTTGTTTTTGCTTTTATCACATGTGTTTGCTCCACTAGCACACAATAAGAGTCCTAAAGACTCTTCCAATCCAACGTATGCTCTTCACCTCGTACTTCATGTGAGCTTGGTGAATCAGAAAGGTAGGAATTGTGAAATACCCCTCTTACAGTCCATAAGTGAAACATACAAACCCTTTAAAATCAACATTGTAATTGTCTTAACCAACTAAAATCATCCACAGGAGGTCACAAAAAAATATTTTAGTTATGTAGGATTGACTGGGATAGGAATCCATTAATGCCCACTAGTCTAGTATCATTAGAAATATTTTGAAACATAACATTGTTGTCCTTTAGGGTACTTACAAAATCCTGTTATAAGCAAGTGTTAAAAGAGAACCTGGATCAGAAGTGCATCGTGACCAAGGTGGTGAACGCTGAGGTATAGCTTTCATGCTCTCCCCTACAAGCCACTCAGCTTATTGTAGGGAGATGACACTATACCGTACAGGCTGAACCACTAATCCACACTTGACGCAAGGTATCTTAGTGGCCCAACTTAGGATATCACCAAGGAGCAATTGTGAGTGAAATTGACTCCTGAAGTTAGCTATTTCCATTGGGAGGTGTTTCCAAGTCTTCTTAATTGGATCATTGGCCCCATCGTCGATAGAACTAGCTCTTTGTTACCTCCACTAGTTGATTGGTGCGTGGATACCGTTATCACCATCAATTATGCTTTTGGGAGGCTCAATTACATTTGAGAGGAAGGACGTTAGGTCGTCTAGGGAATTTACATCTATTTTATTTTTAACTACAAGTTCACTAAATTGTAATAAAAATAACCTACATGTGGGAACTCATGCACTAAAACCAATATTGCACATATCACTCACTTATCGCACCATTTTGCATATGTTGTGGTTGTCATATTTTTTGCATTTGGTAAATTGTGTTTATTCCATTATCACTCTCATATTGACAAAAATCCTTCACCATTGAGGAACAAAACAACATCCTAAGACAATCTCATAGACTGCAAGGCCTATCCCCTCTCTCGTGGGGTGTTTTCACACCTTCCCCACGTATTCCATGCGGAGGGAATTCAATCGAGGGTCGTTCCCAAGCATCATTGATAGGGTCATCTGGTCGAGGCCAAACCTTGCTAGATACATTTTTATCCCCTCGGAGAGTCTATCAATTACACCACTTCTTCCCCCATTGGAAGCAGTACCTCGCCGGATTCTCCCCAAGGAGATCCCTCAGATCCCTTTGACCCATCCTCTCTCATAGGAGGTCAACCGTTGTTCACAACACCACCTGGGTATCCCCCTATGGAAATCACATCCAAACAGAATGGCAAGACTCATCATCCCTATCTTACCATTTATGGCTAGTTTAAATATACCTGATTTGGAAAACTGACAAATGATCCCATTGCTCATGATGCGACATGGCTGACTACTCTAGACAAGCTTCCTTTCGAAATTCCCAAATTTGAAGGAAAACAGGGAGACGATCTCGCCAACCATGTTATGTCTTTCCACTTATGGTGTTCATCTAAAATCATAGTGTATGACCCCGTGAGGCTTCGCCTATTCCAGCGTACCCTAACTAGAACAACAACAAAATGGTACGTAAACCAAGAAAGTGGAACCCATTCCACATTTGCGACATTGGCCACCGCATTTCTTACATACTTTCAATTCCAATCCGACATGATCTAGGCCTCAAAATTATCACTAAGTTTCGTCAAAATACTTCCTCCCACATCGTAGACCATATCCATGAGTGGAGTAGATGTCGCACACTATGTAAGATCGAAATACAACCTCCCTTTTTGTTGGATTGGTTTATCAAATCTCTCCAACCCACCATAGCTAAATATGTCACCACCTCCATGCCACAAAGCAAGGAAGAGGATATTCTGAATGCACAACATTTCGACCTCATATATGCACAGTTTGGATATCTTTACACAATCCTCCCTGATGCCCCGCATCATCGGTCATTGGATCCTACACCTTCGGGCTCGTCACATTTAGCGGATGGGCTTATTGGGTCCATTTCCCATTTATGAAAGGTTCCTCCCACCGCATCTACCATTCAACATGGTTCTGTATTACCCATCCATGCCACCTGCGTTAGTACCCCCTACACCAGTACCAACAACATCAGTTGGTCAATTACAGTATGGACCATATAATCCTACATACCCAAACATTAGCCAAACAATGACAGTTCCTACACCGCCATTGGCGCTAGTCGCTCCTACATCTACCTCTTACAGAGCGCAAACAACATTTATCCAACCGTCAGGATATAATCTGTATTAACCTTTACCATGCCCAACTGGTCAACAAAATTCCTCCCACATGGGGGTTAACCTAGTTCAACCTACTTATGTTCAACAAGCTCAACAATTTGAGCAATTGAACACTGCAAACCCACAGAATCCATATACTCAGTGGAAGAAGAAAGGTAAGAACATGCAGAACCAGTAGTTGGGGAAAGGGGGAAATCCCCCTCCCCAACAAAACTAGAATAGGGGTGATCCAAATGCAGGGACCAACAGTCCCGCCAAACAAGGGAAGAATCCTCCCCTAAGAACCAATTATTACTACTCCATTTGCAGCGATTATGGTCACTACACACATTATTGTCCTCTTCTCCTTGATTACCAATGGTTGGTGGAAGCTAAAAAGAAGATGGTGATGAACCCTCCTCAGGCAATGAATCCTCCCTAACCACAAACAACAGTGTTACAACAACCCTTCGCTAATCAAGGGGCAGCTACATAAGAACAAGATCCTCGTCCACTTGGTAATGGCTCTTTCCAAAATATCTATATGTTGGATATAAACCTCCAGACGTGAGCCAAGGGTTATGATGGGCCTTCCATCCCCCAAGTGGAAGACATTACTATCCCCTCAGGGGGCCCTCTATAAATACCGCGCCCAAATACTGAACAAATCCCACAGATTCTGAAAGTACCACTCAGGCATACCCCTAATAACCCCCATATGAAAGCCGCCCACAATTACATCATTGTGGACGACTTGGCTCAATCCCCTGTGACTATGTCCACATTAGAAGTGTTACAGTCTTTCCCAACACAACGAAAAGCATTACTCAACGCAGTTGGTGCAATCTATCCATCCGACTCGCACATAATGACCTTTGATCTTGACAATGGTGACCCGCGACTACCATCATCAATCGCATTTCAAGTTCTTGTCACGGTTAAAAACGTCATGATCCCATTGTTGTATCATCGACGAAGGTGCATCCACTTGCGTTATCCCGTAAAAGTCTGGAAACAATTAGGATCCCCCAAGTTGGTCCCCTCATCTATCGCTCTTCGCGCGTATGATGGGAGACCATCCCAACCAAGAGGATTGTACTAAAATGTCCCCATAGAGTGGGGGGGAAAGTGTTGAATATTGTAACTTCTAAGAATATTATATTTGTACATTATTTATTCCGGAGATGTTCCATCCCTCCGAGGTGATTCTATTATGTATCCGGAGATGTTTATTCCTCCGAGGAGTTGTGGTAACTAGGGTTATTAGACCCACCATGTGGGGGTCGGCCCAGTCAGTTATAATATGGTATTTAACCTAATGGTTAAATACGAGCCTACATGTACTTGTGTAAAATATATGTCAGAGTAGTGTATAAATAGAGGAGGTGTGTTCCTCATTTGATACACTCACTCACTTGTGAAAAGAGGCGCACTTGTCTGAGAGATCTGCTAAGGAGGAAAGGAAGGAGGGAGCACATCTTGTATTTTGGTTGATCATCTTATTGAGGAAAGCTTTGCTGGGTTTTCTACCCCATGAGGGTTTCCCAGGGTATATTCTGTGTCTATCTTGTGATTATGCTTCTTTCAGTGATCTTGATTGTCTATTTGGTTTAAACTTAACACTTGTCTGGGAGATCTGCTAAGGAGGAAAGGAAGGAGGGAGCACATCTTGTATTTTGGTTGATCATCTTATTGAGGAAAGCTTTGCTGGGTTTTCTACCCCATGAGGGTTTCCCAAGGTATATTCTGTGTCTATCTTGTGATAATGCTTCTTTCAGTGATCTTGTTTGTATATTTGGTTTAAACTTAACATGGTATCAAAGCTAGACTGAATAGGACATCTTTCACAAGGTAAGAATACCTCTCTCTCTCTCTCTCCGATGAAAGTTAGGGTTTCAGCAAAAAGTTGGTATTATTAAATTTTGGTTACATGGCTGGATAGCCCTTTTCAATACCAATCTTTTAAGCCCTAGATCGAACTTTTTGGTTGGGTAGAACTCCGGGAAATCCAAACCCTAATTCTACCAAAAGTGCAATAAGTCAGAATTTGGTTTCAGAAAAAAGTTGGCATTTTTGAATTCTGATTACATGGCTGGATAGCCCTTCTCAAGACCATTCTTTTGAGCCCTAGATTGAACTTTTTTGTTGATTAGAACTCTGGGAAAGTCAAACCCTAATTCTACCAAAAGTGCGATAAAATTCTGTTCCAGATTCCGGAAAAGTGAAAAGTAACATTTCCAGGTAAGTCTACTCTGTCTCTTGGACTCCCCCAAGAGAAGATGGCTCCAAACACTAAGCTTGAAGACAAGCTAGAAGGTATAGAGAATTTCCGGGCATGGAAATACAGAATTGGTCTCATTCTTGAAGAGAATGATCTTGCTCATTATATCAAGGAAGAAGTTGCAGAACTAGAAGGAGATGAAGCCAAAGAAAAGCACATGAAGGATTTGATTAGGGCAAAGAGAATCATAGCTGATTCTATTAAAGACCACTTGATTCCCCAAGTGGCCTCCAAGAAGACTCCAAAGGAAATGTATGATGCCCTAGGAAGAATGTATGAAGGAAAGAACATCAATAGGAAGATGAACCTAAGGACTCAATTGAAGAGTACCAAGATACACAAAGGAGAATCCATTCAAGACTACTTCTCAAGGATTTCAAAAATCAAGGAACAACTAGATGCAATTGGTGATACTCTTGATGAGGATGAACTTGTGATGACTGCTCTCAATGGTCTCATTAGACCTTGGGAATCATTCATACAAACCATGTGTGCAAGAAAAGAGAGCATGAAGTTTGATATAGTATGGGAGGATTGTGTTCAAGAAGAAGCTAGGGTAGCCAACAGAGAAGCTCTTCTCAAAGAGGATGACCAAGCTTTGGCCACCCATACCAAAAGAAGAAGAATGGGTCATCTCAAGAAAGTTGACCACAAAGGATCTCAACACTTCTCTAGACCTAAAAGGAGAAAAGGACCATTTCCAGTAAGAGATCTTTCCACAGTCAAATGCTACAACTGTGATAAGCTAGGACACATCTCCAGATTTTGTCCTTCACAAAAGAAGAAGTTTGTCCACAAAAGACACCATGCACATATGGCAGAAAATTATAGTGAAGAAGAAGAAGAGGAAGAAGATGAAGAAGAAGAAGAGGTAGAGGTAAGGCCTAAAAGGAAAAGATATAAGGTGAAGAAAGAAGATCCAGAAGAATATGTTCTATTCTCTGCACTCTCTGGATCTGTATCTCCTGGAGAAGACACATGGCTCATTGACAGTGGTGCTTCTAAGCACATGACAGGTCAAAGAAAGACCTTCTCAAATCTTGAAGAAAAGTCTTCTACACAAAAGGTATCTCTAGGAGATGACTACCAATATCCCATCAAAGGAATTGGTGAAGCTAGCTATAAGCTAGATTCTGGAACACCCTTGAAGATGAAAGACATCTTATATGTACCAGGTTTAAAGAAGAACCTCCTCTCTATCTCAACACTAGATAAGAAAGGTTTTAGAGTGGCTTTCATAGATGGACAGGTACTCATGTGGTCCAAAGGAAAGTCAATTAAAGATGCAGTTATCATTGGTGAAGAAGAAGGAGGTCTCTCCAAGCTCAAGGGTCATCCAGAAGCTGCCCTTGCTCATGAGATCTCTAGCCCCAGTGAACTGTGGCATAGAAGATTAGCTCACATTAACTATAAAGCCTTACCCTATGTAAGTAAGGTAGTCATAGGATTACCAGATTTGAAAGCTGATCATGATGGCTCATGCAAGGGATGTAAGAAAGGGAAGAATGTCAAGAACCCCTTTCCAAAGAGTGAAACAAAGTCTAAGAACATTTTGGAGCTAATACACTCAGATGTATGTGGACCAGTGCCCACTACTTCTCTAAGTGGGTTTGAATGCTATCTTTCATTCATTGATGACTATTCAAGGAAAACTTGGATATACTTCCTAAAAGGTAAGAATGAAGTCTTTGGAAAATTCAAAGAGTTCAAGGCTCTAATAGAAAATCTCTCAGAAAAGAGAATCAAGGTTCTCAGAACAGATAATGGCGGAGAATATACCTCAAAGGACTTTGAAGACTTTTGTAAAGAAGTTGGAATTAAAAGGGAACTAACTACTCCCTACAATCCCCAACAAAATGGTGTGGCTGAAAGGAAAAATAGAACAATCATGGAAGCTGTGAAGACTATGATACATGACCAAGATCTCCCCATGTATCTATGGGCTGAAGTAGCCAAGACAGCAGTATATGTACAAAATAGATTATCTCATAGTGCTCTTGATTTCAAAACTCCAGAAGAAGTATTTACAGGAAAGAAGCCTAAGGTAAGTCATCTTAAAATATTTGGGTGTCCTGTGTACATCCACATTCCAAAAGAAAAGAGAACCAAGTTGGACCCTTCCGGTAAAAAGGGAATATTTGTTGGTTATTGTGAATCATCCAAAGCCTTCAGAATTTACATTCCAGGATTTCATCACATAGAAATAAGTAGAGATGTAACATTTGATGAAGAAGCAGCTCTCAAGAAATCCAGAAAGTGCCAACTTGAAGAAATCTATGAAGAAGATACTTCTCCCAGAATCACAGAGGCTGTGCCCATTCCTGAAGATGATTCTCCAGAGGATCATGACATGTTGGAACCACAAGAGCCTCCTATTACAGACTTATCTAAGAAAAGAAGGCCAGCATGGGCTAGAGATATTATTCAAGGGGCTGAAAGATATGGAGCTCCTGAAGGCTCCACTAGAGAAAGAAAGAAACCAAAACTAGTGTCCAACTATATGGCCTTGATGTGTGATCTTGTGGATCAACTACCTACTAGCTATGAAGAGGCAGCTCAAAAAAAAGAATGGGTGGAAGCAATGACAGAAGAATATCAGTCAATAATGAAAAATGATGTTTGGGATATAGTTCCCAAACCAAAAGATAAAAGTGTGGTTTCTTCCAAATGGATCTTCAAAATAAAACATGCTGCGGATGGAAGCATTGAAAAATACAAAGCAAGATTTGTAGCCAGAGGATTCTCTCAGAAGGAGGGAATTGACTATGAAGAAACATTTGCACCAGTTGCTAGGTATACTTCAATTAGAACTATCATGGCACTTGCATCCATGATGAAGTGGAAATTACACCAAATGGATGTTAAGACAGCTTTTCTGAATGGTGTAATTGAAGAAGAAGTATACATAGAGCAACCACAAGGGTTTGAGGTTAATGACGGAAGGACTCATGTATGCAAACTGAAAAAGGAATTATATGGGTTGAAACAAGCTCCCAGGGCTTGGTACGGAAGGATTGATAATTTCTTAACTAGCATGGGCTTTACCAAAAGTAAAGCTGACCCCAATCTTTATCTCAAAGTGATGGATGATGAACCAGTTATATTGTTGTTATATGTAGATGATTTATTTCTAACTGGAAATGAGAAACAAATTATTGAAAGCAAGAAGAAGCTTTCTTCAGAATTCGAGATGAAAGATCTCGGACTAATGCACTACTTTTTAGGCTTAGAAGTATGGCAAGAACCAAAAGGAATCTTTCTAAATCAAGGTAAGTATACTGTGGAGATTCTCAAAAGATTTGATATGTTGGAGTGTAAAGCCATGGCCACTCCCATGGACTCCAACTTGAAGTTATTGGTCAATGATTCATCAGAATTAGTGGACATAACTCTATATAGACAAATCATTGGATCATTGATGTATTTAACAAATACTAGGCTTGATATATGCTTTGCTGTAAATACCCTAAGTCAGTATTTAGTAGAACCTAGAAAGGTTCACTTGATAGCTGCAAAGCATATAATGAGGTACCTAAAAGGTACATTAGATTTTGGCCTATATTATCTCGGAGGTCATGAACTCAGATTACATGGTTACTCAGATTCCGACTGGGCAGGTAGTGTCTCAGATAGAAAAAGTACTTCAGGTGGATGTTATGGTCTTGGATTTGCCATGATCTCATGGTTCAACAAGAAACAATCTAGTGTGGCCCTCAGTACTGCTGAAGCAGAATATATAGCTGCCTGCTCTGCCAGCTATGAAGCAGTATGGCTTCGGAAACTTTTATCTGGAGTGTTTGACTTAGAAATGGATCCCACTGTGATTATGTGTGATAATCAAAGCTGCATCAAGATGACCGAAAATCCCGTGTTTCACGATAAGTCAAAACACATAGAGATCCGATACTTTTATATACGAGATATGGTGCAGAGAGGAGCTATCAAGCTCGAGTATATAAGCACTGAGGATCAAATTGCTGATATCTTGACCAAACCTCTGTCTCGAGTAAAGTTTGAACACTTCCGAGACAAGCTTGGTGTAGTTCAAAAGGACCCTCCTCGAAAGGGGGAGTAGCACAGTATCTGATAACAAGTCCATCTCATCAATGATGAGGTTTCCTATTTACTGCATTTAGTTACCTAGAATTATTTAGATTTAGGACTCTTATATTTTGCTTTTGATACTAGATATACATGTTTTGTTATACATGCTTTTGATGATAGATGTATACATGCTTTTGATGATAGATGTATTAGTGAGAATACATGCTTTTGATGATAGATGTATACATGCTTTTGATGATAGATGTATACATGCTTTTGATGTTAGATGTATTTTTGATATACATGTCTTGATGATGAGGATACATGTTGTGATGCACATGTCTTGATGATGAGGATACATGTTGTGATGTACATGTCTTGATGATGAGGATACATGTTTTGATGTACATGTATTGATGATGAGGATACATGTTGTGATGTACATGTCTTGATGATGAGGATACATGTTTTGATATACATGTCTTGATGATGAGGATACATGTTTTGATGATGAGTATATATATACATGTTTTTACATGATGCCTTGATGTACTTGTATAGATGGAGATACTTGTACTCATGATTGACATGTAAAGGGATTGGATCATCCCTGGACTTCAGTCCTAAAGAGAGCCGTAGACGTATGTCTTCGAGAATGAAGTCCTTGGTGGACTTGAGGGGATTGGATCATCCCTGGACTTCAGTCCTAAAGAGAGCCGTAGACGTATGTCTTTGAGAATGAAGTCCTTGGTGGACTTGAGGGGATTGGATCATCCCTGGACTTCAATCCTAAAGAGAGCCGTAGACATGATGTCTCCGAGAACAAAATCTTGAATGAACAGGTAAGGGGATTGGATCGTCCTCGGACTTTGGTCCTGTGAATTGAACCGTAGACATGAGGTCTCCGAGAATTGAATAGGAATGGATCGTCCCTGAGCTTCGGTTCAAAAGGTACATGATAGGACTGGATCGTCCCTGGACCTCGGTTCAAAATGTACATGACAAATCCTAGAATTGTTCTAGGTTACATCCAGCATGAAACAGGGTTGGCTCTGTAGATATGATACATCCAGCATGAAACAGGGCTGGCTTTGTAGATGTGATACATCCAGCATGAAACAGGGCTGGCTCTGTAGATATGATACATCCAGCATGAAACAGGGCTGGCTCTGTAGATGTGATACATCCAGCATGAAACAGGGCTGGCTCTGTAGATATGATACATCCAGCATGAAACAGGGTTGGCTCTGTAGATGTGATACATCCAGCATGAAACAGGGTTGGCTCTGTAGATGTGATACATCCAGCATGAAACAGGGCTGGCTCTGTAGATGTGACACATCCAGTATGAAAGAGGATTGGCTCTGTGGCGGTAAATCCTAGATCTGATCTAGGTCACATCCAGTATGAAAAAGGACTGGCACTGTGGTTGGGATTGGATCGTCCCTAGACATGAGACTTGTCTTAAAGAGATAAGGATTGATCATCCTGGAACTTGATCTGGATTGCATCATCCATGGACCTATGTCCTAAAGAGAGCAGGATTGATCATCCTGTAATATGATTGTGTGATGACGATGCTGCTGATCGTGTGATGACGATGCTGATGATCGTGTGATGACGATGCTGATCGTATGATGATGATGCTGTTGATCGTGTGATGACGATGCTGATGATCGTGTGATGACAATGCTGATGATCGTGTGATGACGATGATGATGACGATGCTGATGATCAAGTAATATCAACTCTGATGATGTTGATGTTCCAGTAACTAGTTGAGTTACTAATGATGATGAATTGAAGAAAGCTTCCGATGATATATAGATGATGTAGTCAATGACTCCTTGCTCCTGCAGATGTTGTTATAATATCCTTCTCGTTAAGGGGGAGTGTTGAATATTGTAACTTCTAAGAATATTATATTTGTACATTATTTATTCCGGAGATGTTCCATCCCTCCGAGGTGATTCTATTATGTATCCGGAGATGTTTATTCCTCCAAGGAGTTGTGTTAACTAGGGTTATTAGACCCACCATGTGGGGGTCGGCCCAGTCAGTTATAATAGGGTATTTAACCTAATGGTTAAATACGAGCCTACATGTACTTGTGTAAAATATATGTCAGAGTAGTGTATAAATAGAGGAGGTGTGTTCCTCATTTGATACACTCACTCACTTGTGAAAAGAGGCGCACTTGTCTGAGAGATTTGCTAAGGAGGAAAGGAAGGAGGGAGCACATCTTGTATTTTGGTTGATCATCTTATTGAGGAAAGCTTTGCTGGGTTTTCTACCCCATGAGGGTTTCCCAGGGTATATTCTATGTCTATCTTGTGATTATGCTTCTTTCAGTGATCTTGCTTGTCTATTTGGTTTAAACTTAACAGAAAGATGGTTATGATTGATATTGAAGTAATCGATGTTGAGCTCGACTACAACATCGTCTTGGGGTGTAGTTACATGTACGCCATGAAGGCGGTAACCTCCTCAGTCTTCAGTATCATGATGTTTCCCCTAAATGGGAAAGTAGTTACCCTCGACCAACTTAACTACGATGATCCTAATACCACGAGCAATCTCGACAATGTCCTACCAACTATACTGGGCGATGATCAATTGTATGTTGACATCACTCCCAGTATGTACAAGCACTCCAATTTGTTAGGAGCGTATTCGGGACCACCACCAAAGATCCCTACATCTACCGATGGCCTAATGTGCACAATCTTCATCATTGGAAATGGAGCTGCCTCCAACTCAACATAGTCGTCAGCACCACCACTGAGTCATGGCATTGAGCAAATGTTGAGTCCATCGGTGCCACCAATTTTACAAATCCCCTTCTTGTATCCTCCCATAGGTGTACAAGGGATGTCGATTATGGCTCAGTTAACTCTGCCTAGGATAACTTTGGGAATCCTAGTGTGGTACCTTACACTACCCTTCCCAGAGATGGCTTCAAAACCAGTCGCCCATTACAAGTTTATCCCTATGTCGGCTCCTATGGCTACAAGAATAGTAACACGAACTATTACGACAGCCCAACCTATGACAACTGCAACTACCCCACAATTGGTTGTCGCTAAGACTGCCAATGGGGGAACCAAACAACCCAAGTTGAAAGGTCCCCCATTACCAAACCCTACATCCAATTCAGTAGAAATGACTAAGCCTAAAGCAAGGGGCATCAACCATCAGGAGTTAAAAAGCCCTATTTATGTTCAATACTCCCACCCAAAGGGTCACACTGTCGTGTTCTCTTTGCGGGCAACAAGGCCACACAACTAAACTATGTCCTACTCTACCAGAGCTAAGGAATTTTCTCAACACTCCCGTGAGCATCACCCACACTCCACCAATGATGAAAGGGGACACACCCCCCTTGCCCACATCTAAGTCCAAAACATTGTGTACGAATCACACATGCTCCATTTGTGCTCAGCATGGGCACTACACGCACCATTTCCCAGAAAACCCTCAATATCGAGAGGTGTTGGCAACATTCTATCTCACTCAAGTAACCATTGAGGAACCCCCCTTCTGATCTAGATCTTGGGGGCTGAGACCTAGAAGGCTTGAATGCCAAGAGAGGAGGAGAAGAGATAGCCTCAAAGCTGAAGTGGACTATGGATCAGCTGTGAGAAAGACACAACAACGAGATTTGGGCTGTGAAAAGCCTAGACAGAGAAACATAGAGTAAATATGCCACATGGAGGGGTGAAGCTCAAAGAGGGTTCTTTGAGCCTCACCTCTCAAACTATACTAAAAAAGGCACTCAAAACCAATAACCCCATAATGACTCAATAACATAAGAGAAAGGTGGGATGCCAAAAATAATAGCTTTCCTTATTGAGAAGGCATAAATCCCTTTATATAATATTATTACAATGTGCCTTGAAGCCATACCATGGAACAAAACCATGGGCTACCAAATACCATGGATGGGTGTATTCTAAAAAGTGGGATGCATTGAAGATTCCAAAACCATGGATGGGAGAGGGTGGTCTCTCCATTTAATGCTTTTATGATGAGTGGGAGAGGGTGGCCTCCATTTAATGTGTTTATGACTTATACATCTGAATTTAGACCATATGCCCCCTAAAATTTGGATCACCTTCTTACACTAAGAAGTAGCATCCATTAATGTGATCACCACATCAGCGACACCATCAGTCACCCCCCCACAGAAGTTGCACCAACTGCAGACAACGTGGTAGAGCCTGTAATGTCGCAATACCCATCTAGACTTACGACAACACCATCACAAAATGAACGCTCGTCACGTGGGCACTCTACCCATATGCTCCCTCCTAACACCATCGCATGTATAATGGAGAAAATCAACACCCAAGAAGACCAAGAACGCTTTTGTCCCTATGTACCAAGACCTTTCCGATCTTGTGGAGAAACCACCCATTACTCCTTTCAGTGCCCCATTTTGTGCGTCAAACGACAAACTTGTCTTGAACTAATGAGAATGCAAGATCAAGTACAAACACCCTATGTAACCCCACAAGCATCACCAACCGGGGAGGAAGTTCTGACCTTCCCAGACAACATCGATGAATCTCCTTTAGTCGGTGTCCTCACTTGCAGTGGTTCCTCATCTTCCGATGAAGACGCAGACCACCCGCAAGCATTCCCAAAAAATTAACAAAACCAAAAAGGGGATTTTAACCCCATCACAAACAAGACATCTAACACCTCATGTTGATATTCTTATTTGTGTTGCAAATTTTTACTTTCATCTCGAATTAGAAATTAAATCCACCTTTCATTTGAAAATGCAGATGGCATCCTCAACGGAGATCTACATAGGTTATGCAGATGGTGCCAGTCGATGGTCCAAACATCTAGCATATGCTGCTTGGGTTATATACTCCCCCTCCCAAACACTTCACCACACCGATGAAGTATGCTTAGGGGCACTAACAAACAACCAAGCGGAGTACAATGTCGTAATAAGTCTTTTAAGCGACGCCCTATATTACATGTGCACCTCAACTCCCAACTTGTCGTATCACAGTTGAATAATGTATTCCGGGTCCGCAACTCGCTCCTCTTTTGAAATTTTATGCGCCTGCGCCTTCTCATTCAACAGTTTGAAACCATAACTTTCACACATATACTGAGAAACGCCAATGCATTCACCGACTCCATCGCCAATGAGGTATTGAATTGGCACCTGGTACATCACCCAACTGCATAACACTGCATACCAATCATACATAAATATATCTATGTGTCTCAACTATGACTACACATACATGTATTTCATCATCACAAGTCCTAAAAGTCGATAACACATGCCAAAAACAAATATGCAAGTATCAACTACTACATATGCATCACATCAACACATAGGGAACATAAAACAAAATACACATACATCACATACATAAAGATACGCATACATCATATGACGCCAAAATGGTATATATATATCATCAAAAATATGTGTGTCATATACAAAATATGTCCCTCCCGGGGCATATACATAGCAGCCTTATGGGGGATACATAAAAAGAACCGCCTCCCATAGGCCCATCAAAAAATGCATATCTACGAAATTGGGGCTCATATCCCTACATAACATCAAGCCGCCTCGCCAGCTAGTGGATATCGGGACCCAAAATGGCCATTGGCTACACATCCTCCCCTCGCGCTGGCTCTGGTCCTCGTCGTGGTCGCTATCGTGGAGGAGTAGTTTCTCCTCCCTGCACCTCCTGCGCCACAGGCTGGCACACACTCCACTGGCATATGTAGTGTCGAGGCCACCTCATCATCCTCCAAGTTGGCCCAGTCCCCCTCATCAACCCCAGCTGTCAGCCTGCCTAATCTCCTCTCCAAGTCGGCTACAACAACCGCAATCCAATCCCCAGCAGCTGCCCCACCTACCGCAACTCCTCTAGCTCCGACTCCTCTCACCCCTGTAGGACCACCCTCAACAACACCTACTTCTCTAATGGCAGGCCCATCTTCGCCAGTAGGTTGATCCCTCCACGATCTCGACCTACGAGGGTGCCTCACAATACCAACATCTGCATCAAAAGAGAAAACCATCATCAGTACCCGATGAACATATATATCATCAAATGTGCAGAAATAAACAATAAGTATAAATATATATGCGAACAATACAAAACTAAAAAAACATACCAATAGTGCTGAATTCGCCAGTAGAAATGGGCAACTTCGGATCTCCTCGATAGTCCATCCCGCTCCAAGGGTACCTCTCGGGTCGGCCTATGCAGCCCTCCCATACATCCAACAACTATAGCGTAAAAAATGCCCCCACGAGACCACCACCAGCACAGGGCATAATATGCCCCCATAACACCATTCGTGAATCTCATGGCCCCCTTTGAGGCACCATGACCTGTGGCCTCAAAGACGGATAGTGCTCGAAGAAGTATGAGCATAATGCGCTACCATAGGAGAAGGTGCGTCACCTTTCACCCCATCGCAAATATGCCATTTGCTGCATCATGGACTGCAGCATCAATGAACCCCGGGCCACAGGATCCCCAACCATCACCCTCTCCACTAGCTGGAGTTGGCCTCCTGTAATCCGGTTGAGGGATGCATCCCCCAACACACGAATAATGGCTGTCACCGTAGCCTCCACGGGTAGATCCCTCCGATGGCTCACTAGCACGCCACCAGAGTTCACTGAACTCTGGTCACAATCACTATATCGATCCACTGACGTATGGAATGACTCCCCCACCAACTGTGGAGGGAGAGGCTCCCTCACCCCTTAGGGAGTCAACCTCGTCAAAAAGTAGATATCCCGAGTACTGATACTCAGATCCTCACCTGCACCCACCTGAAACACCCCGCGGTCAGGACCCACATGTAAAGTAGCCACCACAAGAGATAGTGAGACGACTGCATCAGAGGGCTCTTGAAGAACTTCAAGAGCCCAACATCCCGTAATGCATCGGTCGCACCCTGGTCGGCCAACACAACCACTCAAAGGTCATCAAACTCCCTCTCCCTCCACTCCACATCCCAAATGTGTGCCATCACTGCTAAGAAACCACCTGTGCATGGAAATAATCACTCATTAGCTACATAAAATTAGTAGTGTTGGCTTCCCTAAGAAGATCCGCACGTAGCATGAAATTTTATAAGACATCCGCGCGTAGCGTGGCCAATACAAGGTTTGGTCGCGCGGAACCAGCGTGTGGGATTTATACACCTCAGTCGCACGGGTACAGTCGCGCTACAACCAGCACGCGGTCGAAGCACATATGTCCCACGTTACGTGCGACACAGTTCATTTCTTTCGCGCTATAGAGTGCGCTACACCGCGCATGGTTTTTAGAAAATACTGCGTTGGGATAGTGCGATATTTTCCCAAAATATCGTGCGGACAAGCGAGATTTTCTCAAAATCCTGCGCGACATCCCTAAAACCATCAAAAATACCCCATGGCCATCCAGGGGACCCCCTACCTAAATCTACCTGGACAAAATCAAAGAGTCAAAGGGTGAGGCATACTTGGAACTCGCAACTCGTCGAATGGTGCACCGAATCTCCCAGAATTGCTTGAAAGGTACTATAGGAGGTCGGTGGCACAAAGTACAAATTATTTTGAAAAGTGGGCCCCACGCCTATTTTATACTCATTTGACCCAAACTTCACACCGATTCCATGGATAAACCGTAACTTTGTCTCCAAAACCATTCACACCACGACGACCAATGCTTCAAGATGTTCAACATGGAACCAACCAATCTGGATTCCCACCAATTTCACCAGGACATGATTTTCCTATCCAAGTACCCCACAAGTACGTGATGTTTTGGTTGTGTGATTCCCACATTGTCAATACCTGGGTTATGTCCTTTACTACACTTGGGTATGTGCACCGTATGTGTAGGACCACGATCAGGACATTATGGAGCCTCTTGTTTTCTAACAACAAGGGGAACGCACCCTACCGTAGGTATCAATTGACACCCCGTCATCAATTGACACCCATGATGTCGACCCCCCACAAGTCTGAGGAATATGACCAAACTTGAAATGACCCTCCCTTAGAGTATCATTTTTGCGCATTTACTCCACCAAGCAGACACACGTCAAATTCCTCTGCACAAGTTACGAGAACGATTCACAAAGCCCCCTCATACCTCCATGAGCACTTTACCATTCACAAACCTACTTGTATAATCACCTCCGCAAAGACACCTATGGGACACCCACCCTTAGAAGCAACTGGTTCTATTCAGTGATCTTGCAGGCATATACTGCATATCACCATTTCCTGGGGCACCCATCTTTGTGTCTACAAATTAGCCCTCACTTCATCAATGTAAAGTGTCCCCCAATCCACTCAAAACTGTGGGGACTCCTCCCATCATCAAATCGGTCCCCCGACCCACACAAAACTGTGGGCACCTCACCAACATTTCTTATATACAAACAATTCCTGCATCACCTCACATTGTGGGAACACCATATTATTTTGGCAGCAACCCATGGTTGCCTTTGATCGATGTATTTGAGTCTACATATGTTCAGCAGTATTTGTTTTGTCGGTTACCATTACCCTTGATTTTGTGTCTCCATCAAAGCCCTTTCATTTGCAGTTTGTCTCCATCCGTTTCAATTTGTACCGTTCCGAAAGGAAAACTGACATCCCCACTCCCCACGTTTACCTCGATCAAAGGAATTTATGAGCCCCATGCTTATCAACCAATATTGTGTCAGGTTTTTCCATCCACTAGTTGGTTACAATATGATCCCATTTCTCAGGATAAAACTCTTGTCCTATCATGTGCTCTAGCTCTCGTCGACGTCAAAACACTATATTCCGAGAGTTGCAGTAGTTGCAGTTGTACTTTGGGATCCCTTTCAATCACTATAAGGGATCACCTCGAACTTAGTAGGGAGAGCAATTAGTGCTCCCTAACTAGGTGGTTTCCCCTATGCTCGACGTCAACACATCATCGCATCAGGGGGAAACATGCTTTTGAAGGTAGCAGTGTTCACATTTGGAAATCATGATAACAGTCTATTTGGTACGGTGAAGCCCTTAGGCAGATTTACATAGCAAGTTTAGTCCCCCACCATAGTGGGTTCATCATGGTCACCAACAGTTCCACTTCTTCAATATTTCGCAGCAGCTCTGGGGGCATTTACTCTAACATGGATTGAAACCACCTTCATCCATGACCCAAAAGTAGAGTAGAGTCGACACCTTTGTCCTCTCTCATTGTAATCACTTTGACAACATTTCACGAGCATGGGTATGCCCGTCTCGTTTGTATAGAAACTATTCTTTATTACAACTCCAATGGTCGTCACCAACACTCTTCCCCCATCGGAGAACCTTATTTTTTCCACATATGCTTCATCCTACAAAACATGAGAGAAAAAAAAAACATGATGCAATATTATCAGCTCTACAACACCCTCCGAACCTCATACATCAGGGAGCATATGTTAACACCTAAAAGTCGCACACATGCGTCATTTCGGCGATTAATCTAGTAAAGTGTCATCAACATAAAGAATGCATCTCACCATAGGCATCCCCAACAGATCCAAAACACAACATGAGTCCATAAGTGCCAAGAAACAGTCAAAACAAAGGGTAGCGCGGGTATTACACAGTTGACCCGCGCTATAGTGTAAGTTACTTGAACAATGCCCGCGTTACACCCGCGCGACTTTTCCTTCGATAGCCACGCTACTATCAAAACGACAGGACCACTCACGCCCAATGGCACATTAAAGGCTCAATCTTCCCCAAGGACCAGAATTCAGCTCGTCACACACTTGGGGGCATTAATCAACCCCCTTGTGTACCTTGGAACTAGCTCATGAAGGAGGAGAGTTCACATTTGGATCTAGTTGTTTGATGGCCACCTCTTCGCCTATAAAAGGAATCCATTGGCATGCATTTTGTAGAGAAAAATTAGAGCAAGGTTATGTTGTTGGATTTGAGTTGGAACTTCCTCATAGCCCACCATTTCCTACCATTGTAAGCATTTCCAAGCTTGCTTGCCACCTACCATCAAGGGGCAAGTGTTTCTCTCCATTGTTCTTCCACCTACTTAGCATCTAGTTTGGACAAGAAAGGTCTCCCTAAGGGAGATTGTTGGCTTCCCTTGAAGCCTTCACCTCCGAGGTGTTGTACAATTATTCCATTGGGAAATACAAGAGTGGTTTAGCATACCTTTGGGTTGTTGTTGGAGTTTTCATCTTTCCCCCATCTCTTTTATTTTATTTTAATTGATATTTTCATGTTTGAATGTGAATTACACTAACAATCTCTTGCAGGATCACTTGGAGGAATACCAACCATCCAAGAGGGGCTATAAGGACTGAGGCCTTGAAGCAACCTACAAGGCTTAGCCCCCCACCAAGTGGAAGAGTTAATTTGTGCAATACTTTCCATAACAATGACCATTACGGTATATCAACTTGCACCTAGCATGCTGGAGTGCGACGCTTTTCTTTTGAATTTAAACCATATCCAACATACTGGTTTGAATTAGTGGAGTATTTGTAGGTGGGTGCAAAATATGTTTTCCCTTCATGCCAATCTTTAAAGACACTCCCAACTTCATGCTCAATCCTAAGATGATAAAATATGTTAGGTTTAGTCCTTCCCCTAAAATTATTTGTAGGGTTTTCCAATTGAAATAGAAAAATGCAATTCCAGTAGTGCCTCCCAATCACTTTCCATATCAGTTCACAAGTCCTAATACAAAGTAATAATTTCAATGTCATATAGTACTTTATCACTTTCCAGCAGTGCCTCCCAATCATTTCTTTCCACAAGTTGTTTTGTATAGGAATAACAAAGTGCAATTCGATAATTCAAATCTCCAAGCCAAATAACTTGACTGCAAATTTTATCCACAATGTCAATATGGACTCCAACACCGATAAAACTAATACAATATCCTTTATAAACAAATTAAAATGTTGGAAGTGCAACTCAATGATATGGGAACAAAAAGATGATCCATGGAAAAGTATTCAGTTTAGACTTACTCATGCTCCAAAATAGTTCCAAGTGAATCCTCTCTAGCAAATCTACAAAGTCGTGGAACCAAGTCTTTTTTATTATTTCCATGACATCGGAATTCCTTTGGAGCTCATCCCCTCCTTATGTCTAGAAGTCAAATGGCTACAGATAAAACAAAAGCTTGTCTGATCGAGAGTCATGCTAACTGATATATAATTTACTTAGCATTTATTTTGGCTTGAAAAAGAAGAAACACAATTTGTCATGCAAAATCCGCAAGGTCTTACTTATATTTGTCATACAAAATTCCCAAGGTATTATTGAATATAAGTAATTAGTGGAATTCTATGGTCCTATTATAACATGGCATACATAACAATATTCAATGACAATAAAATACAAGGAAATATTCCTGATAAGGACACTACCCTCCTTAATAGTCAGCTAGTAAACGTGTAGTAAACAAGCCATAGGGGATTAGTCAGTGCACTCTCCCCTATGTTTAAGGATTGCATTTTCCTAGGTTAAGAAACAAAGGATTCACTCGAAAAAGTATCTAGTTTTTTCATTAACAATGGGTTTGATCTAATCGTCTATGCCCCTGCCATATAGTGAAACCATTAGAGCCTACAGAGCTTTTCGTACCATGGCAGTGACTTGTTAAGGTAGCCAAATCTAAATGTTGCAGAAAATGTTTTCCCTTTAATCATGATGAACTAATACATATATACAGAATGAATCTCCAGCATCTCGTACTTTATACCCTCTAAATATTTTCTTTAAATATGATTATTCGAAGATCAAAACCTTGTTGCAGCCAGTTATAAATTTTTTAGGATCATCCAAAACCTCGACAATGAGATGGCACGACAACAAAAAAATCCAATAGTATTTTCACGGTTGCAAATAATTTACTTAAATTTACGCAGGGAATGGGCGCAAAACCATAATATTTGATGCATTTAACATTGAAACCCCCAAAGAAAGCAAAAACAAGTGCCTTGCAAACATGAGATGAAATCAATATGTTTATTTGGAGAAGTCGCTCTAAACCCTCGTTAACTTGGAGACATCACAAGCATTTGACAATGACTAGGGTAATTCTTAGGGACAAAACCTGCAACGCCATTTCCCATGATTGGAATTGCAAATGCAACATCATAAGCATGAGAATCACTTTTGACAGAAATGTGCCTCGCCTTCTTGCCAAGGTACCCCATCAGGTAAGTAAGTAAAGTAACCATTTGGAAACAACTAACCTTTTGGATTATGGTAACCATTTTAAAAGTTAACCCTTTGAAAGCTCACCCTGTGGATTAATATATATTAAAGATCATAGGCCAAACCATGTTTCAAAGAGAGATGCCCTCCAACTAGTGATTTGTGTTGCAACATTTTCAAGCATAATCTCAGTGAAAATTGGGTAGTTTATAAATATTCAAAATACACAAAGAGACACTTGTAAAAGTGATATTAAGGTATTAAACAATCAATAAAAAGTAGGGTAGTATTATATTGCTAGCATATGTCTATACCGTTAAAAAATAAGACTAGATAGTATGAAGACAACCATTTATCATTAAAAACCACCTTTAGACTTCATTCATTTACTCATACAAACTATTCTTCACATCGAACGGGGTTGTGTAGCAATTTGCACCTGAATTTGCTTTAGTCCTAAACACTCTATGTATATGTCTCAATCTCTTGAAACTGATGCATGATCGGTGTCATTATTTACTCCAAACTTAGTTATTGATCATCTCGGAGATCTAATTTACAACCAACCACAATGTTTGTCACCTTCACCTATATGTAACCAAGTAGAGTACAATTGAAGTATCCTTTATTAGATTTTTTGGTGCAAAGAGATTTTAAAAGGCGTGACACCATAGCAAAGACAAACTAAGCCAATGGGCCAACTGGTTTGGCTACAGCTAATCAACTCAATAAAGCAGGGCACTTTGTCACTATATATGAACGTGTTGATTGAATTGGAGGCTTGATGATGTATGTAGTTCCTAATATGAAAACATACAAGCTTGATATTGTCCAACAATGTGTTGATCTGATTGCATGGGAAGGTGTTAATTTTGTTGTGAATGCAAATGTTGATGTCGACTTGGTTTTCTCTATGGAAAAGCTTTGTGCTGAAAATGATGCTCTCCTTCTGGCATGTGGTGCAACAAAAACAAGGGATCTTCTTGTGCCTGTCCGTGAATTAATGGGAATACATTTTTCTGTAGATTTCCTTCATGCAAATACTAAGAGTTTGTTGGACAGTGGATTGCAACATGGAAAGTTTATTTATTCAAAAGGGAAAAGGGTGGTTGTCATTGGAGGAGACACTGGAACATATTGTATAACAACAACTATAAGGCATGGATGCATTAATGTTGTGAATATGGAGCTCCTTCCATGCCCTCCCAATTCTTGTGCTTGTATCAATCCTTGGCCAGAGCGACCTAGAATTTTCAAAGTAGATTATGGCCACTAGGAAGCTATTACCAAGTTTGGTAAAGATCCCAGGTCATACGGAGTATTGACAAAAAGGTTTATAGCATATGACAATGGAAAATGTTAAATGGCCTGAATTGATTAGGGTTAAATGGGAAAAAGATGAGAGTGGAAAATTCCTATTGAAAGAAATGGAGGGCACAAAGGAGATTAAAGAAGAAGATCTTGTATTTATAGAAATGGGCTTTCTTGGACCAAACAAAAATATTGCAAAGAAGATTGATATGGAAAGGGATAACCAGTCAAACTTCAAAGCCAACTTTGGTAATTTTGTAACCAATGTTGACAGTGTATTTGCTTCCAGTGACTGCAGACGTGGGAAATCACTTGTTGTTTGGGCCATTGCTGAACGAAGACATGTAGCTGCTCAGATAAATAAATTTGTGATGAAAGAAGACCAGTTGATCACAACTTTTGAAGATAGAGTGGAGGACACAAATAAAACACTCAATGCTCATGTTGAAAACATAAGTGGTCCCTAGGATACTTGATGTAGAAAGTGGAAATCCCAGAAAAAATGGCAACAATAGGCTGAATAGGCCACTTGCATGCCTTTTTATTGAAGTTATGAGGAAATTAATTTTGATCGCTTTGCTTTGAGTGTTTCTCGTTGTTATTCACTAATAATAACAAGGAAATCATTCAAGAAGCATTAACTGCCTGGACCAAGGCTTATCTGAAGGAAAAAAGACATTTCAAACTCATGAAACCAATTCGGGTTGTGATTATTGTTGATAAATTTACTGGTGGTCAACATTGATATGAAGTCTTCGATCCTCATTTTGATATATTTATAAAGTATACTTCTCTTAACCTTGAAAGATGTGTCCAACATGGCCCACTTCGCACTATAAGCAATTTTTTTCATATTAAGTAATTAAGTTTATGATACCATGAGTTCATTCTAAGGAGTTATTAGTTTATAGGAAGCATTATATTCTAGTTTCACATGAGGAGCATGATTTTGGGCCAAGTCCAAACAAGCTTATGTCATGAGGGTACTTTTGCTGGTGCAATCGAGACGAAGTTAGGACCTGAAGATGCTAACTGCCAATTTGACAATGATAGAGTGAGGGGACATACAATATCCCCAAAGCAATGTAAACTGTCAAAAATTCAAATTTGCTCTGAAAGTAGAGAAGATAACCCTTTATGGGTATCATCCAGAGCAACTTGATCTGCCCAATGTGCATTTATAACAGTCAAATAACTCAGAATCAATTTGTACATCATATACAAGCTTTGATTTCTTTAGCAAGTGTGATGTCATACACATATTGAGGAAACAACTGAGAAAAAGAGATGAGATGATATTGGAGATGCAAGCTTAGTTTATTGATCAATTGAAAATCATAACCAAATTTCACACAACAAATTTATAGTCACAACTTGATGCAACAAACAAGGAGTCATTTGGAACATAAAGGAAAATTCTTCAAAGGTACAAAATCTACTTTAGTCAAAGTTGATGCTTCCTTGTCAAATAATAGAAATCTGATAGGTATAGGTCTGGTGAAATTTGCACACACACATGATGGAAAGAGATCATCCCATGGACTTTATTCAACTATATTAAGTATAAAGGTCATTTTATATCACAACCTGCTGATCTACCTAAACCAATGGTTGGTGCATTAATATCAAATGATCAACAAATTTTGTTAGTTTTTATTATGGGTAGTTACTTTTGGCTAGATCCGAAAGATGAAGTGACCAAAAAGTCATCCTTTCAAAGACAATCACAATGTCTACTTCCATATACTTTTGTTCATTTGAGACCTTCATTCCTCAAACTGTTAGAAATTGGGAGCTTATATTATTACATTGTAAGGAATGCACACCCAAGTGTTGCAATAAATCTCCAATCCCTATATAATTTTCTTAAAGGTCGTCTTACTCCACCTTTCAAGGAGGTACTTGAGGACGATCAACAATTTACAAGCATATTTCCTCCAAACTTGCATACACAATATAAATTTAAGAGAAGGTGCAGGGTGTTTGAGTGTGTGATTCATAGATGATCCAGATATTTCACACATAAAACCATAAAATTTTGAAAAGTTCAAATGTCTGACGGGCTTGAATGATTTGAAGCAAAATTATCGTCATCGTTATGGGCCAAGGATGGATAGAGATGAAACCATACAAGCTCAAAATCATTATAATGCAGTAACAAATGCAAATGTTGCAAATTATAGGCCACTGACAGTTGTTGCAAACGATCTATAGGATTTGAAGACAACTAGAAGAAGAAAGGCACCCATAGGGAAGCCAAATATGCTAGCATCAGTTAGACCACCAAAGGACTCAGTTATAAAACCAAAGAAAGAGAAGTCACAATTTAAGTACCCCGACAATATGGAAATAACTGTGTTAATGGTCACATCAACCCCTGCTAGTTTCTTCCTATCATCAACCCCTACTAGATTCATATTATTCAAGGTCGACCAAGGCTATTGGGTTCCACTTTTGATGGTTGTTGTACTCCTTGTTATCATACATGGACACTTATATGAAATTTATGTCTAGTCTCTATTCTCAATCTTGTATGGAGATCTTTGTCCTTATGATGGTTGCAATGCATGTTATAACATTGCAATGTCAAGTGCTAACTTCACTTGTATGTGTTCTCTAATAGGAATGTAAAGCTACAATATGCCAATCCACTACCGTTTGTTTCTTACTATGGGCCTGCACACGAGGTGACTAGCTAACACACAATAGTAATCAAGCCAATCATACCCAAGACTCTGTAACTGTCATTAAGAACTATGTTTTAGGTGTAGTTTTGAGAACCAATACTTTGCAATGCAATTCAGGATTGATGATATGGCTCATACCAAATTCTTTGTTTGTAGACCAATGCTAATACAAGGAGAAGCTATTGTAAATGGTTCTTGAACCCAATACCAATATTCTTATCACTCAACTGAATAAGCAATTGTGTCAATTGTTCAATTAGGTGACCAAATCACAATGTGCACTCACTTCCACAACATTGCTAGTGTCCATGGCTTCTTTAATGGTGTAAAAAATATTTTTTTTATGATTTAAAGGCTCTAATAACTAATGAATTTGTGGATATCATGCACTATGAATATGATTAGATACAATAGTATCCAATCATCCTGTATATATGCCTCCTGACACTCCCACACCACCCAACGCTTGAACACCATTCAATAGATATTGTGCAATATAAATTCTAAAATAAACATAAAACTAATATGTTCATTACTCAAAGTCTATGAGAAGATGCTACATGGCAATGAGGCACTAAATTGATCCACTCATGCCAAATAGAATGGAGGGACCCAACATTATTTTTTTTTCCCCGAAAAAAAAGCGTAATTTCATTTCATCCATGGAGTACGAAATTACAATGATCAACACACTCATCTAGAGTGGAGTATAGAACTGCAGTGACAATCACCCTGTAGAGTGCCCAAAAATAGCTCCGATGTTCTCACTATGTGAGCAATAACATCTTTTACAATATGCAAGTATAGACTTCTTGTGTCTTTACAATACGAATATTGACATTTACAAAAATAATTTCTAAGTTTATGAACAAAGATGCATATGTAATTAACTGATTGTAGTTTTTCTGACTCCTCAAAAATATAAACATGTAGCCATAACTAGTAACAAAAAACCTAATCTTTATCATTCTATGAACGGTCTGTGAAAGAAGGCACGCTCATTTCCATTCAGAAATTCATATATTTTCCAAGTGCCGACCCCCAAATTGAGCCCTTCCTCTGAGGCCTTGTCCGCCTCAGCATTGTTCTCACGATAAATGTGTCTGCAAGTAAAAGATTCCAAAGTGAGAGTGACGTTCTGAATTTGTTCCAAAACAGAAGCAATCCTCCGACTGCTACAGATGTATGTGCCAATAACCCAATTAACCACATTCAAAGAGTCTCCAAAAACATTAAGTTTCTGGATAGATAGTTCCACAGCATAAGAAATCAACAGTTTGAGACTTAGAATCTCTGCCCAGTTGTTAGTTCCCCTCCCAAGACCAAAAGACATCACATAGTAGTGAACATGAGAAATATAAAGAACAGCCCCTCCCCCACATAGATCGTTTTGGCAGGCCCCATCAAAGAAACCCCATGGCTGGGATCTATCAATTTCCACAGGTTGAATAATACGAGGACAAGGTGCCTGACGAGCCCGCTTAAGAGCTAGGAATATCCCACAACTGTTAATTGCCACTTGAGCCGGAGTTCCTGGTTTGTCTTTGAACAGACCGCTATTGCACATGAGCCATATACCCCAGATCACCACCGGGGGAAGAGCTTTAAAGCCTTTCAATGCAACATTGTTTGTCCACCTTTTCCAAGCATCTTCAAACGTGTTTCCTTCCCATGGCAGAGGTGTTTTTAATATTCTGGATAAAATGCTCCAAACCTCCTTTGAGAATCGACACTGCAGTAACAGATGTGAAATAGTTTCTCCATATAGTTTGCATAGGTAACATCTGCTAGGACCGTGAAAGTTGCGTTTCTGCAAATTATCCCACGTCCGGATCCGATTTGCCAAAGTACACCACATGAAAAGTCTGGTTTTGGGTGGACAATGAAGTTTCCAGACCGTTTTCCACCACCAAACCAGATCTCTTGGCTCATAATTCTCACTAATCCACTGATACCCACTTTTAGGTGTGTAATTTTCGGACGAGTCCCCATCCCAGATAAGAGTGTCATCTTCCTCGGACAAGAAAATCTGCTCCCTGCAGAGTGCTCTTAAGTACTGTCTTAATTCATCCGCCAGCTCCACTCTTAAGCCGAATGAGTCTGGCCTTCTCCATACAGGTCTTCCCATCCATACATGCTCCACATCCGCTAACTGACTGAGAAAAAGTATTCCTTGTTGCCTCAATGCCTCAATCAAACCTACAGACAGTATGTGTTGTGCTTCACATCCTACCCATGGATCGCGACCAATCCTCACCCTATGTCCATTTCCAACATCCCAGGCCAGGTTATGCTCAATGACATCAAATGAGGTCACCAAGGCTTTCCAGATGACCGATCCACCACAATGTCCCTTATGAGGAGACCTAATCCAATCTTCCACATTGTCGGGCTCAACGTATTTCAGCAACATAACCCTAGCCCAGAAGCCATCGGACTTAATTAAACGCCATCCACACTTAGCAGCCAAAGCCTTAGAGAAGTGAAAAATATTCTTTAGACCCCACCCCCCCAATGCTTTTGGAGCTGCAATTCTGTCCCACCTCACCCATGGGGTAACGTGGACATCATCCTTTCCATTCCACAGAAAATTAAAGCATATCTTCCTTGCTGCTTCCAAAATCCCTTTAGGGATCCAAGCAAGTGACATCCAATATACCGGGATGGCTTCCAGCACCGTCTTAACAAGAACAAGCCTCCCTGCACGTGAGAGCCACCGAAAACTCCAGCACTTCAACCTCTTTTCCAGCTTTTCCAACAACCAGGTCCAGTCCTTTTTTAAGTAGTCATTAGGCTTCAAATTGAATCCCAGATATTTTAACCCATCCGATAGATTAAGAATCCTGAAAGGAAATGAGGTAGTATATAACATGTATTCCTCCTCCCTCAAAAGAGAGACAATGAGAGTGGATTTCCCCTCATTAATCTCCATTCCTGTTGCAGTTGAGAATAGTTTCAGGATCTCTTTGAGTCTTTCAGCGTCCAATCTAGAGCCAGAGCAAAAGATCAAAATATCATCCACAAAGAGCAGGTGAGTAAGAGAAAGGCTCGGCGCCACCATTATCCCCTCGAATTCTCCATCCCGTTTTGCTTCCTTGATAGCTCTACTCAGACTCTCGGCCACCAGCAGAAATAATAATGGAGAGAGAGGACATCCCTGTTGTAAACCACAACCATAATGAAAGAACGGGGTCGCTTCTCCATTCATTAAGACAGAGAAAGATATAGTAGTAATGCAGCTCATTATCCAGCGTATAAAGCCAATCTCAAAACCTAAATGGGTAAGCATGAGACGGATATACAGCCAGTTCACCTTATCAAATGCTTTGGACAAATCAATTTTGAGAATTGCTCCTTTTAGTTTTTTTGTCTTAATGCTATGCAACCCTTCCTGAGCAATTCCAATCGCCTCATGAATCTGACGCCCTTCCAAGAAACCAAACTGCTCTTCTGAAATGTGAGTAGATAGAATAGGTTTAAGTCTACTAGCAATCACTTTAGTGACTATCTTGTACACACAGTTACACAGTGAGATAGGCCGAAAGTCGTTTAAGGAGGAAGGAGTATCCACCTTAGGAATAAGTGCTATGAATGTGGAGTTGATGCTGGCTGGTACCCTGCCATTTCTCCTCAAATCCTCAACAAGTTCAAGTAGATCATTTTCGATGATATCAAAAAGAGCAATAAAAAATTCAATAGTCCACCCATCAGGCCCAGGGCTCTTATCTTTCTGAAAACTTCCCAAAACCTCCTTTAATTCCTCCCCAGTAATGGGGGCCATCAATTTCCTGTTATCCTCCGCTTCCACAAACCTTGGGAAAAGCTGGGCTACCCGAATCACCTCTTTAATATTCACTCTCTCACTGGCTTTAAATAGATCCCTGAAATGAGTAACCCCAACAGAAGCCAGCCCTTTGAAGGTAGACATAGAATTGCCTTCTACATCCTCAAGACTCCAAATAGTATTAGCAGACCTTCTTCCTTTTGCATAAGCATGGAAGAATTTGGAGTTTTCATCCCCACTTTCCAACCATATGGCCCTGCTTTTAAATCTCCAAGTCTCCTCGTTCTGAAGAAGTATTCTGTTCCTCTGATTTTCCAAAAGAGCTAAGTGGTCCTTAGACGTCTGAGAGCTGTAGCCACCACCCACCTCTTCAGAAATAGAGGCAATTTCTCCTTCAATTGTTTTAAGGACCCTATCGTCCCTCCTCCTCTTTTCAGCAGCCCAAGATTTTATGGGTTCATTAAGTGTTCTAAGATTCTCCGCAAAATGGAAAGCTGCTGAATGAATCGACTCAGTATGATAAGGTAAGCAATGCTACTATATCAGCTCCAAGAAAGTTGAATCTGCCAGCCAGACTTTGTTAAATTTAATAGGAGCAGGAGGTTTATTTGGACCATCTTTCATCTCCAAATATATTGGATCATGATCAGAGTTACCCCCCGATCCAATCCATTATCGTACAAAGAAAGTTGCCTCTACTAGATGCTCAGAAAGGAGAAAACGGTCCAACCTCTTTGCCACACTGTACAGTCCAATTCTCTTATTCCTCCAGGTTGGCTTCAATAGTACAGGTTCCACATCAATCCAATTACCTTCAACAAACTTCCGAACAAAATTTTTTGTAAGGGGATCCACATTGGAGTGCGGCCCCCAAACCTCCGCATGACCCAGAGAGAAATTTAGATCACCCCCCAATACCACAGAATCCCCGCTGAGCAGGTTCCTTCCCAATAGAGAGGTCCAAAACTTTTCCCTCTCACAGTAAGGGCCATAGATATTAACAATAGTAAAAATACGTTCAAAATCCATGAATTTGTATGAAATTCCCAAAACCGACTGCATCCCCCACCGGGAGGATACACACACCTTAGCCTCGTTCCAACCAATCACCAAACCTCCGGACCGACCCCTAGCATCCAAGGCTTCAAAACACCACCCAGGAAACCAAACCTTAAGCCTGTCAATAGCTTCATCACCACCACACATAGTTTCTTGTAAAAGCAGAACATCAGGATGCTCAAGGAGCAACATCCGTCGCAAGGCTGGTCTTTTGGAGGGACCAGCAAGACCTCGACAATTAAAAGACATAATCTTCATCACAACCCATCCTTATGGGCAGTCACTGCTCTAAGTGCCCTTTCAATTGAAAGTTGTGTTCCATTCCTAAGATCTGAGCATGCTCTGGTCTTAGCATGTGAGATGAAAGACTTCCTTCCTCTGGTTTTAGGTTGTTTAGGTTTTTCCTTCCCTAAACCTCCTCCAGTAGCTTTATTCATGGAGCGCAAAAAATAACCAGACTCCGAAGAGCCGGTGGGTGTAGAGGCCTCAGCCATCACTTGAACAAGTACAGGGGAGTCATCATGAGAAGCAGGGGAAGGACAGTCAATCCGAATGGTTTCCAACACAGGGGCAGATCCAACATTACCCTGTAGAGAAGGTAGAAGAGCCAATGACTTTGCAGAAATATGTAAATGCCTAAATCCATCCACCCAATCGAAACCAGGAAGAGATAAGTTGTTAATAAAAAGACCGAAGGAAGGGTTTATAAAGGGAGCAGAAAGAGTACCAGCCACAGTGTCTGAATCCCGAGACAGAGAAAGCAAGGAAATCTCCGATGTCTTGTCCAATGGCATAATGCGTTCGTTCTCTGCTGTGCCCGAATAAACATTCGTCTCAGGAACAATTCCATCCTCCTCCAGAATATTCTCGACTTCCACTACTTCAGTGGGAATCTCCTCAGATGGACGATCCATGTCCTGCTCTCCCAGCGCTTCTTCTCCCCATAATTCCCCTACCTCCTTCTCCACAGACCTCCTTTTCAAATTCTTGCCAATCTTCATACGAACCGGTAAAGAGCATTCAACAGCCGGGTGCCCATATTCATGACACCTTCTGCAACGATACGACACATTTTCATAGTCCAATGTTTGTGTGAAACAGTAAGGTCCCCATTTCAAATCCATGCAATCAAATAAACCCTCCCTTACATTTATGCTTACCAGAATCCTGGCCACCTTCTGGATTGCCGTTGTTTGGAATGAGAAATCGGCATCCAAATAAATTCCCAAAAGATTACCAATGCTCCTAAAATGATCCTCATCCCAATACTGTAAGGGTAGCCCAGGTAGCCTTACCCATAGAGGTATAGTATCCAATCTTTCACGGCTCACGTCAAACAACGGATTCCACGGCTTAAGTAGTAGAGGAGCCTTGAAAATCGACCAGTTCATGCTAAGCGCCCATACTGCATGTGCTTCAGAGTTAAAATGGAATGCAAACCAGCCTCCCGAAAGGCCCACAATCTGCGGAACATACCCACAATGTTCGAGCCAAGCACCGGTAGCCCACTGAATCATCGATTTAAGGGTCACCGCCCTACCATATACCCTGCCCACCAGCACAGATTTAACCATTTCTACTATCTACTGGAAGCCGATGTCCTCTCCCAGAGCGTAGTTCGGGGCTTTGCCCGTGTTCTTGATCCACCTCCTACTCGTCTTCGCCTGGGGACTCTTTGAACCCTCGAAACCTGCACCACAGCCTACAGCCTTCCTTGCCGAGTCTCCAGCTGGGCTAGAAAAGCCCCGATGTTCCGCCCAGTCCAGAGCCGTTGCACAGTTACCTCCCTGCGTGGCCCCGCTACCATACACCCTCGGTATATCCTCCCGAGTAATCGACACCCCGCTTAACTCCCGCACTGGAGTTTCATGAGAGCCGTCCGAAGAAATCAGGAAATCAGGAAGGTCTCCTATTCCCGCACTTACAGGTTCCGGAGATAGTGAGCACGGGACCTTAACACCCCAAATTGTTTCAACTCTGCCCGCCGATACAAACCCCTCACCATTCTTGTCCCAGAACGGAGATGCCAACAGGGAAGGTGCTGAAGAATACACCTGAGAAGCCCGCACAGCAGGAGGAAACAAACCCTCGGTCAGATGGTAATCCGCTACGCTGCCTCCACCAAAACCACCATCGCCGCTCATAAACCAAGAATCGCCAGGTGGCGAGCTCCAAATATCTCGATGCCGCATCGTGTCGCTGCCATAATCCACTTCATCCAACTGCTCCATACCGTGGTATTCGAGAAGCTACCGAATGGGAAAGTGGGGTAGAAAGAAAACAGTAAAAAAAAATACTTACCACCGTATCACCAGCTAAACTGACCTTGAAACCATTGCACTGCTGCCTAGGGAATATAATAGAGGGACCCAACATTTAAATAATCTTATCTCTCTTCAATTCCAATGGAATCACTTTAGCATTCATGGTGAAAAACAACACTACTCATGGTAGCGTTCTCCTCATAAATTACTGCGGATTGGTCTATTCCCCTTCCATGCAACATGCTCAACATAGGAGAAATTACACCCAACAAACAAGTTGATTCTTCCAACAAGAGGAAATACACCTAGTAAATAAGCCTAAATCCATCCGTAAGATAAAATGCCATCTCAAAGGGAGAAAATGCACAACATGTATATAATTTTTCTTGGCAAGAAAAGGAATTCACCCAGACAGTGGGGGAAATGATCAATAATGAGGGAAAATGCCCCAGATAAAAGGAATTTGTCCAGAACTGAGGAAAAATTACTCAGGTAGTAAGAAATTCACCCAACAAATGGTTCATCACAAAGTAATTAATCTAAAGATTAGTGAGAGGAGGTTGTATGGCATGGGGAGAGAAGGAAAATTCTAGGTAAGTATAACACACCAACTATATAGGAGAATAATTCATAACCAATTTTGAAACTGCCGAGATTATTGCAACAACTTCAAAATGGAGACCATTGATTTTAGGTACTATAAAAAGGGTATTATAAAATATATGTTGTATTTTCAGATGATAAAGGTCCTTGAATTTGAGAGGGAGGGTTATATCTGCTTAGGGATTGCAAATGCTAATAGATTATATATGTAAGTTACTAAGAAAATGGTTGTGAATTTCCTATTTACTTGATTCCAAAATTATGTTTTAAAGAATGCTTTCAAATGGTCAATCTTGATTCCTCTCTTCCTCAATCTTTTATCCTAGGGTGTCCTTTGAATCCTTATTTAGATCATGGGAGAAGGCTTACTATCTTCCATTAAATAAAAAAAACGTTGTTAAAATGGTTATGGTTGGCTCTTCCATAATTTATTAGTTGGAAACTATGGTTGGCAAGAAACCAATCAATCTTTCAAGGTTCCTATTCCTCCCCCATGCAGGTGGCTAGGCGTGCCAAATTTATGATGATGGAATTCTTCACAGAAAATGGAAGGATATTTCAAAGTAGGTCGAATCTCCTTCAAGAAGAAAAATAATGGCTTGATTATCTAAATATCAAAGATTCTAAAAATCAACTCTTAGTCCGCGAGGCAAGCTAGAGTAGGGAAATCAGACTGAGTGTAGATGAATTTAAAGAATGAAGTATAAGCAAGGGAGACATATATTGTTCTTTGATGGAGTAGCGAAAGGTAATCCCGGGGCGATAAGTGCGGGGGGGATGTTATTAGATCCTGGAGGAACAATGCAGGCACCATTCTCCTGGGGCCTAGGACAAGAAACTAACAATATGGTTGAGATCCTTGCTCTATTCCAAGGGATTAAAATTTTGAATAAAGAGGGAATAAAGGATGCAATAATAATAGGCGATTCGAGGATTATAATCAGATACTTCACCTCTAGTAGGTTGTTCACGAATATCAAAATAGATTGTATCCTTAGAAGAATTTGGAAGATTCTAGAATGTCATGTCCCTGGTCACCTTGGTGGCCTTTAGAGGCAATGGGAGACAACCCTAGAGTCACCTGCTAATAATAATAATAATTTTTTTTAAATCTCTCTGCTCCTACACATAGCTGCAACGACCAGTGGTCCGCAATCCGCAATCTGCAGTCGGAAGTCGGAACCGTGAATTTCAACTTCGACGAAATCGGACCTCTGACTTCCGCAATCTCCAGTGCGGAAATCAGAAGTCAAAACCCAAAAAATCCACCTCGTCGAATCACGCCTCCGACTTCCACAATCCGCGATGCGGAAGTCGGAAGTCGAAACCCCAAAAATCCACCTCGTCGAATCACATCTTCGACTTCCGCAATTCGGGATGTAAAATTCGGAAGTCGGAACCCCAAAATCTCAACTTTGAAGAATTGCTCCTTCGACTTCCGCAATCTGCAATCTGCCTTGCGGAACTTGAAAGCTGGGACCCCAAATTCACGAGTCCGGGAAAATCACTCATCCGACTTCCGCAATTCGCGTTGCGGAAGTCGGAAGTCGGAAACTCAGTTCACAACTCCGAGGAAAAATCACCTTCCGACTTCCGCAATCCACAATAGGCCTTACGGATTCGGAAAATTGGGTCCATAATGTATAACTCTGAAGGTTTGATCCTACGACCTTCGTAATCCGCAATCCGCATCGCGGGTTCAGAAGGTCAGGATCACATACCCCTGCTACTGCCAACTTCCCAAGCGGATAACTTTCTCATCCTAAGGCCATTTTTGGAAAATATGGTACCGTTGGAAAGCTCTCAGCGAGCACTATGCAATGGTGTGATCCCCTGCCATATCTGAGAAATATGAATTTGTCATTTTTCCAATGGAAGCATTGCCCCAAACTTCCTCAATACCTCTTTACCCCTCTGCAAGGAGTTCTGGTTGTATTTTGTCATGGCTTCCCACTTATCTGACCCACAGAGAGATCATGAAACACAACAAGGTTTGCCTAATTCCTTCCCCAAGTCCAAGTGATGTAATGCAGTCCATTTAGAAGTGTGTGCAATGCATAACAAACATGTATAGTGGAACTAAATTTGACCCATGCATCTACAACATGCAAGATTAGCAACACATTCAACACAAGTAAATGGTGAAGAAATCAAACATGAATCAACCTCATACTCGGGCTTATACATAGAATTTCTACTGATTGAATTCATCTGATCATTCCATTCAATTTACTTGAAATAATAGATAAACATACATAGGAAATTAGCATCATTGAACACCACAGAGAACACTTATCTTTAGAAACAAGTTGTCCAAGAAACTGGTTATGTGAGAACATCGTTCCACCCAACCATAGGTCTCTGTCTAGCCTATACTCTTTCAGCTGAGAGACCACCCCCGAGCTGGGCTATGTATCCACTAAGGAGGGCTAAATAGGCTCACTCATAGCCATGGATTCACAAAAACAGTCATGCTAAGCCAACATAAAATTGGGTTTATCAAGCATGCAAGGGACAAGGAGGATGATGATAAGCCAGTGAGCTCAGCCTCAGAGCTACATGCCTCTCAATTCACACTTAGATAGTCTTGACACCCACAATACCTACCGCACCCAACACAAGGAAGTATTCCCTTCACTGCTACACAGTCCCTCAGGCCATACCTTCCCTCTAGTGCTCTTTAGGGTGGGCATAGAAAGGTCCAAGCTAGTGTATCCTTGAGACTCTAGCATTCACTGGGTTTGTCAAGCAACCCTACCTTCCGTCCTATTCTTCTCTGTCATTTCCACTTGGGTTTTCTCAACTTCTATGGCCAAAACAACTCTATCCCATAGCTGGGTTCTCGGCCATCAACACATAGTTTTCTCATGGGTTTTTGAGTATCTCACACGCTGCAAATATGCCCTAGGTTTCAAACCAACGGATCCCCTGCTAGATTGATCTTCCCACCTGAAATTCTGGGCGGATTCGGCACTCCAAATCGGGGTTCTTCACAGAATCACAATTTCCTTCTTTCTTCACTGCTCGGCTCTCTATTCTCCCTGTAAAAATCCCCGCGCTAGTGCCTAATGGAATGGGGATCAAGGAATGCAAATTCCCAGGGGTAGAGTGACTTGTGGGTCAAGGTAAACAGAGCCCCATACCCTGCCATCCGAAATTTCAGGGTTTTCCCACACTCCATTGACCTTATGAACAGTTTCTTCAACCACCTTCTACAACAGAATTAAATGTCAGCAAAGAAGGTTAAAGGGGTTCTAAAGATGACATTTGGAAATCTATGGTCCAATCCCACAACCCCCTCACCTCTCCCTAGTGGATACACATGGCCCCCTCTTATTAGTTGTCTCCATGGTAAGTTTATTTGGTATTTTTATTACAATATTAATATTTACATCCTTTACAATGTCCCATGGCTTAATATCACATGGACAACATAATGTCTAATACTTGCCTTTTACATAAAAACCAAGCATCCACTAGTAGGTCCTTGTCCTTGAGATCCATGCTAGGGAAACATACATCGCATGTATACAATATTTACATTGAAAGCCAAATATGCCCTAAGGGTCAAAATGGGGATGTTACATTTTCCTCCCCGTTAGAACAACACCATCCTCGGTGTTCTCAAAACTAAACAAAAATGGGAATGCCTCTCTCATGGCATCCTCCAGCTCCCATGTAGCCTCATCGGGACTAAGGTGCTTCCATTGCACCTTCACCTGTCTGATAGCTCAGTTCTGGAGCAATGTGACCTTCTTGTCGAGGATGCGCATAGGATCCACTTGGAACTCTCCCCTGGTTCCACCTGTATCACATTCCAATCAATTATGTGATTATGATTATGTGCATATTTCTCAAGCAAAGAAACATGGAAAACATTATGAGCTCTCATGTTAGCAGACAATGCAATTTTATATGCAACTGGTCCTATCCTATCAAGGACTTCAAATGACCCACAATATCTTGGTGCCAACTTGGCGCAACTCCCCAACTTTAGGGAACTCTTCCTTGGTTTCACTCTCAAATAAACATGATCCCCAATCTTAAACTCCTTATGCACTCTTTTCAAATCTGCATAACTCTTTTTCCTGTCCCGAGTTGCTTTTAAATTCTGCCTATTTTTAACAATTTCTTGTTCCATTTCCTTGATCATCTATGGTCCAAGCACTACCCTGTTCACCGGACTATACCAATTCATTGGAGTCCTGCATCCTTTGCCATACAATACCTCAAAAGGACTCATCCCCAATGATACTCAATGTCCATTATTGTATGCAAATTCTACCAAGTGTAGGTAGTCCTCCCACTTGGATGGTTTATCCATCACATACATTCTCAGCATGTCTTCAAGGACCTGATTCACCCTCTCAGTTTGACCATCTGTTTGAGGATGATATGTTGTACTAAAATTTAGCTGAGTTCCCAATTCCTGAAATATTCCCTTCCAAAAATTGGATGTGAACTTTACATCTCGGTCTAAAATTATTGCCTTGGGCAATCCATGCAATCTGAATATCTCCTTCATGAAAATATTTGCTATGTCACTTGTCTTGTGAGTGGACTTGACTGGAATAAAGTGAGATACCTTTGATAGCTTGTCCATCACTACCATAATTGAATCATGCTTTCTCACTGTCATTGGAAAACCTGTTATAAAATCCATAGAAATTACTTCCCACTTCCATTCCGGAATGGGCAAAGGCTGCAACAATCCTGCTGGATGTTGATGTTCTGCCTTGACTTGTTGGCATTTTTGACACCTAGAAATGTATTCTGCTATGTCCTTCTTCATCCCATGGCAAACATATTACTTTCTTGTTGTTGTTATTGTCTTTTAATATCCTGGATGTCTAGAGTATGGAATTTGATGTATTTCATCCATCAATAACATCTTTAAACCTGCATAGTCTGGAATATACAGTCTAGTACCCTGATACAGGAGAATATAATCTTCACCAAGCTAATACCCTGCACCCTTTTCATCTATATTTCTCTGCTGCAAATTCTCTTTAATTTGAAGGTAAGTTCCATCACTGGTTTGGGCTCCAATAATTCTTGCCTTCAAATCTGATTGGCACACACTTAATGCTGCAACATGAAACTTTATGTTGAGAGCATCTGCAACCTTATTCTCTTTCCCTTTTACATGCTTTATTTCAACATCAAATTCATAGAGAACTTCCATCCACCTAACTTTCCTAGCATTCAAGTTTGGCTGGTCGAACAAATACTTCAAGCTCATGTGGTCTATCCTAAGCTCAAAACTTCTTCCCAACAAATAATGTCTCCACATCTTGAGAGAATGTACTATGGCTGCTAGTTCTAAATCATGCGTGGCATAATTCTTTTCATGCTCTTTTAATTTCCTTGACTCATAGCAAGTCACAAATCCTTCTTGCATGAGTACTCCACCTAACCCTTCAATGCAAGCATCTGTGCACACTACAAAATCCTTTCTTGGATCTGCAATCTTCAAAACAGGAGCGCTGGTAAGCAACTTCTTTAACTACTGAAAGCTTCTCTCACATTTTTCAGACCATACAAATTTAACATTCTTCCTCTGCAATGATGTAATTAGATGATCTATCTTGGAGAATCCTTCAATGAACCTTCTATTATATCTTGCAAGACCCATAAAAGACCTAACATCTGTAACATTCCTTGGAGTAGGCCAATCCATTATGGCTTCAATCTTTTCTGGATCCACTGCAATTCCCTCTTTTGAAATGACATGACCCAAATACTGTACCTTCCTTTGATAGAAATCACACTTGCTCAGCTTTGCATACAACTGGTGTTCTCTAAGAACTTGCAACACCATTTTTAGATGTTCATCATGCTCTTCTTCATTTATTGAATAAACAAGAATGTCATCCAAGAATACTATCACAAACTTATCCAAATACTTGTTGAAGACATTATTCATGAGACACATGAATGTAGCAGGTGCATTGATAAGACCAAATGGCACCACTGTAAACTCATAATGACCATATCTTGTCCTGAAAGCTGTCTTGTGAATGTCTTCTTCTTTTATCTTCACTTGATGATAGCCAGACCTTAAGTCAATCTTTGAAAACACTCTAGCTTCCTTCATTTGATCAAACAAATCATCAATTCGTGGCAATGGGTACTTATTCTTGATTGTCACTTTATTTAGCTGCCTGTAATTAATACACAGCCTTAAAGTCTCATCCTTTTTCTTGACAAATAACATCGGTGCTCCCCAAGGAGACACACTAGGCATGATATACTTATTGTCCATTAATTCTTGTAGCTGCATCTTTAACTCTACCAATTCTGGTGTGCTCATTCTATAAGGAACTTTGGAAATTTGTGTTGCTATTGAAATGAGATCAATGGTGAAATCAATATCTCTCTTTGGTGGCAGTCCGGGCACTTCATACGGAAACACATCTTTGAACTCTTGAAACAACTGGAAGTCTTCTATCCCTGGTCCTTGGTCCTCTAGTGAATCTGATATATGCACTGCATATAATTGGAAACCCCTCTTATAAAACGTTTTCAACTGTAAGGCTGAAATTTGTCTTACTCAAACTTGCTTGGGAATTCCCCTTACCAATCGGGATCTACCCTCTTCATCGATGCATTTAAGTACCTTTCCATAACAATCAATCTTGGCTCTATGCCTTTCCATCCAATCCATACCAATTAGAGCATCATAAGATCCTAATGGTAGGACATTCAAATTTACATTTGTGAGTAATCCATTCAACTCCATGCGGTACTCCATCACTACTTCACTCACTTTTCTCTTGGTCCCTGTGGTTAATTGAACTAGCCAAGACTCACTGTGCTTCATAAGTTTCTAAGAGAACAACCTTCAACCACTTTTGGAGAAACATAACTATGAGTAGATCTAGGGTCAATCAAAACATAAATGGATTGATTAGCAATCTTACCTTCAACTTCCACCACTGCTGACTGATGGTCTGCTTGATTATTATCCAACGCTGCATAGATCCGAGGCGCTGCCCTTGCCATATCCTCCACTGTAGCTGCTCCTTCTAAGTTGTGCAAACTTCGGGGATTCTCCCTCCGATGTGGACATTCTTTAAGCACGTGGTTTCCTCCACATCCCCAACACTGAAGTGACCCTCTTAATGCTTTTTCTGCTACAATTGTTGGCTTGTTCCCACTTCTTGCTTCCTGGCCCCATGGAAAATTTCTTGGTTGACTTTTGAATGGTGGCTTGAACCCACTTTTGCTTTGATCAAACCTCCCATTGGGATTTCCCTTCCATGCTGGGTGAACCTCTACCTCTTGGCTAGTCTTACCTTCTCCATCAAATGTGGGAGGCCTTGCCTTCCTAAATTCTCCCCGTGGAATTCCTTTAGATCTGTTTCTTCCTTCAAACCTATTAGAAGTATGCCTCGGGCTTCTTTGAGGGCCTCTTGAGTCACACAACTGGCTAGAAGAAGATCTTGAGGAGGTCTTGCTGCGCTTTTTGCTCACAGAACTCTTTCTTGGGCTTGGATTCCTCTTCCTAGAATGTCCTCTAGAGCGACTTTTTGCACCCCTTCCTTCTTTACCTACATTGCTTGGGTTGGACCCAAGGTTTACCCTCTGCTGCATATCAGTGAGGCTCTGCAAAATAGCAGCATTGAGCTGATTTTGTTCTTCCTGAGCCTTCATCAACCTTTCATTAAAGCTTATCATGGTTTCAACCAAATTCTGGGGAGTTATTTGCTCCCTTCTCCTATTGGATTCAGTCTCCGCATGATTTGCTTGCATATTTTCTCCTAGCACATCTTCATCATGCTCATAAGGATCCCGGGCGTCATTCATGGTCACCATTTTCCTTTAGAGTTTTCTTTCCCCTGCCTGCTGCTCTCTGTTACACTATTCAAATGCTATCAACTGCAAACACTGTGCATTATAGAGATGTTTATTAGACATCATATAAAACATAAAACATCCATTTTTAACAGAAATAAACTCATGGAATAATTTATAGAGCTATTATGCCTTCTACTTTGGCCCAAACAGCCCCAGTGCTGCAACCTTGGGGCTCTGATACCATTCTGTCATGTCCCTGGTCACCTCGGTGCCCTTTAGAGGCAATGGGAGACAACCCTAGAGTCACCTGCTAATAATTTTTTTTTTTAAATCTCTCTGCTCCTACACACAGCTGCAATGACCTTCGGTCCGCAATCCGCACTCCGTAGTGGGAATTTGGAAGTTGGAACCGTGAATTTCAACTTCGACGAAATTGCACCTCCGAATTCCGCAATCCGCAATCCACAGTGCGAAAATCGGAAGTTAGAACCCAAAAACTCCACCTCCTTGAATCACGCCTCCGACTTCCGTAATCCGCAATCTGTGATGTGGAAGTCGGAAGTTGGAACCCCAAAACTCCAACTCGTAAAATCATGCCTCCGACTTCTACAATCCGCAATCCTCCTTGCGAAAATGGAAAGTCGGGACCTCAAATTCACGAGTCCGGGAAAATCACTCGTCTGACTTCCGCAATCCGCAATCCGCGTTGTGGAAGTCGTAAGTCGAAAACTCAGTTCACAACTCTGGGGAAAAATCACCTTCTGACTTCCGCAATTCGCAATCTGCTTTGCGGATTCAGAAATTCGGGTCCAAAACATATAACTCTGAAGGTTTGATCCTCTGACCTCCGTAATCTGCATTGCGGGTTCGGAAGGTCGGGATCACATACCCCTGTTACTTCCAACTTCCTAGGCGGGTAACTTTCTCATCCTAAGACCATTTTTGGAAAATCTGGTACCATTGGAAAGCTCTCAGCGAGAACTATAACATGGTGTGATCCCTTGCCATATTTGAGAAATATGAATTCGTCCATTTTCCAACTGAATCATTGCCCCAAACTTCCTCAATACCTCTTTACCCCTCCGCAAGGAGTTCTAGTTGCATTCTATCATGGATTCCCCCTTCATCTCACCCACAGAGGGATCATGAAACACAACAGGGTTTGCCTAATTCCTTCCCCAATTCCAAGCGATGCAATGCAGTCCATTTAGAAGTGTGTGCAATGCATTACAAACATGTACAATGGAACTAAATCTGACCCATGCATCTACAACATGCAAGATTAGCAACACATTCAACACAAGTAAATGGTGAAGAAATCAGACATGAATCAGCCTCATACTCGGGCTTATACATAGAATTTATACTGATTGAATTCATGCGATCATTCCATTCAATTTACTTGAAATAACAGATAAACATACACATGAAATTAACATCATTGAACACCACAAAGAACACTTATCTTTAGAAAGAAGTTGTTCAAGCAACATGCTATGTGAGAGCAACGTTCCACCCAACCATAGGTCTTTGTCCAACCTATACTCTTTCACCTAAGAGACCACCCCCGAGTTGGGTTGTGTATCCACTGAGGAGGGCTAAACATGCTCACTCATAGCCATGGCTTCACACAAACAATCATGCTAAGCCAACATACAGTTGGGTTTATCAAGCATGAAAGGGACGAGGAGGAGGATGCTAAGCCAATGAGCTTAGCCTCATAGCTACAAGCCTCTCAATTCACACTCAGACAGTCTTGGCACCCACAATACCTACCACACCCAACATAAGGAAGTAGTCCCTTCACTGCTACATAGTCCCTTAGGCCATACCTTCCCTCCAGTGCTCTTCAGGGTGGGCATAGAAAGGTCCAAGTTGCTGGATCCTTGAGACTCTATCCTTCAATGGGTTTGTCAAGCAACCCTACCTTCTGTCCTATTCTTCTCTGTCATTTCCACTTGGGTTTTCTCAACTTCTATGGCCAAAACAACTCTATTCCGTAGCTGGGTTCTTGGCCATTAACACAGGGTTTTCTCACGGGTTTCTGGGTATCTCACATGCTGCAAATCTGCCCTAGGGTTCAGACCAACGGATCCCCTGCTGGATTGATCTTCTCACACAAAATTATGGGCGGATTCAACACTCCAAATCGAGGTTCTTCACAGAATCGCGATTTCCTTCTTTCTTCACTGCTCGGATCTCTGTTCTCCCTGTAAAACTCCTTACGATAGTGCCTAATGAAATGGGGATCAGGGAATACAAATTCCTAGGGGTAGAGTGACTTGTAGGTCAAGGAAAACAGAGCCCCATACCTTGCCATCCGAAATTTCAAGGTTTGCCCACACTCCATTGACCTCATGAACAGTTTCTTCAACCACCTTCTGCAGCAAAATTAAATGTCAGCAAGGAAGGTCAAAGGGGTTCTAAAGATGACATTTGGAAGTCTATGGTCCAATCCCACAACCCCCTCACCTCTCCTTAGTGGATACACATGGCCCCTTCTTATTAGTTGCCTCCATAGACAGTTTCTTTGGTATTTTTATTGCAATATTAATATTTACATCCTTTATAATGTCCCATGGCTTAATAACACATGGATAACATAATGTCTAATACTTGACTTTTACATAAAAACCAAGCATCCACTAGCGGGGCCTTGGCCTTGATCTCCACACTAGGGAAACGTACATCGCATGTATACAATATTTACATTGAAAGCCAAATATGCCCTAAGGGTCAAAATGGGGATGCTACATAGAAACTCTGGGGGATTGACAATTCTTTCACATCCTCAGAGCGAACAACATGGAATCATACCGGCTGACAAATCTTGCCTCGACCCTCCTCGAAGGATCTCTCCAGTTCTCTAATGGAAGGTGGTTTTTTGAACCAATTCCTTAGCTCATTAAAGCAAAAATATGAACTCTTGGGAGAGCATCATACGAACACTAGTCATGGTCCCATGAGATCGTGAGGAAATCGGAGGCCAAACACAAACATGGTGATGTGTTAGTGTTGCGAGCATGTGCCCCTCTCTGCATGATCGTGTGACGGGACATGAGAGGGCGGCGAGTTGTCTAGGGAAGATATACACACGACTCCTCATCTCATCATTAAAAGCTTCACCTGAGCCATATCTTCCACTGTTAATTGGGATCATTATGGAATGGGGTGGTGAATTAAATCGATAGGACAAGCTTGGCCCTGGGTACATTTGAACTCAATCTTCTCACTCTTCACCAACTCCTATGCTAATCATTGAGATTCATGGGGTTTTTGTTCTTAATCATCTCAATCCTTGTAACAAGGCTCGTCGTTATGAATTTTTTTAGGCAATTCCGAGGAAGGAAGAGGTGCTCTTTGTGAGAATCCAGTTTGGTGAGTGCAGGTTTGGTGGATTGGTTTGGCAGACGTTTGTCTTTAGTGTTGCTCTCCTGGGGCAACCGAAACCTCATTACTTTAGCGTCACGATGACTAGTGTTGGATGGACAAACGAGGAAGATTGTTATGCAACTCACGGTCTCTGTAGATTGAATGCAAGCCATAGGAACCTCAAAAGAAAGGTGCACCATGTGCATTAAGACTTGAGGAATCGAGATAGGAGGTTGGAAAATTGGCAAGACGCAAAGGATCAAGCTCACGCTGTGGAGAGAGGGGTTGTGCAGTACTAGTTAGCCATCCTCGGAATTAACATGGAACACCAAGAAGCTAGGAACGCATAGTTGGAGGCTTCAATTATTCAGTTGGAAGAGGAGGCTCTGCAGGTGTCGCAACAAAAATTGAATGAAAAGGAGGCCGCTGAAGAATCTGCCACCTGCCTGCCAGATGTGAAGCTCGAGGCCCAGGTTCCCTAGAAATTTACCTGATGTTTAGTTATGTTCCGTCAATGTAGTTTTTTGCTAGACCAGTTTGTGGGACTTTATAGTTTTCAATATAAGTGTATCAGGTGTAGGCTTAGTCAAGACTTTCCTAAATTTAGCTAGTCAGAGATATAAATTGTTTTGAAAATTCAAGCTAAACGACAATTTTGTACTGTGAAGCTATGTAATGCCAAGGGACTCTCCCTCCCCTTTAATATAAATTTTTTTATCCATTCAGTCAAAAAATAATATTTGATTCGATGAAAACGACATGAATATATCATTTTATACACATATTTTTGTAACAATTTAATGTGCGATAACGATGCAAGTAAAATATATCATTAAATTATGTTTAAATAGAAAATACATAGAATTTAAAAAGGAAATTTATAAAATTTATAATGTCTTTAAAATATATATTCTCAATTTTTTTTCTATAATGAATTTGAATTCTGATTCGGTAATAATGACATGAATATATCATTTTATATACATATTTTTGTAACAATTTAAAGTTAAAGTGTGACGAGGATGAGCAAAGTAAAATATATCGTTAAATTATGTTTAAATAGAAAGTACATAAAATTTAGAAAAGAAATTTATAATATTTATAATGTTTTTAAAACATATATTCTCAACTCTTTTTCTATAATAAATTTGAATTCAAATTTTATAATCATAAAAAGAGAATAAAGAGAATAAGCAATTTGATCTTAAATTTTATTATTATATAATATTAAAAATTTAATTATTATTATTTAATTAAAAATAAATTAATGTCCACCCACCAGGAAAGTTATTAATTTTGGATATTTAATATGAATTTGCCTATAACCTTTACGCTCATTAAAATAAAAAATTTACAATGTCATGCTTCATCCCTAGTAACAAGTATATTTTAGTAAAAAATAAAATTTTAAACTTACAATGAAATGCTCCATCCCAACATGTATATTTTGTCGAGAAAAAAACAAATTTTTAATTTTGAGTTGGCAAACCATATATTTTTTATAATTGTGGAGCACACAATCATCAAATTCCTAATTGTGTAAAAATGACAAGGTTTACAATATAGATACAAACATTTGAATGCCAGGTAAGGTTAATTTCAACCTTACGTGAGAAGATTGTAGTTGAAATAGCGGCCAACTGGTATTTTGACTTGGCTACAGCCTCTACATCTCCATGTCCGTGGCATTTTGACATTGGGTCATCCTGCACATACCCAGATCAGAATTTAATGTCTCTGGCTGGATCTCGGGAAACCCCAAAAATTGTAACATGATTCAGGAATAGGCATGTTTTAGCCCTGGCAGCAGAGGATATAGCATAGAGAATGCTGCCCTCCTTGAGACGACACCCAATAGCGGAGGCTACTCTGGACTGCCCTCCGTTGGTTTCTCAAACCAATTTCTAAAATGGGTTCAATACAATCCACCGCCGAAGACCCAGAAGAAGAAGAAATTGAAGAAGAGGAGGTAGCAAGGCTGCAACACAATCAAGATAGGCAACCAAGGAAGGTCCTGGAACAGGAGCCCGAGGTTCTTCCATGTCATCCTTCTTCGTCCCCTCTATCTCCACAGTTATCATCTGCTGGGACTCCATATCTGGGCTCTTCGGTTCGAGTTTGGGACCCATACCATGTTCTGTCACAGGGCCATTTGCCACCGGTGAATCACACAAATTCCCTGCATCACCATGATTACCATCATTCCAATGGCGGTTTTGATGTGTTTGAGGAGGATCTCCGCACAGAGGTGTACTTGATCCACCATGCAGAGAGCACTTTGAATGAAAGGCCAGATTTGATTGCAGGCAGATGTCCCTCAGCGACTTTGACGGCTAATGGGAAGAGGCAGGCCAGGGCTTTGGCTGTGTTCCTGAATTCACAGGGGCTTCGGTTTGATGAGGTGTATTCTTCTCCTCTGGAACGCACCAAACAAACCGCATTGTTTGTCTGCCAGGTATGTTTGTAGATTTCAATACTTGTTTTTGTGTTGTTAGATTCTTAACCTCGTGATCCGGAAGTTATGTTTAGACGCTCCTACTGCATTAGGATTTTTCAATGGTTGAATGACAATGAGCAGTACAATTCAGTACTAGTAGGGTCTGCCCTCTATTCCGGGCATGCAGAGGCAGACTAATTGGCTTTTACCTTTCACCCTCTATCCCCTCCCCTCCAAGCAACTTTGTTGGATCTTTTGGGGAAAGTGATTTCGAGAGTGTCTTGGGTCACCCATATCACTATGAGTAAAATTGTCAACATATAGATTGCGAGGATCAAAATTTTGGAAACGGGTAGTGCAGACCTCCCCAACAATGGAAAGAATGCAGGTTCCCATAAACATAAAATTATGTTTGAGCCATGAGCTTAACTAGCCGAGCTCAAATAAAAAAATTAATATATTTGAAATCTGCAACTATATATCATGATTGCATGGTTTGCAAATGTATTCATTCCTCAGTGTTTCTAGGATTTGATTCTCTCTCTCTTTCATGTTAGAAGTTATGTGAGTTGGTTTTGAGTTTGCCAGTGTTTTTCGTCTTTCATTTTAAGTTGATAATAGTATCCGAGTATAATTTTTTGTTTGTTTATTCTTAGTCCCCTCAGGCCTATCACTTTTTCAGGCCGATACATATCTTATTATCTCAGCATTGTGTAAGTTTGTTTCTGCAAAGATTTTAGGTTAGTAGAAATGGTTAGTTAGTAGCAATTGCTCACAAATGGTGGTCAAATTTATATCCAAGGAGTCTCTGCTTGTGAATCCAGGTCCCCAAGATTCTCAACCTTGCTTGGAGTGGTTTAAGACAAGAAATCCAGTTGGCTTGACAAATATTGAAACGTTTTGTGGCATATGCATTCCTTGAAGGTTACATGCTATGTCTTCCATCTGTTGAAACTAATATCAAGTTTGTTTGAATTTCAATATACAACACAACAATATAGGCCCAATGCCATTAGCGGAATGGACATTAGCACTCAGATTATGCACCTCTGTTGTGGTTTATTGTGGTTGTCTGCTTTGTTTTGCTTACTTTGATAATTTCAACATTGCTATTGATAGCTTACATGAGAAATCAGGTTTTTGCCCAACTTTCTTACAGATTTTCCTGTCTCTTGGATAAATTGAGGTTGTGCTCGTGATTAGTATCTTCCTGTTGTAAACCAGTGGTTGTGATTTCAGTACTATATAATAATGATTCCTTGGGTGAATTCCCTTTGAAAGGGTGAATCTCGGCTGCTAATTACTGAGAGTCAATTTTTTGTTGGTTGCCTGATTCTCAATTATTGATGCAGGAACTAAATATACTGGAGGAGAAGATAGTGTGGTCTGATGAGCTGATAGAAATGAGTGAGGGGCAGTGGGAAGGCTGCCATTCTTCAGATATTTACACTCCTGAAATGGTCAACATTATCAACAGATCTCAGCCTGACTTTTGTGCCCCAGGTGGGGAGTCTCAACGGCAGGTGGAATTCCGTATGGTAGAATTTTTGAACAACAAGGTGCTAAAGCAGTGTGAGAGGTCAAAGCAGAGGGATTTTGCACAGTTTCAGAATGAAATCAAGGGCTATAACAGTCACAGCGCATTAATGCAAGTTCATCCAATTGAAGATGGGGATGGATCAACTGTTTCACAATGGGAATTGCTTAATAGACAGAAATACCCAACTAGAAGAAAGTCTGGTAAAAGCAGGCTGCAGTTTGTAACAATGGGAGACAATGAGACTGAGGATGAGCTGTCTCCTAGAGACAGACATAGGCAGCGAGAGGAGCAAGACAGAAGGCGGCCTGATTTGGTGGGTATTTTTACTCATGGGATGGCAATAAAGTGTCTTCTCACAGGCCTGCTTGGGTCAAGCCCACTTATGACTGACAAACTCTGTATAGATCATTCCTCCATGACGGTGCTGTGCCATTCTTCAAAAACGGGATGGCAGGTCCAGAGGGTCAATGATACTGCACACTTGAGGCTTCTGTATGACAAATTGTTTCCTCACTGATGTTTTTCCTTTTCTTCCAAATGATAAGTCATGTCAGATAGTTGCGGCTCTGATGTGGTAAGTTTTAATTTATCAAGTGTGCAAGAGAGGGAAGTGGGCATCGATTTTTTATATATTTTGTATTATCCAGAGGTAAATACATTGTATCTATCATTGATTGAATGACCTCTGTACAGCTAGTTTCAGTATTTGATATTTGTGAACTTGCATTAGTTTAGTATGCACTTGAAGAGGATTTGTGGAGCTTTAGAATAGTCAAAGCATATTAATATATTCTTAAATCGAAGATGATATCTTTCAGTTGTAGCCGCTCAAGGATGCTATCATGTTATGTACTTTTGATTATTTTATGGGCCCTCAAATTGAGGTGTTTTCCTTGGTGTGCCTATATCCATCTCGTCTGTGACTCTGTCCGCTTTAACTCCATATGTGGGGAGATGGATGCTGTCATTTTATACACTTCTGATTATTTTATGGGCCCTCAAAGTGAGTTGTTTTCCTTGTTGTGCCTATATCCATCTCGTTTGTTGTCATAAACTCCATATATCAGGGGATGGATGCTGTCATTTTATATACTTTTGATTATTTTATGGGCTTTCAAAGTGAGATATTTTTCTTGATGTTCCTATACCCACCTCCTGTCCTCTTTAGATCCATATGTGGGGAGATGGAAACTTTTGTACTAAAAGTCCATTAACATGAGAGACAGTTTCCTGTAAGTGGAGATACTTCTAAGTTTGTGGAAGATTCTCAGAGGCTTACAATGCCTTTCGGTTAGTTATTGAAGACAGTGGTTATTTCATCTGAACAAGTGAAAACATTGATTTTGAAGTTTCTTCTAAAATGTTATTACTCGATTTATGATCTTACTTTTGGACTGGTAGATGTCCATGCTAGCTTTAGTGTAAACTTTGTTTTAAAGTGAAGGACAAAATGTTCTAGAATCCTGGAGTTTCATGACATGTATATGTTTTGCAAATGCAAGACTATACTGCAGTTATTTTCACTAACTGCCATCCTTAGCTATAGTTTGCCTGAAATTGAGTTGTAACTGTAAGCATCTATGTCCTAATTAAGCTGAGGCCAATCCACATTTGCTTCTTATGTAGTGTTATCTTGGTTGTTCCTGTTGTTGAAAACATTCTTCAGCTTGCGTTGCTGCCTTGGTTAAAAAAAGACTGCTTTATATCCCTTTGTGAAGGATGTTAAATTGCTCATGAATGATGGCTTAATGAACTTGTTCGTGTAGCTTTAATTTGTAGTCCTTTATATCATATCGTGAGGGATCATTTGGTTTTGCCTTGTGCTGTGCTGCCATTTGATGAACAATTTCTTTAACTAGACATGTTTCTAGCCCCTTTGTTGATGTAGGGAAACCAACTACGGGAGGTCAAACATGTTCCCTCACACATACACACACACGAGCTCCACACCTGCCGTTGTTTGAACCTGATTGTTTGCATGGTAGCGCTCTGTCCCAACCATTAAACCACAGCCTAGTTGGAGGTCAAACATGTTCCCTCACACATACACACACACAAGCTCCCCACTTGCCGTGGCTTGAACCTGGGTTGTTTGCATGGCAGCGCCCTGTCCCTATATATATATATATATATATATATGCTAAGTAACAGGACACGTCCCTCTAGGGCCAAGTGTCCCGTGGGCCACGTTTGGGCACGGACACGACTGCCCCACGTGGGGGACACGACTTTTTTCGTGTCCTGATTTCGGGACACTCGTGTCCTGCCTCTGCACATCGTGTCCCAATTCCAGGACACTCCAGGACACGTGAACACTAAAATTAACTTTGAAATTATTGTTCAAGCTTTTGTAATTTGTGATGGTCCTATATTTTATTGATGCTAAAAGGTTTCTCATAAGTTCCACCTCATTTTTTATCTTCTTAAGCCTTCCTAAAACGCACACTAACATGATAACAGCCACAAAGTCTAACATTTAACTTCCATAGCCTCGAGAGTTCATCAGTTCCATAAAACACTATTGTCTTCTTCACTACTGAGTGCAAAACTTGCATTGCTTGGCCAATTTACATTGGTAACTGTGAAATAAAACATTATGACAGTCCATACCATTCTTAATGGTTTTAACTTTTAGGAGTTTATTCATCTTTTGAATGAAAAAATAATCTCCCAAATTCATATGGGAATTGAAAAATAAAGCTTCAAGGCAATCTATTAGTCTATTTGGCATTTGCCAGTGCCCAGTGGCATTCCAACATCTATGTAATACATTTTGATTTTGATGATTTAATGAGAAATATGGTTTCGACATGCATCTATGTGTCTCATTGTGATTTGTGAATGACAAACGTGTTGTGAATTGTGAATGACAAATGTGTAATCATTAATGTGTTTTGATTCTAATTTCTATTGAATATTTGTAAATGTTCTAGTTTCTAAATTTTATTGGATCTATATGTCTATATTTTTAAATTGTAATATATTTAAAAATATATATATATGTATATAAAACGTGTCCTACGTGTCCTGATTCCGGGGGTCACCGTGTCCCGTGGGGACACTCGTATTTTGGGGACACTCGTGTCCCGTGTCCTCGTGTCATGTGACTTAGTATATATGTATGTATGTATGTATGTATGTATGTATTGGATTGTCTTGGTCTTTCATACATTAGTTTTACTTTTAGCTCATTGAAGAGATGCTGTAAGGCACTGCTATATATATATATATGTATTGGATTGTCTTGATCTTTCATACATTAGTTTTACTTTTAGCCGATTTGAAGAGACATTGTAAGGCACTGCTATTTTCAATCATTAGCCTAACAAAGAAATTTTTGTAGCTATTTCAAATTTGATCACATCTTCCATTTTTTCTGATTGTATTTTTACGACACATTTCTTGTGCTTTATGGAGTACCATCCCCTACACCATTCTCTGAAATTGTGGGGGAGGGGGTTTCTCTAGTTTCTCCTGAATTTGCCCCCCCAGCTGTTGCATGCCAAAGTCCCTGACAAATGCTATACATAGATTTTAAAACACTGTGCAATGTTGCAAGTATATCCTCTCCACATAAGGGAGGATAATGACATATTCATAAAAACACTTAACTTTAGTTGAGGTGTCTCTAGTAGTAGTGTGCTTAAAACAACGTAGTTCGCATAAGTTTGTAACAACTATTTTCCATACCCACAACTAGGTTGAAATAGAAAGCTTAATTGTAGGGCACTGATCAAGTACAAGGGATGATTGATATAGACATTTGTGTGTGGACCTTGCATGCCTGCATTTTGAATTCTTGAAGTGAGTGTGTGCTAGGTTATCAATTGTGGTCATCCCTTGGATAGGGTATTAATAATGGACATCCCCTGTATAAACTCATCCTACGGTGGTAGAGAAAAGGAAGAATAAAAACTTGTAAAAGACTATCCACCCAGAGAAGGGAATTCGTGTTATCCATCTCTGTTTCAACAACTATGATGCACATCAATGAAACTTGCTGCCCCCCTCGATGCTTACGACAAATTCAACTTGCTAAATGAGCTGGACAGTAATGGAGTAAATACAAAAAATAATCAACAAGACACCGACTAAATAATGTATGCAAAGTTCCAAGTAGCTAATGTAATCGAATAATTGGAATTTCATTTTTACCAGTGCACAACTTGAAGATTCAAATATCAAACAACTCCTAGCTTTTCTGTATAGAAAAATGTCTTTTTATTAATATACAATTCTTTCAAAGGTGATCCATATACATTCAAGGTAGCAAGAGAATGGTTGCCTTGATCAAAACACTATTCAAAATTACTATTTTGGCCATCACAGTGAGTAATATGGCACATTAGCAAACCTATCATATTATTCAGAACAACAAATATAGCTAATTACATTCAATACATATTTTAAACCAACACAAACAATACCTTTAACGATTTAGGCAAAAGATTGTTGGAGTAGGTCAGATTTCTTATTTGTCAGAAGGCATTGTCACTAGTTTGTGGCTGCTGTTTCAGGTTGAATCATAAACTTTTCCTCAATATACACCAGTCAATGACAGATGAGAACATTCACTGATTAGTGGTTCCAGGAAATTGAGTATCCTACTTGTTAGTTTGCATGAGTAATTCATGTATAGGGTCTTGATGGCAGTGTAGACAGTCTAGAGATTTCACTATCTTCTGCTTAAAGCTGGCTTGCTTCTGGGTTGCCAATTCATCCCTCTTTCTTTTACATAGGTTTCAAAGTGACAGAGAGCATCCAAAATTCTCATGTTTGAAACTCGACTTTGACTGTGCAGATGATTTCTAGGGTTGGGTAAATGGACTTCATGGCTTTGTTGGGCCATGGAATTGCTGAACCACTCCTGCATGTGGAAGGGGTTCTCAGACTAGGTGTTCCTTGCTGCAGCATAAGCCTGGGTTCTTGGATGCCCTCCCCCCTATGAGCCAAGGATTCCACCTTGACTAGTAGTAGATAGCATAGCCAATTGATGGAGACACAAAGAAAGCAAGGGTGGCAGGCATCGCCCACCCCTATGATTAAGCAGACAAAGCATTTGCTCAAGATTTTTGACGTGGGAGGAAGCCATCATTTCTATACCATCACACTAAGTGAAGAATATCCTACCAAATCCTTTTTTAGGCAGGAGGATAAGTTCGGAGAAGCATTGGATTTGTGGAGGAGCAATGAGAGGGGGAGAACATTTAAGGTCTCCAGACTAGTGGTGTCCTGATGTTGGGATGGAACCACCATGAGCTCTAGGACATCGGATTGTATCCAAAAGTTCTTTCCAATCATATTTCTACTCGAGGGAAAGAGTTGCTAAAATGTACAAGTTTGTCTTCTTTGTGATGTTTCCATATAACAAGCCAATCGGCTAACTGGTTGGAGATTGTTTTGTCATGTTTGAATTTACAGAGTTCAAAATTCACTCTGGTAGTCTTGCTCCACGCCATTTGGCTGCCAATTCCCAAAGAGTGATCTTAACTCTTCGCATTGAGGTGATCTATTATGAGTTTTGAGTCACCTTCAAAAATAATTATCCTGAAACCTTATTTCAAGCATTTTGTGATGCCATGAATGAAAGTTTCTTGTTCAGCTCTGTTACCTAAATATTTGTGAATGACTGCAACAATGCACCCTATTTTCTGAAGAATCCCTCTCCCCTTGCTAGACCTGAATTTCCTTTAGGGCTACCATTGAAATCGCATTTGTTCCATCCTTGAATGGGAGGACGCCAAAGCTGCTGACAATTCTTGAAGCTGCCTAATTCTTTCCCTTTTACAGAGGATTCTTAGAGCGCAAGATCTCATGATTTAAGAAGATTGGCTTCTTCCTATCGCCCATTATCACTGGATTCCTTCCATACGTGGCTTTTTCTGTTTCAAATTTCTATTATTGCTCATTTAAATTTTCCCCAAATAGGATTCCTAGACAAGGATTTGTCTTCAAATACCCTCCTGTTCCTTGCTTTCTATAGAACCCAAAAGATAAAGCCCATAGATGAGGTCCATACTTGCTTAAAGAGCTCTGATTTTCCTGATGGTTTTGGCCATTTTCTAAAGGTTTCTTCCACCATAGCATAGATAGAAGATGTGTTTGTTGAAGAAACTCAAAATGTTCCACACTTGTTTGGCAACTTCACAATGGAGGAGACTGTGATTGGAGTCTTCTTCCTCTTTGAGTCATCCACTACACCATAATGTCTGATCAGTGCTATTATCCTTAAGGCTACTCAGGAAACGATTGTATCTTTAGCTACTCAGGAAAGGATTGTATCTTTAGCTGCCAGCCAAGAGATTGCAACTAACAAGATAGATGGGGTCAACATCTTCCAAACAGGGAATTTCTGAAGATCTTCTGTGATGCATAGAGAATGGCCATCTTTCACAATGTAGATTCCTTTCCCATTTGGAATCCCTTCATAGCTCACCTTTCCCATCCTCGGCTAAACTTTTCATCTTAGAGAGTTCTCTTTGAAAATGTTTCTTTCTTCTTCTTGAAGCTGGATAGGCCACTCCTCAAGTTTATGTCGTGACACAAATTTCAGGCCATTGATGGCTCCCTCTAGGGGATATTCTTACCAATAATCATTCACATTAATCCTCTTGTAAGTTGTACCATACCATTTTTTCCATGCCTGCATTCAAAGTATGGATATTCCTGGACAGTAGGTATTAATTCACTGTATCATCCCAAAAATTGTAGAACTGCCATCGTGAATGTCCTTAAACAGAAATTTATCCATCGCTATTTTACTTTTCAGCATACTGTTCCATATAGTGGATCCTTTGGGGAATGTGGTTTTCTTTATTGTACCTTCCAACTCTCCATTCCCCAGATATTTGGCCCTCAAAATTTTACTCTAGAGGGTGTTAGGCTCCTTGAAAAGTCTCCAATACAGTTTGTCACTCAAGGTCTTATTTACAATGTCAATTCTGCTAATGCCAACACCTCCAAGAGCGTTTTGGCCAGACAACCTTCTTCCATGATAGGAGATGCATTTTATATCATTCTTTGCTCCTCTCCATAGAAAGGTTTTGAGAATGTTTTTTTTATTTCATTAAGAGTAGCAGATGGGACCAACAAAATAGAGCTTTGATACAGGGGAATGGTTAGGATTACTGTTTGGATAAAGGCAATCCTTCCAATTATAGAAAAACAGTGTTATCTGGTCCTGACCCGTCCAGACCCTTCAGCTCCTGCACCAGTGGTTGAACTAGACCGGGAGGCCAGTTCACAACTGGTGGGACTAAATGGTGACTCTTGGGGGTCGAACAAAAAAAGATGGAAAAATAAAAGAATCCCCCCCCCCCCCGCTGCTCCACTCACTCTCAAGCCCCCCCCCGCCGCCCCACTCACTCTCAAGCCCTACAGCGAGCAAACTTTACATATTTGGTGTCTAATAGTTTGTATGTTTACATTGATGTATGTGAAAATATATTAAATTTTGCATATTTTACCTATTTTTTAAGTAAACTGGTTCAGATTCTGATAACTTGGATAAATACTTGTGTGTTTAGGAGTTTATCTTGCATCTGAGCTCATCTATAATTGGTGCTAGGTCTCTTGCCTTGTTTTGGATTCAGAGAGGGAAATCCCTAATACTTTGTTGGATCTTGCCTTGTTTTGGATTCAGAGAGGGAAAATCCCTAATACTTTGTTGGAATATAAGTAATCCTACACATGAGTTGTGTTTTAAGCAAAAAGTTGCAAGTGCAAGCTTCACTGCAAAATTCAAGTAATTATGTACGGAATGAAAATTAAGCATATGACTTCAACCAATTTAATAATTGAGCTAGTTGCATCTCACTGAGAAAATGCTAATAATGGAGCAGATTTATGACTCTATAAAGTACTCCACTCGGCAAGGGCTGCAAAGGGAAGGAACTGATATCTATTTTTAATTTTATCTAGAATTGGTTTGGAACATCAAAAGATTTTAATGGATAAAAAACAACTTTTAAAAAGACGTGGAGAGCACAAAAGTGTCTCTTTGGCTAGTCAATGATGCACCAAAGGATACTACAGAGGAATGATTAGTAAAACAAGGCTCGAATTCAAGAGGGTTACCTATGGAGCTAGAGGATCTATTGCCAGGTGCTTTGGTTTTAACACTTTTCTAGGTAATCTTGGTCCTACGTGCAAGAGATCAGTGGAGAATGCTTTTCTGAAGTTTAGTTAGCTCAACAATGTTCGGCATATATTATGGAAACACGAGCAATTTTGCTGTATAAAGCAATAAATCATTGCATGCAATTGATAGGTTAATCCAATGGTCAATTGCTATGGTGTGCTTGATTCAAACCAGAGTCTGTGCTGACAAGATTTCAATAGATTCCCCGCACTTCTTGGAGCTTCTGCACAATTCTGGATTATGCCCATTACTAGCAGTTATAGTGAAAAATGATTCCTTGATTTAGGTTCTGCACAATTCTGGATTATGCTCATTACTGACAGTTCTGGAGGGAAATGATTCCTTGATTTAGGTTGAACTTGAGACATAATTTTTACATTTAATTTCATTTATGGGTGAGGATACACAGTTGATGTCTTTTGACTTCAAGTCCTTGACCCAATAATATGAGTTTTAAAAAAACCTGTTTGCTTACAAAACTTTGGAAATCTTTCGAAAGGTATTGAAGAAAGTTTAGCATAGCTTCTTCAACCCAATTCCGTGTTAGTCATGAAGTGCCTTGAAAGTTATCAGAAAAGTGGCAATTAACCACCTACCTCACAGTACGAGAATCCCTTGGATCATTCCAGCCCTAATAACCAACCAAAAGCTTTCAAGGGGCATCCTGTCAAATGAGTCTCGGCAAAGGGAGAGGCTTGTTCATAGATTATTGGTAGCTACACTTTCACAAAGAGAGAGGCTTGTTCATTGATTATTGGTAGCTACACTTTCACAAACATCAAGGAAATAAATCTTGTAATTACGTTCAAAATCCTAGCCTGTAAAACCTCCTTATGATAATGTTCATTATACCTTATCATAACTAATGTCAAAATCAATTCAGTGTCACCTTTATATATACTCAAACCTGTTTTCCCCTGATGGTTCGTGTCAATGCTTTAAACACCATTCATTACTAGTATATTAAGGATGGCCACAATATATTAACCCATCTTTGAAAAAATTCATTTTTAATATACTAATAATTTAAGCTTCCTAGTATACTAGTTTATGTTGATGGCTTTATATATATATTATGGATGGTTTAATCTTGATTGGTTTATTATGGATGCCATCCACGAATGTGGGAAAGCTTCCTTGGGTTTCCCTAGGGGATTGTTTCCTTGAAAAAAATCTACTCAACTCTTTTCTATCTTTAAATATATATTTATATATATGCATGCATTCATACTGGAAATCATGCATCTTATATTATAGTTAAAAGGAATGATGATAATAAGATGTTTGCTAGCTGGACAATACTTCAATCGACTCCCTCTTACAACATTGGTTAGTGGTAGGTCATCGATTATCTACACAATGTTTCAGTTGACTCCCTCTTACAACATTGGTGAGTGGAGCTTGTTACCACTTGTTGCCTCCTGTTTCACACTTGGGAAAACGTGGCAGAAGTCTTCAAGCCGCTGGTGTTGCCTTGGGGGCAAGCCAGAGTCAAGCGCTGTCACCTGAAACTCGACTCCTCCGTCTAGGCGTACTCCTAGTGAAGCCAAGGGGGGTGGACCCTAAAAAGTAAAAATAAAACTAAGGTATCAAATTTATGAAAGACAAAACAACTAATCTAGGAGTTAGAATATTTTTGTGAACCAAGATCAATGCACTATATATAAAGCAAATATCATTCATCACTTAACATCATCATAATTGTCATTTTAAAACATCCATCATCATTGAAATATAAATAAGTAGACCAGTGCTGATAAATGGAGTCAGAAAAGTGCTTGGAACTGAAAAGACAATGTTGTGCGATTGTTCTTGGTTGATTTTATTATTAATGCGGTAATGGATATTTTTTATTAAGGTTGGGGGATTCCCGATATACCCGAAGACACTGGGAATATGTCTGGAATTCAACTAGGTGGCTTCTCACTCAGACATGTGGGTTGGATCGGAGTCTCAGAGAGATGTTCAACACTATACCAAACGAGGGTACAGTCTAACAGTTTCCAAGAGGTCGCTATCCAGGGGTTCCCGAGTCCATTGAGAAATTTGCCCACCAAAGAAGAATAATCGATTGTGCCGGATTTTCACAAGTAGGTGGTTTATTGGGGTGTGTTAGATCCTATTACTAGTTACTTATCCCTTTCTGATGTGTGCCAGCATGTTCAGACTACGCTGCAGTGACCACATAACATACGGGGAAAAGTCTTGGAAATTTTAAGTATTTTAGAACACAAATTTTATTTTTTTAGAGCCCCAAGAGTTTCTTTTCGGGCCAGTACTCGGGCAAGCCCTTATCCTGAAACCTTACTTCGGGAAAGCAAGGGGGTATTTTGGATTGTAAAAAAAAAGTGAAAAATTGTAAAAAAGTGAGAAAATTATGTCTTGAGTGAACTCGTGGCCTGCCAATGGAACATACCAATGAGGTTAATTTTAAGTCCTAGTTAATTTTAATTAATTGTCGAAAAGAAAAAAACTAAACTAAAAAAATCATGACACGAAAATGAGTCGACACGGTTCACCCCTAGGGGAATGGGGTGTGGGCGCTGGTTAGCTCACTTGCTCTCGTTTAATTTTTGTTACAATGTAATAGAGAAATGCCCTAGTATTTTAAAATCACTCGGTGGCTTACAATAATGGAAGAAAAAAGAAACTGGTTTGGGAAAATAAAGTTCTAGGTGCTTCGGATGGTCTGAATCTTCAAAATTTTGCCAACATTTTCTCCTAACTGTTCATCAATTGCTGCAAACCAACAAACAAATATTAGTAAAAGATGCCCAAAAACACTTTAAGAGTGTATTTGGGACACCTGTTAAAACTAAAAAAAAATCTAAGTAAAAATGCAAAAAAAAAAACTAAGTGAGACAAGCTGTGAGGCTTGTCTCCTTAGGATCTTTCCAGACTTAAGGAACTGCAAATTTTTAGCTCTTTTAATTAGGTGGACTTGACTCTTTTGTATGCATCTAGACGAATAGATCTAGACAATAGATGTGAACTTTTAAAATGAGCTAAGTCTATTATTTTATGCAAATAAATCAGATCTATTTATCATCAGAAAATTATAAAAGGTCTAAGAAATATTTGCTATTTTTTAAGAAACCAAGTAACCAAAAGAGTTTAGAAAATTTTAATTGCTAAGAAGGAGAAGAGAAGCAGAATGGCCCTTGAAACCAGAAAACTTTGAAGGCTTGGAAATGGGACACCGAGGGTAAGATCCACCAAAGCATGCACAGGTGAGGAAAATGAGAGTTAACAAGCTACCTTCTTCTTCAACTTGTCAACCTGTAGCTAGCAAAAACATTCACAAAGCACCCATCAAACTAGAAATGCACATGGTTAGAAATCAAAATAACATGAACACAAACAAATGAAACATATGTATTTTAGATCTCTAAACAAGATGACAAATAAAAGAATTAATTAAAAACAAGCAAGATTAATTAGTCTTCCTCACAAAATCGTTACCAATCCTTCAAGCGAGCTAGTAGATGGCTGAAAATTACTTGCACAAAAATTGCCTTAGTTATAAATCACCTCATGCCAAGAGATCATGAAACCACTCACAAAACATCACACATGTGGACCTCCAAAGTCCTTTTATTCAATAGCAAAAGATAATCAAATTACAATAACGGTCTGCTCCAACTCCAACTAACCAAATGGGAGAGAGCAGCCTTGTATTTATAGAGTGAACAAGAGCAAGGCGCATTTGTGGAGGAGGAGTGGGGGAATGGATGGAGTAACTCGTGGAGGAGATGGGGGAGAGAAATGGGTTGCCCACTCCACGAATTGGGCTGTCAAATTGCAGCCCCAAATGTGCTCACATAGCAGCACCAATTCAGCTGCATAATTCCACGATTTGTGGGCTCTCCTAAATGGGAAATGCGCCCCCTCTTGGGGAATGCGCCTCCCTCTTTTGGGGGAGTCATGCCCACCTTATGGCCTGTCCATATGACAAGTAAATCAGCCCAATGCGCTCCTCAAATGGTGCTGAAATAATTTTGACTTCAATCCCCCACAAAAAGGAATTAATTTTCTTTATCATTTTTTGACTTTGATTTTTTCTCACTTTTTTTTTTTTTTTGTTGTTTCGATTTTTTTGAGAAAAATGAAAAATAAATGCCTCAACCACTATAGAAATTGGGTTTTGCGGTAAGGTTGGTGCTCTGAGTTAGAAAACGAGCACCCCCAAGGCAAAAAAGACCCCTAGACTACACTTTTATGCCGATTACAAAATTTTTAATTAAACCATTAAAAAATGGCTCAATTATAGAAATTTTTTTTTTCCCTCCGCCGAAACATAAAAAAACCTAGGGGAACTTAGCACATGTCCATACAACTCCAAAATAATGTCTAGCATGTTCATATACATCGACCCATGGACTTAATAACCCCTTAAGGCCCGTTAACCCACCAGGCATTCCAGCGTTGGAGGAGTAGGAGAAAAACTCAAAAACTATGTTATGCATGAATGCAAGACATAATTAATAAGTGGAAAAACTCCTTGGAATACCCGACTTGGTCAAAAAGTCCTAGGGAACCAAGTCCTTTACAAAAATACCATGCTAGTACATTTTATTACAAACCCCGTAGGGCATTGACACGTGGATTTTTTTTTTAAAAGGGGCCCTTAAAAAGGCCTGCTGGACATCAGATCATCAAAAATGAACATGTAACATGTTCAACTTTGCCCGCTCGCTTGATAATCCAACCAAGTACAACTTAGTTGGCAACACCACTCAAACCCTTGCCTTTTGTGATAAAAGCCCTAATGCACAAACAAGACCCTAGGGGCACTTAAGAAGGGTTATCCAATGTCACCACAGTAACTCCTTCGCACACTTTTGGATGGTTCTCCTTTGACACAAAAGGGGTTATCCCTAAGAAACCTTATGCCAATCAAAAGATAATCACAAAGAATAGTTTCTTGATGTAGGAGGACAAATATGAATTTTGATATTTATGTTTATAATTTCCAAATTTATGAACAACAAAAGGAAAGTCGATTTATTAATTTTTTAGGGTTGACTGAAAGCAATATTAGTGCCTAAAGTACTATCGGGCATATGGAGTCAACAAGGCAACCAATATAAGTTGTTTTCTTATGATGATAAGGAAACATATATCCTGAATGAAGGACCTGCAACAATCCTATCTCATTGGCCACCAAAACAGAAATTGCTTGAGAGGAATCTTGATGAAGAAAGACCTCCAAACATGTATGAGGGTGTGTCTACTACAAGATCATGTAAATTGCAACTAATCCAAATTAAAATGGAAGATACATAACATTTTACAACAATAAATACAAATATTTTAAAGGGGGAATGAATCACAATTAAATTTTTTCTATCAAGGAATAAGTTAATCATATTTATCCCTTCATGACAGATTTGATGCATGCAAATTCTAGCATTGTATTCAACAATATTGACTTCAGAACATGTCTTACAAGAAAACCCTTGTATTGCTTTCAAGATATTCAACTATGCTCCAAGGGGGTAATCTCTCTAAATCCAACCATCTTTAACAATGGAGAGAACAAATACTTATATATATTTCAGCTCAACTCCTATAATAAAATAGTATTTGTAGTTTCTAGATCCATTTATTTCTCCTAGGAAAATACTAGAAAAACACTAAAAGGATTAAACTATTACATAGGAGGGTCACTCGAGGCCAAAATACCCTCATAAAATACTAGACTAATAAAGCTACATAAGTGAGAGTGCCACATGTATTCATCCTAATGCGACATGCTCATGCATGGCCATGCAAAGGTGCCATTTGTCCTCTTTTTGCTTCGAAACACTCCTCAAGAGTAACCTCCAACAACCACTCTTCATTAAAATAATACATTTCCAAGACAAATGGAAGGGAACACCCTCCAAGAGGCTCTTACTTCAAGAAATAAAGTAAAATAATCCCCACAAGATGTGTTCCCTTGATCTTCGCGCATAATGGAGGTCTTGAGAACACATTGATCCATCACTATATCATAAAATAATCCATGCATGTTGTACCCTAGAAGAATGCGCCATTAGTAGTTGTTAGTTCCCTTGGATCAAGTTCTAAATCAATAAAATAATCCTTAAGGAGGTGTACCCATGAAGACTGAGCAAAAGTAATTTTATCTTCCCATCAACAAACAATAAAATAATTCCCACATCGACAAAACAAGATATGTAAAAATAGTCCATGGAGTGAGTCCTCAAGTAATTATGCCATTAAAAAATGTGCCACGATGCCAATTATAGTGGAAACTTTACCTTGATGAAGTGGTTAACAACCTTGACATGCCCAAAATCATACCAAAGAGGTTAGTTAGGGCACTTCCTCCAATGCAACAACCAATTCGTCCCTCAAGTACCATTGAAATGTGTGCAAGAAGGTCCACTTTGGTTATAACAACCTCCAAGAAAAAGATGATTCATGAGCATGTGCTAAGGTCTAGATCCATGTGCAAACACCATTAAGTCTCATAAATAAATGTGCCATAAGTGGGACAACCTAGGAGAACGTGCATTAAGGGAACGTTCTCCTAATAAAATAATCGAAACCATGTGTTGTAAGGAGAAATCATGTTCCAAAACCATCAACTAACTCCAAAACCGTGGGTCAAGAAGAAGAGTGTTCTAGATAATTGTGCATGAGTAGTTATGAGTCATCAATAATTGTGCCAAGGGGAAGTAATCTAGCACAACACATAATGTAACTCCCATCCCTCCAAATGTGTGAAAAGTGTCAAGGGAATGGGGTGTTCCATTTCCTCAAGAGGTCAATCACTAGGAGAACATCAAATCACAATCAAAATATACCCATATCATCTAAGATGCTCTTCTACCATGATCCACATCATATTAATGCCAAAGGGTCAATGCCACCTATAGTGCCAACATAGTCACAAGAGACTAGACCGACATAGAGATGAATGCATGCATGAAGTACTCAAGCAAGGCTAGCCATGAACCATGAAAAACAACCATGAAGATAATATACATAATCCAACCAAGATATACCAATGTTAAACCACTAAAGCAATGTCCTTATGGTAAATTAAACAACTCTCCAGAAAGCACCTTAGTACCCACCATAAAGGTGGTCAACAATGTCACAAGAGAAGTGTTGAGGAGAGTGTGTGAGCCAACCATAATGTCCTTGTGTAAAAAGGCTACCCCATCAACCTATAAATATCTGATCATTGTGACGAAAATCACGATTTTGTGTCACTGGTGTGATGAAAAATAACAAGTATAGGGTCTCATACAATATGAGAGGTAACACGTTGATTGCATTTGTGCTGCTAGATTAGCTTTAAATGTAGTCAATTTTAACAAGCTATGGTTATCATAATCATTAATAATTTGCTTAGCCATATATTACAACAAATTTCCCTATCATGTGGTTTGACCATTCACAAGTCTCCCAAAATTGCATTTGTCCAATTGAGAGGCCCGTGTAAATGACTTGCATATTCCAAAGGGACTCATTCCCATAGAGAATGAGCAATTATGTAACTCCAAAAAACATGTTTGACTATTTCTTCGTTTTGAATTTTTTTGCCTAGCTTTTCCATATGAAGTCTATCTTTGACAACAATATGTTGATTGATTACCAACCATCCAAGAACTTAGAATCTAAGTTACCTGAAACGGCTATACAACCTTCCTGAAATGCTGTTCGCTGCTTCCGATATGGATTCATATGGGGTACGTGATAGATACGACATGGATACAGATCCGTAAATACCAGAAACAGATCAGACAAAAGGGATAGGGATTTTCGCGATCATGGAAGCAGAGCAGAGGCGTCGTGGAAGCAGAACAGTCCCGAGTTCGTTTTCGTGGTCGTGGTCGTGAGTAGACTCTAGAGTCGTCACGGTCGTGAGCAAAATAGTCCCGAGTTCATGGCATATTCCAGAACCGTTGTGGTTGTGAGCATATGCAAAACAGTCCCGAGTTCGAGGCATATTGTGTGTAGGGGCCGTGGAGCTTTACTGTAGTGCACCATCCGCTGAATACGTATGCAGTTCGCTGTGCCTGTTAACTAACATGCCTTATTTCGGGCTCTGTATTAAGGCACTAGGTTGGTGTGGTTCGTCAATTTGAAAACGTTCTGAAATGCGATTATAGATATATAAAACTTATGTTGTGGAGGTTCGTAGGAATATGGATCCACTGGGATTGATAACTTTCACCAGTTTACTTCGTTTATCCATAACCAGGGTATTACGGAACACAAGCGTCCGACCTCGGAAACAAACACTTATGCCAACCAGTTCTCCACAAGTCCAACATCCAACCTATCCATGCTTTCTTATTAAAACTGAACTTTATGTCTAACATCAAATGTTCAAATTTGCTTTAAAAATTAAAAAAATGTTAATAACAAAGTTATATTTCTATTTTTATTATTCAAAATTATTACTATATATATATAATATAAATTTATTATATTAAAAAAACTTTAAAATTCAAATTATATAATATGTAAACTTTATATAATATGTAATATGTAAACTTTAAACTTTATGTAATATGTAAGCTTTAAACTTTATTATATAATATGTAATATTTAAACTTTACTATATATGTAATATGTAAAATTTAAACTTTATATCTGTATTCGTTTCAGTGCAACTTAGCTTAGAATGTAATATCCCCAAATTTGGCAATGGACCACAATTGCCTAAGTCATTGTTCATGTTTATTCACCTAGGTGGTGATTTGGGTTGATTATTTGCTAATCCTAAGGTCCAAAGTTAGGAATAATGCCACATTAAAATATGTTGGACTAATAAAATGCATTAAGGAGATGGGGAACCTTGGTTGGATCATCAAACAAGCCAAAGTCTCCTTTTGGTTCGAAATTGTTGAGAAAATACTAAGGTTGGCTTTCCTAATGTTGGGAATAATCATTGGTGGAAAGGTCCAAGGAAGTGCAACCCCTTAGCAGAGTGAACATGAAATTCTTGATGTAGGTTCATTACAAGCCAAGTAAGTAGAAATGAGCCACATAAAATCAATATCTACCCAAAATAAATATTCATGTGCATCCAATTCGAATTTGTTTGCAAGGACAAATAATATTGGGTCAAATAACTTTAGAGAAATAAGCCAAGGACCCATTCTCTCATAAATAATTATTTATCAATATTTTATTTATGATTTTATGAGAGTATTGACTATTTGGTGGTGCCTAGGAAGATTGGAAGGAAAAGATAAAGTGGACCACAAAGGAATTTGGACAAAGCAATGAAAAACAAGAAAGAAGCTGAAAAGTAGGAAAGCAACTGGAAAGCAAGAAAGTAGTGAAAAGTAGGAAAGCAACAAAAAATCAAAGAAAGTAGAAGTTTCCAGATTTTTCCTAAAAGCAGGAAAAACAACGTAAAGCAGAAAAGACAAGAAATCAAGGAAGAAATATCAGGAAAAGCTGCAAGTCCTAATTTTAGCCAGTGAGGGTGCAATTGATAAGGAAAGTAGTCCATGTGCAATGTTACTTACCAAAGAAGCCACCAAAATCTTACAAAAGGAGTATGAGAGCCTCCATGAAGAATCTTTTGGTCATTTTTCATTTGTCATTGAGGAACTGTACGCTTTTCAAATCTTGGGTGATGTGGCCTTTGCAAGCAGTAGGGAGATGCGCCCCTATGTAACATTAAGGAAGGAGATATTCAGTCTTCTTCACAGAGTTTCAAGCTGCATTACTACTGTAGTTCCATTCTACTTCATGCCAAATTGATATGTTGGAATTCCTGTCTTAAGCCAATATCATGTCAGTACTGTTTCTTATAGTGTGTTGTATCCCGTAGAGAAGGAGATTGAAGGTTTGCGCCCTTGTGAGCTCCTATAGTTGCTCAAGCATGATCCTATAATGTAATGTGCTATAAAATCATATGCTTCTCTGATCAAATAATAAAAGATACTTCTCTTACTCCAGCACTACTCAATTTTTCTCCTATGTTGCAATTATTCAGCTATGTTGCAATTATTAAATCCATGAATGTGCTTCACGGTTTTTGGCAAGCAAGGTGCCAAAAATACATGTAGCAATTCTTCGATCAAGGTATTTTTAAACCCTCGATCAAGGTTTTAATACCTCGATCGAGAGCTTAAAAATACCTTGATCGAGGGTTTAAAAATACCTCGATTGAGGGTTTATAATAGACCTCGATCGAGCTATGCGCTGGAATAAACTCTCGACCGAGCTGTTGAAACTTAAATACGAAAAAATGGAGCCCACGGCTGGCCCGAGCTCATTTGAAACGGGAAGAGCTCGACATTAGGTTGGGACATAGAGAAGTATGGGCATTAATGGTGAGGTTGGGACTCATCAAGACAAAGGGAGGACCACAGTGGAGGATATTCCGGGATGTGAAGCTTATGCTAAATTGGAGAAATGATTTTAGACAACAAGTTAAATAATTTTCATCGTTTGTTGTCTAATTATTGCTCTAATTTAGCATAAGTTTCACAATCCCGGAATCCTTATTTGTGATTAAAAATCAAATGATCATTATCTCCATTTGCCATCACCATCAATTAATTTATGTGTTGAAATCATTGTTCAATTTCATAGTGATCATCATATAAATAGTGATTATCTTTTGTATATTTCCTTTACTTGTGTTGTATGAAATTTTACCCTTGGTGAAATCATGGCACGTAAATAAGTTGTAAACTTGTTGAGAACTATTGAGCAAAAAACCTCGATCAAGGTCTATTTAAAACCCTCGATCGAGGTCTCATTTAGCCCTCGATCGAGGTATTTTAAAAACCTTGATCGAGCAAATACCTCGATCGAGGGCCTTAAAACCAGGCATAAAGCCCTTTTCTATGTAGAACGAAATTTATTTCTGCCTTTCAGGGGCTTAAACTATATCATTAAATGCACATTAATGGGCAGACTGTTAAGTTTAGCCTAATTTGACTAGCAAGATCACTGAAAGAAACACAATCACAAGATAGACAAAGATTTACCCTGGGAAATCCTCATGGGGTAGAAAACCTAGCAAAGCTTTCCTCAATATAGATAATCAACCAAATACAAGATGTAGTCCAAGACTAGAGCTCTTTTTCCTCCTATGCAGACTTTTCTCTCACTTGTGCGCTACTCCCAAGTGGATGAATGAATGAGATAAGTGAGGAACAACCTCCTCTACTTATACTTGTTTCCCGTCTGACTTTTTACCCTAATGGGGCCGACCTCTTCCAAGAGAGTCTAATAACCCCCAAATAATAAACTCAGGGCCGACCTCACATGGGAGATCTAATAACCCTAGTTACCACACTCTCTCGGAGGAATAAACATCTCTGGATATACAATAGGGTCACCACGGAGGAATGTACCATCTCTGGAATAATAAAATACAAATATAATATTCTTTGAAGTTACAATATTTCAACACTCCCCCTTAACGAGAAGGATATTATAACAACATCTGCAGGAGCAAGGAGTCATCAACTACATGGTACATGATACATCTATAAATCATTGGAAGCTTTCTTTATACATCATCAGTAACTCAAACAGTTACTGGAACATCTTCAAGATCTTCAATACTGGAACATCAACATCTTCTTCATCTTTTGCAGTACCCGAACATCTACATCATCATCATCTAGATATCTCGGTCTATAGTATCTGGACCATCTCGATCTACAACATCTGGATCATCTCGATCTATAGCATCTTCATCATACGATCATCGACATCGTCATCACACGATCATCAGCATCGTCATCATACGATCACCAACATCGTCATAGCAGCATAATATGCAATACACATGATCCAATTCCAGGATGATCAATCCTTATCAATTTTAGACAAGTCTCATGTCTATGGACGATGCAATCCAGATCTACTTCCAGGATGATCAATCCTCATCACTTTAGGACATGAGTCCAAGGACGATGCAATCCTATCACATACATTTTGAACCAAATGTCCAGGGGACGATGCAGTCCTATCATCAATTCTGAGAGACAGATGTCTACGGATCAATTTTGGGGCCGAAGTCCGGGGATGATACAATCCCCTCATTCTCGGAGACATCTGTCTACGGATCAATTTTGGGACCGTCGTCTGGGGATGATACAATCCCCACATTCTCGGAGACATCTGTCTATGGATCAATTCTGGGACCGTCGTCCGGGGATGATGCAATCCCCACATTCTCGGAGACATCTGTCTACGGATCAATTATGGGACCGAAGTCCGGGGATGATACAATCCCAACATTCTCGGAGATATCTGTCTACGGATCAATTCTGGGACCGAAGTCCGGGGATGATACAATCCCCACATTCTCGGAGACATCTGTCTACGGATCAATTCTGGGACCGAAGTCCGGGGATGATACAATCCCCACATTCTTGGAGACATCTGTCTACGAATCAATTCTGGGACCGAAGTCCAGGGATGATGCAATCCCTCTTCTTTCTCGGAGACATATGTCTACGGATCCTTTTAGAACATGTGTTCAAGCATGATGCAATCCACTCATCAACTTTAGACCCTGTCTAAGGACCATTCACCAACCTCACTGTCGGCATCACCAATATAGGTATCCACATCATCGACCTCACTGTTGATGCAGGCAATCTCATCATAAGTGACCACAGCACTCCCCCTTTCGAGGAGGGTCCTTCTGAACTACACCAAGCTTGTCTCAGAAATACGCAAACTTTACTCGAGACAGAGGTTTGCTCAATATATCAGCAACTTGTTCGTCAATGCTTACATACTCGATCTTGATAGCTCCTTTCTGCACCATATCCCGTATATCGAAATATCGGATCTCTATGTGCTTTGACTTATCATGGAACACTAGATTTTCTGTCATCTTGATACAACTCTGGTTGTCACACAGGATCTCAGTGGGTTCCATCTCTAAGTCAAATAAACCAGATAATAACCTCCGAAGCCATATTGCTTCACAACTAGCAGAGCAAGTAGCAATATATTCCGCTTCAACTGTATTGAGAGCCACACTGGATTGTTTCTTGCTAAACCATGAGATCATGGCAGATCCCAAGCAATAACATCCTCCCGATGTGCTCTTCCTGTCTAATACACTTCCTGCCCAATCAACATCTGTGTAGCCATACAATCTGAAACCATGATCTCCAAGATAACATAGACCAAAGTCTATCGTACCCTTTAGGTACCTCATCACATGCTTTGCAACTATAAGGTGAACTCGTCTAGGTTCCACTAGATGCTGAGTCAAGGTATTCATGACAAAGCATATGTCTGGTCTGGTATTTGTTAAATACATCAATGACCCAATAATTTGTCTGTACAGAGTCATATCCACTAACTCTGATGAGTCATTTGCTAACAGTTTCAAGTTGGAATCCATGGGAGTGGCCATGGCCTTACATTCCAACATATAAAATCTTTTCAAGATTTCCACAACATACTTTCCCTGGTTGAGAAAGATTCCCTCTGGGCTTTGCCATACCTCTAGACCTAAGGAGTAGTGCATCAATCCGAGATCTTTCATCTCAAACTCTAAAGAGAGTTTCTTCTTGCATTCGATAATCTGTTTCTCATTTCCTGTTAGAAATAGATCATCCACATATAGCAGCAATATGACAGGTTCTTCATCCATAACCTTGAGATAAAGATTAGGATCAGCTTTACTTTTGGTAAATCCTAAGCTTGTCAAGAAACTGTCAATTATTCCATACCAAGCTCTGGGAGCTTGCTTCAACCCATACAAAGCCTTCTTTAATTTGCACACATGGGTTTTTCCATCTTCCGCCTCAAATCCTTGAGGTTGTTCTATATACACTTCCTCCTCAATTACACCATTCAGGAAGGCTGTCTTTACATCCATCTGGTGTAATTTCCACTTCATCATGGATGCAAGTGCCATGATAGTTCTAATGGAAGTGTACCTTGCAACTGGTGCAAATGTTTCTTCATAGTCAATTCCCTCTTTCTGAGAGAATCCTCTAGCTACAAACCTTGCTTTATATTTTTCAATGCTGCCATCTACAACATGCTTTATCTTGTATATCCATTTGGAGGATACCACACTCTTGTCCTTTGGCTTGGGAACTATATCCCAAACATCATTCTTCATTATTGACTGGTACTCCTCAGTCATAGCTTCTACCCACTCCTTCTTATGAACTGCTTCTTCATAACTAGTGGGTACTTGATCTACAAGATCACACATCAGGGCCACATAGTTTGAGAATGTTTTTGGTTTCTTGCTCACCCTAGTGGAGCCTTCAGGAGCTCCATATTTTTCAGCTCCTAGTATAATGTCTCTTGCCCATGCTGGCTTTCTCTTCCTTGAAATTTCTATGATAGGGGGTTCTTGTGGTTCCATCATGTCATGGTCTTCAGGAGTTGTCTCTTCAGGGGTGGGTGCAGCTTCTGTGATTCTGGAAAGTACCTCTTCCTCATATACTTCTTCATGTTGGCACTTCCTAGATCTCTTGAGAGCTGCCTCTTCATCAAATGTCACATCCCTACTTATTTCCATATGATGGAATCCTGGGATGTATATTCTAAATGCTTTGGATGCTTCACAATATCCAACAAATATTCTTTTCTTCCCAGAAGGATCTAGCTTGGTCCTCTTTTCTTTTAGAATGTGAATGTATACTAGGCATCCAAATATCTTGAGGTGACTTACCTCAGGCTTCTTCCCTGTGAATACTTCTTCTGGGGTCTTGAAATCAAGAGCACTATGAGATAGTCTATTTTGCACATAGACTGCTGTCCTGGCTGCTTCATCCCATAAATACATGGGTAGGTCTTGATCATGTATCATTGTCTTTACTGCCTCCATAATGGTTCTATTCTTTCTTTCCGCAACACCATTCTGTTGGGGATTGTAGGGAGTGGTTAGTTCCCTCTTGATTCCAACTTCCTTACAAAAGACTTCAAAATATTTTGAAGTATATTCTCCACCATTATCTGTCCTGAGTATCTTAATCTTCTTTTCTGAATGGTTTTCTATCAAGGCTTTGAATTCCTTGAACTTTCCAAAAACCTCATCTTTTCCCTTCAGAAAATAAATCCAAGTCTTCCTTGAGTAGTCATCAATGAATGTGAGGTAGTATTCATATCCACTCAAGGATGTGGATGGCATTGGTCCACATACATATGAGTGAATCAATTCCAATGTACTCTTAGTCTTTGTATCACTTTTTGGAAATGGGTTCTTGACATTCTTCCCTTTTGCACATCCTTTGCAAGTTCCATCATGGTCAATCTTTAAGTCTGGTAGTCCTATGACTACCTTGCTCACATGAGGTAGTGCTTTATAATTAATGTGAGAAATCCTTCTATGCCATAGCTCACTTGGGCTAGTGGCTTCATGAACAAGAGCAGCTTCTGGATGGCCCTTGAGTTTGTATAGACCTCCTTCCTCTTCACCAATAACAATTGCATCCTTAATTGATTTTCCTTTGGACCACATGAGTACTTGTCCATCTATGAATGCAACCCTATAGCCTTTCTTATCTAGTACTGAGATAGAAAGTAAGTTCTTCTTCAAACCAGGTACATATAAGATTTCCTTCATTTTCAATGGAGTTCCGGAATCAAGTTTGTAATTTGCTTCACCAATTCCTTTGATAGGATATTGATAGTCATCTCCTAGAGATACCTATTGTGGAGATGTCTTCTCTTCAAGTTTTGATAGAGTCTTCTTTTGTCTTGTCATGTGCTTTGAAGCACCACTTATCAATGAACCATGTATCTTCTCCTGGTGATACTGCCCCAGAGAGAGCAGAGAATAGAACATACTCTTCTGCATCTTCTTCTTCTACTTTAGCTCTTTTCTTTCTAGGCTTTTATTCCTCTTCTTCTTCACTATCATTTTCTGCAAGATGTGCATGATGTCTTTTGTGAATAAAATTCTTCTTCTTCTTTTGTGAAGTACAATTTCTAGCAAAGTGTCCTAGTTTGAGACAATTGAAACATTGAACTGTGGAGAGATCTCTTTTTGAGTTTGCTCTTGCTCTCCTTCTAAAATTACTACGAGGTTGAGACTCCTTGTGATCATTCTTCTTGAAGTTGAAGTGACTCCTTCTTTTTTTGGTGTGTGTAGCCAAAGCTTGGTCATCCTCTTTGAGAAGAGCTTCTCTATTGGCTACCCTAGCCTCTTCTTGAACACAATCCTCCCAAACCACATCAAACTTCATACTTTCTTTTCTAGCACACATAGTTTGAATGAATGACTCCCAAGGTCTAGTAAGACCATTTAGAGCAGTCATGACAAGTTCATCTTCATCAAGGGTATCTCCAATGGCATCTAGTTGTTCTTTGATCTGGGAAACCCTTGAGAAATAGTCTTGAAATAGATTCTCCTTTATTCATCTTGGTGCTCTTCAATTGAGTTCTCATGTTCATCTTCCTATTGATGTTCTTTCCCTCATACATTCTGGAAAGAGCATCATACATTTCCTTTGGGGTCTTCTTGGAAGCCACTTGGGGAATCAAGTGGTCCTTAATAGAGCCAGCAATGATTCTCTTTTCCCTAATCAGGTCCTTCCTATACTTCTCTTTGGCTTCATCTTCTTCAGGTTTTGCAACCTCATCTTTAATATATTGGACAAGATCATTCTCTTCAAGAATGAGACCAATTATGTATTTCCATGCTCGAAAATTTTATATACCCTCTAGCTTGTCTTCAAGCTTAGTGCTTGGAGCCATCTTATTCAGGGGGTTACAGAGATTGAAGTTTCTCAAGAGATAAAATAACACTTACAAGGAGATATGCTTGATTGAGTTGAGAGATCTGGTGTGTTTTGCTTCTGGAAACTTCAACTTTTCACCTTCTGGATCTGCAACAGAATTTCTGGTTTTCTGGTGCACAGGTGCGCAGCTTTTCTGGTTCACTGGTGCACAGGTGCGCAACTTTTCTGGTTCTCTGGTTTTCTGCACTTTTGGTCAAACTAGGGTTTGACTTTCATGGAGTTCTACCCAACCAAAAATCTCGATCCAGGGCTCAAAACTTCGATTTTGAGGAGGGCTATCCAACCATGCAATCAGAATCAAAAAATTTCAACTTTTGCAGAAACCCTAATTTTCACCAGAGGAGGAGAGAGAGGTATTTTCATGTAACATCCCGGAAAATCACAAAAATTTAAAATTTTTCTACATGACATCTATTGATTATTTACTGTATGCGGAAATAGAATAATGCATAAAAGTTTAGCTCGCTGTACTAAATGCCACGCTGGTTTAATAATAAAAGAAATTTCGACTAAAAGATTTCAGATTATTTCTCGTTGTTATTCCTATTCAGCTGTACTGTTGCAAACTTCTATTGTTGTTGTTTATGGAAGATAAATTAACTGCTTTGACTAATGTGCTTTTATTGATTGATGAAGGGGTCCTACGGACACCCCGAGGCTTACTTAGCATTCGTGCTAAAGCATGTGATTTCGTACTTTGTGACAATTTACAGGTAAGAGTTTAAGGTTGCGACAAGTATTCAAACAATTTTTCAGAGAAGGTCTGTAATGATCGTATCACAGTGTTGTATCCATAATTATTTTTGGTTTCCGTTCATGTTGACTGTATGTAAATTCCTACCTTCTACCTCCGTGGCAATTTGTGGAAGTTAACTGTTTTGTTAACTTGTTTAGGGTCTAAATCCTGCGATGATGGTGTTGGTCTGAATTATTTCATTTACACAATACATTATAATGTATGTGTGTGTAATGTTTAGAATCCATTCACAATGTATAATTCTCTTTAATGGATTATTTATATGGTCTATTTATAATGTTTATGGAATTATTATCGAACCTTTGCAAATAAATTTTGTTGTAATATTAACAACTATGGTGATTTATATCTCTTTATGGTATGTGCTTTGTATGCATTGTATTACCCTATGTAATACCCTATATACCTTATTGATATTATGCAATATGAAATACTATGCCAACATATGCTATTTATATAAACCTTAGTGATATTTAGTGGGGTTTGTGTGCATTTTACGTGACCCTATGTAACACTTATGCAACCACAGTGAAATCGTATCCAACCCTGAGCTTCATGTTACAAGGGTGTAGTAACAAACTTACCACAACTTATATCCACGTTTTATGATGTGAATGTTAATATGGTTTACAGGTTGGAGGATGTGATTGTATCCTATGCATTGAATGCTTTCAACTAACGAGAGATAGTGGGATTCCCTCGTGGATGGCTTAGTAAGCTTGGTTCACATGAAAGCATCTTGGTGTAACCACTGAGTACTGAGTTGTCACTTGACAAAGGTTTAAATGTTGCCGAGCTGGCTCCTTCGTGGCTATGGTAGTGATGGCTCATTAAATGTGGTAGATGGTTGGTGATTCGTAATTCCCACCGATGATCTACACCGTTGATCTGACAAGGGTTTCAATGCATGCGGTTTAACCCTACCTTTGTTGCGATTGATGAGTTATTGTGTCTTTTGTTACTTGGTAGTGGTAGCTCTGCGTGGCCGACAGGTTGAGGGTTTGTAGTTTGGTTGTTTTGCCTGTGGAGGCGTAGTTCCTGAGTCTTGAACTTGTAACCTTTGTAATTATTAGAGCCGAGCTCTCTCCAGTTCTTGTACAGGGTTGAATGTCTCGTTTGGCAGTCTTAGAGTTTGTCTTTGGGTGGTTCGATACCCTGAATTGTTGAGGGTTTGTTTATTTTAATGCTGGGTTTGTAATGGATGGCCAGGGCCTCGCCAGGGTTGCTATATCTCTCGGCACTATTTCAGTGTTTAAAAATGGTTGATGGTTCAGTGTTGGCTCCAGCTATACCAGCATTCGACGATGTAAGGGTTTGGTTGCAGCTGCGCCAGTCTTGGTGTTTATTGCTGCTGCGAATTTCATTTAAAAAGGTACTGTGTTCGAAACTCCTCTTGTAGCTTTCACATTCGGTATTTAAGGCAGTAGTTATTTGTTTGTTTATACTGGGTCTTGTTTCTTGATAAGATAAATGTATGACCACAACATTGATGTGGTTGTTTACAGGGCAACGATTCGTTAGTGTTCTCTTGTTTGGGCATCGTAGGTTGGCTGCAGCTATACCAACCGGTAAGCCTCGGCGGTTGCCTTGAAACTCTGTGTAGATGAAGAGAATGGCCGACTGTGTGATGTTCTGTGTGTTGTGTTTTTAACTCAGAGAGTTTCGATAGGGTTTGTAATTTTATAAAAGAATGGGGAGGAGGATTCCTCGACCCATAAGGCAATGGCCGTGTCGATTTTGAATACAACTGTTTTGTAATAGAGATTCACATTCTCAGACTTAATATAGTGATACATCTCGTCCTCAAAATGGTTCTATGTTTTATGGTTGATGGATAAAAGTTATAGTTATGGATTATAATGGAAGCTTCTTGGTAATGTTTCTTTTGCATAATAATAACTGTGAAAACTGTATAGTTGTGTCGTGTGTCTCTCCAGACTTGGATATAGTAATGATCCTTTGATTTCTACAAATCGTATGAGATGTGTTTTTGTTTTTAGAGAAGAGTTTGGCTGTGTGTGGTTCATCGGTTGAGAGAAGTTATCGACAGAGTTATTCTATAAGTTAGGGTTTGAATTATAAAATGTGTAGCTTGATTCGATCACCGTTATGATGTCGAGTTATCAATTCTGTCGAGTTATGGAAATAAATAAAAAGATATTCTATGTTTTGGCTTTAAGGCAAAAGTAACTCGATTCGTCAAGTGTTTACAATGTATGGTCTGAAGTTGCTCTTCAAAATGGTTTCGGCACTAAACTGATGTTTGCTATTTTGTTTAGAAATATCCTACATATATCATGATACTTGAATTTCTGGAAATAATACCTAGAATGTAAAACTGTTTAACCTGTAGGAATGATTTCTGTGTGATGAAGGGAAATAATGTTTGACTTGTTTAAAATGGAAATGTTGACTATAGGCTGGTAGTTGATAACTCTGTTTAGGATTATAGCAGAGAATGATAAATGTTTTGATTTCCACTGTGTAGTTTATGGTGTAAAACAATGTATAAATGTGTACATGAAATAATTGGAAATTCTTGTTGTCTGTAAAAGAAATATCATTTTGCTGTATAATGGAAGTAAATCTATAAATTTATCCTAATATAAACATATACATTTAACTACTAAATGCATAAAACAATTCTTTACTGTTAGAACATAAATCTATTTATTTCAAAACAGAGATATTTATAAACAAGGAAACATTGCATGTAAATTAGGAAAACAGTTAGCTAAAAATAAACGATAATGAGGGCACTCTAAATGTATATATAGAAATTAAACAGTAAGTAGAAACTTGAGAAATTTATAATAATTTAATCTTCTCATTCACTTGGCTATTTGCCTATCTTGATCTATTATACTTAATCTATCTATGTACTAGAGTACGATGCTATTCCATTTTGCATGGGGAAAAATGCAGAGATCATTTACTTCATTCATAATTTCTATTCATGCTTTAAACTTGAATCGAAAACTAAAGTAGAGGTATATAAATCAGATTACGTTCTGTAAATTAAATACTTGTAAATAAATAGAATTAACTAGTTTAACAGCAGATAAACAATTAGAACCTGTAGATGACGATAGGGCCGACAAACACCTAAGGAGGCCTGTTCCTCCCAACCTGCTTCAGAAGAAGCAGCACAACTGCTGACTTCTAGTGAACCCCCGAGCTTGATTACTGAACCAATAAGTGGGTGGAATTTGTGTAGAAGCAAGGCACTCAAAAATACCTTCTCCACTTGGTATCAACCTCCTGAAATAAAATGCCTTCTCCACTCAGCATCAACCTCCTGAACTCAATAAGAGTTTGGAAGACTCACAACATGATCAACAACATAGCATATCCCCTCATCAAATCTCTTGGGTGCAAACACAACAGAACCCCAAGGTAAATTTCCTCGTCAGGAAAAGTGATGAATCTCAGTTCAATATTTGATGCCTATTATATAGACTGCCTAGGTATTTTAGTGGTCAGTTTGGAATAAATGAGCCTCAAGCTCCAGTCCCATCTTTCAGGGCACTATGACCACATTTCAAGGGAGTTGTCCCATACCAACAGCTAGTTAGTTGCATCATGATGTTGCCACTTGTCCATTGCCTTCTACCCCAGATTCCATTCCACCTAGTGGATCAGTAACCACTCTTTCAACAGTCCTCTTAGGTGTTTGTCTCCTATTTTATTTATTAAATAATAATATATTGTGCAAATTACAGTCATCCTTGGACACCTGTCCAACATAAAACTTTACAATAAAAGTTATCATAATGTTTCTTAACACAAAATGTTTTCCAGCAAATAGGGTATGTTACATTTCACCTTGTGAAAGATTTCCTATTCAGGCTAGCTCTGATACCATGCTAAGTTTAGCCTAATTTGACTAGCAAGATCACTGAAAGAAACACAATCACAAGATAGACAAAGATTTACCCTGGGAAACCCTCATGGGGTAGAAAACCCAGCAAAGCTTTCCTCAATATAGATAATCAACCAAATACAAGATGTAGTCCAAGACTAGAGCTCCTTCTCCTCCTATGCAGACCTCTCTCTCACTTGTGCGCTACTCCCAAGTGGATGAATGAATGAGATAAGTGAGGAACAACCTCCTCTACTTATACTTGTTTCCCGATTGAATTTTTACCCTAATGGGGCCGACCTCTTCCAAGAGAGTCTAATAACCCCCAAATAATAAACTTAGGGCTGACCTCACATGGGAGATCTAATAATCCTAGTTACCACACTCTCTTGGAGGAATAAACATATCCGGATATACAATAGGGTCACCACGGAGGAAAGTACCATCTCCGGAATAATAAAATACAAATATTATAATATTCTTTGAAGTTACAATATTTCAACACGGACTTGATACCATTGGATTTATCAATGAATTCTCTATCCATGTACATGTAATTTACAAATTTTTATCTTCATATGTCATTTTAATTTTTTTTGTTTGCTAAAGATTACCCTAAAAAGCTCTGTTGACAATTTCGAATGAGCTCAAAGATAAATCAACAACATTCAAAATACACATCCAAAAAATTTGAAAAAATATACAAGCGCTACATTACTGTGTCCTCTTCAAAAGGGTATTTTTAGTTTTCCAAATTATGTAAACAATCAAAATATTTGTCGCACACACGCACATGTGTGCAAAATGCGACTGGATTATTCACTGGTCAGTTTCGAAAAATAATAATAAACTCGAAAAATTAAAAGAAAAATATGTACGCACTAGTGCATTCTGTCTAGATCATGTTCACATATTTTATTTTTTTAAATTATTAATTTAACATTAAATTAGTTTGCACACACACAAGCCACTTGTTAATTGCTCTTCAAATTTTTAAGAACACACGTTTCATGAAATCAAAATTTGACACAATAAATGACATTGCTATATTTAAAAAAAATATCATTGGAAATCCAACATAATTCTCTACATTTCGTTTTTTAACCGCATGTCGAAATTCATATGGCAAATATGAGTTTCGAGGGCTTCAATTTAATACATGGGTAAAATTTCCATTTTTCATTGCCATATTTGGCCAAAAAGAGTTACCTATCTTCATGGAATCACTTAAATTGACATTATGCAAGTTTGGTTGTAATTGAATGATGATAGTGCTTCCAAATATCTGATTAATGCTTGATGCTTTTTTTTCCTCGGAAAAAATCGTGATTAATGCTTGATGCTATTAATTGAATTGATGTTGATCACTACTACAGAGCTGCTACAGGAAATCATAACCCTTAGCCTCTCCTTGAAAGTGCCAGAAAACTAGCAATTTCCCCCGCTCCCAAATTCATTGGAAATGTGACTAGTTTTGATTTTTAATGTAATTACCTGAACTATGGATAACCAAATCGAGTTCTGTAAGTTGATGTAGGTAGATAATACGTACCAGGACCCATCCCAACCTTCATATCTAGAAATCATGGCCATCCAGGGCCACTTGGAGCCATTTGGAAATCACCTAACTAAGCAGTCACAAATCTAGTACCTTACTCCTAGGAGTTACTGATTCTTGCAATATAAAAGTATGTGGTTGAGTCTAGTGACTGCTGTGATAGGTTGGCCCTTTTTGCAACATAGTTATATTAAGATTGCACCAGTAGCAGAGACGTTTCCACATAATTCTAGGGGTCATTGCCTAAGAGGCTTTGGCTTTTCCAAAGGGTCGTCCGAGGTGTGATGCACTTCAAAATGTGCAACTGTCAAGGTAAGTGCTGAATCTACCTATAATATTTTCTGTATAAATTCGACCTTTAGGTGTCCATAATTACATCATAGGTGTCTAAGCCCAATCCATGCTTCAGATCTGACATTCGAGTCCCTCCCAGTGCCATCCGAAATTGTTTGGAAACAAGCAATTTGCTCCTCATAGTTATGATTCTAGAACCTGGTCTTGACTTTACCATTTGGTTTTCTGATTGAGGAGCTAATATTTCCAAATATCTCTGATTTTCAGATTGGGGATATTACATAAAACTTTTTTTTTTTTACAGAAACGGTTAAGGAGCTTTTATATAAAATGAAAAACAAAGATTACAGAGTTTTGAAAATAGACTGTTCCCAAAGGAAGACTACGACCGTGACTCCTTGTTCATCTTTTACTAGCCTATACTTATCATGATACTTTCCTATTCTATGGAGACTGTATCTCCTTACAAACTGCCCAAGAAGGAAAGTACAAAAGAAAAACATTACAGATAGAAAATGACATGTCGTGCTGTCCAAAGAGATCTCTGGACTACTTCTGTTATTTGCAAAGCCAAAATTGCTCCTAAACTATACTTCTGATACAACTGAGAAAAAGTCAAAATTGATCCTAAAATACCACAAAAAAACAAGACCAGAGTTGACGAGCTAACATTGGAAATTAGACTCGTTTTGCTTGTGGAGAGTATCAACTCGAGTCCCTTCATTTCTTCCAACCATTCCACCTTTTCCTTCTTGCAGGTCCAGGGTGCTTTGTCTGATTTCAGTTCTCATGCTGTCGATTTTTGCTTCCACATTCAATACACTTCTATAAACAACAACAATTTTAACAATCAGCTTGACAGATCCAGGGTAGACCTTATCAACGGTTTCAACCAAGCTGGCTACCTTCCCATTGATCTTACTGCTGCAGTTTCAGACCTCAGAGTACGTAGCTTGAGAAAGAGAATAAAGATGAGATATATCCCTCTTGAATTCGTAGTTCTCCCTACAAAGAAAATGAATTTGGTCCTCCATTACCTTCATATAATTTTTAACCTAGTCCGAAAGAATGTCGAACATCTGCGCAGATCCATTGCTTCCACCATCTTCTCTGGCTGATGAAAAGAGCAATTTATTTTCCAATCCCAAAAACTCAGACTTACAGGAATCATGGAGAGCAAGGAGAGCCCTAACCAAACCTTCATGAGTCGACGCCTGGCATTCATCCTTCGCAGAGAGCACCTTCGAGGTTTCCAGACTTGCGATTCCCCCTAAGTTTATTAATGGCCTCCTACAATGCATACACTGAGATAGGGATGAGTCCGAAACAAAATCAGAATGTTACACAATATCGCCCATCTCAATGCTTGAAACTCCTGCTATGCTCTCTCGCAAATGCCTACAGACCAGGCTCTCAAAACAAGAGTTATTACACCTGTTCCCTGCATTAATATAATTTCAGACTCGGCTATCAACCACATTGATATTCTGCATGGAGACCATGTGTCTCGTTCGTGCGAGCTTCCCTCTTTCATGGGTAATGGCGTGGTGGAGGTTCAAAATTGTGTCGGCGACCTTGGATTTAGCCATTATCTTGCAGTGAGTATAGTTCATAGTTGAAAGGTTAAAGGAAATGAGATAGTGAACAATCCATTCCAAGGAGGTGAGCCTCCTCTTATCTCTTGAAAATATTAGTTGTCTCAACACCATTAGCAAGAAGAACAAATTTATGGAACCCAATTTTTCCTATAGGCCTTTTGATCGCAAACTAAGATGCCACAGTCGAGTCCAACGCCTTTATTTTCCATTAAGTCTACTTGTTGATTATTTGTTCTCAACACGTGGAGGAAGTTTATAGCTTTGTATTCATTGACAATGCATTTTAGGAGGTGAGGCATCTTGGTGGCTGGGTTCTTGCGATTCTTCGTCAGATTTCTTGCTTTCCTTACGACCATCATCGAGTCACCGAAGACCACCAGATCCTCAATGCCTTCATTCCTTTCTAGCTCCAAACCTTTGATTAATGCTAGCCATTCAACACCATTATTTGTCCTCCTGCCAATTCCCCAAGCGTACTCTTTCATCTGGTTTCCCTCAGAGTTGAAGAAGACTCCACCCGCACCTACCAACCCATGGGATATTACATAGAAATTGACTGCAAGTCTTTTTTTCCGTTTTTCTTAACATCTTTTAATCTACTTGTTCTTGGTATTGATAAGCCCCATCTTTTGTTGAACCTTTTGGCTATTGCAGGGTAAATTTTCAATTAGTCTTATAACATAAGATTTACACGTGATAACATGATTTTCAATCCTTTCAAATAGTCCCTCTCGCTTATTCCAATGAAATGCACATCCTAGGGAAACACATCAGACATTTCCCCTCATTTTGAGGATAGTACCTAGGGTAAATTGGTTGGTTTGTAGTTTTGGCAATCTAACCCCACATGGACATAAAGTGAGGTCCACAATAATTATAGAGGCAGTCAACTTGAGGACTTGACCTTGTGACCTCATGCTGGTAATCCACAACACTCAACCACTTCAGCAAACCCATCAAGCTCAAATAGGTCCTTTCACATCTAAATGAAATTTAAAAATATTGGACTTTTTAATGGGCCTAACAGTTAAGAACATGTGTTTCCTCCTAGGAGGTCACATGTTCAATCCAGAGGGGGTAGGGTATGTACACCTCCATAGACATTAGCACTCCAAATTTGCTATGTGGAGGGGGTCCCTTGTCCCACAAACAAAGGGGTCTCATACACCAATTTGGTGTTTGGCTTGGCCATGGCCTTAAAATTATATTATTTTATTAATAATAACTTTGCAGAACTCCATAAATGCATATTTATGCTCAAGTGCAAGTCACGAAGAACAATTTATATATATCTCTCTCTCAATGTCAGTTAGGAACTCTCCTTGTCCCAAAAAACCCCTCCCATGTCTTAAGATCTCTTCTAGAGAATCATTTTCTTGTAGAATTGGAAAAATTGTCATGCGTTTCTTGAATTGAGCAGAAGGTTTATATTAGTCTCATATCTAAATCCTTTTCTTGTACTCTCAAAATTCCAGTATAGTTCTCTAGACTTTGGAGTCAATTTGTCAACCATTCCAATTTCTTGCAAGCATCGATAATGGCATTGGAAGCTGCAATAACATCACAAATACCAAAAGGATATTTTATCCTAATTGTATGAGTCGTTGACCCCATTTATTATCTAACCGATATTTGCCATCGATCCCACTTAGAGCTCTTAATCACACATTTTTCTTCCATAACTACTCCCCATTTGTAAATATTTGTAGTCCAAGTCCTTCATGAGTGTACATACTTCCCAGAGTTAACCATCCCCTCCCCCTCTCCCCTTACTCCCCTGAAAATAAATCTCTTTAAAATAGTCTCCAATTTTGTAACTTGTTTTAAAAAGAAAGAGATTAGAAGAGTCAAATACATGCCCAACTATCACATTTCCATTCAAAATTATGAGTTCCATTACTCGAGGAAGATGACAATGTTCCCATTTTTGAAACTTCCCTTTAAAGATGCTCATGACCTAGCTTCGTTGACTTCTTGGAAAAAAATCTATGCCAAGTAAATACCCAAGATTAACTTGATGATCTACCATGGTTGAACAACATTCCAACCTCTTTGAATCCAATCTCCTTCGTCTTCCTACCTAATGATAACAACCTTTTTTCTTTTCTTCAATGAGTATAACCCCTATTGTTCATGTAAAGGTGTGGAGGCCTTATATGATTACTTCCACTAACTCTAGTGGTATCTCTACAATGAACACTAAGTAACCTACGAATTGAAAATTAAGTGATTTATTACCTCTTCGCAATCAAATGCCTCTAAATTTTCCCTCAAATTGGGTTGCCTCTAGAAGATATAGCATCTTCTACAATCACATAAAACTTATAATCACATATAACTTATAAGAGGCAAGGGGGTATGCTTAATGGATTGATCTTTTAGATGAATGACCTTACCAAAGGAACCATTAACACAAACCCCTAGTGGACACATTATAAAAGAAGGTGCCCATTGCTTAAGTGAAAAAGCTCAAAGGCCAATTGACTTAGCATATCTAGAATGAAATGGAATTCTGTTTGATCATATGCCTTATTAACATCAAGTTTGAGAAATAACAACGTTTTCCCAACCAATACTTTTGCATGTCATAATAAAGAAGTCCAAGTTAACTCTTCCCTTGCAAAGGCTAGTTTACTTCGGTCTAATATTTCTTCCGACTTCTTTATTCTATTTGATTACTGGGGGCTTATAGGGTATATTAAGAAGGTTAATGGGTCTTAAAATTATTAGTTGATTTCTCATAGCCCTTTTTGATAAAAGTTTGATTAATTTTGCATGTACTTGCTTCTTTGGCCTAAAAGCGTTGTGATATTTTTTAACACTTTTAGAAGATCCCATACAACAATTGACGAGACGAGAGCTTGAAGTGAACTCAATGGGTTACGTCACATTGGAATCCATTAGAGTAAGGATAAATTCATATAATTCCTCATATAATAAATATTTATTGTTATTTCATAATTGATTCTTATGATACAATGGACGTGTATATAAATACATGCAAAAGATGATAAGTCATGACCTTTGGGAAATGTACAACTGTCATTAATTACAATAGTAAATCCTAAATCACTAATTTTATAATTTAAATATATTTATATATTATTATATAAATTTAATATACTTTAGGTACATTACAAGTCTTCCCTCTTTCAAAACGCTTTGTCCTCAAAGTGTCTTCTACAACGGTCACTTACGCAATACGGTTGAAGACTTGTGTAGATATGAACTTCTAATGTTGAACAGAGCTTCCGAAACATAAAATGATCGGTCCATCCCAGGTCGTCATCCGTGAACTTCTTAAGCTATTCCTTTAGATCTTGATTATAACTCTTGAGGTGGCGATTTTCTTCTTCTTTTTTTCAACAGTTTCCCTTCAATATCTTCATTAGTTTGCTCTGTTTTTCGAGTATTTTTTAACTTCCTTATTTTCGTAACTAACATATTATTATGGTTTCTTAGCCGAAATATTTCTTCATTATTGTTTGATAATGTTTTATTAATCTTTGTGATCTCCAACTTGTGGGCCTTTTTAACGTGTCTTTTTGTTGTTTGAGCTCTTTTATCTGTTCTTGATGTTGGCAAACCTTTGATTCCGGGCATCTTAATTTTTCCTGGATTTGCACAACTTCTTTATTATTGTTGTTCAAGATTGCGTTCAAGTGCATCACTTCTTCTTCTGCTTTACTGTTGTCAACTTCCCTTTTGATATCTAGGTTTTGTGTTTTTGATTGAGACGTTTTTCATTCCTTAATTCTTCAATCTGTGCATACAAATCTTCCATGCGCTTTCCTTGGTCGTGATAAGCCTTGTCTTTGAGTTCCTTTTAAATTGTTCGCAAATCAATTATCGTTTGTAATCTTTCGTTTTCCTTTTGACAACGCATTAATTCATCCTCTAATTTTTTTATTTGTAAATATGCACTGTACTCCATAATTTGCGATTTCGACTTCTCTTTGGCTTCGTCTTCTTTTCTTTGCTAATAGATATACAAAAAATAATGCAAGAACCCCATGTGGTTTTTGGGGTTCTTTTGTATAAGTTGTTCCTTACCTTTGACTTTTGTCCCTTTTTTTCTAAAAATAATTATTGTTTCAAACGTTCAAGTATAATAATAATAATAATTCATTATTATATAATTTAATAGAGCGAAATTTAAATAATAATAATAAATATTATTATTATTATTATAATTTTTTTAAGTGCTTGAATTGAATTTAGGATTATTTATAATAATAATAATATTATAAAAAATCTAATTGGTTTTGAATTAGGGTTTTAACCCTAGGTGTTTGGAGGAGACTGCGTGGAGGTGTTGAGTGGGGTGTGGAGAGGAGAGCTGGAATGGCGCAGTGGGTTAAGTGAAGTGAAGGACTGTGAGGTGTGGAAATGTGGGAGCTGGGCACACGTGAATGGGAGGGAGAGTTGTAGGTAGGATGGTGGAGAAGAGGGCGGGACGCGGGGGAAGGAGTTGGGACGGTGGAGGCCTAGGGAAAAGGGCATATTGAGAGGGAGGTCAATGGGAGGTGTAGTAGAGTGGAGGAAGAAGGGAGCTGCGAGGAGATGGATGAGGGGAGGCGCATCAACGTGGGATGTGTGCAGGGTTGGGACCAGCGCGTGCAAGGATGGAGCGAGCACGTGAAGGAGTTAGTAGCAGGTGGAGAGCGCAGGTGCAGGAATGAGCATAGGTGGGGGCGTGGTTTAGATGGAGAACGAAAGATGTAGAGGAGGGTTGCCTCGAAGGTTTTGCATGGAGTGAGGTCGAGGAGGATGGGTAGTAGAGTGTGGAAGATAGCGGTGTTGAAATGGAGGGTGGAGGGATGCGAGTGAGGGTGCAGCGTGGCAGAGGAGTGAGCAACGGTAGAGAATGGTAGCGTGGAGAGGGGAGAACGTGTTGCACGTAGACTGGTAGGGAATGAGAAATGTGGGTGGAGGGTCGACAAGATAATGAGCTGAAATGGAAAGTGATTTGAAGCGCGGGAGAGTGAAGAAGATGAGGGAAATGGGAGCATACATAGTGGGGATTAAAAAATTGATTCAAAGAAACCCTGAAATGATGGGGATGATGGTTAAAAGCTGGATTAGACTTGCTTTGATATCAATTGAAGTTAAATTTATATAATTTTTATGGGTTTGTAACAGACTTGCTTTGTATTTAGAAACCCCAGTAATGTATTGTAACAGCGAGAGCTTGGAAGTTCGAGGGCGAGAGATAACTCGAACAACTTGAAGGGCTCGATAGAGGAAGGGCTCGAAACAGGTTGTTTCTTGGAGCAGACAGAGACATATAGTCATAACATCTGATTCTCTGTAAAATCGACTTTATTTGTTGTATTCAAGCTTTGAAAGTTGAAATAAGGAATAGTAGTGATTTTAACGTTGTATATGTTGTATTTGAATCCAAATTGACAGAAATACATCTCAATCATTCACAAGGGATTAATTCTTTGTTTAGTTTCTCATTGATGCGTGGAATCACCGAATTTATAAGAAATTGTAGGAGATTTATATCCAGAGCACAGACGGAATACCAAGATCAATTGGTATCTAACGTGCAGGTAGAACGATGACGGAGATCGCAGAAGACTCAAGCCCAACCTATAGGCAGAGTATGAGATCTATGGTGGAGATCGACTGGAGTACAAGTCACGAGGATGGAGAGTTGGGAACAAAGGATATGAAACAATCCTAGACCGATGATTGAAATGCTATTTCGCTAAAATAATAGCATCCGGGTTAAGTTTTCTAAGGCAGGCTGATAAAAAGGCTAGGCTTATAGAGTTTGGTCGTATGAGACCTAGTGCTAACGCTTGTTTTACGAGTTGCTAGATATAGTGAAAACTACTATAGTTGGTGGAAGAAACGAAAATTAGTGAAGGTATGCTAAAGTTAACTCTGCGCACATATTAAATTTGTTATGTATGCATTTTAATACGAATTACATGGTTTTGATGTGATATTTTTGAGTGTATTTGGAGTGAACACTAAGTTGCAAATCCTCGGAGAGTAGGCTTACAGAGGTAGCCTGCATCATACTATCTGGAAACCCATTCATCTCTTTTATTTGATTATCGTTAAAAGTTCATCCATATATTTAGAAAATTGTTTCCATTCAAACCCACAAACTTTGACTTAGATTACTTATGTGGCTACCACTTTTGCCTCTCTATAATCACACAAACACCTCTAGTGCTCTTGCTAATGAAATGATAACCAAAGTGTATGTTAAAGTTAGATTTACCTCGAATTTGCATCTACACCATATTTCATTTGCACTCATTCAAGGTGTTTTCAGTTAGGTTTTCACATTAATATAAGCCAAAACATCTTACAAGCAAGTTCATCTCATTTAAATTATTATTATTGTTATTTAATTTATAAATAGAAGAAAACGAATATTAACATGATAATAATTTTAATATATTGTAAATAAATATATATTATATCTTAGTGTTAGTCTTAATTCTTGATTAGGAAGCATCTAGAGGTATCTAGATTATAAATCCTTGAGTTGCACCTTCACACTTCCTTCAACCAAATTCTATGAGAAGGTGCATATCTAGGGTTTAAATACCTCTCGCTTCTACATTAACGTCGCAATAAGGAAGCAAATTGAAAATACTACAAAGAGTTGCATGCATCTCGATTGACCAAGCTCTTGTGATTATTAGCAATCCATGAGTTGTTTGTTTTGGCATGCACAATGACACCACTGTTGACATAATTTTGATTTTTTAACTTTTTTTATTGCTCAAAACTAACTTAGATTACACAGCTACACACACTTGAGAAGCAAAAAAAAGAGCTTCGCCTTAAAATGTGCTATGGAGGAAAACAAATCTAAAGTACAAAGTCCATAATATTGCAACTAATTGCACTATATTACCTTGAAAAATTATTCCAAGAGTACAAAAAAACAATACATTTTAGGATTTTATCTTTAATTGTACCCTCTATTCATTCATCTATTGGATTTTTTGGTGGAATCTATATGGGTGATTTCTAAATGCATCATGTAATGTAATTATCCATCGAAATCTTTCAGGGAGAAGTTATTGATGGAGTAAAATCAAGTAGATTATCCTTCTTCTTTGATATGGTTACATGCTGCTGTAGTATAGAAAAACATGGTATAATCTTCATTAAACCTTTGGTTTATTTTATAATTTAGAAAATGGTCATATTATCACCTTCACAATTAATGTTAAGTAATTATGGTAATAACTCTACATTGTTTACTATGCAAATATGTATGATAAGCTTTGCCCATCCTTAGATGCCATGTGTAAATGGTGTTTTATGAAGTGCGTGGAACCATGATGGAAAAGGACATAACCATGGAATGCAATGTACATAATGCGTATCCATCATAATTCTAGGAAATCCATATTGGCACCTCACGATTCTTCAGGTTCAAGGCAATTTGTACACTCAAATTAAGGGGTTTCCAAGGGGTGGATAATGCTAGTCAATATGGTGCATGGGTCCATTGTGTATCCACATTAAAAGCTCGAAGACCACAATGATTGTTCGTATATTCTCATTTACCCATTACTCTCTGTAATAGTACTATGCATTACAACATCGAACCCTAGAGCGCCCCAACAACCCATTTGATATTTGCATTGCTTTAGTTGCTAATTTACACAGACAAGCATCAAATACCTTTCTCAATCCCCATGTCTACTAGTCATAGTCCCCATGTATATTAGTCATAGTTATGATATGAAAATTTGTATTCATGGCCTTGGAGTAAGACTTACAACTGCTTCTAATTGACTAAGAGATCAATTATGGGGAGCCATTTGTCTATGAAGGGATAAAACTATGACCCAAGTGGATTTATTGGGATTTCCACTTGAGGCGTAGTGGGGAAGGATGATGAGAGACACCCAAATTAGACTTTGATTGCGTTTTGGTGTTGAGTATTGAATTTTGGAACCAACATGGTAAACTAGATGAAGGTCCTTCCAATAATCTAATGAATTGTGCTAAAAATAAGTGTTTGTCATTGATGAGCCAAGTCGTTGAATTTTTTACCACTTTGGATAAAAATTGAAAATTATAGTCATATAAGTAACTTCATTAAGATCGACCAAGGGTTGATCTCTGCTTTAGAGAGATCACACAAATGGTAATTGTTTAACATGTTTGACAGATTTGGAATCTATATTAATCCCTATTTCTGAGATTAATATTTAATATATTATCTAGAGTAAGATTCACATCGAATAGCAACAACTTATGTGATTAATCTCTGTAATACTGTGTAAAAAAAAGGTACAAACTTGACTTTACCATGACATGGTGATGAGGAAAATGTAACTTGGAAGCTTACCGAAAGGGTCCATTGAAGGTGGTTTTTGAAAAATGAAGTATGGAGACAATCAACATGACAGTTTGAATGTAATGATGCTAAGCACCTGAAATTGTGATGCCTAAAGGAAAACACGACTAGTCCTCGAGAAGAGACTCGATGCGACTATGACGACAAACATGATATGACTTGGAAGGTCTGTCGAATGTTTCACATGATAACAAGAATGATGAAATGAATTAAGGATGTGATAAGCTCATTGATCGGGACATGATATTACTGAAGAAAGGACTAGGAGTTAAAGTTTAATATGTTCGACTAAGTCATTAAGTTCTGACACTTTGGAATCATATCATATTGAGAATCAAACTTATGGAATTGTAGTAGTATTATGGGAATCGGTTTTTGGACTATTTGACAATTGCTGTTGATTTGTTAAACCTGTGATTATAACTTATCGTCAATATTTTTTTACTAAATATGGTATGACGTTACCTTCTAGTCTTGGAGGAAGGTATAGCTAATGGATTTGAATTCTTGTTTGGATTTGTTATGCAAAAAACTGATTGGATAACTATGGTGTGGCTTTTGATGCAATATAACTTGTAGTTAGATTGGATACCATGGATCTTCATAGATGACTAGGAGATATAGGAAATCTAAGTTGGGATTGATAGTTATTAAAAGTATTATTAAATTTGCATTACGCGAAATTATGATTGAGTCCCTAAGGATGTATTGGAACCATACTAGATGATCTAGAAAACTAATGATTAGAACCACTAGTGCTTATGGCCATGATTGTTTGATAAAACTAGAAGGGAATGACAAGAAGATGAGAGTTGGAAATTAAAGTAAAGCCTAGTATCAAAAGTACGAGAACAAAGATTAACTTCGAGAAGAAGTTTTAATAAGAAGGGGTGCATGTAACGCCCGCCTCAGCACATTGATTGATTAGACTATTGAGGGAACCGACTTTGAAATGACCCGGTTAAATATAACATGAACCATAGATTATGCCTTAAATATGTTTTGAATGAAAATGGTTGAATAACAAATGAATGATAGATATGCTCGACTGACCGAGAGATTATGATAATGTTCTATATAAATGAAATGAATGATTCCTTTTATTTCCATAGAAGTGAAAGAATGATATTGACTTAGATAAAAATTGAATGAAGATTATGATGCATGATGAAACAATTATTTTTGGTGCAGCGCTACTAATGTGCTCTTTGAGTTGTGCAGTAGCAAGTAAAATGATTTACCGACTGACTCACAATGGAATAATAAGGGTTCGTAAGAACGAGAAATATACATAGGGGTACGACGACGGACTGTCGACCTTGAATTAACACTCCACGCATGGGCGGACGAGCGGCATTGGATTGAAGACGACGACCTCTCCTCCAGCAGCATATTCGACCTACAATAACAGGTTTTGTGTTTATGTGTATACTTGTTAGTCCTTGAATTTGATAAATTTTATGATGATTATGCATTGTAATGGTTATATTATGTTTTTAAGCTTTTAATCTTTTCTAAGTAGGACCCGGAAATGGGGGTCCCTACTTGTTTTTTAAAAATTAATTAAAACTTTAATATTTAAGTTCTTATTAATTAAACAAGAGAAATAGTTGCAAAGTAGCTAGCCCCTGCCTTAAGATTATGTTTTAAGTTAAGATATGATTTATATGTTTATAATTTTCTTAGTATATATGATATTATTTTTTTTACTTATTTATTATTAAAAATACTATTAATAAAATCTAATTCATATCTCTATTTTTAAAAGAGTTAACTTCTTTCCTTGCAGTTAAAGCGGTGTTAAAATTCTAAGTATTCTAAATATGATATATATACAACTAAACTAAAGTATAATAAATGCACGTGTCTATATTTATCATTTTAAAGTATAAATTATGTCAATTTTTTTTAAGAACCATTAAACTAAATGCTTATTATTATAAATTTCAAGGTGTATAATATTTAAAAAAATTATTTTGTAAAAATAAAAATAAGTATAAACGATAGTGTGCAATTATATGTTACATGTTGATAAAAAATAAATCAAACATATTGTGTTAATTAAAAATACATATGTCAATAAAACTAAAAAGACAACATATATATATATATATATATATATATATATATATATATATATATATATAGTGTTTGTGTAACCACAAAAGTTTTTATACGTTAGTGTTAAGTCAAAAGAAAAAAAATGTATATTAAAGAAACTTATATTCATACATTGCTATTAATAAAAAATATATGTGTTAATAAAAATACAAACATATGTTTATACATTGTCCAAGTATTATAAAAATTTATGTATATTAGTGTTAGGTTAAAAGAAAAAAAATGGTTACTATTAGTTCATAAAAAGTGTTTTAAATATATATGTCATTGATTCAAGAGATTTTAGAATTAGAAATTAATTTTAATGTGAAAATGATAGATTGCACAAAGTGATATCATCAATAGAATTGTGTACTTATCATTAATGAAAGTGTACAAAAATGATATTATTCATTAGCATTAATGAAACCTTTAGTACAAAGACCAAACCTTTAGTACAAAGACCACATGTCAAGCTAGATTTTTTTTTAATTTTGAATTTTAAATTATAATTGTTTAAATAATTTTACAAGTGTACAAAAACGATAGTATTCATTAACATTAATGAAACCTTTACTACAAAGACCACATGTCAAGCTAGAATTTTTTTTGAATTTTAAAAATTTAAAATATTATTTTGTTTAAATATTTTCACATCCAAAGAGGGGTAATTTGTCACTTCAAAGCCTTTAAGTAATCATAAAATAGAAATAACAAATTTTAAATACTTAACAAAATAATTTATATTTTCACAATATTAAATTTAATACATAACTATGTTTTTTTAAACACAAACGGATAAGAGCTTTTTTATATAAAAAGAGGAATAGAACAGAGTTACATAGTGTTGAAGAGGTTATGTTCCCCAAGAGAGAGAAACTGACTTATCTCCACATTCATCTTTGACAATTCTGTAACTAGTTTGGCAAAAATCTAGCCTATGAAGACTATATAACCGAACAAACTGCCCTAGAAACTTGGAACATAAGCAATGCATTAAAGAAAGTAAATGTCTCCGGGTATGAAAAAAGCCTAATCTATTCCTGCTAGATACGAATCTCCAAAAACTGGAATACAAAGATTTTGAAATATCCTAAGCATAACCAAAAAAGAGCCCCCGAAACCTAGAGAAACACCGAGGCTGCAGATTAGTACTGGCGACGGGATTTTGGCTGGTGATCCTGTCCCCCAACCATGCTGCCATGTTCTTTCAGCAAGTCCTGCTTGAAACTTCTAAGCTCAGCGCGCATACTGTCGATCTTTCTATCCACAATCTTGACACTGCAATGGACAGCCATGATTTTGGTATCCAGATTAACCGAGCAGGGGCACCCATTGTCCAGGACTTCAACGAGACTATCAACCTTCTCATTGAGCTTACTGCTGTTGTCACAGACCTCCTTGTTTGTAACCTGTGTTAGAGTATACAGATGTTGAAGGGAATTTTTGAACTCATAGTTTTCTCCTCTCAGCAAGCGGACCTGAGCTTTCATTTCGACCAAGTATTCCTTGACCTCATTAGGAATATGGCTGTAATCCTGAATTGAACTAGAACAACCACCATCGAGCATAATGGGAGAGGATTTTGTGTTCATATCATTTTCCAAGGGATCCTGGCGACCTTCGACATGTGCACTGTGTTGCATCTGAATCGTGCCACCTTGACCCCCATGCATTGTGGGAGATTTCTTCCTGTAATTTGGATTTGCGGGAACCTCGGAGCGAGGGATAGTATTTCTGCAGAGGAGGCAGTTGGAAATGGAACTAAGGTCGGACATCGTTGTGGGCTCAGGAGGTGGACAAGAATGCTTCCAGCCTACTCCATGCAATGAATTTAAACATCGAGTCCCCATCACCTTAAATGCGTGCATGCCGACCATGTGGTGGCCATGTGCCTCCTGCATGTGGTCAACTCCCATTCCAAGCCATGAAGATGGGTGCGAAACTATAGGGCGATCCTCATAAACGAGCAGGTCAAAAGTTTGGTTAAAATTGTTGATTGAGGGGGGAGTATTGACATAGCTCCAACCCAAAGGTGAGGACTTCTCACGAGAAGAGAACATGAGGGAACTTTCCAAACGAGAAGGCTGGGTAACCTCAGGGGATCCAAACCTTTTCATTCACCTGGTGATTGCTAACAAGAACTCCGCGATCAAGTCTGACGCCTATATTTGCCATGGCATCTGATTCCTGATGATTTGATCTCAATATATGAAGAAAATTTATGGTTTTAAATTCATTGACTAGACACTTCAGAAGATGGTGGATCTTTGAAGTAGGGATCTTGCGATTTTTGGCCAGATTCCTTGCATCTCTGATGACCAACATTGAGTCGTCAAGCACAACCAAGTCTGTGAGGCCGTCGTCCATTCCTATCTCCAAACCTTTTATTAGAGATGACCCTTCTGCACTATTATTAGACCTTCTTCTGATTCCCCAAGCACAACCTTTCATCTTGTTTCTTTCAGAGTCATGAAAGACTCCACCCGCACCTGCCAACCCTGGTATTTAATACATAACTATTACAAAACATTGAGAAATAATATGAATTTGTTTTAGGATTAATATAAAGTCAATTTCTATATTCTTCGTTTTGGAAAAGACTAATAAACCTATAATTTGTAACAAATTTTTAATAAATTAAAAAAATAATTATTTATTTAAATAAATATAATAATATATTAACATTAAAAATTATTAAACCAATATTAAAATAAATATTTACTCATAACACAACTAATAGAGATAGCAGCTTTTAATAACATTGCCCAAAAGGAGAGGAGAGGATAAGGATTAGAAAACACATACGCATTTTAATGAAAAAAAATCAATTCAAGAGGATAAACATTTAAACATTTTATAGAGTACCGCACCAAACATCATGTAAATGATATTTATGTACAGCATATCTGATATAAGATATTAACTGAGAGAATAACATATACAACATATCTACAACATATCAATCATGGACACAATAATGCAAGCACACAAGAGACACAGAGTTTCACCGGGGAAAACCAAGAAGGTGAAAAACCCCGCAACTTCCTCAGAGATAGAAAGAGCAATGATACAACCAAAGTACAAGAGATAGTATTCTCCTAGCAGTTGATCCTCCTCCTCACATGTGCGCCACTTTCCGAGTGATGGAAGAGTGAGTAATGAGATGATCAAATAGAGATCTCCCGATCTCTATTTATACTTGTCCTATCCTGCCCAATAAACCAGTGGGGCCGACTTGTCTAAATTAGCCTAATAACCCATGGTTACATTAATCCGGGTCAACCCCACACTTGGTGGTCTAATAACCCATTTACCCACATGACTCATACAGGCCCGACCCCATCAAGGTGGTCTAATAACCCATCGGCAAGTTACAACACTTGCGACACTTGTCAATACAAATGACGACACTTCTGTATAGAGGAATAATAACATCTCTATAGGAGTACAATATACATAGATGAAATACATAGGTGAAATACATTTCGAAGTTACATATACATCAACACTCCCTCTTAACTAGGAAGGTATTTCTCGACACATATCTGCTAGCACAAGTCTTCTTCTTTGGATCATCATCACTGGATCATCGTCATTGAATCATCGTCACTGCTGCTATCTCCATCAATCTCCAATATACTCGTCATAGGAAGTTCTACAGAGCCAGTCCTTTTTCATACTGGATGTAGGCCCACCACCTGTAGGTCTTCATCATCATTGGCCATACTATGGAATCCTCAGGACTGATTACGTGTGTCAACAAAACCTCGAAAGAGCATCCCAGGCATTTTACGAGCACACAGCTCAACCTATCGGATATCCCAGGATCTTTTACATGTGACTGTCACAAAACCTTAAAAGAGTGTCTTTCCAAGCAAGATCTCTAAAGAGCATCTGAGGCCTTTTTCATCTTGTCCAGATCTCCAGGACTTATTACATGTGACCCCTAACACAAAACCTTAAAAGAGTGTCTTGCCAAGCAAGATCTCTAAAGAGCATCTGAGGCCTTTTTCATCCTGTCCAGATCTCCACGACTTATTACATGTGGTCCCCACAAGACCTTAAAAGATTGTCTTGCCAAGCAAGACCTCTAAAGAACATCTGAGGCCTTTTTCATCTTGTCCAGATCTCCAGGACTTATTACATGTGGTCTAGCAAAACCTTAAAAGAGTGTCTTTCCAAGAAAGATCTCTAAAGAGCATCTAAGGCCTTTTCCATCCTGTCCAGATCTCCAGGACTTATTACATGCTACCCTTGCACAACCTGTACACAACCATAGAGTATCAACCTGATACTCACCATACATCATCCTGATGTACATGATCATCCTTATCATCATCACTGCATCGTCCTGATGCATGTCATCTGGAGCAACATCCTGAAGCTCGTCATCTATGATCATACAATGCATCCACCTGATGCATACCAAGTATCTACCTGATACATATCATCATACATGATCCACCTGATCATACAATGTATCCACTTGATACACACACAGATACATGATCCACCTAATCATACAATGTATCCACTTGATATATATCAACATACATGATCTACCTGATCATACAATCGTATCCACCTGATACATATACAGATACATGGTCCAAGCATCCAACATGATGCATATACATATACATGATCCAACTGATCATAATAAGCATCCAACATGATGCATATACATATATATGATCCAATTGATCATAACAAGCATCCAACATGATGCATATACATATACATGATCCAACTGATCATAACAAGCATCCAACATGATGCATATACAAAGTAGTAACTAGAGCATCGTCCTTATGCTCATCATCTAGCGCTTACATCCACATCCATGGGAAGGATCCTCCTCTCACCATGCTTGGAATGGCTCCTGCAAATGTGTCCATCACTTCTTCCTCGAAGTGTCGTCAATCTGAAGAACACCAAGCCTCTCTCTGAAGTACTCAAACTTCACTCTGGCTAGTGGTTTTGTCAACACATCCGCAACCTGCTCATCCGTTGCAACATATAGGAGCTTCACGGCTCCTCTCTGCACCATATCCATGATATAGTGATATTTGATCTCGATGTGCTTCGACCTGTCGTGGAACACCGGGTTCTCAGACAGCTTCACACAACTCTGGTTGTCACAAAAGATACCAGTAGCCTCCAATGGGAGATCAAGTAGCTCAGACAGTAGCTTCCGGAGCCATACTGCCTCACAACTAGCCGAACAAGCTGCAACATACTCTGCTTTGGCTATACTCAGTGCTACACAGGATTGCTTCCTACTAAACCAAGATATCACACCTGATCCCATACTAAAGCAGCACCCAGATGTGCTCTTCCTATCTGCAGCACTGCCTACCTAGTCCGAATCAACATAACCCTGTAGGTTAAACTTTTGATTCGCATCATACTTGAGCCCATAGTCAATTGTACCCTTCAGGTACCTTAGAATATGCTTTACAACAATCAAGTGAACAACTCTGGGATCCGTCAGGAACTGGCTCAATGTGTTCACTGCAAATCAAATATCTAGTCTAGTGCTCGTTAGGTACATCAAGGACCCAATCATCTGACAATACACAGTGACATACCGGATCAGATGAAGCATCACACAGAAGCTTCAGGTTCGATTCCATAGGTGTGGCCATGGCCTTGCAGTCCATCATCTCGAACCTCTTCAGGATCTCTACTGCATACTTCCCTTGTCCAAGGAAGATCCCATCTGCACTCTGCCACACCTCCATGCCTAGAAAATAGTGCATCATCCCAAGTCCTTCATCTCGAACTCGGCAGCAAGCTTCCTCTTGGTATCGACAATCAGTCCATCCTCTCTTGTTACAAACAGGTCATCCACATACAAGAGTAGTATCACAGGATTGCCTTCCTCAACCTTGTAGTAAAGGTTGGAATCTGCTTTACTCTTGGTAAAGCCCAAACTGGATAGAAATATATCTATCCTACCATACCAAGTCCTGCACATATATGACTTCCCGTCATGTGTCTCAAAACCAAGTGGCTGCTCCACATACACTTCCTCTTCAACTACACCATTTAAGAAGGCCGTCTTGAAATCCATCTGGTGTATTTTTCACTTCATCACTGCAGCCAGAGCAAGTACTGATCTGATGGAAGTGGATCTGGCTACAGGAGCAAAAGTCTCTATGCTGCCACCTACAACATGCTTGATATTATATGATAGACTTTCCTTTTGGTCTGGGACCACATCCCAAACATCATTCTTCATGATCGACGGATCATGGCATTCTTCCATTACTTCATCCCAGATCCTGGGAACTTCAATATTTTCAATATCTTCAATATATATCTTTGTTGATGGAACAAATGTTGTGATGGTATACGATCTTTCCTACAAAACAAGTTAAATTGCATGATTAGAAACATCTCATAGTTTTCAGAACAAATTTTTACACATAAAGAAATATGTCATACAGTCATGCAATTATTTTAGCCAATGCTTCAATACAACATTCATCCATATCCTGTAACTTTCTAGATGCCTTCCAATCTCTACCAGAACATTGTTAAGAGTTTTCACTACTCCCAACATGTCAGCAAAGAGGTTTCATTCTAGATAAGTAGCAATGGAATGTTGTACAGTGCCATAGGCCACTTACCCATTACATGCATATTAGTAGTATGCTATTCATTAATGCAATTATTCTAATATGCCAAAATACACAGCCTAATTCTAGGAACATCAGTATATACATCATTGAAAAATATTATTTAAACAATCAAATATGCAAGAAATGATAATTCAAATACTTATCTTTGTTTGTTTGTTGGGTTGACTCCCTCTCAGTCTTTGCTTCCTTTCTGCAACTCCATTCTAATGTGGATTGTGAGAAGTGGTCAACTCCCTCTTAATATCTGCATCTTTGCAGAAACTACTGGAGTGTGCTCCCTCTTGATCTTTGCTTCCTGGATTACCTGTCCTTGAACTTATATCCATCCTCGATCACTATGCATGCTTACAAGTATCATTATTGAGATATCCTCGAGATCTCATACATAATCATACATTTATTAGTATAATCTTAATACTATCATAAACACAATAGTCTTAAACATGTATAGTAATGATCATTTTAAACATAGATAATAAACATTAGTATTCAAGGTTTATATAGGACTCTTCTGGTTAGTCATATCATTAATTAAAGTAAGAAACATAATATGCCTAAACCCATGATTACTCAAACCTATAACTTCATGAATAATCATAATCAATCATGCCAAGTATACTTATATAAGATATCCTAACACAGGGTAGGATTTTAACTTGATATAGGAAAAACATACCTGGATTAGCATGTTAGCTACCTATGTCTAACATACCCACATGATGCCTTCTTGTTCTTCTATGACTTGTGCTAGTAACCTGCATATCTCATAGGTTAACCATTATAGAACCAAGTTATACATACCTTGTAAGTAGATATTCTATGTGATCCATGACAATGGATGAATCTATGTCTTCATGTCACCATGGTCATATGTTCTTGAACTAGAACATGATTTGTCTTTCTTGATGTACCTTTCATGTTAGCGGACAACATCAACCTCATACAACACCACCATGCATCAGTACAATCATAAGTGTCAAAACCCTAATCAATGAATATCTGCATTCATAATTTTATTAAGGTGATACGACAAGTCTAAAGTTAATCAAGATTGTACTAACCTTAATGAAGACAAACATACCATAAAATTAATCATGAACAGATCTCGAAACATACCTGGATAAGTCATACCTATCAAGATTGCTTGTAATCTTCTTACGTAAGGCCTTAGCCTCATCTCCCTCTGAAACTGGAACTTCTTCACTTATGCAGGTGACCAATCCATTCTCTTCTAGGATTAATCCAATCCACTTGATTTGCAGGAATTGTATCTGGAGCTGGATTAGGGTTTGTCAGAGAAACCCTAAAAGTCAAACTTTGAATTTCAAACTTCTGAAAGGATAGAAAGATGCACCTTGATGAGCTGATCAATCCGGGATACTCAGAATTTGAAAACTTCAAAGTTTCACCCCTCAAAATTGCCTTTGAAACTTTCGGATCTTCTAAACATGATCCCGAACTAGGGTTTGATAAAGCCCACCCTTCTTCCCAACCAAAAGGTTCGATCCAAAGCTCTAAACTTTGATTTTTCTGAGGAGCTTCCAGCCGTGGTCACAGACTTAAAAAATTCCAACTTTTGCAGAAGCCCTAATTTTCCACTTTTCCAATCAAAGTCCCGAACTAGGGTTTGATCAAGCCCGACCTTCTGTCCAACCAAAAAATTTGATCTTGGTCTGTAAATTTTTATTTTGATGAGTATCATTCAGCCGTGGTCTTCGATTGCAAAAATTCCAACTTTCTCCGAAACCCTAATTCCCGGAGCCATGAATGGAGGTACTAAAAAAAAATCCTGTTTTGACAGAAATATGCACCTGATTATTTTTGGTGTAACTCTAAAATTACGAATCCATAGGGTCTAAAACTTCATCCTGTGGTATCCCGACCTATCATCTTTCCAACCCCATAGGTATGATCTCAATTGGATTCTCTGAGAGAGAGTTATGACAAGTGTCGCAACATGACCTGTTTATGGGATAAAACATGAGAGCGAACTTGTACGACGTGCCACGTGTCACTGGTTCAACGTCGGCCTCTGAAAACCTTACCTGAGAAACTAAAGTCCGTGCCCTACCTATCAATTTTTACGAAATTTCATTTGGAGCTTCCTAGCCCAAGTTGTGATCTTGTTTCCTAGGTCACCTGTTTATGATTGAGATATGGAAGAGGCAGAAACCCTATATTGTACAGATCATAAAACACAAAGTACAATGAATTAGAAGTTGTGCTTCGGACACAAGGTACATGGGGATCTTATATTCGACTTGTAATAGTTTCAGATCCTGAAACCTCATCTAAATGTATTTATAGAGAAAGTTATACGATGACTGGTTTTTGCTATATCAAGCCCTAGCTTCGCAAGTGCAACAAGTGTCATAAATGCCATACCATGACTTCTTTCAGGCTAGCTCTGATACCATGTTAGTTTTTCAGAATTTTCAATCTGATATAAGATCTTAAATGAGAGAATAACATGTAAATCATATCTATAGCATATCTACAGCATATCAATCATGGACACAATAATGCAAGCACACAAGAGACACAGAGTTTCACCAGGGAAAACCAAGAAGGTGAAAAACCCCGCAACTTCCTAAGAGATAGAAAGAGCAATGATACAACCAAAGTACAAGAGGTAGTCTTCTCCTAGCAGCTGATCCTCCTCCTCACATGTGCGCCACTTTCTGAGTGATGGAAGAGTGAGTAATGAGATGATCAAATAGAGATCTCCCGATCTCTATTTATACTTGTCCTATCCTTCCCAATAAACCAGTGGGGCCAACTTGTCTAACTTAGCCTAATAACCCATGGTTACATTAATCCGGGCCGACCCCACACTTGGTGGTCTAATAACCCATTTACCCACATGAATCATACAGGGCCAACTCCATCAAGGTGGTCTAATAACCCATCGGCAAGTTACAACACTTGCGACACTTGTCAATACAAATGACGACACTTCTGTATAGAGGAATAAGAACATATCTATAGGAGTACAATATACATAGATGAAATACATAGGTGAAATACATTCTGAAGTTACATATACATCAACACTAAGATCATGCACTCTTCTCTTGAGATGCCACTAGCTAGATTTTACCTGCCCTAAGCCATGAGAAACACTTGTTCAGTCTTCTTCATCGCTCCATTTCTCACTAGCCATGCTTGTCGTTTAAGCCGGACTCATTTTTGTTTTAGAAAAAAAACATGCAAAATTAGTTTATTTTGGGAAGACAAAAATTGAGTTTCTTGTCTATAGATCAATAAAGGCGAAGTAATCCTCCAAGAGCATGTTCTTAAGGTTTTTAATAATTTCCTAAATCAAATCTTGGAGAAATTCCAGTTGCAGCACTTCTTAGGAAGCTTGAATTATATCCGACCTTTCTATAAGGCCCAAGATGATGACATCCATATTCTACAACAAAGATTGAAGAAACACCCTCCAAAATGGAGCAATGAAATGACCAAAGCTGTTAAAATAATTAAAGCAAAAGTAAATCAACTTCCTCCTCTCTCCCTTCCCCAAGGTACGAGAGACTTTGTCATAGAAACATATACCTCTAGCAAAGCATGAGGAGGTGTCTTGATAGAAAAGCATGGAGATAAAGAAGAAATCCGTGGATATGCCTTAGGTTCTTTTAAGAGTGCATAATTAAACTACCCCCCGAGCCACAAAGAGATTCTTGTTGTCAAAAATGCAGTAAACCATTTCAAACTATATTTGAAACCTGTAAAATTCTTAATCAGAACGAATTTAAAAATCATGCCAGGAATTTTTAAGAATGAAAGTTTAATGGCTGAAAATAATTCTAGAATTCTTAAATGGTTTATGTGGCTTTAGAATTTTGATTTTGATATTGTATATAAACCTGGTTATCTTAACTATGTTGCTGATATGCTAACCAGAGAATAATCTCAACCTAGTCTCAACATGTTCAACATCGGTGCATCAGATGCTGGACCGTCAGATAAGAGAGCAGGAATCAAGCATGATCTGGAGGAATCCAGAGGAAAAAGAGTTTTTCGAGACCCCATGAGTTCTCCAGAGCGCCTGGAATTTCTGGAATATGCCAGCAAAAAAGAAGAAGACAAGTAGCTGGCCGTATCATTGATAAGACATATTCAGTATTATCCTATGAAAATTGAAATTTTAGAAAGATGGGAGAAAACAACATTTCTAAATCTCAGAAATGCATATTATAAGTTATCAGACTTAAATGATATACGGCTAGATACTGTTGAGTTTGATGAGAAAATGCTTTTCTTTGTTGATATGGGCCCTGTCTATTTAACATGAATAAGTTACCATTTGATTCTACAATTTTGCAGAGAACAAGGAGAGATCATAATTTGTGGAGATCCATCCTCCTTAGTTCAACAAAAATGGTCAGGATGGACATAAGTATTTCTTGATAAGTTCCGTCCTAGAAAATATTGGGTACAAAGACGAGCTAATTTTATTTTGCATCTCCAAACTGACATGATTATAGCTCATCAGAACTATATGTGGTTCTAATTCAAATTGAAACATAGTTGCGGGAAATATTCTCCCTTAGAACCACCTATCAAAATGACACAGAATTTTCTCCCATGGGATAAAGATGTAAGGATTATTAGACACTATACCAAAGAATTCATGCTCAATTACAAAGTGGAATCATGTTTTGAAGGAGAATTTTGTTGCTCTCCCAATGAAGTTATGATGGCGTCTGATGTAGAAAGATGTTTTTCACATTGTTTATTTCCTGATACTAAAATATCTATCCCATCTACCTCTAACAACGATGATGACAACGATGATGGATTTGCTGGATTTGGTTGTGTTTGTGGTAGACCAGATATCGGGGATGGAAAAGAAAGATGTATTTGCCTAGTAGGATATGATCCCTATGACTAATGTAAAAGCGTTGTGGGCCGCTAATAATAGTTCCACCTTGCAAATTTTAGTTTTCTTGTCAGAATGGGTCCGCAAGTACTTAGATTCCTTCACATGGCTCGAATGAATTATCCCCTATGACTGATGTAAAAGCGTCATGGGCTGCTAATAATAGTTCCACCTTGTAAATTTTAATTCTCTTGTCAGTATGGATCCACAAGTACTTAGATTCCTTCACATTGCTCGAATGACTTATCCGACAAGGGTACGATTTGGTCTACCGCCCTAAAATAGAATCTTAGCTTTTACTTGCATTTGTTAGTTTGCTGTCACCAATTTACCAGATAAATTTGTATAAATAAAGCCTCCCCCACCCACTCGGGTATTCAGAGTTTGGGAGTCGAGAGTTATGTAAGTATTCGAGTAAAGGTCTGTGTATCCTCTTTTCCCGCGCTTCTTGCGACCTAGAATACGAAAAACATATATATCAAATGTAAGAAGAATTCAGTGGTGTAGGATCTCCCTATACACTTAGTGTGACTTGCTGGCATCAATAGCTTACTGATCTTCTAGTGTGTAGTTTGTGATGATATTTGCCATCCGAAGACGATTAGACAAATATGTGTTATTTTCTAAGGTTCAGAGTTTTGTAGTGAGTCTTGGTTCTGTGACTGGGAATTCTAAAGCCGAGCCGGTCCTTGGAGTTTTTGGGACATTATAAGCTAAACACATTTGTTTTTTACATGTGACGAAGCACCCCACCCTCAAACCTAAGGGTGATATATGTTCTCATGGTTCAAGAAGAACCTTAATCAACAATTGATTCATTAAGACCAAACGTGTCACAACTAGAGTTTGAACCCAAGTGGGAAGGATACTAATTATTCCTCTCAATCACCCTAGTTAGAGCCAATCAACACCCACTACATTTATATTTGTCCACAAAATCCATAATATTAAATATAATGTATTTACTAATTTTTTTATTATAAAAATTAAAATTAATAAATAAAAGTAAATTAATTATTAAATATAAAAAATTTGAAATTTTTACTATTTTAAACTTCTAAATTTGTATAAAAAATAAATTGTTAATATTAAATTATTGTTATTAATAATTTTAATTATATCCAATCAATAATATTCAATTGTAGTTGAGTATTTTATAAATTAAATCATATACATATATATATATTGATTGAAATTGTCAACTCACATATTAAAAAATCAATAAAAAATATTTAAATGATTTAATAAAAAATGAAAAGCAATTATAACTTTATTTTATTATTATTTCTTTTTTTGTTTCAATATATAAATATAAAGAAATTGATTTTTTTTTTTGAAGTGTAAGAGAGTATTTTTCTTCATGGTTTTTCTGAAAGATATTGTAATATCTTTTGATGAACATATGTACTACTTGATTCAACCATAATTGAATAGTAGTAATATGCTTTTTTCCGCGGAAAAAAAAATAAATTAAAAAAATTAATAATATCTTTAAAGTGTCTCTTATTATTAGAGTTTATGTCAATAACACAAAATAATCACTATTCAATGAAAATTTCAAGTATATATAAAAAGTATCTTTGAAATTGTTATAAAGGAAAACGACATTGGTATGGATATTGAAATATAGAGGATGACGTTGCACATATTTAGAAACACATCATATATGGAGGCTAAGGGTTGACTCAAAACATGAGTGTCGATACTAGGGTGGGCTTTGTAAAGACTTAAGTTGTTTTGAAATTTATTTATAATATGCATGCAATTTATATTCTATTGTCTATCATCATTTAAAACTTGGTTTTTTCATAAATTTTGCAAATTGTTTTAACAATTTTTGTTGGTTGTGTATTATTTGTATTCAAACTATATCATTCATGTTAATAAATAAAATTAGGGATGGATTTTTAAACATTAAGACTTAAAATAAAAAAAATGTTAAATTTAATTATAATGTTGTGTTGAAACATCATAAATTTGATAAGGAATATAAAGTTTTAAAAACATTATATTTACAAATTTATTTAAATATAAATTTATTAATGTAACAAAAAACTATGTAAATGTAAATAAACAAAATACATATTAATGAATATAATTATTTAATTATTTAAAATATTTAAATATAAGCTAAAACTTAAAACTAAAAAAAGTTAAATTAGACTATAATGATATTTTGAAACATAAGAAATTTTGAGAACTACTATATAGTCCTCAATAATTTCATAAACAAAGCTCATTTATAGACTAATAAATCTTTGAAATGGGAAAGGAGGGTAAAAAATGAGTTTGGATGGATATGTTGTATATATATTTGTAATTTTGTTTATCTGTCAACAAATAAAACATGCACATGGATAAAATGAATGGAAAAGCAAAGGTGGTAGTTTGGAATTAGATGTCAACAAATAAAACATGCACACAAGTAAAACATGCACATGGATAAAATGAATGGAAAAGCAAAGGTGGTAGCTTGGAATTAGATGGCCGGAGGGAATTAGCTTTTAAGAAATATTCTTTTTTTTATCCATTTGGGAATTTGCTTTTAGAAATGTTCAGGTTTTTTCTATCTATTTATGAATGCTTCCCTAAATTTATCATATATTCCCGTATCCTTGGAGTTTTATAACTTTTTTATGTTTTGAGAAACATGTGGGTAAGTATGAAAAGAGTTTAAGATTACTGTAATATATTTTTTCACACAATAAAGAGACATATAAGAGTAAACAAACAACCTTAAGGTGTTATTAAATTTTTATTGACTTTTGATTTAACAATTAAAAAGTAACGTGAGAGTAAACACAAACAACCTTAAGGTGTTATTAACTTTTGATTTAACAATTAAAAAGGGTAACGTAACGTATAATTTCATAGAATATTTAAAGGATATACAAAAGTAAACACAAAATGATGTTAATTAAATTGTAAAAATGATTTTTTCAATTTAAAATAATGATTAGTAAAAATGGTAGTTAATCAACCAAAATATAAGTTATTGATTGAGCAACTCGCAATCCGGAATTGTGGGTTGCGGGTGCAAACCACCATGATTATTAAAAATGATTCCGCATCTGCAATCCGCATTGCGGGTTGCAGAACGAAAGAGTTTCGAAACTGAAAATGAAACTTCCGCAATCCGCATTGTGGGTTGCGGAAAGACTTGACTTTTGGGAAAATCAAATCTTTCCGCAACTCCCAAAAACACACAAAATCAAGAAAATTTTCCAAAGGGAAAATTACTAACTTGATCAAAGGAAAGCAAAGCAATGAAAGCATGATGAAAACCCCAAAATGACTATGGATTTTAATCATTACCTTTGCATATAAAAATTTGGGGCTCCCATGTTTTATTAAAACATGGGATCTGTTGTACCTACAACAAATGGCAACTGGCTGGGATGAACCAGTTATCTCTGAAAATGAAATTTGTAATTACAAGGAAAACATGTCAGCAAGGTTAATATTTTAACCTGTAATTTACAAGATGTTCTCATAAAACACAATCAACATAGCAAAGTTAGTGATATGATTGATATATCCCCTTCCAAAACCAATTAATGATGATGTTCATATGAAAAAGCAATCTTAGAAGTAAATAGAAATCCTTTACCGTTACGCAGTCATAGGAAGGCAGTTTATGATGAGCCTTAGAACAAACCTAGAGCCATTATGAGTTACCAAATCTTGAATCACCTTGCCTTTATTAATTATTTACTTATGTAAAAACATATTACTCACAATATATATATTTTCTTTCCTCCTTTTTTTCTTTCTTTTTTTCTTTTTAAACAGAATGGAAATATACAAACAAAGACATTTGTTGATACAAGGCCATTTCCCTGACTTGGTGATCAGATATTGGCAACACCATTCATAGACCTGATCTGGAAACTGAACAAGCTAGCTCGGTAAGGAGACTCCCTGTCTTTTAGTTTTGACACCAGAAGCAATTACCATGGCTTGGTGACCATAAGTGGTAATTTCAGTCCAAAAGCAGACTCCATGATCATGGTGGGGATGGCTTGTAATAAGACCCCCCTTATCCTTATATACAACAAACTGCCTTACAAAAGAAAACGAAATTTATTAGTGCATAGGTTACAAGACACTACCATGGCTTAGTGACCATATGACAACAGTGTTACTCATCGATGTTTTTGCAGATCATGAATGGAACGACCTGTGATAGGATCTTCCACCTTCCAGCAATAGCTAAAAGTCATCCCCCAAGTTTGGTGGCTTGATTTGGAGATGTCATTCCACTTGAAAATCTATGAACATAATGGGATGGCTTATGATAAGACCCCCCATCTTGCAATCTATAATTATTAAGTTAAATTATGTTCAAGGTGATCATAATGGGATCAAGAATAGGTAAGGATGACAAGTCTATGAATATATGCTGCCACTCACTAATGCAACATAAGGCAAGAAAACTAATTGCTTCCTCAACTTCAATTAATCAAATAACACATCCATAAAGATATTTGATTAAGGTGGGAAGGTATCAATCAAGGCTTTGCAAATAGTGATTGTTTTAATTTCATGGAAAACATTTTCAACTACAAGCTAGGAGGGATAACAACTGACACTGTTTACCTCAAAAATTCAGACTTAAGTTATCCTGAGACACACTGATCAATAGCCTTCACCAAAAGGTGTGGGCATTATTTAAAAAAAACCAGAACCAATGTGCAAAAGAAAAATCAAAATGAAAATAAGGTAGAAAAAGCAAACAATCCACACTTTATGTACAGTAGGTGAATCTTCCCAATCAAACAAAGTGCTTTTTTAGCAACCGCACATTTACTGGGTGGGTAAGTGTGATACCTTCCAGTGTCTACAACCAGAAAGAACTAGGACCAATATTTTGAACTTGAACTTGGTTATGTCATCGCAAATTCTTATTGAAGAAAACCAACAATAAAACAATCAAAACCAATCCATTCTACACCTAATCCTACACTACTCTAAAAGTAACAAGAACTGAGTGTAATCAAACTTCCAATGGAGCCAATCTAGTAAATTTAAATCCTTAAGAAAAAACAAATGATGCATCAGCAATAAAAACCTCGAAAATGGAGATCCAAAAACTGGAAAAACTAAATTAAGCTCTTTATTTACAAAGACATGAAAATGACATGGAAAATGGCTCAAAAATGATTGTTCCAACCTTAAATAAATTGGATCATAAAAAGTGGGTTGGAAATTATTAAAATCATATTTCAAAAGAATTTCATCAGAATTGAGAGTGGAGAATATTTCCTTTCTCAAAATATCAAGGTTATTGCTTTGAAGAAAAACATCGAACTTTGAATCTTGTGAATGATTAACTTTGTCTTCTTGATTTTTACTTACTTGTTCATTCTTGTCAAGTGCATAAGATTTGTTTGATTTCAAATTATTTGAACGAAATGACTTTTCATTTAAAATTTGATTAATAGAAAAAGTATATTTGGAACAAATACTTTGAAATTTAATTTCAATTTCAGTTAACTCATCCTCTACAGACTTATCGTTCTCATTTTGTCCATAACAAGCAGAGTTGAAGGATGGGGAAAAAGAATTTTCAGATTTCACAGAATGAGTAGGATCAACATGTTCTTCAAAATTTGAAGTGTACTTAGCATCCTCAAAACTTTCTATCCCAAGATCCATCGTTTGATTAAATGATGAAGAATGAATATTTATTATAGGAGGAGGACCTTTAAAATCGTTAGAAATAGATGAAAAATCCTCTTCATAATTCTCAAAATTTTCATTTTCATTGATGGTTGGATCATTATGATCAAATTGAGAAAAAGACAACTGTTCAAAATTTGATTGAACACATTGTTCATTACATAGATTGGAAGTATCAGAATTAAGATTTTCTTCAACAGTTTCAAATTGAGATTCCAAGCAATGAAGGGAAGAAGTGAAACACTCATCATACTTATTACATCCATTTGGAAGAGAAAAAACAGGATCAGAATTTGCAACTGATTTTCCTTTTGTATCTAAGGAAGTTGGAATTTTAAATGCATAAACCATTTGTTCCAAATCATGTAAAGCATTTTGAATATTTATTTCCTCTTTAATGGGCATATCTTTATTGTAAGAATCATTAATTTGTTTACTTAATTGAACCATTTGTGAAACCTTTGATTCTTCTTCAATAGATTCAACACCATATGACACAGAAGGATGAAAAAGATCTAAAGGATACCTCTTCAAGTATTTCTCAAGATTTTGATCCTCTTTACATGCTTCATTGAAATTTGTTATCCCTTCACGTAATAGGAGCAAAGCCATAGTCTTGGGAAGAGATCTAACATACCAGCAAAAGGTAAGTTGTGCTGAAGGCCTATGTTCTTCGTGTAAGCTATAATACACTTGTCGAAAACGTGTATTAAAATCTCCAATTGATTCTCCATCATGCACTTTCATTTGACTCATATTTTGATGAACCTCAGTTACATCGCAATCTTCAAAAGAATTTCTAAAAAAATTCTTAAATTCTAACCAACTAGAAATTGAATTCAAAGGTAAAAAATAAAACCAAAGAGAATCCTTACCTTCAAAGGTAAATGGGAATAATCTGCAAGCAACATCTTCATGTATGACATTAAATAAACGTAAAATAGATTCATACCTTCTAATATGCTCGATGACAGAAAATTACCTTCGCCATCGAACTTTGGTAAGATCTTAACTGCCTTTTTAAGGAGTTCATGTAAATGCCCTTGTAGGCTCAATGCAGTATCAGACTCCCATGCAGGGATTTGGGAAAGAGCCATGGAAACATCATAAAATAAAAGGTAGCTCTAATTAAGGGAAATGTGTTGGTTCATGCCCTCCTTCTAGCGCCATTTGTTGAAGCCTCAGATGTGTAGGTGCTGGAATGGGTTCAAAGGCTAACAACAGAGGGTGAAACCCCAGACTGAAAGGATTCAAAAGGTCCTACGCAAGGACAGTTCTATCCCCATCCTATTTGGAATAGTAATCTCCCACGGATACAAAGGCCTCCATTGGCACTTATGGGGTTTGATCCTAGAAGGATCTGTCTTCTTGAGATAGAAGAACAAAAGTGTCCTGATTCTAAAGTGGATCTAAACCTAAGAAAACTCTACCTTAAAAGAAATCTAAGCTAAGTCAGATCTAATCTAAAAGGAGTGTATTGAGTGTGTGCAAGGTAACTTGGTTTGAGTTCCAATAAGTTATTTCACCAATTTAACAGAAATGTAAAACTAGATTATTAACTTATTACTTCAAAATACGATCAAGCAATGAAAATTACCTATAATAGTTTAAAGATCAAGCATATCCAAGATTACCCTGTAATTATTATGCTAATTGAAAAATTAACATGAATTATTGATTTAATAGTTTTTGTGAATCATTTGCAGAAATAGATAAAATGTTTTAGATAAAGACATTCATTTAAAACATTTAATTACATAGATCATGAGCTGAGAGAAATTTGAACTATACATCAATGCAAATTATCAATTGCAAATAATAATCAGTGTTTACAAATGAATTGGAGTAAAATCACAATCCATCAAAGACATTTGATAAATTATAACAAAATAAGAAGCTGAAGAAAGACTAACTGTATATTAAAGGCCTGCAAAAAATTACATAGTCTGCAATAACAGAGCATCTCCAGTCTCTTTTGGTGATTCTTCCCCCAAAATACATCATCCCTCCTACGAGACATCTACCCATTTAAATAATAATACAACATTGTTACAAAGAATAAACTCCCCATAAAAGAGTTTACAAAATCGGATTGAACTAAGAATGACCAAGAAAATCGTGCCATTTGTCACATATCTCTAACATTTCATCTAAATTTGGATAGTTTGCTGAGTCAAGCCCCAGTTGGGCATCACATGTGAAACCTTCCATTTCATTCTTTGCCAACTTATGCCAGATCCATATGAAAATGTGGATCTTTCTTTCCATAGCAACAAGTTACCTGATGAACTGATCCACATGTGCAATTTGGATATGCCCAAGCTGATGGATCTTTTCTTTGACCTCCTCACACCAACTTTCAACCTGTTCGATCATCAATTTCTGTGGACAAGCATCTTCAATAAGGCCCATGGTAGGGAACTGCAATTTTTCCATAATGTTGTCCACAGCATACCATCTCCTCCCACAAATATCCTGTTCCTTTTGAATGATATCTTCCACCATGTCAAGAACATTCTGCCAGGCATTGAGAGAAGTTCTGACTTTCCTGAACTGAAAACTACTTAGAACAGGGATGTCCTCCGGTTTATCTTTAATATACCTCTTCCATTCAACAATGTCATCATAATCCTTAGAGGCTTGCTGTCTTTTATCCATCTTCCCATTAAGAATAACAAACATATTTCCAAAGGCAATGTTAGTCTCCTGAATTTCATTTAGAGTAATAAACAGTTCAGAAATTAGATCGTGATGTTCCTCGTTGACCTAAATAGCCAAGTCTTTAAACTCCTGCTGAGAGAATTTAGAAAAGGAAGAAGAGGCTACATTTGCAGTTGCATCCTCCAGCTTCTTTTCTAGGACAACTATCTTTTCTTCATGAGTAGTGTTCAAGTCTTCAGCATCCTGCAATTGGATCTGCAGAAAAGCATTATGTGCTTGAAGGTCTTCAACCTTATCCCCAAATGCTCTTCCGAGTTCACAAATATCAGTTTCATGGTCCTCATTGGCTTTAGCCAACCACTCTTCAAGTTTCTTCACCTCCTCCTTCTTCAGATCAATTTATTTGTTCAGTGTTATCACTGAATCAAAGTTTTCCCCTGCAAAAGCACCCAAGGCAGCAGCAGAATCCAGTGCTTCTTGTTGTATGTCATCTGATTGCTTAGCCCAAATGATTTGATTAGGAACATGTGCCTGCAAAACACCTTGATCTATAGCTCTCTTTTTACCTTTCTTCACCACTGCCTTTGTTGCTTTACTATAAAAGTAGTCTCCAAGGGGAACTACAATGTCCTCTTCAAAATCAGCTACCAGCTCAGTAAATGATGTGATCACATTTGGTGTTGAAACCAATGGAGCGGTCTGGGTGATAGTGTAGTTAGGAATTGGCATAGTGATTTGAGAAGTGGTTGGTGAAGAAGGGTTACCTTCTGGGACTGGTGGTACATAGGTTGGAGTAGGAATTGAAGTAACAAATTCAGAAGGTGGAATGGGTGTATCAGCAGCCGGTGGTGAGGAAGGAACAATTGGGACTTGGACATCATTGGATGGTGGTAATGAAGGAATTGATGACGATGGCAGAGGGACAGTTGAAGACTGGATCTATGCCACTATTGATGGTGGAATATGAAGTGGGACTGACAGGGTAGGAAGTGGAGCAGTGATGGTGGTTAGTTCATGAAATAGCTGGGATATGGAAACTAGTGGTGTTACCCTAGGTGATAAAGTTGAAAGAGTTTGAATGGATGAGAGTAAGAGTGTTGAAGTTGTGGTATCAACAGCAGTGGTGGTTTCAAGAAACTATTGATCTGGAAAAGGATCATCCATTATTATGGAATCCAACAAATCTACCATTGACTGAGAACTTTCAGTTACTTCTTCTATCACAGGCATAGGAGGAATTATTTCATCTTCCACATCATTGTCTTCAATGTTTAGTGTAGGAATTTGAGAGGCAGGAGTTTGAAGCTTTTGTCTTTTAGCTGGTTTGCTCACAGCCATCACTTGAACATCAAAAATCAAGTTGGCTGTAACAACCACTTGAACATTAGTAGTAGGTTTGGCTATTGCAACTACTTGGGTGTCCAACACCGAAGTAATTTGCGCTAACTTCTGCTTTAGTTGCTGAGATGTTTGCATTAATACTTTTAGTTGTGCAACAGTCTTTAACTTCCTAGATTCTTCCATAAGGCCTTTGCCTTTGTCTCCATCCGGATAAGTGAGCATCAGTGGAGTATTTTCTTTCTTAGCTTCTTTTTCTTCCCTGTCTTTCCTTGTTTGTTCATCCAAGACTTCAACATTTCATTGAAATTATACCTAGTTGCTGCCGAATTTAGGAATGCAGGAGTGAGGGGTTGAACAACTGGTTTTAGGGCGTATGTTCTTATAAAAACCTCAGGGAAAAATGTAGTCAGTTGAGATCCTGCGCTATCATTAAAATACCTGTCCTTAGGGTTAGCATGGTTGATAATCCATTTGACCGCGTCAGTATAGGGAAGTATGGCAGGTCTGGCTGCTATAACATGGAGTTGGGAATCCCTAATTCTTTCATAGGTGACTCGGTCATCCTGAATATCAGATAGGTCATCATTATAAAAAATAGAGTAAATATTAGACCAATCGAGCTGGTAAGTTTCTGAAACCTTGTCACTGGTATCGGCAAAGATGCCAAAGTTTGGGTCCTTATTCAAAGAGTCTTTCTGTGCAGTTTTCGAGCGAGTGTTGCGAGACATGTTTGGAAAACCGGTAAATTCTGATAAACGAATAAACACAAATCAACAACAATTCAAACTAAAAAAAACCATAAGTAATTGAATAAGGTAGCAACACAAAACCAACCTGTGCAAACTGCAAACAACGAAAATGACCCCTGGTAAAAACTCACAGTAAAATCCAAGCAGTAGGTAATTTTCGAATTTAGAAAAATGATAAAGAAAACATGGAAAATGGACATATTTATTAATTTCATTGGGTAAAATCTAATCCGTAAGATTAAGACAGATCGACGACTGAGATCTAGTTGAGCGAGGTGCGGAAAAGGAATTGCGGGCATTTATTTTGCAATTTTATACATTCTTTACGCAATCCGCAATTGCGGGTTGCGGGTTGCGAAAATACAAACCACACAATATAAGAAGAATGACCTTTCCGCAATCCGCAATCCGTAATTGCGGGTTGCGGAAACAAAAAATGCAAACTCTTTATCAAACTTTTTTCGCATTCCACAATCCGCAATTGTGGATTGCGGATTGTGGAAATGCAAAGCGCAAAACCGAAATTAAAGGTCTTCCCACAATCCGCAATTGTGGGTTGCGGGTGCAAACCACCGTGGTTATTAAAAATTATTCCGCATCCACAATCCGCATTGAGGGTTGTGGGTTGCAGAACAAAAGAGTTTCGAAACTAAAAACGAAGCTTCCAGAATCCGCATTGCGGGTTGCGGAAAGACTTGACTTTTGGGAAAATCAAAGCTTTCCGCAACTCCCCAAAACACACAAAATCAAGGAAATTTTCCAAAGGGAAAAGTACTAACTTGATCAAATGAAAGCAAAGCAATGAAAGCATGATGAAAACCCCAAAATGACTATGGATTTGATCATTACCTTTGCATATAAAAATTTGGGGCTCCCATGTTTCATTAAAACATGGGATCTGTTGTACCTACAACAACACCCTAATACCTTCCCTAAGCCTAGCTCCTTGATTGGCCATAAAGTCTGCCTCTGAGTTGTTTTGATCCGGGTCATGTCCAGGAAGCACGAGGGGGACAATAGTTTGAGTGAATGAGTTGGCTCTGTTACGACGGAAGCAATTAAGAATAAGCAGAATGAGAAAAGTAGGATTACACTACACAAATAAACAGAAATACGCATAGACAATATGCAGGAATATGAACTGATATTCTATTACTATAAACAAGTCTAAGACATGATAAGATTCATATGTTACAATATTATACATGATTATATAGGATTCTGAGATGCTTGGGTGCTTTCCCGTTACGTTCATTTACAAAGAAGAAGTTAGAACGGTTCAACAATTCAACCGTTATAGTCGACTGGAAGATAGAGAGACAATCTGTCAAAGTTCGATAGTCGCTGGTCGCATGTCGGTGTTGCTTGTCGATGTCGCGAACTGTGAGATTGATGAACATGTCAAAGGTGCGAATGTGTCGAGGTGCATCGAAGTTGAGACTTGTCAGAGTTGTGTCAAATTCAAAACTTGTCGGAGCTAACCTGCGGGCTGGAAACTTGTCGAGTCGAAGTTGTGTCGAAGTTGAAACTTGTTGAAGTTGCATCAATGTCGATGAATTTCCAACTGCGATGCGGATTAGACCTCCTTCCTTAAGAAACAATGGACCCCATTGTTTTCTCGTGAAGGTGAGGAAATTGTCGGTCAATTCAGTAATAGAGTACCACTTTCCTTGAGAGGGGATCGGGCCAGCCTTGCAACCTCAAACAAGGGGATTGTGTTCGTCCTTGTATGGCATACTCATCATCCCACAATGGTGTCGCAAGGAATAGGCTCCTGAACATCTGGATGGATGTCTTCGGGTTCTGCTGTTTGAAATTCGTTCTATTCCAACAAGGGTGCATGGTATGATCGAAGTAGATCCACATTGAATACTAGATGCAGACCCAGGCATGCAGGAATGTCGAGCTGGAAAGCGTTTTGTCGTATCTATCAAAGAATACTATACAGACCATATCGCAAAGTCTTGAGCTTCTTGAATGTACCTGTGAAGCGCTCCTTCTTAAGATGTAACCAGACCTTGTCCCCAATTTAGAATTATTGAGGAATACAATGCTTGTTGTGTCAGGCATTAGCTTTCTCACTTTCTCTATGCAACATTTCTTGTGCTTGCTTTTGGATGTCGCATATCTGATCTTTGAACTTGACTACTTTATGAAATTCTCACCGGTTGTAGTCAGTGTCGCTTGGCTATGTCGAGGAGTTGATCAAGTCGATAGGCGCTGAGGGATGAAATTCGTAACAGATCGCAAATGGACTCTTGCATGTAGAGATGTGCTGAGCACGATTGTAGCTATGCTGGATGTATGGAAGAATTTCATCCCATGTGCGTCGATGCTGGTGATTGTACATGCGAATCAGTTGTACTGCCAAGTGATTCACAACTTTCGTTTGTCCATCGGTCTGAGGATGGAAATCTGTCGAAAATGAGAGTCGCGTGTCTAGCAATTGCTAGAGGGTCTTCCAAAAGATGCCGATGAATCTGGAATCTCGGTTGGAAATAATGGTCGTTGGTAAACCATAGTGTTTCCAAACATGTGTAAAGAAGAGCTGAGCGGTCTGCTGCATTGTCGTGGTCTTCTTACATGGTATGAGAATGGCCATCTTGGAAAATTGGTTGACTACTACTAAGATTGAGTCATGCTAAGTTTGGTAGTAGGATATCCCGTCAAGTATTCCATAGAAATATATTCCCATGGTTGACTAGGAACTGGCAGAGGTGTATACAATCCCTGTCGTCGATTAGGAGGTTTAGCAATGGCATAAACCATGCTTTATCGAATGTACTTGTTGACGTCAGATTTAAGTGTAGGCCAAAAGAAATACTTCTACAGAATAGCAAGCGTTTTTGCTACTCCAAAGTCTCCTGCAGTCTTGCTGTAGTGGACGTCCCAAATGAGCTGATGTCGATGCTCACCGGTCAGTACACAAAGCTTCCCAATCTTGTATAGCAAGGTGTCTTTCAGGAAGTAGTCAGAGTCCGAGGTCGACGAATTCTTAGTTTGTAACTGTCAGTAGACTGCTGAGAAGTCGCTGTCGTCCTCATACAAATGTGGCCAATTGGTCATGTTGTATCCCTGCATACACATCACTGTCAAAAGGAGAGTAATGGGTGGTCGACTGAGGAAATCGATGGCGACGTTAGCTTTACCTTTCTGATACTTAATCACCAACTGGAATTGTTGTAGGTAATTAATCCACTTGAGTTGTCAGTTTGTTTGCAACTTTGATTGTGTTCGAGTGAACTGTAGAGGCTTGTGATCAGTGAGAATGACTGTTTCCTTGCCAAGGATGTAATGCCTCCATTGCTTGAGAGCTTGCACAATGGCGTACAGTCTTTTTAGTACGTTGAGTATCTTCTAACTGTGTCGTTAAAAGTCTCGGAATGAAAAGCGACTGGGTGACCAGACTGAGTGATCACTACGCCCAAGGCATTGTCGATGCGTCTGTCTCAATCTCAAAGGGCTGATGAAAATCAGGTAACACAAGTACTGGTGAAGTGTAGAGCTTGTGTTTGAGCTGTTCAAAAGCTGCTTGATGTGTTGCATTCCATTGGAAGATAGTTTTCCTGTTTCCCTTCGTTAACTGGTTCAAGGACTAGGCTATGTGACTGAAGCCGAGTATGAATTGTCGATAGAAATTCACCAAAACAAGAAAACTTCTTAGTTCTTGAATGCTTCTAGGAATGGGCCAATCTTTGAGGATCTGTAATTTTTCTGGGTCGACATGAATGCCTGCAGAGTCAATTACATACCCCAAATATTTGATGCTGGTCATCGCAAAAGAGCACTTGTCCATGTTCAAATAAAGCCGGTGTTGCTGGAGAGTGTCGAGGATTTGTCAAAGATGTTGGACATGTTCTTCCCATGATCGACTGAAAATCAATATATCGTCAAGATAGACGATAACCCATTTGCCGATGAAAGGTCGAAGAAGGTTATCCATATGTCGCATGAAGGTTGTAGGTGCATTGGTTAAGCTGAAAGGCATGACTAACCATTCAAAATATCCTTCCTTGGTTTTGAAAGCAGTTTTCCACACATCTGAGGGCTCGATTGGAATCTGATGGTATCCCAATTAGAAGTCGAGCTTAGGAAATAATTTATCACCTTTTAGACAGTCGATGAGCTCGTCTATCCGTGGCAGAGGGTACTGATTCTTCACCAATATTTTGTTGAGAGCTCTGTAGTTGATGCACATCCACCAAGTCCCATCTTTCTTTGGAACTAGGACGACTGGACTTCCATAAGGAGAGGAGTTGGGTCGGATATGAACTTTGTCGATTAATTCTTGGATTTGTTTGCGAATCTCTTCATTTTCAAGAATGGATCTTCTGTAAATAGATGCGTTGTGCAAAGAAGAACCAGGAACAAGTTCAATAGAGTGTTTTACCTGACAATGTTGAGGTACTCCATCTGGACCTTGAAAGAGGTTCTGGTACTCATCGAGAATATGATCGACTTGCTGCTTCTGTCGAGAATTGCATTGGTCAGTGACTTGACTCGTTGCTGCAGTCTTATTAGAATGTTGCGGATTGATCATGATTAATGCAAACTTCTGAGCATGATTGATGAGATTCTTTGTCTGTTTGGAATATATCAGTGCAAACGTTGGTGTAGGTTGACACTTTGGTATGCTGAACCATCGATTTTGGATTCTGACAATCACCTTCTGAGGCCGTGACTGATAACTTCCATGTCTATCCCAGAGGTAAGGTTTCCCAAACAGGGCGTCGGCTACGGAGAGTGGTGCCATGTCGCAGAGTACTTCATCTTCAAAAGGTTTTATGAAGTAGGTGAGTTTGGATTGTCGAGTGATCCAAAGTTCTTGTCCATCCTTCATCCAACCGATGTTGTAAGGCTAAGGATGCAGAGTGGTGACAAGACCTAGTTTCTTCACAAGATATTCAGAAACGAAGTTCTTCTGGCTGCCGTTGTCCACAATAAGATGCAGTGGGTTTCTATAGACCCATATCCATTTATGGAACAGGCTCTCTCGTTCCTCCTTGTCGACGATAGTCGAGGCTGCTGGAGTGGTCGAGGTCAAAAGGGTTGTTGCATCTGGATCAGATTCTTCCACCATCTTGTCAAACGCGTCGGAGGTTGATACTTTTGTCAAAAATGTCTTTCAAGCTTTTCACTCAGACGTATCATGCCAAGATGAGTGGTGGTAATCACATAATTTTTTGGTCGACAGTTGTTTGATAGGTTACCTCTTGTGAAAAGGATTCTTACCGTGGTCCATCTTTGGCAGTGTCGGCTGAGAATATTTTGACTTGCCAAAGTCGACTGGTGCCTTCTTGTCAGGTGGTTGTCTTGATGTCGGCTTTGTCACGAAACGTGATTTTCCTTTCTGCTTGGTTTTGAGTTTGCTGGCGTAGTGGAAAGCATTCGCAAGCATATTGACAGTCAGAAATTCCATCTCCTGCTGAATGTACTGGGACAATCCGTTAACGTACTTTAGAACAAGAAATTTTTCTTCTTCTTGGATGCCAAGTCTAGCCATGAGTCGATAGAAATCATTGTTGTAACCTTGTACTAATTAGTGTTTCCATTTCCTTAGCTACTGCCACTTCTTATACTGCTGCTCGAGGTATTTAGGCGGGTAAAATTCCTTTTGGATGTGTTCGACGAATTTATCCCATGTGTCGATGGATGGGGGTCTCCGCTTTTATCCATATTTGTCGAGAGGTTCTCCCACCAACAGTGCATGGAGGTTGACATCTTTAAGGATGCAATGGTGATCTTTTCGGCTTCTAAGAGTTGATTCACAGCGTAATAGGATTCCAATTGTAGTACCCAATTGTCGACGGATTCCGCGTCAATCTTACCTTCAAGATTTGGTATCTCCAGATTCATTTGCACTTTGAAGGGGATGATTTTATCGGAGTGAATTCTCGTCAAATATCCTTCGGATGTCAAAGCGAATCGCATGAGAATATCGTTGAACTAGGTGAACATTTTAGTCCGTTATCGAGCTAGAGCTTGCTCAATAAGCTGTGCTGTCTCGTTGGCTGCATGTCTATCGTCTGTTTCTTCTGCCATCTCTGGAGGTAGCATCTGCTTGGATTGTTGAGATTGCGAGCGAGTTTGAACTGGCATAAGTTAGGTAACTTTGAGAGAAGTGTATACGCATAACTTAAGCATGAAAATTAAATGCTCTAATTTAAGTCTGCTCTGATACCAATGATCCAGGTCATGTCCAGGAAGCACGAGGGGGACAACAGTTCGACTGAATGAGTCGGCTCTATTATGGTGGAAGTAATTAAGAATAAGTAGAATCAGTAAAGCAGGATTACATTACACAGATAAACACAAATACGAATAGACAATATGCAGGAATGCGAACTGATATTCTATTACTGTAAACAAGTCTAAGACATGATAAGATTCATATGTTACAATATTATACATGCTTATATAGGATTCTGAGACACTTGGGTGTTTTCCTGTTACGTTTAGTTACAAAGAAGAAGTTAGAACAGTTCAACAGTTCAACTGTTATAGTCGACTGGAAGACAGAGAGACAATCCGTCAAAGTTCAACAGTCGCTGGTCGCATGTCGACGCTGCTTGTCGATGTTGTGAACTGTGAGGTTGTGAACATGTCGAAGGTGTGAATGTGTTGAGGTGTGTCAAAGTCGAGACTCATCAGAGTTGTGTCGAATTCAAAACTTGTCGGAGATAACCTGTCGGATTGGAAACTTGTCGAGTCGAAGTCGTGTCGAAGTTGCATCAATGTTGATGACTTGCCAACTTTGATGCGGATCATGTTGTGCCTTAGAATATGGAAGAAATGAATCTTGGAGATATCATTAATGGAGGAGACGATTTGCTTCTGGATTCTTCTTAGAGTCTTGTTATGTCCTCTTTGGATGTTGATCATTTTCTGAATAACAATCTTAGAATCCCACAGGGTGATGAAGTGATCTATGTGGAGCGACTTCATGATGTCAATCCCTTGAATAAGTGCATCCCACTCGGATTTATTATTGGTTCTCCTACCTAATCCCCAAGAAAATTGAGATACTTTGTTTCCTTCAGGGTCGTAAACGACCCCTCCTGCACCTTCCACCCCAGGATTTCCTTTGGACGCTCCATCAAAGAAGAGAAGATGATGAGCTTGAGATTTCCTCCAAGCAGGAAAATATTTTTGAGACAAATCAAGATCCCATTGAGGGCTCAAGGAGGGTTTAGACTGAAGAGAGATCAAGGCCAAAAGATTGGATACCCACAGAGCTTCAGAAGAAGACAAGGTATCCCGAGGAGGGGACCAACCAAGGCAAGCCGTGCATTCTTTGATTTGTGAATTAATATTCCTGACCATTTTGCTCACCTTCAGCTTCTTTCCTTAAAAGATGTCCTTATTCCTTGTAAGCCAAATCTTTTAGTTAATGTACTTTGGGATGGCGTTCCAAATATTGGCCAGAGGAATTTTTTTTGAGATGGTTCCAGGATACTGGTGAACCCAACCTTTGAAGAAGCCACTTATGTTGTTTGGAAGGGAGATTTCAATGCTGTGGTCCTTGACCATCTCGCCCCAGATTTGGAGAGTGAAGCTGCACTGATTCTTCCTGATTTTTGTAGAGGACACACCTGCTAGGACCAACTATTCCTCTTTTTCTTAGATTCTCAGAATTTAAAATTTTCTGATGCATGAGGAGCCAAGAGAAGGCACAACTCTTGGGGGGATAGTCTCGATGCCACACTCTCTTCCATTTATGATCCTTGAGAGGCCCTGAGAGATTATCTAGAAGAATACTATAACTATCCTTGACTCTGTAGAAGCCTCTTTCTCTCCAACCTCGAGAGTCTTTAGTTTTGATATTCAGGGGGGCCTTCCCATTAGGAAACAAGTGGAGTTCTTGCAGCTTATCATGTAGAGCTAAGGGAGGGTGAAGAGGAATGCAGCCATTCCAATTCCCTTTCTCATCCCAGGAGGATAAGTCATGGAGTTTGACAATGTTCTTCTCCATAAGCCATTGCCTTAACCCATTTAAAGACTCATTGGACTTCATGGGAGGGGTGCCTATAATCCTGTCTTCCCAAATGTCGATTCTTTTCCCACTTCCAGGGATCTAGTAGATTCTTTCTATTACTAACTAGACCGAGGATTTGTATAGACTCCAAATCTTGGTACCAACACCAGAAAATTTCTTTTCTGTGCTCCTAAGCCTGCTCTTTCTTATGTATTTTTTGACAATGATTTCCTTCCACCATTCATTTTTTCCAGTGACTAGTCTCCACAAAATTTTGGCTCCCATGGAAATGTTATTCAATCCGGGTTCCCTTATTTCTATCCTGCCTTTATTTTTCTCTGTTCGAACAGTTTCCCACTTTATCAGGTGGAATTTGTTCCCTCCATTTATCCCTCCATTCCATAAAAACTTCGTGATTTCTTTGCTGATCTCACCCATAATTCCCACCGGGGAGAGGACAATGGAGCAAATATAAATGGGCATGGAATTGAGCACTGAATTGATGAGGATTACTCTTCCTTCCAGATTCAACCATTTTACCCTCCAAGAATGGACCTTGTTCTTTATTTTGGTGATTGTGTTTCACCATCCTCTAGTCCTGCCCCGTAGGGATATAGGTATTCCCAAATACTTAAAGGAGGTCCATTTCCCAACTACTTTGAACCCTAGAATTTTGGAGAGGATCAATTTCAAGTTTTTGGAGCAATTCCAAGTATAGATGCAACTTTTTCTTTTATTAATCCCCCCGAGACTTTTAAGAAATCTGAAAGGGTGGTGGAGAAAAGATTCGTGATTTCAATGGATTCCTTACTCAAAATAATGGTATCATTGGAAAACTGAGCATGGTTTACTGGCCTAACTCCTTTAACAATTATGATCCCAGGCAACGTGCCAGAGCTAAAAAAGCTATTTAGTTTCCTGCTGAAAGCTTCATCAGTGATGATGTAGAGAAGGGGAGAAAGAGGACACCCCTTCTAGAGGCCTCTATATGCCTTGAAAAACCCCGTAGGTCTTCCATTGCAAAGATGAGAGGTCCAAGGTTCATTGATACAGGATTTAATCCAGTTAATAAAGGGGGGAGAGAACCTAAGGGCTTGTAAAATTTGGAAAAGGAACCCATGCCTTACCCTGTCAAAGGAATTTTCCAAATCCATATTGATGGCCATTCGTTTTATTTCCGATTGAAACTTGAGTGGATAGCCTCTTGCACAACTATAATGTTGTATGTAATTTCTCTTCCTACCACAAATCCTCTTTGATTTCCTGAGATGATCTTCGGAATAATATGCTTTAGCCTTCCTGAAATAATTTTAGTTAGAATTTTGTAAGAAGCATTACAAAGGGAGATAAGACGATACCTATCCAGAGAGGTGGGATTCCTGTCTTTGGGAATGTGACGAAAGACAAATTTGTTTCTCCTCCAATATTGTTCCTGCTGATGGAACAGTTCAACATTATGTAGAGATCTCTCTTAATTAAATGCCAGAAACACCGGTAGAAGCTAATTGGGAAACCACTTTGGGCCAGGAGCTTTTTCCGGATGCAAGGACCATATAGATTATTTGAATTCTTCTTCTGTGATGCTTTTAATCAAGTTCTCATTTTTTTTGTCATTGACAAGCTTGGGTATGCCCAAGTAGAAAGAATCAGAGAGCGGCTCCATCATGTCTTGGTCTTCTTTGTACAAAGCTTGAAAGTAGGTGAAGATTGCATTTTGGATTTGAGATCCTGAGGAGATAACTCCTTCTTTAGTATCTAACTCAAATATGGTGTTCCTACTGGTTCTTTCCTTGTGTTGATTGTGAAAATATTTAGTGTTCTGATCTCCAGACTTAAGCTAGAGACATTTGGATCTTATCCTCCATTAATCCTCATCTTTTCTCTCCAACTGGAGGAATTTCTCCTGCAACTCCTGTTCTTTTTTAATATGAAGGTCAATTATTTCCCCCATATCTATTCTATACTGTAACTCCTTAAGGTTATTCTAAGCTTCATTCTTCATAAGCCCTGTCGAAGGCATATTCTTGGCCCAAATTTTAAGAGCAGATTTAACAACCCTCAATTTTGACTCCCAAATGAAACCAGGGGACCTGCTGATAAATACGTTCCATGCTGTCCAAACCAACACAAAAACTTCTTCCTCCATAGCCCAGGTGGAGAGGAATTTGAAGGGGATGGGTCCAAGATTAAAAGGGAGAAGGATTTCCAACAGAATGGGTTTCTGGTCATAGTTGGTAGAGGGAAGGATTCTGGTTGATGGGATAAGGGGAGAGTGAAGAAGTAAACTATTGATCAAGAATCTATCCAATCGAGTGGTAATGTACTTCCCAGGACCGATTCTTCGATTATTCCAAGTGTAAATACCTTTTCTTAGTTTGAAATCTGTAAGATCCCAGGAGGCCATCAGATCTTCAAGATGTTCCCCAAAGGGATCTCTTACCTTTGAACCTCCACTTCTTTCCTCCCCTGAGACTGTGGTGTTGAAGTCTCCAACAACAATAGAGTTTAAATGGAGGTTTTTCCTTGTGGAATATTCGAAGGAGCCAAAAGTCTTGCTTCTTGTTATAGAGAGTGGGACCATAGACATTTAGGATTCTGGTCTGCCTATTATCCTCCTTGTCTTCCAACTCAATCACAATCCAGTTGGAATATATCCTTTCAGCTACAATCCTGTATTTATTCTTATCCCACCAAGTGGAAATTCCTCTTGAGCTCCCAATGGCTCCTATGGATGCTCCTTCACCATTTTTCCATATTTTCTTCATGCAATTCTGAGTGTCTTATTCTGACATATTAGTCTCTTGGATCATAAGAATGGAGAGTGTTTCATTCCTAATTAAAATTTTGATAGCTTCCGATTTTGACTTACCTTCAAGTCATCTACAGTTCCAGGAGACTATTCACATTATTTATTGATGAGGGTGCCGGTATTGACCTTCAATTTCTCTCTTACTTCAGGGTGCTTTCCAAGAGGCAGCCTTAAATGCTGATCAATGCAGGTTTTCTTCCCTTCCGCCTTGTATTTTTTGGCTTGTTCTTCTCTGTGGGCTATATTTGGCTTCCTTCCCTTCTTCCCAGTTGGTTCCTTTTCTTATTCATGGTATTCAGAAGAATCTTCTTGGGATATTTTATATCTGGATTTGGTTAGAGAGCCAGATGCCTCTGATCTGGTACATTCTGTTCTGATCTCAATGTATGGTTTGTTGGGAAGACTAGGGGCATAATTTTACTTTTGAGTCATGTCCTCCAACATTGGCTACTACTTTTCTTCTTGTTCCACAGGCGCCTCTCTTATTTCACCTTCTTCTTCACCCTTAGTCTATTGTGATTCTAAGACCTGAAAGCGGTTGCTGGTGCCATTCATTGAAGGGGATCTAGGGTTTGAGTCCTGCACCAGAGGCATCCCCACTGGGGCTTGTCTTTTCCTGCCCTTTTTGGAAACCTTATTCCATTCCCCCTCCTCTTCTTGATCCCATTCCAACTCCTTCCTTTTTGGAAAACCTTTGGAGAAATGACCATACTCATGGCATGATTTGCATTTTAATGGTATCTACTCATAATATACCTTCTGAAGATGATTCCTTCCATCCATGGAGAGGTTGATTTCCTCTAGCAACCCTTTTTCCAGATCTACTTCCATTCATATTCTTGTGCAGGAGAACAGAGGAGGATGAGGTTCTTCTCTATCAATGAAATTTCCAAGGGAGTTACCAATCGACCTCAAATCCTCATCCCCTCAACAGTGAAGGGGGAGATGGGGTATTTTTACCCAAATAGGGATTGCAGAGGGGATGTCCTTCTTAGGGTCGAAGGAAGCATTCCACTGATTTAGGTACATTCCCCTTGGACCAAGAAAATAAGGACCACTCCGAAAGATTAGGTCCCTATCTTCCTTGTGCTCAAATAAAAAAACAAAGAACCCTTTGCCACAAAAAATTGAATGACTTCCCCTTTTATGAGTGGTCTCCATTTTTTGTTAAGCCAAATCTCAATGGATTTTGGATATAGTCACATGCTAGTGAAATGCCCGATCATACCTCTTTCAGAGAGTGCTACAATCTTTTGTTTTGAGGTGGCGGAGGAGAGCTTGACTTCTGGTGCCAAAGCCCTTTTCACGAAACGTGAATCCTGTAGAGGAGCAGCCTTAGGAAGAGCCGAGGAAGCTTTCTCGATAGCCTAACGATAGTGTTCAGCCAAGGAAGGAGAGGTCCCCGACTCATATTCCAAAGGAAAATCCATGATCGTAGAGTTTATAGAACTTTCCATCACAACAACTTAGCTAAACCAATTACATAAGACAATTTTGATATATAAACTTTTGTGGGTATTCCATTGGAATATTTCATCACACCAAATCTTACAAATTTCATCAATATATTATATGTAGTGTGTTGGAATGTTTTTTATTTTTATGGAAAAAGGATCCAAGGTTTTACAAATTTCAAGGGGTTTGATGAAATTAGAGTCAAACATGAATGGTATATTGCATGACTTGGATGAAATGCCCTTGTTGGAAATTATTGAGTTCAAGAACTTTCATCTAAATTACTCAGATTGACCAATTAGATGGTGACAAATGTTTCCTTACTGTATAGTCCAACATATGATGTGAAGACAAGTCTTCAAGGTAATTGGTAAAATCAAATGCAAATGCTCAAATGAAGAGCTTGTTGAAATGTTACCACTTTGATCCGAAGGTGATCATGGAAGGTAGATAAACATCTCTAGTTAATTGCACGAGTTGAAAGTCTAGGTGTCTAATTTACCTCTTCTCCTCTATGAAATGGAAACCAATCTATAACACATGGTAGATTCCTATCAATTGTGAAGGGTATCAAACCATTTATGAAATCCACTTAAGCCACCTATGCAAACCATAATGAGATGTAATGCATTTAATTGGTTCGTGCAGGATTCAATGAGGATAGTATGATGAAAGGAGGGGTTTAGTGATATTTTAACACCTGTCCAATGAATATTGAATTGTAATAAATATTAGCCATCGAATAATAAATTTAGCCATGCTACAATTAAAAAACCATTCAAGAAATTATTCTTGAGCTCGTCCACAAAAAATATTAGGCATTTGAATGATTAGAAAGGAAGAATGGAAATTAATACAAGAATCACAATTTTTCTTACTATATAGACTTGATTTCTATTAGAGAAGGCCAATCAAAAGGATATATATTTTAGAGAGCTAAAAATATTTGTAGACTAAGTTAGATAGTTTTGGGGATTCATTACACATTTAATCATTTTGTAGTTGTCCCATGTTTTTATTTTTTCCAGTTCTACTTCTCCTATAATTACCACACACACACATGCATTGCACACACATAGATACACACATATTATAAAATCAAAGAAGCCTACAAGTCATGTTCAATAAAAACTTACAACATAAACAAAACACATTTGGTATATTGTAATTATGAAATTTGTGAAAAGAAAAATAAGTAAATAAATAGAAGTAAAAATACAAATGTCTTATGTTTATGTCCTCCTCTACCTCCCCCCGTCCCCTCCCCCTACACTACAGAATTTGAACCCAAAATTCAACGAGAAAATCCGACGACATCCGACGAAAATGACTGTGTCGTCGGATTTCACCTTCAAAATTACAAAAATTGATGGTTTTTTTTTAAATTGATTGAAAGGGACGTCGGATATCCGACGTCCTTCGGATATCCGACGATGTCTGTCGAATAATGTCCAGTGTAATCGACTATCTGACATAATATTATGCCCGAGGATGTCGGATATCCGACCATATATTATGCCCAAGGATGTCGGATATCCGACGTCATATTATGCTTGAGAATGTCGGATATCCGACAGTATATTTATAACTGATGATGACGGATATCCGACGGTGTCTGTTGAAAATATCAAATATATATAAAAAATATTTTGCAAATCTTGTTTTATCTAATGCACTTTCCAAGAACGTACTAAAACCCTTCCATCTAGCATAACCCTGACATGCATAAACAACGCAACTCTTCCTTGTTGAAAGCTACACTATTAATGTAAAGTTAAACATATTAATGTAAAGTTTATGCTCAAGGACAACGATATTTGCCCGACATGTGAAAGCGCGTTGTGTTTGCTTACTGGACTCTACATAAGCACAATTGAACAAGAGAAATATAGTCCATTTATGTTGAAAATGTGCTGCATGGTTGTTTATAACTATGGCAACTTAACACTTAGCAACTACTTGTAAATTACATAGTATTAAAATGAATGAAGGAAAATCGCCGTCCAAAATAGTGACATGTTATGTAGGGACTTGGGAGTCGAAACTGATCGAAAGAGACATTGTGATTGTGACCATTTGGATGCACAGAGATGATGAAATTGTTGTACACACTTATGACCGTTTGGATGCACACCCGAATATGAGTTTTTTTTATCAAAAGAGACGTTTTGATTGTCACCGTTTGGAAGCACAAACATGATGAAATTGTTGTACACACTTATGACCATTTGGATGCACACACGTTGATGAGTTTGCTTTGATGAATTATGATTAAGATAATATTTGATTATGTTTCCTGGCTGCCGGATGCTCGGGTTTGAGATAATGCGATAACATCATTGACATTCATTTCGTTTCCTTATTTTGTTTTGTAATGGCTTTGTAAGATCGTACTGCATACTAATTTTAGGTCATGGCAATTGGCAAGTATTTTATAAGTTGCATGGGGATTAAAGTTAAAAAAGAGGGTCGGTCATCGGATGGAAATAGTGATAGGATATTTGCATCATGAAAACAGATTGTATATTATTGGAGGCACAGATATTATGAGACTGGTGTACACTCACTTTCAAAATCATATTATGATAACAATTAAATCTTATTTCTTTGGGAATGCTCTGAGTCCGATTCCCAATGTTGTTTGCTAAAGTTTCCATTTTTTTTTTACTTTTTCCACGTTTTGCTGGTTTGATTTGTTAGTTAAATGTTATCCCTATTTGTGGCTTCCCACTTTCACTTGGAAAGGCAAGGCAGGCACAGTTAGAGCATAGCAGGGTAGGTGTTAGCTTGGTTTCATTTAGTCTACAGAGTAAATAGTGACCAATGTCGTCGGATATCCGACATTATGTCATGCCCGAGGATGTCGGATATCCGACAGTATATCATGCCCGAGGATGTTGGATATCCGACAGTATATCATGCCCGAGGATGTCGGATATCCGACAATATATCATGCTCTAGGAGTCAAACATATGACATCTAGTCTCCAACAATACCTATGCTCAATTCGTCGGATATCCGACGAAAGGGTATATTTTAAAATCTATAAATTTCGAAACATTCCGACATGTTTGCTATATAAGCGACGATTTGCGGATGTTTTTTTATTCAGCGGACTATTTTTCATTATTTATATTGTTTTTGTGATTAAAGCGAGTGAAGTGTGGAGCTTTATTTTCTAAGATCGATAATCTTCATTCAATCTCTTTACGAGAAAATGTCAATAGCAATATTCTTGATCCAGATGAACAAAATCGACAATTGCTTGCTAGATTGTGGGATGGAGTGAAAAGAAGGGGTGATGGGAAATGTTATTGTCCATGTAGTCAATGCAGGGGCTTTAAGATGAGAAGAATAAAGATCTCAACAGCCAAAAAACATTGTAGGGAACATGGACACGCTAAGGGGGGACATGAATATCATCCATTTGTAAGTTTTGCATTATATATGTTTTTATTTTGATTGGTTTTGTAAATGTATGTATTATTTTAATATTTCTTATATTAACTTTTATCTATTGATGGTTTCATGTAATTATAAAGGAAAGACATCCTACGGCATATCGTCTGGAGGAAGTGCTTTTAGAACAAGTACCAGAAGAACATGGAGCTATGAATAATGGAGAACAAGTTAATGATCATATTGAAGAAAATGATCATACTGATAACATAGTCACAAGATGATGGTTTAAATACTTTGAACCATGATTTATTTAATGTTAGAATGGATGATGATGATGATGATCATGAAAATGATGACAACTTTGATGATATTCATGATTTACCTCTTCTTGAGAAGGCATACGAACCCCTTTATGAGGGCTCCAACTCAAATCTTCTCTCTGCTATATTGTTGATAATGAACTTGAAGGTTATGCATGGTCTTTCAAACATATCAGTCACACAAATGTTAAGGTATATAATATATTCCATCACATAATATATATGATCGTCTAATAATTTTATTGTTAATTCATAAGTCAAATTAATTTGGATGAAATGTGTTTCATTAATATTATTTCTATATTATATTAACTGGATTTTAATTTTAATTTGTTGTAGCATGATAGGTGAATGTTTGTTACCACCGTCAAATATTTTACCTCGCACATATCGAGATTTATCTACCATCATGAAAGAAATTGGAATGCAGTATGAAGCAATTCATGCATGCCCCGATGACCATTTTCTATATTATAATCAACATGAATTTGCAATAGAGTGTCCGGAATGTCATATCAATAGATATCGAACAAATCAAGTAACAAAAAGGGTGCCTCGCAAGGTTCTTCGATATATTCCCATTATTCCACATTTGCAATGACTGTTCATGTGAAAAAACATAGCGCAGTTTATGGATTACCATGCACGGAACAGAAGTCAAGATGACATTATTTGAATGCCTGTAGATGGGTCTGCATTTAGAGATATGGAGGAAAAATGGCCTCACTTTAAACAAGAACCTCATAATATTAGGATTTCTTTGGCAGAAGATGGTGTCAATCCATTTGCAGAGATGAGATCCGTTTACTCGGTGTGGCCTATTTTTGTTATCAACAATAACATTCCTCCATGGTTGACAATAAAGAGGCAGCACATAATGTTGTCGATGATTATTCCAGGTAGATTGTGTCTACAACTTTTTTTTTAATGTAGTGGCATCTCATTTATCGTATTTTGTCACATAATGTCATATATATAGTTAATGTTTTTCTCTTGTGAAATATGGTTTATATATCTAAATGGTACATCTCATAATTATATTTTTTATATGTTCAAATCAATCAGGTAAGTACCAAGTCAAAGATATGAATGTATATATCGAACCTCTTATTGATGAGCTACTAAAGTTATGGAATGGCATCACTATGTATGATGTATCTAGACCAATACGACAAAGACAATTTCAATTCCATGCAATGCTTGTATGGACAATACATGATGCCCCAGGGTTAACCCATTTTTGCGGTATGTAATTATAAGTTCCACTTTATTTGCATTTAATTTTATGAACTAGTTAATATACTACACACGCATGTTTTTCTAAATAATCCAGTCATTTTGTATATAATTATAATTGACATAGATATTCCATCTCTTTATGTAGGTCTTCAGACAAAGGGGAAATTTGTATGTCCATTTTGTAGTCCTAAGATCAAATCTCGTCATTCAAAAAGCTTAGGAAAGGAGGTGTTTGATGAGTATAGGAACTTCCTCTCTAAGAATCACAGGTATCGAACTACCGAAAAACATCTGTTCAATGGAAAGCAAGAGATTGCATTAAAACCACAGAGAATGACACCTCACCTATTGAAGTTTCAATATAATAGAAATCGTCAAGGTACGTATGAATCATCATATATGAAATGTTATATTGTATTTTTTTATTGTGTGTTGTTTATTGTAATTGACATTGATTTATGTTATTTCTTTATAAACTACTATTCATGATTGTCGTTCATGTGATCATGAAGGCATTAATGGGATTCCACAAGGAATGAAAAGTTATCCTAGACAATTTAGTAGGTTTCCCTACTATGAGCACCTACAAATTTCCTATCTGTTTGATACAGTGCATATTGGAAAGAATGTGACTGAAACATTATGGCGAATATTGGATGGAAGGAGTGAGAAAGAAAAAATTGTCAAAATTTGCAAAGACATTCAAGATAGAAACCATGCAATGAAAGACGTCATTCAATTTCATAGCAATGGGGAGCAAATTAATATAAAATCACTTCCATGGATGTTAACGGACCAACAAAGTAATGTTGTAAAAGAAGTCATGCGAAAAATTAAATTTCCCATCGGATTTTGTGCGAACATGAAGAATATCATAACAAAGAAAGGTGATTTTGTGGGGGTGGAAATGCACGATTAGGATGTCTTCATGAAGGTAATTATTATGGTATGCATTTAATTATTATTTTTTTCTATTCCAGTGAATATGGTTGGTATTTTTGTTTGTCTAATCTTTGTTTAAAAAATGAAACGATTTGTATATTTTTACAGTATGTTCTACCTCTCTCTATCCCGGACAACTTCAACAACAATGTCAAACAAGTAATATATAATCTCAGGAAATACATGAGGTAAGTAGTGATTTTTTGCATGCTCTTAGTGTTTGTTTAATTCATCGTAGAACTTATATTTGATTTTTGTTCTCTAATTCATGTTATGTAATATAATGTTTTTTTCTTAAATCTCTTGATTGGGTTGTCATGTCACTTGTAGATGGTTGTCATCTAAAGAATTCCATAAAGAAGATATAAAGTATTGGAGGAGAGAAATTCCTCGTCTCATGTGTGAAATGCAGAAGCATCTACCTTTGACATTTTTCAATGCACAGGAACACTACCTCATACACCAAGTTGAGGAGATTGAATTGTGTGGACCTGCGCACTCAAGGTCCATGTGGATGGTTGAGAGGCACTTGAAATTTAGGAAGGGTTTGGTCAGACAACGAGCACATGCTGAGGGTTCTATGATGGAGGGATATATGGTATACCAAAACATGTTGTATATTAGTGAATATATTCCTATATTAGCATCAAAGCTCAATTTACGTCGTATTTGTGATCCAGAGTCCAATAAATATTTCGAAGGGGAGTACGCAAAGGGGAAAGGTAGATCGAGGAAGGTGAAAGGTAATATAACACATTTGACTGTTGATTTTTATGTATATATATCATACATATTTTATTTTTATATTCAATATTTTGCATCAATTTAGACTAGTGTAATATACTTTGTTAAGTGACTATACATTTGTATTGAATTTTAATTTTATTGTCATCAAACAGTTGGTCAGGAGTGGGATGCAATTCATTTATACATCGCAAACAATATTGACTGGATGAAGGTATGGATTGAACGATGTGAGCAATCTGGTCATGGAATATCATGGGAAGGTGTGGCTTCATTGGTTAAAGCTGCACATCGCAATGGAGATACCAATCTAACACAAAGGGAAATCGATTTAGCATATGGTTTAAAAGATAAGCAGGTAAGCATATTAATCAACCACACTATTTTTTTTCAAACATATTGTCGTTGTACACGCTGATATTTTTCCCTGTATGGCATTATAAACATGCACTAGTTAATCATAAATATTGGATCATTATGTAATCTTTTCTTGTATGGCTTGTTGTAGGTAAAACACCATAAGGCTATGTGGTGCAATGGCTGTAGATATCGCATCAAAAAGTTGGATGAAACGAAGAACATCAGATTGTGGGATATCTACAGTTTTTGAGGTGACCAATGTTTCCTCTAGAAGTGACAGACCTCCAGAACTCTCTGAAAATCGATACTATGGGTATCTAGAAGACATTCTTCAGTGTGAATTTAAATCCTTCAAGGTATTTCTATTCGTTGTCAAATGGTACAAGTGTTGATTGAATCAACATGATCCCGATAAAACAATTATTGGACATGATAAGGATTTACCATGCTAAATACAAGGTTTTTTGAACCAGGAACGAAGCCCTATGTTCTTCCAACCTAATGTGAACAAGTATTTTACTCTGAGGCTCCAGGTAGAGCGGGTTGGTCATTTGCTGTGAGATATGATCCAAGGGGAAGGTCGGTAAAGTATAACGTATATGAAGGTAATGAAGATGTTCTCGAAGAAGAAGACAACATTAAATATGATCATGATCAACATGAGTTAGATGATCATGTCCTAGAAGAAGATGTCGAAGAATTAGTTGAATCAGATGATGTATTAGACAATGCCCATGAAGATGGTATCGACGATGACATGTTGATTGTAACTGACATCAATGACGATGATGATATGGCCAATCCTTACAATTTTGAATCTGGATCGGATGATACAAATGATGACTTGGAAGAAGAAGATGATGAAGTCCATTGAAGTGTACGAGGTATGCAGTAATATATCTACTCTATATATTTTGATTTAATATTGTGATAAAAATATTGAATTTTATTGCCGATACGTATAATAAATTAACTGTTTCTTAGCGTTTTTTCCATTTTCCTGTATGTTATAATTAGAAACATTACTTGTTATAGAGTATGACAAAAAACACATTTAATTTTTTTGTACGTAGACATTTTTGTCGGGTTATGGGGAATTGAGAGTGATGCGAGGGGGGGGAGGGGCCATAAGAGGTTCCACCTTCACGTGGTTGGCCCTGTTCAGTAAAGAATATTAAATTATTCTCGAAACATAGAGAATCTTAGTAAGGAAATGCACAATTATCATGCTAACCCAAATGGCGTGCTTGATCACCATCATCTTCATCATGATCATCATCGTTGTATGATATCAGACATAGCTACCTAGAAAGACCAATGGTGTTTGTCGTCGGTGGTTTAGCGAGCTCGTCGGATTATTTTGAAGTCATAAGTCTGATATCCGACGCCTCTTACCGTCGGTAGTATGGCGAGTTCATCGGATTCATCATCATCATCATATTCATCACCATCATCATCATCATCATCATCATCATCATCATCATCATCATCGTCTTCATATTCATCATCTCATCATCATCATCATCATCATCATCATCATCTTCATATTCATCATCATCATCTTCATCATCATCATCATCATCATCATCCTCATCCTCATCCTCATCCTCATCCTCATCATCATCATCATCATCATCATCATTTCTTCATTTCTACCATCAAGGATAATCTATTTTCCCAAGTTGTTTCCAAGTTGTTTCCCATCAATTTTTTTTTCATGGGGCCAACGTTGAATTTTTTTAAATATGTGTAGGCTTGTACTAAAATTTGGCATGGTTACACTAGACACATGCATTGATGTTGTGGGAGGGTTTCCGGACTCAAACATGACTGACACTAACCATTGGAGCATCAAAACCCATACCTATATATTAATTAATGTGCGACATGGGGCCAATGTTGAAATTTTTCAAATATGTGCTGGCTTGGAATGAAATTTGGCATGGTTAGACTAGACGCATGCATTGACAGTGTGGGAGGGTTTCTAGACTCAAAATGACTGACACTAACCATTCCGGCATAAAAAACCATACCTATAGATTAAATAATGTGATACATGGGGCCAACGTTGAATTTTTTTAAATATGTGCTGACTTGGACTGAAATTTGGCATGGTTAGACTAGACGCATGCATTAACGGTGTGGGAGGGTTTCCAGACTCAAACATGACTGACACCAACCATTGGAGCATCAAAAACCATACCTATAGATTAATTAATGTGCTAGATGGGGCCAACATTGATTTTTTTAAAATATGTGTTGGCTTGTACTGAAATTTGGCATGTTTCTACTAGACGCATGCATTGACAGTGTGGGAGGGTTTCCAGGATCAAATATCATAATCATCATCATCATCGTCATATTCATCATCCTCATCCTCATCCTCATCCTCATCATCATCATCATGGACGTTGTCATCGTCGGATTCTTTTGAAGTCATAAGTCTGATATCCGATGCCTCTTTCTGTCGGTGGTATGGCGAGGTCGTCAGATCCATAATCATCATCATTGATCTTGTCGTCTCCATCACCACCACCACCACCACCACCACCACCACCATCATCATCATCATCATCATCATCATCATCATCATCTTCTTCATCATCATCGTCATCATCCTCATCCTCATCCTCATCATCATCATCATCATCGTCATCATCATCATCATCATCGTCATATTCATCATCATCTTCATCATCCTCATCCTCATCATCATCATCATCATCATCATCATGATCATCATGATCATTGATGTTGTCGTCGTCATCACCACCACCATCTTCAACATCATCATCACCTTCATCATCATCATCATCATCATCATCATCATCATCATCATCTTCATCATCCTCATCATCTTCTTCTTCATCATCATCATCATCTTCATCATCCTCATCATCTTCTTCATCATCATCATCCTCATCATCTTCTTCATCATCATCATACCTATAGACTAATTAATGTGCTACATGGGAACAACGTTGAATTTTTTTAAATATGTGCTGCCTTGTATTGAAATTTGGCATGGTTCTACTAGACGCATGCATTGACAGTGTGGGAGGGTTTCCAGACTCAAATATGACTAACACTAACCATTGGTGCATCAAAAACCATACTTATAGATTAATTAATGTGCTACATGGGGCCAATGTTGAATGTTTTTAAATATGTGTTGGCTTGGACTGAAATTTGGCATGGTTAAACTAGATGCATGCATTGGTGGTGTGGGAGGGTTTCCAGGCTCAATCATCATCATCATCATCATCATCTTCATCATCATCGTCATCATCCTCATCATCATTGTAATCATTGTCGTCATCATCATCATCATCATCATCATCATCATGGACGTTGTCGCCCTCAGATTATTTTGAAGTCATAAGTTTGATATCCGACGCCTCTTGTCATCGGTGGTATGGCGAGGTCATCGGATCCATCATAATCATCATCATCATCATCATGATCATCATCATCATTGACGTTGTCATCGCCATCACCACCACCATCACTAGTACAAAATGAGGAATTAATGACTAAAAAAATTGACTAAAATTCGACTATAAACGACTATTTTTGAGTTGGTGACTAATAGTACCTAATTTCCACTATCTTATAGCTAGTCATATTTCACTAGTCATTAATTGGTTGAATTATTAGTCATTGATAGTCACTGCTTTAGTCATTGATTTAATCACTGATTTAGTCATTGATTGCCACAATTAATGACCAAATATACGACTAAATAAACTACTAGATGATAACATATTAATGACTAAGCTAAATACGACTAAACATTAGTCGCGCTATAAGATACTGGAAATTAGCTACTAATAGTCGTATATATGAGAATTTAGTCGTTTTCTTATCACTAATTTATGATAGGGTACGAAGGAATTGAACCACCAATCTCCTGCCTATAATTAGGCAGGTGCTCTACCATTGAGCTAGCACCCTTTAAGAAGTAGTTATTGCTTGACAATGATGATATTCAAACAAATGTTGCATCATTCATGCATACAAAATAATGATTACCAAGTTACTATAGATCCATAATGGCTTACCTTGTACTAGTCCTTCAAGTCTTTCAATTGTATTTATTAAGTGCAAATATTATTTTGCACTTAATAAAAGCAGTTGAAGAACTTGAAGGACTAGTACAAGGTAAGCCATTATGGATCTATAGTAACTTGGTAATCATTATTTTGTATGCTTGAATGATGCAAAATGAAAAAATCCCAGAAATTTATAAGAATGACAAGCATGCATCCATTGTTAAACTATCTACTGAGTCATCTAGAGTCATGCCAAGATATCTGAATTTGACTGAAAATTCATAAGTAACTTGAAGATAATGGTGGATGATGCCATGGAAAGGAGAATTTTAGTTTATATAGAAGCAAAGGATGAGAAAATGGTGTCCCAAACTGACATTCCTCCAATGTGGGCCAAGCCACCATCCCCTGTAAAATGAACACAGGCGCATGTTTCTCTCAGGTTCCATGAACATATTACACAACCTTCAGATAGTTTCAACCATCTCCAATGCTTAGGCCCCATGCATGTTCTATTGGTAACAACTCACTTCAGTCAGGATTAGGGTAAAAGGACCATTGGCATTGCTGTAGCAGGACATATGCATATAATTGTGTAACAATGAAACAATATTAAAGTATATTGTATGTGAAAAACTGTTCCATCAATAAAGAACAACAAAGATTAAATGAATTAAGCACGCACTTTCAAGTTTCAACAAGAAAATAGAAAATAGATATTAAAGGCTCAGTCACATTTAAATAGTTCCTCATATTAAAAGCTGTCATGAAGGGATTATTTGTTCTGGCCCTTACCATCCACCATGTTCAAGAGCATCCTCTGCAGAAGCATCCAACATGCCAACCATTGAAGGGTGCACAAAGACTGTCTCCAGAGATATACCTTTTGTATATTTGGACTAAGATAAAAAAAAAGAATGCTATTTAGATTACTGTAAATCAGATAATATTCTAGCTTCCTCGCCGATATATTCAAAATAGCCAATGATTACACTGATAGTTGAAAAAAATATAACTAATTCTTACCTGTAAGTATTGTTTAGGCTGGAGAATCACGTGTTTATTGAGAACATCATAACCAATGAATGAGTTCTACATGATAAATATCAACAAATATTTATCTCAGGATATGAAGATGGGATCTAAAATACACCCATGCATAAGCATGTAGAGCATGAAACAGCTACGAGAAGTGGCCCTAAATATAAGAAAACCAAATATTACCAGAAAAAAAGAATACACAGAGCAAATAAGGATAAAAGTAAAGATCTATTAAAGTTATATGTCAGTTATAACTGCATGCTGCCCAGGAAGAAAGCATAGAAAACAAAACTTACTCTATCAAACTGGTTAAATATCTTCAAACTTCAAAAGTTAATACAACTTCAACTGGAAATAAAACTGACTTTAACAATTCTAAAGGCAATCCATTCCTAACACTCCAGGTATCAATCCATGAGGGACCCCCAACCTTCAAGTTCCATGTCTTTAACCTGCTCGAAATAACCTGTAAATGCTACCACCATGGAACTTGGTACCCAACAGGAACCGACTGATGGTCACTGGCTAACTCCATAGCCTTGGCGCATCAATTGCTGTTCCACTGTCATGGCTTCAGCATAGGCTAATGTAAGGGTAGTTACAGTGGGTGACCTCCTAACAAACATTGAGGTAAGGGGATGGATCTAAAGCTATCAAATATATTTGAACAACTGCTTTCTCATTGAGAGTGTAAGGAGCTACCAACCTGGTATATAGCTTGTAAATAGAGTTTTGTAAAACCTCATGGGCTCATTTGGCTCTCGGTGTGATGAAGCAAACTGATGATATAGCACTGCAGGATCAATGGGAAGCAGAAAGTGATATTTATGAAGGCAGATTATAGCTCATCCCAAGAAGGGCTTGAACCAATGGGAAAGATGATATACTAGTGATAAGACTGATCATCAAGTGTCATGGAAAACATTCTGCATGACACATATTCATGCTCCACTCGTAGTCTTATTAAGGCATCCTTGTATGCCTGAATGTTTTATTCTGTGGTCCTTATTCCATTTACTTGTATTTTGGAAAGTATTTATCAGCATTCTTTGGCATCTTATGTGCTGGTCCCTAGATGTAAAAGGGACCGCTTCCTGTAATCCAGGGTGCATTCACAGCAACCATTTGTATCCTTTGATAATAATGGGAATAACTTACTGAGGGTGAGGAAGCTTGAGGTGATACAACTATGGGGTTCTTACTTTTGGGAGGATGGGAATGCTTTTCAAACTCTAAGTCACTCTCTATAGCCTGAGATCTGGTGAGGACTCTTTTGGGTTCCAAAATTACAAAGAATATTAAAACAACTATAGGAAGTAAGGCTTAAAAAAGAGTACCAAGCCCTTTTTATAGCACCAGTTATGTTGATACATCGTTACCCGCTTCCTCTTGTAAGGACCAGATACCCAAAGGTTGAAATGTGGATATGCCCCTGCACATTTATTAAGTACGTGTCACTTGGAGCCCATTATTTTATTATTTGATGGGAGTTTGACATGGCCAAAACCCTAATTCATCCCCTTTTTGGAGCATTTATTAATGATTGAGGTTACAAACTGGAGAAAGCACCATGGAGAATCTTCTATTTTTGGACTTTGTCGTCCAAGCCTTACATGTGGAGCGCTCCACATTCAGTCTATATTAAGGCTGGAACAGATCCATTTGGTGTCATTGCAGATGCTATCTGGTAAGATTTATGTTATTGCAAGTTTTAAGACAGTAAACATAAATGTAGATCATGTTAATTTGCAAAAAATGTCAATAAATGCACTAGAAACTATGTGCTTAAATGAAAAAGAATGCATGATCTCTTAATTGGTAAATGTTCACAATGATAAATGTCTGTAGAAACTGCACAATTTCAAAATATTCCACTGTGCAGGGAAATGGCTAGCATTTTATTGTTTGTAAAAAATACAAGTATCGGTATCAAGTGCTTTGGGTTTTACACAACAGGTATATAGAACTTCATTTGAAGACATTTTGTCACAGAGATAAGAAGAAGGTAACTAAGTAGAATCAATCATTTGTATCCATATAAGCATCTATTGATTCTTTAGGGAATGCCGTCCATGTGATATGTCCTCCTCTGTGAACCTGGCCTCAGTAAGGTTGATTCAAACAATGTAGATATCCCCTACGAATATTGAAGGAAAGTCCTTCCCCTTCCAAGGTACACTACATATGGGCGGTGGGGTCCTTTTAAAACATGATAAATTTATTGTAGAAGCTAGCTTCCTTTCACCCTCGAACTTAAGGATCTGCTTCACCCCTAGGAGCAATTCAAGGGTCAACTAGTTCTTCAACTATATTTGGGCAAATAAAAGCTGTAACTATTACTGTCGCATTCACTAGTTCTGGTACTGGAGCTTAAAATGGTTCATTAACTAGGTAAAAATGATTAAAGGTAAACAAATGCCTTTGCTATCTATGCTATAGAATATACTGTGTTTAAATCTGCATATGGTTCTGCCTCACTTGGGACTGGATATGGTTATGGAATGGGTTATGTAACAGGCGCTATTCCCTTATGGTCAAGAGATGGAAAAATCTTGTTAGTATCAACAGAGCTACTCACCTTAATAATCGTTCAAGTATTAATTAATAAAACTATCTTTAGGTAAATAATAAGTAATTGGTGGTTGAACCTGCAATTTAATATAATAATTTGAACCAAAAAAGTCTGGTTCAAATGGAGGAATCCTTGGAACAACCCCCTGTCTTAGCTCCTGGTGCCACATGATTTATATCTATTGTGGGTAATGCCTTTTGCTTGGATGTTATTATCTGTGCCCCACGCTAGCTTGCTTTCCTATCTCTCCCAATGAATTAATAATCATATAAAGTTCTAATATTAATCTGGCGCCTTGCTAAAATATCTTATGAGGTGGGTTACTGCTACCGAACATCTAGTGGAATAGAAAGAAACCTCCCACCTATTCATATTCTGTATAGAATAGATGTTGTGATTTCCTACCATTCGTAACCTACCATTTATAATTCACTTAACATGCCGACTTCAACTCTCCATCTACCTTGTGGACAAGTATAATCTTTCATTCAGCTAGTACAGTCAATCATAAAACTGATCTCTTTAAGCCATCTTGTGAATATTCTGAGGTCCCAAGTGCATTCAGTTTTATTCTCCCCCCCCCCTACATAATCCCTTGAGCATAAATAAAAACATACCTATGAAAAAACATCAAATTTTTCCAAACTCATATAATGCACTATGGTAAAATCTCTAGTCTCCAAAGAAACTTTCATGGCCATCAATGTCTATGGCCCCAACCATATTAATCTGAAAAAGAGATTATGGAATATTTGTAAGTGTTAATATAAAATGGACTATAGAGTAAAATTTGGGGGACTGGCCATCATTTCCTCCTAGGAAAAGAAAGGAAACCCAGAATAATACTACAAAATCTTTCTATGATTTCATCACCTCCAACTACCTTGTAGATAGAATCCCAGAGGAGGTATCAACAATAAAGATAATATAAAAATAATCATTAGGACTAGTAGCATTAAGATCTCTAAAGTTGATATAGACCCTTATAGTTCCATTCATTCTTCATAACAGGAATGATATTTGCTAAGAACTCAAGAAAATAAATGGGTTGAATGAACGACGATTCTAGGACCTTTTGAATCTCCTTGTATACTGTAGCATTCACTTCAGGCCTATGTCTATAGAGTTTTTGCTTCACAGGCTTAGAGTTCAACTTTGAAGGCAAGTTATGTGACACAAGGGAGGGATCCATACCTATCATATCGCTATTTTCCAAAGTAAATACACCCTCATACTCTTTTAAGAGTTTAGTGTAATGTTGAATCTCTTCTTGAGTAAGAGTAGCACCTAACTTGATAACCTTTTTATTCTCAAGTTTCCCAATATTTACCTCTATAATGTCCTCTATATGAAGGCAATTACCCTCCTTAAAAGTATCAATGGTTAGTATTGATAAACAACAATATGGTGTTTGTAGATAAGTCCGTATTCAGATTCCAAACTATCATGTCAGTATTTTTCATTTTATAGTCAATCTTTCGTCTTCCTTTTCTAATGTTGACTGCCCTGTCTCTGTGAAAAATCTAATATGAAAATTTCTATTCTAGTATTCAATTTTTTCATGTTGGTTGCAATTCAACATGTTTTGGGATCTAGGGGGTATGGTATAAATTAAATGCTTTCTAGGGATTTTAGATGCTGTATTCTGGACACTGTGGGAAGTGTAGAAAGGTTCTAACGACTGATTATATAGTTCATCCTTTCAGATGGAGGCGCACAGCTAGGATTTTTTTATCATTGATGATGGTTGGAAATCTGTTGAAAACCCAGAAAAGGTCGCTGATAAACAGTAAGAGAACTTAGAAGCACAAATTCTGGAGCTAGATAACTCTGAATGGATGGATAAAAGCATAATACTCTGTATTTTCTTATGTTATTCAGGGTCTATGGCCACTTAACTCAAATAAAAGATAATAGTAACTTCAACTATGTCACCTTTAAATTAGAGGGAATGTCACATAATTCCTTTGAAATTTATGATAATTTTTTGGCCTTTATATGCTAAGTTCCATGGATATGGATACAATATCCAGAACAGAAACAACAAGTTTTCAGAAAACTATAGATATAATACAGCAGGAGAATAGAAAATACATGCATACAAACATACATGCATATATATAGATGCAAAAAAGCTATGAAATATTTAAAAAAAATCATAATTCCATTCATGAATTTCAAATTTGGAAAACCATTCTATAGATCGTTTTCCACGTTCAATTTCACAATACTGTTCTACACCTTAGTAAATGTTCATTATCATGAATTTCAAATTTAGAAATACCATGAGACATAAACATGGAAGCCCTAAAGGGCCTCGAGAATCCCAATATCATCAGACCATAATCAAATCACTAGTGTTTGCACATCTAGGTGACCAGTTCGGTGTAGGAGGTATGGTCTACTAGGTTCATTTAGCAGAATTTCCAAATGCCAAAATGCCAGAAAAAACTATTAAGTATGTTGAAAGCCGAAAAACAACCAAATTCTACTTTCTATGTGTAAGGGCTGGCTGACGGAAGCTAAATCCACCACCAAACACCATAAAATGGGGACCCACACTTAACTTTTAAAAATAAAAACTTTATTTCATGTTGATAGTTGCTTTAACTTGAAATATTCGCTTTAGATATCAACATTAACAAAATCAAAATATAAGTTACCCATCAACATTGAATTAGAATTAAGATCAGAAGCTGAATACAATTCAAACTTTAAAATTAGGGTTTTTTGGAGTGTGTTTTAGTTTCAGCCTGAAATGATTGCCTGTTGAGTAGCACAAAACACAATGATCACCCAACCAATTCTATCGCACACCATGACACTGAACTGAGTTGACTCTCCTAGATCCTATGTCAAATGTTTTCTAGAGCCACAAGCCTAAACTAGTGCACCCTAGATTGGAGCTGACAGTTCAATGCTTAGGTAAACCTTGTTGCAAACATGCACCCTGAAGTGTTTGCTACACTACTTCAATCATCCTAAAACAAATGTTCAATATAACAGGTGTTTGTACTGGAGTTTGCACTAGACTACGTAAGTACAAATCCCAGGCATATAAAAGATATAATTTTCCAGTTTATTGGATAGATGAGTTGACATAATGTGGATAGGTGGAGAGAGTGATAATCTAACATGAAATATATACAATTTAAGATCTGAAAAGTGAACAAGGAAGGCTATAATAGATGGTATTATATATTTTCTGAACCAATTCAATCATCAATAATATAAGATACTGCATGTATTCCTATACCATGATTAAGCATTGCTTCACATAGAAAGACTTTTTGTAAAAATAAATATGTAAATACATACAACTGAAAGTGAGTATGAATGACAAACACTTAATCAATCATAGATACAAAGACATAAATATGTCAAAACATGACATGCATTCACAATTTATCATAAGTCAAGTTGGCTCATACATAATATTTCATCTTCAAAAATAGTCTTCAATATAGCTTATAGTCTTAAAAAGAGATCTTCTGCTACATATCCATATAGAGCTCTCTCAGTCTCCCATACCCCCCATTTCCTTATTACAAAATTTACATTTATACTAAGAGAGAGATCTGAAAACAGTTTTAGATCCAAAATTAAAGGATCGAATATGTCTAAAAATAAACTAGTCAATCCCATATTCTGTGATAATGAAACAAACATAAAGATACAATGTAGAAAAAACTATTTGATGATCTGTTTCAATATAAAAGGACCCAAAACTATTCAACATTTTCAACTGCCACATGGATAACAGAATCCCTTCTAGAAAAAGTCAAATATTACGAGCTGCTTCTGCTAACATGGTTAAACCATCCAATTCTTGAGACCTTATTTGTAGCCGCTCTAATTCCTTGTACATGTTCTGTATCTTTCCTTGAAGCTCCTAATTCTATTTGATTAACTCTTAATTCTTTGTTTGAACTAGTTTTTCTTTTTCTTTTCTTAGCCCCATCAACAACTTGTATTAACTCAGAATAATTTGTATTAATCTCCTTCAAGTATTCTCTCAATATTCGATTATCTTGAACCATCTGTGACTTATCTTCAGCATTATCCAAATGTTGACTATTAAAACCTTCATCCACAACATCTTTTTGGGATTCAAAACTAGGCTTTAAAGTTTTGCAATCTACAGACTCTGCCTTTTCTTCAATCTATGTAGGGTTAAAAATGGTTCCTTCATGGCAATCCGAGATAACTCATTTCCCTTTATCAACATACCCTTTTATTGGCAATTTTGGAATATGTTTAATTCTTTCTTCAATATTTTCTAAATCTTGCGAAAGCATTTCCTCTATTTCTTTAGACTTTGTATTTTCCTTGCTACTAGATTCATCAACATTGACTATGGTTTTCTTCTTCAACTTGGGATTAAGAATTCTTTTCATATTTAGTCGAATTTTATTACAAGCCCTAGTTTTAGGTCTCAAACGAACAACTTCACAACTTTGAAACAAGAATCAACTCTTTTTACTTTTGAAGACATTATTTCAGGCATACCTGTGTCCAATGCTTTCTCCACTGGTTCTTTCTTAAAATAGCTTGGAGTTTTAGGAGTTACCATGGTCTATTCTTTATCTACCTCATTCTGCTTCTTGCTTTCCTCTGCCTCTGTATCCATTTTATGAGCGGTTCTTTGCTCCACAACCTTTCTTTTGTAAATTCTGAGCTGTTTGGGGGTTTCTTGACCATCTTGGTTACGCCTTTTAGATCGAGAAATTAATCTTTCAGCTGGAGGATATTTACCTTCCTTTTTATTTCCATCGTCCTTTTCTTCTACAACTTCATATTTCTCTACTTTAAAGCCCGACCATAAGAGAAAGTGTAGCCAGGCCCATTACTTTTTCTTCAATTCATTCAGAACCAGTAGCTTAATCAAACCACGATGAAAAATGCTGTGAGATGAATGATTTGGGTGATTTTTCACTCTCGTAGTCATATTCGATAAAATTTTAAACAGATAAAAGGGTAAACTGAGTTTTGATGTTCCTGTGACATGAAGGAGGAAGTGCAAATGATACCTGTGTTTTGTGGCGAATCTTCCCTCACAGGTTACATATATTTGGATGATACTTAAAACCTATCTCCATTCCTCCTTTAACAAATTTAAATGAATCCCTTTACCCCAATCTAGGGTTTCATATTCAGGTATAAGGAACAAACCCAAGTCCACTTCAAAAGAGAAATTTTTGAACCATTTATCACCGTCTGTAGATAAACCTGTTGCTTCTGCAATGGAGGTTTCAGAAACTTCAATTTCAAACTGGTAAAATCAACCTGAGTGCTTGTAAATATCTTATAAAATTCTCGGGATACTTCCATGTTATGCCCTTTAATATTTTCAAAGAAAATGAACCACTTCATCTTTAAGCATTTGAGCACAATGTGGATGTTCTTCAACCTAGTGAGTATTAAGAGGTTCAAACCTGTGTGGTCTCCCGCTCATCATTTTCATGCTGGCAACACATACACACTCGATTCTAACTGTTAGAAAAACATAACTCTGAAAAAACCTTAATGAAATATGTAATTCAGGTGCTAAGCCTCTTTCATGTAATCCATTAAACATCATAATAACAACACGAGTCTACAGTATTGTAGCATGCGATTATTTCATGAAGAGGTTTAGGGGAGGGTTGTCTATTCTTGAACAGGGACCAGTAGTTGTCATAGTACTAGTCCCACACAGCCACCACATATTGACATAAAAAAACACATATGTTGGGCCCAGGTTGAGAGAAAGTTTTGGAAACACCTTTTTGAGGCAAGCAGGGAAAGTTGATCTGAGCGCAACTCAGAAATACAATTTTGCCTAAGTATTGAGGATGCTGCGAAGTTGCGCGTAACATCCAACTTTTGACCAGACTACAGAGTTGTGCGCAGCATCGAAGTTTTGGTCGTGATGCGAAGACCAGTACTGCGTAGAAGCAGTGCTACAGAGTTAGGAGGCCATGTGGAGCTAGCAAAGCGGAGTGCTGGACAAGTATCAGGTGCAGGTACCGGCTGGACCAGTAGCAACCATTTTTGGAAATATATTCCAAGATTGCCGAGTGACAAACATAAGCAAATCAGGAAGGCGGCCACGAGTGGGTTGTTAAGGAAAGCGACGTTTGGCACGCTTAGAAGGTAAAACCGTTAGAGAGAAACGGTTTGGTAGAAGCAGCCTGTAGGCACGTGTGCGACAGGAAGGCCGATAGCAACAGGATAAGGACGTGGAGATCCACCATGATCAAGTAGATGCTACCAGGAGCCAGCAAGCCGGTTTGAGAAACCGGAGCAGTTTTGGAAACCCTTAGGGTTTTGGGTTTTAGGTCTTCGACATTGTACAGACATGACCTTCAGGCATGATCTATTTAAGAAGACAATTTTGTATGGGATGGGGTTGCTCTATTTTTGGGGGCTAGATGCTAGTTGCTAGAGTAATCATAATACAACCTTTTGTATTGAGAAATCTCTTCGAGCCGAGAATATTGTAAAGGCTCTGCAGCTATGTGCGCAAAGACCTAGCTGAGAGAAAGGAGAGTTTGCAGCTGAGTGCGCAGAGTAAGAACGGTTGCCCCATCCCTTTTTGAGAGAAATATAATACCAACCGTTCTTGTGGACGTAGCTTTCCATCTGGGGAAGTGAACCACATTAAATCCTGTGTTATGTGATTATGTTTTGTGAATGAATGACTGTCTGTATTGTCTGTAGAATGAATGTTTGAATATTTCCTTGAATGCTGTAATAGGGGAACTTTGATATGCATTTACCAATAGGAGAAGTTGGGAATGATATGCTAGGTTCCATGGGAACAGATGAATGGTGAACATTTCAATTATATGTTAAGATCGTGAATCAGTCATTTAATCTTAATACTTTCTTAAGCACAGTGAAGGAATGCAACACAGTTAGTTGCGTCTATCACTTCAGTTCACGTTGTAATAATCTAAGTTCTTGAATGAATGCTAGAAAGATAACCAGTAAGTGCCTGAATGAATGGACGAGTGATATTCATTTCAGTGCCTTAGCGTTTTCAAGATCTTCCAAGTAAAGAATAATTGTGGTTGATTCGCAGTTCCAGTAGAAGACTCACAGCAGTAAGAAGTCTTTAGTGTAGCCCGCGGTGTTTCCATCATCGCGTAGTACTGCTCGCAGCGTAGATCCTGCTGCGTACCGCATCGCTTTGTCCTACAGTGCACTCCTTCTATCTTGTTCATATAAACAACTCATCATTTACTGTGGAAACCTGATTCCGCAGTACCCCATAAGATACACCTCGGGTGAGACCTCAACCTGCTCGCAGGTTGTTTTCGAAAGGGCTGGTGCGAAGGGGTTTTGTTGGTCAAAAGGGAGAACCGCAAAGAACCTGGGTCTAATTGGAAACCTCTAGGTCAGTTTAAGCCAACACCATAAATTAAACATACATATTCCATATTAAGTGCAGTACATATTTAAATTAAGTCCAAAAATTGCCCATTAACTGACTGGGCCAACAGGTGTCCATAAATAGTCCTGGAGTGCAAAAGAGTACAAAACATCTTGTCCCAAGTACATACAGACCTGCTCATGGATCCAAAAGTACATTAACAACTATTTAACTCATCTTGTATTTCACATCAACTGCAAGGTAACTATCAAATGAGGACCCACGAATATCTATTGGAGCCTAAATATCCCAGCATTCATTAAAACCTGTTCAACCATTCATTACAACCTATCCAAGCAACAACCAAAAGACTGTCAGCCATAGCTGCGTGCTTTCTCAACATCCCAACCCATTGTGATCAATAAATGAAAACTACCCATTAAATGCAACCATTAAACATATGAAAGCACAAGGATCATGAAACAGATGAAGGCACAAGGATCAACCGTGACAAGCTCCCAGCCATTGGATCACATCTAAATCAATCCACAACACACATTCATTTTTGAGAGATTGCAATCCATGTGCACACTTCTTACCAATCCAATTCAACATCAAACAACTATAAAAGAATCACAACCCTTACTGCAGAGACATTTCAGAAATTCGAACTTCATAGTGTGTGCATAGTGGAGACATACCATCAGAGTGTGTGCATAGTATAATCACAGTATAATCAGGTAACTGCACAATCAATGTTTCTGTTATCTCCATTGCTGTTAATGATATTTCTGTTATAAAAAGCTTCCAGTTTGCTTCTATATAATCAAAACCTGTAGTGTTATTTCCATTTATGTTATAGGCAACTTCCAGTTTTCTTCTGTATAATCAGCTTCCCCTTTAAATGTGCAAGTTGTTGCAGGCATGGAAAGAGTCAACGTTGAAGGGAGAACAAGTCGTCGACTGAGCAGGGGTTCCCAACTACGTTGCACCTCATCGGACGAGGAGAGGGTTTATCCTTCAGATGCCAACAATGCACCCAACAATGTTGTTGAGAATGACCATGTGGTGGTAGAGGACACTGTTGTCCCACCATAAACCATAGAGCCACCATCAACAACAGTTCCAGGAGAAAGTTCAACCACCAAAATCAGTGCAATAAGAGGATGGAAAAAAGAAGACATGTTAGCTGCCATTAATGATATAGAGTTCAATGGATATTCCATTCGTGCTACTACTAAAAAACATGGAGTTGCTACCTCATCAGTGCATTACTGGATAAATGGGCTCACACATACAAAGCGCAGAGGGCCTATTATAGTTATGAGTGAAGAGGAGGAGGCCGAGGTGGTTCAGTGGTGTAAGGAGATGGCTCAAATGGGACATGGGCTAGAGCTGATACAGCTAAAATACATAGTAGCTCAAATATGTCAAGGGAGGCCAAACCCCTTCAAAGATGGGTTTCCTGGAAAGTCATGGTGGTTTGGGTTTAAAAAAAGGCACCCAGACCTTGTGTTGCGTACAGCTGAGGGCCTGGATAGAGATAGGGCTCTAAATCTACGCCCTGCAATTCTGACTAAGTTCTATGCCACCCTTTCTAGTGCATACGAGAAACATGGTTATGCTCCAAACCATATATGGAACTGTGATGTAATAGGTTTACATGCAGGAAGGAACTGTGGCATGTGTGTGATTGCCAAGAGAGGGAGTCGTAATGTTCCTAAGATTTTACCTAGGAGCAGGGAGTGGATCACTATTCTATGTTGTGTCAATGCAATTGGTGCTTCAATCCCTGTATTTTATCTATTTAAAGGTAAAACTCAACTCAAAAACTATATACAGAATTGTGAACTAGGTGCATGCATGGCTGCACATCCCCATGCTTGGATGACTAAAGAACTCTTTCTGAATTGGCTAACTCACTTTGCAGCATCTATACCAGGCAGTGTCTCACCTGTAAACAGACACCTGCTGGTTTTGGATGGACATGGAAGCCACATTGCTGTGCAAACAATTGAAGAGGCTAACAATTTGGGCATCGACCTATTGACACTGCCTGCTCATACCACTCACAGATTGCAACCCCTAGATGTCAGTGTGTTCGGGCCTTTCAAGAACTATTTCAGGGGTGAGCGAGCTTCGTGGATGGCAAAGAATCCAGGGGTGGAGGTAAAAAGGTTTGAGCTAGCTGAGCTTGCAAGTAAAGCCTTTAGAAGGGCTCTCACACCATCAAATATCAAGGCTGGATTTAAGAGGACTGGGATATGGCCACTGAATTCTGAGGCTCTCATGCATGATACTAGTTGCAGCCAGGCATTTCAACTGGATGGTCAGGAAGTAGGGGATGTCCAAGCACATGGTGATGGCCAAGGAGATGTGGAAGTAGAGGAAGACGTTGTTGCTGTTGATAATATCATATCCCTGTCTCAAGGAGGACCCTACTGCGGTGATGATGATGAACAGGTGTGTGAAACACAATATAACAATGAACCAAGTGACAGTAACATGGAGGTTGTTACACCAACTGAGATAGCTGCAACTTCTGCTTCTGATCTTCTTAATGTCTCTATGCAAGGGACAGTTGCAACTTCTGCTTCTGATCATGTCAATGAAAACATTGATCATGCACCAGGGAGCAGCAATGGAGAATTGACTTTGCCAATCCAAGTTACCCCACCATCATGGTTGGTAGAAGCCATGATGAATTTGGACCAAAATATTGTCTCAGGGACCAATGAAGAAAGCATGAACATGCCTTCACAGCCACGAGAATTGGAAGATGAAATTGTTCATTATTTTGTGGACAATGGAAACTTGGAAGAAGATAGTCTCCACAATGAGGTTCCAGCTGAAGAGGACAATATGGTTCAGATAGAGCAGGAGAACATTGACCCAAATATTGAAAGGCAAGTGTCAAGCAAGGAGCAGCAAGTGTCAGTGAAGGGCCAGTTGCTTGGTCAGTTCCTAAAGCTACCAGTAGAGAGAGTGTCAGCAAAAAGAAGGCAAGCAACAACAGACAATCTTCATCTATGCCGAAGTTCACAGTTACTCACCTCAGAAGACTATATAAAACTATTGGTTGAGTTTGAGCATAGGAAACTTGAAATCCAGGATTTAAAACATAAGAAGAAGGACTTAGCTAAAGAAAAGAACGCTGCAAGGATTGCTGCAACAGAACTTCGAGCACAGGAAAGGGCTGAAAGAGAGAAAGAAAGACAAGAAAAGGCTCATCAAAAGCAGATGGCAAGGCAGGAAAAGGAGTTGAGAAAGGATCAGCAATTGCTTCAAAAAGAATAAGGGCTGCCAGAAAGGGTTGCTAGGGATGCAAACATGGTGGAGGGCAGTAGGATGATGACAAACACATTGGAACATATTCCAGATAATACTCCATGTTTCCAAGACCTCCTAAACATCCAAGTCCCCCTCTATCAACAAGTGCACATGCCCACTTTATTCCCTCCTACCATTGCAGGTGTCAATCATGTGTATGATTATAGGGGGGCTCAACCTACTGGAGGGGTTAGTAGCACAAGTGTGCACTATGGATACTCAATTCCTCCATGGATTCAAGAGGCGAATTGGATATCATATGGAGGCAATCAACCACAACCTAACCAACCATTGTTAGGTAGGCCAACCAACTTGGCTCAAGCAGGAAACTCAACAACACTGGGCAGTGAAGATCTTGGAGGACATCCTTCATAGGGGTGTCATATGGGGTGCCATCATTTTTGTTGTGACCACATTGCAATGTGGATTTTTTGTAATCACTTGCTCTAATGTCTGTAACATGGCCATTTTGGATACAATCCTAGACCATTTTGGATACAATCCTAGGTCACAGCGTTCCCTAATGTTTGCAGCATTGTAATAAGGGGTTTAATATACAATTTCATCATGTTTATGAATTATGTTTGTTGTTGGTTTACGTTGCAATCCCTGCAGCAGGGTTAGGTTCTAGATCCTTAATGAATCTTTAAGTGTGTTTTTTTTAATGTACAACTCTTGAGAACCCCTCTACATTAATCTTAGTAAGTCCAGCAGGTTAAGGGCTGCAGTATTAATCATTAGATTCATTACATTTTGTAATCTCTAAAAAGAAGCCATAACAAGACCCCCGTTGTTTTCAAAAATTGTATTTTACCAAAAATCACTCAGAAATATTGGTTCGTTAAACACACAAAAACCTTGTCATCTGATCATAACCCACAAGTCTAGTCTAGCAAAAATGGCTAAGTCTAATGCAAAGAGAATATTGATAACCATGAGAGAAAAAATGGCTCCAAGTAAACTACTGTATTTGTAAATCACATTAGAAGTAGCAGCACAGTACTGACTATTAACTTCATAATTCCAAAGACAAATTATAGAAGCCTGAGTGTCATACTAATCAACATAAAAGGCCTAAATCAGGCATAGTGTGTGTTTTTCAGGGTTTATGAATTATGTTTGTTGTTGGTTTATGTTGCAATCCCTGCAGTAGGGTTACGTCTAGATCCTTAATGAATCTTTAATGAATGAGTATCATACTAATCAAATATAGCTGCAATTCAGTTTGCCTATGAATTATAGTCTGCAGCCCTTCAACCAAAATAAATATCAAATATCAAATTATAGTCTGCAGCCCTTCTCTGTAATATTCTAAGAAGACATGATACTTTATAAGGAACCAAGAACAAAATCGATATCCTTTTGAAGACTAGATCAACAAACAATAGTAATCGATCCAAAGTCATTGTTTAATAAAACCAGGTGTATATAAATGCATGCTATGGTCTACCCAACAACAAATTGAACAAAATACCTACAACCAAATCAACAAGAAAAACTGAAAGCACCCATCACAGTAGATTTTGAATATGAAATAAGTGCAGAAGAAAGTAAATGGCCTCTAAAATAATTTCACACCATAAATTGGCCCATAATGCAAGTGAAGTGCACTTGATGTTAATAGTTAGAAGTAAAAACTGCATCATATACTTGTAAATTCAAGCCCATATACCTATAAAACTGCATCATATGCCAATTGTATTGCCAACTGTACATTAAAGTAAAAGCCAATCTCAGTCGTCGACTGCTATCTCCATCGCTTTGGCGTAGTTGCTGATATAAAAAAATTAATTATGTGTATTCTCCCAATAAGATGAGACAATGGCAGAAGTCACTGCTGTATGATGTAGTTTTAAATATTAACTATTAACATCAGGCCCATGCAATTCCAAGAATAGACATCCATCCCATTTAACAAAAACCAAATTCATAAACCAACCCTACTGCAGGCCATGCAACAAAAACCAACAACAAACTGAATTGCAACAAAACATAATTCATAAACCCAAACCCTATGGCAGGGATTGCAACATAAACCAACAAAAAACATAATTCATAAACCCTAACCCTGCGACAGGGATTGCAATGTAAACCAACAAGAAACATAATTCATAAACCCTGACCCTGCGGCAGGGATTGCAACATAAACCAACAACAAACATAATTCTTGTACCCTAACCCTGCGACAGGGATTGCAACGTAAACCAACAACAAACATAATTCATAAACCCAAACCCTGCTGCAGGGATTGCAACATAAACCAACAAAAAACATAATTCATAAACCCTAACCCTGCGACAGCGATTGCAACGTAAACCAACAACAAACATAATTCACAAACCCTGACCCTGCGGCAGGGATTGCAACATAAATCAACAACAAACATAATTCTTGTACCCTAACCCTGCGGCAGGGATTGCAACGTAAACCAACAACAAACATAATTCATAAACCCTAACCCTGCGGCAGGGATTGCAACATAAACCAACTAAAAACATAATTCATACATCCTAACCCTGCGACAGGGATTGCAACTAAAACCAACAATAAACATAATTCATAAACCCAAACCCTGCGGTAGGGATTGCAATGTAACCCAACAACAAACATAATTCATAAACCCTTACCCTGCGATAGGGATTGCAACGTAACCCAACAACAAACATAATTCATGAACCCAAACCCTGCGGCAGGGATTGCAACGTAACCCAAAAACAAACATAATTCATAAACCCTAACTCTGCGGCAGGGATTGCAACGTAACCCAACAACAAACATAATTCATAAACCCAAACCCTGCGGCTGGGATTGCAACGTAACCCAACAACAAACATAATTCATAAACCCAAACCCTGCGGCTGGGATTGCAACGTAACCCAACAACAAACATAATTCATAAACCCAAACCCTGTGGCAGGGATTGCAATGTAACCCAACAACAAACATAATTCATAAACCCTAACCCTGTGGCAGGGATTGCAATGTAACCCAACAACAAACATAATTCATAAACCCTAACCCTATGGCAGGGATTGAAACGTAAACCAACAACAAACATAATTCATAAACCTAAACCATAATTCATAACCATAATTCATAAACCCTAACCATAATTCATAACCCCTAACCGGTATCTCAAAACATAGTATAAGGACAAACCAAATGCTTAAACTCGAACCCAAATGCAGGGATTACAACAAAAACCAGGTACAAACTTATTTTTCCAAATTAAACCAGCAACAAACTAAATTTTCCATATTAAACTAAATTTTCCAACAACAACAACAAACTAAAGCAAGTTAAACCTTGAAGTGCAGCATAGAAGGTCCACAGAATCCTCAACAGATTGGGAGTGTTGAAAAAAATGTTTGCAGGGATGGCTGGTAGGAAACCTACCAGCGAGCCACTGGAAGAAGCAAGCGAGCCACAAGATGAAGAATATGAATGCAAGACGAGCGCAGCTACCGGCCGAGGAGCGAAGCCACCGAACGAGGCCACCACAACCACTGGACTGTTGAATATTGTAACTTCAAAGAATATTATATTTGTACTTTATTATTCCGGAGATGTTTCATCCCTCCAAGGTAACCCTATTATGTATCCGGAGATGTTTATTCCTCTGAGAGTTTGTATTAACTAGGGTTATTAGACCCACCATGTGGGGGTCGGCCCTGTGGTTATATTTTTGGGGTTATTAGACTTCTCCAGGAGAGGTCGGCCCCATTAGGTCTTTTAGTCAGTTAGGAGTCAGTATAAATAAGAGAGGTGAACTCCTCATTAGATCATTCACTCACTTGTGGAAGAGTGCGCACTTGTTTGGGAGATCTGCTAAGGAGACAAAGAAGGAAGGAGCACATCTTGTATTTTGGTTGATCATCTTATTGAGGAAAGCTTTGCTGGGTTTTCTACCCCATGAGGGTTTCCTAGGGTATATTGTGTGTCTATCTTGTGATTGTGTTTATTTCAGTGATCTTGCTTGTCTATTTGGTTTAAACTTAACATGGTATCAGAGCTAGACTGAATAGGACATCTTTCACAAGGTAAGAATACCTCTTTCTCTCTCTTTGGTGAAGTTAGGGTTTCAGCCCAAAGTTGGTATTATTTATTTTTGGTTGCATGGCTGGATATATCTTTTCATTACCTTTCTTTTGAGCTATAGATCGAACTTTTTGGTTGGGTAGAACTCCGGGAAATCCAAACCCTAATTCTACCAAAAGTGCGATACGTCAGATTTTGGTTTCAGAAAAAAGTTGTAATTTTTGAATTCTGATTACATGGCTGGATAGCCCTTCTCAAGAGCATTCTTTTGAGCTATAGATCGAACTTTTTGGTTGGGTAGAACTCCGGGAAAGTCAAACCCTAATTCTACCAAAAGTGCGATAAAATTCTGTTCCAGATTCCGGAAAAGTGAAAAGTAACTTCCCAGGTAAGTCTACTCTGTCTCTTGGACTCCCCCAAGAGAAGATGGCTCCAAACACTAAGCTTGAAGACAAGCTAGAAGGCATAGAGAATTTCCGGGCATGGAAATACAGAATTGGTCTCATTCTTGAGGAGAATGATCTTGCTCATTATATCAAGGAGGAAGTTGCAGAACCAGAAGAAGATGAAGCCAAAGAAAAACACAGGAAGGATTTGATTAGGGCAAAGAGAATCATAGCTGATTCTATTAAAGACCACTTGATTCCCCAAGTGGCTTCGAAGAAGACTCCAAAGGAAATGTATGATGCCCTAGGAAGAATGTATGAAGGAAAGAACATCAATAGGAAAATGAATCTAAGGACTCAGTTGAAGAGTACCAAGATGCACAAAGGAGAATCCATTCAAGACTACTTCTCAAGAGTCTCTCTAATCAAAGAGCAACTAGATGCCATCGGTGATACTCTTGATGAAGATGAACTTGTGATGACAGCTCTAAATGGTCTCACTAGACCTTGGGAGTCATTCATTCAAACTATGTGTGCCAGAAAAGAAAGTATGAAGTTTGATGTAGTTTGGGAGGATTGTGTACAAGAGGAGGCTAGGGTTGCAAATCGAGAAGCCTTGCTCAAAGAGGATGACCAAGACTTGGCCACCCACACCAAAAGAAGAAGGAGTCAATCCTACTCCAAAAAGGGTAGTCACAAGGAGTCTCATCCTCCACACAGATTTCATAAGAAAAGAGGATCTACTCAAAGAAGAGACTACTCTTCTTTCCAGTGCTTTTCTTGTCACAAAATAGGACACATTGCTAGAGATTGCCCTCTACAGAAGAAAAAGAGCACTCACTACAAAAGGCACCAAGCACATCTTGCAGAAGATGATAGTGAAGAAGAAGAAGTAGAGGAAGAAAGGTCTCACAATAAAAGACCTAGAAATGAAGAGGAAGAAGAAGAAAGGACCTTCTTCAAAAGAAGGTCAAGGAGAAATGCAGAAGAAGATGCAGAAGAATATGTTCTCTTCTCCGCACTCTCTGGATCTATAACCCCTGGAGAAGGTACATGGCTTATTGACAGTGGTGCTTCAAAGCACATGACAGGACAGAAAAGGACTCTCTCAAATCTTGAAGAAAAGACTTCTCCCCAAAAGGTATCTCTAGGAGATGACTATCAATATCCCATTAAGGGAATTGGTGAAGCAAACTACAAACTCGATTCTGGAACTCCCATGAAGATGAAGGAAGTTTTATATGTTCCAGGATTGAAGAAGAATTTGCTTTCAATCTCAGCTTTAGACAAGAAAGGCTATAGAGTGGCATTCATTGATGGACAAGTGTTAATGTGGTCCAAAGGCAAATCTATTAAGGATGCAATTGTTATTGGTGAAGAGCAAGGAGGTTTATATAAACTCAAGGGTCATCCAGAAGCTGCTCTTATTCATGAAACCTCTAGCCCCAGTGATCTATGGCATAGAAGACTAGCTCACATTAACTACAAAGCCTTACCCTATGTAAGCAAGGTGGTCATAGGACTACCAGATTTGAAGGTTGATCATGATGGCTCATGTAAAGGATGTAAGAAAGGGAAGAATGTCAAGAACCCCTTTCCAAAGAGTGAAACAAAGACTAAGGGTATCTTGGAGTTAATACACTCAGATGTATGTGGTCCAATTCCCACCACCTCTCTAAGTGGATTTGAATACTATCTTTCATTCATTGATGATCATTCAAGGAAAACTTGGATATACTTTCTAAAGGGTAAGAATGAAGTTTTTGGAAAGTTCAAAGAGTTCAAGGCTCTAATAGAAAATCTCTCAGAAAAGAAAATCAAGATTCTCAGAACAGACAATGGTGGAGAATATACTTCAAAAGAGTTTGAAGAATTCTGTAAAGAAGCTGGAATCAAGAGAGAACTAACCACTCCCTACAATCCCCAACAAAATGGGGTTGCAGAAAGGAAAAATAGAACCATCATGGAAGCTGTGAAGACTATGATACATGGCCAGGATCTTCCCATGTATCTATGGGCTGAAGCAGCCAGAACAGCAGTATATGTTCAAAACAGATTATCTCATAGTGCTCTTGATTTCAAAACTCCAGAAGAAGTGTTTACTGGAAAGAAGCCCGAGGTAAGCCATCTTAAAATATTTGGGTGTCCTGTGTACATCCACATTCCAAAAGAAAAGAGAACCAAGTTGGATCCTTCTGGTAAGAAAGGAATATTTGTTGGTTATTGTGAATCATCCAAAGCCTTCAGGATTTACATACCAGGCTTTCATCATATAGAAATCAGTAGAGATGTAACTTTTGATGAAGAAGCAGCTCTCAAGAAATCAAGAAAATGCCAACTTGAAGAAATCTATGAAGAAGATCCTTCTTCTAGAAACTCAGAGGCTGTTCACATCCCTGAAGATAATCCACCAGAGGATCATGACATGTTGGAACCACAAGAACCTCCTATCTCAGATTTATCAAAGAAAAGAAGGCCAGCATGGGCTAGAGATATTATCCAAGGGGATGAAAAATATGGTGCTCCTGAAGGCTCCATTAGAGAAAGAAAGAAACCAAAGATAGTGTCCAACTATATGGCCTTGATGTGTGATCTTGTGGATCAACTACCTACTAGCTATGAAGAAGCAGCTCAAAAGAAAGAATGGGTAGAAGCAATGACAGAAGAATATCAGTCGATAATGAAAAATGATGTTTGGGATATAGTCCCCAAACCAAGAGATAAAAGTGTGGTTTCTTCCAAATGGATTTTCAAGATAAAACATGCTGCAGATGGTAGCATTGAAAAATACAAGGAAAGGTTTGTAGCCAGAGGATTCTCTCAAAAGGAAGGAATTGACTATGAAGAAACATTTGCACCTGTTGCTAGGTATACTTCAATTAGAACTATCATGGCACTTGCATCCATGATGAAATGGAAATTACATCAAATGGATGTTAAGACAGCTTTTCTGAATGGTGTAATTGAAGAAGAAGTATACATAGAACAACCTCAAGGTTTTGAGGTCAAAGACGGAAGGACCCATGTATGCAAACTGAAAAAGGCATTATATGGATTGAAGCAAGCTCCCAGGGCTTGGTACGGAAGGATTCACAGTTTATTAACAAGCATGGGATTTACCAAAAGTAAAGTTGACCCCAATCTTTATCTTAAAGTGATGGATGATGAACTTGTTATATTGCTGTTATATGTAGATGATCTATTTCTAACCGGAAATGAGAATCAAATCATTGAAAGCAAGAAGAAGCTTTCTTCAGAATTCGAAATGAAAGATCTCGGATTAATGCACTACTTCTTAGGCCTAGAAGTGTGGCAAGAGCCAAAAGGAATCTTTCGAAATCAAGGTAAGTATACTGTGGAGATTCTCAAAAGATTTGATATGTTGGAGTGTAAAGCCATGGCCACTCCCATGGACTCCAACCTGAAACTATTAGTTAATGATTCATCAGAACTAGTGGACATAACCCTATATAGACAAATCATTGGATCATTGATGTATTTGACAAATACTAGGCCGGATATATGCTTTGCTGTAAATACCCTAAGTCAGTATCTAGTAGAACCTAGAAAGGTTCACCTTATAGCTGCAAAGCATATAATGAGGTACCTAAAAGGTACAGTGGACTTTGGCCTATACTATCTTGGAGGTAATGAACTCAAGTTACATGGTTACTCAGATTCTGATTGGGCAGGTAGTGTCCCAGACAGAAAAAGTACTTCAGGCGGATGTTATGGCCTTGGATCTGCCATGATCTCCTGGTTCAGCAAGAAACAATCTAGTGTGGCCCTTAGTACTGCTGAAGCAGAATATATAGCTGCTTGCTCTGCCAGCTGTGAAGCAGTGTGGCTTCGGAAACTCTTATCTTGAATTTTTGACTTAGAAATGGATCCCACTGTGATTATGTGTGATAATCAAAGCTGCATTAAGATGACTGAAAATCCTGTGTTCCATGATAAGTCAAAACACATTGAGATCCGTTACTTCTATATATGAGACATGGTGCAGAGAGGAGCCATCAAGCTCGAGTACATAAGCACTGAGGATCAGATTGCCGATATCCTGACTAAACCTTTGTCTCGAGTAAAGTTTGAACACTTCCGAGACATGCTTGGTATAGTCCAGAAGGACCCTCCTCGAAAGGGGGAGTAGTATAGTATTTGATAACAATTTTGTTTTGTTGCACTTAGCTACTTACAGTTATTTAGATTTAGAACTCTTATATATCTTTTATTTTTATGGATAAATGTTTTGATGCTAGATGTATTAGTAAGAATACATACTAGATGTATACATGTTTTAATGAGATGTATACATGTTTTGATATTAGATGTATTAGTAAGAATACATGCTAGATGTATACATGTTTTGATGTGATGTATACATGTTTTGATATTAGATGTATTAGTGAGAATACATGCTAGATGTATACATGTTTTGGTGTGATGTATACATGTTTTGATGTTAGATGTATTAGTAAGAATACATGCTACATGTGATACATGCTCTTGGATATTTGTACCTGTATAGATGAGAATACAGAAGGGGATTGGATCATCCCTGGACTTTCAGTCCTAAAGAGAGCCGTAGACGTGAGGTCTCCGAGAATGAAGTCCTTAGTGGACAGTTGAGGGGATTGGATCATCCCTGGACTTTCAGTCCTAAAGAGAGCCGTAGACGTGAGGTCTCCGAGAATGAAGTCCTTAGTGGACAGTTGAGGGGATTGGATCATCCCTGGACTTTCAGTCCTAAAGAGAGCCGTAGACGTGAGGTCTCCGAGAATGAAGTCCTTAGTGGACAGTTGAGGGGATTGGATCATCCCTGGACTTTCAGTCCTAAAGAGAGCCGTAGACGTGAGGTCTCCGAGAATGAAGTCCTTAGTGGACAGTTGAGGGGATTGTATCATCCCCGGACTTAGGTCCCTAAATTGATCCGTAGACGTGTGGTCTCCGAGAAGTGGGGATTGTATCATCCCCGGACTTAGGTCCCTGAATTGATCCGTAGACGTGTGGTCTTCGAGAAGTGGGGATTGTATCATCCCCGAACTTCGGTCCCTGAATTGATCCGTAGACGTGTGGTCTCCGAGAAGTGGGGATTGTATCATCCCCGGACTTAGGTCCCTGAATTGATCCGTAGACGTGTGGTCTCCGAGAAGTGGGGATTGTATCATCCCCGGACTTTGGTCCCTGAATTGATCCGTAGACGTGTGGTCTCCGAGAAGTGGGGATTGTATCATCCTCGGACTTAGGTCCCTGAATTGATCCGTAGACGTGTGGTCTCCGAGAAGTGGGGATTGTATCATCCCCGGACTTCGGTCCCTGAATTGATCCGTAGACGTGTGGTCTCCGAGAAGTGGGGATTGTATCATCCCCGGACTTCGGTCCCTGAATAGATCCGTAGACGAATGGTCTCCGAGAAAGTGATTTTATTGATGATGTGGTTACTTGTATCGGTAGGATACTTGTATTGATGATGTGGTTACTTGTATCGGTAGGATACTTGTATTGATGATGTGGTTACTTGTATCGGTAGGATACTTGTATTGATGATGTGGTTACTTGTATCGGTAGGATACTTGTATTGATGATGTGGTTACTTGTATCGGTAGGATACTTGTATTGATGATGTGATTACTTGTATCGGTATGGATACTTGTATTGATGATGTGGCTACTTGTATCGGTAGGATACTCGTATTGTTGATATGGTTACTTGTATTGGCATGAATACTTGTACTGCAGATCGTGTGATGACGATGCTGCTGATCGTGTGATGATGATGCTGCTGATCGTGTGATGACGATGCTGCTGATCGTGTGATGACGATGCTGCTGATCGTGTGATGACGATGTTGCTGATCGTGTGATGACGATGCTGCTGATCGTGTGATGACGATGCTGCTGATCGTGTGATGACGATGCTGCTGATCATGTAAAGACGATGCTAAAGATCGTGATGTTGATGTTGATGTTGACATTGATGTACCAGTAACTGTTTGAGTTACTGATGAAGACAAATTGAAGAAAGCTTCCGATGATTTATAGATGTATCATGTATAGTGACTCCTTGCTCCTGCAGATGCTGTTATAATATCCTTCTCGTTAAGGGGGAGTGTTGAATATTGTAACTTCAAAGAATATTATATTTGTACTTTATTATTCCGGAGATGTTTCATCCCTCCAAGGTAACCCTATTATGTATCCGGAGATGTTTATTCCTCTGAGAGTTTGTATTAACTAGGGTTATTAGACCCACCATGTGGGGGTCGGCCCTGTGGTTATATTTTTGGGGTTATTAGACTTCTCCAGGAGAGGTCGGCCCCATTAGGTCTTTTAGTCAGTTAGGAGTCAGTATAAATAAGAGAGGTGAACTCCTCATTAGATCATTCACTCACTTGTGGAAGAGTGCGCACTTGTTTGGGAGATCTGCTAAGGAGACAAAGAAGGAAGGAGCACATCTTGTATTTTGGTTGATCATCTTATTGAGGAAAGCTTTGCTGGGTTTTCTACCCCATGAGGGTTTCCCAGGGTATATTGTGTGTCTATCTTGTGATTGTGTTTCTTTCAGTGATCTTGCTTGTCTATTTGGTTTAAAATTAACATGGACCAGGGACAGAAAGCCACCATCGCCACCACCGAAACCACGGGAGGCGAAACCCAACATCTCCACGACTGAAACGGGAATACTGCAAGTCACCACCACAGCTGAACATAACGACGCACACCATCGAGCGGAATGCTGCCATGTCCGAAGCAAAAACCAAGACAGAGTGGTAACAAAGGGGTGCGGGATATCACCAGAGCCGAGCGCCAGGTGAACAGAACCGAGCGCCAAGTGAACAGAGACGGGCGGAGGGAGCCACAACAGTGGGTGCACAGATGATCAACAAACGGGGCAGCAAAACGCCCACACTCCAGGCCCGAACAAAAAACAACGGAGGGTAATACCTTTCCCGGGCGCAGCTCCATGGGACCGTGAAAAGGCACGCCGCACGTGCGACATTAAAGCGCCCACCTACTAGACAGGTGGCACTTCCTCGTCAGAAAAAATATTGCCACTTCGACCTTTCCAGGTGGCGGGGGGGGAGCCAGGTGGGGTGTGTAGGTATTGGCATCCCTCCCCTAATGAATATGCAGAAAATGTGATCTTCGAGGATCGTGTCTCTTCTTGATCTAAGATTAATCATGACATTTAACACCTGTGCATCTTTTCAATCCAACAACGCTGACACATGCTGCTTCATAATGACCCACTGCGGGAATGTGGCAGTTACAACTATCTCATTAGAATTAAGTGGATTTTCAAAATAAAGACTATGATTGAAGAATTTACATATTAAAAAAGCCAAAATTAAACTTAACAACAGGTATTGTGAACAGTTTGCTAAAACAAATAAATTCCCCATCTAAGATATCGACATACCTCCACACAAACATATGACCAAATCTCAGTCCTGTAGTGACACTTCGTATAGTATTAATCCAATGTAGTTTTTACTAGATTCACCGAACCAACCATAACAATTCACAAAAAATAGACATTAGACCAAGAACATAGAACCATTCAAACCAAAAAGATTGTCAACGCATTTCAAAAATCTTACAATTACGTTCCAGGTAAATCAGAGAAACCCCATTAAAAGTTGATCCTCATGATGTTAACCCTGTTGGATTTCCAGTACAAATCCTCAAAAAGATGTAGGCAAGGAAGTGCTGAAACACAAAGGGTAGGAGATAGAGAATGGCATACAAACATCCACAACGAAAATCCAGTGAATCTAAAGCAAAAACCCTAAGCAAAAGATTGTATATAAAACATGGAAAGATGAAAAAATGAACAGACATTCAATTTAATGTTTGGGAAGAATAGGCAACGGTTGTCTATCTGCATGAGCTCCAAACCCTCCCCTGCCCTCCTCCTCTCCCTCTATCTCCCGAGGCTCGTCAACGATCTTGACCCTTATCTTACGGACAAGTGCTTTTTTTGTGGCTACCTTTTAAAAAAATATTCAATTAAAAATATTTCACATTTTCAATGTAGAGGGAAGTACACTCCAACCTATCTCATCCATATATATACACATACATACATTGTATATGTTTTTAATATATATATATATATATATTTTAAGTGAATGGATTTTAGTTTAAATATAAAATTAGAAGGAAATGTTTGTATTGTTATTTTCTCCTTGTATTGAGGGGCATAGGTTGGCTTAGCCTTTCTTGGCATTTTGACTTTTTTTAAGAGCATTTTGTTGAATATGTTTTGTTTCTCCTTAAGATTATTAAAAGATCAATTTTAAAACTACAATTTCAATTACAGTAGTTTTTAAAGCTATAATTAAAGTTTTATTATGGTTTAAGTTCAATAGTTACCAATTTTAAATTAACTGTCATTAACTACAACTGTAACTTCTTATATCCTAATTCAATAAAAAATCATTGCATAAAACTATATGTATAAAATAGTGGTAGCCCTCAAACAATGGTGAATGGGTGTGAAATGGAAGCCACTCAACAAAAAATAATGGAAACTATGGAAAGGGAGAGTGTTCCTGCAAGAATGAGTTTATAGTGCCACGTAGTTTCGAAACTGTGGATTTGAGAAAAAAAAGGGTTACATCCAGTCTCATCCCAACCATAAATAGTCTCAGAATGCAGGTGGTTGCGGCTAACCTTTTCCTTCAACTTTTTGTCTTCCACTTCTTGTATGGATCTGGACTTCCCACTTATTGGACAGAGAGTCCAATAATGAAATGCAACCGATAAAGAAACCAATTTGTTTGTTTCTTATCCCGCCAGGTAATTAATAATTACAACTTACACAAAATTCTCTTATTATATTATCCTCGCTTGCTTACTTTCTTGGCACCCGAAACAAGGAATAAGAAGTCAAACCTCCGTAAGGCCATATTGACTAAATTTCAAGTAAAGTATGTGAATTCAGACCTACAGACTTGAATGTTTATTTTTCAACTTTCAAGTTCAATTTTCAACTTTCCAAGCATAGATGTAAGAGAAGAATGACACATGGACGCATCCTGTGAATTAATGAAGGTCGCAAAAATGAAAAAATTTAATTGTCATGACATGAAATGCCGAAATTTCAACTAAGTGCCGAGAGGATCAAACGATGACAATTTCTATCAAACGAAAAATGGACATGACCAGTGTGACTAGTTGAATACAATTATGACACTAAATTCGCAACATGACAATATGATTTACAAGAAACTACTAAAATACAAACTTGACCCTAACCACAAAATGACCACACATGAGATGCAAACTGGTTGTAAGTCTGTCGAAGGGGTCCAATGGAAGATGTGAAAATGATGAAATGATATATGCACACGAAAAGTGCTTCAAACTAGACATGATGGTGAGATTAGAATGGCTGGATGACAAAATTTGATAGGTGTGTTGGAGTCACTATTTTTCGACACTTCAAAATCATCGATGTTTATAATTGACACTAGCATGGTTCAAGCAGATGATCTAGAGACCATTGAATCCATCTACATTATTAAAA